>OZ024932.1:67589711-68864724 GCA_964017235.1 Sabellastarte sp. h YS-2021
TTTTTTGTTGGTGTGTGTTAAATTTTTATGTTATTGTAAAATTTGTGTCTGAAGTTTATATAAAACTTTTTGTGCAAACGTATTGGACCTAAAAACCACTAAATATGCATATTTACCTAACGTTTTGATAAATACACTAAGTCTTATTCACTGATTTCCAGTATATTAATGGGATATATATGTATCTTCTTAGTTGTTAAGTAAGGTAAATGTAACATGTTTGAGAGCCTGTGTATGCTGTATATTGACGGGTATGAGAAAAAATGAATCTGATGCTTTGGTATATGTTTATCTTAATGAAAGAGTATGTTAGTCTTCTTATTGCCATGTATATTCGAGAAGATCTACAGGAAATGTAACACAAATCATTCTATGTTGCATTGATGAATATATAGAACTGTATCCACTGTAATAAAATGTGTATTCCTTAATATGTCATATAATGGGAAATTTCTTAGGGTAACTCACAAAAATATATATCATGACTGAATGTAGCCATACTATACAAGTACTGTATTATTAATCTTCATGAGTGGTTAACTGTTCCATGAGGGATGTTTTACTTTTATTTGTCTATCATTTTGTAAGAATTTAATTTTTTATTTTTTATTTCTCTCTTTGCAGGGAGGCACACAAGGCTCGAACATCCTTCTTCCATTGTTGCCGATCTGCGGCTGCACTCCGTGCCAGGTTCCGTGTGCCCCAGCCAGCACTTTTTCTCTCCACCTCCACCATTCTTCGCCAAGTTGTTTTTGGGCGGCCTCTTTTTCTTCTCCCTTCTGGTGTCCATCCAAGGGCCACTCCTTGGAACATGCCCTATCCAGCTTCATCTCTTCCTTCTCACCTCCTCGTTAACCCTGTCTATCTCTGCTGCCTCTAAGACCGTTGCATTTGAGATGTGTTGCTGCCATCTGACCTTCAGTATCTTTCTCAGACATTTGTTCTGAAAAGTGTCCAGCTTTTCCTCTTCTCCCTTTGTCAGCTTCCAGGTCTCACATCCATAAAGCAGGACTGACAGTACCAGGCTCTTAAAGAGGGAGACTTTGGTTTTCCTGCTGATGTCGCTGGCTTGCCAGATGTTGGATATTCATTTAAACTGTGCACTAGCTAGGGCTATCCTCCATCTTTTGTCACATTGGCCCCCAGATATCTGAAGATTTCTACCTCCTCTACTTCATTTCCCGCACTCTCAGTTTCTTCTCACTCCTGCTGTTGGCCTTCATAACTTTACATTTCTTGTCGTTCAGCTTTAGTCCAATTTTTGCAGCATTTACTTCGAGCCTTGATGTTTTCTGTTGTAGATGGTTCATGGCAGACGAAAGGAGAGCCAGACCATCTGCAAAATCAAGGTCTTCCAGCATTGTTGTAAAATCCCATCTGATTCCAGTTCTTTCGCCAACTGTTGTCCGCCGCATTACCCAGTCAATCACAAGGAGGAAGAGGAATCCTGACATGCAGCAGCCCTGTTTCACCCCGGTCATCACTGGGAACCACTCTGTTGTTCCGCCTTCATCAATGACTGAGCACTGAAAGTCCTCATAAAGGGCCTTGACCATCTGGACCATTTTTGTCGGGATTCCATACTGGCGCATTATGATCCAAAGACTGTCTCTGTGTATGGAATCAAAGGCCTTTTCAAAGTCGACAAAGTGTATATACAGAGTAGCACAGTTCCTCTGCCTGTTCAAAAACTGGCTTGTTCCTTCCTGAGTGAAGAATCCACTTCTACTTGTATCCTGTTGATTATGATCTTGCTGAGCACCTTGCTTGCCATAGATAATAATGTGACTCCTCTCCAGTTTCCACACTCCTCTAGGGTGCCTTTCTTTGGAATTTTGCAAATAAGTCCCTTGGTCCATTTCATGGGAACTGTTTCCTTTTCCCAAATAAGGTCAAATATCCTTTTGAATTCAATGCTTGTTAGCTTTGGATCTGCTCTGAGCATCTCCGCTGTAATTTGGTCTGGTCCAGGGGCCTTTCCATTATTCAGAGTTTTCAGTGAAGTTTTTACCCCAGATATTGTTTTCACCCATGGTGTCCGGATGGGCGGGCGGGAAAAAGTTTGTCCGGGCTGTATCTCACAAACCATAAGGTGTAGGAAGTTGATACTTGGTAGGGACATTGGTTAGGAGGTGTAGGTGTGCAATGTCATGGTCTGACCTTGATTTGACCTTTGACCTTGCTGTAGTGACCTTGAGTTTAAAAATCTTGTCCGGGCTATATCTCGGAAACCGTAAGGTATAGGAAGTTGATACTTGGTAGGGACATTGGTTAGGGGGTGTAGGTGTGCAACGTCATGGTGTGACCTTGATTTGACCTTTGACCTTGCCGTAGTGACCTTGACCTATAAAATCTTGTCTGGGCTATATCTCGGATACTGTAAGGCGTAGGAAGTTGATACTTGGTAGGGACATTGGTTAGGGGGTGTAGGTGTGCAATGCATGGCATGACCTTGATTTGACCTTGCCGTAGTGACCTTGACATATAAAATCTTGTCCGGGGTATGTCTCGGAAACTGTAAGGTGTAGGAAGTTGATACTTGGTAGGGACATTGGTAGGGGGTGTAGGTGTGCAACGTCATGGTGTGACCTTGATTTGACCTTGCCGTAGTGACCTTGACCTATAAAATCTTGTCTGGGCTATATCTCGGATACTGTAAGGCGTAGGAAGTTGACACTTGGTAGGGACATTGGTTAGGGGGTGTAGGTGTGCAACATCATGGTCTGACCTTGATTTGACCTTGCCGTAGTGACCTTGACCTATAAAATCTTGTTCGGGCTATATCTCGGAAACTGTAAGGCATAGGAAGTTGATACTTGGTAGGGACATTGGTTAGGGGGTGTAGGTGTGCAAATGCATGGCATGACCTTGATTTGACCTTGCCGTAGTGACCTAGACCTATAAAATTTTGTCCGGGGTATATCTCGGAAACTGTAAGGTGTAGGAAGTTGACACTTGGTAGGGACATTGGTTAGGGGGTGTAGGTGTGCAACATCATGGTCTGACCTTGATTTGACCTTGCCGTAGTGACCTTGACCTATAAAATCTTGTTCGGGCTATATCTCGGAAACTGTAAGGCGTAGGAAGTTGATACTTGGTAGGGACATTGGTTAGGGGGTGTAGGTGTGCAAATGCATGGCATGACCTTGATTTGACCTTGCCGTAGTGACCTAGACCTATAAAATTTTGTCCGGGGTATATCTCGGAAACTGTAAGGTGTAGGAAGTTGATACTGAGTAGGGACATTGGCTGGGGTGTGTAGATGTAAAACGTCATGGTGTGACCTTGATTTGACCTTTGACCTTGCCATAGTGACCTTGACCTATAATGCTTTGTCTGTGCTATATTTTGGAAACCATAAGATGTAGGAAGTTGATATTTGGTAGGGACATTGGTCAAGGGTTATATGTGTGCAACGTCATGGTGTGACCTAGATTTGACCTTTGATCTTGCATATCTGATGCTATTTTATGTCTCTATGAGGATATCTGATACTATTTATATCTCTTATATCTCTCTTTTTACTTGAATCTTGGTTGTTGCACCTTTGGGTGTCTTTTGGTGTAGATTAAGCACTGTTAAAGTCATATTAGAAGTCATTAACTGTTATACTTTTGCAACTTCCCATTGTAACAGATGGTATTGCATCAAGTGAGCCACAGGTTTTGCCCAATTCCACATAAAAGCATGTATTGCTACATCTGTATGTATGGGCAATATTCAAAACATCCAAACCATAATTGGACCATACAAATGAAAATCAAAATGTGAGAAGTCTTAAAGCTTCATAATTTTTAGTTTACTGAATTGTCTTGTTTTATACTTATTCTTTACATGCAATTTCTTTCTCTTAGATGTTATTTTCTCTACTTAAACATTATTTGGACACTGACACTGCTCTGAAAGTATCCCAATCTGTGTACTGTTTCACTACTTCTATATCTCATGGTGTTGAAAACTATTTTCCCAGGCTGTGGGGTACGGCATCTCTGATGCTATTTTTGTTTCTTGCAACGTTGGTGGCTCAGTTGAGATATCAAGCTTTTCTCCTTCTTCTTCCTTTGGTGGTTCTTCTGGTGCGTCTCTGTTTATCACTTCCTGGAAATGCTCTTTCCATCTTTTCTTCCTGTTCTTCAGCAGCTCTCCATCCTTGCTCTTCACTGCAGCTACTTGTCTGTTGTTTTGGCCTGTCAGTTGTTTCACTGTGCTGTAGAGTTCCTTCTGTCGGCCATTCTCTGCTGCTGTCTGAGCTCTCTGTGCCTTCTCTGCCATCCATCTCCTCTTGTCTTCCCTGACATTTCTCTTCACCTCTCTGCCTTTCTCTTTGTATTCCTCCTTCATCCTGTTCTTGAGTCTCTCTGAGCATGTGTTGTCTATCCTGATCTTCGTTTCTTTCCTCTCATCTATCAGTTTCCAGGTGCTGTCACTTATCCATGGTTTGCTTCTCCCTTTCCTGAATAGAAGTACTTCCTCTGCTGCACTGACGTAGGCACTCCTTTGTTGTTCCCACACCTCTTCTATGTCCTTAGTCTCCATCCTGTTCTCCTCCATCTTGCACCTCACTGACTCGCAGAACTTCTTGGTTTCTTCATCCTTCTGCCGATCAATATCCATCCTAGGCTTGACCTTGTTCCTGCTTCTGTGTGTCTGAAGGCGTATCTTGAAAGTAGTTCTCACTAGGTAGTGGTCGCTGTTGTTGTCCGCGCCTCTCTGTACCAGAGTGTCCTGTACAGATGATCTCCATTGCCCACTGATCAGGAGGTGGTCAATCTGATTCTTTACTCTCCCATCTGCTGAGACCCACGTTGCCTTATGAATGTCTTTGTGGGGAAACAGCGTTCCTGTTATTACAAGCCCATTCAGTTGACAGAACTCGCATAACCTCTCTCCATTGTCATTCTGCGTTCCAAGTCCATGTTTACCCATCGTTCTCTCGTAACCTGTGTTATCACTTCCTACCTTGGCATTTAGGTCACCCATGATGATGGTGATGTCGTTTTTGTTACATCCATCCACTGTTTCCTGGAGTTCCTGATAGAATTGCTCCTTCTCAACATCTTCCTTCTCATTGTGAGGGGCATAGACTTGTATGATGGTGATTCTTCTATACCTCGAGTAGAATCTGGCCGTTATGATTCTCTTGTTGATAGGGGTCCACTCCATAAGCGTTCTGCTTGTTGGCTTATCATGATGGCAACCCCTCCCTCATGTACTTGCTCATCTCCACTGTAGATCAGTGTTTCTCCTGTCGCTAGCTTCATTCTTCGTGCTCCTGTCCATCTACACTCACTAATTCCTAGAATGTTGTCCAGGTGTTATCCCTCCATCTGTTTCGCTATCTGTGCTGTAGTTCCTCCTCTGTACATTGATCTAACATTCCAATGCCCAGTGGTGGATGTTGCTTTGGGACTTGCCAGAGATCTTGTCGGACGGCGAGCTTCCCGTAGGCTGTCAGCCATCGTTGTCATGGTGCCGGTGTTGGCGATCCCCGCTCCTCCCAGGTTTTCCTCTTGATTTGTAATGTCCGTAGTTTCTGTAAGTAGCATCTTTTTTATAGGAGAGGGTAGTTAGCCTTCAGCCCAACCCCCAGTCTTGGAGGGCCAGGGTTTTCTGTCAGGGATTGCTTCCCTTAGACTGCGGTGGTCCAAGTGCACAAGTACAAACCCCCTATCCACCACCCAGGTGCAGTCCCGGCACGAGGTTTGTAAGAATAATAACTAAAATAATCGCACATTTGAAGGAGGAATATATAGGGGTTCCAGTAAAGTTGAGTGAAAAAACTCCATTCATACCATTTTGTAGAAATACCAGACACAAATGTCCAAAGTTTAAAATCCTTGAAATCCCCTCTTTTGATTATAAATCTGTAAATGTCACAAACATTCTTTCCTACTGTTGTGTTGCACTAAGTTTTTGGAACTCTCTTCATTTTCATAGAAGAACCAGTGTCTCAGTAATCTCCTTTAAGAAACATCTTACGATTCACCTCTTCAACTCAAGTTTACCCAGTTAGCACCATACCCTTATTTCATACCCTCAGCCTTGGATTACTGACTTAAAATGTCTCTTGACTATCGCTTTTGTTAATTGTTTTTGTTCAGTGCATTGAATTTACCTATGTAGCAGAGATATAGTGCATGCAGAGCATTAGACGAGATTATTTAAAAAATTCACAGTCAAGGCATTCCATAAAACGTGTTAATTTGTAGGAGGCAGTAAATTGAATTGTGCTGATAAACTGGAAAGTTAAGGTAGATGATAAACTAAGAGGGGGAAATACACTGTAGCTGAGTTATCTCATTTTCTATATTCAATGTCATTAAATCATACTAAATTGTAACCATGGTAGTTTGGGTTTTAATTCTTAAATAGTGAATACAAGTCATTGAACATAACTGTTGACAGAGAGAAAGAAATGACAATGATTTGAATATAATTATATTTTTTAATTGAGTTTATGTGATTTCAGTTTATTAAAGAATCTCAAACTTTGATTCTCACTGTTCCATGCATTTAAGTTTGACATACCTTATCATTTAATCTTTAAGATGAGGTTTATTGATGTGTCTACTTTTGAATATTTTTAACCCATATTTATCCATTTTACCCAGAATGTACTAATTTGTCAAATGCAAAACTAGTATTTACTATTTTATAATCTGTTATAGATTTTCATTTGGTTCATGTAAGCTTCATACAACATAAACCAGAAACGATCTTGAAAAAAGTATTATATTGACTGGAATATAGAATAGATGATATAGTCTTATTCAAATCACTTTGGCAGTCCAGCACAGTTTATCTGTATCAAGTTTGTAACCTTGTCATTTATTATTGTAGTTATATATCCAGACGGAAGTTGGGGTATATCGGTTTGGAGCTTCCTATGCTCTTGCTCTAGATTTCTTTCAGATGCGATAACTCAAGTATTTTGATCCACAGCTATCAATTTTGGTATGTGTATGTGGGGGCGAGAGACCTATTTCTTGGTGACCTTGATGTTAAATTTCAAGGTCATGTGCAGCCTCAAGGTCAAGTTATTTATTGATATTCAGTTGCTCATTCAACTTTTAACCCCTGTTTCAAGACCGGACTGGGTACTGGTACCAAAAGCGGTATATCTTCCTTATTATTGATCCATGGGCTTTGGATTGTCAAAACAACTTCTTGGAAATCATGGTCTGTGAAGCTTTTACATGGTCATTTAACCTTTGACCCTTACTTCCAAGTCACATTTGGGCTTCATACTAAAAAGTCTTTGTAACTCCCTTATTGTTGGCCCTAGGGGTGTAGAATGTCAAAACAACTTAGCCAGAATCTTTTCACAGAATCAAGTTTGATCATTGATCCCTGTTTTGGGGTCAAACAGGATTGACTGAGCAAAAATACCTTGCATCTTGCTTGCTAATGATCATAGAAGTTTGGAATGTCAAGACAGGTTAGAGCAAATCATATGCTGAGAGTTTTTTTTGCAGGGCCAGATTCTGTCTGTGTCCCTTCTTCAAGGTAAAGGTTGGACTTGCAGCTTCTTTATTGTTGGTCAAAAGTGTTTGGAATGTAGGTAAGCATGGCCAACAAATCCTTTTTGAGATCCAGTTTAAACATTTAACTCTTGTTTCAAGGTCACACACAATGACTTTACCATAAAAGGCCTTGGAAGAATTCTCTCTGTATTATCCTGAATTGGTTACAGATATCTTGGGTTACTTTTTGGTTGTAGCTGGTTTATACCAATTAAGCAAATTTTGTACTATCTTTTGAAAAATATATTTAACTGTAGACTCAGCAATAGATGAAGCTGATAGATATACCGGTAGATACATAGGTGTGTTCAGTAAATAATAATGAGGTGCTTTTCAGTGATATGTTCTGTTGTATAACAGTCTGAATAGGTGAACTTATGGAATCCATGTGGTTAATGTTTGAAATAATTATAAATTGTGAAGTGCTACATTGTGAGTGAAATGACAAAAATATATTTTATTGGCAAAATATATTTCAGAATGTGTCCTGCGAAAATTTAATTTTTAGAATAAAGTTTGTTGAAAATTTTTACTCAGCTTAGAGAATGATATTGGTTGAGAAAACATTTATAGAAATACTTTCAGTGTGAAATCTCTTCTGGCAAATTTGAATATTTGTCTGGTGGTGGCAAATTGTCCAATTTAACATATTTTTTATGGAAAAGTCAAGATGGATGGTGAAGTGTTTGTGTGAGATATTTAGTGTAAACCGAATAGTTTTAGACATGCTGGTGCTGCTTATGTATTCAGAGTGTTGTTATTATCCTTTATAATCCAGTGTGTTTCATGATGTCATACCTCAGATTGTGTATTTGTTCCGCCCGCATCTATCTCCCTTAAAAAAGAAAAAAATATAGCAATATTGACAATATTGCAGAAGCTCATCTGTTTCATTATTTGTGTCAGAATATGCATTTTCTCTCCTGGCAAACACACAAGTGCTGTAAGCTTGGTGGTTGTTCCACAAATTTGTATCATAGTATTTATGTTGTGTGTAATGTACTAGACATTCAAAAGAAAAAAAAGAAAAGTGCAGTTTTTATCAAAACAGTTGATGTTTAGTGTTGTAGTTTTATGAGTTCTTCTAAAAGTCTATTGAGCAAAATGAGGTTATAAAATGTTTCTGTAAGGTAATATATTTGTTACCTCTTTACCTCAGCAATTTGCTACTTTCATTGTAAAACATTAGAGAAATACAAATTTGATAGAGTGTAATATCTTAAAGTGAAATCAATGTTGATTAAAGGTCATAAACTATGTTTTCTTCTGCATTGGGAATCTACTAATAGATACTGTAGCTTTGTGTCACTCTGGAGTAATGTTATTACTGTAAATAAGAATCTTGTGTCTGTTATATACTCATTGCATGTACTTTAAAATTTCTGTCAAGTCTGAAAGATATTTAATGATATTGGCAATGATTATTCTAATATTTTTAAGGGCATTGATGAGTAAAATTATTTGTGTTTTGTATCATATGTAGACCAGATTTATTGCTTTAAGTTAAAGTCATTTCTCATGTCTACTGTGTGGTTGAGTATCTCTCAGTGAAATATCAATGTGATATACACGATCAAAAACTGTAAAAAGTGACAGTATGTCTTGTTAAATTCAATCAAAACATGTGCTGCAGTAAAACACAATGTTCTGTAATTAATGAGATGAATCAAACATAACATTCTACTTGTAAGGCCTAATGATAAAGGTGAAGTGGTCCATACAGAAGATTACAAGTGATGTACCATGCCACAATTTCAAGACATATGTTTGACTTGTTCTGAGACAAAGTGTCATTGTCCAGCTTTTGCAAGGTAATATAAATGATCATATTCCTTATTTCTTTTCACATTATTTCTGCATATAATTATTTTTGAGAGGCTAGATGAAGTGATATAGAAGTGTGGAACATTGATGTGAATAAAGCAGTGCTATTTTCTCACATATAAATCTATTTGTAAAGGTAATAGTATTTATCTTAAGTTTTGTAGATTTAGTGAATAGAATCTATGATATATGGTTTTGTATTATTGATATAGTGCTATAGACATTTGGTGTGTTGCTGTGTGGTGATTTTTATGGAATAAGTAACAATTTCAGTGACCAAGGTAGGGTACTTGTTTTTACTAGTGCAGATAAAGAAATGTCAAGAAAGTCACTGCAGTTGAAATCTTGCTGGAAGACTCCTTTTTAAAATACAACAAAATATTCCATATTTATGGCAGTTCTGTATCAGAGGAGATCTAAGGCCTAATGTAATAACAAAAATTACAAATGTGTAAAAGAGTGTCCTAATTGAGGAAATGGAAGCGCGTTTTGCCACTGGTAAATTTCAGGTGTTGCAGCAAGTTTTCTGTTTCTTCCTTTGAGAAGATAGAATGTTGTTATCTCAGAGTACATTGCATTTTGCTTGTGTGTGTGTAGAAGTGTAGCTTGTTGTAGCAGTGTATATTTTGCCTTTTTTACAGCTGTTCAGAGAACAATCAACACTCACCATTCCAAGTGAATAATGGTAATTTACAATGTCAAGTTTTTTAACTTTAAATATTTTTTGACATTTTAAATGGCAAGCAAAAATGTAGAGCCAGTTTGTAAATTAACGAATCTAAGTTGTGTTACAACTATAAAAATGTAGCATTGATATTTCCAAGAGTGTAAATAAGTTAAAATAACTTTCATTTTCCAAAAAAGTTGAAACTGAAATATGAAATGTGATAATAAACACAGTTTATTAAATTTGTCCCAGGAGACAGACCCTTGAAATATTTATGTGGAGAAATTGTAGACAAATTGGCCATGTACCAAATCTGTTCCCATCAACCCACCCCAGGATAATAATAACCTAGTCAAATCAGCCCCGAGTAAAAAGTGTCCTAGTCAGATCAGCCCCCAGAATGTCACTCTACTGTCAAAGAGAATATGTTAAACAAAGGACAAAGATCACAAAAGTTATGTGCTAGTGAACCATGGCTTTAACCTGATAAAAATTTAATAAAAACCTTGTCCCTCATACCAGTTGCATTTTAAGTAATTCTAATATAAATAAGTGTGTAAAGGACAGAGGATATTAAAAGGAATTGATTACAGCATCCAAAAATCTTTGATATATGTTAATTGCACTTTTGCTAAATATAACATAAAGGGCTAGCTAGTTTGTCTCGGGCCAACTTTTTAGGGGGCCGATTTGCTGAGAGGCGATTTGGAAAAGGACTGATTTGCCAAAATCCTGTGTTTGTGAAGCAAAGTTTAACATTCTACATCAAATAAGGTAAGTAGCTCAAAAACAAGATGGGTGGCAACATATTTTTTTATTTCAGTATTCTACCCATGCAGAATCATTCCAATCTGAGCTGATGATACAAAAAATTTTGTCGTAGAGGCAGGTCTCTTAAAGGGAAGTGAAGTGATTGAAAAGAAAATATGTTCATCAGAAGCACTGTAAAACAAAGTTAAAATTTATTCAAATATTTTGTCTTTTTATAGTGACTACCATTTGTTAACAACGGCCATTTGTTAGAGTAATCCAACAATGGCCATAACAAGGAATGTTTATGGAACAAATTATACCAATGAGTTACAGTAGTCCATCCTCCCGCCAATAGGTTACTTGACCATCTTGTTTTCCTCATTATTTTTGTAGTGTTTGAAATGTTGAGAATCTCAATGATAATTATTATATTTAAGCATCCAGCAAGGGATGCTTGTTTGTATATAGGAGGATATCTGGATCCGCTGGCTCCGTGAGCTCCGCCTTTTCTTTTCCTCATAACTCTGTGACCACAGTAGCCCTGGGGATTTTTTTTTGAATATGCTGCAGTGACATTTTGACCAATCAGAGAGGTCACATGACCAAAAATGTCTTTTTTTCGATGGGTAAGCTTGTCCGGATGATAACTTGAAAGGAATTTTATCAATTATCATTAGATTTTGGCATTGATTAGTTAAGAATTGGCCGAGTAATTTGATTAATCATTACAAATTTTCCAAATAAGGAAAACGTAAGATTTTGGCATTGATTGGTTAAGAAATGGCTGAGTAATTTGATTAATCATTACAAATTTTCCAAATAAGGAAAACACAAAAATGCTTACCGTAAATGACCTATTTAGCGCATCCGCCCTTGTAACCGCACCCTACCTCTTTTTCCTGATGACAGTCCACAATATCCACACATTTTTTTATATATTGTACGTATTTTTACTTAATAAATTGACATTTTTATCACGACTTTCGAGTTTGTTTTCATCTACCGCCATATTTACAGGAAGTGGGTATTTCTAAATGTCGAAACACCGTTTTTCTACCGGATTGACCGAAACTTCATCCCGGAAAGTGTTTCATGATGGGTGCGCTAAAAGGGACATTTTTTCCCAACAAATATTGAATAAAAATAGACTTTGCTTAGCGCACTGTGCGCTAAATAGGTCATTTACGGTATATCTCGAAAACCGTGCGAGATAGAGTGATTTCGACAGGGTATCTCTTCAGAGTAGCTATCCCAATTTTTCAAAAAAATTTTGTCTCCCCAAAAATGGTGGCCATTTTAGAATTTTTCGCAAAAATTGCAAAACACAAAAATGCTTATATCTTGAAAACTGTGCTAGATAGAACAATTGTGACGAAAACTTTGACCCACAGGGTATCGCTGTGGATTAGCCATCCCAATTTTCAAAAAAATTTTGTCTCGCCAAAAATGGCAGCCATTTTGAATTTTCGAATTTTTCGCGAAACTTGCAAAACACAAAAATGCTTATATCTCGAAAACCGTGCTAGATAGAGCTATTTCGACGAAATTTTTGGGCCACAGGTTATCTCTGCAGAGTAGCCATCCCAATTTCAGAAAAATTTTGTATCGTTAAGAGTGGCAGCCATTTTGAATTTTCCCAAAAAGTACAAAACACAAAAATGCTTATATCTCGAAAACTGTGCTAGATAGAGCAATATTGACGAATTTTTTGACCCACAGGGTATCTTTGCAGAGTAGCCATCTCAATTTTCCAAAAATTTTGTCTCACAAAAGTGGCAACCATTTTGAATTTTCCGCAAAATTTGCAAAACACAAAAATGCTTATATTTCGAAAACCGTGCTAGATAGAGCAAGTTTGACAAAATTTTTGACCCATAGGGTATCTCTGCAGAATAGCCATCCCAAGCTTCAAAAAATTTTTGTCTCACCAAAAATGGCGACCATTTTGAATTTTTTGCAAAAATTTCAAAATACAAAAATGTTTATATCTCGAAAACCATGCTAGATAGAGCAGAGTACGCAGACTTTGGTGGCCACAACAGTATAAGGCTAGAAGCAGAGCAGTTTCTTAATACTTTAGCAATCACTTTTATATCCTTTTCGGGACGCTTTGTTTTTGCTGTGCAAAAACATCTTTTTTTGCAAGCGATCCCTAGTTTGTTTCTGTATTTCGGTTATGTAGCCACTAAGACATCGTCCTTACCTCTAACAGTCATCAGAAACCTTAAAATTTAACAAGGATTTTGCCATAATGTCATGAGAAAAATAAGGGGAGCTTCCTTACTGGCTAATTTCACCCATTGGCTTATTTCACATTCCTGTCTGTGGAAGTAACACTAAAGCAAGTTCCAGAATATGCAGTAAAGTCTATATAACTAGAACCTCATATTCACATAGTATTAATGATTCTAGTTGTTACATATTTCTTCTTATACCTGCAGGCAGAGTTCCCCTAATACTTGGTTTTACTTATACGTTCAACTGACACTGGTTCTGTTTATACAGAGGTCTGCTGTATTCAATTTAAGTTGTCTTACTTGTGCTAGGTATTCAATGCCGTAAATGTCCAAAATACAGGAGTCTTTTCCAGTGTATAGTCGGTGTGAAGCACAATATTTCATGTCAACCCTTTAGTCAGTATGTTTGATATATTTATGTATGTAGTATTATGTTCCAAACAATGACAGTGATGAGAAATTTATTATTTTGTGTGTTTCTAGTTGTTGTACTCTTTGTAGTAAGCCACAAATTGTTTCTATGTGTATAAATTTAAGACTATTTAAAAGTAAATAAAGATTATGACTGGATGCACTGAGATCACTGAGGTCTTGCTTAAATAGTCTGATATACACTGTGAACAATTGCTCTTGATACAAAGTCTCTTTTTATGTATAAATACGTGTCTTTTCACTTTGACTCAACATACTGGGGATTTGACAGGAAAGGAGATTTACAGAAGATATATGGTTTGCTAAAGAATACTATAAAACTAGAAAAAGGTTTTTGCCAAAAAAAACAAGCGGCCTGGATGGACATGTGGGGTTATTAAAGCTGTAGTAGTTGCGTTATCAAACTGTAAGCAGAATGTAAGCTTTACTGTGTTTTGTATCTGATGGAAAAGCAGATTATTTAAAAACTGCAGCAGTTGCAGTATTAGACTGTAAGCAGAATGTAAGCTTTATTGTGTTTTGTAAAGTAGTATATTTTACGAAAAGAATAGATCATTTTTATAGTGAAATACCCTTACCATTTCCTAACAGTAGCTATATGTTGGAGCCATCCAACCCAATGGCCAACGCAGAGATGCGATTTTAAGGTTATATAACCACCTTAATAAAGCCATTGGGTTACAGTAGTCCGTCCTCCCGCCAATTAGGTCACATGACCACATTGTTTACCTCATTATTTTTGTTGGCCATCAACAGTAGGACGCGTTTTAGAAGTTGGTTAGTTGTATCCCCGGACGAAAGTCGGGGATACTTAGGATTCAGTACGGTCACGCCGCCGCCGCAGAGATTTCCTTTTGGACGCGATAACTTAAAAAATATTTTAGTTAGAACTTTCAAATTTGGTATTTGGGTATATATGGGCAATGCCACGAACGCTATTGTTTGTGACCTTGACCTTCAATCTCAAGGTCACTGGTGGCCACTTAAAGGTCAGATTTTGGCCATTTTTGCACATTTTGGCCCAGTTCTCCAAGACAGAAAGTTAGATCAATTTCCTATGGCTGGTATATATAATACATATATATGTCCTCTATAAGCATGCAGAAATTTGACCTTGAAGCTCTTCATTGAAGGTCATCCACTGACCGCCAAAGTACTTGACCAAGGGGCATTTTTGGCCTTTTTGGAGATAAAATTTTCAGGATATGTCCAAATTGGTAAAAGGAAGATGTGATTAAATTTTGGGAGTGATCCGGATCACTGTCTGGATCTTCTGGATCCATGAAATTTAATTTTTAAACACAGATAGCTCAAAAAGTTATGGGTGCATTTTGATGAAATTTTCAGGAGATGTCCTTATTGGGACGAGGAACAAGTGATTAGATTTTGGGAGTGATCCGGATCACTGTCTGGATCATCTGGATCCAGACTGCCAGATGTGTTTGTGTACAATATAGCTCAAAAACTTATGAACGGATTTTGATGAAATTTTCAGGATATGTCTGAAAAGGTAAAAAGATGAAATGATTGAATTTTAGAAGTGATCCGGATCACTATATGGATCTTCTGGATCCATGAAATGTAATTTTTAAAGACAGATACCTCAAAAAGTTATGGATGGATTGTGATGACATTTTCAGCAAATGGCCTAAATGGTGCGAGGAACAAGTGATTAGATTTGGGGAGTGATCTGGATCATCTGGATCCAGGTTGCAGATGTGTTTGTGTACATTGTAGCTAAAAAACTTATGGACGGATTTTGATGAAATTTTCAGGATATGTCTGAAAAGGTAAAAGGATGAAATGGCTGAATTTTGGAAGTGATCTGGATCACTATATGGATCTTCTGGATCCATGAAATGTAATAAGACAGATACCTCAAAAAGTTATGGATGGATTGTGATGACATTTTCAGCAAATGACCTAAATGGTGCGAGGAACAAGTGATTACATTTGGGGAGTGATCTGGATCATCTGGATCCAGGTTGCCAGATGTGTTTGTGTACATTGTAGCAAAAAAACTTATGGACGGATTTTGATGAAATTTTCAGGATATGTCTGAAAAGGTAAAAGGATGAAATGGCTGAATTTTGGAAGTGATCCGGATCACTATATGGATCTTCTGGATCCATGAAATGTAATAAGACAGATACCTCAAAAAGTTATGGATGGATTGTGATGACATTTTCAGCAAATGACCTAAATGGTGCGAGGAACAAGTGATTAGATTTGGGGAGTGATCTGGATCACTGTCTGGATCATCTGGATCCAGGTTGCCAGATGTGTTTGTGTACATTGTAGCAAAAAAACTTATGGACGGATTTTGATGAAATTTTCAGGATATGTCTGAAAAGGTAAAAGGATGAAATAACTGAATTTTGGAAGTGATCCGGATCACTGTATGGATCTTCTGGATCCGTGAAATGTAATAAGACATACCTCAAAAAGTTATGGATGGATTGTGATGACATTTTCAGCAAATGACCTAAATGGTACAAGGAACAAGTGATTATACTTTTGCAATGATCTGGATCACCGTCTGGATCATCTGGATCGAGCCTGCAACATGATTTTACGATGAATTTTGATGATATTTTTAGGCTATGTTACAAATAGTAAAAGGAAGAAGTGGTAAAAGGATGAAATGATTGAATTTTGGAAGTGATCCGGATCACTATATGGATCTTCTGGATCCATGAAATGTAATTTTTTAAGACAGATACCTCAAAAAGTTATGGATGGATTGTTTCAGCAAATGGCCTAAATGGTACAAGGAACAAGTGATTACATTTTTGGAGTGATCTGGATCATCTGGATCCAGGCTTGCACATAATCTTGGAATGGATTTTACTATTTTCAGGATATGTTACAAATGGTAAAAGGAAGAAGTGGTAAAAGGAAGAAATGGTTCAATTTTGCGAGTGATCTGGACCACTATCTGGATCTTCTGGATCCGTGAATGTAATTTTTAAAGACAAATAGCTCAGAAAGTCATGAATGGATTTTTATGAAAGTTTCAGGAAATGTCTTAAATGGGACAAAGAACAAGTGATTAGATTTTGGGAGTAATCTGGATCACTGTCTGGATCATGTGGATCCAGGCTGCCAGATGTGTCTGTGTACAAGATAACTCAAAAACTTATGGATGGATTTCGATGAAATTTTTAGAATATGTCTGAAAAGTTAAAAGGATGAAATGATTGAGTTTTGGAAGCGATCCGGATCACTATATGGATCTTCTGGATCCATGAAATGTAATTTTTAAAGACTGATATAAGTGAAACAACTAGTGATTAGCTTTTGGAAGTAATCTGGTACTATGGAGAATCCTGACCTGGTGCTCCAGGAAACAGGCTCAAGCCCGACACATTCACGCCTTAACTATGTCCCGTCCGGGGATACACTGCGTCGAGACGCAATCTCTAGTTTTTCAGGGACTTTTGCTTTTTTATTGAGGTTTTCTGCAATATGGCTAATAACAATGAATCTTCTGACAATAAGGCGAAGAAATCCTCGTCTTGTGGTCATTTTATGCCTAGTTGGGACAACCATAGATATTGCTTTAAATGCAGGGAAGCAAATAAAGGTGACGATTTATGTGCTTTGAAGAAAGATTGTTTACTGTGTGCATCTTTCTCGGAAGAACAGAAGCGTAAGCTTACTATTAAACATTCTAAAGGGAAGAAATCTGTTAAAGAAACTTCCATTGAGAAATCAAAGATAGACGACTCCATTTTGGATGAAGATGACAATTCGTCTGTAACTAATGTTGCTCAGTTGTCCAGTTCTCAGAACCAGGCCTTAGCAGCAATTCTGTCCCAGCTAACTTCAATTTCGAATAGGCTCTCAGTATTAGACTGTAAGCAGAATGTAAGCTTTATTGTGTTTTGTAAAGTAGTATATTTTACGAAAAGAATAGATCATTTTTACTATAAGTTGGTGGAAGACAAATTAAAACTTAAAATTGCCCCTTAAATGTGTCTTAAGAAATAACAAGTCAATCTAAAATGTTACTGGATTTATTGGGAAAGAAAAGTATGAGTTTACACATTGGAATATGTATGAATGACTTAGCAATTGAAATTAAAAATGTAGGCTTAGCAATAACAGTAGTAGATCATGATCCATGCGGTTCAATAATGCACTAAAGCAAGACCAAATTATGATTCAATAATGCTAATTAAACCATTATTTGTACAATATTTTATACATATTGTATATTGAACCCTGTAGGTAATGAACCCCTGTGGAATGTGACCTGCAACCACTTTTTTATCTCCCCACATCAAAGAAGCCCTGTGTAGAATGACATCCTAACTCAACTGACAAGGTCCCCTCCTCCCTCACACAATAATACAGGTATAGTAGTAGATTCAGCCATACATACACAAACACAAGACTCACACTTGAACATTAGCCAAGAACATTAACGCTTTATATCAATTGCTGTCAATCTAAAATGTTACTGTATTTATTGGGAAAGAAAAGTATGAGTTTACATATTGGAATATTTATGAATGACTTAGCATTTGAAATTAAAAATGTCCCCTCCCCCCTCACTCACACAATAGTACAGGTAGAGTAGTAGATTCATCCATACATACAGAAACACAAGGCTCACATTTGAACATTAGCCAAGAACAGTTTTAAGGGAAATCAGTCTTCCTTTTGCATTTTGTGTAAATAATTTTCAAATGGTACAAGTAAATATTTATATGTTTAGTAGGAGATTATGATAGTTTTGTCTTTTAGGGCCACTACACACAGGGGATTTAGAACAATTCAGTCACTGACCTCTTTATAGCCACTGTTTCGTATTGCTTTTTAAATAAAGGCATTTGGCTTTAAATTATTTACTGAGTGGGGATATTATACTTTTATTTTCTATTTAACAATTTCTTTATTGGTTAAGAGGATTATTGTGCAGATGAATAGACTGGAACAGTATGCATTCTTCTGATAAGTGAAATTTATGTTTTGGTACATGTATTTTTGTTAGAATGTGGCCAATGTAGAGAATAACATGTTGCTCATGCTTATAATTGTATGAATGGTAATTAGCGAAAATTAATTCTAAAGAAACCTTCGTGTGAGTAAGCCTAATCAATGTGTCAAGTTTAACTGATGTTAGGTGAACAGTAAGTCAGTTGGGGGCTGAAAACCCATTTTTTACTGTAAGATGGCCATAGGTGGACTTCAAGGTGGACAGGAAATAAGAATGTCCCTTTGGGCATCCTTTATAAGTGTGCAAATTTAACTGAGGTCAGTTGATCAATAAGATAGTTGGAGACTGAAAACCCCCTTCTATTACTGTCGGGTGGCCATAACTTCATTCATATTGGAGCATTAAGTTGACCATAAAATAACAGTGTCCCTTTTGCCATCCTTTATAGGTGTGCAAAGTTTAACTGAGCTCAGTTGAACAATAAGATAGTTGGAGGCTGAAAACCCCCTTATTTCACTTTAAGGTGGCTACAACTTCATTCATATTGAGAGTTTAAGGTGACCATAAGTATTCTTTTTATCTATTTTAATACCAGTGATACTTTAGATACAAAAAAAAATGGAAAAACAAAGGAGCCAGAGGATTTTATTCCAATTTGATGACTTTAAGCAGGCCATAGGTCCATTAACATTTCGAGTTTAAGGTCACCATAAAGTCAGGATATTCCTTTGGCAAATCTTAATATATGAGCCAAGTTTGGTTGAAAAAAGTGAAAAACTAAGTGAACTGGAGGGTTAAAACCCCCTTTCTTGACACTAAGGTGACCTTAAGGTTGCAGATACAGGACTGAAACTTCGGCATGTGAAAGATTATCAAAAAGTAGCAGTATAACTTATTCAAACAAAACACCGAAATCCTGACCGCTTTTGAGATACGGATAAAGTACCCATTTTTTTTTAAATTTACGAAAATCAAATGCCTCCCATTCAGGCATCTATGCTCCGATTGATCAGAAAATCCTTTCAGACTTACGAATGTAGGTCTAGAATGTACCTGATAAATTTTATAGCACTGGTGTTTGGTTTTTTTCGAAACGCGATGACGGGGTGCTTTTTGAAAAATGTTTATGGTTACCTTAAGTAAAGTTTAAAGTCTCGTGAAAGTATCCAAATAATTTTTCCCACCCCTATAGTTTTAATGAAAGATAAGGAAAAAAGATTTGAAAGCCCAAGAAGTTATTCAAGGGAGACCATAATCCGGCAGCAGTGATCAGTCGAACTTATGTGAAAACATATAAGTGCCCCTGACGGGCCGCTTAAATAGCATCAGGGAAGCCCATACCCCACAGCCTGGAGAAATAGTTTTCAACATCGTGACATAGAAGTAGTGAAACATACTGTACAAAGACCAGGATACTTTCAGCACAGTATCAGTTATATAAAGGTCCAAATAATGTTTAAGTAGAGAAAATAAAAACTAAGAGAAAGAAAATTATGTAAAGAGAAAGTACTAAAACAAGACGATCCAATAGCAAGATGACAGAATTAATCAGTAAACTAAAAAATATGAAGCTGTAAAATTTATTAATTGGAGAATACCTGTCAATGGAAATAGCATAATTATGTAAAAGTGCGTATAATAATCAGTTGCAGCAATTCATCTATCTTTGTCATAAGAGAAAGATGTCTCCCATATGGCAGATGAACACACTTTGGCAAAGCAAAAAGGTCACACCATGATGCACCCGCATATACATACACCCACTAACCAATGTCCCTACCAAGTGTCAATCTGCTACACCTTATGGAATCCCAAGAAATAGCCCAGACAAGATTTTAAAATTCATGGTCACTATGACAAGGTCACCTACAATCCCTAACCAATATCCCTACCAAGTATCAACTTCCTACACCTTACGGTTTCTGAGATACAGCCTGGACAAGAATTTATAGGTCAAGGTTACTACAGCAAGGTCAAAGGTCAAATCAAGGTCACACCATGACATTGCACACCTGCAGCCCCTAGCCAAGGTCCCTACCAAGTATTAACTTCCTACAATGTAAGATTTCCGAGATATAACCCAGAAAAGATTTTATACATAAAGGTCACTATGGCAAGGTCAAAGGTCAAATCAAGGTCAGGCCATGACATTGCATACTTATATCTCCTAACCAATGTCCCAAGTATCAACTTCCTACACCTTACAGTTTCTGAGATACAGCCTGCACAAGAATTTATAGGTCAAGGTCACTATGGTAAGGTCAAAGGTCAAATCAAGGTCAGACCATGACATTGCACACTTATACCTCCTAACCAATGTCCCTTCCAAGTATCAACTTCCTACACCTTACAGTTTCTGCGATACAGCCTGGACAAGAATTTATAGGTCAAGGTCACTATTGCAAGGTCAAAGGTCAAATCAAGGTCAGACCATGACATTGCACACTTATACCTCCTAACCAATGTCCCTTCCAAGTATCAACTTCCTACACCTTACGGTTTCTGAGATACAGCCTGGACAAGAATTTATAGGTCAAAGTCACTACGGCAAGGTCAAAGGTCAAATCAAGGTCACACCATGACATTGCACACCTGCACCCCCTAGCCAAGGTCCCCACCAAGTATTAACTTCCTACACCGTAACATTTCCGAGATATAGCCCAGAAAAGATTTTATACATCAAGGTCACTAAGGCAAGGTCAAATCAAGGTCATGCTGTGATGTTGCACAGCTACACCCCCTAACCAAGGTCTCTACCAATTATCAACTTCCTACATCTTACGGTTTCTGAGATGTAGCCCGGACAAGATTTTATAGGTCAAGGTCATTATGGCAAGGTCAAATCAAGGTCAGACCATGACATTGCACACGTACCTACACCTCCTAACCAATGTCCCTGACAAGTATCAACTACCTACACCTTTCAGTTTCTGAGATACAGCCCGGACAAATTTTTTCCCGCCACTCTCCCATCCGTACACCATGTGTGAAAACGTTACAATACCCCGACAGCCCTTAAGGACTGTGGGATAAAAATTCAAAATGTGGCCATAACTTAAGACCCAAAATTCAAGAATTTGTTATTTCTGAAAGATGTTTTGCACGAATGAAATTTAAGTAGGTTGTCTTCTTCATGCTCACTAATGTTTTTCATCATAATACACAGAATATATAAAGATGAGTTTTTATGGACCTTTTAACAGCTAAGATCATATTGTTAAAGGCCATCATTAATGAGCTGGATTGATACCCATAACCACAAAGGAAAGGGCCATGCCATCATTTGCGAAACTTAAAAGCCATTTGGTTGCTGAGGCTGCCACAAAATTTTGCATGTAGTCTAGTTTTATAGCACTGATCTTTGCTTTTTACCTGAAACGCTCTGGGTATTGTTTTCATCGATGGCATCCAGCTGGATGGGTGGTAGGATTAAAGGACAATCTATTTCTGAAACCAGATCTACTATGTTTATACTCTGGAGGGTATTTGTGTGGAGGTGTAGATGGGCATCAGAATGGTTTGATTACCATTTAACATTTGACCTTACCATAGTGACCTGGACCTTTAAAATTCTGGCTAGGCCATATCTCTGTATCCCTTGTGGTGTAGTCAGTACATACTTTTCAGGGATATTGGTGGAGGGATGTAGGTATGCATTTCATTTTGTGACCTTGATTTTACCTTTGATGTTGCTGCAGTGGTCATGACTATTTCAATTAGAAAATGGTTTATCTCACAGTATACTTCTTGTGTCACACATAATATTGACCCAGGCTGTGGCCTACCGGCATCTCTGCTACTCTATTTATATTTGCTCCTGTATTTTTTTTCTGTACTTTGTAATTCTAATCCAAAGTCAATTTCAGAAAAGATGAAAGGGGGAGAGCATTTTGTGGTTCTGAAATCTGACAATTTCTGAAAGGCTGGTGCCAATGTCAGTTGACAAGCGGTGTAGATTGGTCTTGGGTAACTTTAAAAAGGCATGTCTTATTTTGCTGCAATAGCTTACCATCTTGTTTTTGGTAATAACTCTGTGTTGTAATGGTTAGCATATTTTGTTTCCTTCTATTGAATGGAGACCCTGATCTTGTTTGGGGGAACGTTTTGCAGTTTTTTCCCCAAGATCTAGTTTTTGCAGAATCTGGACCCATAACATTAAAACCTCCAACAATAAAACTACCCATAACAAAACAATCTATGAAATGTATTTGAAGTGGTGTTAAAAAATTAAATATGTGTTAATTTCAGAATATAAACAAGTTAGGCCATGCAGTGGGGTGTGGTAGGGGAGTGACAGACAGTACACCAACTCAATAATAACCATCAAGAGAATAGTCATTGTTACTTTTTATTAATTCTACTTGTTAGTGGACCAATAATGAATATTTAATATATAGAATCACAGTCAACATAATCGTACGCATGTGATGAATATCAATGTATTAAATAGACCGAGTTTCTGTCCTGTCGCCGATTGATATTGATACACTGATGGTACACAATGGCAAGGGACCGTTCACATGTACTTGTTTTCTGGGTGAATCTGGAATGGCAGATTTCTGTAATTTTGTCCAATTTTACTTGTTCCTTTGAACTACTTCTACATGAAACAAATTATAACATAAATATATTTAGCAAACATTTCAGACATTGCAATAGTGTACACTTATAAGGGCAGGAAAGGGTGGTAATGCAGGATGTTTGGTAAGGTCTTTTATCCTATTTATGTTAAAATAGTGTTGTGTATAAATATTATGTGTTTAAGCTAGGTAACCCATAATCTCAGATTTTATTCTTATCTTATATTGGTTTCCAGTAATAGAGATTTCAAGCCCAAGGCTTGTAATGTTGTAGTGAAACCCTTGGGGCAATACATACCGTTTAAGTGACCATGGCTGCACTTTCCCCTTCGAAATCCAGACATCCTAACAGTATCCGTACTGTTCTTTGATAAAATTCTGGTTTTTGGCTTCTTGCAGGCCCAGTTTTCAAAACCGGGGCACTGTAAGCAGGACTCAGACTGGTAATTTGGAAAATACTTTGGTACATATATTAGTTCAAAATCCAAGAAAAATTGACAAAATACTTCTAGTCTCAGCTGCAATCCCTCCACCGGACGGTTGGATTCAGCATTCAGTTCCACATGGTAAGCTATTGTAGCGCAATAAAATTGAAAATTTTAATTACTAAAATGTAGCTACATTTAAGTAATTACAATTTTAAACATATTTTCAAATTTATTCATACCAGTTAGATAGGCATTAAATATTAGTGAACAGTACATGTACGCACCTCAAAGATTGCTAATAACACTTTTTACTCGTTATAATATGTGTAGAAATATGCCGTTCAAAATTTACACAGACAACAAGTACATGTGAGCTCTGTCCCTCCCCATTGCGTGCCGTCAAAAATATCAACAGCAATGCATGACGGGACAGAAACTGGGTCTATGTATTAAACAAGATTTCATAGGCTATATATCAGCCAGGATTTATATACTATTAATTTATCACAGACATTCTTCATTTCTGCAGTAAATATATAAATATAACACTCTAAATTATCCTACAAAACTATAACTTACTTTTCTGATGTTATTTGATCTTGTATTTTTACAACAATGTTTCATCCTATAATAGTGCCAGGCATATACTGACAAACCTGGGAAATTTTAATGAAGTTATTGAAACAAATTTTACTGCTGAAGCTATGTTCAAACTCCATGATGAACTAGTAAAAACGCTTAAGTTTATCACATTCCATGGATTATCTACAGCTTTAGTATTCCTTCTTGGAAAATATGAAAAATTCAAATTTGTTTCAACAGATAAAATACAAAATCAAATAAATCGGTTGTTTGTTACACAATACTTTTAAGGTCAATTAGTGAACCACATACACTATAATACTGCTAAATCTAACTACCTGCATAATAAATAGACTAATATTTTGAAAATTGCTGGCCTGTTACTGAATAAATATCCATCTCTTATTTAAAGGGACTTCAAGAAGTTGATGCTGATTATTTAATACTTCACACGCCATGCATTTGTAAACATCCATAAAATTGCTCTAAGTTGTATTCATTACACATATATGCTTTTTATCAAGTACAGTATTCACATTTAAAATACTTAATGCTAAATTTCTACATAACTGGAAAGGATTGACTATCCCTACTAATTTATAATTAACTGCAATTTTAACCCAGGGAAATTTTATAACTTGAGCTGATCAAATAAAAGTTTGCTCGATTTTCTTCCAGTCACTAAGTGGACTTTTCAAAACTGAAAGCTTTTATTTTTGACCCTAGGTCAAGACTATAAAATTACTGGGGGGACATTGTTAGAGAGGTAGTTATTTACAGAAATTATGGCAAATAATTTACTTATACATACAAGCTTAAGCTATGCCAGATTACCAGAAATTTGGTGAAAATATCTTATTAGTTTTTAATTGACCCAGCAGTAGATTAAATAACACTTCAAATATAGATGTCACAAACTTGACTAAAAAGCATCCTGTAAACAACTTTCTGCTATTTGCCATATATATTTAATGTTGGCGAAAAATACGAGCAATTTGAAAGAGGTCCTTTAGAAAGCCATTTCCTCATAACTGGATTGTTACCCAATTAGTTTTGTACAAACATAAAATATGTTTAAATAGTGAAAATACCATTCTGACCAATGGAACACACAGTAATATACTTGCTGAAATATTAATAAGCCTACAGATTATGGATAACAAATAACCTAACCAATTATGAGAATCATATCAAATGTACTTGAAAATTCTGGCAAGCTATTGTCACATGCTTAAACCATGATTACATCACAGATGGCTATCTAATTCAATTAACATTGTTATCATTAAATGTAATGTTTATCATGACCCTATACTAATTATAATAATATCTCATGGGCCACTTTTCACATTCCTGTTGAGATCTTTCTTACTCTTTAAGTGCCAAATTCTAATTGTTACTACTTTATCTTGTTACATTAAAACCACAAGAGAGCCTTGTATCTTTCTTTACAAGAGAGTGTCAATAATAAACCTGTTGGCAGTATCAAGTTGTTGACAAAATTGTAATATAATGAAGATTATACAACTTTCTACAGTCACCAAATACACATATGTAATCACAAATAAGATCTTAGAATTAACCACCATGCTTTCTTATAATTTGTCATCTATCATATTATACATCATATTGATACAGTTACAAAGCTCAAGTATTTAATATGTTCCACCAAAGAAGCAGTATGTATAAGACAATTCCAGGGCAGAAGAGTTTGCAGGCAGTTTAAGTTGCTAAAACTCACACGCCAACTGTTTACAATGGATTTTATACAGAATTTTAATTACACAGTCCTGAAAGAAAGTGAAATAAGCATATAGATCTCTTGACTGCTAGTCAGCAGATGTGCAAATAATGAATATATTTTGCTGAGCGCTAGGCAATAGATAACAAGTACCACAATTAAGGTGATTTGACAGTACTCTTTCTGTCCAAGTATTACTAACAGGTTTTTACAGTTATAAATTGTATAAATTTTATGCTTTTCTATGTTAAAATATTTATACAGAAAAAAGTACAATTTTTTAAGTCAACATATTAGTCTAATCAGTCGTGTTTAAATATTCTGGTTGTCCATCGGGTAAGACAGGTTATATATATTTTGTACTTTTTATTTCAAACTGCACATATGGTGTTACATTTAGTAGAAAACTTAACTTGCCGAAATATGTTATTATTTTCAAAACACACATGATCTTATATAATGTCTGGTTTACTGCTGTTTAAAAGCAGATGACACTACAAAAAACATGGTTCGCCTGCAGACTTTAGTATCTGTAGGGCCAGGGATCAGGCTTGCCTGTATAACCCAATCTGTTGCGTGTGTTCACAGAATCTGTCTCCAGTAAGGAATCCCGGTCATCTAGGTAACTGCCATATCCAGCTGAGGATGACCTGCATGTTACATATAAATTGCAGTGTTATTGCATTAATATACAGAAATTGTCATTTATTGACCTCACCCAATGAAGGGGGAGGCATGAGGGTACTATAATCGCATAGGCCTGTTGAAAACTATAATTGCGTCGGTTTGTTGAAAACTACACATCAGATCACATTTTCACACAAGGTGGGGTCTACACATGGCTCAGGCCTCATCAAAGATAATCTGGATCAAGACTCCTGAAGTTGTTACAGATTTTTTTGCCAATGTCTAGTTCTGGATCCTAGGGCAAGGGTTCGTGCTTCTTCAGGCACTGGGTAGGAGAGAGTTCACTTTAACCTCTGTGTTCTTGGGGACTTCAAATCAAGCTCGTGACAAAACCAAGATTTGACACAGGTAAGAGGTAAGTATTATAAACATCTAGGGTAGTTTGGTGCTCAATAGATGATCTGGAACAAGGGCTCCAAGGTCAATTTTTTTAAATAAATTTATTTTGGACATATGTATTTTTACATGCATGTATATTGGCAACAACATGTTCCAATCTAAGGCCAAAATGGAAAGATAATGTATCAAAACTACCCAGAATTCATACCTTGTAATATTTCCATAAAAGCTGAAACTTGATGACGTGAGATGCATTAAGAATACTGAATTTCAACACTTGGTATAATAACAGAACATAAATATTAACTTGTTTTGTGACAACTAGCTTGGGTTAACAGACACCAATATTCTTGTCAACACAAATGAACACTGACATAAATCATATATCTTACCTATAACTGAAAGGTTCACTGGGTGCATAGGAGCCAGTTTCGAAATTTGTGTAAGGTGGATCACTTCTCTCCAAAGAATCCAGTGCCATCTTCAACTCCACCTCGGAAGACAGGGATGGTAGATATGGAGAAGTATAAGGAGAAGAATGTGCATGAGATGATAAAGGCTCATAACTTCTACTGCGTGGACTTGCTGTAAATGGCATAAAATTGAACCCTTTTAAGTTTAATTCTCTTCAGTAGAAGTTACCATTATATCAGGGTCTGTATTTCATGAGATATTCATTCTGAGAGAGTGAAAATAACCTTTTCAAGAACTTTTTTCCTACAGTTGCCCTTTTCTGAGACAACATTCTGGGAATAACATAATATCTAAGAATGAGAATTTTGTCTGCATTATTCCTCCATCCATACATTCATGCTTATTAAGAGCTAAAACACCTTTTTTCTGCACAGCTACATTCTTTGTATTTAAAAAAAGATGTCACTGATTGCAAAATTCTTATTCTTAGAAATATTTTGTATTTTCAACAAATAGATTTTTTTTCTAATCAGGGCAGTATTCAATCGGTTTCAATTTGCTCTAAAAATAGACAACTTATCTTCATATCAAAAGTGAAGAGGGTCAATGTGATGCAAACATTTCGATATAAGTTCAAGACTATTACAATGATAACCCCCAAGCAATATTACGACTGGAAAAAAACTTCACACAACTTCACTAGTGAAAATTGATATTATCAGAGCAGAAACTTTCTATTTATAGATTAAACAGAACCTCTGATATCTGAGCTTCAAATGTTCATATATTAATATTCATTTTCATTTTCCCCTTATTTTTACCTCCGCCAAGCAGAATATATTTTTGGCAGCACTGGCCATCGTATGTTTTGGCGTCTGTTATGGAAGAGTTATGGACAGATTTTGATGAAACTTTCAGCAAATATTGACAATGGCAAAAGGATCAGATGATTAGATATTTGGTGGTGATCCAGTTCGTCATCTGGATCCAAGAATTTTTTGAGCATCTTTTTTGTCATTGCAAGATGGTGCCGTTTTCAGTATAGGTGTATAAACCTCCATCATTAATTGTCAAATAGCTTGACAAAGAAATACAGGACACTCCCAAAATAGTGGCTTTAACAAACCTAAGTTAGATCCAGATTGTTGCACCATTCTAGATAATATAATCCAGAACAGGGCAATACAGGGCTGGAAACGAGCTGTGTGGCAGAGATCTGTACTTTTACAGTGCTTTTATAGTTCACACTACAATGTCTTGTTTATTTAGCTGACCTTCTATTAACCAACTACAATCTTACTCTTCCAAATGTATAACACTTACACATCGAAAGAACGTCTGTCTCCTTTGTATATTTACTCGGAGTGGGTCTGTATCGAAGATGGCTTCTGCTGGGACTACTCATCTTGTACTTGGACAAAGTGTCGAGCTTGTAATTCTCTAGCTCTTGCTCCCTTGCTTTGATAATCTCCCTGGCTTCTGTGAGTTCCGTCCTCAGCTTACTACACAATGCAATCGCTGCTTTGGTCACCTGACTCGGAGGCACAAGTTCCGTCTCATAGGCACGCTGGAGAGCAGTCTCACTGAGACGTGAGTAGTCAATGGACTCAACCAAGGCTTGTTTTTGTTCCTCAGAAAGCTGCAGTTTATCTGTAAAGAAGCAGAAACATAATTGATACAACAGTGCTGTAAAAGTTCAATTGGTGTTTCAGTAAAATTATATTACTTTATCTATTATAACTGGATAATGGTAAATTCTATGGAAAAGCCCATTAATTCTTTGATATTTACTTCTACTTAAAAAGAGAATTCTGCTATCAGAGTTTTATTTCAAGTGGTTTGACGGCATATGATGGGTCCATGTAAAGGCTTTATTTTTTTTTTGTTTCACAGAAAGCTTGCTTTTATCTGTGAAATGACAGAAAATATTTAATGAAGAGTTATTTATACCATCATTGTACAAAATGCATGTTTCTGTTCTTCAAGAGGCTTAAATATATTTTTCAAAAGAGCAGAAAGATAATACAGTAATGTTTGATATATTTGTTTCATATTAAGTGAAGATATATACTTCAGAAACCAGTTGCTAAATATCTGTGAAACAATGTAGTAGGATAAGTTATTTGAAACCATAAAAAGACCAGAAATCAGTACAATTGGGACCTCTTGACTTTAAGTAGACAAACTATGCACAGCCACCCCTTCCTACAAAAGAATATTGCAAGTATGTCTTATCACAAAACTCAATCTCTCTGTTTCTTTGCAAATGTTTTAAAAATTATAATATAGCTTCTATAAAATACTGCAAAATTTGTGATAAGGCCACTGCTGCAGCAGTTATCTCCCACCTTTGAAAGGGGTCAAAGGTAAAAGGCAGCAGTTGAAAAAGTCTCAGGCCATGACTTTCTTTAAGTTGTTTTCACATTTGGAACCCCTAATAGCAATGATAAGAGAGATATAAGGCCTTTTTAATGGGATAATCCCATTTAACATTAAACATGTGATATGACGGCCATTTTGTTTTCGAAACTAGGCCAAATTACTATCAGGCTAACTTTCCTAGCCTTATATCTTTTGTGCAAATTTGATTAATCCAGCGGCGATATTTCAAGTTTTAAAGCATCTTAATAATTTTGAAATAATTCGCTATGGTGGCCATTTTGTTTTTCAAAATAAGACCAAAATTTTTCTCAGACAAAACATTTGCAGGCCATTACTTTTCATGGTCTATCTTGACATTCTAAAGCCATAGCACCAATAAAACGGGAGAAATAAGGACATTTTATAGTGTGATAACCTGATTTAACCTTGAAGCAGGGGTCAAAGGTCAAATTCAACACCTGGAAAAGATTCCCAGGCCATGACTTCCTACAAGTTGTTTCGCATTCCAAACCTCTAGGAGCTAGGAGATACAAGGCCTTTTTAATAGGATAACCCCATTTGACATAAAACATGCTATATGGTGGCCATTTTGTTTTTTGAATTAGGCCAAAATTAGTATCAGGCTAGCTTTTCTAGCCATATAGCTTTTGGCGACCATTTTGTATTTTAAAATACGGCTAAATTTTTGCACAGTCAGGTTTTCATAGCCATAAACATTCCATGGAAATTTGGTGAAGATATCTTTATAAATGAATGAAATATTAAGGTTTATGTAAAAACGTGACGAACGGATGGACTCACAGATGCACGCAAGTACGGAAGGTGTTTTATAATCTCCCAACCACGGCCTTCGGCTGCAGGTGGGAGATAAAAACTCCATAACTATAAGCTCTATAGCTGCCACCATCAATTTAAATATAACAAACTATAAACCAATAAAATTCTGGCCTTGTAATGTTGAAGGATCAATCGTAAAAGACAAAAACACGACAGTGAGATCACTTGTTGAGGAAAACTGGAATAACAACTGGCTGGTGCTTGCCAGGGCTGGATATACTGCAGGCAGAGGCATATAAAACATTAATCATTTGAATATATAGTAAAAATGCCAAATATTCTATAGTGAAGACTCAAATAACAAATACCAGATACTAAGCTATACCACACACTTTGACATATCTCAAAAGATATCTAGGTCATCACAGCTATATATCAAGGTAAAAAAGCTATAAAGAACACAAAAGTAAGTCTGATTCTGCCAAACTAGGTTAAAACCAGGGTAAAATTTTAGAGGGTTTGGATGTTTCAAAGTAGATGGGAGTTCAAATCCTGGTATGACCTCAACTGGGAAAGCAGGTGGATGTTTGACATTGGCCAGTCATAACATAACTGACACCAACATACAAGGTATGGTGCAAAGCAACAAACAAACAAAGCAGATATCAAATCAAAGTATTTAAAAGTACACAGTACTCATTATTGTATACAACCACAAAAGAAACTAATGGGAGCATTTTAATGACATTATTTTATCTTTTTTTCAATAATATAGCCTTCAAACTACAGTTCAAGGTATTTTTTTGCAAAATAACTTGGTTTACATGTGTGAATTGTTAAGCAAATAATTAGTTATTAATTCTTGGTGGTTTTAAAGGTATTATGCCTTTAGGGTTGGTCTAATTTTTGCCAATTTTAGGATTATGTCAAAGCCTGTTTTGAAATGTGCATCACAAGAGTTATATCTTCCACAACCTAAAATATGCACATATTGTAGATGCTGCCATGACTAAAACATTTAACTTACATGTACTTGTATCAGCAATATTTTATGTTTTCAATTACAGATATTATTAACATGTTACAATTTTACAATTAAATGTTATTTTCTATCATGCATTTTAAGTACTATATATGACTAATTCAATTGATTTTATGTACAATATTATACAGATATATTAAGATAGCTAATATCCTCTATGATCCTGGGATGAAACAATCTTCACTTTCTGGATCTGATCTGAAATAATCAATGTCTGGGGATGAAAAATTTACTTCATAGCATCACCTGCCAAGATGCTGTGTTGCTATAAGAACAGCTGGATAAAAGTAGTGACAATCACCTTATGATGAGAGCATACGGATAATAGAAGAACATCAGGGTATATCCACTAAATTTCAATATTTTTTCCATGACTTTTCCATGACTTCTCTATGACTGAAGCTTTAAAATTAAGGACCTTTTACGTGCTTCATGGCATGAAAGAGACATGTACCGAGGCCCCGCTGAGGCCACGAGTACCCACGGGTTTTGCCTTTGAGAACCAGTCACAAGGTTCAAGTCACAGTACAGGAAGATGTGGAAAACCCGAAAATTTGATCTGATTACAAAAACGTATCCTAGTACTGAAATGCTGGATGAAAGAAAGGAATAATGCTGTTTCGTGAAAGGATGCCTTTTAATTTCCATGACTTTTTATGAATTTTCCAAAACCTGGAGTAAATTTCCATGACTTTTCCAGGCCTGGAAAAAAAATGGAATTCCATGACTTTTCCAGGTTTTCCATGACTGGATACACCCTGGAACATGTAGTTTCTTATATAACTTGATTTTAATGTCCACTCATTGTTTTTTCTTCAAGAGATCTTGCTATTTAAGATAAGATGATAAGGAAATGTGACATTTGATAAAGTGTGTGAAATTTGTGAGTGAGCAAACCTCACTTCTATTTCCTTCACTGGCAGGAAATTCTTTACTAATTTGCGATCACAGTGACCCCATTAGACCCCTAATCTCTCCCAATAGAAAACTGCTACATCTTGGATTATATTTTTCTCTTGCTATTTAAGACATATTTTACATTTCTTTCTCTTATACATATATAGAACAGTAGAATTAGGAAACTACTCACTTTCCATAGTTCTATATTTGTAACCGACCAATTTTTAACAGAAAAACATGACAACTCAAAAGATAATTTTCAAAAGGTAATAGTTACATTAAACTTTAAAACCTTTAAAAAAATAAACTATAAGACATTTTTTAGAATGATAGACTTTTCATTGTGAAACTTTGAATTTTGTATTATCCTTTTCATAAAACCTGTTAAAAAACTGTCAAAATGAAATGAAAACATAATCTACGCTTAATGAAGTTGACAAGACTTACCAGAGTGCAAACACCACATAATTTTATTGGACACAATTCGTTAAAAAAATTGACATTTGACCTTTAGTGTGAGAATTATTTAATTTATTAATATGACTTAAATTACAACAATGACAAGAGAAATCTTGTGACATGAGAATATAGATAGTATATCACTATATGTTACAGATCTTTTTGTGAGAAACAGCAACAAGAATTTTAAATTTTGTTATTTCTGAGTGTTTTAATACATTGTTATCACTAAAACTGAAGAAGTGTCAGTTTCCATTAGCTTTCGGAGAGTAAATTTTCACAAGTTTATTCGGAAATAACTTGGGATTATAAAATAAAGGATAAATATACACACTGGACCCATGCATGCAGAATTTGCAAATTAGAAGCTAGACATATAGAGATAGGTGCAGTATCTGTATAGTTTATCTCATACTTACTTTTGTCCTTGTTAACTATAAGCAAAGGGGAAAATAAAACTACCACATTAAAAAATTTAAGCAAATTCAAAACTCAGAAAATAGTTTTAAAAATCAATTGAAACATAAGCTAGTGTTTTACTGGTTGTCAATTTCCTTGATAATGGTTTAAGTTAAGGAAATGTATATATTTTTCTGAAAAAAAAAACAGAAAAAAACGTAAGCCAAGCTGATCATTGTTACTGAGTGCAACAAGAACATAAAGGAATGGATATGAAATTAATATACCTAGTCAGACAAGTATTTTGTGAAGTATTTTCACAGACTGTATTATTTGACACAACAGTAACTGTACTGAAAGCATTAAATAATATTAAATTTAAAATAATATATGTCAGAGCAATTTTGTCAGCAATAAATATACAGGTACCTCCACTAGCAGCACAAGATGGCCAAAAGGAAATACAACAGAAAATTTTTGACATCTTCAGTATATTGATGTTTACACACTATGTTAATGAACAACAAACCACGATTTTTAGATATATTTTAAAACACACATAAATATATGATGTAAAAACTAATAAGCTTACCAGAATTAAACATAGCCTCCATGACCTGGAAAAGCGTATCATGACTGAACCTGTAATCATTTGGTATGGCTGCCACCATCTTGTTGAATGTCTCAACATCAAGATTATCCCTGGCTGCCAACTCGGTCAGGTAAGTGTCAACTAGTTCACAGGCCATCTGACGTTGCCCTCCTTGCTCTTCCTTGCAAGATTCGCAAACAATTTCTGCCAGAACATCGGCTGATAATTGGCAAAGTTCTTCAGATGACAGACGGTGGACCACACGACTGACAAGCTTTCTCAATTGACTTGTGCAACTGCATTCGTTGGCTTCAGCTATTTTCAAAACTTTTAGTGACCATCTTGGTGAAATGCAGTCTGCCAAGAGGATATTATCAGGCAGTTCTGCAATGAGGGTATCCAAGGTAACAGCTACTTCTAAATCTTTGATGATTTCTCCATCTGGTATATCTTCTTGTTCACTGCGAGGCTTTTCTTCCTTTGTTTTGGCAGGTTCAGCCTTTTTCTCATCCACAGGGTCTTCTGTTGTCAGTGCATCCTGAAATTCAACCTCTTCTTCACCAGCATCTTCCTTAGAAGGCTTACTTTCTGGTTTTGCTTTTGTATCATCTTTACCATCTTTAACCTCTTCATCAGTTTCTTGTTTTGTTTCATTTTCTTTAACCTCTACTTTGGCCACATTTTCTTCATCAGTTTTATCCACAGGAGTTCCTTCTGATAGATCCACATCTTCTTTCCCTTTCGCCACTGCCTTGGTCTCTTCCTCCAGATGTTTCAAGGTTTCTGCATCCTTATTCTGATCTCCTGAACTTTTGCTGCTGATGACATAGGTAGTGTAACTCTGTAGTAAATCAGCTAATACTATAGGCCTCACACCTCGATCTCTAGCTGTAGTGAAAAGCAGAACAAACCAAGGCAAAGGGATCTTGTACAACTTCCTTTTGGTTTTTTGGTCCCTTGTCCACCAGTCATCTAGACTCCCATCACTATGCGTAAATTTTGTTGAGAGTAAAAAGCAATCCACTATGGCCAGGATACATTTGTCCACAATTTTTGCTTGTTCTGAGATGGCTCCCAGATCTTTACACTGAAGCAGTAGATATGCAATTGTTTTAATATCACGTGACAGTTTTGCCGATGTGAGAACATCCATAAGGAACCTATCTGTTGCATCAGCTAGATTGCCAGGGTTATTCATCTGCAGAAATTCTGCAGCACAGCGTAGCTTACATACATTCCTCTTTGTCACCTCTGTTTTGATATTGTAACAGTAGTTTGCTACTTCTTCAAATGTTGTTGGCCCACCTGGAAAATCTTCTAATTCCACCTTATCCTTTTCCATGACATTTGTTCTGGCAAGAGCACGAAAAAAATCAGACTTGATGTAGAGAGGAAACTTGTGAAGTTTGAAGTAAGACCCTGCAACTGAGACTGTTATATCACTCAGTTCCCCTGAATCTCGAAACTTAGAAAAATCAGTGGTCGCCATGATATCTAATGTTTCTGGATCAGCCAGTGGTGAAAGAATAGGCTTTCTAGGTTCTTTGAAAGATGGTGACTTTTTATGGCTGAAAAATAAAAAAAATGCACAAATATATGTATATAACAGTCTAGAAAACAGACACTAGATTTACATAATGAGAGTGACTTTTATCCACCAATGGTTGTATCAGAACTTTAAGCATTGAAATGATGTAGAAAGTTTCAAAGTCACAAATCAAAATCAGCTCTAGTGTAACCAGAAAAAAATTCATGTAGATTCTTCTAACAGAATATTACAATAATGCAAAGAATATAACATTAAATATCCAGTTTTCAATGCAGGTACATATGTATTCTGGAATTCAAATGTGCATGTTCCAATATGTTTATTAATAAATCTACCTTTTAAAAGAGGGAGGAAATCTGTGGCTAACATAGTCAGCCTGGAGATAAAACACCGAGGTTTTACACAAATAAAAGAATAAATCTTTCACCTTATGTATGCTAGAAATTTACCCTGTATTAAACATGTCATTATTACTTTGTGGCAGTGAAAAATGATTTTTATCGCAAGTCTATTTCTTATATACAGTTATTTATCTCTCCATATAATACTCTTTTCTCATGTTTTGTGCTACCACAAATACGTTGGCCCGAGGCCACAATGTCCACCATTGAGTTTTTGTCTATGTGTAAAGTGTAAACATAATTACTTTCCTGTGAAATGTTTCCTGTGAAATATAAAAAAAATGCCTATGCTTAAATAAAATAACCTTTTTGTGTGTGTTGTCAAATACGTACTCTTCATTTTCCCCAGTTCCATTGCAAAGATTTATTATAAGATCTCTGCAATTTATAACTCAGCAGAATGCAACAGTTAGTCCTCTTATAAACTGGTAGAAAAGCTATCAAATATATGGTAAATAGTAAAAAAAAGTCTTAACATATAATAAAACTAAGTCTCACAACCTACTCCTCTGGCTGTTATCATTCATAAAGAATAAGTCTTAGCATTTTCACACCAAAGCGTACAAGATTAGCAGCAACAACATAAAGATTAGCTATTAAACCTGCAAGATATTTCAGATCAGTGTTTCTTAGTTGCAAGTGACTGATGACGCAGAAATATTGGTTGTGACAACTTGGCACAGAAATGTTCACTTGCAAAGCTTTTTAACCATGTTTAAAAAGTGGCTCTCACTCCAGACTGAGAAGATAAGTCACAAGACCAATATTATTATGCCCAGTACTATATTACTGGGATAGTCTGGGACTCTAGGCCTTTACAACTGAAAAGATACTCTATAAATTGATATTTTCACTTGGTATTAATTTTAGTTATTTTAGCTAATGGAATCAGCTAGGGAAAATCAATTGCAAGTGAAATTTTAACTCTGTCTTAAATTTACCTGTAGAAGCTAGCATGTAATGAAAATTAATTCTAATGAATTAATCTTAAATATGTAAAGACTTTGTGAAATTTTCTTCTAGCTAAATTTTCTTCTTACACTGTATGTCACAAGCCACAACACCAATAAGATAACACACACAACTATATTTCTGGGATGGTGGAGGACTCCAGACCTTGGTAACTGAAGAGATAAGTCATGAGATCAAGAAGATTACAATCGGACTACATATTATCATGATGGTTTTGAGACAAGTGCATGAGAATGGAACTGGGGCAATACACACCTCACTGTGTTTTTCTGTAAATGATCACTGACAAGCCTATAACACTCAAAACATTCATGCGAAGAGGGCCTATTTTATATATTCTTGCAGAATAGTCTTTATTCTTGAAACTGAATAATTTTTCTATTATAAATAAATACAAATATACTTCTAATTAATATAGAACAAATGACCCAGCTGTAAAAAATGTTGAGCAATTTAGATTAAAAGTAATAAATACATGTTATGCACAATATTACTTAATGACCATTATCAGCATACACAATAGTTAGCATTGCTTGCACATACTTTGAGAAGGACAATTTTGTCAGTTTGAAAGGATTATTACTATGGTTGGGAAGGTCAATCCGGCCAAAATGTCAGGCCATTAATAAAATAAAATATATAAATCATTATTCAGTAAGTTACTTACATTTGAAGAATAAAATAAACCTGTGATAATAGTAGCACATGCACATCATTTAATTATTTGTTCTAGGTACAATATGCCAACTATCTGAATTAGTTTTTGATAACTGAAAAGAATTTTCATACAACATTATCTGTAAAGTTATGCAATTTGCAATGATTCAATCATTTTGAATGAATGATACATGGTACAGGATGTTTTTGAAGACTAAATTTAATGTCTTCAGTTATAATATCAAAAAGGTTATAGTACATAAATATATAACCTTACCAGGTTTCACCAAAGGCTTGAAATGAAAAAGATGACATTGTGCCAATCCAAATGAGATTTTTATCCCACTGGCGACATAATTATATTTCTACCACTACCATACGCCCAATTAAAACAGTTGGTTTAAAAACAAAAACACAAGAGTACTTTGACAGATAAATAAATATTTCTACTTACAACAGAAAGGTATGTTATCCACAGTTATAATATACGTTTGATAAGACTTAAGTGTGTGAGTGTGTGTGTGTCTCCCTAAAGAACTCTTGAGAGCCAGATAAATTTGTGTTCAATAAAACCTTTCTCTGTATATTTATAATCAACACGCAGAAATCTGTCCTTATTTATATGAAGGATCCGTGTGAATGCATAATGGGTCAATACATTCCCCCAAGAAAGCTGATACATTCATACACTGGATATATACTGATAGCACTTTATGTATGTGATTGTGAGAAATATTTGGCGCCCAAAAGAGGCAAACACGCCTGATCAAATTGAAAAGCATTCTACACATGTCTACATACCTTAGTGCATTATGTATGATCAAGGTATTTCCAGCGCAGGGGGTTAAAGTCACATGAACAACGACAAAATGTCAAAGTCATAGGTCTCAGTAGCCTAGTGCTTGGCAAGTTTGGAATGAAATCACTGCATAGGCGTGCACCTCTGTGGTAATGGGATTGAACCCAGATCCATGCAACCTGTGGGGTTTACTGAGGGTCTGTCCTTATAAAACCTTAAAACCCCATACACATTACAGGCGGTATCACACCACGGTAACCCTCATTTGAGGAAATGTCCCTGTCCTTAGATCACCGTCTGACGTCCGTAGACGACCTTGCTAGTCACTTCCTCACTTCCTCGTTTGACCAATGACCTTGAGATATGTAGGGAGAAGGTCAACACAGCATTGCGGTTAATATACATTTAATTAATACATTAATGATGGTACTACACTAATTGTATTTACATATCGATAACATTTGACAAGACATAGGGTCGCCTTACCTTTGGTAAGGTAACCTTAACACAAAAATGAGGAGGGACAGATTCAACATGAAAACAAGGTGACAGTTCAGAAGAAAAATTATATAAGAGTGCATTATGGAAAGGTGACGCTATGACAATATAATGTTAAATTCAAGGCTACTATAAGAGTAGATGAGAACATATTTATTTATAAAAGGTTATAAAAACTACTTGTTCACTCACAGTGTAATATATATTATACACGTAGTTAAAACATTGACAATATGATAAGCTTACCATTAGGTAAGTTGACTAGAATAAAGAAGGCTGACATAAGCTTCCAAGACTTTATCATTAAGTGTCATAGAAAAGATGAAAAGGAGGACCTGATTCCTGAAATACATAGGCTTCACGTGCAAGTGGTTACTTTTACAGTTAGTTACTTTAAAATAACGGTAACAATACTGACCCACTGTGGGTATGAGGATGTATAAAGATAAAATACATACGTTACTGTTAAAAAGTTTACATAAATGAGTAATATATGTTTGATTTATGCCTGTGGGTGACTCAATATTAATCAAAGTTACACAGATAGATGCAACAAGATGACTATTGAGTACTACCAGGTACAGGACTTAAGTTGATACTTAAACATTTTATATATGCATGACGACAGCAGAAATTGGTATGCACCTGGGGAGTAATGACATAGCAGTAAAATTATACAATAAAAGATGAGTAACAATGTCATTACTAGCATACTAGTGGTGAGTCAGTTACAATTTAATAAAAACCACTATCCTGAGTTTAGGGTTAGTCACAAGTCCTCTGAATAAGAACCTAGTACATTACAGTAGTATGGGTGGACACTATTGTACCATACCAATGAATATTAACGAGAAGTTGGATAGTGATAATTTCAGTGTAATTATTAAAATTATTGACACAATACAATTATTAGGAGTTACAATGAATAAGGTATGGGTAGTAGCCCTGAATGATAACACTGCATATATAGTGTGGTTAGCATAGGAACAGTGTGGTTACTAATATACTAATATAATGAGTAAGAACCATTACATGAGAGTCATTTCTCTTGACATTATGATCCCACATACGTGAGTAGAGGAAGCCCCTGTATGAATGATTGTTACACTAATTGTGGCGAACCGTCCATTACCTTGCGCGTCCTACCAAAGTTTTAAAATATTTGAAGTTTCTGTCTCTGATTTCGGTATCGTGAACCTGAATTCTAATTCTAATTGGACTTTTATAGCGCTTAATCTCCCCAATACGAAGGGGACTCTAAGGTGCAACAAAACAAAAACAGGCAACCAATCTCAATATCCAGGGACAGAAAAAAGTTCAGCACCACGGAGAACACAAGGGTGAGTAAAACTAAGGAGGGTATGCCTTGGTGTAAAGGTAGGTTTTGAGCCGTTTTCTGAAGAAGGCAAGAGAGGGGGACGCACGAATCTCATCAGGAAGAGCATTCCAGACAGTGGGAGCATCGAAAGCAAAACTATGACCAAACTGTTTGACAGATTTATGGACTGAGGGTTGAAACTTGGGAATGACAAGGAAATTACCACCACTCTGACTGCGCCTGGTATTGTAGGAGCTGCTGTAGGAGGAGATGTAAGGAGCAAAATACTTGGGAAAACCAGTGTGGAGAAACTTGTAGACAAGGGTAGCTGTTTTAAAGACTGACCGATGTTGAACAGGAAGCCAATGCAGATTCTTAAGAACAGGGGTTATACTAGTGTATCTACTGGTATTTGATACGATTCTAGCAGCACTGTTTTGGATGCACTGTAATTTGCGAAGATTGAACTTAGAGAGACTCCTGAAAAGTGAGTTACAGTAATCCAACCGACTACTTACAAGAGCATTGGCCACAAGTATAGAAGCATCACGAGTAAGAAACCGCCTGACATGTCTAAAATCACGGAGTTGCACAAAACAACTTTTGCAGACATTCTGAACATGTTTAGACAAGGAAAAATCAGAATCGAACCACACACCCAGATTCTTGACCCACTCGGCAGGGCAGAGAGGACTACCCAAGATGGTAGAAGGAAAATATGCTTTCAATTTGTCCCTCTGCCTTTTTGAACCAAATACAATAAACTCAGTTTTATCTGGATTAAGTTTGAGTTTACTGGCTGACATCCACTCTTTTATATCGTCCAGGCACCTGTTCAACTTTTCAAAGGCAGCAGATGAATTATTCTGGGATAGATAGATATAGACTTGTGTGTCATCTGCATAACAATGAAACTTTACTCCTTTGTGTTTACCAATAATAAAACTAAGGGGGGTTGTATACAAAGAAAATAATAAAGGGCCCAAGACAGAGCCTTGGGGCACATCAAACAGGAGTTTACAAAGATCGGAGAGAGTAGAGCCAATTTTTACTGACTGATAGCGCTCAGATAGGTAGGAGGTGAACCATTTAAGAACAGAACCACCAATTCCGAACCAGGTCTGGAGACAATGAAGAAGGGTGGTATGATCAATCGTATCAAATGCTGCTGAGAGATCAAGCAGTATTAGAGCAGTTGGTTTGCCTCGTGACAGAGATAGATGGACTTCATTTTTTATAGAAAGAAGAGCTGTCTCAGTCGAGTGGCCTGTTTTATATGCCGATTGATATGGATTTTTTAAGCTATGAACATGAATATGTTCTAACAGTTGCTTAGCGACCACTCGTTCAACTAATTTCGAAATGAAACTGAGGCCAGGTACAGGACGATAGTTCTTAAAATCGTCTGCGGGAAGAGTAGCCTTTTTAATAAGGGGACTAACTACAGCAGTTTTGAAACCATCAGGGATGCAACCCTCCATGAGTGAGCAGTTAACCAACTTTGTTATTGATGGTAATAGTATGTCACTACACTCTTTGATGAGAAAAGTAGGCCAGGGGTCAAACAGGCATGATTTCGTAGGCGAGTTTCTGATGATTTTATCGACAGTATCTTGAGGAACTTCAGTAAAGGTAGTAATTTTTGGAGGATCAGGAGAAGGATGAACATCCTTTTCAATACCAGAGGGGATGAAAGTGTCTCTAATTGTCTTGATTTTATTATGGAAATAGGAGGCAAACTCGTCAGCCAATGACTTGTCAGAATCGTGAGGTGGAAGTATCATGTCAGAGACCCTACCCAGGGTTTTCTTCAGTGCGTGCCACAGTTTTCTAGGGTCTTGACTATTATCAGAGATAAGTTTACTATAGTAGTTTGACTTGTCCTTGTTAACCAGTGAATTACACCGAGCAATTTGGCGACGAAGCCGACTTCTATTCAGTGAATTCTTGGTCCTGCGCCAAGTTCTTTCAAACTGACGTCTAAGTGACTTATCAAGTCTATAAGAATCAGACACCCAATCAGTAGAATCTTTCTTTTTCAATCTAGATATCAGTGGTGCATGCTTGTCGAGAACATCTGCCAAGTCATGTACATATTGGTCATAAAGGTCTACAACAGAATCAGCAGGAGATTTGACAAAGGAAGTATTTTTAAGCTCAGAGCGGAAATTGGACATGTTGATACGGTGGTACCTTCTATATTGAACCTTATTTGGAGTATGAACAGCCTGATGAGGTAGGATAATTGAGCATTTGACTAATGCATGATCAGATACAAAATCACCAATTTTGACATCAACAATAGTATCCTGATCACTGGGAGAAAGAATGAGATCAAGTGTGTGACCATGCAGATGGGTAGGTTGATTAACGAACTGTTTGAGATCACATGAGTCAAGAAAGGTCATGAATTTATAACCATCACCACCGGGAACATCGACATGAATGTTAAAATCACCAAAAATATGATAGGAGGAGTTGATGGATGACAAGAAACCAACAAAGGACATGGATTCTTCCTGAAATTTGCAGGTACATGATCCTGGAGGGCGATAGACACAGGCAAGCAACGGTGAACAGCCATGAAGTCTCAAGAGACACCACCATGTTTTCAAATGATTGGTACAAAGGAGATTCCATTTTATGTAGGCTGTAGGATGATCTGATGAAAAACCAACACCCCCACCGATACCTGAGGGACGAGGCCTTTGAGGAAATATGTAATCAGCAGGAGTAATGGATCATAAAAAACTGTCTGAATCAGAGGGCCGAACATGTGTTTCGGTGAGACAAAGATGAACAGACGATTTCATGCATGCATGTAGGAATTTTTTACTACAGTAGCCGAAGATGTGGTCCACGGTGTACATAAGGCTGTGATTCCATCGTCTTTCAGTGAAATACGGCGACATAAGGTAAGTTAAGGTGTTGGCCATTTCGCCAGGTGTTAGTCCGAAGGTGAGTTGAGGTTAACAGAGGTTGTCCCTCACTGACCAACGTTTGTGGTACTGTCATGCGACTGTTATTGATGGTTAAAACACCATGTCCAATCAGTGGCCGTCTGCCTGTAGTCTGAACAACTCAGATGAAATGGTGTGAGCTTTTCCGGTTCCGACCGGACTTCTCACCGTGGGTGTACCACCTGTAGTGTGAATGGGGCATAATAGGGCTGTTCCACTATCAACCACCATCAGGGTGATGTCACAGATCTGGAAACCTGAGAGACCATGTCTGGATACACCCCGGTCAAGGAATATGTTCTAAGTGTAGCCAATCCCTACAGCTAAGCACAGGCACTGTTTAAGATAGTAGTATAAAATAGATATAAATGTTACTCCAAGATACATGGAGGTAGGGGAGATAAGAGAAGCGCCCAAAGAGAACCCAATAACAAGTAATACTGAAGTAGCACAGTATGAAACCACGCAACAACATAAATTAGTGCAATATGAAGATGTAATCTCAAATTAAAATTATAAGATAAAATCAAGAAAAATCAAAACGCCTTTGCATCCATCCACACATCAATAAAAAGTAAAAACCTTAAGTCCTAAGGAGTAAAATCCACAAGGGACGTGGGTCGAATCCAAGGTCATAGTTCATTTTACTCCATACGTAACATATGAGGACAATCATGAATTTCATGAAAGTCTAGTGACCAAAAAGATAAAAATAGTGATCTCTAGAAGGTCTAGCAAGGCTCAAGTATAAACTCATTCTGTGATGTAAGCTGCATATGGTGCAACTGTGGAGAAGATACTAGCTCAAATTACTGCATAGTACAGGGTCACACTGGTGCAGTGGTTAACACACTTACATACCAGATCTTTAGTCTTGGGATCGTTTGCCGGTCCAAGTGGAAGTGGTTGATGCTTGCCAGTGCTTAATAATTTCAGTGCAAAAATCTGGACAATCTAGACTGTCTTTTCTCCAATCTGTTAAACCCATATCATATCAGGCACCAGACCAGAAAATATACTTTAGTTTGGTTCTCCACAGCTGAAACTCTACAAGCACTAACCATGGCTCAAATTTGTGCCCAAATCCTGTTGCAATATCTACTGTAAGGTTTTGTATTCATAAAGCATTCGTACATGTTAGGAGACCGCTCACGAAACAGAGGTTGTTGTCTTAGCCATATTCTGATGTAAAAACCAGTAAATGTAAGAGTACATTGTGGCAACTAAAACTTTATTTGATTTAAACATATTTTATGACAATTAGGCAACAATCGTAAAAATACAATTATATTAAGCCTTCTTGCAGGGTGAAGTATTTACAGATGATGTAACGATGAGGCTGCACAAAAAGGCTACTCACAAAGTATTGACATACGATAAGGCCTCAAGAATAATGTGACACCAGTACTAAATACTGTTTAGATTCATGGATCAGTGGGTCAATCCGGTGATCTGGAGAGTAAATGCTAATGTTAACAATTGTACATGGAGATCTGGCAGTATTGATCACGTATCATGCAGATTCTTTTGTACCCTGGGAATAATAGCAAATATTTCGTGCATGATTTGTGATCCGTGTCTTATGACAACGATTGTTTTCCCTCTCCTGAAGTAACAGAAATCAAGGGTTTTTTTACATACAGACATATTGTTGAGATTTTCTATCTCCCTGTTCAAAAACCTTCCAGAAAAAAGGCAGCAATAAAAGGTTGGCATCGTTTCTCTAAAATAAGGGATTCATGACAAATGTTGCATTTCAGTCTATTTGCCATGCTACTGTTAGGGCATTAAACAATATATTTAAGCCATTGTAGTGTCCATCCAATGAAACATGTCTCCACTTTTGTTTATCATTTGATTAAGTTAATTGATTAATTAAGCTAAACTCTGTGCTATTTTAATGCTTTTGCTATCTTGGGGGCCAGTAAAATAACCTTTTAATGTAGAAAGCAAAACATTTCTCTCTGAGTTTAGCACACATATATATGCCGGAACAAGACTTGAAGACAACACCTATATTTCTGACTGAAGTAGCTACTGTGAATGCCTAGCTTAGGCTATAGCAACACTTCAGGGTGCAATTTCTTGTGTTATTATCTGACAATATTGACACTCTTTTCCGAAGCCCTGCCTAAGTATGCTTTTCATGAAGGATAACATACGGTTACAACTTTCTGAAAAAAGTGTATAAAGTGTATACTTATCCCCTTATTTTACTCGAGTGAATGTAAACAATTTGCTTACTACATTTTAAAGTGTTTGTTCGAAGCTGTAAGTACATGCTTTAAGGTAAGGCTCGATAGTGCCACCAGGTAAATAGGTAGGTTTAAACTAGATACTTATCTATATAAGGGTGTTTTCTTTGACAGGGGAGATTTTAAATCCTCGTTGACCTCTCGATTTGGGCGGCTTAGAGAGAAAGACAAGGTTATTGTAAAGTATTTGGCAATATAATTAGCACTCCAGATGTTATAATAAACATATCATTGAACTACAAGTGTCTGACAGTACTTGATATCACAATGGAATATATTTGCTATTTTCTGATGATTTACCACTATCAAAGGTCATTGCTTGAAGTGTGTTAGTGATTTGTTTATATTGATAGGCCACAACTATGTTGTTGTCAGGTAATGCCTCTGTTCCACCAAAGGATTAATCCCCGATTGGTCTTGAGACCCTTAACCCTTGAGAGTCTATGAAAATAATCTGAAAACGGGAAAATGGAATTTTGATCTAGGTATGGGATCAAGCCCAGATCGTCCTCAATAAGCCTCAGACATTCTCATATAAGTCACGATCGTTCCCTGACTATGAGGCGATTAAGCCACTTTTGTGATCAGTTTCAACCCCGATCCTGTCAGGGATATACTGACTGTGTCTCAGACTGGTCAGACTGTCCTCAGGCCTCCTGTGACTAATAACAGATTTCCCAGGACAGCGATTTTTGTTGAGGCCTGGGACTAAGTTCAGGCCTCCTGGGACTAAGAGCCCTGGGCTTAAGAGTCACACGACGCCTCAGACAACAGAGGATTGTGTAAATTTGGGTTTGAGGAGGCCCCAGGAAGCCTGAGACTGGGGAAGTTGTGGGTAGGGGCAAATGTGGATCGGTTACAGTCATGAAAAATATCAAACATGATTGATTTTTATACTGACTACAACAGATCCAAACAGACTCAAACAGACTGTCCAGGACTCTGAATCCGATCACCTAAAACCCTTAATTGTGAGCCTTAGTCTTGTGGTGGAACACGGGCATTAACTATGTTTGGGCATATACACGAGTGTGTCACTAGCTCATTATGGAATTCGTGCTCAACTTGTGAAAGGTGGGCTGCTATTGACATTGAGCTATGATAACATTAAAACATTTTAACTGTGCCATAGCTGTTGTGGTAGTGGTTTGACTTCAAACGATTGGTCACTTGTGTAAAGTCTTGCAGTTGGTAGGTGAAAGTAAATCACAATACTACACCAATCTCATAAGGGAGCTGGACGAATCGGCCCTCGGCAAATCGGCCCCCTAAAAAAATCGGCCCTCGGCAAATCGGCCCCCTAAAAAGTCGGCCCTCGGCAAATCGGCCCCCAAGTTGATAACAAGCAGAAAACAAAGTGTGCAGAGTGTGTTGCACAAGCAATAGGCAATTTGAAGCTTATACATAGATCCATGCTTATATTTTATTTATTATTTGCTTATTTATTTGAGTGACATGCAATTTTCATAAAAAAACATATTTTTATTTTATATGCATAATTTGTGAGGTCACAAGTATAAAAAAATGAAAATGAGTTTAATGAATGGTATCTGTATTTGTACTAGTTGTAATGTATCATTATTTCAATGTCACATCATACTGTGTATGATATGTTTGTTAGCAGTGTGATGGTGGGTTTGCTACCCTAGCCAACCCAGATGAAGAAGTTATTGTGAAAAAAGGGTAAATGAAATTATTTTGTTAAAAAAAGTGATCTCATGCTACTTTGGAATTCCAAAGTCGAATGATAATTGGAGAAATAAGAGATCCTTTTATAGAGGAAAAGCATCACTTAGTTTTAATGCTCTTATTGAAATAATTGACAATGATTTGACAATAGTGTTGATTGTTTATGTGTTGTTTTACTAAGTGTAATTAACACATATGAAATATGTCATCCCATGTCAATCCCTTGTAACCTTACTTACTTAATCCTCTTCGTGTATGTCTACACATAAGGTGGCTACAAGGTCTCTCCATTGGCTCCTGTCCTGCGCTGTTCGCCCTATGGTGTTCCAGGTATATCCAGTCTCCTTCATTTCTGTCTCTACTGTTCTCCTCCATGTCCCTCTCGGTCTGCCAGGTCTTCTCTTTCCAGGTGGTGCTCACTTCACAGATCTTCTTACAATACTGTCTTCCTCTCTTCTAAGTACGTGCCCCAGATATCTCCACCTTCTACGCTTTATCTCCATATTGATGTCTCCTATGCCTGTCCTTTCTGCTACCTCCCTATTACTGACCCGATCTTGCCACCTCACTCCAAGAATCCTTCTTAGGCATCTACCTTCAAAGCCTCTCAGTCTGCTCTCTATCTCCTTGTTGGTCCTCCACGTTTCCGCCGCATATAGTAGCACTGATCTTACATTGCTCTTATAAAGTTTGATTTTGGTCTTTCTTGAAATTTTCCGTGATTTACAGATGTTACCAAGTTTCCGAAATGCTGCAGCTGCTTTGCCAATCCTGATGTTAACTTCCTCCTTCACTTCACCATTGATGTTTACGACACTACCCAGATAGCAGAATGTCTCTACTTCCTCCAGATCTTCTCCATTCAAGCTGATACTGTTGGTGTTCCTGCTGTTCATCCTCATGACCTTGGATTTCCTACGGTTGATTCTCAGACCGATCTTTCCTCCCTCTTCCTTCAATTTACTGGTCTTCTCCTGCATCTGTTGTTGCGTGTGACTCAGGAGACCAATATCATCTGCGAAATCTATATCTTCCAGACCTGATGTGAATGTCCAATGAATTCTTCGAGGTTCCTCTGTCACTAGTCTCATAATCCAATCTATACAGAGAAGGAACATGAACGGTGATATAATGCACCCCTGCCTCACTCCAGATGTTATCAGAAACCAGTCAGATGTTGATCCTTCGTGTCTCACTGTGCATCGGAATCCATCATACATATCTCGAATAATGCCTATGATCTTTCTCGGTATTCCATATGCTTCCATGATTTTCCATAGCGTGATCCGATGTATACTATCAAACGCTTTCTCAAAGTCAATAAAATTGATATATAATGATGATCACCACTCTAAACTCTGCTCTATGATGTTCCTGAGGCAGAATATGTTGTCTGTACATGACCTGTTCCTTCTGAATCCATTTTGCTCCTTCCTCAAGATGGTGTCTACCTCGTCCTTAATCCTTTCCAAGAGAATACGACACCGGACCTTTCCCGGGACAGACAGTAGGGTTATTCCCCTCCAGTTGTTGCACTGTGTCAAGTCGCCCTTCTTTGGAAGTTTGACGATAATTCCTTCCTTCCACTGCTCCGGTACACTCCCTTCATCCCATATCCTGTTGAATAACGTGTATAACACGTCAACACTGATATCCTCACTCTCTTTCATCATCTCTGCCTGGATGTTGTCAGTGCCTGCTGCTTTGTTGTTCTTCAGCTTCTTAATCGCCCGCCTGATCTCCTCCTTTGTAATATCTGAGATGTCAATATCAAGCTCCTGTTGTTGGCCCACCTCCACTGTCACTATGACTTCCGGATCCTCCCTGTTTAACACACTGCTGAAATGCTCCTTCCACCTTTCTGCTTGTTCTCTCTCTGTGTGCAAGATGTTGCCGTTACTATCTTTGATGTGTGAATTACAAGTGGACATTTTCCCACATAACTGCTTGGTGATGTTGTGCAAAGTCCTCAGATCTCCCCTATATGATGCTGTTTCTGCCTTTTCTGCTTGCTCCTCGATGTAAACCTTCTTGTCTTCTTTCGGACTAGCCTTCACTCTCTTGTCCACTTCAGTGTATTCACTTCTCATCCTTTCTCTTTCTCTTTCTTCCCGACATGCATGAATGCGCTGTTTCACCTCCTTCCTTTCTTCCACAAGTGCCCACGTTTTGTCTGACAACCATTCTTTTCTCTTGCTATTCCTGTATCCCAAAACAGCCTGAGACGTGTCTGTGTATGCATCCCTGATGTTTGCCCACTGTTCCTCTATGCTTTCCCCTAGATCACCTAGTGCTTGGAATCTGTTGTCAGCTTCAACCTGATCTTTCCAATCACGAGATAGTGGTCGCTGTTCACGTCTGGCCCTCTCCTCACCTTCACGTCATGCAGTGATGTTCTCCACTTCCTGTTTATCATGATGTGATCTATTTGGTTTTTCACTTTGCCATTTGGTGAGGTCCATGTTAAGGTATGAATTTCCTTATGCTTGAAAACTGTCCCTCCGATTACCAGGCTGTTGTACATACAGAAATCCACAAGCCTATCTCCGTTGTTGTTCCTTATACCCTTGCCTTGCTGCCCCATCACATATTCCAAACCTGTGTTGTCCTCTCCCACTTTAGCGTTCATGTCGCCCATTACGATCAGAACATCATGCTTTGGAATAGATGTCGTAACTCCTTGTAACCTATATACAATAAAACTTGTTTACCGGTATGTTTCTATTATAAAATGCAATTACATGGTCTGCACAGCCTCTATGGTGGGATTATAACTTTTGTGATCTTTGGTATTTGTTTAGTATAGGGATTACAATCTAAAGTGTTAAACAAACAGTATTAGATATTAAAAAGTGGTGGTTCCCTTTAATATTCCTGCAGAGGATTATATCATCCCCCCACCCCACCCTTGTGGGTATCAAAGAGAACAATAGGCATTTATTTCATATCTCTACAATTTAATACAAATAATTAATATCATTGCTGTTATATTATTAATTTTGTTATTTAGCTCACAGGTAACCCCAATGTATATGTGTTGTGAAAAACCCACAAACCATTTGTACACTTATCTGTCTACATCCAGGGGGCCGATTTGACCATAAAATAGTTTATAGGGGGCCGATTTGACCAGATAATATCATTTTGGGGGCCAATTTGACGGGGGGGGTCGATTTGGCAAAGGGCCGATTTGTCTATGATTCTCTCATAAATGCTGACACTAGTAAAAACAGACTGTTTAAAATAGTGGATTCTATAAATAATAAACAGAAGCAACTCCTATGCCACCAGATATAAACCCAGAGGATCTACCAAATGGGTTCAGTAACTACTTTAAGACTAAAATTGACAACATCCGAAAAGCTTTCAAAGAAAGTACAACATTCAGTGAGTTTGATGATGAGACAGACGCAAAGTTGTGTCAGTTCAAAACACAATCTGTAGAAGAAATCAGTAGACTGATAAAAAACAGTTCCAGCAAACAATGCATCTTAGACCCTATCCCTACTAGACTGTTGAAAGAATGTAATTCTGAACTTTCCCCGGTTATAACCAAAATTATCAACCTGTCCATTGAAACTTCAACAGTGCCAACAGAGTTCAAGCAAGCTGTGGTCACACCTCTTGTCAAGAAGCCAAATGCAAAATTAGAGTACAAAATTATAGACCAGCGTCAAACCTTCCATATATATTTCAAAATTAAGGTGATATCTTGCCAACTGAAGGAATACAAGCAGGAAAACAGACTTGATGAACCTTTACAGTCTGCTTATAAACATTCCCATTCCACTCAGACAGCTCTGTTGAAAGTCTTCAATGGTATTCTTGCCAAAATGGATGATAAAGAACTAGTATTTCTAACACTTTTGGACTTATCAGCTGCCTTTGGCACAGTAGATCACCATATCTTTGTAAAGTGTTTGAGAAGCTGTTTTGGAATCACAGAAATCAGAAACATATGTAAATGGCAGGGAAAGTTATCCACAGCTGCTGGAATGTTATGTACCTCAAGCTCATTGCTGGGACCTTTGTTTTATTCAGACAATACCAGGCCACTGGATCATCTTTTGCACTCACTAGGTTTTCAGTTTCACTTGTATGCAGATGACTCCCAGCTGATTACATCAATACCTGGTGGCACCCCAACTGATCAGTCAATAGTCATAAATTTAGTCCAAAATGGAGTAAAACAAATAGGTGAATGGATGAAATAAAATAAATTAAAATTAAATGAACAAAAGACTGAGTTCCTAGTATTTGGCACTAGACATCAACTAAAAAAACCTCAAAATAAACTCTTTTCTGCTAGGTGGGGATACTATCTTCAGATCAAACACAGCAAGAAATCTGGGAGTGATTATGGACCAATACTTGGATATGAGTTCTCATGTGGCTTCAGTTTGTAAAGTCTGCTACCACCGCTTGAGATCAATAGGAAAAATTTGCCAGTTTCTCACCAAAGAGGCTACAAAAGCCTTGGTTCATGCAACGGTTATTTCGAAGTTGTATTACTGCAACTCATTACTGTATGGAATAAATCAGTACCTCATAGCAAAGCTTTAAAGAGGTCAAAATGCAGCTGCTAGATTGATTATGCGATGTCATAGAACAACACACACTTCCCTTATCCTGAAAGAGCTACACTGGTTACCAATAAAGGACAGGATCATTTTAGTGTGGTAGTCAATGTTTTTAAAACTCTTCATGGCCAATCACCTCAATATATTAGAAACTTACTTTGCTATGAAGAAAAACAATATTCACTCATTCCAGTGGAAAGAGTCTGTTGAAAATACCAAAATGGAACAACAAAACATGTGGGCAGAAGAAGTTTTTCAGTTGCAGGACCATATGAATGGAACAGACTCCCACTTTACTTAAGGCAAAAAGACACACTTAAATATTTTAAAAAGGACCTTAAAACCTACCTATTCAGAAAATACTATCAATGATGTATGTACCAATTTGTATATGTGTAGGTTATCAGCCTAGTATTCATATTCCTAAATTGTAAAGTGCATAGAGCATGCTGTTTATGGTTTTGCGCTATAGAAGTATTCTAACATAATATAACATATAAAGACAGTTTCCATGCAGTGAAGCTATTGAACTCCCTGACTACTACCACAAACAAAAATATAGTAATAGTTTTAAATTTATGCTAAAACATATTTATATATTTTGTTAAATAATGAAAAGTATTTCCATTCCCCCGAAGTTCTGTGTTTGAATGGAGAAAAGTAGAAGGACAAATCATGTGAGCAAACTCTCAAGACTGAGGAAAAATTTCATCAGAAGTGTATCAGTTGGCCTGCTGTTCCTCTTAACTGAAAGGCAAAGCCAATTAATCACAGTCCACAATGAACATGGAAACCGATGCACCCATCTTGTAACTCTCACAAACGTGTACAAAGAGAGAGAGTAAAAGATTTAGCAATTTGTTGATTATAGAAGATGCAATGCTCTGAGTTTGTAAAATTTATTTTATTATTTTTATAAATTAATTTAAGTTGCAAGACAGAACAGACTGGCAACCACAAAGAATCTTGCCAATAAGTGAGACGTGTAGAAATGTATGAACACATGTTCCATGTATAACTGAAAATCTGAAAATTAGGTTTTTAGATCCGTATTCACATAATTTTAAGTACACACAAATTAAGTTATGTTGCACGACAGAACAGTTTGGCAACCACAAAAAATTTTGCCAAGAAGTGTAGAAATGTATGAAAACATTGCGGACGTTTGGCCGTGGACATTTGGCTGGTGGATGTTTGGCCAGTGGACTTTTGGCCAGTGACTTTTTTAGCAGGTAGATAATTTTTCCATAAAAATTCATGCAATTATAACACATTTCATTTTATTTTCTCCCCGTCCGTTTGTCCATCCTTGCATTCGTTCGTTACATTTTTACATAAACCTTAATATCTCATTTATAAAGATATCTTCACCAAATTTGGCCATTGCAAATGTTTGAAAATCATAAAGGTGCTCTAAATCTATATGACTAGAAAAGCTAGGCTGATACTAATTTTGGCCTAGTTCTAAAAACAAAATAGCCGCCATATCACATGTTTAATGTCAAATGGGATTATCCTATATCTCCCCTAATATTACTCCTAGAGGTTCAGAATGTGAAAACAACTTGTAGAAAGCCATGGCCTGGGATTCTTTTCCAGGTGTTGAATTTGACCTTTGACCCCTTCTTCAAAGTTAAATGGGGTCATCACACTAAAACGTCCTAATTTCTCTCTTATTATTGGTGCTATGGTTTCAGAATGTAAAGAAAGACCATGACAACTCCTGGCTTGCAAATGTTTTGCCTAAAAAAATGTTTTGGCCTTATTTTGAAAAAAAAAAACAAAATGGCTACTTTAGCAAATTATTTCAAAATCATTAAAATGCTATAAAACTTGAAATATTGCAGTTAGGTTCGTCAAATTTGCACAAAATCTATATGACTAGGAAAGTTAGCCTGATCGTAATTTAGCCTAGTTTTGAAAACAAAATGGTCGCCATATCACATGTTTAATGTCAAATAGGATTATTCTATTAAAAAGACCTTATATCTTCCTTATCCTTGCCACTAGGGGTTCCAAATGTGAAAATAACTTATAGGAAGTCATGGCTTGAGACTCTTTTCCGATTGCTGACTTTTACCTTTGACCCCTTTTTCAATGTCAAGTGGGGTTATCTTACTACAAAGGCCTTATATCTCCGTTTATTCTCCATTATTACTGATCCAAAGGCGGGAGATAACCACTGCGGCAGTGGCCTCATTTATATATAAAAGAAATATATAGCATATTATTTGACAAGGAAAACTCCTATTTTTTTCTTCTATTTCTTCATAAATATTTTCGTTAAAAATATTAAGGTTTTTCTTGTCAAATAATATGCTACATATTTCTTTTATACATAAATAATCTAATCTACTGCTTTGTAGGCACAATATGTTCCCCACAAAGGGGAACTCTGCGCTCGTTAACAAAAATTATTTATCATAAGGAGAGTCGAGGGGAGGTCAAGGTCAGTGATCCAGAGTTATGGGTGTGACCAAGAGGGAAGGAGACTAAGTTGGGAAACTGGAGTTGAGGAGGTGGATTTTGAGGTGTTTCCTGGATGATGCAACAGAGGAGCTATTCCTTATTTGGAAGGGGAAAGAGTTCTAAAGAACTGGGGCATAGTGACTGCAAGAATTGGAAAAGTGTTTGATTCATTCATGAACTCTACAGTCAAAAGTGGGGGTTACAGGAACTTAAGTTTGGGGTGCTTCGCCTTGTCTTTCTGGAAGAGCTGTAGGGTTGAATTAATTCTTTTAGGTAAGCTGGTTAACCTTGGTTGAGAATTTTGTATGTAATGAGGCCTATTTTAAATTGTATCCTGTACCTGTTTTCAGTTGAGGGGAAATGTGTGAGAAATTAGTGGAACAGGTGAAAACCCTGCAGAGTGAGTTTTGGACCCACTGCAATCACCTTAACTCAAAATCAGTGTGTGATATGAACAGGGAATTGTAATAGTCCAATTTGCTGCTCACCAAAGCATTTTGCTAAAATAACTGATGTTTTAAGGTCTAAAAGGGGAAGAATTCTGTAGAGGTCTCTAGCATGAATTCTGGTATACTTTATGACCTGTGAAACATGGTCTGACAGAGTGAAGTTAGAGTCAAACACCACACTGAGGTTCTTAATACTTTATGTTGGTGAGACCTGATTACCAAGAATATTGATTGGAAAGTGAGGAAGGAGTTGTTTATGATTGTTTTTGGAGCCTATCAACATAATCCCGGTTTTGCCAGGGTTCAGTTTTAATTTATTTGTGAACATGAAATTTTGAATGTCGTTTGGGCAGTCCTTTAGTGTTTGTTTAGAGTGAGAGAAATTTGCTGGTGAGAGTGTTATGTATAACTGGGTATCATCGACATAGAAGTGGTAATTAACACTACTGTGAGAGTGAATAAAAATTAAATGAAATGTGTTATAATTGCATGAAATCTTATGGGAAAAAGCATTAACTTTTGGGGTAATTGGTATGATATGTCTTTAAATGACAATATTTATTCCATTTTGTGTCAAAACATTCCCACAAACTTACAAACAAACTCAAGTATAAAAATTAGCATTTTACATGAAATCTGCCCATTAACCAAAACAAAACCCAGAAAACTGAGCAACATAGGCAATAAAGTTGTAAATGTCTACAAAAGTATACTCAAATTTGATTAGAGACCTAACCTTCAGCAATCCAGCTGCATCCAAATCACCCTGAAATCACACAACTTTTTACAATTGAGATAGATATTTGGGGGATCCAGAAAACAATTGTACACACACAGTGTGCAAAAAGGACACAAAAAGATAATACATGTTTTAATTATTGATCTATAGCGTCTAACCAAAAGTATACTTGTCAGCTACAATGTAACATATATTGCTGTAGTCTGAATTGATAGTGATTTTACTTTAGCTTTTGTTGTTTTTTGTTGTTTTGTTGGTGTTGTTGTTGAAAAGTGCATACCTCAATGAAGGTCCAAGAAGCCTTGTACAAGATCCTGGATCAAAAACAAGTTGGGAATTATTCCCAACATAAAATCATTTCTTTGTTGAAGACACTAAGTCCCACTGCACAAACCCGATATAAATCTGTGCAGTAGTTTCTTTGTAATCTTACTATCACACAAACAAACAAACAGAATCCAGTGATAACATAACCTCCCTGTTGGAGGTTATAGTAATAGACTTACCTTATTCGGAACTGCTTCCAGTTACCCCCCATGTTTAGAAATTTTTTGTGAAACATTTAGTAATTTAGATGCCAATTATTTTCAGGATATCAGTGTCTGATTGATTGTATTATTGTCATCCAAATGCAATGCCCGTCATAAAATAGAAATATCTTTAAATTATTCAACTATCATAAATGTCTCCATGCAATGGTAACTTGTAGATTTATTCATCATCTTTTCTGGTTGTACTATCAATAATTGTTGTGAATACTAAACATTCACAAAATGCATAGAAATTACATGAATCATTAGCCACAGTTATTAACCTGAAAACTTTCCATTAAAACATCATTTCACTAATAACATATAATCCAGATGTGTTTCAATGCAGCCAATCATTAGTACAAATTGGCATATTCTACTTTTTAGAAATATCCTGATTCAGGGGAATATATTGTCTGCCATATACAACTACTGAATTAGCAAAGCTAACCCAAACACATCTCCAAGTTTCAGTGTGTTTTGACAGAAAGCCATCAATTATGAAACTGTATTCCCTTGGCTCTGTTTTCATAAATTATGAGCAAAAACAACTTTATTAGACACTAAAGGTAACTCGTTGTTAAGGTGGTATATGGATTTTGGTGGAAATAGGAGTCCTGTTATTTGATCAATTTATTGCTTTCCAAGGAGAATGTCCCATGAAGTTGTGTTTTATCACAGAGTTGTAGCCAAGTATGCTAATTTACACAAGTAAAGGCATATTGTCCTTGCGATGCATTTACATCTGATCTGAACAGAGATAGAAATAGCTTTATATCTATGTTATGATATTTTGTCAGTTTGCTTGCATATATATGCAGTATTATTAGGCTGCCACTCAAACTCTACTGCCTTTTCAGTTTTTATTTTGAGTTACTCCACAAGATCTATACCAAATATGCTTTGTTCTCGTGGCTAGTACAAATGTCACATATAACTAGAATAATATGACAGAGTTTGAACTTCATAAAACATGTAATAAACTTGTTTGCCTCACTTTGTTATCTACATTATTGACATTATGATGTGGAACACCATGGTTAAATGAGATTGGTTATCAAAACGAAATGACTAGAACAATTTTGATATTTTAATAATTAAATCTCAATCTACAGATATATAAATAAATACATTGATAAGAAAATAAGATATAATCATATGATTTAGATAATGAAATGGTGTAAAGCTGTCATTGTTGAAGTGCATTATTCAGCTTTATATGGAAATAAAACTGTAGTCATAAAAACTTGTCAATTGAAGAACTTTTCATTACTCATTTCCATCCCTTGATTGACTGTTATGGTAAGACCCAACAAATCTTAATTCACCTTTTCATGCTGGAATCACAAACTACAAATGAATGGGCTCATGTGCTTTTCGGTGTGGATCATTGTGGTATTGTCTGCTTTGTGGTCTTGGATGGACATCTGGGGTCAGTTTCACAAAAGGACTTAGCCTGGATTTAGACTTAAAGTTAAGACTTATGTCTTTAAAAGCCTGTGGTCTTAGACTTAGAGAGTTTCACAAAGCTGCTATGTCTAGGCTTTGGCTAAGTCTACACAGGAATGGGCATAACTTTTGTAAACAAATACTTAAATGTGGCCGCCATATATTTTTCTCACTTCAAAATTTAAAATGCTTGAAAATAAAGAATAAATACACAGAACAACCCCCTTAAATAGTCTCTGGATATATTTATGTGGTTTCAAGGCTTTCCATTAAAACGACATTTTTTAAAAGGTAAAATGAGTTAAACAAAGGATACATGTCACTGCCGAAATATTTTGACTAGATATAAAGGGTGACATGACATAGAGAACCACTGTGGTTATATGATAAGTTTGGTCTTAGTTAAGTCACCTTTTGTGAAATTCATTTAAATGCATGATTTAACAAAGTCAAATGGCCCAGATTTAAGTCCCTGACTTAGCCTAAGTCCAGGCTAAGTCTGAGACCCTTTGTGAAACAAGCCCCTGTTGTGCATTTCAGTGGTTTTCACATGTGAATAGGACATGTCCGATACAACATACAACATGGTTTGTATTCAAGGCTACATTTTTTGAAAGTTTATAAAACCTCCCGAAACCTCTCATGGACTGTATAAAACTTAACATGCTGGAGAGGTGAATGGGGAAGATAACAGGATGGATACAGGGGGCGGCTCATTCTTCAGTGTACACTAGCCAGATATGAGGTCTCTTTTTGGAGACACAAGGACAAGGTCATCTTGTGCAAATGTAATATGTACAGATACAAAGGCACGGGAAGGTGACCGAAGCTATAAAATATAGCTTTCATAAGGTACAACCTTATCTCTAAGAACACAATGTTTATCAGAAATTATATCACCAAATGACCAACAATTTTAGAAAAAAAGTTGAAGTATGAGCCACCTGGAGATGCTTGGTGTCACCCTAGTATTATATGTGATGACGAAATGTTTATCTGCCTCTTTTTCATTGATCATTTTGTCCCACTGGAAATGAGGAGGAAAGATGGGAGGGCATTCATGAAATTTAAGGGGTAAGCTTGTTTAGTTGTTGATTAAAGTTACTTATAACATGTATAAGATCTTAACCAATGTGCTTTGTTCTTATGGCTGATGTTAATGTTACATAAAGATAAAATAGAATAAATATGACAGAGTATGAGCTTCAAAAACATAATATTAATTTATTTATTTGTGGTATAATGTCGTTTTCAATACTGTATAGGTCATATCACAACGAGTAGTTTTATGGACAGAGGAAACCAGTAGATACACATGGTCAAGGTTCTGTAGTGTAAACTGCCGACAAACTACCATTTTACCACACAGAGTTCAGGATTTGAACCAACGACCTCAGAGGTGAGAGGAAAGTGTGTTACTACTGTACCACTGTGGCCCCCCGTAAAACATAACAAACTTGTTTGCTTCATGTGTTTGGCTGACATCAGTGGCATAATGATAATGGACGCCACGATAAGACAATACTTCTGTGTCCCTGTTTTGCGCCAAGTAGAAGTGTGTGTCAAGTTAAAGTGCCATACAGTAAACATTTTGTCATCATACATGTATGCTAAGGCGACAGTGTCCCCAGTTGGTGTATATTGAGAGCAATTGCATGTGACAGCAGAGAAGCAGGATTATTTTCAAGCTCAGTAAATTCTTCTTTTTTCTAATAGAAACACACTTTTATCTTACAGTATGGATATGTTATTGGACATTTTAATGAATCAAGGAGCTAATTGTACAGTATATTTTATCAGACAGTTATCATAAAAGTGCTTATTAGAACTTTTGTTTTCATTTATTTTGTGAAATAAATATTGTTTGCAATATTACTAATAAATAATATCAAGTTGGAATTGTCCTACAAAATAGCAAACAAGTGACAAGGCGCAACAACAAAAAGGTGTAAGTTGGTGTATGCCTTAAATAGCAGAAACAATGGATAACGGGAAAAGAAAAGCAGTGAAAGGAGAAACACCTAGTCCACAAATGTCAAAGTTGTTAAAACTATCAGATTCTGATACTGGCCCAGACTCTGACACGGACACAGCCTCTGAGGACACAGCCACAGAAGAAAATGTAAATCAATGTTTTGACCTAAATGGTAAAAGTGACAGACAAATTCTAGAATTATTGTGCACTCAAATGAAAGGGGTCATGGCTGAATTGAAAACTGTCAACAAACAACAAAAAAAGAAATAAAAGATATAAAGAAAAAACCAAAATGTAGTTACAGAAAAGATGGAGAATATTCTTAGTGATATTGAGCCCCCCTTCAACTCAGAAGTAACTTTAGTCGCTATTAACACCCCATACTATGCCAATGAAGATACATGCTATGCTTGCCAGACATCTACTACATGCCACTGGATGTGGTTAAAAGGAAATCATGGAAACAATGCATACACCAGTGAGGGGAAAAAACAAAGGTGTCCTTAAAATTCAACTAAAAATATGTGAAGACAAAATTGATGTCCTCTGAAGAAAGTCAAATCTGAACAAATCTGTTGAATTCAAAAAAGTGTATCTGCGTAGCTCCAAATCCCACACAGACAGGCTCGTTGAAACAAATTTTAAAACCTTGCTACATGAGATGCCTAATGGCAATTCATATTGTCTAGCAGGGAATAGAAGAATTCTGAAGAAGTCTGAAAGTGACTCTGCAGTAGTTGCAGATTATGACATACAGTTATCACATTCCCAGAAGAGATCAAATGCGCCACATGTGTCACAGGAAGTGTCAACCAGTTACCCAAGATCAGTCATTTCACCTAACTCGGCAAACTACAACACAGTGGTTAGCTCAGGCAGTCTTCCACAAGCAGCAGCAGGATACACACTACCACAACCAGACTCTGTTGTACATACACAACCACCACCTCCTCCCATACTGTACCCAGGAACAATACACCAACCAATGTCTCACCCAGGATTACCACCATCTCAGGTGTTGGTACCAGTATCTCATCAAACTTTTGCCACTTATTCTCAAGATCCAAATGCTCAAACAATGGCACAAGCTGCAGCCAAAGGCACTTGTTATGAGAAACCCCAGTCCTTAGAGTCACTCATCTTTACAGACCTACATCTGACTGTGTCTACTTGGGATATAAATGGCTGGACTTTAACAAACTCTGCATTTATAACTGAACTGCTAAAGTCTATCTTACCTGATATAACTTGTTTGTATGAAACTCATATACATAGCCAAAAAACTATTAATATTGATGGTTATACATCTTTTTTACATAACAGAAAATGAACATCAAAACATATTAACTGGGGTTCAGGTGGGGTTGCAATTTTAATATCTAATAAACTCTGTAGTTTATTTGAATTAAAAGTAATTGACGAGACAGTTGATGGGATTCTGGGGGTTGAGTTAAGAGGGAAAATGTCAAATTATAATATAATCATTTACTCATGCTACTTGCCACCTGTGGACTCTCCGTATTCTGATACAACATTATTCTATAGCCATTTAACTGCTGAGATGTATAAAGGTTATAACCCTGACCTATTATTAATTTGTGGAGATTTTAATTCATGCATTGGTTCAGAAAATGATTTCATTTTATGTGTCACAGGACAATATTCTGGTTAGAAAACCACTTGATCTTGTAAAAAATAGCTATTGTGATTATTTTCTTGAATTTCTAAAAGATAATAAATTGTGTATTTTAAATGGTAGAATAACTCCACATATGGACAATTTTACCTGTATTAATAGCAGAGGATGTTCTGTTGTTGATTGCTTTATAGTACCACAACAACATGTGCAAATGTGTAAATCATGTTCAGTATATTGTACCAATGATTTTATCAGTTCACTTTGTATCCATGATTTGTTGTCAAGTTGTTGTAAAGCACCAGATCATAGTATTATTTGTGGCAAATATGTATGTAGATACCAGTCGGAAAATAATTACCTTTGTCAAAAATCTTATAAATGATGGGTCAAATGTAATGTCGAACAGAAATATTTATGATTATCAAAACATCATGAAAAAAATCACTGATTTAATAATAAAATAAGAAACACAAATTAATGTAAACAATGAACTTGACTGTATCTATTACAATTTGGTTAATGTCATTGTTAATGAAATGGCCAAATATATAAACTTTAAATGCATACCAAAGCAGTTAAAGAAAAAGATGAGAAATTCAAAACCCTATTGGTCAAAGGACTTAAAAAGTCATGGCAGGCAATGGTTAATCATGAAAAAGAATAGCAAACTTTCAGAGAGCATGAAATTGTAAAAATAGACTAAGATGTAAGTTTCTTGAATCTCAAAAAGCTTTCGATAAAATGTTAAGACAGTCCGAGAAACGATATAACCAATGCTTCTTTTCCAAAATTGAGAAATCCAGTCAAACTAATCCTAAGGAGTTTTGAAATAAATTGCGCCACCTTGAACCAAAAATACATGTCAAAATTAATAAGGTATATAAGAATGGTAACTTAACCACTGATAGACATCTTGGAGCAATAGTATAAAGACTTTTCAAGCCTTTACAGTCCATCCTTTGAAAAAACAAATGAGCATACCCAATTTGCGGATCATATTGCAGAAGAATCAATTGAAATAGAGCAAACTGTAGATACAAATGAAGAGTTAAATAAGCCTACAAGAGGTCCGCATGGCAATAGCTATAGCTACAAATAAGAAAACTGCTGGTTTAGACAAAACCCCCAATGAAGAAATTAAAAATGAAAAGCTGATATGTGTTTTGCATAAACTGTTTAACTGTTGTTTTAGTAATAATACAGTTCCAAATCTATAGCAGAAGGCAATCATTAACCCTATACCAAAAGGAAGTGACAAAGACCCGTATGTACCTTTGAACTACAGAGGAATCAGTCTGTTAAGCTGTATAGGTAAAATATATACTTCTATTCTAAATCACAGGTTTAATGATTATTCTGAGAATAATAAAATTATAGTAGAGGAACAAAATGGGTTCCAAAAGCATCAATCATTTGAAGATCATATTTTTACTTTGGCAACAATCATCAACAATCATAACTTAAGTGGTAAAAGCACATTTTGTGCTTTATAGACATGAGTAAAGCATGTGATCGTGTAAACAGAAACCTTCTTTTTTATAAACCGCTTAAAAAGAAAATAAATGGCAAATTCTACCTTGTAATAAAGGCTCTATACACTAATACACTTTCAGCAGTTCGAACAAATAATGAATTGACAAACTGGTTTGTAACTGACTCTGGTGTTAGACAAGGTGATAACCTATCCCCAGTCTTGTTTAATATACACCTAAATGATTTGGCAGAAGAACTAAATAAGTTAAAACTTGGAGTCAAAATAAATGACTTCTGTGTATCCTTGCTTCTACATGCAGACGATATAGTTTTGTTAAGCTAAAACGAAGAAAATTTACAGAAAATGTTATGTGCATGAATGGTGCCAAAAGTGGAAGATGACAGTGAATATTGAGAAAACAAAAGTCTTACACTTTCGCAAAAGAAGAACAAAAAGATGTAATTATAGATTTAGCCTTGAAAATGAACTGATAGAAAATGTTTCAAAGTTTAAGTATCTTGGAGTTATCTTTGATGAATTCTAAAGACTACTAGCAGACTCCGCTGGGAGGGCACTTTATGCTGTAATATCAAAATGTTTTCCTTTCAAATACGCTTCAGTTGGTTGGAATTCTTTTACTAAATTATATGACTCAACTGTTTATTCCATTATGAGTTATAGTGCAGGGGTTTGGAATTTCAGTAATCACCTTCAGGGACAATAAATTCAAAACAGAGCCATTAGATATTTTTAGGGGTTCATAAAAATACCCCGATATTGGGATTGCAGTCTGAAATGGGTTGGTTAAATGTCAAATTTCGATTACATCTATCTACCCTATTATGACGATGGATTTTTCACGTTTAACAAGAAAAATTTTAGAGTGTGATTTGTGTAATTTTAACAATGAAAACTGGTCTGGACATGTATATAGAATAGCAAAAATTTTGAACTGTGAAGAGAATGTTCTACAAGGTGAACAATTCAACCTACAGTCATCAAGTGATAAGCTTTATGATGAAATGCATAATGAATGGTCTAAAGCTATTCCAACAAAATCAAAGTTGAGAAATTATGTTAAATTTAATCAAGATATTGAAACATCATGGTACCTTAAAATATCTTTATCTAGATTTCAAAGATCACTAATGGCACAACTGAGGTTAGGTATATTGCCTCTTGCCATAGAAACTGGTAGATACTATCGAATACCAATTGAAAACAGATTTTGCAAATTATGCCAAAATGAAACTATTGAGGATGAAATCCATTTTCTCTGCCATTGTAAACCTTTTGACCATGAGTGTTTAAAATTTTTCACCAAATTAGCTGAAAAGGGAAACAATATGCTTGAAATGTCAGATAATGAAAAATTTGTATATATAATGCAACTTAACTGTAAGGAACTACTAATCTTTGTAGAAAGTATCTGGAATAAGAGGAAGTTGATCCTTGAATCTTTATCCTAGTACAAAGTAATATTATGTTGTGAAGATTCTGCTTATACTTTTTAATTAAAATTAATTTTGTTAATGTCTTTATTTTCTGTCACTTGTTGTATTATGTCTATAGTGACTTATAAGCCCATTTTAAGGGCTGGGTATCCTGTATTTTATGATTAAATATTAATGCAATTATAAAAATGTATGATACATGTCACTATGATAAAACAAAATATTGAAAGTTCGTTTTCATAAAGTATTTTTTACACAGGACAGCCTCTGATAAGTATGGAGTTCCAAGAGGTAAGCTACTGTACTACAACAATAGTGGTGTAATAGATATCTTCTTCCATCCCCACCCCTAATAAATATAATTTGATTTATTTGGTTTTGATGTTGCCTTCAAAAGGGTCTTTTGCTAACCAGCAAGTAAGTACACTTGTGGAAATTTAATATTTTGCACCCAATATCTTTTCTCCAAAATATTTCTCCTTTACTTCTTACCATTTAAACTATTGTGTGTTCTGGTGTGTTATTGGTGTGTATTTTGGCTGTTTACCCATAAGAAATGTACTGTTACCCATAAGAAATGGTCTGTTGCCAGATGATTCATTGTCTTGCACTTGTGGCAGGGTAGTCACTGACCTTCAGCAGATCCTGTCACTTGTTTGCCTTTTTGTTAATATTTCTAAGCATGCATAATGCCATACCTTATCATGGAGTTTCTATAAATATCATAGTTATTGTGACATTGTTGTGGACTGCCTGTTTCTGTTGCTACGTGCCACCTGCGGTCTTCATTTCTTAAGTATGAACCACAGAGATGTCATTCTTTTTGAAAATTATAACCTTCAATTCTAACACTATTTCAACATATTATTACATATTTTTCAGTCCACTTGTCTTAATTCTTGCTACTTTACACCACGTTTTTTAATTTTATAACCTTTTAATGTAGTTTATGTCTTCCATTACCTCCAAACCAGGTATTATCTTCTACTTTACCTGGAATTACTGAGTCACTGTCCAACTTGCTATTTTATACCATGTTGTGACTTTATTGAGCTTTTATGCAGTTTATTGCTGTCTTTTTCCCCATTTCCTTCAAACCGGGTATATTGTCCACTTTACTGGAAATTACTGAGTCACTGTCCAACTATTGCATCATCCCTGTTATGTTCCATCTTGCAAGGTGTTATTCCCGTAACCTTTTTAATTGTGCTGTTTTGTGGTTCTTGTCTTATATCTGTTATTGTGGTTATCTTCAGGGCAGTTTAAGGTTCTGAGGCTTATTGGGTGTACATCAGTTAGTTTGCTAGGTGTACATTACTCACTCTTGCCTGCTCTTTAGCCATGATGCTGTTAGGTTTTCTATACCTCAGTCTCCTCTTTTGGCTAAAAGTTGTAGACCAAAGTCACTTTTTATGTGGGTGTTCAAATGGGGCTGACTTGTCGGTAACTAAGCATTTTTAGAGGGTCGGAAGCAATGTTTACAGAGCCAGTAAGGGTCGGTTGTATTTTCCCGGCTTGTCACAGTGGGTAGGCCAAATATCAAACATGTTTGATATTTCCCCTGACTCTCCCCTTCTTACAGATCATGGCTCCGCCCACCTGGTAACCAACTAGTCTGAGTCACTTCCCGTCTTGTCTTATCACTTCCAGGCTTGTTTGTAACTCTTTCAGTCTTGTCTTTATCACTTCCAGTCTTGTCCTATCATGAAACCGGCTTGTCTTTTTTGCAACTTAGTACTGCTCATTTTCACTCCATTTCCAGCATGATGTGAGGTGAAAATATGCCCAAAAATTATGTTATGAATGGAACCAAACAGATATAAATGTTCTTAATTTTGAAGTTAACAGATAGTAAAGGTGCACATATATGATGTAAGTAATTAAACACAAAAGAGTGTTCTATTTGGTCACATAATAATAAAATTATCACCCTATTTTACCAGAGCAATTTCTGGGAAAAAAGAGGATCAAATGTTGACCAATCAACAAATCGAGAAAATTTGTCCAAGGATAGTCGACAAACTATTTGGATCCCACCACATGGTAATTTTTCTCACTGTAAAACCCATAAGCAATTTCTGGGAAAAAGAGGGATCAAATGTCGACCAATCAACAAATCTAAAACTAGAATCTTTCCCAGAAGCTCAAAATTGGAGTATAAAAGGCAGCTACAAGCAAGAGGGTTTCATTGTCACATGAGATATTGTCCTAAGCACATCTCCCTGTGCTTTTTGCACAGTTTGTTTCATTTTAAAAGAATATTTCCTATTTTTTGTGGTTTTTTGGTAATAACCTGAAGCAGACACACATTTATGTATTTCTTATAAAATATTGCAGCAAAAACCTAGATACTATAATTAAAATAACAAAAAAGTAAATTTAGACGTTCTGGTCATGTGATGGGATCCAAATATTCAGCCTTGACCTAGTTTCAGATTAGTTTATTGGTCTACACTTGATCCTCTTTTTCCCAGAAATTCATCAAAAACTTTTAGGCAATACCGACTGCGGGTCTGGTCGTGGTGATTCTTTATGTTTCTCCAGTCCTGTCTGTTTGTCAGTAAGGCTTGTCGGGACCTCCTATGGCTTGTCTTTTATGGGTTGTCCTGGTAGTTTCAAGACTAGTCCTGTACAAAAAATCCCGACGCCAAGGCAGGTGGGCCTCTAGTTCCAGACAAGCCTGAATGTATCAAGTTCTGTCTGGGAAGTGAAACCAACCCAGATTTTCCTGCCCTTTTTATTTTTGTCCCTGACCCTCGACTTTTGTAGGGATGGCTGTAGGTCGGGTCCATTGGAACACCCTCATTAGTCTCCCCCTGTTCCCTTTGTGTTCCTGGCCCAGATAGGGATTACATCTTTGCAAAATTTTCTCAAATAGGTTCCCTGCAAATGTCACTGTCAAGTGACTTCTGATTTTGTTGCTGTTATTTGGTGATATTGCCCTTAATACAGGTCCTATAAACTTTGGCTTTGTGAACTGCCTTTCTATCAGGATTACGGGACCCTTGATTGGTGACACAATTGTAGCCCTTGTAGAAACTCACATTCAAAATTCTGACACTGACATCCTACTGAAGTCTTTAACTTCACCTGGTTTTCAACTCACTCATAGGCCCCGGACAACTGGTCATGGTGGTGGTGGTATGGGCTTCCTTACTAGGAAGACTGTTGATGCACCAACATATTCCACTTTCCAAAATATTGTTATATCAATAACATTCAAAATCATTTTTGTGGCTTGTGTCTATTGCACACCAGGTCCATGTTCATCTACCTTTCTTGATCATTTCCTGTTTTTCTGTGGTTTTTTGTCATCCCTCACTTCCTCCTTTATCATCTGTGAAGACTTTAACGTTCTTGTGGAGACAGATTGTATCAACCAAAGAAAATTTTCAATCTACTAGATACTTCTAATTCAAAATGTAAACAATTTTACCCTCTTGCATGGTCATATGCTGGATTTGATACTCAGCCCAAGTGATTCCAACTTATGACAGCAATGTGACAGTTGGTGATTTGGTCCCAGATCATGCATTGGTGAAATGTCATCTGGAATTGACATGTCCTGTGATCCTGTGATACTAAAGGTTGACAGAATGTCTTACTACAGGTATCATAAAATTAACATGCAGAGCTTTTGTGAGGATCTTGCAAATACTTCCTTTGTCACATCTCCTACTAGCACAGCTGCTGACCTGTATGATTAGTATATTAGTCACCTTAATGGTGTATTAGACATGGCATGCACCATTGAGTTGCCCTAAGCTAAGCTAAGCTAAGATTTTTCCTTAGCTAAGAAAACAACAGCTGGATGGCTGTCTGATTCTTATTGTAGGGCCAAATCTATCAGGCATCAATGTGAGTGCAAATGGCATACGGATAAGTCTCAGTTGAGTAGTAGATTGCGCAATCATAAAAAGAGACAAGATTTAATACTAGAGTACTGTCATTAGTGACAACAGCCATGACCCAAAGAAACTATGGCATGCACTATGATAAGTCCTTGATAAGGGGCAAGAAGTGATTCTTCCTCCTCATCAGTCAGAAAAAATCCTTACCAAACCAATTTGCTTCCTCCTTCAATCAAAAAATCAAAAGGAATCGTTACATGTTCCCAGCTTCTTCCTCAACATTTATGTACACCTCCAAGCCTATCTTGCTTCAATGAACTCTCGGAGAATGAGGTTCTTAAAATTATCAAAAATTCCCCTACCAAATTATGTCTTTCAGCTGCAGTGCCTACTTTCCTTTTGAAAGATTGTGTGGAAATTTTACTTCTGTCAATTACAAAACTTGTCCATTTGTCTTTAGCTGAGGGTGTGTTTCCTCAAAATTTAAGAAGGCTGTTGTTACTGCCCTCTTTAAGAAAGCATCACTTCCAAGCAAAGATTTAGAAAAATTATGGACCGGTATCTGGACTATATTTCAATGCAAAATTGGTGGAGCGGGTAGTTGTCAAAACAGCTCATGCAACATATCAACCGTAACAATTTTGACAATCCTAAGATGATATATTTATATAGCGCAATTCTATTTAAGAATAAACAATCATTGTGCTTTTTCTCTACAATATGCTATTTTAAAATAATTAGTTTTTAGTTTCTTTTTGAAGATGTCCAATGGAAGTTCAATGTTCTTGATATCATCTGGCAGTTCATTCCAATACTTTGGTGTCACAACACTGAAGGCACGGTCACCCATAGAGACGAGTTTTGATCTTTTTTCTTGTAGCATGCATGATTTTCTTGACAATCTTGATGTTGCTGGTATTTAAGCATTGATGTCAAATATGCTGGTGCCTGTTGATTCAAACTCTTGTATACTAGTAGATTTATTTTAAATTTGATCTGAAACCTAACAGGCAACCAGTGGAGCTATTGCAGGTTAACCAGTATAGAATCATGTTTCTTGACATTCAAAACTATCCTGGCAGCCCAATTTTGTACTTTCTGCAACTTATGGATAAGATATTGTGGGAGTTCAGCTAGGAGAGAGTTACAATAGTCCAATCTGGAAGATATGATTGACTGTACTATTGTGTGTGCAGCAGACTTAGTCAGGTAAGGTCTTATTTGAATGATGGACCTTACGTGACCATAACAGGTGCTTGGCTTTATGTCAATACCAACCACATTTAATGAGTCAATAATGACTTTGGAGTGCTGTCTTCCTGTGCCAGCAATTAAGAACTCTGTCTTTTCTTTATTTAGCTTGAGCTGGTTATTAAACATCCAGTTGCTTATTTCAGATGTACACAAATGAAGTTGTTCCGCAGTTTGTTTTTGGTTTTCAAAATTACTTGAGTCAATTGATTTGAAAAGCTATATGCCATCAGCATACATGTGGAACAGTATGTGAAACATCCTGATGATTATACCAAGGGGCAATGTATATTTGCAGTAGAGATCAGGCCCAAGACCTGATCCCTGAGGCACACAGCATTCTAGAACATTTTTATGAGATTCACAGTCACCAACAACTACTGATTGAGTTCTTCCTGTTAAATAAGTTCTAAACCAGTCTAAAGCTTGGTCTTCAATTCGAAACATTTTCTCAAGTCGGTGCAGAAATCCACATACAAAAGCGGTCACTCCACTAACAACGTCCTGCTGCATATGAAAAACAAGATTCATCTCTCACTTTCACATGGAAGACCTACTGCACTTGTCCGAACTGGATCTATCAGCTTTGTTTGACACAATTGATCACACTAGTCTTCTTAATTGCCTTAAGTTATGGTTTGATGTATGCAGCACGGTCTTGAAGGGGTTCACATCCTGTCTCAGATTGCAAGCATTTAAAATTGGGCCAACCCTCTCTGAATTGTGTGAGCTGCTGCTTGGAGTACCACAAGGCTCAATCCTTGGTACTCTGCTGTGAATCATAGACATATCGGCCCTTTACCAAATCGGCCCCCATCATATCTGCCCCCAGAAAAAAGTATTCCAGTCAAATTGGCCCCTTTGGAAATAACACCCTTGTGAAATGGGCCCTGGAAATATTAACCTGGTCAAATCGGCCCCTAGGTACTAAATGCCTATAAATATTAAATGTCTGTTCACATATTCATAAATGACAATGTTAGTTTTAAAAATTATACAAATCTTACACAGATGTTAATCAAACAAACTTAACTAAGTATTACACAAGTATTAATAAATCAAAGCCAATTGCCCTCAAATGATCACAACAGTTACAAAATAGTTTAATGTCTAAGTAGAAGGATTATTACCGCAGCTACTAATCAAGCAGTAGCATACATTAAAAACTGAGAGCTCTGAAAAGATCACAAAAGTTATAAAAAAGTTTAACAAACAAACAAACAGAGGGATTATTAACAAAGATACTAATCAAACAGTAGCATATTATGAAAGCCAATTGTTCTTCAAAAGATCACAAAAGTTTGGATCCCATCTGCAGAGGCTATGTGTTTAGTGTAATTGCACTTTTAATAATTCTCACATAAAGGATATAGGTTTGAAGTGATTGATAGCAGCATCCAATTATTTTTGATGTGTGTTAATAACACTTAGCCAAAGTTCTCACCATTATACTTAATTATACAGAGCTATCCCCCCTTTAGTCAACATTAACATGGATCTGATTATAAATCAACACCATTTCAATTAGGGCATGCAGTTTTTATTGAAAAAGACCCTTTACTTTTCCATTTTAATAAGCCTGAAGAAATTCTTTATCAACCCAGTCAAATGCTTTTTGCAGGTCTATAAATAATTTCTAATTACTAAAGTTTTTAATTGGGGGGCCGATTTGCCCACGGTCGAATTTTTAGGGGGCCAGTTTGCCTAGGACCCACTTTTTAGGGGGCTGTTCTCCTTATACACCACTCCTTTGAGTAATGTCATTGGAATTCGCCCTGACGTCAAATTCTACTTTTATGCAGATGACACCAAGTTGTTTATTCATATGTCTCACAAAAAATGAAGCCCAGCCTTTTGACAAACTGAATACATGTCTTCCAGATGCACAAGTATGGATGCTGTCAAGTATGCTCAAATTAAACCCTGACAAATCGGAATTTATCATCTTTGGATCTCATGCTCAACTCAAGAAACTAGATCCCTACCTCTCTCTTCAGGAGTCTATCCAGGCTCAAAATGCACAAACTGCAGGGTATTCAAAAGACACTTGCCAGGATTGTCAAAAACTGTAAAAATCACACGGGCACCTAATATTCTCAAACGACTCCATTGGCTCCCAGTTGAATTTTGCTCCATCGCCAAAACTGCCACTCTAGTTTACAAGTTTCTTCACAGTGATCATCCCAGTTACTTGGTTCTCTTTTGTTTACCCATTGTGAAAGATATAGTACTAGATATAAATGTCCAGATAAAAGATTCTTGGAGGTTCCTCAATTCTGTCCATCTGAAAAAACCACTTTGGCCACAGTTTTGCCTTTGATGCTTCCACGGTTTAGAATGATTAAGTGCTGTAGAAGTCCTTATTGGATTAGACCTTGGAAAGCTGTTTGCCATTAAGTCTGGGTTAGGGGCCAAGGAAATGACAGACAAGTATTTCATGAACAAGTTATGCCTCCTGGAGGTGCACTTTGCACAGATGCCATCCAGAAGTGCGTAACTTCACAAGCTGTATAAACTTCTGAGACAAAACGACAAATATTTGGTTCTTTATACACATAATATTGTACTAACATTTGCATCTTCAAATACAATTGACTCTAATATTAAATATGTTATGAGATTAATAACACTGTGGTATATGCCCTTCTCCATGTTTACTCGCAGAACCTCTCTCATTTAATGTGTTTATGGGTCTGTCCCCTATCTTAGCCCCTCACATCACTTTGTCTTTCGAATTTGCAACTATGTTTCATTGGCAGGGAGAAGGATTGTATGTCGTCACCTTTTTATGTCTACCTTTTTCGAATTAATTCAAATTTCACTCAAACCTCCAATAGCTTATTTCACCTCCAGACATTACAAACGATTTCTGATTTATCTGACATTGCTTTACATTGAGTTTATTCTATTGTTTCCAAAAGAAAATTTTTGAGACAGTGTATTGTAGTTACCTACCCCCACGCCTTGCCTAAATGAACTGAGACAATTATTTTTGAACCTGGGCTAATGGAATATCATCAAAAACACATGTCAGTTGACATTTTATTGAATTTGGCCAACACACATGTACAACCACACACAGATATGTGAAAGAATGGTATGTTGTTTCATATTTAGTGTTTTATAATGATTTGTGTTTCGAGGACCTTTCTTTTGTCCAATTCTTATTTATTAGTAAGAAATACACACGCCATCACATTTTCATCTTCAATTGTACTGCAGCACGCTTGGAGATTACTCTTCTCAGCTAAAGATGCTATGTACTTGGGTGAGAAGTGGTATGTTTTAACATAATCTGAGGATAGTCTTATGGCCTCTCCTTTCTTCAGAGCAATTTGTAAATTTCCTAGTTTCCCTACAATTTAAAGCACAATATTACTTATCAATAAAATTTATCAATTATTCACCCATAATAGAGCATTAGCATATTTAAATACCAACCACACATTTGGATTCTGCCAAACAAGTGCAAGACACTTGCCCAGTAAACATTTTAAAATGGTTTAAACGTTTATAAAACGTTTTTAAAACTTATTTAAACTCTATCTTATGGTTTTCTAAACATTTCCAAGTTAACGTTTATGCTGTAATGTTTAAAAAAGTTTTATAAACGTTCTTTTTACAAACGTTTTTACTCAAAACATTTATTTAACGTTTATAAAATGACTCAAGAAGCTAGCTGTGACTGGAAATGTTTTTTAAATATTTATAAAATAGCTAAAGAAATGAAGGTTATGCTGGAAATGTTTTTTCAAACATTCATCATGAAATGGTTTATAAACAGTACAGATAAAATGTTTTAAAAACCTTGTTGATCAAATGTTTTAAAAACATTCTGTCGAAAACATTTTTAAATCCATATTTTTAGAATGCTTATTAAACCTTCACCTTGTCTTCAACCTTCACATGTCGAAACAAAGATGGTAGTGAGCAATGATAGGGGATTTTAGAGAACTTTGTCAAAATTTGCCCCACACGCAATCCCTAAAGGTAAGAATTGAATAGGGGCACAATTATTTAGCCACTATCTTATAATTTTAGACATAAGAATAATAATTTAGTGAGAAACCTTGAAAAGATATTGAATTTGACCTCTGACCCCTTTATTATTAAGACATTAATATGTTCTTTTGTAACGTTTTTCTAACACTTATTGTAAAACGTTTAATAAACGGTATACATAAAAGATTTTAAAAACATTCTATTATAAATGGTTTTCGTACCCACAATTTTTTAACCTTTGCCAAACGTTTGCAAAACCAAAAAATATTTACTGGGTGTATGGTTTGCAAACCCCTTCAATATGAAACAGTCAATTCAAACAGGGTGCATATTAATTAGAGTCACAAAACGTCATTGTCTAGATACAAAATAATAAGTGGGACCATTCCAAGTGATGATTTTTTTTTTTTTTTTAACGTAGCTTTTGTAAACTACAAACCCACCATGTGGAACTGAAGAGAGTCCCACCCTGCCTCCAAGTGATGATGGTTCCAGATATTAATCCTTTTATCTAACCAATCCTTGTATGACAATTCAAAATTATTGTTTTCATTGAAATTCAACTTAGTTATCACCGAAACAATTTAGATTTCATTTAACATAAATCAATATATACATGTAGTAACACTAAATTCCATAAAGGTGAGGAGACACATTTGTATTACTGATGCATTTCAGATAATGTTTGACCTATTACAATGTTCCTTTCTCCTCTTTTTACAAATTCATATCTGGACCCTGATCAGCCGCTGACTGAACATATTGTTACATTAAAACAGTTTCTTGAACTTTCAAACAGTGATTGGTAATGTGAAATATATAGTGTCTTTTCATTATATACATATGTTTGTATAAAAGGTTACATCACCCTTCAATAAACTTACTAGATTAAATTTAGATGTGTATTTTATGTGCTCATTTGTACATATATACAGAGTTATTTATCTTAAAAATCCAAATTTTATAGCAATTTACATTTTGTTATGTATGTACTGACCACATGTAAACTGAAGATCTTCTTTTGCAAATGCCATGATCTGTTTGCCAGTCCATGTACCATCCACTCCAGGAGTTGTTTGATTGGCTAGATAAAAGTGTTTATAATCAAACCAGTCTGAACTGAGATCAGCATCAGTAATTTCACTCATGCTACAATTGGCAAAATATATAACATTGAAATTAATTAATCAGGCTAAACTTTGCTTTTCAATTCATATTATAGGTTTGTAACGATAGGCAGATTCAGAGACCTAACAGTTTTTCCAAGATTCTGCGCTGTAAAGTAAAAGAAACAAGAACACTCAGAGAGTGCATACCTCTGCCAAAAAGTGTAATAACAAGTAAATCGGAAAATTCGAATTTTTAATATCTTTTGTATCAAGAAGGTGATTGAGATCGGTCACAAAATTTAATATGATCTAAGTTGGACAAGACCCATCTGCTCAAATATTTTCTTAAAAATCCAGCCAATAGTATCTGTGTAATCCTGCTAAAAATAGATAAGTGGTCATAAATTTAATACCTCCTTGACAGAGGTAATACATTCAGAGGTCTGTAACAGTGGCCTATCATCTGTTTCTATTGGTTCAAACATATAACCAGAGAGTGGAAAGGTGTTTCACATTAATACCAGGAACAGAGTTCCTGGTAGATTCATGGCCATTGTTTTAGACATCTCTGAAATATTTTCTTATAAACTCTATAGAACAATCTTGATTAATAGTAAAACCAAGTCCATTGTGAATCATGAAAAACTTTTGAGCATGTTGTTCATTTTTCACTGACTGTACAGAACTACACTTTTTCTCTCCTTCTGGGAAACATATTTGAGACCAACTTTATCAAAAACTGAAATATTTTATCTTTTACCTTTAATTAAACCCGATGGTAAAGAACATAAACTTTTTACTGAATTAACTGAACAATCTTATACTCAATATTTCCCCACTGTGAAGTGCATTATTTTGTTTCCACACACCTATAGCCATTATTCAGGTAACACCAGACTACAAGCTCTTGTCTTCCAGCAAATGTAGGGAGCTCGGTGGTGTAGTGGTTAGAGTTCTCGCCTTTAACCTCTGAGGCCGCCGGTTCGAATCTCGGGCCGGGCGATTCATGTTGGAAAGTTGGTAGTTACTTACCAATGCCTGGTGGTTTACAGTGCAGTATGCACTGGTTTCCTCCACCTGTAAAACTACCCGTCGCAATATGACCCTGGCTGTTGAACGCGACGTAAAACAACAAATAAATAAATCCAGCAAATGTATATTCAGTATGGCTAATGAGGTGACCAGTCTGGTGTGGAGCAAGAAGAGGAAAATATAGATATCCAAGGTCAACCATTAATTTGTTGATCCTTATACAGTAAGGACATTGCATTGCTTTGGTTATCCTTCATAAATATAATTTAATAAGATTAACTGTCCCGTATACAGTTATTTGAGTGCTACTCCAGAGGCCACGGTGGCAGGGTGGTAACACTCTCGCCTCCCACCTCTGAGGCTGGGGTTCGGTTCCCGTCACGGCCTCAAGTGGGAAAGCTGGTAGTTGCTTGCCGTTGGTCAGTAGTTTACAGTACAGAACCCTAACAAACTGTATGTACTGGTTTCCTCTACCCTTCGAACTACCCGTCATGATATGACCTGTACAGTGTTGAAAGCTATGTAAAACCCCAAATAAATAAATAAATAAATTGAGTGTTACTCCAAAAACTATTACCTCTAGCAACTGTGATCAAACTGATGAATGATCATCTCCACCTTGTGCTACTTACTGTAATAATCTGGGGGTACTTTGGAATAGTTTCTAAAACATTTGATATCAACAAAGAACAGTTGCGATTTAACTTCATAACTTCAGAGATTGGAGGTGAGTATGGCATCCAATAGCCAGTAATGTAATGTAATTAGTTTTACTAAAAATATTCATAGTGTGGAGGACCATTTAGAACTTTTATTCAAAACTAGAGACTAGAAAAGGGGGCATAATATGTGTGCAGTCGTAGGATTGGATGTCAAACAAAAGAATGTCAAATCTGCCTTTGTTTGGTAGACAAACTTTTCGCGAGTTCACGTTTTCTGTTTCGACATTAATAATGCAGACATGTTGAGAGCCACTTTGAAAAAAGCTGATTTCTAACCTAAAATTAAAATTCTTGAGTGGAATGTTTGGTACAATATTACGCATGCAGTGTACATAATAAATTATTTATTATTAAAATTAATGAGTGGAATGTTTGGTACAATATTACGCATGCAGTGTACATAATAAATTATTTAATGCATAAATTATTGCTAATTTGTTCTGATTACATAATTACTGACATGGTACATTGGTGAATGAGTAATAGTCAGAAAATAAATAAATAAATGTCCACATCAAAATAGTAACGAGGAAGATTATTGCCATAAAACCTTATAATTGTTTTGGAGGATCTACTTTGCCTTTACATAATCTAAAAAAACACAGTCATTTACGGTTCTGTACTTGTGAGTACTTCTACTAAACAGACTGGCAAAAATAAACGAGGTACATTTCTGTGTAGGAGAAAACACAAGATAGTGTGGACTCATGAATCAGAAAATACGAGGCCGAAGGAAACGCTGAAAAGATTCCAGCAGATAGAGACACAGGAGAGACAGATGAGAGAAGAGGGATTTCTAGATAGCTTTATCTTTCTCAAATGTGCAGAATCCAGTCCATAATATTTACAGAAGTTTGGCTAAAGAAAATCATTACTCTCAACATTCTGAAAATGTTGAATTTATGTAATACTAACCCTTCGAGGAAGCTTTTGTAGTAATCCAGTAAATCTACTTTACTATCCCACACCTCGTACAGTCTTTCTTCAGTGTTCTCATGTTCCTGCATATAAGTAAACATGAATCCTCCACCTTCTGCAATGAGATAATTACAAACATTAATAACTGTCAAAATGGTGCACAAGAGGAAAATACTAGAGCATTCCCCTAGGAGCCAAAACAAGGAAAGGGAGCAAATGGGATTAATATAATATTTATTCTGCTAAAAGTTATTTGTAAAATAACATTGTTAACATTGTTATCAATGCTTTAATAATCCACATATAATACTACGGCTAATCTGACCTTAATGAATCCCACAATATTAATGCTCTGATAATTCACATTTAATTAATCTGACCTTAATGAGTTACACAAACAAACGTCACTGGTAAATGCAAACTATTGCAACAGAATCCCCCCAAGCTTAATAGTTATAAACCATTATACCAAGCCCAATACCAATGCAAAAGCATGAGACTAAGCAGCTGAGGGTAGGGCTAACCAGTAACCCTGGATGTCAGGCCCATGACCTTTATGACCCAAGATCAGGTAAGGGCTACAAAGGTCAAGATGAAAAGGTGAAATCTGAGTAAAGTAGGTTGTAAGGGAGGTGAAAAGTCCACCCTGACAGAAATAACATAATTTCTAGATGAAAATTTTGGCAAATAGACTGAAGAAAGTAGCTAATGGACGAACGATAAACCCCTCAAGAGGAGTTTCTGCGAAATCTAACACCTTCACATACTTTATAAATCGGCTGTCAGAAATTAGATTTTGATTGGAATTATTTAAAATACAGCCAGTGAAATATAATTTTAAAATTATAATTACTTAAACGGACAGAACAGGTAGCTGTAGAACCTGTATTCCAAACTACAAGGAAACCATGTTATACAGCCAGGCACATATTAACATCTAAATAAGCCAAAATGAGATTAAAGCTAATAAATAAAGTTAGCTAACGACCTGCCAGAGCAGGCGGACGATGTGTCCCATAGGGGTTATGTCCAATCTGTCAGCTTCACAGGCTTTACAATTCGGCTGACAGAGGAGACAAAACAAACAATGTTGATTGGAATTAGTTAAAATAGCCAATGTGCAGGATGGAGTTCAAAAGAAATGTAAACTATGGACGAAACATCCCCGAAGATCACTGCACGCCTTGTTTAAAGTTAATAGTTCGATACCCAAGACATGTGTAGCTCAGGTCAGCAAATAAAACACAACAAGCCCTTTATGGGCAAATATATAGTATGACAATTAGAATAAAATTTGTAATAGTTATATACACAATGTAAATGGTTGACTAGTTTTGCATTGGCAAAAAGTTAGTATTCATTACAAATAAGTTAAAATATGATAACTTTATAGACATAAGCATTCAAGAATGAGATTATGCACATTATATGACAGGCAAGCGGTGGAGTATGGTAATAATAACTGGGTTATTGTGTCTCTATCCAGAGTGTCTAAACGAAGAACCAGGCAGTCTGAAGCTCATCCTAGACTCTGGGAGAACCATCCAGAAGCACCTGAAACTACACAACTGATTAAAACCACTATTGAGCTAGGGTGGGACATAATGTGGTGGGAAAATAAAATTTGATTTTCTAGCTGTTACCCCTTCAAAGTCTTGAATACAAATGGAAGAGTGGATGCAGATTTTTAGCCTCGAATTGAAAAGGACCAATGAAATAGTAGTTTACAAAAGGCATGGGCTGAATACTAAAGCCCAAAAGGTCAAAATTAAGGTCCCCCAAAGGAATGAACCCGCATGCACCTTGGTGCCTCCTAGTACATTCCCCTGGGAGCCAAAACAAGGAAAGAGAGCAAATGGGATTAATATAATATTTATTCTACTAAACAATTACTTGTTAAATAACATTGTTAACATATATCAATGCTCTTATAATCCACCTATAATACTATGACTAATCTGACCTTAATGAATCCCACAATATTAATGCTTTGATAATTCACATTTAATACTGTGATTAATTTGACCTTAATGAGTTACACAAACCAAGGTCACTGGTAAATGCAAACTATTGCAACAGAATCCCCCAAGCTTAATAGTTATAAACCATTATACCAAGCCCAATACCAATGCAAACGCATGAGACTAAGCAGCTGAGGGTAGGGCTAGCCAGTGACCCTGGATGTCAGGCCCATGACCTTTATGACCCAAGGTAAGGTAAGGGCTACAAAGGTCAAGATGAAAATGTGAAATCTGAGTAAAGTTTGTAAGGGAGGTGAAAACTCCACCAAACAGCCAAACTATGAAAGTAGGTGGTGTTGGAAAGTTTGTGAAACAGAGGAAAAGGCTGTAGGAACATTTTGTATGTATGCCCAAATGGCATCGGATTTCCAGGTGCCATGGTGCGTAATCTGGTGCAAAAGAACGCCATGGAGGAAGGCCCAGATGGCTCATCACTGTCTAAAATTGTTTGTGAAAAGTTAATTTTGGTGAGAGCTGAAGGATATATGATAACTTGGTTAGAAATCTGAGAGCCACAGAATCTGTAAGGGAATTCGAAATACAGGTTGATTAACTGAACCTGGTTGAGTTTGGAAAAGTATGTGAAGGGGTGTTACTGGACAGAGTGGTGAGTTCTCTAGCCATGGGATATAGGAATGGTCCTAATACCAGTCCTGGATTGTAAAGTCTTTGACCATTTTATTAACAATGTTGCACCTTCATTGGTGAAAAGGATATCTCCTCTGGTTAGCTGTCTGGTTTGATCAAAAGATCCAACTGTATGTGGCAATAAGTTGGAGAGCCTAAGGAAGGAGAAGTATGCAACTAATAACAAGGTTTTATAGATAAATGGATCCTGAACAACATCACATAGTGAGACCAATGAGGTCAAAAGGTCAATATCTATGTATGTATGAGTTTTTGGCTGCAAAGGCCTATTGACTTTGATAGCCTTGTGAAACTACTGTGTTTGCTGATGTTGGAAAGGAGAGGTATCAAGGTTATGTATGATGAACTGAGCCCTAATGCCTGCAAAATAACTATGTATATTGGCAGGATAAATTTATTCTGGTATAGGTATTCTGTAAAGGCTAATAAGCAAAAATGGTTTACCTGAGAGATGGACAGCCCAATGGTTAACAAGCTTAGACAATATTTGCCTAATTTTATGTGGATTAACACACATATTGATTTAACTTAGCTCAATCTTTGTACATGATTTTTATTTTTAGATTTGCCACTGTCTGCAGCCCAGCTGCCACCAGAAAGGCAATAAAATTCTTAAACATGCGATAATAGGCTCTCCTGGTGGCTGGTCGAAAGGCAGAAGCCAGCCTGACACAGACACTGGGGCAATTGGGTTTGGGTTTTTTGTGTGCTTGTAAAATGGAAGGGATATTTTCTCATGTCACATCCAGGTCATTGTATAATTTTAAGTCATTAAGTAGTATATACCCAAACTGATGACCATTTTATTGTATACAGGCTTTATAATCTTTAGAAGAGTTCCTGTTAGCCCATATATACAATGGAACGACTTCCTCCCTACTAAAATTATCTACAGTTATGTGCTGTGATTGGACAGAAGCATTGATAGCCTCTGCGCATGCGCATGTCTAACCCTGTCTATTTGCTCAGTTTGCGTGTTATCTTTTATCTCTACCTGTTCCATTTGAAAAAGCAACACTGCATGGCTGGCTTTTGCAGAGTTCCAGGAAAAATCGTTAGCATCATCCAATTAAGATATCAAAAAATCTAACATTGCATCTTTAGAATTTCGATTTCTTTCCTCTCTCATAACTCTGCAAAAGCCAGCCATCCACTGACCCATAGTAAGCTGGTCGTACGTGACACGTTCTTTGTTATTCCCAGCCAGGACATATTCGTGCGGCCACTTAGCCCTATGTTTAACAAAAACTTCAACCTGTCCGCCATGTTGAGATTTAATTTTTTGTGACATACCTGTAGAATTTAGGTGTTGAAGTTCCGATTATCTCTCAGCTACCATCTTCTGTATATTGCATTTGCTTTCAAATGGTCAAGTGTGGGTAACGAAACAGTACTAGGTACTTTATGGGTATCTGTAGCATTTACATGCGTTCTTGCAGAGTGTGCACTGTCTGATTGTTGCAGAACCTTGGTGTTTTTGGTCACGGCACTTCTACTTTTAGATTTATGGGGCCCTGATGTCTTCTTGATCGTCTTTTGTTCAATTTCATGTAAATCTTTCACCAATAGCTGTTAATTGCTGAAGAATGGTTTGATTTATGAGAGACTGTGTGTCAGAAGTCATTGTTTTACTAGTAGAAGTATTGGGACTATCTACCACGAGTCTATCAAACGAACACACTTGAGTACTCACATTGTCGCTTTCCAAAGTATTTAACAGACCACTACAGTCCAGATCACTACTAGAAGAATTTTGGTCAGAAGCTTGCTCAGCATGGCCAGGAGAATTAACTTCCAGCAAGTTCTTCAAAAATTGATTGTCTTCCGAAAGCTGCAGTTGGATGGGTATTTGTACACCATAACCTTTCGCAGAACACAATTATAATTTCTCTTCTCTATCTATGCAACTAGCTGACTAAAAATGTAAAATAAACTAAAATATAAAAAAGCGCGCGAAGGAGATGAAAAAAATAAAATTTGATTTTCTAGCTGTTACCCATTCCAAGTCTTGAGGGCAAATGGAAGAGTGGATGCAGATTTTTAACCTCGAATTAAAAAGCACCAATGAAATAGTAGTTTACAAAAGGCATGGGCTGAAAACTAAAGCCCAAAATTAAGATCCTCCCTAAGGAATGAATCCGCATGCACCTTGGTGCCTGCTAGTAATGTATATTTGAAAATTTTAGCAGGAGTAAAGTAAATAGAAAAACTTCCCGAATGACATGCATGTATGGTGTTAAACTTCATCGCTTGAAAAGATAACATTAAAAAATATGTCACTCTGGTAACTTTCCTATTATGAGACCATCCCCATAGCTTTATCATTCTCAACTATGTAGAAGCCAGTCCATAGTATTTACAGAAATAAAGCAAATCATTACTCCCAAAAGGAGAAGTATAATGAGGCATCATATTCCTATTATTCGACCATCCCCATTACTTTTTCATTCTCAACTATGTAGAAGCCAATCCATAATATTTACAGAGGTTTTGCTAAAGCAAATCATTGCTCCAAACAAGAGAAGTATGGTGTGGCGTCATACTGGCTTACAAACTTTAACATAACAAAAATATTTCATTATAACTTATTAGCATTATTAGCATGTAATATAATTTTCAGTGATGGGTTTGGATCAAAACTATTCAACAGAGAGGTTGGAACTACATTTTAAATTTTTTCAAATATCCATTCTCGACTGAAAAGGCGTTCCAGTCTGGTTGCGCACAAGTTAATAACTGGAATATACAAGTTAAGAAATTGGAATATATCAGTTAGTTAACTGGAATATACCAACTAGCTAACTGGAATATACCAGTTAGCTAACTTGAATATACCAGTTAGTTAACTGGAATATGTTTGGCTTACAAACTTTAACATAACAAAAATATTTCATTATAACTTATTAGCGTTATTAACAAGTAATATAATTTTCAGTGATGGGTTTGGATCAAAACTATTCAACGGAGAGGTTGGAACTACATTTTAATTTTTTTTAAAAATCCATTCTCAACTGAAAAGGCGTTCCAGTGGGGTTGCGCACATAGTTACCAAATATACTGTGACAACTAGCCACATACCTCCCCCTCCCCTTCAAAATAAATGGTGTTTAGCCGCAAAATGTGGGTCGTGCAGCCAGCAGACACTAAACATTGCCATAGAGGTACATACGGAAACTCTGTACTGCCAAATATTTCTTATTTTACTAACCTGAATATACCAGTTAGTTAGCTTGAATATACCAGTTAGTAACTGGAATATACGAGTTAGTACCTTGAATATTCAAGTTACTAACTGGAATATAGGTCTTACTAACTAGAATATTCCAGTTAACTAACTTGAATATATGAGTTAACTAACTTGAATATATGAGTAAGCTAACTTGAATATACGAGTTGGTAACTGGAATATACGAGTTAGCTAACCCAAATATACAGGTTAATAACTGGAATATATCAGTTAGTAACTTGAATATTCAAGTTACTAACTGGAATATATGACTTACTAACTTGAATATACGAGTTAGATAACTTGAATATACAAGATAGTAACTGGAATATACAAGTTAGGTAAATTGAAAATACAAGTTAATAACTGGAATATACAAGTTAAGAAATTGGAATATATCAGTTAGTTAACTGGAATATACCAACTAGCTAACTGGAATATACCAGTTAGCTAACTTGAATATACCAGTTAGTTAACTGGAATATGTTTGGCTTACAAACTTTAACATAACAAAAATATTTCATTATAACTTATTAGCGTTATTAGCAAGTAATATAATTTTCAGTGATGGGTTTGGATCAAAACTATTCAACGGAGAGGTTGGAACTACATTTTAATTTTTTTTAAAAATCCATTCTCAACTGAAAAGGCGTTCCAGTGGGGTTGCGCACATAGTTACCAAATATACTGTGACAACTAGCCACATACCTCCCCCTCCCCTTCAAAATAAATGGTGTTTAGCCGCAAAATGTGGGTCGTGCAGCCAGTCGACACTAAACACTGCCATAGAGGTACATACGGAAACTCTGTACTGCCAAATATTTCTTATTTTACTAACCTGAATATACCAGTTAGTTAGCTTGAATATACCAGTTAGTAACTGGAATATACGAATTAGTACCTTGAATATTCAAGTTACTAACTGGAATATAGGACTTACTAACTAGAATATTACAGTTAACTAACTTGAATATATGAGTTAACTAACTTGAATAGATGAGTAAGCTAACTTGAATATATGAGTTGGTAACTGGAATATACGAGTTAGCTAACTCGAATATACAGGTTAATAACTGGAATATACAAGCTAGTAACTTGAATATTCAAGTTACTAACTGGAATATATGACTTATTAACTTGAATATACGAGTTAGATAACTTGAATATACAAGATAGTAACTGGAATATACAAGTTAGGTAACTTGAAAATACAAGTTAATAACTGGGATATACGTGTTAAGAAATTGGAATATATCAGTTAGTTAACTGGAATATACCAACTAGCTAACTGGAATATACCAGTTAGCTACCTTGAATATACCAGTTAGTTAACTGGAATATACCAGTTAGGTAACTGGAATATACCAGTTAGCTAACTTGTATATACCAGTTACTAACTTGTATATTCAATTTAGCCAACTCGTATATTCAAGTTAGCTAACTTGTATATTCCAGTTACTACCTCGTATATTCCAGTTATTAATTCATATATTCCAGTTAGCCAAGTCATATATTCCAGTTACTAACTCATATATTCAAGTTAGTTAACCCATATATTCAAGTTAGCTAACTCGTATATTCAAGTTTTGTTAACTGATATATTCAAGTTAGTAAGTCGTATATTCCAGTTAGTAACTTAAATATTCAAGTTACTAACTCATATATTCCTGTTATTAACTGGTATATTAAAGTTAGCTAACTCGTATATTCCAGTTAATTAAGTTGTATATTCAAGTTAGCTAATTGGTACATTCAAGTTAGTTAACTTGCATGTTCAAGTTAGTTACTGGTATATTACAGTTATTAACTCGTATATTGCAGTTACTAACTGGTATATTCAAGTTAACTAACTTTTATATTCAAGACAGTAAAATAAGAAAAGTTTGGCAGTCCAGAGCTTAAAAAATAAAAAAAATAAAAAATTAGTCTAATTTGAAAATCATTCTTTAACATCACCTGTTGTTTTTGACCCAACAGCTGCCATAAGATCTATGAAGAAATTTTGACTCAAAACAGCTGCCGTTGGACCAAACATTACAAAGACTCTGTCCCATTGTTGCCATTCTGTTCCCTCTAAGATTGTATCTGAAATAGTGATCGGTGTATATAAGTGAATAAATAAAACCGTTTATAACTCATTTCCATAAGTTTTGTTTGTTTATTGCTCTTTCACTTACTCACAGGAATGGGAACTTAAACGTAAACTATAGAATAAAATTTTAAAAGCTGTCACACTGCACCATGAAAAGAAAAGTAAGGCAGAAACATTAATATGCATGTGTTGGATTTCTTATGTTTCTGGTTATGGTGGCGGTTTTTCTGTAAAAGCATGTAAGAAAATACTTCGATCACATTAAGTATATTATTATGTCAAATGTTCTTGATAAAAGAGAATATGATTTTTAAAAAATGTCTTGAAAAGTACCAAGGTATGTCAACTAAGGTTATTCTCTTTGAACATAATTAAAATATAACTTTGAAATGACAAATGCAATGCCTTTCTAAGTGATTTGTGTATACTTACAAGAGGTAAGCGGTGTTGAGTTTTTTTGCATTTTAAAAGAATAATGAAAAATAGAGCTGAAGCTGAAATATTTATTCTTGAGGTAAAGATACCTCTTCCAATGAAGATACTTTCCAATATTGGAATACTTTATAAAACTCCTTAAACATGTATGTTACAGGTTGCTAGCATATTATCAAAAATAGCTATGTTATGAGCTGTTATGTGTTTATATTACGTGGAGTTATAGTGCTTTCCTATGAATATCTGTTGCACACTTGACAAATGACGCTGTACTTGATTATTTTATATAACATTATTTTTGTTTTGGTTCAATAAAATACTAAAGATAAAAAAGATAAAAACCAGGCATTTTTGAAGTACATCTTTGAAAACAACAACTGTGAGGGCTGGAATAAATGTCATCTTTGGAACTAAATGTCAAGGTATTTGGTAAGGACCACTTAAACGTAGTGCTTATTCTTTTAAGGGTATTACATTTTGTAAAGACACAATTAAGTACCTTGGAATTTAAAAAGTAACAGATTTTACAACAAGTAAATTTGAAATCTGAGAAATAAGAATTACAGAAGTTGGACAAGTTTTAGTAAAATGGAGTACAAGACACTTTATGGTAGATCAACAATAACTAACACTTTTGTTATCTCAAAATTAATATACAATTTCTGCACACTTGCAGTGCCAGGTGATGCGATTGAAAAACTCAATAAATGCATTTTTACTCTCTAGGGTAAGGCTCATAAAATTAAGAAATCCACAATTATAAATAACTATGACAAAGGCGGATTGTGGACTTTGATTCAAAATGAGTTCTGTAAGCGTTAGGTGGATCCCTAATTTTTTTCTGCAAATAACAATTTATCCCAAAAGTTACAACTTGACTTGTCTAAAATAGGTGTAGATTCGAAAATAAAAATATTCCTAAAACAAATGAGTTCCAAGTCATTTGAGACCATTAAATATTTATACAGTTTTAACAAGATGTGTATTTTCATAAATATAAGACAGCGAAACCAGTTTATGAATTACAAAGTTTTTGACACAGACTCCACGGGGTAATGAATATCTTAAACAGGAAGATAAAACTCTGTATTTTAAGTCCTGGATAAAAAGTGGGTAAATCGTGGATAAAGCTTAGTGAACGATTAATTTGAAGAGAATAGTAAATCGATAGAAAAAAAACCAGCCAACATCTTTATGGAAGTCTAAACAGGCAAAACAACATGGTGTAAATGTACTTATTTAATAACCTTAGTTATGGTACAGTCAACACTTAATAGGAAGCTGGGTACTTTCCTATTCTGAAGTTTGTCATTCCCTGTCACATTTTCTGAGGTCTGAAGTTGGAGTATCAGGCACCTGGTTATGGTGGAGGATTGGAAACCCAAGATGTCCAACCAAAGTTTTTAGAGAGTTGTATACTTTCAATACAGTGCATGGGTCATATAATGATTGGTACTTGTGGGGACAGAAAAAGTTCATGTTAGTCGGTCAAGATACTGTACTGAAAATAATCAAACAACAAGAAACTATCCCATTCAAGTTGGCACCACAATTCGAACCCACAACTTGACATAATATTATAATATAGATAATAATAAAAATGCATTTGCATTTATACAACCTTTTAACATGCCAGTATTTTTATAATACAGTCCTATATGACATTACAGGGATTTTTCTGAACTGGGAAAATGCTATTATTAAAAACAGGCTTACAAACATGGCTTTGAAAAGATTAAACATTATTTCGACACCTACCCACAATTAATTGTACATTCATTATCTTGCCTTGTTGCTTGAAAAAAAAAAACTTAAACGAAATCAGTATCTTGAAAAATATTGTGATAAAAATACTCACCAGATTTCCTTACAGTTTCCAGCATATCTCCAACAATTGGTTCAATGTGCACAACTTTTTCATTCAAGTGAGGAAAATTAGCTTTCAAGTGATCTCTCCATGTAAGTATAATATCTGACATATCGACTGGTACATAACAGATCTCTACATCTGGATTTTCTTCAACTAAACCATCCATAAAGGTTGTTGTGCTCGCCGTTACTGACGATCCTAGATCAAAAATAGCCAACTTGTTTGGCATGGTTTTGCCAATCTTTTTAACACAGTGTTTCAATTCTCTGTTTTCCATCAGATAGTAATCTCCATTGTCTCTGCGTCTCTTTTCAAAGCGATCTTGTCCTGAGCAAAAAAATAAATAAGTAAACGACTTCCAACACATGATAACATTTAAATTTGTTACTGAGAGCCAATCAAACCAACATAAGAACCTGACAAGACAGCTAATGTAACCAGGGCGGTTCAGTCATAAGATTTAATTGGATGTGATTTATTTAGGGTTGAATGGATATGTCAACCTGTACTTTTGTTGACATTAGAAAAAGTGAACACCACAGGGTGAATATCATTTACTTTAAATCACAACCTATTAGAAGACACCCTACTCTTTTAACATTTATGGGTACGGTCAAGAGTTGAACCCATGCTTACAGAGACTGAATGTATTTCAATTTTATCACATTCAAAGTTATGAGAATCATGTGGCTGAATCGCGCAGATGGTCGTGCAAAGACAAATATTGAAGAGATTTGTCTCCCAGTTTCCCAGAGGTTTTTACCAGGAGCAAGGTGAACAGGAATATCAGTTACAGTGAAGAGCCCAAACTTTTCTTTGCATCTTAGTTTTTTTCAAAATTCATCTTGTTTTTACCTTGCTGTGATTGAAAACATGTTAAAAAGCATGTTGAATGGACAGTCAATTAAAGACAATTCAACTAATAGAACAAAAATATTCCCAAATTTGGCCATCTGAATTTTTTTTTATCTGAATATGAGATAGCTATAGTATTAGCCTTTCCCAGTTGCCACACTAGGCAAGACCTTGACCTAAAATGCCATAGCTGTTAGATGTTATATCAGGTCATAGATGTGACCTGAGGTCCATATTCAAGGTCAGATATGAATAAGTTACGGTTAATGCCAAACTAACAGTAAAGTAAGAGGAACCATAGCCCCAGATAAACTGTATGATTCCAGCAGATCAGAAGAGAGGCAAGATGTTACCCCAATGACCTAAACAGGTCAGGTACAGGCCATAAAGGTCAAAGGTGAATGTTTAATCCTTCATAGATTTGCAGTCATATATTCTTGACACAGTGAAACAAAAGTTTGGGACTTTTATTATACATGTTAGTTATGTATGTACATGTGTTTGTTACAGGATTTTTTTTAAAATTTTAACTGGCCCAAACCCAATCAAGGAGAGGAAGGGAAGACAGAGGCAAAGGTAGAGGGAATTATAGAAGCTGCGGTGGTGGCATTTTGAAGATAGGTCCATACAGAGGGCTCTTCCATAAACCACGAGGCATTATATTTTGATGGAACCTGACAATCAAACGCAAGGGTGGCCCCTGATCTTCAGAATGAATGAAACCCATGACCTTTAAGGTCAATTTTGAGGAGTGTCAGGACAGACTTCAGGGCTTCACGTATCTTTGTATCAATGATAGGGTGATGTGGGAACCCCTTAGAGGCAAATAAAGGAACGGTAAGTGGGAGAGGGCAAGATTGTAACAATTCCATGAGGGCCCTAACTGGACACAAACGGGGATGGCGAATTTCAGGAATTTGAATGACATAATGGCCCACTTTGTCTTGAAGGGTTTTGGTCCATTTTATAAGGACATGTGCACCAGTAGGTGCAAAAATGACATCTTGTCGATTGAGGTGCTTTGAATAATCAAATGCTGAAACCGTATGAGGTGCAATATTGGACATGCGAAGAAATCCTAAAAATGCTAGCAGAAAAATAGATCTAAACAATGGAGGGTCAGATAAGAACTCACATGCTTGGGAAATCATTAACAGGTTTGGGATGTCAAAAATGCCTCTAGGAACAGGCTTGAATGTTGCATTTATGGTAATACTGCGCACATATAGTTCCACAGAGAGGTGATATAAACTCTCAAAGGGAATTTTATGTAATTTAGCCATGGATTTGAGAGAGGAAAGGTAATTTTTCATAATTTTGGCTGAAAGATCATTTATTCACAAAAATTCCAAAAAACATAAAACATTATGCAATGAAAAAGAAGGCGGCAACCCCATGGCTACAGTGAAAGCCAAGAAAGTCTTAAAAAGTGTTCTGTGTGAGCTCCTGGGGGAAGGTCGAAAAGCTGTGTGAATTCTTCTACTGGCTGAAGAGATGAGTTGCAGAAGCTGGCGTTGAACCTGAAATCAGATGGTAAAATCCCAATTAAAATAAGTGGGAGGAACATGATAGTTGTGATATTTGGTTTTGAGTTCAAACTTAAGGTCATCAGGAACTGATTTGCATGAGTACAATCTGGAAAGGGCATCTGCCATTCTGTTATAAATCCCCGTAACATGCTTTATCCTTAGTTTTATATCATACTTGGATACGATCAGCCATATGTTTCACAAACAACATGCCAAAAATTCATCACTTGGACCACTGCCCAGTTATCGCAGAGAAAAAGGACCTCCTTATGTGTCCATTGATCAGCCCATACTTTGAGGGCTATAATGATATTTAGCATTTCAAGGCAATATTAATAAAGTGTTGTGGAATGCCGAATATGGGGGTGGAATACACTTTATCACCCCATATACCCCCCATGCCAGTAAGACAGGCATCAATATATAAAGTTTCATTATCCTGAAGCTTCTGTTTGTCAATAAAGACAATGCCATTATATTTAGGAAGAAAGTGCATAAACCAAGCCAAATCTTTTTTTCAATTCATCATCAAGAGTAATACTCTTTTTGTGGGAATTTTTCCTAAATACTTGCAAAATCCTATTTACAAACATATAGGCAGGAGCGACACACTTATGGACATATAATAACTTCCCCAAAAGGGATTGAAAAGAATGCTTAGTAATACGAGATTTGCCATAAGTGGCTGTAAACTCAGCATGAATGGTTTGAACCTTGGTCTCTGAAATACTAATAGTATTGTCGATTGTATTCACATCAATACCAACCAATCCCTTTTTTTTAAAGATAAATCTGATGGCGTCGGCAGCTAATTGAATTGATGCACTGCAGTGAACCAAGCCAAACGCTAGGGCCCCGTCAATATAGTAATTACCACCCCATTTGATTCCTAAATTTAAGCCCATCTTTAGTGTCAACCCTAAGATTTCTAAACGCTCGGGAAATGTCAATTTTTATAAGGTTTGGGTCCTCAGCACAGTTACTGACCTCTTGAACAATATCATTAATTGTTGCGAATCTCAGAGTAAAGTGTGAGTTGTCAAATAGACATTTATCAATATAATGATTTACTGAATCACCTTGTGGATGTGATAAATTAAGTATGACTCGACATTTGTGGGTATCCTTGGGGCGAGTAAGAAGAGGGGAACAGTGATAATCCTTATCAGGAATATAAGTTACAGGACCTAAAATAGCCCCCAAGGATATTTTTGTCAAGATAATCTTGAATATTGTAAAGCTGAGACATGGTTTGCAACATCAGTGTTTTGCAAGTTATTGTTTTCAGAAAGTGAAAGAGGGAAACCAAAATTTAAATATTGAATCACCCTCTTATCAGGATAGTCAAGCAGATAAGCTTCCCATGCGGATATATTCAAAGAGGAAGAAACAGGAATTCTAGCAGCCCTGTAAGTAGGCAATCCAGTGGACTGTATAATTTTTTGCCATTGCCACGTACTGATCAACCCTGTCGATGCACACAAGAGATCTATCAGGGCCAATAAATTCAAAATCTGTAGAGTCGTGTGCCAGATACCCCTTAGTCTTATGTGGATCATTAATATCTGCAAAAAGAGTGAGCTGCTGACTCTATATAATGAAATCTTCACTCTGCACACCATCTGGAGAGACTGGTACATTATACCTACAAAATATGGGGGTTGAATACACTTTATCACCCCATATACCCCCATGCCAGTAAGACAGGCATCAATATATAAAGTTTCATTATCCTGAAACTTCTGTATGGTTTGAACCTTGGCCTCTGAAATACTAATAGTATTGTCGATTGTATTCACATCAATACCAACCAATCCCTTTTTTTAAAGATAAATCTGATGGCGTCGGCAGCTAATTGAAATGATACACTGCCGTGAACCAAGCCAAACGCTAGGGCCCCGTCAATATAGTAATTACCACCCCATTTGATTCCTAAATTTAAGCCCATCTTTAGGGTCAACCCTAAGATTTCTAAACGCTCGGGAAATGTCAATTTTTATAAGGTTTGGGTCCTCAGCACAGTTACTGACCTCTTGAACAATATCATCAATTGTTGCGAATCTCAGAGTAAAGTGTGAGTGGTCAAATAGACATTTATCAATATAATGATTTACTGAATCACCTTGTGGATGTGATAAATTAAGTATGACTCGACATTTGTGGGTATCCTTGGGGCGAGTAAGAAGAGGGGAACAGTGATAATCCTTATCAGGAATATAAGTTACAGGACCTAAAATAGCCCCCAAGGATATTGTTTCTCAAGATAATCTTGAATATTGTAACGCTGAGACATGGTTTACAACATCAGTGTTTTGCAAGTTATTGTTTTCAGAAAGTGAAAGAGGGAAACCAAAATTTAAATATTGAATCACCCTCTTATCAGGATAGTCAAGCAGATAAGCTTCCCATGCGTCTTATATTCAAAGAGGAAGAAACAGGAATTCTAGCAGCCCTGTAAGTAGGCAATCCAGTGGACTGTATAATTTTTTGCCATTGCCACGTACTGATCAACCCTGTCGATGCACACAAGAGATCTATCAGGGCCAATAAATACAAAATCTGTAGAGTTGTGTGCCAGATACCCCTTAGTCTTATGTGGATCATTAATATCTGCAAAAAGAGTGAGCTGCTGACTCCATATAATGAAATCTTCACTCTGCACACCATCTGGAGAGACTGGTATGTTATACCTACAAAAGTGTACGGTGCTTTATACTAGCCTGATGACTGCCGTCCCTCACAACTTCAGACACATCTATTTCATCACTGGGAGCATTTGTGTAACCTTTATCAAGAGACTGTGAATTCGGCTGGCTTAAGACTATTTCTGTTAATAGACCACTGGTTTGCATTTGACACAGTTTATCAATTACTTGCTCCATGTATACTGTAAAGTTACAACCAAAACTTTTCATACAATACAAGTCCTGAAGATGATTACAGTATGCATTACTGTCTACTACATTGACTTGAGATATTGGACTAACAGTGTTCACAAGTACATAACAATATTGCATCTTACTACAAGGCAACCTACAAGCAAATTGGAACAAGTACTGAGATCCCAATAATTGCCACTGCTATCAAACTTGGCCCAATAAAATCCCTGTAAACCATAGTTCGTCTCAGGATATAAATACACCAAGCTAGTTTGAGTAAAATCATTATTGTATATATACTAATTCAATATGGTCATTGCCTGGACCCCGCAATCTGGCAGGTGTTAGGGATCTTAGTACCACTTCCATGTCTTCTATCCATGTGGTCAACATTGAACGACAGTCATACAAGTTAGAATTCTGACAGGATGATTTGTCAACAAGATGCCTTCTTGAACCGACATCTTCATGAGCATCAGGATCATCTACAATCAAATTAGCACTAGATATGACATTCATTACATTGCTTTTGAACACCCTTATAATGACACTTTGTCCCTGGATGGCTGTATGCCCTACCTTGTTTCCAACAATGAGTACAGTTATGTTTATAACTACCATGGTGTCCTTCATGATTACATGCACCTTCGCTGTAAAACTTACATGTCCTTCCCTTCTTCTGCTGTGGTAATGTATGTGAGTTCGTGAGGGCCACCTGGGAGGCACTGAGCCTGTTCAGGGCCCATTGGGTGGAGTTCGACCATGCCAGCCTGCTTTTCTCCACCTCATGCATAGAAGAATAGGCCTCCCTTACTGCAGGCCAGGGTAAAGATGAAGCATCCCTCATCGCAAATATGATTTGATTCAAAACTGACCTTAATATATCATTGTCCTGGATTTGGATAGCATTCATGAGCTGACCAGCCACCCACTGGGGTAGGGTTAACCGATCCTCTTCTTAGCCTGTATAGCCCTCATTTGGCCATCTTAAATGTGGTTTCAAATTACTAGTGTATTGTTGCAATGACCAGACCTCTTTGATACTGGCTTACCTTGTAATAATTCCTGTGTGTTCCCTTGTTCATAGTGAGAGAGTACCTGTGTGACGGTGTCATTGACACTTGGCATCCTTCTCAAACTGTCCAAGGCTGGAGCAGCTGATGAGGCAGCATTCAATTCATTAATATATCTGAAAGCAGTATCATTGAGATGCATATTAGTTGCTGTGGCTGGGTCTGGGTGCGAGGAACAAGTCCGGATAGACCTACCCAACTGCTCATTCAATGCCAGATTTGAAGGAATGTGACCGTCGTCTTTCTGATATGTGGCAGGTCTACTACCTGTTTGCACAGGCTGTGACATAAAGAGGTTCTTGGGATACAGTGCATCCATAGAAACCGTCATATGGGAACGCCCATGTCCATGAACCAAAGGATGGTCATCAATGGTGACCGCTCATTCTGAGAAGGTGAGTGAACAGGCATCGAGTTATTTGTATTTCTTTTTTCACGGTCATCTATATGACGCACTATCTGCTTGTTAGAATCATGAAGTTTTTGAAGAAAAGCTAGCAAAGTGTTGTAACTAATGTCTGTTGTCGTTGGATTAACACAGGTTGACGGTATGTGAAGGGCGTCAGAAGACAGATGGGTGTCAGAAAACAGATACGAACCACCGTTTGACTGCTTCAACTTGGCTGTTTCCCTAGCAGCTTTCCTACGTGATCTTGAAGTAGTAGCAGCCAAAGTCTTCTTCTTTGTGGTAGTAGCTGGAGTTTTCTTGTTCTTCATAATGCACTTAATATGTTTGATCATTTTTAAAACTATACTAAAACGTTAAAATAAAATAACTAAAATATATTTAAAATCACTTGTAAAATCATGTATTCTAAACACCAAACACAATGTTTTGTATTTTCAGGTGTTGATTCAATGTGAGCTCAATTTCAAATGGCCAAGCATTAGGGGGTGAAATCAATCAAGCAGCAAGGACCCATAGAAGATTGGCTAGCCTCAATGTCATTGGGAATTTCTAATACTATGGTTCAATGAACCGAATTCATAGTTATGGTTCAACAAAAGTTAAGTTGCAACTGCCATAGCAGGCCTCTTTCAGGCTGTGCTCAATATAGTGCTCTCCAATTAGTTCCTCTCTCTCTAGAGAAGACACAGTGTGTAAAACATAAGGTACCTCTATATGATTTTATAAATATTTAGAGTGTTTAATGGTTTAATAAGAAAGGAAATTATTAGTATATACCACATTAGCAAGAGAGCATTGAGCCAGTTTAGTAGGTCTTATAATCCAATACAATTTTTACAAGTGTCATCTCCTCTTAGGAGATGCATGTTTTGCATGGCATTCAATTGTTCTCTATTTATTGGTTCATTTATTGCTTTCATTGTCTACAAAGAAAATTACTTCAAAAGGAATGTTTATGGACTATTCAACTGAACAAGCAAGACAATCTTGATTCAGGGATATATACCATCTCCTGAGTACTAGTTTCTATAATAATGTATTTAAAATGTTGAACAGAATTTTTGAAGTAAATATTTCAATATACAAAAGCCTTTTTACCATGTTTACAAGCCCATATCAGTTCTGCAGAAATGCATCTGGGGTTATTGAGTAATCCTTTCTTTATATCGTCCAGGTTAATGCTGAGACCTGCAGCCATAATTGAAGCTTAAAAACAGAAATAGAGTGCTATAAATTAAATGACTCCGATATATTAATAACAGAACTTTAGAAATTCGGAAATTTTATTTTAAATGTAGCTTTTATAAGCTAAAATACCTACCTATTGTAAAAATATGCTTTACTGGTGGTTGACCATGGGAAGCTTCCAACCGGAGTAAAAGTTGAAAACTTATTACCCGTGAAATACAGATAGCCGGGGCCATCCGGAACACTGGTCACAGGGAATGCCGGTGATATAGTACTGGTGCAGGTATGCACACACCTGCTGGCTTGCCCACGTAACCTAGGGAACCTATCAGATGTTCGATAGAGCTCTTCCTCAATATTTTGTTGGAACCAAACCCCCAAGTCAGTGGAATGTCTGACAAGCAGGGAGGACCAGGGAGGGCCTGTACTATTGTTACAATAGGTAGGTATTGTAGCTTATAAAAGCTGCCTTTAAAATTAAATTTTCAATTTTATTACGCTACAATAGTCCTACCTATTGTAAAAATATGCTGAATCCCAGCATGTTAGGATGGCTGGGTAGACTTGCACTGGCATAAACAGGAACGTCATTCTAGCAAAGACAGCAACCATCTAGGTGAGCATTCAAAGACCAGGGTGGAGGAAGAAGGCCTCGATGTAGTCCAGGCGACCGGAGCCCATTAAAGACAAAGGGGAGTTCTCCAGCTCTCCAAGGGGAGAAAGCACCGTCTTGGTTTGGCACCGCCAGTGTAGGCACTCCAAGCAGCAAAAAATCTAAAACACAAAGTACGGTGAAAAGGTTGTTCAGGAACATTGATACAACACAAGAAAATTCTTATGAAAATAAGGTTAAGAGATGCAGAAAAAGTATAACTTAAGTTAAATTCTCAAGAAAATTGGAAGAACAAATTACTCCTGGTAACTTAATAGTGAACAGGGATTATGATACAGCAGGTAAGAAAAGAAGAGATAAAAAACTAAATTAGTTACCTAAAGCGGGGTGGAAGGTCCGCTCTATGGTGTCAGAGGGTTCTGACACGCCCCATCTAGATGGTTTCCGGTCTTTTGCCCCCCCTCCTTTGTCCTTGGAGCTGGTTCGGAAGGAGGCATCACCTGCTGTGCTGCAATGAAGGTGCCCAGGTGGTAGGAGCCTTCTGTCTGATCTTGTCTGGCTAGGTCCTTGAGGTAGAACCTGGTGAAGGTGTTGTGTGATTTCCAATGACAGGCTTTCATAATCTGATCCATGGAGACCCCTCCGTAAAAGGCCTGGGAAGCCGCAAACGCTCTCACATCATGGGCTTTTACACCTAATAAGTCCATGTCTGCATTGTCTACCTTGGAGTAACAGAATTTTATGGTGTTTTTAATCCAATAGTGGAGCACTGAATATCCTTAATATGTCCCGGTTTAAAGGAGATAAACAACAACTGTCTACCCCCTCTCTGGTTCTGTCTAGATAACACCTGAGGGCCCTGACAGGGCAGAGAAGAATATCCGTGTCCTGGGAGTCTTGATTGTACTTCAAGGCAGGAATTACCACTGGAGAAATCAATTGCGGTCCGTCTTTTGCTAACTGATTTTTGGCAATGAATGAAGGAGAGGATACTAATTGGACCTGTTCCCAATCGCCGAGGCATAAGAGTCCATCAAGAGTCTCTTTCCTGAAGCTAGGGGTAGGAGGAAAACTACTTCCCAAGTGAGGAATTTTAGATCAGTTTCCTCCTGTGGTTAAAAGGAGGCTGTGATAATCTGTGTAAGATGACAGATAAATTCCATTTTGGGATGTTCCTGGAGGTTTGTCCCTGTAGAAAGTGGCAATGAGTGTGGCAATATCTACATTGTTGCTGATGTTTAGTCTAGTATTCCCTATCTGTGATAGCTGTCCTGTAACCCTTGATTGTGGAAGGGCAACGGTTCAGTACATTGAAAAGGTATCAGAAGAAGTTCCATATGTCACTTATAGATGGATTCCTGAAGTCCACCTGTTCCTCTGCGCACCATTTTTGAAAGACTGTCCATTTTGAGGAGTAGATGGCTCTCATTGAGAGCCTTGGAGGTGCTGCAATTCTTTCTGCCACCTCTGCAGTGAACCCGCGTTCTTGGAGAGTTCAGCTCCTAGATACCACACGTGGAGATTGAGGGAAGCTGGGTTGGCATGGTATTGGGTGTTCAGTGGTTGTTTGAGCAGAGTGCGAATGGGTGGTAGCTGTCTTGGTATGTCCAGAGACATCTCCAATAGATCCCAAAACCATGGCTTTGTTGGCCAGCCTGGGGCAATGAGAATTATCCTGCAGATCTGGGATTGAAACTTTTGTACAACCTTGGGCAGCAGGGCGGTGGGAGGAAAAGCATATGCAACTAGGTTTTCCCATGGAATTTTAGGGCATCTACAGCCCAAGCCTGTGGGTCTGGGATTGGAGAGATGTAGAGAGGGAGTTTTATGTTCAGGCTGGTTGTGAATAAGTCCACTTGGGAACTCTTCCAAAGTTAGGAAATTTGTTTGAAGATTTGTGGAGAAAGGAACCATTCTGTTGACTGGATTTGGTTCCTCCTGGGAGGCCCTCCGCTATTACATTGAGTGATCCCGGAATGTGTGCTCTGAGTGTCACACTGTTCCGATTGCACCATGTGAGGATTCTTCACATCAGGGCACAAAGTTCTACTGATCGAGTGCCACCCTGTTTGTTGATGCATGCCACCACTGATGTGTTGTCTGATTTTAACAAATCTTTTCGAAGAATTGCAGAGCCAGAAAAACCGCCTTCATTTCTAATAGGTTGATGTGTAGATGTTTGACGCCCTGTAGACTCTTGACTTGAGTGGGCGCCCCAACCTGCATTTGAGGCGCCTGTAAAGATTAGTTTTTTGTGTTCCGTGGGATGGAGAAATTCTCCTTGTAACACATTTTGTGGGTCTAACCACCATTCCACATGTCATATCATCCTCTGATTCCGGGGGACTGGTGTATCCAGAGGCATTGGATATTTCCAGTGAGTCTTGAGATGCCACTGAAAAGGCCTCATATGCATCCTGCCCAATTTCACAGTCTTCTCCATTGATGCAAGCAATCCAATGGTGGACATAAGAGTCCTTGCACTGATAACAGACTTCTGTGAGAGGCGATGGAACATCTCCTGAAGTTTTGTCCACCTGTCGTTGTGTTGGCTTCACAAGAGCCAAGTCCAGTAAAAAATGGTATCCTAGGAAGTCGAACCTCTGGGAGGGGTGGAGTACTGACTTCTTGAGGTTTACTACAAAGCCTAATTCTTTCACAAGACTGAGTAGTGATTGTGTTTGTGAGTAGCGCTCCTCCTTGGAGGGGGCACGGATTAACCAGTCGTCTAGGTATTGGTGTAGCCTGATTCCTTATTGCAGTGCCAGTAGTTTTACCTCCTTGACAAGGCTGGTGAAAACTAGAGGAGCCATAGCCAGACCAAAGGGTAGGCTGACAAACTGGTAGGTGACGCCTTTGTGGTGGAACCTGAGATATTTTTGAGAGTGGGTATGGATAGGTACATGCAGGTGTCTGTCAGATCTATAGTGGCAACCCATTCTCCTTTCTTGAGGGAGGCCTGTATTGATTCTGGGGTCTCAATCTTGAATTTTGGTATGGCCAGAAACTTGTTTAGTGAACTTAAATCTATAACTGGCCTCCAGCGATTGCCTGGTTTTGGGACCAGGAACAGCCGACTGTAGAATCCCAAGCTGTTTTGAGTATGCATGACTTCGATAGCACCTTTGTGCAGCTGGTCTTGAATAGAGGTCAACAAGGCACTTTGTTTGTCAGAGCCTGCATAACCGCTGGTGATGCAGGGCACCCTGGACAGGTTTGGTCGTTCTCTGAAAGGCAGTTTGTAACCGTCCCTGAGTAGACCGAGTATGGACAGGTGGGCCCCTTGATGTTCCCACTGGGTAAGAAAATGGTAGGTTTGATTTTACACAAGGAGTCTTTTCCCTCTCCCGAAGGGACTGTACACAAGGAGTCCTTTCCCTCTCTTGAAGGGACTGTACACAAGGAGCAATTTCCCTATCCTGAAGGGACTGTACACAAGGAGTCTTTTCCCTCTCCTGAAAGGACTGTACACAAGGAGTCTCTTCCCTCTCCAGAAGGGATGGGACTCTTAGAGTCTATTCTCCCTCTAGAGGGGCGTCGGGGTAGAGATAATCCAAGAGAGTTTTTGAAACTATTATTTCCTTCCGACCAGGGTGAGATGAGGCTAACACATTTGTTTGAGTGTCATTGAGGAGGTTGCTGCTGCTTAGTGTTAGACATGTTGCCTCCACAGCCACGACCTCTGCGGCCACCACGACCTCCTCTGCGGCCCTCTTGAGGATGGAGGTAAAAGGGCTGTTGCACAATGTACTGGGGTGCCGGAATGGGTCGGTAGAACATACCCTGGGGAGCATGATGACGTTGATTTCCACCTCTGCCCTTCTTTTTCTTATAGGGGTGGAAACACTCCTTCTTGGTGCCTGTCTTCACTCCTAGACCAATAAGATGTAGCTCATATTCTTGCATGAGAGATCTGTCAAAGAGGTCACCCCCTGAGATTGGAGCTGAGCGCAGATGGCATAATCTGAATGCATCCAGGTTGGGGTGTGCATGACATAGATATGCGTCCCTCCTAATCAGAACTAGGTTGGTCAGGGATGAGTTGAAGTTGGCTACCAAATCAGCATAGGCCTTGGACATGCTCCTACTAATGTCCAACATAAACTACATCTGGGATGCTTCCTGTTGGGTTATGCTGAACAGTTGTTGCATAATTTGCTCCCTGGTGGACCAGTCCATGGTAGCACGGAATTGGTCGAACAAGCATTCCCTCTGGTCTCGAGTAAGTCGCAGGTTGTTCAGACAGGATTCGCTAGCCATTCCGAAAGTAGACAGGAAGTTGGCTATGCTAATGTTCTCACATGAGAAATATTCCAACTTAACAAGGTATTTTTGTTGCACTGAAGCTGGAGGTCCACTTCTGTAGCCAGGCTTTGCTATATTTGAAAAGGCCTGGGGCACCACTTGTGGGGTCTGTGAATATTTTGCATCCACTATGCTATACCAGCTGCCTTTGCGTGGTGGAATGCCGGGGAACTTTCCAATATCCAAATTGCTTGATGTGCTGGGTTTAACAAATCATCTTGGGCACTTTGGAGATGCGAGAGATCTGCCACCATAGGAAGCTTTATGGATGGTGGTCTGTCCGCCTTCTGTTGTTGTAGTAAGAATGGATCACATCCTAATGCCGAGCCGGGGCCATGGTGGCAGAGTGGTAACACTCTTGCCTCCCACCTCTGAGGCTGGGGTTCGATTCCCAGCACGGCCTCAAGTGGGAAAGCTGGTAGTTGCTTGCCATTGGTCGGCAGTTTACAGTACAGAACCCTAACAAACTGTATGTACTGGTTTCCTTTGCCCTTCCAACTACCCGTCGTGATATGACCTGTACAGTGTTAAAAGCGACGTAAAACCCCAAATAAATAAATAAATAATGCCGAGCCCAGCTTGTAATTCTCTTCTGCTGCTTGGTCGGTAATGAAAATAAACTCTCTAACCTTCTGGACCAGTTCTCTAAAAGGGAGGTTAGGAGGGGCCGCCTGTTCGCCTGTGTCATATGGCTCTTCTGATCTTAAGGCCGCAAAAGAAGAAGCAGAGGTGTCCGTGCCATATTCCTCTTGCTCCAGGGCTTAAAGAGGTGATTGTAGCCTTGGAGGTGGAGCAACTGTAGGTTGTTGTGTAGGCTGAGAGGAAGGAGCAACAGTGGGCACCGTGATATTTGAGGACACTGCCTGGATGGATTGTGAAGCAATGGCTGAAGAACCTTTTACCCCTGACAAGCCTTTCTTCACTTCAGGGGGTGGCTGAGATGGAGCAGAGTCCATTGGTTCTTCCATTTTTGCAGCTTGCGGCAAGGCAGACACCGGAGTGATAGATACAATGTGTGGTGCGGATGATGCCTATGGAGGAGGAGCTGTTTGTGGAGGCGCCATGCAACTAAACATCTGCTCCATATACTGCTTGAGGAAAGCCTGAAGCCCAGTCTGTAATTGAGCAGAAATGTCCCTCATTTGCTCTTGATTTTTCTGCTGAAGATCCTTCATGAGCTCAAAATTTTGTTGCTCCAAGTGGCTCTGGATCATTTGAGTCCTTGGGGTCTGAGGGATCATTGAAGATGAAGTCCTCTGAGGATGTGGAAAGGATAGAGATGCCATCCTCTCCATCACGGAATGTCCTCCTTGAGTATGTGGAATTTATGGAGGAAGGGTATCCTGAGTAACCGTCTGTGGCATAGGGGTTGGCACCTTGCAAAAGGCTGAAGATTCACCATGGGGTGAAATAACCGGTCCGGAGCCGGTAATAACAGAGGTTGCCGGGATATCCTGTGAAGATCCCGAGAAGAGGAGCTGGTAGGCTCGTCAGAGGACTGATGCCGGTCACTGGTGCAGTTGAGCTGGATTGTTCCGGTTCCAGGTCAAGAATAGTGTCATCTACCCGGGAGAGATCCTTGTCGGTAAATACCGGTTTGTCTGTATCAAGCTCTTCAAACGAGTTGTCTCTCGAGCTGGTGCGGCTTCTATAAGCAGACCTCTTTGCAAAATTCTCCCTGAGGTGAGTCCACTGTTTCCCAGATAAGGCTGCACATGGAGCACACTGGTCTACATTAGCCCCTTGTGCATAGGGGTCTTGACCTTTACACTTGGCTCTACAGCCGAAGCAAGAACCATGACTGTCAAACTGGGGCATAAAATGTCCACACTTGCCCCGTTTTTGGTAAGGGGGAGTCTTAACTATCTTACCAGAAGTGTCTATACAGTGTTATAAAACAACAGACAAAAAATATACTGTCTACCCATAGTAAAATAACTGTAACAATTCACCAAAGTGAGAGCTACAAGAAAGCCAACTTGACATGATGGCTTCCAACAAAAAATGAGGAAGAGCTCTATCGAGCATCTGATAGGTTCCCTAGGTCACGTGGCCAAGCCAGCATATCCGTGCATACCCACACCAGTACTATATCACCGGCATTCCCCGTGACCAGTGTTCCGGATCGCCACGGCTATCTGTATTTCATGGGTAATAACTTTTACTCTGGTTGGAAGCTTCCCATGGTCAACCACCAGTAAAGCATATTGTTACAATAGGTAGGACTATTGTAGTGTAATAAAAAGGAATCTTTATATTGAGTGTGTCGTACCATTCTTTCCGTAAATTAAAAGTTAACTTAATGAGCTTATGCCCATTCATACTGTGCCATGAGGTCTTATCAACACATAATTTTATTTTGCTTCTTGATCTTGTCCTTATTGTTCCATAAATGACCTTGTATGTGGGTAGTGCAGGTTTAAAAACCAGCCACGTAAAATAATAAGCTAACTTTCACCGCTCTGATATGTACATTTTAGCTTAGATCATGACAGCTCATGAAGGGGGCTACGGTGGCACATTGTTAACACACTCACCTCCCACCTCTGAGGTCAGTGGTTCAAACCCCGGACCTCATGTGGGAAAAGTTTGCAGTTTCTTACCAATGGTCGGCAGTTTACAGTACAGAACATTGGTCAACTGTATGTAATGGTTTCTTCTGCCTATAAAACTACCCATCGCAATATGACCTATACAGTGTTGAAAGCAAGATTAAAACTGAAATAAATAAATAAACAAAAAGACTGCTCAAGAGAGGTTTTTTCAAACATGTTAAAAAGGTTTCTGTTCGGTGTTATATTTGTCCTACTCACATAAAGAGTCTGACTGACTAAACCTCATGGATACTACTAAAATGCAAAATGCAAGGAAGCACAAACCAACTCTGATGAGTTAAATATAGGATTGGGCATTATGATATATATATATAACACATGAAAAAGTACAAGTATAAGGAATCTTTCAGTGTAAGTTATGTAAAGATGCAGGCGAAATAACACTGAAGAAAGAGAACATAAAGAAAGAAATATACCGAAAAAAGATAATTTAATAGCAAGACGACAGCGTTAATTTGTAAACTAAAAATTATGAAGCCGTAAAATTTATTAATTGATCTATTAATTTATTAATTGAAGCATAGCTATCCATTGAGATAGCAGGATTACCTTTGTGAAAGGAAAAACATCTCTCAAATATGACAGTAGTAAATATTCTGGCAGAGCCAAGGTCAAAGGTCACACCAATATTACACCATGACATGGCACACATAAAACCTCCAACGAACACAGTTGCCATGTGACAAATTCCTACATTTTGTACAGTTTCTGAGATTTAGATAGGACAAGATTTTAAAATTCAGGATAAATACAGCAAGGCCAAAGATCAAATCAAGGTCACACCAAGATATTGTGCACCTACATTACCCTACTAATAACACTTTTTGGTTTCCAAGATATAGCCCAGACAAGGTCAAGGTCACAGATCAATAATGTTGCATACGTACGACCACAAATCATGTCCCTCGTGACTCATGTCAACTTTCTGCACATTCCTATTTCCGAGAAAATAGTCTGGGCTGGTATTCACGAAGGGTCTTAGACTTAGCCAGGTCTTAGGCTTAAATCCAGTCTTAAAGTTAAGACTTTTGTCTCAGCTAAGTTTTGTCTTAAAACCGTATTCACAAAGGGTGACTTAGCTAAGTCCAAGATTATCAAATAACCACAGTGGTTTTCTGTGTCATGTGACCTTTCTTTTCTATTCAAACTGTACTATTGGTGCCATATATCCTTCATTTAATGCATTTTATCTAAGGAAAAGTGTTGTTTTGAAATGGAAAACCTTGTTACCACATATAAACTTCCGAAAGACTGCTTTAGTGAGGTGTTCTGTATAATTATACTTTACTTACAGCCATTTCAAATTTTGAAGTGGAGAAAAGTTTATGGCGGCCATATTTAAGTCCTCTTTACAAAATTTAAGCCCACTACCAACCAGTCTTAAAGTTGAGCCCTTGGCTAAGCCGAAGACCGGTCTTAAATTCTTTGTGAATACCACTAAGCCTAAGACAAAACTTGAGAAACTTGAGACAAAAGTGTCAACTTTAAGCCTAAGCCCTGGCTAAGACCTTTCGTGAATACAGGCCCAGGATGGTCGGGATCACTATATTAATATTAAAGGTCAAATCAAGGTCACATCATGATGTTGCACACCTGCAACCACCAACCAGTGTTCTCACAAAGTATGAGCTTCTTGTATGGTTTCTGAGACACAGCCTGGACCAGATTTTTCAAGCCACTGTCTGTCTGTCTGCCCTTACAACCAACTGCTGGTCTGCTCAGCTACACACCATGAGTGAAAACAATACCGCACAGCATGTGGGGTAAAATTATTAAACTGATCCATGTAGTTTGGAGTTATTCCTCTTTTTTAGTATTTATAATAATGAAATGTTATCAAAATAAATCTACCACTCAGTTCCACTCACTGATGTTAGCTTAATAACAAAGGCACATCGGTGATAGATAAATAAATATTTATTTCTACTTACAACAAAAAGGTATGCTATCCCCAACAAAAATATACATATAACTAACAAAACTCCAGGCCCAAAAGTACTTTGGATTCAATAAGGCTTTCCTAAACACAGTTATAATAAACCTGGAAATAAAAAATGCCCTTAGTATATATGTCAATGCATTATTGATTAATGGCTATGAGGGGCTATACTGTTTAAGGCAGTGAGCTATAAGTTAATGCCTACTTAAATGGGTTCGTATATGTTATAATGTGGCTTATAAAACACAGGTGCTTATGTATGGGGGATATTTATGTCAAATGAGATATGTACACAGATTAAGTGCAAATATGTCTAATATGCTGTTTGATTATGAGTTGTGTATGAATAGATATTAGTAGAATTATACCTTAAACTTCAGACAGTATGCATGTTTGCCAGTTGACACTTTGCACAAAGAGTTATGAATGTAATGATGCATGCATTATATCGATATTACTCAAGTATACATATCAGTATGGCATGTAATTCCTCAGGGCCCCTCCCAAAAACTAGGTTTTGGGTTTTTAATATATTTATTCATTGCTAAAATAGATTTATTACATCGGCGTCATGGTGTGGTGCAATAATAACACCTCTGAGGTTGGAGTGTGAAGTGGGCCAGTGGGAAAGCTGGTAGTTGTTTGCAACTGGCCAGTGGTTTACTGTACATAATCTTGACCAATTATATGTGCTGGTTTGTAACTATCCGTCTTAATACAACCGATACAAAGGTACTAGATATAACATAAAACATAAGCCAAATAAATAACATAATAATATAAATACATATTCCAAAATGATTCTGCCAACTTAAAATAATATCCTCTGAATATTACTACAAATTTATAATGGAACCATATGCATTACATATTAGTTTTTAATTCAACATTTACTAAATATTCCCTTTATGAAATCATGCTAATGGCTAATTCAGATATGGAGTTTCTCCACGGTTCAGATTGCAATTGACCAGTATGAATTTTAATAGTGGTGAAAATTTTAATTTTGAATGGGAAGTCCCAAGAAGCAAAGGAATGAAATTTACTAAAATTGCAGATTCCATAAGGAATTTTTGCTATATTACTTGACGTGCAAAGTTTGGGATAGAGAAATATAAAAAAAGTTTTGAGAAGTAAAATATTGGCACTTAGCAACTGGTGTGATGGGTGGGTTTATGAAATTGAAAAGTTCTGATCCATTGTCAAGGATTTTACTATCTAAATGTATAAAGGTAGATAAATAAAGTTTTTGCAATCGCCAAATATCAAGTAAAAGTTAAGAATGTAGACAAAACTTGTTTGAAACTGGAGAGGAATATACAGAGAGATAATATATATTTCCAGACAGAATCAGGGGCCGGTTTCACAAAGCCTCCTTAAGATAAACGTCACCTTAAATTCAAGGATTTCCTTGAATTGCTCCCTCCTTTAAAAAATCGTAGTTTCACAAAGCCTCCTTCCTTAAAGGAGACCTTGAAAACTCCCTTAAATTTCAAGTGTGCTAAGGACATACCTTAAATTTAAGGAAGTGTCTTTCAAGGAATGTATAACAATCTTTAAATGAACATTTACTCCCTAGTTAAATTTCAAGGAAGACCTTAGGTGAGGAAAGTTAAAGGAGGCTTTGTGAAACTGAATTTTAAGGTGGCCTTCCCAAAGGAATAAAAATGATCCTCCTTTACTAAATTAGGTCCTTTCGAAAGGAGGATTCGGCCCAAGACCTTCAATTTGTGTTGTTATGTGATGCCATGGTAACGCCCAGGTGGTGCCAAAACTCCTAAAGCAGTAGAATGTTTAAAAAATTTTGAAATTATTACTGCCAAAATGTAAACCGTTTCACAATAAAATGGCTGCATTTTTTGGACCGAAAAAGGTCACCTGCATCAACTTACATTGTCAAATCAAAGATTGTTGCTCAGTGGGAAGAATGCTGGAAGACATGTAAAGGAAAGCATGTGGCTTTGCAATGAGGGTGAACGAAATTATTCTCAGGTTTCCGTAATGAGCGTTTGTTGTAAGCTTGAGGGAATTCAAAAATAAAGCTATATACTTATCTCTGAAGGAAAGAGTTTGGTATTCATAAAAAATGCATTTCCCTGATTCCAGTCTTTTTGTTAGCAATGTTTGAAGATTACATATTATTTTGAATTTCAGATGGTAGGTAATATTATCACATTCGCCTGACCATAGCAATGCCAAGCTGACAGGGCGAGGAAGGCGTGAATATACAATTGTATGCGTTAACAGGTCAGAAGATATTTAATACTCGTGCACATGCATTAGGGCCAATTGGGCTGTCAAGCGAGATAAACTATAACGAAAAGGAGCCACAGGAACTATACTCTGTGTCATGAATAAACAATGTTAAATCAATGTGTGTTGGTGCCCATATATAGCTGGGCATACGTTGCAATAGTTTCTGGTCTCTGTTGAGCATAGCATGCCACCTGGACCGCAAATCAACTAGGCTCTTATCATTCCCAGCTATATATGTTTATTGTTTCTTTTTTATTTGGGGTTTTACGTCGCTTTCAACACTGTACAGGTCATATCACGACGGGTAGTTGGAAGGGCAGAGGAAACCAGTACATATAGTTCGCTAGGGTTCTGTACTGTTAATTGCCGACCAACGGCAAGCAACTACCAGCTTTCCCACTTACGGCCATGACGGGGATCGAACCCCGGCCACAGAGGTGGGAGGCAAGAGTGTTACCACTCTGCCACCGTGGCCCCTCCCAGCTATATATGTAACGTACAGATATATGTATGTTACACATAAATGTTAATAAACAGGCATTTTGTGCACAAGGGGCCAAAGTGTCATCTCTGGCCTAGTAATCAAATTATATGAGTATAGGTTTGTTTGGGTGACAACGACAGTATATAGTTCCAATCAGAAAAGGCAATGTATATATTATTTTTGAAGGAAAATCCCAGTCAAGATAAAGAGGCAGCAAAATATATCATGGATGGAAACACATGGAAATGGCCATATATATTGAATTTGTTCTTGTACGTGAGCAGTAATTTGAAAACTATGCTTTAATGCTAAATTTTGATTAAATTCTGTTGTTGGCAATAACTGATCGGTATTTTTAAATCTAGCGTGAAACCGAGAGCAATATTTATAATTTAACAAATAACATCATTTTTGAGGATTCAATTAAGATTTTACTGGTATACTGTCACTACGCCTAACCATATTATGTAATGTTATGATATCGTGCATGTTTTTTAGATTAGACATGTTTGATATTTCACCGACCCTCCATGACTCTGTATTTGGACCTTGGGTCCGCACACCTGGAAACCATCCTGTCATGGATCTCTATGGCTTCTGGTCAACTCTTTTTTCTGGAAGAACTTTCCAGCCTGTCGTGATAAAGTAACAGGACTCCACCTCCCGACAGGCCGTACATATAAACTGACCATACTTGAAAGGAAACTGGCCTGTTGTAAACATTACCTACCTGACTTAGAAACTTCCTGTCAAGACAGGAAGTTCCCAAGTCTTCAACCAAAAAGTCAGTAACATCTCAGTAGGACAAGCCGGGTAAACATCACAACAAGCTGTAAATAGAAACCAACAAGACAGTTACAGCAACAGACAAGCTGCGAACTGTGTAGGACAAGCCGGCCTCATTTTTCCTAACCCACGGTTTGTTGGTTATGAAATCTGTGACTATACATGGCGAGTCGGTTTGCACAATGCAACTGACGGACTATATCTGGCAGAGTTCAATGATAGGATTTTGCTTTTTACAAATTAACCAGGATTTATTGTTGAGATACAAGTTGGGCTGACTAGTGATTAAGATTTTGTTTTTACAAAACGCTGCTTTTACAAAGAAAAATGAGTCCTAAGAAGGGCAGAAGAGTGAGGAAGATAGAAGTCCCAATCAACACACCTACAGATGTACAGCAGAGGAGGGAGGAAAAGGAAGCAAGAGAAAGGAAGGAAGAGGCACAGTAACAGAGTGAGGAAGCCAAGAGGGAGGAAACTACACACTCAGCAGAGGAGGGAGTGGCAGAAAAGCATGCAAGGACAGACAGAAGTGATACAGAAATGGACACAGAGGCTGAAGAAGAGATGGGCACATCTCAATCGCAATTAAGACAAAAGAAGGGGCACATGACTAACATCTACCTGACGGATTCAGATGAGTAGGCTTTTTTGGACTTGCTGAAGGACTACAAAGTTTTGTACATCACCCCTAATGTTGGATTAGTCCTTCTGGACTTATCTGCAGCCTTCAATACAATAGACCACTCAATCCTAGTCAACTGCCTTCAGCACTGGTACGACATTGATGGGGTTGTGCTTAAATGGGTTCAGTCATACCTCAACTCAAGGAAACAGCGGATCAAAATAGATGGACATCTGTCAGATGCTTTTGAACTCCCTTATGGGGTTCCCCAGGGCTCAGTTCTGGGGCCACTCCTTTTTATCCTACATACAGCCCCTCTCAGTTCAGTCATATCTAAATTCAATGTGACCCATCACTTATGCAGATGACACACAAATTTACTTGGAACTTGGCTCTAGGAACTTTGATGCTAGTATCACTAAACTGACAAATTGCCTTGAGGCCGTCCAGGCTTGGATGGGACATAGTAAACTTAAATTAAATCCTGACAAAACGGAATTCAAAGTGATTGGTGATGATCAAATTAGAAGCTCCCTGAAGTCATCTTTTCCAGTGAGCTGGCTTGGTAACATCATGGAACCAGCTGAATCGGTCAAAAACTGTGGTGTCATCCTGGATGCTGAAAATTCAATGCAAAGACACGTGGCTTATCTATGTTGCATAAGTTACTACCATCTCCGGGAACTACAAAACGTCTGCATGTACTTAAATCATGAAACAGTTGTAAAGGTGGCTAATGCCTTGGTTAGCAATCGCCTGGATTACTGATACTCACTGCTTTATAACACAAAAAGGCATATACTGGCAGACTACAGAGAGTTCAAAATGCCTTATGTCATACTGTGTGCAAACTAAATAAATTTAGTCATGTCAAACCCTTCCTGCGCCTCTTCATTCATTACCATATATTGTTCAAATACAATCTCCTTACTTATAAAGCAATACATTTCAGCCAATCTCCATATCTGTCCTCCCTGATTAGGTGGAGTGATCTCACACGGGGCAATCGCCTATCAATTTCCTCATCTAAATCAAATAAATGCTCAGGGTTGTGCAGCTTCATAGTAGCTGCTCCCACAGAGTGGAACAAGTTTCCTCAAGCCATTAGAACCAGGGGCAGCATTTCTGGATTCAGAAAACAGTTGAAACATATCTTTTCAGATTAGCCTATCCTCCACCATAGCCTATCTCCCCTATTGGACGCTAATATGGAAACTGGCCTCTTTTTGGAACTGGACTATCTCTTTTTGGACATCAATGCCTTAGAGGATGTTTACATCAATTTCAGCATTTTGTAAGTGTTTCTTACTTACTTACTCGTACATGTTTGATATTGATACATGATGTATATGTCGTGTACAAGTTGGGATTTTGTACAAGTTATAACTTGTACAAAATCTTGTACAAGTTGTAACTTGTACAGCACAGTTGTACAAGTTATAACTTGTACAAAATCTTTTTCAAATTTTGTACAAGTTATAACTTGTACAGATTTTATGCTTCTAAAAAGCTTAACTTGTACAAATAAGTTGTACAAGTTAGGCCAATGCACATTTTAATGGTTTTGAAGTTGTACAAGTAAGTTTTCAATAGTTTTGGGCTCCTATAAAGCTTGCCTTAATTAACTGATTGCATATAATTTAGGTGAACAAGTTTGGCCAATGGTTTTTTTGATAATTTTCAAGCTCTAAAACTTCAAGTTCTATAAATAAGTTTGAACTTCCTTTTTCCAAATCTTAACAAGTAACAAGGATAATGTAAAATTTAAAATATATTTAAAAGTACATCAATAACAATTGAATAAAGTAGTAGTGCAAGGTAACACAGGTTATAATTGATAAGGAAATTAGAAAGTTGAAACTTACAGAAAGAACTGAGTTACATTTCAGATACACAGTTTTGCACCAAAATCTAAACACTCATTTTAAACAATGTGGATTTATACAGGTTGTACTTGAAAGACTTAAGAAACCTTTTGGTGGTTAAGAAGGGTTAAATGGTGACTGTTTTTACATGATTGTAATTGACTGACAAAAGGGACTTCTAGAGGCTGCCACACATTTTATAATCACTGTCAATCATTATGCAGAGTTGATGTAATTATAATTGTTTTACAATAGGGGCTTCTTAAGCCTGCCTGACTTTTTATTATTTTCAATCAAAGCTATAAGAAAACCTTCAATAACAGTAATTCACATGTGGCTTCCTTTGGCTTGGGGTCCTATCTGTGCATCCTTAAATGACAAATAACCTTTTTTGCTTAGATCAAAGAAATGAGAATTAAAAGGCTTACCATTTCATGTTAATGTTCTGCTTATGGTGCACTTTGGTAAACAACACAAACACATTATGAGTATCACCTAATATTTCACAAATTTATTCCATTGATGACTTTGAAAGATACTAACTTAAAAAGTTTAAGTTTTTGCTAGGTTAAATGGAATACCATTATTAAACGCTAATTTAATATGTTCACAGCAAAAGTATAATAAAAACATACAGTCAAGACAATAAAGAAATTATCTATCTATTTGAATCTCACTGTATAAACTGATATAGAATTTGTCACTTTACTACAGTTTCCTTAAATAGAATACCTATATTAAAAGCCTACTCTAATCTGTAATTTGAAAAGTTAAAAGCAAAAACATATTACCAAACATCAATGAAGAAGAGTGCTTGTACAGGCATAATTTTTGTACAAATTATAACTTGTACAAAATTTGAAAAAGATTTTGTACAAGTTATTACTTGTACAACTCAGCCGTACAAGTTATAACTTGTACAAGATTTTGTACAAGTTATAACTTGTACAAAATCCCAACTTGTACACGACATATATATAATGCACTCGTATATGTTTGATATCAGTGATTGAGATACATGCTGAAGATAAATACTTTACATATTTGGTATAAACATGTTACAGAATATATTATAACTATTGCATCTTAAAAAGACTTTTGAATAAAAAGTCTTCTAAACCCAGGTTTTAGTTTTACTCTAGTTGGGGCCTCTGGGAAATGAACAACAAATCTCAAAACGCCAATCTGCAGAGTGTAACCAGTTCAGATATCATGATGGTGCATAATAGTAATGACTGCTTTGAACACTTTATAAATTCGCTCTCAGAAATCAGAAGACAATGTTCTCAGAAGATTCGATTATTGAATAATTAATAGGCAAAAATAACATACATATATATAACATATAAACATGTAGCATAATTAAGATATAACCAGAGACTATTAACTACCCAATTGCAAGAATTTTGGCTAAACTAGAACTACCATAAAAGGTCAGTTAAAACTAAACAGCCCAAAACACCCCAACCATTGGGGATTCCCGAAAATCTGTGACTTTTTTGTATACAGAATATGATCCACATCTTTCCCTAAAACTAATTATTTATTTTTTGACAAAGCTCTACCCAAATAAAATTCATGAAGATCCACGCATTACTTTTGAAATAATGTCAACCAGAAAGCAAAATTCATTGAGCATACATTGAAACTGGAACCTTAAGATTTGGATTTTGTTACTGTCCGGAATCCAGTCCCACATAAATGTATTTTACAAAGATCCATCCAGTACTTTTGGAATTATCATGAACACAGACATACAAACACAGAAAAAAGTAGACACAGAGAAAACATAATGCAACCAAAATTATAACTTCCTGGTGAAGGTAATTATTTCTATTTGTTTAGTTGTCAGCATGAATACCATATCATGTGTACACCTTATTTATGTATGTACATTATTATTCGTGGTGTCATAAGTTCAGTTTATTCTTATACCTAATGACTTAAATTCTAAAAGGTTGAGCTATATGTGTTGCAAAAAGAAAACTTAAAGTTACTGACATTTATTGTATCTTGCCTGTGTAACACTAGGGTTGGCTGACAGAACTGACGATACAAGTTACCAATCGTGTTTGCGCATCTTTTGTGTGCTGCTACTGCCCCACACCCACCACCCACCACCCCCACCCCACGCCTCTTTAAGTTGGCACAACTGGACCATAAAATGTTTATTTGTGCTGTTTTTGTGTAATTTACATGCTGTTTCTATTGATAAACTATTCATTGACTCAAAGTGTACCAAATAATTTCAATCCAACTTTTATAGCACTCACTCTGCAAAATGCAGATTTCTAAGGTGCAACATATCATTAGTCAGATTTCAAACATCAGATATTATGGGACAGAAAAGAGGTCAACAACCATGCAGACACTATGAAAAATAGAAACTAAGGTAGATAAGCTCTGGAGAACAGTTGTACTTAAGGTAAGTGTTTTAATTTTGATATGGAGAATGTAAGAGAGGTATCAGATCTGATCAGAAAGCTTGTTCCATAATGTAGGTGCATAATAAGCAAACCTATAGATGAAATATGTCACAATATTGAAGCGTAACTACAGAAATCAGCATAGCCGCAATGGACTTCTAGTTAGAAGAGGTATTATTTTAATCCAATAGCAAGGTGATATATACCATATTGTGGACAAGAAATAGAGAGTGACCATTTTAAAGGTTTGGCATCTAGGTGCCAAACTTGCCATGCCTTTATCCCTCATAATATAACAACTTGACTTATTTAATGTCACCTCCAATTTAGACTCTTATATGTCCTGTCTTTGGACTGGTCAAGGCACCATTTCTTTTGTCCTCTGTTGACAGCATTATCAGAATTTAAACATACTTTTGTGACAAGTGTGAATTGTTTTTCACGAATCCACACTTTTAAGCTTGATAATTCACACTGTTAGCTTTAGAATTCACACTTTATAGATTAATAATTCACACATGTTAAATTGTTAAATTTAATGGTCTGACAAATTGAGAGGTTGCAAACAACGTTTTTGAAGCCTGTATCTGTTTTCCACTAGGTTACACGTCACTCATTTTTGTGTTGAACGTCATTTCAAAACGTCGAAAATACCAGCCATTATGTGGGTGTTCCAATACACGACTAAGCTCCCCGATTAAGGGTTTTTTGTAGTCGGTTTCAAAAATTTGCTTAGTCCCAGTCGTTCTGTATGGATCGGTAGTTGTCGGTTGGGGCCATGAGAAAAATCAAACATGTTTCATATTTCTCACGACCCAAACCGATTCTTATTTCCCGCCGACAACAAAATGTCCAGTCTCAGGCTTCCTCAGGCATCCTCAGACCCAAATTTACACAGTCCTATGTTGTCTCAGGCCTCCTGCGACCCTTAGTCCCAGGCGTCCCTAGCTTAGTCCCAGGAAGCCTGTTGTCAGTCCCCAACTCATAATAGATCTTTGAAGTTTCATGCATGTGAAAAGGAATCAGTATCATTAGTCCCAGGAAGCCTCAGACCGTCTCAGGTGTCCTGTGACTAAAACATCTGGGTCTGGAACTAAGCCCCGACTAAGAGAAGCCGATCCAAACCAATCCAAGCCGGCCTCCTCAGTACCGATTAAGTACTGACACTTTTCCGCGCGCTTTAAACCAAAAGGAGGCAATAGGGGTGGGGGTGGGGGGGGTCTGGGACTATATAAGCAACCATGCACACGCTTTCTGTGTTTAGACTGGTTGGCTACTGAGAGACGTGTGTCACTTTCTACTAGGGGTTTTCAGTTTTTTTACATTTTACTTGAGCTTAGGGCAAATTTAACAGTTAGGCGACACAGTTTTTTTACTTTTTTTTTGTGATATTCACTGGAGTTATGAGGAAAGAGAAAGGAGGAAAGAGAGGAAAGAAGAAGATGGCGGAGAGGCTAGAGGAGAGGGAGAAGGAAGGTGGAGAGTTGGAGGAGAGGAAAGAGGAAAGGACAGAGGAGAGGACAGAGGAGGGGACAGAAGAGAGGATAGAGGATACAGAGGAAGGTTTAGAAGTTACTGAGGAAGCTTGTGAAGAAGATGAGAGGTGTGGGGAAGAATCAGAGTGCCACTCAGCAGCCAAGAGAGCCAGGGTTTGTGCTACATTCACTGACAGCCATGAAAATGCCATTGTAGAGTTTGTGAAGGAGCACCCAGAGCTGTACAAGGATCATGGACATTTCCACGACAGACAGAGGAAGGAGGCTCTCTGGGCAGAAATCTCTGCAGAACTGAAGCCCTTTGATGTCAGAAGGTGGTTTGAGTTACAGAGAACTCGTTATGGCAAGCTCTCCAAGCAAGAGTCTGGCCAAGCCCCAAGGGAGATGACCAAGAGACAGTCCTGGGTCTACCAGCAGATGGGTTTCCTTAAGACCCACATCAGATGCAAGGGGGCCAACAGAAGCTCTGGGTTCGAGGCCAGTTCCAACACCAGCAGGCATGAAGAATCTCGTGGATCTACTACTGATACAGAACATCTTGAGTCCAGTGTCCTGAGGGAGAGTCAACCAATACTTACATCTATACCAGTTTCTACAGATTCCAAGATACTCAAGCACTTTGATCAGATGAGGGCACTGATCTCAGGTTTCCTGCAGCAGAAGTCATACAGGCAGCCCTTCTTTGACTACGTGGCATCAGAGGCTGAAAAGATGACCCAAGAGGAGTTTGAGGACCTCAAGGGCAGGATTTTAGAGACATTGAAGCAGTAAAGAACACTCATAGACGTCAAGTACTACCCAAGAGATCAGCCACTATTACCAAAGAGTCAGAGAGGGTCGGGATACTGCCAACAACCACTCAACAGGCATCTAGTTCCACCCAGGCAGCAGCAGGCAGCAGTTCCAGCAGTTATGTCTACTACACACCCAGCCCCATTGGCTTTGGAAACCCTCCATCAGTGGTCACAGTACAGGACGAGGGCAGCAGACACAACTTAAGTGGAATACTAAGCCAGCTAACAGATCTAACAATAACACAGATCATTGAGCAGCCTCAGCAGCCACAGCAGCAGCTCTACATCATCACCACCACAGCACCCCCTCAACAGCAACAGCCTCCTTAGTAGCCAGCCAGTCCGGATGGGTCTTGTACCCCCCATAGGCCCTTTTCAGGGCCGCCTAAATATTCCAAAAACAATTAATAGCCGCATGTTGTTCAAATTCCCCTCCTAAAACATAACAGTTCAGTACAAATACTTATCACAACACACACAAAAAAGCCCAACACCCACACCACCCCAAACATGAAACAAATAACCCATGGTAATACACATAACAACAGAAGGCCACATAGAAAAAATTAGATAAATGAACTCCAAATATGGCCAATAATCTGCCCATTTGTAGCTTAAAACCCATGGGATTGGTTTATTTATTTATTTGGGGTTTTACGTCGCCTTCAACACTGTACAGGTCATATCATGACGGGTAGTTGGAAGGGCAGAGGAAACCAGTACATACAGTTCATTAGGGTTCTGTACTGTAAACTACCGACGAATGGCAAGCAACTACCAGCTTTCCCACATGAGGCCGTGCCGAGAACCGAACCCCAGCCTCAGAGGTGGGAGGCGAGAGTGTTACCACTCTGCCACCGTGGCCCCTTGGGATTGGTTTAAATCTGTAATAAAAAAGTCCAACACTTACACCATCCCTAGAGTTAAAGATATTATACTATCACATAGCCACCAACCAACAAACAGACAAACCCAATACCAAACATAACCCCCAACCAATGGACTGACAAACCAATTTGCAAACATAAATTCCCACAAGGAACAGACAGATAAACCATACTCTAAAGAGAACCACTTGGGTGGTTATATTTTCTAAATTTTCTTGAGGTGGAAGAAAAAAACTTATTTTGAGATTCACAATAAAGGGAAAACTTTTACTTTCAGTTATTTTTCCAGAAGACAAGAAAAATGTAAGTAAAATTAGGGTGTAGCTTTCAAAATGTCTGCAATATTTATTCTATTTAGCAAGTTATGTTTGGCATTGCGTTTGTCTGTTATTTGTGGAACTTATGTTGGGCATTGGGTTTGTCTGTTTGTTGGTTGGGTGACTTATGTTTGGTAATGGTTGGGTTATTTGGAACAAGCGCAGCTGATTAATTGCTTTTGGAATATTTGGTAGTCCTGAAAATTTGGTAGGCCACTGCTCCCTCATTATTGAAGTAGTCCTTGAGGCAATCCCTCAGTCTTTTGGCTTCTCTGGCAGGGTTTCTGTTACGACCACAATCAGCAGCACCACCAATCAAGCGACCATCACCAGGCACATCATCATCATCAATATCATCACCAGACTATTGACCACCATGTTGACCTTGATACTGGCTTCTCAGTATGTTGTGCAGAACCACACAGGTCAAGACCACATCCCTGACTGTTTCTGGGGGTAGTTCAATAGTGGTCATCATGACTCTAAATCTTGAAACCAGGATGCCAAAAGCATTCTCAACTACTCTCCTGCCCCTTGATATTCTGTAGTTGGCAATCCTTCCCTCTCTGGTTAACATCCTTCTGCCATAGGGTTTCATTAGCCAGGTCTTCATGGCAAACACATCATCTGCCAGGATGAAGTAGGGGACATCTCGACCACACTGGGTTATAGGTGCTGGGTCAGGGAAGCCTATGCTACCATCATCAATCTTCCTCTTCAGGTGACAGGTATTAAATATCTGGGCATCTGAGCAAGATCCAGCTGTACCCACATCCACCCACCTGAACTTGTACTGTCCATCAACCAAGGCCAACATTACTATTGAAAAGAATTCCTTATAGTTGTGGTACAGGGCTCCAGAGTTCTTGGGTTTCTTCAGGGCCACATGCTTGCCATCAAGGGCTCCCAGGGCATGTGAAATGTTCCACCTGATCCTGAATTCTGTTTCCAGTTCTTTCCACTCATCTGGAGTAGTAGAACATCTGAGGTACTCTCTGGTGAACTCATCCTGGATGGCCCTGCAGAGATCTGGTAGAAACTTGGAAATGGTGGATCTGCCAACCCTGAACTGACAGGATAATGATGTGTATGACTCTCCAGTGGCCAGATATCTGATGGTGAGGGCTAACTTTTCCCCAACACTAATTGGAGCTCTGTAGTTGGTGGCCTGCCTGGCTAGACGTGGTTCCAGTCTTGTCTTTATCATTTCAAAGAATTCTGGGGTCATCCTCATGAAATTGGTGAATCCGGGAATGTCTGTGGCATACAGTTCAGCCATAATGTTGTGGTAGGCCCCCCTCTCCTCTCTCTGTAGTAGCCATGGCCTGACCCACATGTTGTGCCTTCTTCTAGGTCTCTGTCTGGCTGGTGGTGGAGGTCCTGCTGCTGGTGGTGGTTGCTGTGGTTGACGTAGACATAGCAAATACATTATATTTATAGTTATATGTAACTGAATAAAAACTAAAAAAGCCCTAAATTGTTGCTGAAGGTGTCTTCGATTGAAACGTGGCATCCTGCTGTGTTCCTAGAAAAGTAATGATAATTACATCCCGGAATTTATATATATACCCAGAAAATGCAGTTTTTTTTGCAAAACAAGAATCGGCCGTCTTGGTCCGGGGAACACTGATGAGGCCTCAGGACACCTGAGGAAGCCGGGACTGAATCAGGGGTTAGTCGGAGATTAGTCCCAGGAGTCCTGAGGCGTCCTGGGAGCCAGTCAGTATGTCTATGACAAGATCGTGGTTCAAACCGACCAGAAAACTGGCTTAATCGGTTCTTAGTCGCAGAACAGTCGGGGACTGTGTGGGGCCACCTGGGGCCTCCTCAGGCTTCCTGAGGCCGATCTGAACTTAATCCCAGGCTTTGATACCGATTCAGTATTCACGCCCATTTTTCCTTTTTTTTCACCAATTGTCCACGATTAAGGGTCGCGGACAGGATCGGGGCTTAGTCCTTTTGTGGAACAGGGGCATTACGTATTTCACTAAAAAAGAGCTTTGCCACGTTAATCTCCGTCCCTATCTTGTTTCAATTGATGTTGCATTTTTTTGTGCTACGTTTTCAATAAAACGTTGTTTGCAACCTCTCTAATGTCATTAAGTAAACATAGCCCGACAATTTAATATTGATTTTTTTGAAAGAAATAAGTCTTACAAGCCATCATTTCAGGGAGTTTAACCATATAAACCACAGTAGTACAGAAATACATAGAAATGAAGCACTTCACTTTGTATGAAACAAATTCTAAAAACAATAGTAGTCAGATAGAAATATTTGCAACTTGACACTGACTTTGAAACACACGATCTATAACATTTGGAAGAAATATCACTTATAACATTTATGAGTAATTTTACAATCCCTTGTGTGTTTGGTGATGTGCTACAAATGACAGTTGTACAAGTGTCCTGTGAAAAACTATCCATTGCTATGATGAAGCATTGCACAGCTTCATTAGTGAACAATGTTCTCAGGTTATGGTGTCTGATTGAAACACAATTTTCTTAATCCAACCATCCAAAAGATTTTGTAAACAAACACAATGTTTGACCTATATTATTTTTAAATCCTTTCCATATTGTTATAGGTGTAACTGAATTGAAATAATATCATGCAAATCCTCAGCAGGAAAATTCTCCTTCCAAAATGAATCAGTGAATTAAATTAATTTTCTTTAAAGTAATAACCTCAGACTCTGTACATGGACTTAAATTGAAATCCTTACCTTCACCACTCTATGGTTTGTTTGTACCCCCCAGCTCTCAGATAGCTTTACTACCCAGTCCAGCAAGACTAAAAACAATTTGATGCTAAAGCAATTTTGAGAAAAAAAAACATTTGATTATGATGTTTTTTTTTTTGAAAAATTAGTACAGAATTATATTTTGTTAATTTATTGTAAAGTCAATAATTTGTATGTTAACATTCACATTAACATTTTTGACATTTACGATTTAATAAAATGTAAAGAACATAATAAGATGCAAAGGTATATAGGAAAAAGCGGAAATAACTTATCTTTTCACATCACTGTGCATAGTGCATTTCTATATGTTTTTGCAAATCATTTCAATCACTGATGTTTTTATATGTATTTTAAATAATAAATAGGCTTTGTCATTTACTTTCATTTTTCATGGTTGCAAAGATGCATATTTGACACCATAAATGCTGAACAGAAATGTCCAGCAGAATTCAAAAGATTCAATTAAAATGAATTGAGCATTTTCAGAATCAACACTTTTCATTCAAAGTGCATGTCAGCACAATTAATATAAGTATACATTTAGGCCATATATATATGCAAATTCTGATTTTTATGCAAGTGTGAGTTCGTAAAGCAGAAAATTACTTGGTCTTTGGCCTCGTATTTTGTAGTTCACACAAACCCACACTTTTTATGATTTCTCCTACACTTGCTTGAAGCTAAGTTCTAAACGTTGTCAACCTCCCCAGGGTATTCCCTTATACCCGTTTCACACTACAGGTGGTTTTACCCCATGGTAAGCTGTGTTTGGTAAATGTCCCTGTCCTTGGATCACCGCATGATGTCTATTTGCAAACTTGTGAGTCAGTGGCGAACCATCCATTACCTTGTGCGCCCTGTGGAAGTTTTGAGATGTTTAAAATTTTTCCGTCTGAATTTGGTACCATGAGTCTGCACACACAATTTTGCGCATATGAATTCTTTACTGTGGTAACTGCAGGTGTGGTCCACGGTGTACATAAGGTTATGATTTGGTCATCTTTTGGTGTAATACAGCAACATAAGGCAAGTAGAGGTATGTGGACATTTCGCCACTGTGACACAAGGATGCATATGAATCTCAAACAGTAGTTGAAGGACAGTGGTGTTTCGCCAAATGCCTGTAACTGCAAATTACACCATCTGTAGTGTGAACAATTGGATGAAATGGGGTGACCTGGGAGGAACACCTGTAATGCAGATGGTCCACTGGAGACAACAGTAACAACGGTAACTACGCATTTTTTGGAGAGTTGGGACCAATGGAGAGTGGGACCAATGTTTACATGGTTGGTTAGGGTTGGTTGCAAGTTCCCGGCCTGTTGGGGAGAGTCAGTGAAATATCAAACATGTTTGATATTTCTACGACCGTTACCGACTCTTGTATCCAACCCTAATTTCAGTCCCCTAACAACAGGCCTGTCAGTTAAATTAACAGCCTGTCGGTTACACTTCCCGGCTTGTCGGTTAATGAAACAGGCCTGTCTGTAACAAGTATCTGGCTTGTTCCAAATATGGACTTCCAAACTGTACGTGATGACTCACCGACCGTGCGGGAAGTGTTACAGTACAGTCGGTAACTTTAGCTGGCCTGTCTGTAAGTGTTCCCGACAGGCCTGTAAAGTTTCAAGGCCGGTCGGTAACTTTAACAAACTGGGTCTAGAGTCGGGAAAAATTGTAACCGACAGTTAAACTAAAACAGATATATTTGCGTTTTACGGAGAGAGGAGGGAAGAGAGTCAGGAAAAGGGAGAGAAGAGAGCGCAAACTGACACGGATACTGATGTAGAATCAACTCAATCCAGACAGAAGAAGGGCCAGATGAAGTCCATTTTCCTGAAGAAGCCATCGTGGAGTTCATTAAACAGCACGAGGAACTTAATGACAAGACCAACGACAGTTTTAAAGACAAGCAGAAGAAAGAAAGATTTTGAGAGCGGCTACCAGAAACTTGCCTAGCAAGACTGTGAAGAAATGGTTCGAGACTCAATATACCAGATATGGCAAGCTCACTCAGACGAAGTGAGGACAAGCAGCTGAGAAGAGCACAGAACGACAGACCTGGATGAAGGACAGTTTCAGTTTTTTACGAGGTCACATCAGAAGGAAGGGAGATTCCAAGTCTTCTGCATTCAAGTCACATTCAAGCCTCAGCTTCAGTTCCAGATACATCCAGGGACACAGAATCTGAGATGGAAATCAGCATTGCATCAGATGTTACTCATCAGCCTTCGAGCACCAGTCCCAAGCGATGACAGCCTCCAGTCGCGACTACCACCACTTCTGCAGATCCAGTTTCAGCAGATGAGGTCGATGATTTCCACATTTCTGGGTGCACGTCAGGACCCCACTCCAAGTCCAAGACAGTCGTTCTGCAACTATCTCCACTCTGAGATTGAACACCTTGAAGAAAGAGACTTTTTAACCTTCAGGAATGACACAGTGAAGCTTCTCAGTGAAACACAGTACAAGGCCAAATAACGCAAAAGACAGGTCACCACAAGTCAACAGGTCACCACATATCAACTTCCAGAAGCATCACAGGCCACAGCAGGACGTGAATACATACTCACCATACCGGAAACTCAACCAGTCTCCATCCCAGTTCTGCAGCCTACACAGACAGCCACAGGAGAGCCTATTACAGTAACTGCCAAAGTACAGCAACCACCAAGGCCTTCATCAGCATCAGCACAGCCAACTTCTTACATAGTTGTGGATGACCAACAGCCTGGGACTTCCAGATAGATGATTTTCAACCCACCTTCAGTCTTCAGTGGATTATCCAGTCTCTTTGCAGCTATTCCCAGTGTGCTTCAGTATCAGCAGATGGACACACCACAGCCATTTTCACCCTCACAACTTCAACCAGCACCATCACCAGTGCCATCTTCCACTCATCATGAAGAGTCACAACCTCCCAGCCAGTCCAGCCAGTTGAGTCAGCCTAAATTAGCGGATTATCCAGCACAAGTCGCACCAACCAGGCCCTTTTCAGGTCCACCCTAATCTTCCAAAAACAATTAACAACCTGAATGTTTATGCCCAAAAACCAAAAAGCACACCGTCCAACACTTACACATCCCAACAGTAAACAAAAAATATTGTGTGAATGAATGAGTGAATGTTAAACAAATATTAATAAACCTCCACCACAAAACAGAAAAAAAAACTTAACAAAAAAAATTCCCTTAATACAAAAAATAATCCCCTAAGAATTCAAAGTGAAAGCAGCCCACCCCCCCCCAAAAAAAAACTCAATTTTAAAAATACACTTCCCCCACCCCCAAAACTAAGATCCAGACTCAAACCCACGTCCCTCCCTCCCAAAATCCCCCCTGAAATAAAATGCCCCATCCACACAAGTAAAATGTTTTCGATGTTTGCAGGGACTTACAGACAAACAAATTTGAGGCCTAACAAAATATTCAAACATATGATTGCCATTGGAGTGACTAACAGACTGACAAACTGAATTTTAAAAAAATATTAAAGTGGAACTGCAAACCTGTATAATTTTGTCTTGCAAATTTCATTGCATTTTTTTAATTCTTGGGATAAAATATTTCCTCAAACTTTTTTAGGTATTTATTTGAAAAATGTTTTAAAAAAAAGTTATTTTAGTGAAAATAAAGCCAGGTCATGTTGGGGGGGATGTCAAGTTTGTAAATTGAGGCCCTGGGTTTTAAGCTGTAAGTGATGAAATTTATTTTTGTGGACTGAGTTTGGGAGGGATTTGTGTTTGTGATGGGGAATATTAGGGTTGTAATTGAATTTACATAAAATAGTTAGAAATTGGGGTTATTTTTGAGGCAACACTCTCTAAATAAAAGTTCTTGGATTATTTGGGTAGTCCTGAAAAGGACTGATAGATGACAGCATGTTCTCCCCTCAGTGTTCTTCCCTCGGTCTTCTTAAACTCTGTCCTCCTGCCCAGCCAGAGTCCCCATGTGATTGAAGTAGTCTTTCAGTAGGTCTCGTTGATGTTTGGCCTCCCTCAATGGGTTTCTGAAGTTCTCATGATGTCTCTGTTCCCCTGGTGCCCTTGTGGTGGTTGTATGTCATCAGCTGGAGTGGGTGGTCTGTCTGCTCCCCCCTGATGGCTTCTCAGCATGTTATGTAGCACCACACATGTTAACACAGTGTCTCTAACAACTTTTGGCCTCTGCTCCATGGTGGTCAACAGCACCCTAAATCGCTTGAGAAGTATACCAAATGAGTTTTCCACCACCCTTCTCCCCCTGGATATCCTATAGTTAGCAATTCTCTCTTCTCTGGTCAGTTGGCGTCTACTGTAAGGCTTGACCACCCAAGGCATCAGGGCAAAGGCATCATCCCCCAGCAGGAAGTAGTGTAGATCTGGCCCCCCAGGTCCAAGTGGTTCAGGTGGTGGTAGTCCTAAGGTTCCGTTCTCAATTCTTCTTTTCAGTTTGCTGCAATTGAAAATCTGTGCATCAGATGATGGCCCCCTGGCCCCCGCGTTGACCCACACGAACTTGTAGTCTGCATTGACTAAAGCCAAAAGTACCAGGGAGAAGTAGCCCTTGTAGTTGAAATATTCACTGCCTGACTTCTTGGGCTTCTTGATAGCAATGTGTTTTCCGACTGCATGAGGAACATTCCATCAGTTTCTAAATCTTTTTTCAATTTTTTCACTGCCTGACTTCTTGGGCTTCTTGATAGCAATGTGTTTTCCGACTGCATGAGGAACATTCCATCAGTTTCTAAATCTTTTTTCAATTTTTTTCCAATCTTCAGGATCAGTTGGGCACACCAGATACTCTTGTTGAAATTCTTTCAAAATGGCTATGCAGACTTGGAGGACAAATTTTCAGATGGTCGTTCTTCCAACCCTCCAGTGATATTGCAGTCAGGTGTAGCTTTCCCCTGTGGATAAGTGTCTCAAAGTAACTGCCAGTTTCAACCCGACTTCCAGTGGCTTCCTGAAGTTGGTAATTGACTTCCTGAGGTGGGGGGGGGGGGGGGTGATTCTTTCTTCAATCAAATAAAAAAATGCTGGCTCCATCCTGGTGAAATTTCTGTAGCCTGGTATGTCAGTAGTGATTAGCTCGTCCAAGAGTGTTTTGTAGCAACCTCTCTCCTTTCTCTGCAGTATCCAGGGCAGGACCCATGGATTCTGTGGCTAACTTCTCCTTCTGGGTGGTAGGGGTGATGGTGATGCTGGCTGGGCAGGTGCTGGGGTTCTGCTGTCTTCTGTGTGTTGAAATCACAACATATAAAAATAAATTCAAAAGGACCCTCAAGTGATCTATCAGTTGCTCTTGATGTGTTCCTGTCATCTTTGAAGTGTGAAATGAATGGCTTATCACAGGTGAAGGGGGGTTTATATAGTGTGATATGGATCCTGTTTCTGGATTCCGACTATACATACCGACCCACAAAAACAATCAGTCCTGTCGGGAAGGGTCGGGAACATGCTCCTGGCCTGTCTGTTTGTCTTTAAGGCTTGTCTGTTTGTGATCCAGCTTGTCTGTTAGGGGTCTAGGGCTTGTCTAGGTTCTACGACTGGCCGTGCAAAATACGTCCCCGACCCTACGTCTTGTTGGGAAGGTCATTACGGCCTGTCTGTAACTATACCGTCCTGTTGGGGATTTCATAACCAACTCAGCAGTTTTGCACGCTTTTTCCCACAACCCTACGACTTTTGCAACCGACCCTAGAGTTGTAGGGTCAGTTACATAGTCGGCTCCAGTTGCATAACTGCCGAGGAACACCTGTAACTGTGGGACATACCGCCTGTAGTGTGAAAGGGGCAATATAGGTGCTAGGTTCAGATATTGATGGCCCCTACTGCTTCAGTACCTCATTCAAAATTTTAAAAAAAGAATTACACTGCTGTGACTGTCCACAAGCAACACCACAATATACACACTAGTGAGGTGAGGGGGTACAGGACGGAAAATCAGTGTTGTGACTGTCCACAAGCTACACCATAACACACAGTGGATGGGTGAGAGGGTACAGGAGGGAGATACAATGCTATGACTGTCCACATGCTACACCACAATATACACAGTGGAGAGGTGAGGGGGAAAGGACAGAAATACAGTGTGTCCTCTTGGGAGCCATAAGGACAAGGGTGTCATGCAGAAATCAAATAGGTACAGATAAAACCATAAGGAAAGGTTTAATGTAACTATGACAGATACTACAGGCAGACAATATGTTGCCACGTCTCAGTTTTCTGTTACATATTTAAATACAACAAAGTTGTGCCAGAAAAGAATGCATCTTTGAAGATGTATTGACGTAAGTTCGACTTTCAACTGGCAGACAATACAACAAAGTCTCTGAATCCATACAAAATCGCTTTACAGCAATCCATATGTCCACTGACAAGCTCCGTTTTGGCAATGTCCAAGGTAACCATTTTAGTATTCTGTAAAAAACAATTGTTAATATGACATTGGTAATGAGATAATGAGACTGCTTTATGCATCATATGCATCATATATGTCCCAGATTCTTTACAGTTTTTGTCAATGAATTTGTTGTTTGGTTCATTTTAATCAAAATAGTTTATCTTCCGGTAAGTTAGACTGTCACATTTTTACAAGACATTTTTTCTATTGACTGTATTAACATAGTATATAAGAACCTGCATTTGTCTCACTAAACGAAAATATTATTGAAATATGAAGTTCTTTTTGACCTGTTAAACAAAACATAAAATACAATAAAAAGTTTGCAGCTGGGGAAGCTTGTAATAAATGTTGTTTTGACGTCGACTTCAAGCTCATAATGAACTGTAACACATCATTTTTCAGCCAGAGGCAAGATAAAACACATCAAAGTAGAGCAATAATCGCAAAGCAAACCAGAATTTTTTCTCAGTATTTTTGTTTAGCCAGATGACCTTATCTTATTCAGACAAGTTGTGAGGTAATCATAATAGCCAAAAAAGCAGTTTTCTCTTTGTCAGAACGTATGTCTGATTGCTTCATTTTTTGTTAATGTAATCACTGTGCCTTTGGTTGTGCTGCGGCACTTGAATTAGTGTTCATTTCAAAAAACAACCAAAAGGTTTCTCTTTAGGTAAAACAGAAACAAATTATTTAACAAGCATATTTAAGGATATGTGTGTAAATTTATAATGTATTTACACAGGTCCCAAACTTGTGTCCTGACCTTGAAGCTGAGTTGAAGGTGAAAAATAGCAAGCTGATTGAGTGATTGGGTTTATTATTTACAAGGATAACAATTTGTGTTTATATATACACCGGAACTGGTTAGATCTGAAAACTTAAAATGAATTGATATGATCACAATAACTAAGAGAGAACTTAAGGTGGCCTTAACTAGAGGATTAAATCACCATCTTTTCGTACTGTATAACTAATGTATATCTTATTTATTATCAATAGTGTAATGTGGGTTGGAACTGATCATAACCCAAATAATAACCGTTTTCAGTGCAGAAAAAAAGTGACACCTGGTTAAAAATATTGTGATTCTAAGGAAACCTCCACAGCCAAACAAACCCCTGGCTAAGTTTGTGAGATGTAATTTTGTGAGATGTGATACAGACCGAATGTTTTTTATATCTCTGATCAAGGAAAAGGTCGAACATGGCCAGATTTGATGAGAAACAAAAAGTTCTGATTAAGAAGTGTACCATAGTCCTGGAGTACCTTGTGCTTCCCCGTATAACCTGGATTCACTGCAGACTTAATCTCACTTTATTTTACTTGGAGTTTATAACGCTAATACTGAGGTGTTTAATGCACTATTTACTAGTTGGTGTTTTAGTCTGCTAAAAGCATTGGAGTTGTGGAGAATACTGTTAAACGTAGGGCCCTCCTTTATGATTTAAGTGAAGACTTTCTTTCACCAAAAGTAGTTTTACTTTGTCTCAACATGTAACTCTAGATTCTTTTAACGGGTTACTAAAACCATGTTCTAAAGTCTCCGGACACATGGATCTGTTTTAGTTCTGACCACGAGCTAGTTTTGCAGTTGTATAATGTCACTATTTTATGTAGATCCATATGTTTCTGATAGGATAGAAAGAAAACCTATGATGATAATACTTTAATAACATAGCAATAACTTAACCAAAACATACTAGAACAACCCATGCCAAATCATTAGATACGAGTAGTACTAACTCTCTCCAGATTTTGATCCAGACCATATATGAGGAGGACGAATCACAGGAAGGCCTAAACTTGTGTTAAAATATGACTCAGATCCATTTTTGAGTGATGTGCCCAGACAGACAGACCAACATACCTGGTTACAACACCACCATACACTGCCATATTTGGGGTGTATTTCCCAGAGGTTTTAACAGTTGAATATCGTGGCTGCAGCTCTGAAAAATGATCCAATATTGTGCTGCACATCCACAATATAGCACAAAGTTTTACATTTAAAGTGGGAACCCTTTTGAAAAGGGGGTTACATCACCGAGCTGTATGGGAAAAGTGTGAACACTTCATAACATTGAAAATAAAAGTAGATACATAATTGTTTTTAGAAAGGTATAAATAACAAGATAAGATAATTTATGAAGGGTGCTTCCATTCAATGTTTAAATTAGGCCAAACTTAAATCTTTAATTGAAAACATTGTATGTTTAGAAAACAAACTTTCCAAACATGACACTGAGTTATTACATTTTGATGTGTTAAGGCTGTGTTTCCTGAATAAATACAGTTGACAATCACAATTTAATCATTAAAGGACAATACCTGTGCTGAGGACCTGGTTTGTGACAGAACCCAAGAAGTGATAAAATCTCAACTACTGGCTTGTAGACATTTCCCTTGTAGTTCACTCCGTAGAGTGTAGATCTCTACTGTAATAGGTCCGAGCTCCCTGGAAAACTAGTGCTGTGACATGTGTATTAATAAAACAAACACCCTTCCATTACTTTCACATCATATCTTCCTTATTCCCCAACTGATTTTACCTCAGTAACAAAACGTGTAAAATCTGGACATGCCTATATATGGTAAAGTATGTACATAAATTATTTCATGTTTTTTCTGTTATTTATTTGCTGACTGGCGATACTGGCTGACTTTTCAACCCACATGGGTTACTAAAATCAGCATTTGAAATCAACGTCTACTTTCAGTTATCTGCATCAGCCATGGTCAGGTTTATGGGGCCATTCCACAGGAGCCGACCGGCCGGTATTTTTTCATGGTTGGGACCATTGTTTACATGGTCGGTTATAGTTCCCCAGCCTGTCAGGGAGAGTTGGTGAACATGTTTGATATTTCTACGACCGTTCCCGACCCTTGTATCCAACCCTAAATCCGTCCACCTAGCAACAGGTCAGTTGGTTAACTTGGTCAGTTACAGTTGGTCAGTTACACTTGCTGGCTTGTCGGTTAATGAAACAGGCCTGTCGGTATCAAGTATCCGGCTTGTCCCAAATATGGTGATCCTGACTGTACTTGGTGACTAACAGACTGGCTGTGAAAACATACTGTACAGTTGGTAACTTTATCCGGCCTGTCTGTAGCTGTTCCCGACAGGCCTGTAACTTTTCCAGACCAGTCAGGAAGTTTTCACGTCTGGGTCCCAGAGTCGGGAAAATGTACATCCGACAGGCCCGGAAGTGAAACAAACAAGCCACAAACAATAACCGACAGGCCTGTTACACTAAAAGACAAGCCGGGAACTGTAACCGACAGTAACATTTTATCCCTTTATGGCCTGTCGGTTTCCAAATCTGTGGCTATCAAAAGGTGGGTCGGCAGATGCACTTAGTTTAATTTGGGCGTGATTTGTCGAGAGACAACAGGTGTGCAGCTTTTCAGTTTTAATTTTTCATGTTTTTGCAAATTAGCTTAAGTTTGAGCTAGGCTGGACTGGTTGGGAGTAAAATCTGTTCTATGAGGTTTCACTTTGAGTTTTAAGCTTTGTTTTATAACAAGCTGTATGTATAATTGATCAGCATACCAAGGGGCAGAAGGAGAAAGATTGAAGTACCTACTGATACTCAACCACAGAGAGAAGAAGAAGGGAGAGAGAGGAGATTTAGGGATTTTGTGAAACAGCATGAGGAGCTATTTGACAAGACTCATGAGAAGTTCAAAGACAAGCAGAGGAAAGAAAGACTTTGGGAAACTGTTGCAGCTTCCAGGAATTTACCTGTCAGTACTGTGAAGAAGTGGTTCGAGACTCAACGCACCAGATATGGCAAGCTCACACAGACCAAGTCAGGCCAAGCTGCAGCCTAGAACACCGAGAGACAAACCTGGTTGAAGGACAGTTTCAGCTTTCTACGAGGTCACATCAGAAGGAAGGGAGTGTCCAAGTCTTCTGGATTCAAATCACCGATGCGACCTTCACAGCCACAGCTTCAGCTCCTGATACTTCAAGAGAGACTGAATCTGAAATGGAAATCAGCATGGCATCAGATGTTACTCATCATCTGGCTAGCACCAGCCTTTCACGTCAACCAGCTATGGTTGCCACGTCAACTCCTCAGGATCCAGTGTTAGACCAGTTCCAACAGATGAGGTCCATGATGTCAACTTTTCTCGGTGCACGTCAAGACCCCACTCCAGGTCCAAGACAGTTGTTCTGCAATTATCTCCACTCCAAGATTGAACACCTTGAAGAGAGATACTTTCTTACCTTCGGGAATGAGACAGTGAAGCTTCTGAGTGAAATACAGTACAAGGCCGAAGAACGCAGGAGACAGGTCACTACAAGTCAACAGGTCACTTCCAGAAGCAACACAGGTCACAGCAGGATGAAAATACATACCCACCATACCAGATACTCAACCAGTCTCCATACCAGTTGTGCAGGTTCTCAGATAGCAGCCTGCTACAGTGATTGCCAAGGTACAGCAACCAACACGGCCAACATCAGCGTCAGCACAACCAGCATCTTTCTTAGTTGTAGATGACCAACAGCCTGGAACTTCCAGACTGCTGATGTTCACTATGAGTCCGGCAAAGCCAGCTAACCCGCCTTCCATTGCATCAGGACAACAGGAAGACAGTCAACATAACACATCAGGATTATCCAGCCTCTTCGGCACCATCCCAAGTGTTCTACAGTATCAGCAGATCGACACATCACAACAATTTTAACCCTCTCAACTTCAACCAGCACCGTCACCAGTGCCATCTTCCACTCATCATAAACAGTCAAGACCTCCCAGCCAGTCCAGCCAGCAGAGTCAGCCCAAATCTGTAGATTAGCCCACACAGGTCACACCAACCCGGCCCTTTTAAGGGCCATCAGAATCTTCCAAAAACAATTATTCAGCTGTTGTTTCCGAAAAACAAAAAGCACACCGTCCAACACTTACACTTCCCCCAAAGACACGAAAAAAATTGTGTGAATGAATGCGTGAATGTTAAACAAATATTAATAAACTTCCAACACAAAACAGAGAAAAAAAATTATTAAAAAAAATCCCTTAATAAAAAATAATCCCCTAAGAATTCAAAGTAAAACCACCACCACTCCCCAACAAAACTCAATTTGAAAAATACACTTCCCCACCCCCAAAACAAAGATCCAGACTCAAACCCACATCCCTCCCACCCAAAACCCAACTTGCTAAAAAATGCAACATCCACACAAGTAACATGTTTTCTATGTGTGGAGGGACTTACAGACAAACATACTTGAGGCCTAACAAAATATTCAAATATATGAGTGGCAATGGAGTGACTAACAGACTGACAAACTGAATAAAAAATTTATTAAACTTGGACTGCAAACCTGTATAATTTTGTCTTTCAAATTTCATTACATTTCTTTTCTAATTCTTGGGATAAAATATTTCCTGAAAGTTGTTTCTCTTTTAGGTATTTGGGGGCTAAAATTTATTTGGAAACTGTTTTTCCTACTATTTTGTAAGTTAATTTTCTCTTTTTTTTATTTTTCTTTTTTTTTAATTTTTTTTTCGGTTTTTAAATTTTTCTTTTGCTTTTATTTTTCAATATTTTTGGGGGGTAGTTTTTCTTTTAATAATTTTGTTTCTTTCTTATTTTATCTAGGAAATGTTTTTGTGTGGGGAATATTTCTTTGTTATGTACATTTAGATGTGAGACTTAGATTTTGCAGGACTTGGCTTTGAATCTTAATCTTGGCAACACTTTTTCAGCAAAGTTCTTGGAACTTTTGGGTAGTCCTTAAAAGGACTGATTGTTTAATGGTGACAGCTTCTTCTCCCTCAGTCTTCTTAAATTTGGTCCTCCTGCCCAGCCAGTGCCCCAAGGTTGTTAAAATAGTCTTTGAGTAGATTTCTTTGACGTTTTGCCTCCCTCGATGGATTTCTGACATTTTCATCTTGTCCCTGCTCCCCCTGGTCATTCTGTGGTGGTTGTATGTCATCTACTGGAGTTGGTGGTCTCTCTGCTCCCCCCGATGGCTTCTCAACATGTTATATAAGACCACACATGTTAACACAATGTCTCTAACCACCCTTGGCATCTGTTCCATGGTCGTTAACAGTACCCTGAACCTGCTTGCCAAAATGCCAAAGGCATTTCCCACCACCCTGTGTCCCCTTGAAATTCTGTAGTTGGCTATGCTCTCCTACCTGGTCAGTTGTCTTCTACTGTATGGCTTGACCAACCATGACATGAGGGCAAAGGCGTCATCCCCCAACACGAAGTAGTGTAGATCTTTCCCTCCTGGTCCCAGTGGTTCGGGTGGTGGAAGTCCCAAGGTGCCATTCTTAATTCTTCTTTTCAGCTTGCTATGGTTGAAGATCTGAGCATCAGATGAAGAACCACTGGTCCCCCACGTTGACCCACAGAAATTTCTATTCAGAGTCCACAAAGGGTAACAGTACCAGGGAGAAGTAGCCCTAGCAGTTGAAATATTCACTACCTGACTTCCATGGCTTTCTGATAGCTATGTGCTTGCCATCTAATGCACCAACTGCATGGGGGACATTCCATCTATTTCTAAACTTCTCTTCTATTGACTTCCAGTCTTCAGGCACTGTTGGACAAATCAGGTATTCTTTCTGGAATTCATGTAAGATGGCTTTGCAGACCTTGGGTACAAATTTGACAATGGTGGTTCTTCCAACCCTCCATTGGTACTGCAGTGAAGTGTAGCTTTCTCCTGTGGATAATTGTCTCAGTGTAACGGCTAGTTTCAGTCCCACTGGTAATGGCTTCCTGAAGTTTGTTTCTGACTTCCTGAGGTGGGGGTTAATTCTTTCCTCTATCAAATCAAAGGAGGCCGGTTCCATCCTGATGAAATTCCTGTAGCCTGGTATGTCAGTTGTGATTAGCTCGTCCAAGAGTGTTCTGTAGCATCCCCTTTCCTCCCTCTGCAGTAGCCAAGGCATAACCCATGGATTCTGTGGCTTCCTCCTCCTTCTGCGTGGTTCTGGCTGTGGTCGTGGTGGTGGTTCTAGCTGGGCAGGTGCTGGGTTCTGTTGTCTTCTGTGTCTTGAAATGATGAAAAATAACAACATATTTAGCTCAATAAAAAACCAAAGTACCCTAATCTTGTCAAAGAGTTCCTCTTGATGTGTCCCTGTCATCATTGAACATGAAATGAGTGACAGTTCCCTGGTTACAGGGGGTTTATATAGTGTTGCAGAGATCCTGATTCTAGATCCAATTTTGGTTACCGACCCTGAAAAACAATAAGTCCTGTCAGCATAGGCGGGAACATGCTCCTGGCCTGTCTGTTTGTCTTTACAGCTTATCTGTTTGTTTTGTGGCTTGTCAGTTATGGGTTTAATGCTTGTCATAGTAGTTTTACGACCGGTCGTGTAAAAAACGTTCCCGACCCTACGTCTTGTCGGTTAGGTCATCACGGTCTGTCTGTAACTATACCATCCTGTTGGGTAATTTTAAACCGACTCTGCTTTTTCTCACCCTTTTTCCCACGACCCTACGACTTTTGCAACCGACCCTAGAGTCGTAGGGTTGGTTGTAGGGTCGGCTCCAGTGGAATGGCCCCTTTAAGAAAACACTTCCAATAAGATCAGTCAATGGGTTGACTAGTGGAAGTCGTACAACTTAATCTTTCACTTTGGTGACCTTTTAACTTTTAATCCTGTTAAAAAGCTCAACTTCGATGGTCCAGAGTGGCTACAACCATTTATTTTATTTATTATTTATTGACAACACATTTTTTAGGGTGCTATGGCTTATCAGGAGACTATGGTTAATATTTATGGTGTTATGAATAATGTTATTCATAACAGAGCTGAGTCATCTCATCTAACGATATGATATGTCATGTATAACTGTAATTACATCTTATTATTACGATTTTTCTTCATTAATCATTGCACTAGAAGGCAGCTTGTAAGACTTATCTTAGCCACAAGAGTGATCTTTTCACTCGTAAGACTATCTTCTCACTCTGGACATTAGGTGTTTTGCCATTTCTTTCTACACTTTTTTCAAAAGGATCCACACAGCTCTCTGCGGAGTTATAAAATAGAGATGGCTAACAATAACTGGCAAAGTGGAACTGGGGTATATGCAGCTGTCTATCAATGTAATATGTATTCCAAGAATGTTTTGTTATGATAGGTTCACAGTTCTCCAACTGAATGCCTATAATTTTTAGATTATCTCAGGTTGCATGGTAAACTATAAACAGACAGGTTATTGGGTCGAAATGCGACCATATTATTTATATTTTTAATAAGTGACATCAAAATGAAACCAGATATAGGGCACTGTTGCAATCATGTTCCCCTAATACAACGAGAAAGTCTTAAAAACCTCATCCACACTGGTATCATGTTTCATGTGCTTAATCTGCTTACAGGTGGATTCAGGTTATCACCAAAGGGACCATCAGTGGTCGGTTGCCAAAAAAACTATGGAGAGAAAGACTTCTGAAACAGAGAAGGTTCGACTAGCACGTCTTCCAGTGACAAATTATTCCAGAGTTCTGGAGCATCATATGAGAAGCACTTGTTGAAATGAATTTTATAAACTGAGCTGTACAAAGGAACCCCTAAAACAGTTCATTAAAAACAGACAGGTGAGGAGAGTGTCATGGTTAATGGCATCAAAAGTTTTTGCCACAACTGGGATAATATTTCGTCTATATCCTTCAATAATGTTAAACATTTTCCGATATCAAGGATTCCTTTGCTTTACATCTGCACGCTAGCCGATGATACTGCTTTTACAGCAATATGACACAGTGCCAGATTATGAAAGATGGATATATCTGGTTGCTGCTGTGCTCCATGCATTGTTTTCCAACTTCACAAGAGCTGGTTGTCCTAATATGTGGAGAAAACAGTGTCTTATTAATGACAATTGATAAGGGGTTTTGTTCGAGAAATTATAGAATGAACAGCATTTGCTAGTCAAAGTTTGGGTTTTACATCCCGCTGAACAGCTGGGATGATATCATATGATAGTATTATCATTTGTAGGCTCGAACCCACACACAGGTCACAGGTTATAGTTAGCTACCAAACGTTCTGACCACTAGCCCACTGAAGAGCTTTCATAGTATTTGTTGGTGTGCCAGGTAATGAATCACATGATAAACTCTTACATGCACCTTCCAACTAACACGGAAACAGTAAAGATAAAGGTTAAAAACCATGACAGGAAATAACAGTTAAATATAAGGCCTTTATTGTGGCCAAGCTGTTACTTTGAAGTAACCATAATGAGTTATATCTCCCAATAAAGTTCCTTACACTAATAAATACTAATCAAGGAAATCAAGGCCTTAAAATGATTAAATGCTGACATATGCCAGGTGTGCATGTGTGAATTACTGGATCCAGATCTCCCCAATACAACTCTTGTTTTCTGTAGCACCAATAAACCAGGGACCTTGTTTTTCTAGAGATCTTCTTTCTCTTTTCGTAATCTAAAACTCGTTCCTTTATAACATTATACAGACATCCATAAACATGCATGTATATGATATACTCTACCCTTTAAGACCCAACCCAGGGTCGAAAATAACACCATATATACATTGTTAGTGCGCCTCCATTTATGTAGTTTTTTGAGCTAAAGCTATTACCCTTGTGGTGTGGTTTAAGAAGCTGAAAAAAAACAGTTTTACGGTCACAAGTGGCAATGGGATGAATACACCACACATGTTCTATAGCTAGTCATAAAGGAGGATCATTTTTCTAGATATCTAAGTGCAAACTGAGCAAACCAATTACCTTGATATCCAGTTCCCCAAAGACACTACACGTTATACTTAAAGGAGAGATACACCATTTGTGACATCCACAAGGTATATGTTTGGAACTATGTTTCGTAAAAGTTCATACAGACCCTATTCTTGGAAATACACATGTTGTATGACAAAATGAAATTGTACACTTTCGTTGTGGGTATATCCGACTACATAAAACTTAAGTTTTAGGTCTCAAAATAATTTTTAGTTAAACTGCATCCATGGGTGATTATACTAGACCTAGAAATTATTCATAATTATTATTCCATTATCATGAAAACTGGCCAAAGTTTCAATTTCATTGCACCTGTTTAAATACTTTTTACAATAAGAAATATTTTTCAAGATTAAAGATAGAATAGACCATTTAGCAAGTAAAGAATAAAATTTAAACAATATTTGCCCTGTGTGATTAAGGGGATTTTTAATTAAGAGCAGCAAAGATATCAACGTCAGTGGGAAAATGGTGTACACATGTATATGCAAATCTCAGAAATAATTGGCAGACTTTGTTAATGTATGCCCAAGGGCAATGAGAGCAACTTAATCTCCTACTACATTTTTTCTGTTTATGTTAACAAGCTAGGAAGCAGACTATAAAAGACCCCGTGGTATTTGGTTTCATCCTTTATATGGACTACAAAACACATCCCAGAGGTTATTAACTGCCTAAACCAAAGCCACAGTGGACACAGCTTATAGTGATACTCAGCAGATGATGGAGAAATTATTTAAACTATTGTGCTTTTATATGACAATGCAATATATCATACAATTCTATGTTCTGGAAATCCTTGCTCATCCACACCAAGTTACAATGCAGAGGTGTGAGACCCGTCCAAGACTCCTTGGGATGTTAAACCGGAAGTTGGCTGTCCCACGCTGTCATGGAACTGGTGGCCATCGCAGAAGACACAATGGAGAACATGGCAGAAAGAGAAAAAAACTGCTGGTTCATCATCCATCAGCAGATTTACACGACCCTGGATCTGAAGAGCAAATAGGCATAGTTCACCCACAGAGAGAAGAAAGATTAAATGAGGAAAACGATAGAATAATACATTTTGATGGAGACATCTTGACTGCAAGGAGGGTTTTGATAAAGACAGATCAGAGGGAGGTAAGAGGACCTACTGGTCAAAGTCACACCCGCTTTTCGATGCCAATATCAACCAAGAGAACAGTTCCTCCAACTACTGCACCTCTTTTGGATACAATACTTGGCTCGCATGAAGCAAGGGATCCAATTCACCAGACAGACAATGCCACTCCAAAACCAACACTAGATCAACAACATTTGAATCCCTATGTCAACAGTACTGCGGATATTGCCAGTAAAAAACACAGCTCTGGATTGTTATCATGGATAATTGAAATGGTTAATTTTAGTAAACACAACACCACCCAGCAGCATAATGGTGATAATAAAAGTCAATTTAATTACACAGTTAGTTTATACTCGTTATTGACTAGACCTAGTAACAGTGGTGATACTGAACATAGACAAGTACTTTCAAGTACACCATATCCTGTAAATGGGCGGGAAAATCTACATTCTTCAACTGTGCAGACATATAAACTTGCTCCAGAGCATTTGACCTACATTCCACAAAATACTGATCTAGATCACGCCCACGTTTCCAATCCAGGACCTCATGACGTCAGTATGAACAGCACCGACCCTGCTACAGATGAACACGCCAATACACAGCACAGTAGGTCAAGGGGTGGGGCAAGGATGCACCGTGCTACAATCAGATCTGCACCTTCCCAGAGTCACAGACCAAGGTCGCCTGTTTCTATTGGCCTAGATATGCAGCATATTTCTCATACATTACAGCAAAGACGTCAGAATAGAAATAACAGGAAAGTTTTCAAAAGATTAGAAGCATTGGGTTGAAAAGCTTTTCCTTTTAAAATCGACTGTATACGTGATTTAGTGTACACTTACCAAGTAACTAGGACGTCTTAATGTGTACAGGCTGTGTAAAGACAATTGCTTCTTTTATTAAGCTGTACCACTAAAAGTCCATTAACTGTAACTTTTAAACGTTTCTAGAACTCTATATACCAGAAATCTCTGGTAGTTGGTATTGCACACTACCTTCATCTGATGATGCTATTATTTTTACATTTTACACAGTTATTCCATTTCCTTTTAGCTTGAATGTCACACAATATGGTATCAATGCTATTATAAATAATGTAGTCATAAAGCTGGTCATAAATCAAGTCATTCTAAACCCGAATTAGAACATCCATGATCCTGACCTTTAAAAGTCTGTTTTTGTTTTTAAATCCTAAATACTTCAACACTAAAACTGCAATGCACTAAATGCAAAACACACGGCAAAGAACAAGAGTTCATTTCGAGGTTATTTGGTTAACAGCACAAAGTGCAGTGGTCATATCTGGGCAGTGCTTTAGTGAATCATTCATGTTGCTTTGGGTTACATTCAAACTCATGCCCACAGGTATAAAAGCCAAATAAGGTTGTTTAGGAAACAAGACACACATATGTTGAAGGTTGTCGGCTGAGCATCTTGGATAAGTGTGTAGTTTCCTACTGACCCCATTGCTCGTATTTGTATCTTCAAATAAATCCCAGCAAATTTGGGTGTGTCGCTCCTGACAAAATGCTGTCCAGAAATTCAATGTTGTGAGATAAATATACATTATTTTGTTGAAATGTAATAAATGTGGATGTCAATGATGATTATCTTAAATCTAACATACCATTCTGCTCTTATATTGGAATGACTGCAGCAGCTTTGTTCTTGCTTACTTTTTCGGTAGATTTATTGATAATATGAAATTAGATCAATGTTTATAATTAAGATTCCTTTGTCATGGAAACTGTGCACGATGTGACATGTAATCTGCTTATAGATTAGTTATCAATATACATATATTCTTAATTTCAAAGATATTTAATTAAAAATAATACATGTGATTTATTTAATTTAAAGTGATTTATATATTCAATTTAGAAAATACTGAATTTTAACATACGGGTGCAACTTTAATGCATTTGTATGTTACTTTTTATGATTTTTGAGAGAATAACACATCAAGGTTAAAGATTACTTACTTCTGTTCAAAACTCATGAAACACAGCTATCTGAACAAATGGATTGTTATTTTATTTGTATCACACTTTTATGCTTTAATATTTTTAACATAGTTTATTTGTTAAATGTTTATATAAACAATTTTAATTTTTTATGATATTTTTTTGCATTAAAATAAGAGGAAAAGCAAAAAAAATAATAATAAATAAGAAAAGGTTACTACACGTTGGAATGCAACATAGTTTGGATTTTACGTATTATGGGATTTTAATATTATAAATATTCTTAAAGGTACACTGCCATTCTCAACATTCCAGATTCGGGATTGTGTGTGATATAAAACAACAGGGTTATTAGCATTCATTTTAATATGAAATACATACGCCCAAGACTTCAAAACAGGTGGGAGATAAAGCCATTTCAAAAATGCATCTCTCACAAAACAAAACTTTAATTAATTAGTTAACTGATAATATTCAACAAATCTCTATGGGTGACATTATGCCAAGAGAAACCAGTGGATTGCCAAGAATTTTTATGTGGGTAAAGCAAGTGATTACATTTTCGAAATGATCTAGATCATATTCTGAATGCAAAATAATCCTGAATTTTCTGAAATGTGCTCTAGGGGAGATCTTCGCTCTATGATTAATTAATTATGATCTAGATCATTTCGAAAATGCAATCAGTATACTGGGAAGCCAGTGTAATTTATTCAAGAATTGTATTTGCAAACAAGTATGAACTGACAAGAGGTTTCCATGAAAGCATACATCAAATGCAGATGTAATTTTCAAGATTTCTAACAAAGATTGATATCTAACTTTACGTCATTAAAAATAAAAGATGACATTTTCGATACATAGTTTCCCTTTATTTCTTTGAACTTAAAAAAATATGCAAAATCAAATCTGGCCAGTGCCAAAAAGTAAACCTTTAAACCACACGGTGGAGAAAAACATATTGGGATCATAAAATTTTGATCATAATAATCGATCATAATTGATCATAATACTAGCAGTAATTATTATTTGATAGGTCAACACAAAAGATTATCAGTCCCCACCCCAAAGACAGTAAAACACCAGGAGTTGAGGGTACTCATATTTAATACAATAACCATAGTATATATATATGTTTCTATACTAAAAATTATATACAAGTCGATGATAGTATATAAGCTTCTGTTAAAATATGCAAAGTTAACAGTTGGTTAGAGTTCATAGTTCATGTAAAAGAAGCGTAGCAAGTTTAAAAAACATTTTAACAATTCAATTAAAATACCCTGAAGGTCTAGTTGGGTCCAGCCAAGAGGGGTGACCTTAAAGGTCACAAAGGTCAAATAAGAGTGACCTTGCCAGAAAGGTCACGTGAAAAGGTTAAGCAACACCTCACATTGGAGGTAGTGGTTTGAAAAGTAGTTTGCTTACAAGGTTCAAACCAAGGTCCCCCTGAGAGCTGGAGACCAAGAGACCTAAAGGTTTACAAAGTGTGCGTCATTACAAACAACATACAAAAGCCCTCTCTGAGGTACATCTCCTCATTAGGGAGGGAAGGTGGGAATTCAAAACAAATCTTGTACATGTCTTCCGTTCAATGTCAAGTTTGAAAGTGACTTTGGGGCCAGAGGCCAGGAACTCTAAAACAAGGGGAACCAGTAGAATTCAAACTTACTGAATTGCCTAGCAACAAGGGTGGGGTTTAATTACTAAACTAGCAACTGAAGTGGACTAGCAACTGAAGTTCTTTCTTAAAGTAGCTAGATAACTAAGGCTGTATGTGTGGCAGGACTGACATCTGGGGTGCCTGGATACCCCAAGTGACAGTCTAGTAACAATTGAGAATCGACAAGTGAAATTTATTCCTGTCAATGATATTTTCATGTCATTAACAAGTATTATGAAGCTGACCATCCTACTGGGAGTGATTAATACATAAACAGCACATGATATTGTATCTATCATAAACAATGTGAATAGTTAGAGGTCAGATTTTATGTAAGCTATAATAAAAAATCATTTAATTGCTGATATAGGCTGAGATGATTGTACTGATTAAATATAAGAGTCAGCAATAAGCAAGGTGTGATAGATACCACAGCACATAGAGCCCACAGTATAACTAATGACACAATCAATTAAGCCACAAAAACAGTTTGCCACCCAGGTGTCACAAAGAAAAGATCATCAAGTGAAAACCCACAAGGTTGTGACTGTGCTACTAAGTAATTATACAATCTGGCAATGATTGTCCAATCTAACATAACACAAAGAAAACTAAACATTTTCAGTCATAATAGATGATACGTAAAGGTGATAAGCCTTAAATTCTATCAATAAGCACACCCCAAACTTCCAGGATACTGCAAATGACACGGGAAAGTAGAAACTACTGGAGTGGAGGAGGCAGAAGATGAAACAATATCTCACCATACACAGTCAGAACTCCAAATATCTTAAGACTGAATGGGCAAACGAGCAAAAGCCCGGGACAAATACTCTTCTGAATGCATGAAATATAAATGGAGTTGCAATGTTAAGTGGAGTGAATAGCTATTTAAAATACTCTCTTACAACTGGATCTCATAAAAGGACGCAAGACCTGCCCTAGGAATCTGGAACAAAGGATCATCCTTTGGTCCATGAACCCGAGCCAACAACTTTTAAATGCTGTAGAAGAGCACAGAAGGGACTGTCCCAAAATAAGATTACATTGGTGGTAGTTTTCCTCTGTCATGTAGGGTCTTTGACCTGTTAACTATTAAGACTGCTATACTACTGGCAAAGATGATATCAGTATGGCAAATTTGCCTGGTAATATCACATTTCTTATCTGAATGTGGTAAAATATTGGATAATCTGAATAATGAGGAAAAAAACTCTTTTTAATGTAAGGTCTAAAACATGGGCAAGAGGAAAAGGATCACAGGTCTTTGAAATTCTCTACACGTCTATAAACGTCAAAGGTTTTGTGACACCATAATGTACTGACTCGCCATCTGGCAAACTTAGGTCCATTATTGTGCTACATGTTTCTGACTCTTCCTTCTCTCTTGTCACAAATCATCTCTGAGATTAGATTTTAAATCCCAGCCTGACCCCATGTGGGAAAGCTGGTTGTTGCTTGCCATTGATCGGCAGTTTACAGTACAGAACCTTGACCAACTATATGTACTACTTTCCTCTGCCAGGGGTCTAACTACTCGTTGCAATATAACCAATAATGTACTAGGCATGACGTAAAACATTAAATTAACAATAAAAAGACAAATCTTGTCATAATTTGATAGATGTGAATGTTAATTGGCTTTGTGTCAAAAAGACCCATTATAATTTTTATTAGTAGAAGATGAGGGCCAAATTCTATTAAGTCTACAATTCGCTGGTCACGATAAGTTTTGAGAAACTAATGCCAGGCTTTAACATTTAACTGAGTATTTACTGAAATCCTAGCCTTCATAAAGTTAGGATCACGCATATTCGTAATTGTGTTGTGAACTGTCACAATATCCGGAACTTTCTCCCAGCAATACAAGGAGATTTGTACACATTAAGAGGGCCCAATGGTATACAGCCGAAATCATTGCCAAGTTGTTGCACATAGGGCTTGTATTGTGGGCAACTATTAAGATCAGTCTTATTTGGTTGTTCACTGTTGCCATTGCTCATAGGAATATCTAGATCTGTTACTGTCTGTGCTGAAATTTATGTATTTATTTATTTGGGGTTTTACGTCGCTTTCAACACTGTACAGGTCATATCACGACGGGTAGTTGGAAGGGCAGAGGAAACCAGTACATACAGTTCGCTAGGGTTCTGTACTGTAAACTGCCGACCAACGGCAAGCAACTACCAGCTTTCCCACTTGAGGACATGACGGGGATCGAACCCCGGCCTCAGAGGTGGGAGGCGAGAGTGTTACCACTCTGCTACCGTGGCCCCCTGTCTGTCTGTGCTGAAGTAACCTCTAGAAAGGTAATCATGTTTAAATGAGGTTAGGTCAACAGATGTACTAAGCAGTTTGGGACCCATTACTGTGTGCCTAGGTTGCTTATCACTTGGTCTGTTATGTGATGGCCTTGCTTCTCATGTCAGCAGCCTTATTTGGTATTCTACATTTGTTGCCCTTGCCTTTGCTGTCCTTACCCTGTACACTGCTGTCTATCCAAGGAGAACTTCTCGATTTACACTAGAAATTTGTCATATGCAGAAGATGACCTATGTAAAGTCGTCAGTTCTCACAAAGCCTGTGGTACCTGGAATCTGTTAAGTGATGGAATACAAGCAGTCTGTGGGTAGTGATCATATCTTATTGGATTGTCCTCAAGTGAGACATGAGACCTTGACCAGTTGATTGAACTTTGGTTTTGCTTTCTTCCCCTGACAATGGAGTCAGCTGTTCCAACCCTAGTGGCAGCCACTCCTTTTGGTTTCGTGTGTCTGTTTCTGTACACACGAGTTCTTACTAAAATGGAAAACAGTGACTGTTCTGCTGTAAAAATATATTTTTAATTAAAATGCTATGCTTGTCCCCTTCTCCCCCTATCAATTGTTTCAGTTTCTAGGCAGAGTGGTAACACTCTCGCCTCCCACCTCTGAGATCGGGGTTCGGTTCCCGGGCCCGACCTCATGTGGGAAAGCTGGTAGTTGCCTGCCGTTGGTCGGCAGTTTACAGTACAGAATCTTGACCAACTGTATGTACTGGTTTCCTCTCTCCTCCCAACCACCCATCGTGATATGGCCTGTACAGTGTTGAAAGCAATGTAAAACCCAAAATAAATAAATTCTACATGATCCAGCAGGAGCCATCCATCCATTGTATGGAAGATAATGGGTTTTTACATAACTTTTTCTGGCGTAACTGGAAAAGACCTTCTCAGAGTACTACTTGACACGATGATTGACATATCAGCAACAGCTCCCCCCTTAAGGACTTTCCATTGTAATATCTTCCCTAAGAGCAGAAGGAGAAGGTATTTTTGAATGTGCATGATTATGTCAAGGAACAGTAGATTCCTAGATACGAAGGCCTGAGTACATTTGTACTACGAATCCACTGTTCCAAGTGCTTTCTCATATTTAAAATACTGATTAGTAGTATGATAGTAACAGTTTTGGCATTATTTTGTCAGTGTATCAGTTGAAATATAGAAAATTTTTAAATATTCATATTATAGCTTAAACCCGTTTGATTGTACTTGATGTATTTATTACCATAAGTTGTTGTAAATACGTCAAATTATAAATATTTCAGCCTAAATCAAATCTTAAATACTTAAACTGTAGAAATTAGAATGCCAAATGGATCTGGGCTTTGACTGAGTACACATATTATACATATTCTTGTAAAGCATAAAACTGCCTTTCAAATAATCCAAAATCTTCTAACCCGTACTTGCTATTCTGAATTTTTGCAACTTCTTATAAACGCTGCCTTGTTCTAATTATTGTTATCGTGGGAGACACCCTAATGTTTGTTAGTTTAACTTTATCAAACCTAAAGTTTCCAATCAAGTCTTATGATTCTGGATAAATTTATTATCAGAAATTAACAAACCACTGATATTTACATCTCCAGTCTCTAGGAGATGGCATTGGGTTATATGATTTATTTAAAACTACTATATCTTTTATGATGACATACATGAGTACATTTTAAATTTAAACTAAATACTTGCAATTTGTAAAATATTTGTTTTGGAAGAGAGAGCAGAATATGACCTTGAAAGGTTATACCATCCACTGCAGGGGAAGCCCTCCACTAAGAATTTACAGAAAATTTTGAGAAAAAAAGGTCAAATTAAAAATATAAAAATGATGACAGAACTTCGTACCACAGAGCATTATTTTAGTTAAATATTAAGATTGGACTTTCTGACATCAGAAAGTCCAATTGGACTTGGACTTTCTGATGGATAGTTCTGTCAGGATTTCAAATTCTGATGGATTGGACTTTCTGATACGACATATATATTTATTGATAAAAGTGAAAGGGAGAGGCCAGCAGTGGAAGTGGAATGAAGCCATAGCCATAGGTCAGTTTTGAAATTTTAAAAGGTTGACCACCAGGAAGCCAAAATAGTAAACTTTAAAAGAGGAAAGGCGAGTTATGAGCTATTTTTAATATCAGTTGTTGTAAGTAGAGGTTAAAATGGAGATGTGAACCCACTTATCCTCAAAGGCCAAATAGAATGGTAAATCAGTCAATGAAAAGAATACCCAGTTAAAATCTAATAATGTAGCACAGATGTAAGTATTCTTGATAGATGATATAGGCACACCAAGGTGCCCGAGGTCACAAGATTCTTTCAGGGGACAAGCCATTATAAAATATGTGTTCACCTGAGATGCAAGGTCAGTGGCCTATGTTGGCAAGGTTGAGTGAAGACCACATCTTGGGGATTATACTTTTATTTACAATACACACTAGAGTTTATTTACAATCTGACCTCTAAGGCCACCTTAACTTAAAATGATTTTACATAAACTGCACACTTTGAGGTGGCCTTAGGCTAAGTTTGACATTTACATACTAACACAAGTTATTATGATTAAGTACTCAAGTATCTAAGTACTGTGAGTTACTTTTGATGAAAAAAACTAAAATGTTACTGTAGTAAAATGACTTACTACTATCAAAAATATAGTAAGTGATAAACCATGATAATTACAACGTTTTAGTTGATACAGTAAAATAAGTTGTTACATACATTTCATGTTACTAATAAGTTAATATAACTCACACCAGTACTTGAGTACTGTGTGACTACTTGATACTAAAACTGAATCCAAATTTGTTATATTACCAATGGCCCACTATTTTTACTACTATAGTGAGTAATAACACAATGATGAATATGTTCTGTTAATTACTAAAGTTGAACTTTAGGCAAGATCTGTTAGATAAGATTTGAACATACTACAAAATTACTATGCATATTACATGTTTAAACAAGTTTTAAGAGCCCCACCAGTGCTTGATTACCGTGTGACTACTAATGATAAAACTAAGTCCAAATGTTATGTGATCAACAACCCTTCATTTTACTACTTGTAATAAGAATAGTCTTACAAAAGTGGTAATTTACCCAGATTTTAGACCATGATTTAAACATATTAACGAATATTACTGTACATGAACTACGTTTTAACCACTATAATAGCCCCTACAAGGGCCAAACAAGATATATGTAAACGGAAAATGTAAAATATGCAACTAAAACACTGTAATAGAAAGCATAGCATGAGTAAAATACTAAAACATGTAAAATATGTGTATAGAACCAATACACTTGTAGGCTGAAGATCTACTTTACTTTTTTAATACACAAAAGTTTCAGTAAAGAGGGTGACCAGGTATCTAGCTATAATGTACACATGACACCTTACTGGATCAAGCAATATGACCCGACCCTAAACCGCTTAACACACAAGACTTTAAAGACCCGGAAGTGACCTCCCTCTGTTCTGTGATATTTAAATTATCTCAGCAAATTTACAAACAAGTAAGAGTTTTAAACTTATACATTTTGAGATTATTTTACTATAATCTCGGCATACAAGCATAACATCTTATAGTCATATGATACTGAATGTTACTTGAAACTTAGACACTGAATATAATACAAGAACCATATGTACCAGACACTAGGATTTAATTGCCACTTTAAGTATGGGTTAAAAATTTTAAGACTGATCCAAGCCAGAAAGAAAGAGAACAAAAAATTTACTTTATATAAGTTATTTAATAACTATTATGTCTCTGTAGCTGAACTCCACTAGCCAGACCAAACCTGAGACCTCACCAGCAGGAAGGGAGAGACTGGCTGTGTTATTCTTCTGAAGAAATCTGACCATTTTATGCACAATTCACACTACAGGCAGTACATATCTTGGTGAGAAGTTTTTCTTGGCAGTAAAAAACCGCCTCAAGGTCACTCCATTTCGCCCGAGTTGTTAATACTACAGGCAGACGGCCACTGATTGGACACAGTCTTTAACCATCAATAACAGTTGGCTGACAGTACCACAAATGTTGGTCACTGTGAAGCAACTTCAACTCACCTTGATAGCCATCGGATGAAATGACCAATACCTTAACTCACCTTATGTCACTGTATTACACCAAAAGACGACCAAATAACAACCTTATATACATCGTTGACCACACCGTTGGTTACTTTCGTAAGACATTCAAATGCACATACACAAAATTGTCTTCGCAAGCTCACGGTACTGAAATCAGAGGCAGAAAGTTCTGAAAGTTTTTGAAACAACTGCTGGACTTGCAAGGTAATGAAGGTTTGCCACTGATTCACAAGTTTGCATATGGACATCAGACAGCGATCCAAGCACAGGGACATTTCACCAAATGCGGGTTACCACTGGCGATACTGCCTGTAATGTGAATGGGGTATTAATGGATAAGTGTGAGATGATCCTTACTAGTGTAGTGTTTTGTAAAATAGCTGAAGCTATTTACATAAATATAGCAATCATTAGATTATATAACAGTTCACTGATAGTTAAAGTTAGAAGTTTCTGCGAATGGTACAAACACTTATATATCTATATATCTGTTGTCCCCCTCAAAAACATTAAACATTGGTTCTGTTATCAGAAATTAATTTGTTTATGATACTTTAAGTGTTCTCCTGATACTCTGAAGTATTTGTATATTTGTTTACAGGACCAGTACTGTTTTTTAGATATAAAGTTGAAGTTACAGTCACTATAAAATTGGAGATTTTATTGGGAAGATATAATCTATATCCGGTTTGAGCTCACAATACATTAATTCGGGTAGGGGATGTACAAGAAGCCACTTATTTTAAGATGCAACCAACCCTAGCAGGAAGATCTGTTGTTTAAAAATTATTTGCATGTCTCCTCTAGACATATGAGTTTCAGTCACTCTCAAGCCAACATGTGGGAGTGGCCTGAAGAGTGACATTGGCTGTTGAATGTAAATTAATAACTTGACTCTCTTCTCAAGTAAACTACAAAACTAGCTTGTGTTTTCTTTTACTTTTGCAAAATCAAAATATAGAAGCACTTATTCACAACTATTTTTGATAAACCTAAGTTAAAGTACACATGAATGTTTTCTGAGACAAGCAACAAAAATGTGCTTTTTTACCATCACGGCCTGTAAAGGGGCTTGCTGGGTCAGTTGTTTATTGGGGATTATTCTTGTTCTGGCCTCAGCTTGGGGCTGATTAAATTGTTTACTGAGATTCAGCCGATCAGGCTTCTTATTTTTCCCACCTTCTAAAATGATGTGTTTACTAGTTTACCATACTGGACTTGAAATTTGACCAAGTAACATCATTTTAACTTAAGGATTATTAGTGAGTTAACGGATTTATTATTTTAGTTAACTAATATTAGTGAATCATATTAGTGAACTTGCCATACCTTCTACATGCAGGAAGACTCCACCATTAGCAGGTAAGAAGCAGACCACGCATCAACACATCCCACAATCACAGAGTTGTTGTTACATCTTACAATGAGCCCACTGTGTGACTCTCGTTGCCCAAACCAGAGCCTGATCAGACTAACCAGCAAATCCTGGCACTGTTACAAGACTTACCAGCCTCAAATCGGAACCTGGCTTCTAGAATGGATAGGATTGAATGGAATTCTACATTATTACACTCACATGGCCAGAACAGTAAGAACTTACCTCACATGGGTTAACAATCATCACGGGCTGTGATAGAACAACTTGAGCAAGTGGGCCAGGCACCTGATTAAGGTAATCGTGAAGAGCACAATTCATGCATGACATCAGCAAGGGACACCCAGCATGGTGAAGGCCCAGTTTCATGCTCTCAGCATTCTTGCCTTAATCCCATGAGAAGGGGCGATATTCCACCAATTGACCAGATGGGTGTTGACCCCAGTTTATCAGCTGCTGTATCTCAGCTTCTTAGTTAGTATGAGACCCAAGCTCACACTGATACCATCCGAGGCAAGAACCTCAGGACGAAATCTGGCAGATACAATACCAAGGACACCACTTTTGCTGCACCTGAATTCAGGTGAGCAAATGAGAGTTTCATTTCCATGACCAACTTGAAGAAACTGGCCTATGATGGCGTTTACTTAGTGGGTTTCTGACCAGCTCCACAGCATGAGGCAAATTAAAGATGTGTTATTACAACTCTCGTTAGCTGTGAGGGAATCTGTCTCCATACCATGGCAAGGCATCAAAATGGCCTGGGTTCTGTCCATGACCGAGGTGGAAGAGGGACAGTTACACTGGTCAAAATCCACCCAATGGGCCCTCAGCTGGATTAAAAATTCTCATGTGGCAGTTTCGAATTCACAGATCCTTTCCTCGACCTCTAAGAGAACCCGGATTTGCAAGTTCTATAACGAAGGTTCCTGTGCTAATAGTAGTCATCATGGTGTATAAGCACTTTTGTACTGCGTGTTTCAAGAACAGATGCTCTCTGGGACACCCTGAGTTCAAATGTGCTGCAAAAGTGTATCCAGAGGCCAGGATGCTCAGCGGAATAGCCCTAAACAAGAATTTGGTCGACCAGATCTGTCAGATCTCTCGATTCGGGGGTAGGACTTCTTGCTGAAAAGACAAATTTAAATTGTTTTTATTTGAGGCCTGAACAGTTACGTTTTGATACTAATACTAAATAAATAGAAAATTTGCAGTTTAACTTTTATTATTCACAGGAGACTGAGACCAATGCTAACTTTATCTCACCAGACAATGACTCGAAATTACTTGCCCAGATTATGTTAAATTCTTATGATCATAGTCAGGTCATTAACAGTAGTACAAAATATGAATTCGTCCATTTACATGTAAAAATGTATATGATGTGTATGACAGATTTATTGAAGATGGGATACATACCCTTGGGTTAATAATGTTTTGGTATGAGGAAACAATCCGCTCATGGTACTGGGAAGTGGTTCTGTATCCCCAGAGCTAAATCGTGTTAATTGTGTTAATGATGACATTTATATAAATAATGGAATATTTCGCCACAAAAACCACATGAATTCTATATGTAATTTTGTCTGTGGTGTTGCTGATGGTAGTAGGGGTGTAATTGACACAGGTGAACTTGCTATATAATCTAACCAAATAATTCTCTGGAGTAATTTTGTTTTCTTTTGTGATCACGAAGGCAGACCCGTCAGATTGGGTCGTTTACAATACAACAGTCAGCAACACTTAAAGACTGAACAGAATATGACAATATTACATAACAATGGTCTGTCACTAACCATTCAAGTCACGAACTGGCAGGAGATTTACAAAGGTAGCCATTATCCTGCAGTTCACATTGAAAGTGTTACATGGCCCGCCGGGTTTTTCACATATTACAATGAATTATCAGACGGCTCTGTTGGGGCCACGGTGGCAGAGTGGTAACACTCTGGCCTCCCACCTCTGCGGCCGGGGTTCGATCCCCGTCATGGCCGTAAGTGGGAAAGCTGGTAGTTGCTTGCCGTTGGTCGGCAGTATACAGTACAGAACCCTAGCGAACTATATGTACTGGTTTCCTCTGCCCTTCCAACTACCCGTCCTGATATGACCTGTACAGTGTTGAAAGCGACGTAAAACCCCAAATAAACAATAAACAGACGGCTCTGTTCATTTGTATCTAATATGTAGTGTCTTTGATGGGCCTTTGTTTATATCAAATACAATCATGTGTCAGGTGGCTTTGTTCTCATAAATTTAATAGAATCTGTGTGTCACAGTAGTTCACAAAATATGTGAACATTACACAGGACATTTACAGGACTGATACTGAAATATGGCATGAATTACACGGGGTTCATGCATGCCATAATAGACACACTAATTTATCAATGTGACATCACTCCTACTTTAGACGATGACAATTCACATCTGTCTTGTGCTGAAGGTTATACGATGGTCACACAGACTAAACATCCCATTTCAGGTAATGCACCCTCTGACAATGAGGCAGCCAGTAATAATTTTCTTCTTCAGGATATCTATCAAGCGACTAAGAACAGAGGCTACTAGGTCCGGATATGCCCTCAGTTAAGATTACCTTGGTCAGCCAGTACTTGACGATTACAGACATTATTTGGAATACAGGCTTGGTAAATTATGTTAAGGCTCAAATTCCATAAGTTTGGGACTTAACATTGCAGCATGGCAACATCATCTGATTGATTATTATGATACATACATAGTCCAATATTTTCAATTCGGATTTCCCCTGTCGCTTATTTCTAGGGGCCAACTCCATAATCAGGATGTTAAAAACCAGTACTCTCCTGTTTGTTACCCATAACAGGTTAAGTGATACATAGATAAAGAAATGGAATTGGAGGCCTTCATAGGTCCCATTTCAAAAATAAGCTATATAGATTATCATTGTTCCCCATTGTTGTCAAGCCATAAGGATCATGGCAAATGACCCATTATTCTGGATTTATCCTACCCCCATGGGGGGGTCAGTAAACGGTTATATTGACAGACAGCTATTTGATGGCAAGAAATCCTCTTTGAAATTTCCCACAGTTGATGATACTGTGGCCGATATAAAATGGACCAAAGATGCTCAGATATTTAAGGTCGACGTGGACAGAGCATTCCAGAATTTGAGAGTTGATCTGGCAGACAGGATCAAGTTTGGCATTAAATGGCAGAATGATTACAACATCAATACCACGATTGCATTTGGCTAGGTCCATGGCTTGGCTAGCTTTCAATTATGTTTGGACGCAATAGCCTATAATGGAGAAGTCAGGAATCTGCCTCTACTGCTACATTGATGATTACATCGTCATAAGGCTGACTGATTTTTAATGCTGCGAGAGCTAGGCCTTCCAATTAATGTGGACAACCTTACTCCCCCAACAGAAGACTAACATGTTTGGGTATTGATATTGATTTGGATACTGTCCTTTTTCCATTCAGAGTGACAAACTGTCAGAGATTTATGATGAATGCCTAGGAGATAGGGACAAGATATACCTATCAAAAAGACAGTATCAGCTTTTCTTAGGAAAACTGATATATGTTCACAAAGGGTTGGAGCCAGCCTGAATATTTGTTAATCAGATACTGGACTTGTTCAGGTCTAATAAAGGACACAAGAAAATAACTCTTACTGATGAATTTCAGAAGGACATAGGTTTATCCACTTTTTTCATGCATGTCTTACGCCTGTCTTACAGGAATCGGGGTATGGAGTAACAGAGTGTATGCAAGTCCTATTCCAGGACTTCACCCCTTCTATTGTCATTTTGAAATGTTCAATATTGTTGTTGCACAGAGGATATATGAGTCTCCTATTGGTACTATCAAGTAATCACCATTTATTGTGATAATTATCGCAGTAGTTAGTGCGGTCCAGACCAGTAAGACTAAAGACATGTTTTTGGTATTATGTATTAAGAATCTTTGGCAGCTTGCAGCTCATTGGGACATAAAATTATCTGTGAAACCTGAGCATCAAAAATGCCAGGGCAGATACTTTATCTAGGATTTATTCTGGTAGTAAACTTGATATGACATTATTCAATGACCTCAGGAACAACTACATTTGGGATATGATAGATGGTTCAGATTTTGGCTTAAATTTTACATCTCTAATTTCAGATCCCTTACTTTCTTCAGCCCAGCTGGCGGTCAAAGCTCTTCAAATGACTAGGCAGGCTTTTAGAACATCCACCAATTCCGCTCATAACACACCTGTTAGAACATACATTTCTTTTGTTTTATTCATGGACCTACCTTGTCAACCTTCAACTCACTCAATACTGGCGTGTTTGTAATATTTGCATTCTAACACTGTTTCTCCTAGAATAATAAAGAACTACCTCTCTTGCCTTTCCAACTTCTACATAGGGGTTAATGCTCCCTGTTCCCCATTACTCACAAGTTGACCAAAATGTTAACTCGGAAGCATTACTATTAATTCACGATTTTTACCCACTCCACAAGGGCTATTTGACTTGCCCGCCCTCTGTAAGATTTTACACTCCTGCCCTATGCTCAGTGACCCTCCCCTGTAGAGCTGACTTCCTATTAGCATATTTTGTATTTCTCCGCATGTCTAACATAGCTCCCCATGCAGTGAGGCACTTTTGATAGTGACCATTACTTAGACAGGATAATTTTTTTGGCCAGTTCTGTTGCTTACATTTTTAAAAGAAATCTCCCGACGGCTAGGAGTTTCCTTTGACATAAATCAGGTTTCCTTTTCTTACCTGAACTGTTTATATCTTATGCTATCATATAAAAAAATTAAAATTAAATAACTTTTTTTTCTTTCAGTGCATTCATATTTCCTTTAACAATACAATATTTTAAGACTGTATCTTTTGACATATAATTCTCCTCAGATAGTGAATAGAGTTGTAGTTATAAAAACAAACATTGAATAACTTAATTCTACATTAGATGGTGAAAAGCAAAGGCTTGGTAAATCCCGAAATTTGGTCGAGCACAGCATACTGACATTTTATTCTTGCCAACATTTCTTCTTCTTGATATTATAATTGCAGCTGTTATTCGGTTATTGAAAACTAAAAAAAAGTTCAAGTCATGTCCCTTTTGGCACAGCTAAATACATATCTTCTGGTGTACATGAAGATAAAGTTAAGTGGTACAAAGTTGTTGTCCCTTTTAGTTAGCCTAAAATCTTCATTGATTTTGTAATCTGTAGTGTGGGGTGAAGTCAATTTTCTATCCACTGACTAACTGTTTCCCTAAGTTTGTCAAAGTATGTGTAACCAGCAAATAAGTGGCTCAATGTTTCAGTAGAGTTTTTGCACAATCTACACAATCCACAATCTAATTTTGTGGTGGGCAGTTTGTTTTACACATGTAATCCGTTGTTACTAAAATGTTATTTGTAATTTTATATTGGAACCTTTATTTTGTTTCAGTGGTATTTTGACATGGTTTAATACATAAGGGGGTACTCAAATCCCCCTTAAGTGGACAAAAACATTCCATGATAGTGGGCCAGTGACCAGATACGGGGCAGAGGTCTCAGTTCTGGGACCAGACCTGAATAGTGCATTGTGGGTGGTCATGCTTAAATAATTTCACTATAAAAGCCAGCCTTTGTTTAATATTGGTGCCACACTCGTTTGAAAGTTGAAGAAGTTACATGTTTTTGATCTGAGCATCGATCTTATATTTTATTTTACAATTTATTTTAGTTTATATTTTACTTGTTTTATCTAGCTCAGATCAAAATCAAAAATGCCGAAAAGTTTTCATTGCTCAAAATGCCAGAGGGAACACGAGCGGCCAGTTGGAAAGAAATGTCAAATGAAGTTGGCAGGTGAGTCTTTTTCCAGTGCTAGTGAGGTAACCGCATCCTCCTCTACATCCGATAGTCCTGCAGTTTCGGATCAGATTTTGAATAAATTGCAGCAAATAGGGGAACAAATGGAGTTGATGGACAGGAGGGTGCGGCGTACCGAGGCTGCACTGGAACAGGGTAGCTCACATGTAAGTCCACTTCCTTCTACCTCTTGAGGCTAACATGGCATTGCCACGGTTTCCAATCACAGTATCATGGTTCCTGACAGTAATGTTACGGAAGCGAATATTGATCAAAGTGTGGTCCCCTCAATTGAATTTTTGAGGAGTAATGAATCTGTCCAATGTGAGGTGGAAAAGCGCTTGGCAGAGTTGTGTACACTTAATGAATCAGCTACTAAAGGTAGAGTGAAGTCTCAACGTGGGGGACCTGGTGACATTTTTGTCAAACAATCTGTAGATTGGCCCCAAAATTTTATTCTCACAGGCAATCAAAAGACTCGACCCACCTACGATGATCTGAGTATCACCCAATGGGTATCAGGCTTTGTGAGATGTATACAGGAAGAAAAATCCGAACAATCTCGCTCGGCTATGCTTGATTACTTAGCTAATCTGATGGAAGATGCATCAGATTTTTCCTGGGGCTCAGCTAAAGCCTGCCATGCTATATTACTTACAAATATGGAAGCAGATAGGGTCTCGTGGATTGAAACAGATAAGGTGGACCGATTTCGTAGGGCTCATGCCCAAAGACACGTTACTGGGGTTCAAACCTCTGCCGCGCGCTCGGTTTCTAAAAACCAAACACCACATACAACAAGAGTTCCATGATCTGCAGGTACTTCCAGGAAGGTACTTGTAGATTCCCTACTCATCATAAAACAGCAGGCCAATTTTATAGGCATGTATGTGAGAATTGTAGTGGAACCCACACCACAAAAAGTTGCACACAAAAGATACCAGCAAAAAACTAGGTAACCACTGCAGTGGTGCAGTGGTTAATAAAAATACTATGAAAAGTGTACATAATGACAGATACAAAGATAGATGGGTGTATAATACTAACTTTCATGATACGCAATTGTTAGATGTAGAAAATGTACAAAGACTAATTTCAATGTATAGATTTACTAAACCAAATGTATTATTTTCTGATGTTGTCAAAAAGACTTCACAGTCTCATACTCGAACCTGTGACCACATGGCCAGTAAACCAAAAGGCAAAATATCTCAGGGCACAAGTGTCAAATGGTATGGTAATCAAACGCTGAAAACAGGTTTGAAGAGTGGTAACAGTAGTGTGTACACAGAACCATGACTTTGTCCTTCTGGAAATCAGTCAAGGGTGAATAATTCACGTAGCAAACAGTATTGTAGTAGTATTGTTAGTATTTGTACTCACAATCGGTTTGAAGGTTTGCCTGTAGAAGATTGCATTGTTGACAAATGTGATTCTAGTGCTGTTGTAGATATAAAGGGTGACAACGTCACACAAGTAAGACTGTGAATGTCAAAAAACAGAAGCGAACGGTGAATAAAGGTAAGAATGTTGTGCATTTATTCACTGGAGGGGCCATGCCGGAACTGCTTCACGAATGCGAATCGAATAGCACAAATACTGACCACCTAAATCGCCACAAAACACCCACTACCGTAGACCAAATGCTTCCTTGTACAGGTTTAAGCAAGTGTCCCGTGGAGGGCACTACAGGCGATAATTTCAACTCTGGTATGCTTTCCGGAGACAAATACTGTTTAGAAATCAATACGACATGCAAAAGTGATCGTTTGCGATTGGCTAGAGGAGCCACAGGAAATAAAAAATTTTTGGAACAAAATAAACAGTTCTTTGGCTTCATCCCCATCTATGGGTTACGCAACCGCATCCAGGATGAAAATTCTAACTCTGTATGCACAGATATTCTAGCTTTGCATAAATTATTACGTCATGATGGCAGACACAACTATGAGGGTTTACAAATGCCTGTTCACTCACAATTGAATTTTGTGAAGTGGAAGTCCTATCTCCAAGACTATTGGGATTGGCAACTTCCACTATTAATCAAATATGGCTTCCCTCTGGATTATAACAGGTGTCATAACATCCAAAGTGAAAAAACTAATCAAAAAAGTGCATTACAGTATCCCTCTCATGTCGATGTTTACCTTACAGATGAAATGAATCATGGGGCCATGTTGGGCCCGTTTAAGGACCCCCCAATTGAACAATTGCATACTAGCCCATTCATGACACGGGACAAATCGAGTTCTGACAAGAGGAGAGTGATTATCGATCTTAGCTGGCCCAAGGGGCAGTCTGTAAATTCAAGTGTTCATTCTGATCGATATTTGGATGTGGACTTTGTCCTAACCTATCCCTCGATTGATAATATAACTGAGGAAGTACTCAAGCTTGGCAAAGGATGTCAAATTTTTAAAGTAGACATCAGTAGAGCCTTTCGCCATGTTCCCATAGACCCAGGAGACCTGGATCTGTTAGGCCTTCACTGGGAGAATTACTTTATCGATCGGTCGCTGCCATTCGGATTTAAGCACGGATCCGCAATTTTTCAACGTATATCCGACGCAGTCCGGTTTATTATGACCTCAGAAGGTCACAAAATATGGAATTATATAGATGATTTTCTATGTGTGTCTTTACCATCAAAAATAAACGATTCCTACACTCAATTACAGGCACTGTTACAAGAACTCGGTCTCACTGTTAGTAGTAAAAAATTGGTACCTCCCAGCTCACAAGTAGTGTGCTTAGGTATATTAGTTGATACAGAAACACTTACCATCTCCATTCCTACTGAAAAATTACAAGTTATCAAGCAGTTGTGCTCTCAGTTGGCTGCAAAAAACTACTGTACTAAAAAGGACCTGCAGTCATTATTGGGTTCATTACTCTATGTTACTAAGTGCATTAAAAATCACACTTACTGAAAGCTTTAAACGAGATTTACAGTGGTTCAATACCTTCCTCCCAGTGTATAATGGTGTAACGTATTTTCAGTATATTCCTAACAGAAATGTCTACCTAGATGCGTGTACAACTGGCCTGGGGGCTATTTATGAGGCACAAGTCTATGCCTTGCCATTGCCAGAAGCTTGGCAAAACATCAATATTGCCTCATTAGAAATGATTAATATTCTGGAAGCCTTAAAAGTGTGGCACTCCCAATGGGCAGGCCACAGGGTACTAATTCATTGTGACAACCAAGCTGTAGTTTCAGTACTTAACACTGGTAAAGCAAGGGATGAATTTCTTTGTACGATTGCCAGGAACATATTTTTGTGGCTCAGTGCATGTAACATTGATTTACAGGTAGTACATGTAGCAGGAAGATGTAACACAGTCGCTGACCTGCTGTCTAGATGGTTTATTACATGTAACAATTTTCAAAAATTACAGGAATTAATTCACCCTGTTACATGGGTTGCTGTAAATGAAGATTTGCTGTATACTGATGAATCTATATAGTTTCTTATTCATGGTTTTGCAGCCTGTTCTCCTGCAGAGGCCTGTCTCATCAAGCTTTCCACCTCCAGACTGTCAAATGCATTTGCAGATTCCACCAAGAGGGCTTATGCTACCTTATTTTCCACCTTCCTGGCCTTCACTGTGTTTATGGGCTGGGCAGTACCTCAGGTGAATGTATTCCACCTCCTATGTTTTTGGAGTGTCTATACTATAATGGGGTAAAGCACCCTCAAATGGCTAACTACTTATCAGCCATCAAAAGTAAATTTATTATATTTGGTCTGGATGTGGCCTGCTTTAGTGATCACAGGCTCAAGTACTATCAAAAAGCAGTTCAGTTACATGCCCCTCTCCAGGTTAAACTGAATAAAATAATCGATGTTAAACTTCTCAAGGAAATTATATCACAATGTGACCTCACATATATGGGGCAGATTTTTAAAGGTCTTTATTTACTCAGTTTTTTCTCTTTTCTACGGTTATCAAATCTTGTTCCACATTCATGTACTGGTTTTTCCCCACTTAGGCATTTAGCAAGGGGGGACATAATCTTCAAACCAGGGAAAATTATCATCCTGGTCAAATGGTCCAAGACTATGCAAAATAACAATCAAGTGAAACTTATTTCTGTACCTAGAATTGCTGGCTCTCTACTGTGTCCAGTTCGTGCCATCTCCAACTTCTTAACACTGACTCCTAAGGGTTCAAATCTTCCATTGTTCCAATATAAGCAGAATTCAATTTGGACCCCACTTACTGATTCTAAGGTCAGGAGGCATTTTTCTGTAATTTTATCAAGGTTGGGTTTGCAGGGCACTGGCTTTACTCTACACACATTCCGGCGTTCAGGTGCTACTTTTGCTTTCAACAATAATGTCAACTTGCAAAACATACAGAGACATGGCACCTGGACGTCGGACTGTGTGTGGAGATATATCACAGATGATGCCAATGCTGGGGATCAAGTGGCTGAGATGTTTAAAAATAAGTTGTCTGGTCTCTAATTCTACTCCTACTGCTGGGGTTTGGCTGGTTAAATCCAATTCAGTAAAAATTTTAAAACTTTACCATGTCACCACTTTAACATTTTAAATATATCTTTTATTTCTGGCACAGGCCCACCTTCAGTATGTAATCTTATTTTCTTCAAATCTGTATGAGGTTCTTTTACCTCCTTTAACTAACTTGACCTTATATCAAAATCAATTTAAGGTCCCCTTAAATTCGACTTAAATTTAAGGTGACCCTGTGCCAGACTTAATTGTTTCATGAATTGTAAATAATCTGTAGTGTGGCTTCATTGTTGTTTAATGATAATAAATATATATATTAACCCGCAATGCATCTTTGATTTTGACCCTAGAGGTCACCTGGTTGTGTCACTTGGTCTGTCCTTGAGGAACTGTTCATCCCATCATTTTGTCCAGATCCCTAATTTTAAGAACCATCAGATTTGTCCAGTTCTAGGCTTAAGGAATCTTCTGCCTTCCAGACCCGTTCCTCCCACAGCCCCTTGGTTTGCACAATCCCTTCCTCCAACAATAGACACCAAATTCAGAGATGGATTAAAGAAAGTCCTTACTCACACAGGGATCCCACAGTTGGTCACAGTTTTCATGCCTTCCATTGCTCTGGAGCGGCCTTGGCCTATGATGGTCGCATACCTTTGTAACATACTATGTCTTATGGCCTGTGGCGCAGTTCAGCAGTCTGGTCATATCTGCAGAATGCAATGATTTTTCAGGTATCTTGGCTATATATTGATCTTCTATGTGACATTTGACCCATCACACACCGACCTGTGAGGCATTATACCATTGCTCCACTCACAGATTATTGATAGAGTGATAGAGCATGACCCTCAGCTCATCTGATCCTTAAACCCTTATCACAGGAGTAGGGAATTCTCCTTGCATTACCTTGGGTTGACATAGTGGGCTATTGTATTAGGGATAGACAAGGCCAGGGTGACCCTGGACCCCCCAACTGTCATTATAAATAAGAATAATTCCAATGCATTTGTTACAAGGAAAATGTTTCTCAACATAAATTTAAATAACCTAAATGCATTTATTGGCAGATGTACTTCAAAACTTAAATGAAACTTTTGTTAAACTTGTGTTCCACTTGTTAAGAAATATGTACTTATGTCCCCAATTCGATACAGCTGACAGAAAAGTCAATCTCGAGTCAGGAGGTCGATCTACCCAGTACTTATTTTGTGACTTGTATGGCATGAAGTGAGAAGAGCTTCGCTACATCCATGAACAAGATGCCAGTCTGTCAAATGTTTGTCAAGTGATGCTGGAAGCCATTTTTGATCTGGGTGCAGAGGGGAACATACATTTGTAAAGTAGTGTTATCCAAGGTTTGAGCAAATTGAGGATGGAACCCTAGAGTCTCTGTTTTTCCTAAGTCAATATATTCTGCACAACAGCATTGACAGGTGGTAAAGTAAACCCTGGGTCGTGTAGAGTTTAGTCAAACATTTCTCAGAATGTACTAACTTCAAACTGGTGTCCTGCTTTGTTCACTTTATCATCCTACTCCTACAAAGCCATCTTATGATAGACTTAAAATGATGAACTTTACTTTTGTATGGCTATATCCAGTCGTACATTCTAGTAAAAATTTGTAGATTTAATTTAAATTTATATTCGTAATATGTGGGTTTTTTTCTGTGGAATTTTTCGGGCATGTTCGGTCGAATGAGAGGACCAAAAATAGTTGGGTTTTCCGTTGAGTTTCAACAGTAATATCTACTTTAAAACGTTATTAATTATATATGGAAGAAACGGAACTGCAAAACTTAAAAGTTTCTTTATAAACAGTAGTTCTGTAACAGTTTGAAATGTACACTATCTGTTATTATTCCATAACTGTCTTAATTTTGTTTCACATTTAGAAGATATGTTGCTGATAACCATTTAAGACTACAGCAGTTTATTCTTACTAGTTCAAGTAAAGGTCACATTTATAATATGGTTGTTTTCCTATCAGTGATCAGAATAAAGCTTGTGTCCTTAATGTTTCAATTGTTATCACCACTGATTCCCCATACAAAATACACACTTATATCTTAAGCAAGGAGGTGTCTGAAACTGGGGACTGTTTGTTTGTTTGCAAAATAACTCTTGAGAACTTTTGGACTGCCTTTAAATAGATTGTCAAGAAATGCCAGTGGTACCAAGAACAGATGTTTTAATTAAGGTGGTGATCTACATCAACGTCTGTATCCAAGATTGTTTGAAAGTTTTTAATGATTGCACTCACAAGTGGATGTTTTTGGCCTTAGGGGAGACCTGCTCTCTCCGAATGCTTTTCTAGTTTATGCACGTTTTTATGAATTAGCCAGTGTGTCACATGACACTACGGTAGTCTCAACAGTAAAAACATAATACAATGGTCGGTTATGTTTCACAAAAAGTGTAACGACTTGTTTAAAGAATGACTGTGTTGCTAATGTGAACACAATTTAAAGTATATTAGCTAGCATTTGCTTCGGTTAACATTACTGCTTTAATTTTAGAGATATTTGACATGTCTAGTAAATGAAATATTTGTCAATGGAAATGCAGTTTTGCTGGTACTGTTTTAATCATTCTTATCACAAGTTCTGTTATCCTTTATATCATTCAATGATGATAGATGTTTGTTATGGTATACATGCATAAACCAATTCACACACTTATATCTTCTGAGGTACTTAAGATCACCAACAAGACATCATTTCAGCACCATCCTCATGATAGAAAATCCAACTAAAGAGATTTGTACAGTTAGATGTTACACACCAAAAGCTTAACATCATATTGCAATTGCAATATATTTACGAAAATAGGTGTACAACATAAATAATAATTGGAAAAGTGAAAAATACTACTCGAAATGGATTTTATGGATTCTAACAGAGGTAATGGTGAACTGTTTTTTTAAGTTAAAATGTTGAATTAGCCATAAGTTTTTGGCATATTTACAAACTTGTTTTTAACTCTGTTTATGTTTGCACACATGTATCAACAACTATAATATGTCTCTCCTTTATACCACAATGGTCGGATATTGTGTAATGTTCGTGTCTTGGCTGTCTCGCATTCTTAGTTAAATCTTTATCGGTCACAGACTTTCAGAATCTTTGTGTTCAAGAAGATTCATCATTTGCTTTTGCACTGAGTATTTGCACATGATTTATTACCATAAATCTTACTAAGACGTGTGTCATTGATATTTCATTCTACTCACCGTACAATATATTCAAGTTTAAACCTTCCTGTGTAAATTGTGTAGAGGTTGTAACAGTGTGGTGATAACACCTAGGTTACACCTTTCCAGACTTGTTTACCTTTGGTTGTGATTTGGTGCACCTCATATTTGGGTAGGATGCATTCATTGCATGTTGAGGTAATTTGACATTTGGGTAGGATGCATTCATTGCCTGTTGAAGTAATTTGACATTTGGGTAGGATGCATTCATTGCATGTTGAAGTAATTTGACATTTGGGTAGGATGCATTCATTGCATGTTGAGGTAATTTGACATTTGGGTAGGATGCATTCATTGCATGTTGAAGTAATTTGACATTTGGGTAGGATGCATTCATTGCATGTTGAGGTAATTTGACATTTGGGTAGGATGCATTCATTGCATGTTGAGGTAATTTGACATTTGGGTAGGATGCATTCATTGCATGTTGAAGTAATTTGACATTTGGGTAGGATGCATTTATTGCATGTTGAAGTAATTTGACATTTGGGTAGGATGCATTCATTGCATGTTGAGGTAATTTGACATTTGGGTAGGATGCATTCATTGCATGTTGAAGTAATTTGACATTTGGGTAGGATGCATTCATTGCATGTTGAAGTAATTTGACATTTGGGTAGGATGCATTCATTGCATGTTGAGGTAATTTGACATTTGGGTAGGATGCATTCATTGCATGTTGAAGTAATTTGACATTTGGGTAGGATGCATTCATTGCATGTTGAAGTAATTTGACATTTGAGTAGGATGCATTCATTGCATGTTGAGGTAATTTGACATTTGGGTAGGATGCATTCATTGCATGTTGAAGTAATTTGACATTTGGGTAGGATGCATTCATTGCATGTTGAAGTAATTTGACATTTGGGTAGGATGCATTCATTGCATGTTGAGGTAATTTGACATTTGGGTAGGATGCATTCATTGCATGTTGAAGTAATTTGACATTTGGGTAGGATGCATTCATTGCATGTTGAAGTAATTTGACATTTGGGTAGGATGCATTCATTGCATGTTGAGGTAATTTGACATTTGGGTAGGATGCATTCATTGCATGTTGAAGTAATTTGACATTTGGGTAGGATGCATTCATTGCATGTTGAAGTAATTTGACATTTGGGTAGGATGCATTCATTGCATGTTGAAGTAATTTGACATTTGGGTAGGATGCATTCATTGCATGTTGAAGTAATTTGACATTTGGGTAGGATGCATTCATTGCATGTTGAAGTAATTTGACATTTGGGTAGGATGCCTTCTGAGACCTCTCATGAGCTGTACTACAATAAACACAATGGTATTATGAAGGGGTAAGACAGGATGTATATACGGGGTTCCTCATTCTCCAATACGTACAATGAAGATACGGGGTCTGTGTACATGGACATCAAATCCGTACAGACACAACCATCAGAAAAGGTGTGATATAGTTTTAACACTGTTGGTTTCAACCTATTATCTAGTGACTTCAGGCCTTGCCCTTAGTTTTGTATCTGAAAGAATGTGGTTGCTTGTGGAGGCTTTATAGTTTACAGTGGTCTATAACACTAATTTGAAGCAACCATAACAATTTCATAACGGTCATTTCGTAGTTTTCAAAATTTTATCACCTTACCTTTGCCAGTTCTATATGGGTGGGTTTACCATGACTTACTCGTTTGCAATGGGAATCCTATTGTAAAGAGTTACAGTTAATAGCCTTCATGATATAAAGATAACAGTATACTCCTTGGCTTGGGTGTAGTAAGGGTGGGGGGTCCTCACACAAGCGTCATTATGTCTGTAGGCTGTAGAGTAGTACCAAGCCAAATAGGACATTGGAGACTATATGCTATTATATATTAGTCATTTGGACAAGAAAATCTCATGTGAACGAGGTCTTCTTATGCTCACAAGTTAATTATGCCATGGACACAAGTTAATTATCTTGTGATCACAAGATGATCTTGTGTACACAAAATCATTTATTTGTACACATAGTGCAGTCAAATTAGGCCAAAAGATAGTCTAACCCCAAACAAATTGCAACAGAAATAAAACTACGTTTGTAAATACCAAGCACAGACCTTACATCATTTTAGTTGGTGGAACATGCACAAATTCAATTCAGATTAAATTCAAGATGGTCGCCATGTGAGCTAAAAAATGTAATTTTAGTAAAAATTATGTATATTTTGTCAATATTTAGCTTCAAAATCCTGCTAAAATGTCAAAAATATTAAATATCTAATATATGATTAATTTTCAGATTTAATTCATAAGTGTTATTTTTAGTTTGAACATATGTAAAAAAACTTCAGAAACTATTTTTGTTATATAACAATGTAAAATTTTCCAATACAGATTAAAACTTTAATTTAAAATTAGCAATTTTGAATATTTATTTTAATATTTAACAACAACCAGATTTCATTATTTTCCACCAGTTTAAGCCACATTGAATAATTTGTCAGAATAACTGCATAAGTAAAGCAAGTAAACTTGACATGATGACTTCTGACATGATGACAACTTTAAATGTTTATCTCATCCGGTATCTTTGATCCAATTTATTTCTAAAGCTACCTCAACAAATGTCACAATATTCCCCAGTCTAAGTGATGTGATACATATTTTACTGGTATCAATTGCCTATAATTTGCCCCCCATGGATTTGTCATGACCCCACTTTTTAAAGATGAATTTGATCTGCTGCCCAAGAAGCCATGATCTTCTTCCCATTTTCTATTTTAAACCTGTAAAGGGCAGTACTTTCCTTAAGCATAGGTAGTTTAATAGTCTTAATTTAAAAAAAACCTGATTCAACATTTCAACCAAGTTGTTATGTTTGATTTTGGTACCTAGCCCATTGTTATATAATAATAATAATAGAATAACAAAGAAATATTAAAACCTTAAACCTTATTAACCCTTATTTAGTTACCAGTTACAGCTTGAGATAAAGAGTTATCAGATTTTCAGTCACACCATAAAGTACAACATAAACGTATACAGCATTTTGGTAATGGTGAATAATTGCATACAAATACAATGTCAAGTATATGTGTGTGATGATTAAGTGGTAGCTTGCACTGGTCGTATAATGTAATGGTCGCTTGTTATATTTTGCCATGTAGCATTTTTATCAAAAAATGTGTTTCTGAAAATATGTTTTAAGCTATAACTACCTTCCTACCTATAATCCTTCCAACCGACCCCAAAAATGGACACCAAAAATCTGTATCATCAGCACCACAAATGTAAGTATGTCAAGGTTTGTCTGAAATAAGGAAAATGTAGTTTTTGTCATCAAGATTGTTCCGTCAAAAGGTTGATAAATTTTAGCTTATTTGCCATATGTGACACAAAGTCTTGCTTTCTACTGGAAATATGATGCAGGTAGAAACATTAACGTTTTCCCAATCTAGCACTTCTTGCTGTATTTATCAAGTCATTATTGATACCCGTTCAGAATATCCTTCAGAATCCCTGAAAAGTTCCTATCAGGAAAACTTCCCTTTAGAACGACTTCCATCCATAAGTTCCCATCAGTAAAAACTGCTATCACCTTGAATAATGCATAGGCAAACCTCTCACCAATTTTTTTTGCATGTAACTTATGCATTATTAGTATAGCCCAGGATAGCTCATTGTTACTCCCTAAGTCGAGTAAGCCCCTACCCAACTTTCGTAAAATGTACAAAAAAAAAATTTTTTTTAAATGGTCCAAACACCCCAAACTGATATCTTAACCAAGCATGTTTTATTTTTTTAAAAAAACACACAACAAAACAAGTTTTTCTAATGCAAAATACATAAATTTTCACACCCCTTGCACTTCCTGTTGACATAAATAACTGATTCCGTGTTTTGCTAAATGAAAAAAAAGCAAACTGTTCTGTATATTTATTATAAATTTGTACGACCATCCACTGTCATTTTTTTCTGTATGGCGGCCATATTGGATTTATGCCAATTAGGCCAAGTTCCACCAACTTTGTAAACATTTTTTCCAAGAAAGTGGGACTATTGGGGAGGAAATGGTGGTAAAATGGATTATGTTGCAATTTGTTTAAGGTAAAACACTATTTTGACAGGACAAACACTCCGTAAATTAACTTGTGAACACAGCTAGATACAGAATATTTTTTCTGTAGTTTCCTGATATGGGCTCCATAGAGTGACAAGTGTTGATATTTTTATAAATTACTCCTGACTGGGAGTGTGGAACCTTGGTGGGGTAGTCCAGCAATCAGGCCAGTCTTGTGTACACTTAATATTTGATCCAAATGTGTCTGAAGTAAGTGTAGACGTCTACACAACCACTATTTAAGCGTGAGCCTTGATAGAGCTCGTGCTTCTAGAGATCACTTTTTTTGTCTCCGGACTTTTATGAATTGTGGTGCAACGTGATGAGTATTTGTCTGCTCAATGAAGTTAAGCAGCAATGGGTTATGTTAGTAATTGGATGGGTGACCATCTGAGTTCTAGACCAGCTGTGGGATGTGTGAGTTGGAATTTCTTTATGTCAGCAGACTTTCGTAAATACTAGTGCACTACTCGTGTCTCTGATGCCTTTGGGCTCGCGCTAGGGTACCAAAACACCTTTTGGCCTTGTATGTTTCTAAGAATGCTCTTATATTTGTAATTTGTACACAGAAGACAACACATTAGAGAATGAAAACAGTAACTCTACAGCTAGGAAAGTTCGGGTGGATTATAAAGTATCAGAAATCCCACCATGGCATATATCCATGGTATATGGACTACAAGTAAGTTTCCACGTATAATCTCTAATTACTTAAAACATGATGCAGTGACTGTTTTAGACATTTTCATTCATTCATAGAAAAAGTAATTAATCACCATTAAGGGTTAATATATGTATTGATCTACTGCAGATATATCAGGAGTGTAAAGGGGATTTTTGTTCTGTTTTAATCATTAAAAAGCTTATTAAGAGTGTCATTGTCCAGTAAGTGGTTTTTATAATGAATTGCTTTGTTTTACTGTGTTTTCTGACAGTTAGTTGTTAATATCTAGGCCACATTATCAATAAATTGAACTATGTAAGACTACAAATATAACAGTCAGGATTTATAACATCACAAAAGTATTTTTGCTTTCTGCAATTTAAAATTTCTTAACATTCCCAGGATTTGTGAAGAAAAGGGATCTGGAATATAAACTCTTATGTTTTATTAAACCATAAAACTATTTTTAAGTCCATGTTTTCAGGAGGTCCATGACTATTCTAAGAACTCTATTTCTATAGATTCTCTGTTATATCAACCCCTTTTCATTTAAAGTAAATGCTTACAGTCTTTAGAACACCACTTAATTCAAAAATTAATTTACTCTAATTTAATTCTACCACTTTAGCTAATTGTCTTGTATCAGTGCTACTTTGGGACTTTTGACTCCTTTCAAAATCTATTCTGATTTGACTTACACTATACCCAAGCTCAATAAGGCTCTAGTAACAGAGCCTTATTTAGGTGAATCGAGAAATATTTATCTATTTATTTATTTGGGGTTTTATGTCGCTTTCAACACTGTACAGGTCATATCATGACGGGTAGTTGGAAGGGCAGAGGAAACCAGTACATACAGTTCGTCAGGGTTCTGTACTGTAAACTGCTGACCAACGGCAAGCAACTACCAGCTTTTCCACTTGAGACCGTGCCGGGAACCGAACCCCAGCCTCAGAGGTGGGAGGCGAGAGTGTTACCACTCTGCCACCATGGCCCCGCATCAAGAAGACACAATTATTTGTAATTCAAGTGTTAAAAGTACACTTGTTACGACTAGCTGGTCCATGGTCTGATAAAGTACATTATTGACCGGATTTAGAAGTTTATATCGAAAGATTGATTCACAAAACCTGTTAGCTTTTTCTGTTGGTACTTTTTTCATTGGTTTATTTTTGCTGCTTTGTTTTCAGTGTTTGTTGACTTCTTAACATTTAATTGCGCATGTTTCTCGGCAAATGCACACATACATACACACTCCTGTAAAATCTTGAAATAGACTTTTGAGAAGGTTTATTTACTCGTTATCCATATATGATCCAAGCTAATAATTATAACAATAAAAAGAGCACTCAAGGAGCGTAAACCTCCACCAAGGCATGTATAGATTATATCAGAACCTTGTCACTCTTTTCTAAAGCAAAATGGCTTAATGATAGGTAAATGGGAAAAGTCAGATCTTTGTAAGACCAAAGTATGAAATAAGTAAGATCAAGATGCATCTTCTCATTTTTTCCCATAACGTTTCAACCTGTAGTAATTACATAATCCTGTTCACGAACAGAGAAACAATTAGTTATGGAAATAATACCTCCTTGGCGGAGGTAATAAAAGAATTTTACAGGCTGTTTGCTGTAGAAATGGACCTTTATCAATGATTATCAATCTTTACGTCCCCCAGCGAGCCTCAGACAATAATGTGTCAGGCCGATTACCATTGTTCTGTAATGATTGTACTATTATCATCTATTTAAGTAAAGTCTCAGTGACCAAGTGATCAACAAGTCTAGCACTTTAACAACTTGACCCTCACTGCTGTGTGTGTTTGAATCCATTCCTTAACACTGTGTGACATCCACTGATAACATGTCCTGATATAACTCCAGTTGTTAAAAATGATGTCAGACTTAACTTTGACCATTAAACCTCCATCAATTTAATGAATCATTCTCACATACCTTACTGCATCATTTTTCTGACTGCCTCAGCAGCTATTTATGTATCTGGCATTAAGACAGTGCTGTGTGTTCCATTCACTTACTTACTGTATTGGAAATGAATGCAGTTCATGCTAACAAATCTGTGGTAAATAAGATGTGAACTAACTGCTGAATATGTAAACTTACATTGAAAATGAATCAGTTTGACCTAAAATAAGGTTTTAATGGGGTAAGTTACTATGGAATGCAATATAAACAGTTAATGGACTATAAGACAAAATTGGGAGTGGGCACTTATGAGAGACATGATACTTCCATGTTTATATATCTTTGATTTATGTATATTTTTGCATGTTTATTATGTGACACCAGCAATGCCCCAATCACACCACAAGTGGTATTGCATATATTTTATAAAGGTTTTGTATAATGCCTCATACCTCTATGTACTGACAGACTTCTGTCAGTAATGTTTGCATACTGTTGCCTTCTTCCCTTTCTGTGACTACCAACACAGATATTTTTAATTGTCCAAAACTTCCACCAAATATAAGACACTGCTTATAAATGTCTGTATCTGCACGATGTCCTATTACTTGAGTACTTCCTCAGCAGCCTTTCCTCCCCATTCTGTATTATTCTTTTTTTCTATTTCTGTCTCTTTAATAAACTTATATTTGTGACATTTATATATGTTCACTGTATCCTTTCTATGTCAAACTATAACCATTATCCTCCCCAGATTACAATTCACTTTCACAAGAAAAAAAACTGTAGCTAAGGGTTCACACCTGGGTTTCATGTGAGGTATAGTTATTCTACCTGTATTTTTCACTCCAGTTATACCCACAGGGAATGCTACCTGTAGTGTGATTGTGGATTGGCATTGATTGTATGTCTATTTATTTAGCAAATTTTAGCAAACGTCTCAGGTCCCTTGACAACTGTTTACATGATTCACCTGTTATTGTGTACAGAAGGGAGAGATTCAGATTTATTGTTTGCCCAGATGTTAAGTACCAGTATCTTTATGATGGGAGTGGCTAGCTTACTACAGAGTACTTTTGGCATAAGGTAATTCAAAGCTTATTTTCCTTATAAACTACTTAATACAGTGAAAAATAAATCTAAAAACAGTTCAAGTTACACACCTTAAATAATGTTTTGTCATTAGTGCTAAATAGTTACGTTCTTGTGTTTTGAAAAAGTTGCATTTGCTTTACAGTAAGCTGATAATCATATGTACTTTACTCTCAATATGAGTAATCAAAGCATATATGTCTTCCCTGAAATTTTCAGGAAATTAATGAATTCTTTTGTTTTGATAATCACGGGATGCATAAAATTCCCTGAATAAAGTTGATATACCTACAAAATTTTATTAATTGATTAACTGTAATAATTGATTTAACAGTTGTCCCATACTTCCCCTGATTATGCCTGAGAATGAGAAAGGGCTCAATTTTTGCACATTTCACAAAATGAGCAAGGAAATAATGTATATGTCATGGTAGAAAGTCCAATCTGATAGAATTTCAAATTCTACCGGTAGAAAGTCCAATCTAGGAGATTTGGGTATTGCTCTGGGGTCTGAAATCTAATTATCTTGATAGATATTCCAATCTCAGAGATTTAGGTATTGCTCTGTGTACAAAAATGCAATCTTTGTAGAAACTCAATATAAGCTTGAAAGAAAGTCCAACGGAAACACAAAAAGTGGGCTTTCTATTCATACAAATCTGTCATTTAAACAAGGTGCAGCTTTCAGAAATGAAGAAAATGCATATTAAAGAAGATATTTTACTGTAACACAGATTAACATAATTAAAAATGACAGAAACTGAAATTTTCAGTCTATTTCAAGAATTTTACAATCAACATCAAATCCCATCACCATTTTTCAAGGGAAATATGTAATATGGACATTACTGATGTAAAAGATAAATGTCCTATAACAAGTGTTGTACAAAATACAGCTTTAGCAAATTAAATTTTGACATCAGTCACTTCCTACATTGTATTAAGTTGAACAATTAACAACTATGCTTCTGCAGCAGCATTTATCAGATTTTGGACCTAGGAAAATACTTAAATCTCCTAGATTGGACATTCTGCTGGTAGAAACTCCAATTGGACTTTCTACCAGCAGAAATTGAAATTCTACCAGATTGGACTTTCTACCATAACATATATATTGCCAATTTCATCAAATTGATAAAATTCCTTTTTTCATCTTTTTGAATGAAATTCATCTTAGTTTTTTTTTTCATCTTAGCAAATGCATCTACCTCAAGTAATCATACAAGTTAAATAATCCTGTGAATTAACTGTGGATTTATGATAACTCCTTTCAAATTTGTTCATTGGCAGACTGGATATAGACCAAAGAGACCATTATTTGATTTCATTTTTTTTTAAATTTTAAGATGACAAAGAGGTCAATTTGTACATCAAAAATCATTTAAAAGATAAATTTAAACATTTGTTCTTTTTAAATTTGAAGAAATATATTGTTTGGCTGACATTACCTTTGTGGGACATTTAGTGCGAATAAGTATGGCATGCTGGAAAATACTTATATTAAATATGAATTTTCACTGGGGGGGTTTTGGTTTAGTGAATTTGTGTATTAGTTACGCGAATATTTAGAGAATTCATGTAAATTCCTAAAAAAACATCCCTAATTGCACATACTCAGTATAACATATACATCTCAAATAGGAACGTATCACCCATCACATCAAGATATCAATTAGGTCATCAGCGGGTTAAAAGTTCCAATATTTTACAATCAGTCGTGTATAAAATGATAGTACTACTGTTTTAGACTTCCTATCGTACAAGGTAGTTCAACATCCTTTGTTGCTCCTATAGCTGCCATGATGGCCACAGATCAATGGAAGTGTCCTCCAATTCTGGGTATGTTCACACAAGATAATGACTGTATCATACCTGTTTGATTTACTTAGAATGTTACATCTCATAGAATATACTTGTTCAAAAATTATTTACGGAAGAGCTTTCATTGTATTTAGAAGTTGCTGAGCAATCAAGTAAAAATTCCTTTCTTTGTAAAATACACCCAGCCTCATGGCCAGGATTTGTAAAGATGTTCCTCATATTTTCAGTATTTTTGGTAATTCGTTGTATTTCTTATACCTTTGATCACTAGAATGTGATAAAAGTCAAACATATGTGCATTTTACAATTCACAGGTAATGGGACAATTGCAACAACTGATATAATGTCCTTTGAATTTGAGGATGAACCATGGATTCCCAGACTAAGAGCAGTATGCATTTATTTCATCTTTTGAATCTGAATTATGATGTGATATTTTGGTGGCACCGTATCAAACATTTTTTTAGCTATACATTTGAAAACAAAACCTGTGTTTTGCAAAACTTGCAACTACCTATTAATTCTAGGTGTAGATCAGTCTTAAACACATTGTAAAAGATCGAGCTCCCTGTATCTGCAGATCTCTAATAATAAAGTAGTCAGCAATCTGGAAACTAACCAGAGTTCTGATAGTGGATAACAAGCAAACTAATTTCCCCTAATTCACAGTGTCCTCAGATACTTTAACTGTTCAGTTCTATCTAGACAGTGATAATATGTTAAGACAACAACATTGTATTTCCTTTTGTCATATGTAAAGAGAGATGAGAGAGTCTGTGGCCTACTCATTAACAGATTTGGCATTCAGTGATCTGGCTCTAGCCTCGTTGGTTGAATGGTCTACTTAGTACAGTATCACAGATTCACAGAGGGTTTAGCCTGACGTTATCAAACTAGGTGGCCATGGTAGTGGAGTGGGTAACACATTCGCCTTCCAACTCTTAGTTCTTGGGTTCGATGGAAAGACATACTTAGTTAAAATTAGGGACTTGCAGTGACTGAGATAGTACGTCACACGAGATGCAGCTGTTAAGGCTGCTCTTATAGGGAGTAGAATGGACTACTCTTACGTGATTGTTCAGGAGTCTCTGCATTTGTCCCATGTGAATTGTCCCTAATACCACGAGGCATTCGCACTAACCTCCTGTACATAAGCTCTGCCATAGTGATATTTTGGAGCTTTTTTAAAACCTAGACACAGTTTGCATGATACTCAGAGAAGTCCCAATGGTGTAGTTCCTGAGGTTCTGCAGTTTGTTCCATAATAACATAAGTCTAAAAAGCAATTAAGTTGTAGTTTTGCTTATAATGCTCCAAAGCTTATAATGCTCTTTTCTCTTTGCAAAAGCGTACCTACCATTGTTCATTCCTTTTCTTAGCTTGTATTTTCTCCATTGTGCTGACCTCTGCTTATGCCCTGTATATTTGATTTGTCTTTCATTTTTCTTTCAATTATGTGGATTAGAGATTAAGAGCCATAAGGTTTAAGCAGAATCAAATCACCACAGATTCAAAATAACAATTTTATTGTTTACATAAAACTGCCCCCCCCCCCCCCCCCCCCCTATTATTTGTGCTCCGATTTTTAACCCTGAGCTCACGTGGAATCATCTTCATTTGACTGACTTTAGTAATGTCTTCAGAGCAGCGATATTGCTTGTGGAATTGTGTTGCTACAATATTTTTACAGATATCGGGGAGTTTAGCTGTTGCCTCAGTAGTTCAGATGTTGTTGGGTTGTACAGGAACTCTAGGTTTTATCGCAAACTACATTGGACCTTTGACTATTTGCCCAACTGTGTCAATGGTGGGTCTCTCACTGTTTCCAAGTGCCACAGAAGCGGCACGGCACCATTGGGGAATTGCCATTCTGTAAGTAAGAGAAAAATAAAAATGTAAAGCTCTGACTATTCATATGTCCTCATCGGTGAAGACACCTTTTAAAAGTAAATAGCATCCACTGACATTGAAATCGCCACAAAAATCATATGTTGGATGAGAATGCATCACAAGTCAAAATACGATAAGGAATTTCTTCATTGGAGAAATTTTACATACAATACATTCTTTAAAATTATATGACTTATTGAGATGGTGGGTGATATATTTACCTCCAGCCTTTCACTCTCAGTGATGTTCCTTGACTTTGTACATCTTAAACATTGGAGTTGGAAAGCTGACAGCTAGGTTATTTAGGCTATGTCATTTAAAGTGCAACACCTTCGCCAATTAGAGAACATTTCCTTCCTCCAGAACTGAAATGGTTTGTTATGACATGTATCAAAAACCAAACCCATTTATATAAAATCACTGACTTTGTCTTAATTATTTGTAATCTTTCTGACTTTGCTTGCTAGAGTGGATTCGTTAAAATCTGAATCTTGCCAAAAAGTTGCTCCTGATTTGCCATTTCAAATATCTGACTCACCAGTTTAAACTCCTCGGGGGTTAAAACAACAGTAAAATAAATTAAATGTTCCGGGAATTCATGAATTCCATATTTACAAGCTCCCGGTCACTTTTGTTCAAGTCTTCTAACATCATTTCCAAAAGTAATAAAATGTCAATGTGTAATTGAGAATATCTAAATACCTCTTAACACTAAAAAGAGTGTAAAGGGATTCCAAAATCCACTTGCTAGGATTGGCACAAACAGTAATAGAGAGACACATGTTTCTCCTATTCTTAAAAGACCTCATTAGTTTCCAGTTGAATATCACTACATACTCCAAATGTCCACTTTGGTGTATATGTTTATTCACAGTGGTCATCCCAGGATTTTGGTTCTCTTTTATCTATTCATTGTGGTGGATGTGGTACAAAGTATAGTCGATTAAATAAAATGTTCTTGGAATTTCCTATTCTAGCCATCTGTACATAAATCCAAGAAACACTTTGGTCACAGTTTTGCATTTAATGCTCAGATTGGCATGATTTATCTCAGCATGTTAGTTCTGCCCTCATTTTGCCTGTTTTAGGAAAATCTAGATACTCATTTCTTCAAAAAGGCTTTCCTACCTTAGTGCATCAAAAACAACCTGGTGTCCCCGTGGTATTGGCCTGGCTATGGCAATGGAATAATGATTATTGAATCAGTTTTTTTGGGTTGCACCTTAGAGTTAGCCTGGGACAGAGGTTAAGAACTATAAAAGTCTGGAATATAATAGAGCTATGTTTCTTCAACTTTATTTTGTCGTGTATACAGAACTGTAGTGCTGGTGGTGATATTTTCCCTGATACTGGGTGAGATCAAACTTCCATTTCCATCATACAGTTTCAAACTCAAGAGCTGGGATCTGGAATACTACAGATTCTTTAAACTTTACCCAGTAAGTATTCCACCATTCTGTATTTTAGTTGATTCAGTGATCAAAACTTTCATTCTGGTAGCAATTTAAGTAGCTAATAGTTAACTCTTATTTAGCGAACCTTTGACTGAATCAAAACCTTAGTTTACTGGGAAGGTTTTTCATTTTTGTTTTAAAAACTGTGCAGAAATGGCAGTCTTTTTACATTCACTGATGCCGTTTGAGATATGATAACCTTTTTGGTTCATTTTATTAATATTGAATTAGTTTACTCATTATTCATAAAAAATGGTAGTAAAACATTCCTTATTGGACATGTACAAAACATATATATCTTTCAGGAAGATTAAAACTATAATATTCATGTTATATTTGTCAATTTGCCTTCCTTGCAATGTATCCATTGTATAATTTCTAGGTTTTACTAAAATATCTTTTCAAACATTATTACAAAAGTTACATCAGCTAATTCAGTTCATAACTTGGAGTATTCAGAAATAGATAAAAAAAATGTGAATATCATGAATATATACCAGATATATATGTTGCATATATATTTATATATTTTAATGTTTGACATGGAAACATGGCTGCAATGATGCAGGCTTCACTTTGGAAAATTATGTATTCTCATTACTGGAAAACTATACACACTACAACAGTTATTTCAAATACTGCTTTTATGTATTAAAATAACACTTTGCAATTTTCAGCATATCTTTAGCTTAGGCATTGCCTGGTTACTGTGTTACATCCTCACATTAACAGATGTTTTTCCAAATGACCCGAACCACCGGAACTACTTGGCCAGAACTGATGCCAAACTGGATGTCATTGACAAAGCAGCTTGGTTTTTTATCCCCTATCCAGGTTTGTTGTGTTTCTGTCCTTGGCAAACATCTTTCTCGTTCCTGCAGGGTAGACGTTGTAGCCCTTGAATGTAATGTAAACTGTAATGTCACATTTAATTAAGTCTTCTTCATTGAAATTAACCGAGATACACAGTTTTAGTAGAATATAGGAATCTTAGTTGTAGAAGTATGGACATAGATATTGATTGTAATAAGATATCACAAAAATCTGCCACTGTAGCCTAGTGGGTAACACATTCACCTAGGAACACAGAAGACGTGGGTTCAATCCCAGGTACAGGCAGATACATAGTGGCTCGGATGACCACTTAAATAGGTAGTCCTCTGTAATTGGGTCCTATCTCCAGTGGCAGGTTAAAGAACCTCAAGGACGTTGATAAATCATCATCCTTGATCCTCTGTCTTTCAGTTCGGGGAATGTCAGTAAATCTGAGAGTTGGTACAGTCGGATGGGTCATATAGCCCTTTGAGTCCTGTAGTACATGGATATATTGCACTGAGTATAAATACAAAACAAATACAAAACATTATGCGTTAGTTGTGTGCAACGAGACAGAACAAATCAGTGGAATACTGCATTGCACAAACCTTTGGAATTGTCTTTCAACTATCATTAAGACAGTACAAAATCTTGATCAACTGGTATATATGCCTGATCGCCTCAAAACAACTGTATACGATAAAGTTGTCAATGCTGTGTGTTAAAATCATTCAAGAACTAAAAACATGTGAATCAACAGATGGGTCTTACCTATACATGTGAAAATATATTTTAAATCTTCAGAAATTAAAAAAATACTCCATAATTTGACAGGTCAGTGGGGCGCCCCAACCTTTTCTGTTGGGGTTTTTGTGGGCATGCTTGCTGCCACAATAGCATCCATTGTGGAGAGTATTGGGGACTACTATGCCACAGCTACAGCAGCCAATGAGAGACCTCCTCCTAAACATGCCATCAACAGAGGGATAGCTATTGAAGGCTTTGTGAGCATCATATCTGGATTGGTGGGAGCTTCACATGCCACTACATCTTACAGTGGAACTGTAGGGTTTATCGGGATCACAGGAGTAAGACAACAAGTTCTTATATTTTGTACAATGTTAATTTCTATTTGGCAAATATTTATGTCAATATCACACGTGGTTTCTAGAAATGGTAGAAGTATCCAAAACTATTTTCTACATAGCATCTTTACATGCAACACATGCTTTAGTATTAATCAATAAAATTTGCTTCATATTTTGCGGGGGGGGGGGGGGGGGGGTTATCACATTCAAAAACATATTAGATTTATGAAAACATGATAATATAGCCCATCAAACGTATTTATTTAAGTTAAATTGCAGTTTACCAGTGGGACACTGTGGCATTATTTTCTATCCAGGTGGCTAGCAGATTTGTGTGGCAGGTCATGTCTCTGATGTTAATTGTATTTGGAATGCTTGGAAAATTTGGAGCAGCACTGACCATTATACCTGACCCAATCATAGGAGGACTCAGTGTAATTGGCCTAGGTTGGTAATGATATATAGTTTTCTACAGGTTGCTTTAATCTGCTCAAAATACAAAAAGTAAAGTCAACATACTCTTGACATATACTTGACATTGCTGACTTAGTCAATGTAAAGCGGATCATATAAAAAACCTCCTGTATACTACATTTATAACAGTACTTGTCACAAGTGACGCATTCATTCGAGACTGTATCATTCAGAGAATCATCTCCAGGTTAAGCCCATTCAGACTGATAGAATAAACCACATTTCAAAATATTTCTTTCATCTGTTGATAAAAGTAATTCTTATGCTATAGCTTAGTGTTTACCATTCTCTGTTTTAACTCTTATCTGTAAAAAGGTACTCGGTTTTACCTTTACATGTGTTTAAGAAGGCTATAATTGCATATTATACTTGTAAGTTTTGTAATGGTGTTCATTACTTTCTGCCATGATAGAGTAATTTTTACATCTTACTTGCCAGCATTTTATGCCATGTAGTTCTTTACTTTATAAAGACACAGCTCATGCAAAGCTCATACAGTGGTTTTGTATATAGCAAACATCTTATCCACCTGCACTTCAGACAACTCATAATTTTTTCCAGATCAAACATACTAAGTTAAAGATCAATTTCTAGCATGAGTTCAAGTTCATTTGAAAGTTTCATGTGCAGTTGCGAATTTTATTGCTTTGTCCTCACACATTTAATAGCCAAATTTGAAGAAATTTGTCATCTTCTTTGTAGAACTATTTTTTAGAATTTAAAATTGAAGCAATGTAAATCAAATTATTTACTTTCTACTTCCTATTTTGTACAACTACCTTCCAGGTATCTCCATTTTTCTAACAGTATCTAGTCGCACAGTTGTGCTACTGTCATATTACAGTGCCTTTTACGGTTTATTCGTGTTGAAAGGGAATTTCCACAAGGTTTGTCGCTGACCCTAACAGTGTGTGACAGTGAGACACTGTGGTTCTTCTAGCATCAAACGTTTTGACACGTTCTAGTTTTGATAACACATGCTACCCCGACGGTTATATAAGGTGAAGCAAGGTTAATGGAGATTATCTGGTGATCTAGTACTGTGGTGTTACTTTTGCTGACAGTCGGGTCTCGACTGCAGTAAAGCCCCCAAACATCTATAAAACCACGCATCACAGTCTACCACCATTATTTCTTCTTGTGACCTCGAGTGGGCAACATCCCTATGAGTATTCACCCAGTTGACGGATTAAGACTACTTGGTGGGATTCTGCAACTCCAAAATGGTAGACTTATGCAAAATATTGCAGTTCATCTTGATTTGGCCTGTCGTGGAAGATGTAGGTGTGTGAGACAGAGTTGAGTTACAAATTGGAAACTGGAGAGGCCACAATTTGGACAGTATGAAGTTCTGATGGACCAGCTGCTGAAATCTGACTTGTATGGCCACAGAAACTTTGTGAGCTTGTCTCTAGAACCCCCAGAGAGCTGATGGCAAGGGACAAGTAATTCGGAAGCAGAAGATTTCTGGAGCTACTTCAAGCTGGATTTAAGATAGCCATAACCCTGAGATACCTGACCACAGGGGACTTCAACAAGACCCTGATAAACGGTTTCAGAGTTGGTTTTAACACCATATTACTCTTTGTGACAGAGGTGTGTGAGGCAATCTGTCAAGTTTGTCTGTGGGATCCATAGATGGGAAATATGTAGCCATAAGATGTCCAAGACAGTGAGGGTCCAGATATTACAACTACAAGGGGTCCTACTCAGTGGTGATGTTAGCTCTTGTAGACACTGACTACTAGTTTCTGTGGGCAGATGTGGGGAGTAATGGGAAGTGCTCTGATGCCCAGATTTTCAATGAGTGTCAGCTACAACAGAGCTTCCTTGATGAGACCATATTAGTCCTGGAGCTAGGTAAGATTTATTTTTATCAGAAGCACCAAAAGGTCTGAGGGTTGTTTCTTATGTGTAATTTACTCAGGAATCTGTTATCAAAACCAGTATAAAATTTTAGTTTATTCAGCTTATATGCTACTCGGACAGTGATATTTCATATGAAAGTAAAGCTCAATGCCTGTACCTCCTGGTGGTATGTAAAGCATTTCTATAATTTATATTTAAGATTAGTAAAGTAGCAGATAACGCTTGGTACACATGCACACTTTAGGTCCCACAAATTGACCCTTTTCGCTATGGGGTACCTCACTTTGAAGTAAAATTTCATGTCTTAGGTCTACCTGTATGATCATAAGAAATGGATTTGCAGATTTCTGAGAAAATTGCACACAAGCAACAACCCTCAGACCTTTTGGCGCTTCTGACAAAAATAAATCTTACCTAGCTCTTGGACTATATGGTGTCCAGATGCTGATCCATTGCCAGTTAAAGACAGGGGCATGCCATACTTCATAGTAGCAGATGATGCCTTTGCATTGAAGACTTGGCTAGTGAAGCCTTTCACTGGTAAATATTTGAATAATAAGGAAGGCATCTTCATCTACCGACTGTCTTGGTCCAGACGGGTGGTGGAGAACGCTTTCAGGATTCTGACACCGCTGGCACAGTAGCCACACAATTTAACATCAGTGGTTGTGTAGTGGGGGACTAGAATGGAACAACAATGCTACAGTAGAAGCCAAGATACTTTACTTGAACCATTGCTATAGCAACCCTGTTGGGGCTGTTCCATGGCAGAATGATATGATCTAGTTCAAGGACTGTCATGAACTTTGTTGCGGGACTGTTTTGTTAATTGCATAAAATAATTCTAATTTTTAAAGCAAGTGTTATTTAGTATTAAAAGCTATGAAGTAAACTGGTGGTTAAAAAGGAAATTTTATTTCTTTCCTATATTGTTTAATGACAAATATATGAATAAAATTAGCTGGACAAATGAAACCAAAGGTCAAATCTGGTGAAAGGTCAACAAGTTCATATAACCAGTGAAATGTCGCCATTCTCTGCTTTGGTCATTTGGTCAAAGGTCATATTGGAGGTCATATTAAGGGAATGCACCTCGGTAGTCCTTATAATTCATCTGTTGCACTATGGCAAGATTAGAACCGATCATATATATCAGTTGAAACCCAAATTTATATATTTCTTACTATTATCACAACAATTGAAACCCAAATTTATATATTTCTTATTATTATCACAACAATTGAAACCCAAATTTATATATTTCTTACTATTATCACAACAACAAAAATTCAAGTACACAAATGTTAACAGAAAATGCACAGAAAAAAAAACAATTCATTACAAATACCAAAAAGACAAATAATAACAACAGTAAACCAAGGAAAAATAAATTAATATAATACTTAACAAAACTGCATAACAAAAGTATCACAACTTAGGAGTAATAAATACACAGTGAAGAAAAAAAGGAATAAAAAAACAAACCCAAAGGAAACACCATTAGTGCTACTACCAGCAGTAATTACTTGAAATAAGAAAAAAATTGCAAGCCAACAGCAATAATCATCAGAAATAACTGTTACTGAAACTTTTACATAAATGTTACTCTAGGCCAACAGTAATACCTTCAGCAGCATCCAAATGACTGTAAATATTAACACTTACAACGAAACCAACAGTAGTACCAACAGCTGTAAAAACCTCAAACGTTAAAACAACACACAAGAAAGGCCAAAGATATTACTGCCAGCATGAAAACTTTGACATAAGATATCAAATCTTACAAGTTAATTGGGGGCCATGGTGGTGCAGTGGTAACACACTCGCCACCCACCTCTGAGGTCGGTGTTTCAAACCTTGTTCTTTATGTGGGCAAGTTGGTAGTTGCTTACCGATAAGCAGCATTCCATGACCCCAAGTGACCTTGGGTCAAACAAAGGTCACCTCACAACAGATCCAAGATGAATAGGATCCCAATTTGACAAGCCATACACGCTATGAAAATAGTATATGAAGGCAGTTACACACCACGACCACCAGTGACCATGGTGTCAGATAATGACACCAATGACCTCGGTCATGTAAAGGTCACAGAGGTCAAAAAAAGGCCAAAAAAGGTCATGTAAAGGCCATAAAGGTCGAGTTTTGAAGTCCAAAAAAAGCCTGAAAAATTGCTGAAACCAGCAATCCAAGAAGAGGAAATAGTAACAAAATTTTAAATAGGCAGTACATGGACCAGCACCAAGATCAAAGCATAACCCAGGTCAACTCAACCTGGCCCTACAATGTTAGTTAATTCCATAGCAATAAGAAGACCTAATGCGTTTATTCAATTATTACAATGATTTAATATACATTCTAACATCAAATTAAATGTTCTTGTAAAGCATATTAATACTGAGTTTGAAGCAAGTATATTTACATATAAGAGTCCATCATGACTAATGAATCCCCCTGACTACAAGAGTCCATTATAATGCATAACATTTGAATACTGTAATTTATGTGTATAGTATTGCAATTGCAAAGGTACAATTAATGTACCCGTGCAATTGCAAAATATATATGCTCCTTAAGGAGTAACCTCGGGATTAACCCCCCAACTAACAAATGATTGAAATTTTAATATGTAATAATTAAGATAGTCATTTAAAATAGAAAGTACTAAAAGTACTGAATAACAAAGATAACTGAGTAAAATAGACCACATGACAAATAAATTGTAGCATACGAGAAGTAATGTGTTACACTAAGATATACTAATTACACATCACTGGAACGCCAGAGTGGTGGCAAAAAGAGAGTCCTCTGAGAGCACCAGAACCATGTAAAATGACACAATATGCTGTGGTCCAACGCTACATGAAGCTCCAGCTACACAGTGAAGATCTCCCACAGGCTTAATATCAGACAACTTCACATCAGCATAATAACACAGAACATGGGTAACTCTTACAACTAGAAAAGACTTTTAAGATCTGACAATACAACAGATATATAATAAGGGTGTGGTTTTGGGTGGGACTTAAAATCCTTAATATTTTTTCAATTCCCGCCCATGCGACTGCCGATTCAAATCTGAAGGGCCCTCACTATACAGCAGGGAGGTCCAGTTAGTAGCAACTCAGAAGTAGCAATGTGTCAAAAGTATCCCTCTAGTGAATGGAAGTCAAACTAAAATTCCTAGGAGTCCTGGAGTGATTGAGTTGACACCTAAATGTCAACCTTCCATTTACAGTTCAGAACCTTTACCAACTGTATGTACTGGTTTCCTTTGCCCAAAAAACTACCCGTCGTGATATGATGATATAAAGGCCCAAAAGAAAATATTTACAGACTATACATAAAAGTAAAATTGTTAGTGAGTGAAAGATATTAAAGACCCAAAACAATGTGCATTCTGGTTACAACGTTAGAATTATAGGAAATTCAACTCAACTAAAATCTACAAAGCCTACATCAGATTAAACATGCAACTTCTCATTTATATCTTCAACCAGGTGAAGGCGCTAAGCTAAAAAATCTCAAAATATATCCATTAATTTCAAATACCTTTTGAGTTTACTTTGTTTCAATTATATTTGGTGAAAGACAATTGGTGGAAATGGTGTCAAGTGTTGACACAAAAAGTCAAAACAAAAATTTAGTAATCCATAACATCAATAAACAAAAATCTAAAAAATGGCATAATTTCGAATCAAAAGTGTTCACCATTTCAGTGTCATCATCTAAAACGCTAAACTTGGTCCCAGAATCCACAGGTTCTGGGCCTTTAATATCCTAAAGTGAAAAAAACCAACACATTAGGTTACTGGTTGCCGTCTAGTAGGGTAGTTGGGATAACAGACAGAGCAGTGGTGTAATTGGAGTAACAGACAGAGCAGTGGCACCTCCAGAAGGGTTAAATGAAACATTGCCAAGGTCTGTCAAAGAGTACTGAGACAAGTTGGTAGGGTCCTTCATTGTGATGATTCAGATCTTAGCAACAGACGTAACAGGGGATTTCACCCCGACAACAGCACACACCTGTGAGGTCTGAGACAGGAGACCAGCTGTCGGAACATAGGACAAGACGTACTTCTGCAGTGGGTGGCCCTCTGCAGACTGTTTGGGAGTTGCAGATTGGTCAATGTGCTGCATGATCATGTGGTAAGACTGGTCCTGGGAGGATCTCCACAAAGAGGGTTGATCTCCTTCAAAGATGCCTTCATCTAAAGGCACCAGAACCAAATCTTCAAGAGATTTTGAATCTCCTCAGTGTCCCCGCTGTCCTTCTGGGACTTCCTGGTAGATCCAGAGGGAATCTGCTCAACTGACCCCGCCAATACCTCTTCCTCAACATCTTCAGGAGCAGTAGAGCCAACAGATTCAACAGAGCATTGAGGTACCAATAAAGGGGTACTTGTCAGTTGAAGAAGTAGATGCTGAACCCACGGCAGCAGCCGGCACCCCAGGTGTAGACACAGGTTTCAACTGAAAATACAAGAACAAAATACATTCAACTGTGATGACACAAGTGCAAGGACATCATTGAAATTGGAAGGAAGGCCCTGCATTATGGATATGGCTGCCATATTGCATCTTCCTGCACCTAAAATTAGGTATTGCATAAAATAACCGAGGAATAACTTAAAACATGTACCACCAATAAGGTTAACAAAAAATACAAATAAATTAATACATCATATTTACCTGTTTTTTTTTGTTTTTTTTTCAAATACACAGCTTTACAATTACTCTGAGAGATTTAACTGTTACTACACAAGTCACAAGTATGCTGATGTTTAAATTACAAAAGATACTTACACAAGTCTGCTGACTAGGCACGCAGTCTATGTGCTTCTCCAGAACTGTAACTTATCATGCATATATTTGTCACGATGCGTCAGTTCATGTGCACCATCCCCTATTCCCGGCCCTGCAGCACTGTATACTGATCACTTCATTATTTTTTATTCCCGGCCTGCAGCATTCCAGGGTATGTAAATAAATATGCATGCTAAGAGTTAATATTTTATTGAAAATAATCTGAAAAATGTAAAATATATATTTAAAAATTTTAAAAAAGATCATATAAAAATTTTTAAAAACTCACAAGTCATTTAAGTCATTTTCTTTTTGGCCCAAAACCTAGATCATTTCTGTGTATCTCTGTAATCTCTCAAACCCTTCTTGTACAAGCAAGGGGTTTCTCTATTTCAGCCTATTACCACCTCTTCTGTATCAGCTGACATCACCAGGTTTACATTCCTTTCGTTTTCCTCTGCAGTTTATCGGGATAAAAAAACTTCATCAGGCTCTTGCTGTTCAACAGTAGCCAAGTTAGCAACAGTGTCACCATCTGATTCATTATTATCACTCCAAATTGGCGGGTGTTTGCTTGCTTAGTCCTCGGCATGTTATGTATTACCTTAAAGAATTAGATCACAAAAAAAAGACTTTTCAAAAGTTCCCTCCACGGTTCAAGATGACCAGCCGAATAAAGACGAATGTATCACTGAGCATACCCTCTTTCTAAGTACGGTTGTCATGTGGATCAGTAGTTCATCTCCCAGAAACCTTCGACAATCACGGTGTGACAGATGCAGTGCCTTCAGTCACCTTTGAATACCTTGTGTAGAGCTTGCATAACAGTATCAAATGAGAAGCTTGACAGTAGATCACAGCCCCCTACCTTCAATAAATATGCCATTAAAAGGATGTGACCTTCAGTCGCCGTGTCCTATCAGTGGCCCACTGAGTTGTAACTTATTTCACCTTGTCTCACCGTGCCAAAAAATGTATGTACAGTTCTTACTGACAGACACGGTGATGTATATGATGGTGGTACTGACATAGGATAGTGAATGACGGTGTTCAGGGATTGGGACCCTGGGCAACTGACTCGCAAGTTTGCGAATGGATGTCAGGCTAGGATCCAAGGGCAGGGACATTTTACAAAATGCAGGCTATGGTGGGGGATGCCACCTTTCAAATCAAAGGTGTTTCATAATGCGTATGATGCTTCTGTACATTATGATAAATGAAAAGCCACCATATTTAAACTACATTAGTACCAACTGGGCCAAGATGTCTATATTGTCAAGCACAAATCTTCGTAAACTTTTGTGAATTATTAAATTCAAATATGCACTGTAGAGATGGGAGATGAGTGAGGTTTCTACTTTACATCCTCTGTCTTTAGTTTACCTCCTGAATACCCTGATAGTGTACTCCTGAGCATAATCTTATCTGTCGTACAAGTTATCAAACGTCAAAGTTTTGTTTTTCAGTTATATTTTAAAATTTTAAAAGTGAGCATTTCTGTCCCAAGTGCTTAATGACTAGTCTTTTAGTCATAAAAGGCAGTTGACATCAGGTGTTATGACTAAACTTAAGGGTGTTGTAACTTATATGTGGCCTCTATGGCCTGTCTTGTTTACTCTGATTCGAAATGTCAATGTGTCGTTTAGTCCCATGAGAAGGTTAGTCTTAGCAAATTTTGGTGATACTATTTATTATTTCATTTGAGACAATATGGTTTTATCTATTTTCGATCACCTTTTTGACAGGATGAGTCATGCAATGGACTAGGTCTTACAAAATGTTACAGAAGTGGAACAGCGGTAATGCATGTAGTTGTATGTTTATGCTTTAGGGATGGTGATATCTATTGGTCTGTCAGTCTTACAATACATTGATGTCAACTCTTCTCGTAATATGATGGTATTGGCAATCTCCTTCATGCTCGGTATGATGGTACCTTTCTATTTACAGGACAATCCAGGTATCATCCAGACAGGTAGGCATTCCATATTAATGTTTAATAAAATTTATTCTATGTGCCTTGACATCTGCGAATATTGAATTAAGGTTCAATATGATATTATTTGCATTATATAACATTTTACTGATATTATATAACATTTAACTGAAAAGTAATGCCCATTACTTCATAGTGAAACAGTATTTTTTATCTTTTATATGGTTTATTGACAAAGGTCCATATCATACTCTGGATACAAAATCCATATTTTTAAATGCACCCCGGTATAGGTCTGTGCTTTACAAGTGCTTCCTACTTGTATGAGTTCATGTATAAATTAGTGTGGCTTTCATTGGATAAAACTATTTATGTATGTAACTTTGTAGTTTCAGTTTATAGTTCTAAGTAGTATCGATTTGTTATGTTTTAAAATACAATGTACAAATGAACAGTCTATTCTAGTTATCGATCACAATTCCAGCGCACGACTCAACCCGATAACAATACTACCAATGATACAAGTTGTTGTATTTTGATTTTATTTCGCAGGCAATGTTAATTTAGACCAGGCCTTGACAGTGTTTCTGAGTACAGGGATGCTTGTTGCTGGGATAATTGGTTTTATACTGGATAATATCATTCCAGGTTAGTAGAGCATGCAGCCCCCAGGGAGTCCCACATAATAATAAATAAAACACCAACTGGGTTTTAAAATTTTCTATTTCTACTTCATTTGACATACACACATTTATTTATTCATTAACATCAATCTTTATAAATTTTGATCATAACTGAGTTTGGGGCGTAGTTTGAACGAATCTAAATATGAAACATGAACATATAGTGAAAACTGGGTCACCTAAGGTCAAGCAATTTGAAAGAGCTTGGGACTATGTCACAGGTCAAGATGGTAGTACATGTAGGCTATAGGGCTTAAGCTGTGGAACTAACACTGCTGAAATAGGCCCGTTGAAACCCAAAACTACTGAATGTGACTACTAGCTTCTGTATAGGGTGGAGGAAAGCTATGATGACAAGTAGTAAATAAAATAAATGAGGTTTAAATACATGGCTGTACGACACTCTGAGATAAAACTCGCACACTCTGAGGTGATTTGTTGAATTACTTATAATTTCGGGTAAAAGCAGCAACCAAACCCGAAGTAGTTTCAGATCATAGATAGATAGATTGATAGATAGTTTATTTATTATAGTGACATGTACATACAAGTATAAATACAGAGTCTATTATAACAGATGGAGTTGTACCCAGCCCTACATGGGCTTATATGTCATCTGTACCAACTGTAGGTATGAAGACCTAGACATCGTCCTCATCTTAAAATACTTTATCATACGCAAACTCATAGCATTTATCTCTTTTTTCTCGTTGAAACTTGGGATATAGTTAGCAATTTAAACATTATTAATTATATAAAATACTCTTTCTCCTTTCCCAGGAAAGACATATATATTTGGCTAGATTTTTTTGATACATTTTGTTAATAAATATAAATTTCTCGTCCATGGTCATTGTATTAAATTCATGTGACACTCTAATGCTATTGAATAAATTTGCCCTATAGTCATTATAAACGGGACATACCAATAGAAAGTGGAATTCATTTTCTATTTCATGAGAGTTACACATTTGGCAGGTCCGTTCTTCAACCTGAAGGTATCTAACATTGCCATTTTCTGTATCACTTTTAACATGAAATCTTCCTGTTTCAATCCTCAATGGTAGGATACCAGCCCTAAATTGATAACGTAGGGCTGTTTGAGTGAGTAGAGCATGAACTTTCAGTAAACCCTGTGCCAGATCATTTACACCAATCTGCATTGTGATTGACACATTTTAAAAAGGACTGAACTGGACAGTTGAAATATGGTAGAAAAGTAGGAAACCATCTGCATATTTCATATGATTCAGTGATGTTTTAGTGGGAAATGCAGTTCTCTGTAGTTTTAAGCTGTTGTAATCGTATATAAAGTGTAACTCTGAAGCTAATGTTAAAAATATAGCAGTGACACAGTTATCAAGTACCGAAAAATAACACTTGATAAAAAAACTGTAATGTGGGTTTGCTTCAAGAAAATAATTATCACTTCAACATTGCCATACTGGCGTTAAAACCAGTTAATACTCTATATTGATTATTTCAATTAATTATTATTTAGTATTTTTAAATCACGCCTGGTACCTTATTAGTTATATTGTGACGGGTAGTTGGAAGGACATAGGAAAGCAGTACATACAGCTGGTCAAGGTTATGTACTGTAAACTGCCGACCAATGGTAAGCAACTACCAGCTTTCCCATAAGGTCAGACCAGGATTCAAACTCTAATCTCAGAGGTGGGAGATGATTGTGCTACTACTGATCTACTGTGGCCCCCTATAATGTTTACAGACATTGGGCTACTTTAATGGGTCGATTCACAGTTTCATTCTATAATTTCCAACCACTGGGGGTCAAGCCCACTTTGTTCATACAATATTTTGTGTGCACATTTGAAAACATTTACAAACTTAATCCAGTTTATATGGTATTTTATGTCACTGCTAACTTTATTTAATAGTTCTCCTTCTCGTTGAAATACATACTTTACAAATGTAAAGTTATTGCTAAGAAGAAAAACATTGAACAAATGATTTTGTTTAATGCTTAATCGGTTGACATAATTGAATGCAATACTGTATAATTTTTATAAATATTCTCTAACCAAAGATCCAAATCGAAGAGGGGACGTTTCAAACTCTAGTAAAATTGAATACATACGTAGCAATTCCAAGAATTTTTTTCTATTTTAAGAAAAGTAATACACTTTTATGTATTATCTTTCATTGTTATCTCCCACCAGCAGCCGAAGGTCGTGGTTGAGATATATCAAATGCCTTCAGAACATGTGTGTGTTCATCAGTGCATCCGCCTGTCCATTCATCACGTTTATACATAAACCTTAATATCTCATTAATTTATAATGATATCCTCACCAAATTTGCAGTTAATGTTTATGGCGATAAAAACGTGTCTGTGCAAAATTTTGGCCTCATTTTGAAAAACAAAATGACTCTCATAGCCAGTTGTTTGAAAATGAAAATCATAAAGATGCTCTAAATCTTAAAATATTGCAGCTAGCTTCATCAAAGTTGCACAAAGGATATATGGATAGAAAAGGTAGCCTAATATTAATTTTGGCAAAGTTTTTTTTTACAAAAATGGCTGACATATCACATGTTTAATGTCAAATGGAGTTATCCTATTAAAAATTTGTATCTCCCTTCCCATTACTCCTAGAGGTTTGGAATATAAAAACAACTTGTAAGAAGTCATGGCTTGGGAATCTTTTCCAGGTGTTAAATTTGACCTTTGACCGTTGCTTCAGGGTTAAATGGGGCCATCATACTAAAATGTCCTTATATCTACCTTATTATTGGTCCTAGATCTTCAGAATGTCAAAAGAGCTCATGGGAAGTCCTGACCTGGAAATGTTTTGCTTGTGAAAATTTTTGGCCTCATTTTGAAAAACAAATGGCCGCCATAGCCAATATTTCAAAGTTATTAAGATGCTCTAAATCTTGAAATATTGCAGCTAGCAACATCAAATTTAGCAATAAAGTATGATAGTAATTTGATCTAGTTTGGAAAAGAAAATGGCCATCATATCACGTTTCATATCACATGGGGTTATCTTATTAAAGGGCCTCAAATCTCCTTTTTCATTGCTCCGTGGGGTTCAAATTATGGAAACAACTTATCAGACGTCATGGCCTGAGACTCTTTTCCAATTGCTGACTCTGATCTTTGACCCCTTCTCGAAGGTCAAGTGTCCCTTAGTTCTCCATTATTACCGATCCTAAACTGGGAGATAACCACTGCTGCAGTAGTCTTGTTAATATAATATTTCAAAAATTTCTGCGATGTTTGTCTTGTACATGTGATGAGATTTTAAAAAGAGCCTGTAGTCCCAAATTTAACATACCACTTTTTTATTTGTATATTAAGTACATCCCCAGACAAAAACATTTACACTTCTCCCAGTTACACCACACTAATGTTTATGCCACTATTTTAAGTTTTATCACTGAAATTTCTCTCCCTCTTGGAATAAACAAAATCAAGGTCAGAAGTCCACAGTTTGTGTGTACTACATCACACGATTGTCAGAAATGTAGAAAGTAATATTTAGATTATAAAATACTGAATGTTATGCAATCTCATTTCAAAAGTTAACAAGATTATTTTGATTCTATCTATATACAAAGTCATATGGGCTAATGATTTCAAACCTAGGTTTGTATATAGCAGTTTTTAAAACTGTATTGTTTTACTCAATATAATTTCTTCCGTGAATGTTTAGCATAATAATAATTACTTAGATGGCACCATTGCTATTTATAATGAATTAAAAAAAATAAATAAATAAAATATAACCTTATAAATAATCATTGCAATTATATATCCATTATTAGATTTTTATCAAATATCATGTAAAGGTTTAAATTTTGATGTATAGTTGCATCACATATATGTATTATTTAGGTACTACAGAGGAACGAGGTATGCTGAAGATGAAGTTGCGAATGACGGAAGAGGTTGAATCAGGGACTAAATCAATAGATGAGAATGGGTTTGAGGAATCAGTGGACAACTCCAGTGTTACAGATGCTCCTATGGATATTGAGAATAGTGTGTATAATCTCCCTTGGAGTAACAAATGTCTGAGCAAGTCCACATGTTCTAAATACGTACCTTTCCTCCCAACATATGATGAAACCATTTATCGATTGCCAAAGAAATGTCAATGTTCTGAAAGCCCTTCTGAAGAAAACCATCCTTCTGTGAAAGAAGAACATCAAAATGGAATTGTGACATCACATTTGTAAAAGAGCACAGAAAGTTTGAAATCCCCGACAGTATGTAAATTTTTACCAATGGAAGCACACTTTAAAAGTATTGCTAAACGACAATCAATTTCTTTGCCCATTTTACCTGAGGGGAGTCCGGAATCCTAAAATAGTGACAGAATTACAAATGTGTCAAGAATTTCTCAAGAACTCAAGAAAATAGAAGGGAGTTTCCACACTTGCGGTTTCCACAAAGGATGACAAGTTGTACTTTTCTCCCTACTCCATTTTAATAGGCAATGCTAGAGACAATATTTTCTAAAACATTCTGACATAATTTGTTTATGTAAGATGTCAGACGTCACAGTAAAGGCCAACTGCTGTTTGTAAGAGAGTAATTACGCCATTCAGCTTAATGGAAAGCCAAAGTCTAGGGCATTAATCGTTAGCAACTATGAAAAATAAGATACCAGTTTCTCTTTTTCAGAAACCGTACTATGACTCTTTCTATTTCTTCACTTCATATTCTTATTTGCCTGTATGTATCAGTGTATATATACATTAAATATTAAGCAATAAAAGTAACTTATTTATATTAAGTATATCTATGTTTATGCCTGCAATTGTGCTTGGTCGACGGGCAGAAACAGTCAGATTAAAATCTGTTTAAAAAGCCGCTATTCCAATAATTGGTTTCACATTATTGGTCATTGAGTGGAACCAGATTATAACTAAGGGGTGAAGATTTGTATCAAAAGTCTCTTATTCACCCAAGTAATCATTCAGCGCCTGCCAGAGTTAGAAATTAATATCATTGTTTTAAGACTCAGAGTACTAAGGTAAGGTCACTAATTGTCGGTGTATTTTTTCAACTAGGGAGATGATTTTTCATGGACCGATTTCTCTGAGTCCCGTCTGGTTAAACTGTATGAGAATTATAGTCCCTTTGGTAATTTGTCACTGTGAAAGCACAGTGTACAACTAGTAAGGCTTCTAGTTGGTGGTATTAAGTTGCCAATCAGACCATAATTCTACATAATCATTCTCCGAGAAATGGATTACTACCATATGTATTTTCACAATATTTCAACACTGAGGATAGACATGGGTGTATCCATAATGCCCTCATATATTCATTTAGTAATTTTCACCCTTCTGGTGTATGTGTATGTTTTACTACAATAAAGAAAGGTAAAAGAAACATTGCATATTCAATCGTGGTTCTGGGGAAAAACTCTCTCCATTAAATAAAATACTCAAATGTAGTTTTAATATAATAATATTAATTAATTACTTGTAACATAACAGTTGTGTAAAGATGAAAGTTTTATGTTTGGGGGTGAACAGTTGTACTAATAAACCATGTGATAAGGTACTGTCACCTTAAACATAATTTAACTCATCTCTTAGGAAATTTTGTATGTTGGTAAATTTAATTTACTAACAATTTAAAATTGAATAAAGTTTTTCTCGATGCATTTATTTTTTCATACATATCAACCTGCTAGCCCTTTTACTTTTCTGTTTCTATAAGTGTTTTGATGAAACTCCACACAAATCTTTCCTAGATCAAAGCTCAATAGTTGAAGCTTCAGAGGAGAGGTCAAAACAAGGTCAGGTTCACGTTTGAGGAATTTAGTTACATGTTAGTCTGTATACAGATAAAAGTCTTCAAAGTTTCCAAAGATTTGAAAGGTTTTAAAATGGCCATACACAATGTGCAATGTCTTAGATCAACAACTCGTGCTTAAACATATATAAGTATCATAAAAAATTGACAACTGGTGTCTGTAAAATATTTGTAAATACGCCATAAATCGAGAGGGAAACCAGGGTACAGCCTGGTTCTGCGTAATAATCAGTACAAGTGAAGGATGATGAGAGGCGGCTACCAGTGAACTACCTGGCCCTGCCTTGAACTACAATGGCTGTGTATTGTTATATGTCAAATCGAGAGGGGGTCATCCAGGGTCAACCTGGAGCCGCCTAAGGTCATCTCAAAACTAGATGACTAATTCAATTCCTAACCACAACTTTAATGTACCAGGGTGGGAGCGTGGGTAATAAAATATGTGAACACACTTGTTTAACCTTCAAAATCTGAATTCAGTGTGCCCACACACTACTCAGGGGTTCCAAACTTGTTAAAGGTCATAGGAAGCATTTTCATATCATTCATTAATAATGACATTTATTATCCACCACGCAACGTATTTGCCCTAAATACGGGGAAATACAGACCGGGATGTATTTTTTTTGTATACACCGGCGCCCCGGTACTATGGATATTGGGTGTGATTAACTTCCGGTTTTTCAACAATATCTCGGAAAGTATGTAACTTAAAAATATGTATAATATATCATTAGAAAGGTGTTATTCTAGCGCTTCTGCTCATGTATGTTGCATAAATATCCATGCAGAAATGACTGAGATATTGCAAGGTAAAGATTGAAGTTTTATATTCAGTGTTGCTCATTCTTTTTGACAGTCTGTTTCACATTTTCTCATTAAATATTCATATTATTTGACCCATAAATCGCACAAAATGGTGGATAATAAAAGTAAAACATCCCTCATCAGACATATACAGAAAAAATATATCACTCATGAAGATTAACAATATAATACTCGTGCTGCGCACTCGTATAATATTGTTATCTTCATTCGTGATATATTTTTTCTGTATATGTCATTCGGGACGTTTTCCTATTATACATATGAAAGTTCAATTTCTGTAAAAATAAGATGCGTCTGGACAAGGTTACATGGAATATTCAGTCACTCTCTGTCAGATTTTTCAAGATTTTTAAAACTGTTGCCATTATTTTTCACTCGATAACTCCCATAAAAAATACAAGCCTTGACATCACAGGTTGATGACAATGTAAACAAAATAGGAAAACGTCCCGAATGACATATACAGAAAAAATATATCACGAATGAAGATAACAATATTATACGAGTGCGCAGCACGAGTATTATATTGTTAATCTTCATGAGTGATATATTTTTTCTGTATATGTCTGATGAGGGATGTTTTACTTTTATTATCCACCATTTTGTGCGATTTATGGGTCAAATAATATGAATATTTAATGAGAAAATGTGAAACAGACTGTCAAAAAGAATGAGCAACACTGAATATAAAACTTCAATCTTTACCTTGCAATATCTCAGTCATTTCTGCATGGATATTTATGCAACATACATGAGCAGAAGCGCTAGAATAACACCTTTCTAATGATATATTATACATATTTTTAAGTTACATACTTTCCGAGATATTGTTGAAAAACCGGAAGTTAATCACACCCAATATCCATAGTACCGGGGCGCCGGTGTATACAAAAAAAATACATCCCGGTCTGTATTTCCCCGTATTTAGGGCAAATACGTTGCGTGGTGGATAATAAATTATCACTCTCGGAAGCCTTTTAATACATATATATAAATATTTAAATGAATTGTATTTTCTGTTTTTATGAAGTTTATTTGTTTATAAGACACCAGTCTGCCATAGTAAATTTCTGAACTAGCCTTGCGAACATCTTTTACATGTGTTTCAGATAAAAAATTATTTAGAGAGGTAGGAAAAAGTTGGATAAAATCACAAATCATGCAGTCAACCAGGTTCAACTCTGAAATGAATTTGGTAGTTATAAAAGTCAGAATTATAAAGATTCTTTCAGAAAAAAAAATCAATAAATTTGACTATTTATTTATTTGGGGTTTTACGTCGCTTTCAACACTGTACAGGTCATATCACGACGGGTAGTTGTAAGGGCAGAGGAAACTAGTACATACAGTTCGTTAGGGTTCTGCCTAACTGCCAACCAACGGCAAGCAACTACCAGCTTTCCCACTTGAGGCCGTGCCAGGAATCGAACCCCGACCTCAGAGGTGGGAGGTTAGAGTGTTACCACTCTGCCACCATGGCCCCTAATAAATTTGACTAAAGCTGCATGATTATTATAAATGATTTATTCAAATGAAAACAAATTTTATATTTTGATTGCACTTTTCATCATAGCTTATCTTGATAGAAGTACCAGTGATTAAAGGCAAAAATTAGTATCCAGTACATTTTAATGACAACTTTTTTATTTGTCAACAGATTTTTAGTTTTATGTAAATATCTAACGTGAAAGGCTACTATCCCATCACAGTTTAAAAACCTTGGAAAAATGGGAGGAAGCAATATCACATACAGCTTCTTCATTCCAAGACAAGCTTACTTATATTATTTCTTCTGTGTTTGTTATAAATGTAGTTAAAATGAGATGAAACTTGGGAAAAAAACAGCATATGGAAAATATAAAGGCTAGTGAGCTTAAATCTTTAAAGAAACATGTTATCTTCCTTCAGTTTGTAAATATATACATGATATCGCTTGTTATGAACCTGTGACGTCATCAATCATCTTCTACGAGAAAAACAATATGTCGGCTTTTTACTCCACTTCGTAATATTTATTTTTTCTAAAGGTATTTATGGCTCTTGTACCATATATTTCTTAAAATAAACCACATTTTCATTCTCATGGGTTGTTTGTCTATTGAATTAAGTTAAATTTACAATTTTTGTGAAAAATGCTTCCTACGACCTTTATGCCCCTGTTCCACCAACGGATTAAGCCCCGATTGGGTCTGGGACCCTTAATCGTGGACAGTCTTGGAAAAAAATGGAAAAAAATTGACCAATGGACTGCAAAACAGAATCGATATGAAGGTCTGGGATTAAGTACAGATCGTCCTCAGGAAGTCTCAGGACGCCTCAGGCGGCCCCAGACAGTCCCTAACTGGTCTGGGACTAAGAACAGACTAAGCCATTTGTCTGGTCGGTTTGAACCACGATCCTGTCGTAGACAAACCGACTGGGTCCCAGGACGCCTCAGGCCTCCTGGGACTAAGCCCCGACTAACCCAGGATTAAGTCCCGACCCCACAAGGTGTCCTGAGGCGTCCCCAGGCGTCCCCAGACCGAGATAGCCGATTTTTGTTTTGCAATGGGACTAAGGGTCGCAGGAAGCCTGGGACTAAGAATAGAGGGTCTGGGACTAAGGGTCGGCGACTAAGGGTCGCAGGCGGCCTGGGACAGCATAGGACTGTGTAAATTTGGTCTGAGGAGGCCTGAGGAAGCCTGGGACTGGACATTTTGTTTATGGCGGGAAAAAATAATCGGTTGGGGTCGGGAGAAATATCAAACATGTTTAATATTTCTCACGGCCCCAACCAACCACAACCGACCCTTACAGGAAGCCTGGGACTAAGCAAATTTTTGAAACCGACCCTCACAAACCCTTAATCGGGAGCCTTAGTCGTGTGGTGGAACACCCACATTAAACAAATGGGGGTAAATTGTCTAAGAGGACCTACGAAATTAAGATGTGGAGTAAACTGATATAACAGGCCCCTTACAGGCCATGCTATGCAAAGCATGTCCGACTAGAAGATATAGGATTTTGCCCATTTCGCAAAATAGGCAGCGGACTTGCCCATTTCACGAAATAGGCAATTTGTCCAGTATTTGCTTGCCCATTTCATGAAATGGGCAAAACTTGGGTTGCCTATTTCATGAAATGGGCAATACCATGTATGAAAAATAAATTTCCATGCATAGAAGTCTTATTGTTTTAATGTTACTGTAAACACTATTTCACACGTATTTTCATATTTTTTTATAAATCTACAATATATAATACTGCTAAAATGATTAACCATGCTGGTACACTGCTATTAACACAAAATATATTTCACACAATTAGATATGATATTATTCCAATAAAAACATCTTTCTTCAACTCAAACATCAAATAGATGTTATATTATACTTATTGCAAATAAATACCATCTTCAGTGATTATGATTTACAATTCACAGCATATTGTCTTATTTATCAACATTGTCACAAAATTTGTGTTAAACCTTTGTTACCAAATAATCCAATTGTAACCACATCTCAGGGCCTGTGTCTCTAGAGGGCCTAATGGTTGATTGCAATTCACAATACTTATAGGTTGACCCCATATAAAAAGAATGCTAATCTTGAAAGAGGCCATTCCAGTGTCTTTCATTAATTAGGACACACAATTTACAGTTTATCTTTTGATCTAAGAATGTACATTGAATAATTGATCCCTTTAGTGATATTTTTGATACAAAAATTTTTTAAAGTTGTAAGTTGTGCAAATAAGTTATTCTTAAGTAGATATTTATTAAAGCTACCTTTAATTGTGTAATATTTCAGTTGCATTCATATAAATGTCAAACAAAACTTTAACATATTTAAAAATTGTGAGACAGAAAAACACAATTTATTTACCTTTTTCTTTTGAAATAACAGTTTTAATATTTGTTACATATTTGTAAAACTTCTATGCACAATAGGAAATTTCTTAAAGATATTAGCAAATTTTTTTGTTGATCTATGCATGGAAATTATATTTTCATACATAAGATTGCCTATTTCATGAAATGGGCAAGCCATAATTGAATAAATTGCCCATTTCACGAAATGGGCAAGTCAGTTGCCTATTTCATGAAATGGGCAAAATTCTTGCCTATTTCACGAAATGGGCAATTTCGTGGATTGGGCGTAACATATATATATATATATATCAACTTTTATTTATTTATTTACTTATTTGGGGTTTTACGTCGCTTTCAACATTGTACAGGTCATATGACGACAGGTAGTTTTGTGGGTAGAGGAAACCAGTACATACAGTTGGTCAGGGCTCTATACCATAAACTGTCGACCAATAGCAAGCAACTACCGTCATACTCACACAAGGTCCGGCGTTTGAACTGGCAACCTAAGATACCCTATTGTGTATTTAAAGTTTGGTTGATCTTGCACTGACCTTACTGACGCTGAACATGACACAAAAAGTGTGTAGCTAGAACCATTTTCCACAATTGTAAGCTAATCATTGTGGGTTTCAAATGTCACATTCCTGTTACAAGAATGGTTCAAGTGAAGTATATTTGGGGGGAAATATCTTGAATGTAAAGACATTATGCTTCCTTGGCACTTTAAATATTGATAATTCCCAGCATGAGCAGCAAAAGGTTCTTTCATATTTATAGCAAGTCCCAGTACCAAACGCCAGCAAGTCCAAATAAATAAAGAGAAAATGAATGATTATTAGAAAGGTTTCATTTAGAACTCAGCTATAACCAACCATCAGGAATTATGTAACTCCTAGTTCACACAGTTCCGTAATGGCGTCACGAGCTACAGATGAGTTTTACATATATAAATCATTGGGGCTTGTGGCCTAACGTGTTTCATGTCTTTGTAGTCCTCATAAGATTTCAAAAGCCAGGATATATATTTATTCAGGACACACCCACCACAGCATGGATGCATTTTAGAACTCAATGGATTTTTTTTAATTCCACAAGCTCTTGCGTGCTGTATTAAACTCAGCAGGCAGTAGGTTGGAAGGGGTGAGAGGGGGATAATAATGACTTTACGAGGTAACTCACTTATAAATGTCCACTTCCAAGTTACAGGTTTCATATATGATACAGCTCGTGCAGCAATATTCAAAATAGAATTGCTACAACCAAACAGAACTGTGTTAACAGGCCTTTAGATCCCTACACCATTACAATGTTATACATTTTTTTCACAGAATTTTCGTTTTAGTTACATCTTGCATATATAGAAGCTCATTTACTTCCAATCTTCTCTTTAGTGTAAAGAAAAAACACAATGAAAATCTGGAACACTTCTGCTAAACTATCTTAAAATAATGGGAAAGTGACACGTCATCCCATGTAAGAAAAATCTGTCAGTTCCTTTTTAATAGTTTGTGTTGTCACCCATGACAATGCGGATGGGTCGCCTGGCAGGCAGTGGAAAAAATCTTCGAATCATCTTATACTTCAATTAATAAATAGATCAATTAATAAATTTTACAGCTTCACAACTGTTAGTTTAAAACTTAATGCTGTCATCTTAGTATCAAATCGTCTTGTTTTGATCTTAACAATTTTTTCTGTTTCTTTACTGTTCTATCTCTTGCACCTTTACATAACTTACACTGCCTGCTCTCAAAGACTCCTGTTCCTTTTACACTATCATCTGTTCTATATCACATGGTGTCCAATGCTATTTCCCCAAGGCTGTCGGGTACAGACATATCAAATGCTGTTTTGGCATATATTCAAAGAAATGTTCAAGTTGGACAGTAATGAGTACGTAACAAGATGTAAACATGGTTTTTGACAACATATTTGATGTATTGTCCTGTTTGATGTAGTCATATGTAAAGCCTGAAAGCTGTGTATATTTTAAAATAATTTCATGGTAAATCTTTATATTCGTAAAAGTGTAGTGTATTGTGACATGATCAAAAAATAAATAAATAAGTAGATATGCAAATAAATGGGTGAATAGGTAAATAAATAAATGATGTCTACATTGATTAATGTTATTATGAACAGTTGTCGATATTCTGTAATAGTATGCTCTTTGTATATATCAATGTTGTGTTGTTGTGGTGTGCGTTTTTGGTTTAGTTTTCTTTTTCTTCCTTGTCACTGTCGGTTTTCATCAACCCAAAATACTTTCTATCGTAGTTCATTATTTCAAATAAAATTTGTCTTTACAAATTGCGGGTGCAAATAACGTAAAGGCTTCTGTAAGAATGTCCCAAAGAATAACAACCCCAGACTAGTCACCCTTCTATTATGTCAAGTCTCTGTTATATTTGCATAACGGATAGTTTACACTACATTATTTCTAACAATGTAATGCACTTGATAACGGTTTAGTAGGTAGCCTACAAACTACAAAAAGGGTGTTGAAATCATCCTGAGCACAATGAATTCAATACTGAATAAGCTTCTTAAATGTTGTTCATATTAAGCAGATTAGTGGGTACATTTATAATGTGGGTCTTTTGTTCAATTTTTCGTGAGATTCAGATAGTATGGAGTCCCTTTCACGAAATTCATAAACATGTTTTAGTCACTTTGTAAGTGGTGGTCACAAGATGATTTGGTACCACTAACTTTTCTATGATCACCACATCATCTGTGCTCAAAACTTATTTTGCTCATGATCACCAGATGACATGGCGATCACAACCAAATAACTCACGATCAACACATCATTTGGTGATCACCACTTATTTTGTAGTGATCACCAAATGATGTTGTGAACACCACAGATAATTTTGTGAATTAAGTCGTGCTCATAAGATCTTCTAGTGATAACCACGTAATTAATGGTGCTCAAGATTTAAAACATGTTAAAATTTAAAAAATCAGTGTCCACACATGGGACTCCATAAGATAGAGACAAATAAAGACAAAAATATAAATTCTATGACACCTGCACACATCAACAAAAAAAGAACAAAAACAAGAAAGAAACTAATTCTCCACTCTGTAATACTTTCAACGCATGAAAAACAAACAATAATGCAATTGCTTGAAAATAAGAAAAAAACAGTATAGTAACATGAAAACATCACCAGAACTAATCATCTAAAACGTCACCAGTGTCATATGAATGAAATAGTTTTTTTTTCGGGAAACAGCTTTTTCCAATTGACAAATTCCTATATCCATTGTTACTTCAATATAAGTCGACTGCCTTGCTGGGTACCAATTATTACCACCAGTTTTTTTAAATGTTCACATTTCAGTAATGACAACATATTTTGAAAGTCTTATGCTGTGTACTTGTTCCATTCACTTAGGTGACAGTTGCACCTTATTTAATTCATTTGGAACTGACTGTTTTCCAAGTTATGCATGATTTCATTTTATCTGGTAGCAAGATACATGATTACACTTTGTGTCAGCCTCAATACATTCATAATTTGCAAGCTTTACCCAATATTAAATTCATTTTTCGAAAAGCAAAACCAATGACAGTAAAGGTACGACAATATTAATTGTCTATTGAAATTAAACAGACCACAGAACTAATTTATTGAAAGCCAAATACAATATTCAAACCAAGTAGAACTTAATATTTCTGCATATCTTGACATAACGTTTATCACATTAATGCCCTTGTTCCACCAAAGGATTAAGCCCCGACCCTGTCGGCGACCCTTAATCGTGGACAGTCGGTGAAAAAAAAACAAAAATGGGCGGGAATACTGGGTCGGTTTCAAAGTCTGGGATTAAGTACAGATCGTCCTCAGGAAGCCTCAGGACGCCTCAGGCGGCCCCAGACAGTCCCTAACTGGTCTAAGAGCCGACTAAGCCATTTTTCTGGTCGGTTTGAACCACGATCCTGTCGTAGACAAACCGACTGGGTCCCAGGACGCCTCAGGCCTCCTGGGACTAAGCCCCGACTAACACAGGATTAAGTACCGACCCCACAAGGTGTCCTGAGGCGTCCCCAGGCGTCCCCAGACCAGGGTCGCCGATTTTTGTTTGGCAATGGGACTAAGGGTCGCAGGAAGCCTGGGACTAAGTGATAGAGGTCTGGGACTAAGGGTCGGGGACTAAGGGTCGCAGGCGGCCTGGGACAACATAGGACTGTGTAAATTTGATCTGAGGAGGCCTGAGGACGCCTGGGACTGGACATTTTGTTTATGGTGGGAAAAAATAATCGCTTTGAGTCGGGAGAAATATCAAACATGTTTGATATTTCACACGGCCTCAACCGACCACAACCGACCCTTACAGGACGCCTGGGACTAAGCATATTTTTCAAACCGACCCCAAAAATCCCTTAATCGGGAGCCTTAGTCGTGTGGTGGAACACCCACATTATACTTAATGTGTAATTAGTAATAATAATTAAGATAAGAAAGTAATTGAACAGATGATAATTTGTCAATACAACCCATCATTAAAATGGTGCTGTTTTTTTAAATAGCAAACGAAAAATTGATATATGTATGTTTATCACCTTTTTTCTTTTTAAAAGTTAAACTAAAATCTTTTAAATCAATCTTATGAATAAAAACTTAAACTAAGCATAAATCGTAAGGGAGGCTAAATGTTGTTGACCTGGCAAATATTGCTTCAATTCCCATGGCTATTCATTCAGCCCTGGTGGGCCCCCTAGTCCATTACCTTTACATAATGGAGAGCCATTTGCCCATTATCTACATAATAATTCATATTTTAGCAACATTATTGCTTCACCCACGTTCTTATTGCCACCACAGGCGATTATATTTTTATGAGAAAAATTTAAGGTAACTCAAAATTGTTTTAATGCTGATATAATAATATACAAAGGTCAAATGTGGAAGTCTACATATTCCAAGATAGCCACAATAAAATTTTTTTTTTCTGATAGAAGAATTAAAAGATTATTTGTGCAATAGATCCTAAAATATGTGCAAGGACTAAAAAAATTCAATATTTTGAATTTTTGCACTCTGTGTGTGTGTCAGAGTTTGTGTACATATTTTGCATGAAATAGATCCACTTAAAGATCACATGCAAAGATCAAGTGCTTGGATACATGCATTTACGTTCCTGTCAGTACTTCCTTCTATTGGAAAATACAACTTGAGAATAAGTGGACTGAATTATTACAGCTGATGTATAGTTACAATGATAATAAAATGATATTGTGGATCACTTCCTCGTTTTTCAGTTTTCTTATCATTACAAGTGCCACATAAAGCATGTTAAGAATACTTTAATATACAAAAAGTTGTACAATAAAGAAGTAGTAATTTGTCATTATATATGGTGATAACTCCTGATCCATCTATTTGGTAAAAGCTTATAACATCAATATAATTATGAAACGTCAATCTACCATATGTATTTAGGCCAGCTTATCAGCAGTTTTGACGTGAATTATCACTAACTAAATATTGCAACAGATATATAAATACCAAATCAATGTACCTTTCTTATAACAAACCATAGAATAACATAACTATAAGTAAGGATACCTGTTATAAGAATCTCAACTGTAAGTAACCGAGTTGTTTGCAGTTAACAAAACTGACATAAATAACTTAAAATGTTATTGATGGGAAATCCATTTATGTATTGTAAATTACTAAATAACATAATATTAAAAGAAGTGAAAAAAAAAACAGTATTATAATAGATTTAGTAGATTTTTGGTACAAGGTAGGTATTCATTTTGCACTAATTTAAATTATTCCTGAAATACAAGTCTTTTAAAATCAAATCATTATATCTTAATTTTTGTTTCTTCCACTTTTGTGACCGTTAAATCTCTTGTTACAGTCAGTTCATTTCCGTGAAAACTTGCTGTACTACTTCATTCAACCTGGTAATCTGCTGTAGGTTCTGGTCAAATATCTGTACCAATAACATCATATCACGGGCCGCATTCCAAAATAAAGGTTGAACGTATACAAATACACACCTTTGTGTTGCCCAAAATTTGTAAACATTGTCAATTTGAGTCCGTTTGAAACCTTGAGAATCAATCTGGTCTAAGTAGAAATTGTTCCATGAACCAACTAGTAATCACTCTTGAGTGCAGACCTTCACAAATGCAACTGAGTATTTCCATATTTCACCTAATTACTGTTTTTTTTAATAATTTCTAGAGTATTCTCAACCAAATCGGTGAAAATGGGATTCCATAATTCTGGAATTTTTTTTGGAATCCAGTGTATGAGGCAGACCTTTCCCAAAATTTGAACATTTTTGATATGCTATGGCTATTTTAGGCATGTTGCTATGAGCTAGATTCTAACACACAATCATACTACTGGGTTTGAAAAATTACCACATGCCTTAAATCTACACAAACAAGAGAATTCAACCAATCAAAATCACTGATGCAAAATATCAATATTGTAAACAGCATGTTTATTGGCTGTTTGCTAAATTTGGAGTCAGGCTCTATCCACATAGAAATTTCGTAAAGGTGAATATATTAATTTAGGAGTGATGACGATAAGGAGTGATAAACGCATTCAAAAACATAAGCTCCTTCACAATGGTTATAATGAGACAGTCTCTGGTCAAGCAAAGCTCGTGTGCCAGTGCTCAAATATTCATGTTATAGAAGGTATGTACATGTATTAGAATGACTTCTCCCTTGGAGAGTAGGGCCATGCACAGGCGTAGAAACTGGGGGGGCAGCGGGGGCTGCTGCCCCCCCACCGTTAACTTGGGGGGGGGGGGGGGGGCGGGGATATCTTTCCCCCACCCAACTTTTTGCAAAAGAACTAAACTCCAGTTTTGAAGTTTATGTAAATTTTAACAGGTAAGTCAATAATATGTGGTCAAATTACAACTTTACCGTGTTCACTACTCACATGTACCATTGTGTAAGCTACCATTTGAATATTTTTATGATTTGTAAAAAGAAACATTTTCAGTTAACCTGTCATGGGATTTGTAAAATTCTGTGAAACGTTTCACTTGTGCAGACCAAAATCATACATATAGTAATATTCTACATTTAATTTACCATGTTACTGATTTAAAATAGAACCTAGACATGTAGTTTCAAATTCATACAGAACAATTGCTTAGCACAGTAATTTGTCAGCTGATAAATTTTTTCCCAGAAATCTCTTCTTTCTTTACTATGTGTTTATTGGACCTGGCCAGTCCAACGATTATACATCCCCCTCAATTTGGGAATTAACCTTGCTAAAAATAGATCTTGTATCAGCTAACCACTTGAAGGAAAGGTCACAGGTTCTGGAAACATGTAGTCAAGTTTTTAGAAATACCTTTCAAATGCAGAGGTGACTATATGTATTTCTATACCCATACAAGGTCAGGAAAACTTAGGATTGATGTCGTCACAAAGATTTCCTTTGGTAAAGGAACTTTAAAGTATTTAATTGGGCCATTTGAATATTACCTATATGCAATACATTCTGTAAAATTAACCAAAATTGTTGGTGTTGCGTCGCGTCGGTGCAATCTGATTCCTCGCCCCCCCCCCCAACCAAAAATTGCTTCCTACGCCCCTGCCATGTCATGAAGAGCAAGTCCATTTGACAATAATAACAGACGAGATATTTCATACATGTGACCAATCATTACTGATTTTTTTATGCTTTTCATCCACACTTGTAATTAACGTTCATGGTGTATATATATTAATATGTCTAAATTTTGTTTAACCAGTTGGCAGTTGTACAAAAAAAAGGCCTGTTTCATAATGGTGAACAATAAATCATTTTTGCAGGAGACTAATTTTATGATCACATCTACTTTATCATGACAAATTATTACCGAATACAACACGAAACAAGTTCCATGTAAAACATAACACCACTTTGTGATGTTTTACTGATACTACTACATCTAGCTTAATATCAGGTTTCTTGAGTATTCAGGAAAGAAACACCTAATCTTCAAATTTGCCAGAATCAGTCGAAAGGAATTTTAGGACCTAAATCCGAGGGTGATTTTAAAGAGAAGATGGAAATGGTGGATATAATAATAAGATCATATATTTTGATGGGTGTGGGTTAATTACTTCAATAACCTTGGCAAAAAGGTAATTATGGGTGACTGCACTTGTCATCAGGCAGCTAATTTACATGATGCGTTGAATTATCTAATCAAATGTATGATGCTATGTCTTTATTGGCCTTAACAATGTTTACTTCAGCTTTATATTATCTGTTTACACATTACTGCATTACACTGACTGCTTACAGTATGCCCACACGTTATGGCAATTGTCCAATACCAACTGGTGGTTGTCTGCAATGACGTCATGCAACTTAAATTAAATATACTGCATTGTGTTACTACTAATTATAAATAAATAATCAATTATTCTATTAACTCCCACACATGATTGGGTGATTGATTGTTAATTGATTGACTGATTGATTAATTGGGACTACAACATGTTGTTTAAGTCAGACCACGACAGTTAACCGGGTGGTGGAGGATACCAATGCATGCTAGTTCTTCAATGGAAACATTTTCATCTAATAAAACATTTAAGAAAATATGCTTCTAGATTTGAGGTAGAATCTGAAAGAATGGGTTGCAAGCCAAGTAAGAAGTCTGAAACTGACACAGAAGAAGAAAAAGAGCAAGATGTGAAACAAAATGCAAAAAAAGGAAGTGGAAACAAAAGATCTAGTCGCAAGTCTTCAGCTAAGAAACAGAAGTCAAAACAGGTATGGTTTGTTGTGTTATCAACTGTTTTATTATCATTCAGAAACTTCACCTTTTATTTTTCCCGAGCAATATAGCTAGCAAAAATTTGCGATGCGATAATATATAAAATGACAATTCAGTTCTCATTAGAGATGTGCTTTCTCATTATAATGGCAGTTTATTATCTTATGTCTGAATTATACCTATAGTAATGACATCCTTAGTTTCCTTTTTGAAATTGCAGAATACATGTGAAATTTCACTCGATTTCAACCTTTTCATTTCGTTTATAGGTTCATATATTATTGTAAATTTAATCAAACTGGACAAGGGGAAATACTATTAATGGTCCTCTAGTGACATTAGCCCTGTTTGCCTAAAAAAACCTTGCGGACATGTTTGCCTATTTTTTCTCCAAGAAAATAAGCGAAATCAGGGACACATTCTCTACTTCTGGCACTCTCAATGATGCACCTAACCGGGCACCTCCTGCTTTTTAATGCCTTTGTGTCTGTTACTGAAGATGAGGTCTGCAAGTTTATCAATGAGTCCCCAACTAAATTGTGCTTACTGAACACTATACTAACATTTTTTAAGGATTGTCTTGATATCCTCCTGACATCTATTACCAAGTCGGTAAATTATTCTCTCGATGAAGGTTCTTTTCCTAAGGCTTTCAAAAAAACAGTTGTTCCCCCTTCATAAAAAAGGCTTCCTTATCCAGAAATTACCTGAAGAATTATCGCCCGGAGTCTGGTCTTTGCTTCTGGTCAATGTTGGTTGAGCGAGTTCCAGATATTTAATTGCATTTCTATGTGAATCATACTCAGTTATACATCCACCTCTCCCATAAGAATGCCTCTGCTGCTCTCGCCAAGCTAAATGTCTGCCTTCAGGATGTGCAACGATGGATGGCTCTCAGTAAATTGAAGCTCAACCCTGAAAAAAACTGAATTTATTGTTTTTGGTTCTAAGGCTGAATGTCAGAAATGTTCCTCTCACTTTCCTGTCAGTATTCTTACAAGCCTTCTTTATCCAGTTGACTTTGTCAAAAACCAAGGTGTGTGGTTTGATGTAAAATTTTCCTTCTCGGAACATGTCAAGAAGACTTGCAAGAGTGTCATAGAATAAAACAGTATCTTACTCCTGAAGTGGCAGTCCTTGCTGCAAATGCCTTGGTTAGTAGTCATTTGGACAATTGTAGCTCTCTGTTTAGAGGTTTGTCATGTCCCACTCAGCACAAATTGCAGAGTATTCAGAATACCCTTGCTCGTATTGTCACAAATCATAGAAAGTATGCTCATGTTACATCCTTCCTAAATGAACTCCACTGGTTACCTGTTTAGTACCGCTGTATGTTCAAAACTGTAACACTGGTTTATAAATTTTTACATAGTGGTTCTCCTTCCTATTTTGAACCATTTTTTTCTCTCAGCAGTTGTTCCTATGGTACCAGGCGTAGTCACCCTGATCGTCAATAACTTACAGCTCCTCCATTCGACTCATCAGTCTTTCTGACAGTAAAACATTTTGGCCATAGTTATGCCTTTGATGCTCCTAAGATCTGGAATGAACTCCCTAATGATGTGCGCTGTGCAACATCAGTTGCCTCCTTCAGGAAAAACTCAAAACTTAACTTGTTTGCAAAAGCCTATCCGATGTAGCCTCCCCTGTCACCCCTGTGTCTCCTTTGCATGACATTGCTATGTCATTGAATTAATGTTTTTGCCTTGTTTTATGTTTAGATGCGCCTTAAAGTCTGTCATTGATGGAGATTAAGTGCTACAAAGTCCACATTAGATTAAATAAATTTCCCATCATGTCTCACTTCAGGCATAAAACTAGAGGAATGGAAGTTTAAAATGCTTTGTGGTTTTAATAAGCATGCTGTAAAGCTAAGAATGCACAAAGCTGCGCCGTATGCTTTCCCAATACCTCTTAATACATTCTGAAGCTATAAAAGCAACGATAAAGGAGATATAAGGCAAAAACTCCAAAGCAGCCATTTATGACCCCAGTTTGGCCCATAAGGGGGGGTCGGGGGGTAAAACTGACCGGCTATTTAGACTCTCCACATATGCTTTCCCAATACCTCTTAATACATTCTGAAGGTATAAAAGCAACAATAAAGGAGATATAAGGCAAAACTCCAAAGCAACTATTTTATGACCCCAGTTTGACCCATAAGGGGGGATTGGTGGGTAAAACTGACCGGCTATTTAGACTCTCCACATATGCTTTCCCAATACCTCTTAATACATTCTGAAGCTATAAAAGCAACAATAAAGGAGATATAAGGCAAAAACTCAAAATCAGCTATTTTATGACCCCAGTTTGACCCATAAGGGGGGGGGGCTTGGTGTAAAATTGACCGGCTATTTAGACTCTCCACATATGGTTTCCTATTACCTCCCAGTACATTTTATGGCTCTAAATGCAACACTTAAGAAGATAATAGGGGGGGCTTTCAGATTGGAAGGTTTCAGAAAATCACTCATAAATGAGACTTTTTCAAGGGATTGCTCCCAAAATCTAATCAGCTCACGTTTTTGATAGTATGAACAGGTGTGTCAAATTATAAGGCTGTGTAGCAAGTAGTTTTTCCTGAACTGCGATGACAGGAGGGTGTACTTCAAAAAATTTGTTTTTGATTTTCCCACGCCTAAGGTATATAACTGCCAAATATGGTTTGAAACCTTCTAATAATAAGGGAGATATTCAAGGGAGACTATAATGCGGCGCGGGCGGTGGCGGCGGCGAGGAAACTGAGGCGAAAACAAATAACCCTTTCAGGGACTCTTAATAAAGCTCATAAAATCTTAGTTGTTTGGATCCCTCAACAGACAAACCATCACCAGATGATTGTTAATTTGAACAATGTAAGTACCTCTGCACCTGTAACCCACAAGCACACATTGAAACTGTAAATGATAGAAAATTTACTGTACTAAACCAAAATTCTTAAAATTGTCATGATAATAATGTTTATTTTATCATAAGGCCATAGAACTACAAAGATTCATTGAAGAACCTGATATATTGGCTCACTTCCCAGATCCCAGCAAAGTCCCTGTTGTTGATTACATTGCAAAGAAATGCGCTGAATACATTAAAGTGGAAGATACCTTTTGGAGCAAAAAGAAAAGTCTGATACCTGATTTCTCAGTCATAGAAAAGCTTGATGAGCATGCTTTGAAGGTAAGGAAAGAAATATACCATAGATTATCCTTGTAAAATCAAAAGGCACAATACTGAACATATATAGGGATCTGTTAAAATGATTCTTTAGTTTGTGGAGGCATTGTTCCTAATTTTTATGAATCTCTGAAACTTACATTTGCATTTTCAAGGCACCTGATTCAATAAGGACATCACCAGAAAAGTTAGTCAGTTATTTACTGAAGCCTTGCAAGACAGATGTGGAGAAGGTTCGGGTTCTGATCCGGTGGATTGGGAACAACATTGCCTATGATGTTGTTGGTAGAGATGATCCATCAAAAGGTGATTGTAGTGTGGAAGGAGTTCTCAGAAATAGAAGAGCTGTGTGTGAAGGTTACGCCAATGTTGTGCAGAAGCTCTGTCAGTGAGTAGAGTATTAACAATGCCAATATCTAAACATTTTTAACTCATCGACTTTGATGATTAAAATCTGCAATGGTTAGGAAATTGTATTTGGCTATTTGTGGAAACTAGGTCATTTTTATATATAACACTCTCACCAGCTAATTTCTCTCACTCTATAAACACACTAAAGAACCACCTTAATGACATTCAAACTTTCATGTTCACAAATAAATCAAACTGAATCCTGACAAAACCAAACTTATTTTGGTAAGCTCCAAAAACAACTGTAAACAACTTCTTCCTCACTTTCCAATCAATATACCTGGTAATCAGGTCTCACCTGCACAAAGTGTCAAGAACCTTGGAGTGGTGTTTGATTCTAACTGCACTCTCTCAGACCATGTGTCACAGGTCATAAAGTCTACCAGCGTTCATGCTAGAGGTCTGTACAGAATTTGTCCCCTTCTAGACCTTAAAAAATCAGTTCTCTTAGCAAATGCTTAGGTCAGCAGCAAATTGGACTATTGCAATTTCCTGTTTGCATCGCTCACTGAGTTAAGGAGACAGCAACGGGTCCAAAACTCACACTGCAGGGATGTCACCCATTCCCTTAAATTCTAACACATTACCCCTCAACTGAAAAAACACCATTGGCTCCCAGTCGGGTACAGGGTACAATTTAAAATAGCCCTCATTACATGCAAAATTCTCAACTGAGGTCAACCAGCTTACCTAAGAGAATTACCCCTACACCTCTTCCAGAAATACAAGGTGAAGCACCCCCAAACTTAAGTTCCTCCATACTCCCACTTTTGACCATACAGTGCATTGATCAACTACTTTTCTAATTCTTTCAGTCACTATGCCCCACCTCTTTGGAACTCCTACCCCTTCAAATAAGAAATAGCCCCTCTGTTGCATCATTCAGGAAACATCTTAAATCCCACCTCTTTAATTCCCAACTTAGTCTCCTTCCATCTTGAAACTCTGTATCACTGACCTTAACCACCCTTTGACTCTCCTCATGATAAACGATTTCTGTTAACCAGCAAATTGAGTTCCCCTTTGTGGGGAAAATATTACGCCTACAAAGCAGTAGATTAGATCAGATTTCTGTGGAAGAGAATAATAGTAGGATTGCTTGTTCTTCTGTACACTTAATGATACCTGTAAAATCTGATAATCTCAACTTCTGTACTTTGGCCTTTAATTTTATAATTAGTATGTGTGTAGGCTAGCTAACATAGAAGCTGAAAAGATATCTGGCCAGTGTAAGAATGGAACACATCCAAAACAAGAACTGCGCAAAGTTCCAAAGAGTGATCATGCCTGGAACAGAGTAAAGATCAGTGGCAGTTGGTATTTTGTTGACTCAACTTGGTGTGCAGGAAGTGTAGGTGAGAATAATATTAGCATTGCTTGTTCTTTTGTACATTTAATGATACCTATAAAATCTGACAATCCCAAGTTAAACAGCAGGACGCTTTCTTGGAGAAAATGTCATATTTTTAGTATCCTCAAACTATAGCTAATGTTTCGTTACAGACGGTTGAAAAGAAAATATATGTATAGGTGGTCTATCAGCATGTAGACATTTGACTGAAGCTGATCATTCCAGGTGATCTGATGCATGTTAAATGTTAATGTTATATATATTATGTAATGTTGGTCCTGAAGGTGAAAATCGCTTGTCAAAAACCAATTTATATAATTAAGGGTTAATTTTGGTGTCGATTCACACTCAGGACACTCTTGTTTTATTCTATATATCGCTTGTTGTTTGGCCTAAACATTTGGTATGTGAAACCGACCCACCAGAAATGGGCTGTGAAATTTTGATTTGGTCACTTGAAAGTGTCTATGTCTTGCTTTTTTGGACAAAGGCATGATGAATGTAAAAGGTCTATTTTCACATGTTTTGTTAACTGAATGTTTTGTTGTCTTGAATCTTTATTTTTTTCTGATTGAGCAACACAAAATCATAGAACAATAAATAAAGATCACCAATTGGCTTTATAAAATATCTAAACAATATTATTTTAGGGAACAACATATTCAAAAAGCGGTGGAATGAATGGTGGTTTCTACCAGATCCAGAGGCGTATGTGTATTCACACATACCAATGTCAGATGATAAGACCTTACTCTCTGAACAACAGATGGTAAAAAAGCCACAGCTCGATTCTGAAAAGTGGGATACACAAATTGAAAGAACACCAGCAGCATATCACTTTGCCATAGAACCCGTGACTCATCAAGAAACCAGGATTAAGGTAGAAGAGGATGAACTTGTTATCAAATATCGCTGCAAAGAGGGACTTGAACACTTTGTGAATGTATATTTTCTTCAGAATAACACCATACAACAACTGAATGATACATCACATGTCTTGTATGAATCAGAAGGAGCTGTACATGGCCACATCCGATTTAAAAAGGCAGGAGTTTACTTCGTCAATTTTGTAGCTGAGGTTAAAAACGGCCATGATATGATAAAGCATCCGATAACAAGTCTCATATACAGAATTACCTTTGCAGGCAAAGGTGCAAACCCATTCCCACAAGTTTTACACAGCAAACTTGGACTGCACCCAGACTTTGAAAACTCTGGATTTCAGCTGATATCCCCAACATCACCTGTTGTTGCCACAACAAATGGCTGTGCTACCATTACCATCAAGCTTCCCACGAAAGGAGTTATCAGCAACATAGCTAGCTTCTACAAATCAGAAGCCAACAGCTCTAGAGAACTAAAAGGCTTGGTGTATTGTGAGAAAAAGGGGAACATGGCAAGATATTACATCCAGTGCCCCGAAAGAGGAGAATACAAGTTTGGAATCTTTTCTAAGTATAAGGAGGGAGAAAGCTTACAACTTGCCATGGTGTTTCTGATTACATGCCAGAACGCAGGCAACCCTGTGTATTACCATCCTGAAGATAGCATTGCTTTGGCAGGGCCAAATGCACACTTTTATCAGATAGGTTTGACAACTGACCAAAATGCCTCCACATTGAAGTTTGTGGATGACCATGTTTCGCTAAACATAAAGAAGACCATACCTGCCAGCCTCATGGTTGAACTTAAATCCAGCTGCAAAGTTAAGTCAGAAGAGCTTTTGAAGATAGATGAAACTGATGAACTGTTAAAAGTTACCGTAAAGAAACCTAATGTTCCCGGCTACTACTGGCTCACCATGTATGCCAAGAAAGGTTCAAAATCAGGTTCATATTCTCATGCAGGATGTTTCTGTATTCCATACAAAGTTCCTGCTCATATGATATAACAGTAGTAATGATACCAACAAGAAAAATTGAAAATGGTGAAACGTGCCCTTCCTTTTTCAACTGGAAATAAGTGTTAACAATTACTTAAAAATAATGCACATTACATGCGAGAGAAACACACTAGGATCATCCTGTTTATAAAAACTGTTTACTTTCAAATTGGTTGACTAGTTGTTCTGAATGCTTCGAACAATTTCATTATATTTCATTACTGTTTTCCACTTTTCTTTTTTCAGAATTTAGATTCTTTTTGTTTCATCACCACTGTAGCTTGTAGTGTATTGTGATGTTTATCGTTGCTTTGTATAGATATATTTTGTCTGATATGTGATGTTCCTTCTTGTGACAACAATTAGCTAATTTCATCTAGTATTACACTGTAACACTGCACGACTCTTAGTTATACTGTATATGAGTTTACACACTTACTATCCATATAGTAAGTTGGCAACACATAATACACAATGTGGATAGAATTAAAACTTGACCATGGTACCAATGAAGTAAAAAAACACAAGGAAAAATTAATGAATTAATAAACGTGAAATGTGACAACGAAAAATGGAATAAAGCAACGATAATTGTTTCAAATTTGTTGAAGCTATCAAACCAACTATAATGGACATAAAATACACTCCAGATGTGAGCTAACTTTTACAATCAGTTTGATTTCTGAGTAACGAATGGGCAGTTGACAAGACACTTAGTATTGTATGTGTTACAAATATACATTAACTTTCACAATTGAAATATCTCATTGTGATTAATGTTTAGTGCCTTATATATCCCAGATATTCTAATTTAGTGTTGTTTCCTTACATAATTTGCTCTTGGTTTGGTTTGAGGCTTTATAGCTTTACCAACTTATTTTCCCAATCGACTAGGAACACGAGGGCAGAACCTGTTTCTTGCAACCCTTGTAGAAAAGATGTAACCAAAGGACTATCATTGCAAAGTGTCAACTAGTTGAGAACATTTACTCATAGTATTTCAGTTACTCTAGCTAACCTGAAACTGTGCCGTCGGGGATATTAATATATAAAGTAGTCTAATATTTGGAAACAATTAAAGATATGCTACTGCTCTGACAATCATGTGGTCAAAATCTTAAAGTTCTTATTAGTCCGGGCTGTTAGGGACTTGATCGCGCAGATTTGTCTACAAGCATGAAATTTGGCATAGATGTAGATTAGTAAAAAGTGATTCCATTTTTTGAGGACCCCGAAGCCAACAGTCATTTGTAATGGTATACCGGTCAGTTCAATATGGCCAGTGGTCAGTACTAAACTTGGAACAAAGAATGCATAGTGAAATTAGTCTATAAGCATGGTATTGGGTACAGATGTACATTAGGATATTGTGATTCGTTTTGTGAAGGTGCTGAAGGCAACGGTCATTTGTAATGGCATACCGGTCAGCCCATTGTTGACACTGGACTTCACTGAACAAAGCACCAAGAAAGGATTGTGCAAATTGATGTACAGGCATGAAACTTAGTCCAGATGTAGATAAGGACATAGTGATTCCATTTTGTGAGGGAACTAAAGCCAATGGTCATTTGTAATGGCATACCGGTCAGTTCAATATTGTCAGTCGTCGGTACTGAACTTGGAACAGAGAATGTATTGTGAAATTAGTTTACAGGCATGGTTTTGGGTGCAGATGAACATTAGGATATTGTGATTCCTTTTTTGAACGGTCATTTGTAATGTCATACCGGTCAGTCCATTGTTGACACTGGACAGTGCTGAACATAGCACCAAGAAAGGATTGTGCAAATTGGTCTAGAGGCATGAAACTTAGCACAGATGTAGATAAGAATATTATGATTTCATTTTGTGAGGGTACTAAAGCCAATGGCCATTTCTAAAAGCATACTGGTCAGCATGGCAAGTGGTCAGTATTGGACATGGAGTAGAAGAAGGATTGTGCAAATTGGCCTACAGTCATGAAATTTGTCGAAGATGTAGATTAAGATACAGTGCTTCCAGTTTTTGAACACAGAGAAGGGATTGTGCAAATTAGTCTGCAGGCATGAAATTTGGCACAGATTTATATTAGAGTATTGTGATCACATTTCTGTAGGGTCCAAAGTCAGTGATGATTGCCTATTGTGACATCATAACATCATTAAATCTTCCTCAGCTCTATGAACTACAAAGTTTTCTTCATATCTAATAATCCTGTCTCACTCAGCAGACAAGGCATTAGGAACTATAACTGATTCCTCAATGACAATGGCTTGTAGTCCATCTCCAACCCCCCCCCCCCCCCACCCCTTTCTGGGACACAGTACACACACATGGCGGAGCATAGTTTTATTTTACATAAATTAATACAATGTTATTAAATTAGGAAATCACCAAATTACTCTGTTTATGTATAGACCACATACAAGAAAATTAATACAGTAACAATAAGATATATCAGTTTACACATATCGACCATTGATGTTACACAAAGGTTACAATCAACATTTAAGGTCAGCATAATGTAATGCAATTTAAAGCAAGTAAAGGCAGATTAAGACTACCATAACACAAGCACTACAAAAGTAGATGATAGCAGATAGAGGTGAATATAACCCACAGCAGGACCAAGATTCGTGATTCCACCCTAAATGACTTGAGATGAAGTGAAAGGTCAAATTTCCTGTTTATACAGCTAAGCATGCTGTTGGCTAAGGAGATCCAATCTGAATTTGAAGAGTTTTATGAATTGGAATAAATATGCAACACCCCCATATATGTTAAGATAAAGCATAAAATACAATAATCATTTTAAATATGTAAAAGTGTAAAACTGCAAAACTACATTTAAATACATTCGGGGACCTCAATAACGTATATCAGGGAAATCATTTTGTCAGTCCATTCTCAATGCTGGCAGTTTTGAAATTAAGGACAAAGGTCCACAACTGGGGTCTGAACAAAAGGTCAACAGATCAGTTCAAGCAGGTTGCTAGGAAGTGGGGGTTTAATAAATGGAGGCCCAACAGGGTGAGGGACTGACAGACATGATGTCAAAACACTACTAATGATAATCTCCAGTTGGCCAGAAGGGATGCAATTTGAAGCAATGTGGCCACAATAATTGCATGAACATGACCGCAATAGGTTGAGAAGGTAAGGTTTCAAGCTTACAGACTTACTTTCTCCTAGGATTCTGAACGCAGTTAAAAAAATTGACAGGGAACATGTTTCAAAAAGATGAATCAACAAATGACAGAAAGACCAAAGACGAATCATCAAATCCAAGAAATCTCAGAAAACCAATTTTACACAATCACAGACTTCCTCATACAACCAAAATAAAAAACGGAAGTCCAAAATAAAAGGTGAAGAATAACAAGGAACTAAGGACATGGTGCATGCACAGTAGCAATATCCGCAGTACTGAAAAGAATATATATATATATATTTTTTAATTTGGATGGTCATTGATGTTTGCTTCCATCAACATAGATGGGATTTGGTCAGTACATGTATTTAACTTACAGAAAGTTTAATTACAATACAAGTTTGGCAATTGACTATACTCACTTCATGTTACTATAGTAATTAATAAAGCAACTTTACATATTATAGCTATGTAGCTGATTACATGATTGTCATTGTAAAAATTAAATATGGATTGGTTGGTGTGAAATTTCCACATATTATTAAGGTAACATCTACCTTAACTTATGTTTGATAGTAAAGCTATAACAACCAAAATATTAAAAAGCAACCCCCATACAAGAGGAAATCCCAGACTTTAGTAAGTGGGGTAGGTGAAAGGAAGAAAACTGGCTATCACACTAGACATTTCAAGAAGATGCCAGTATAGCTTGTTCCATTGTTGCATGATGTGGTTTTGAGATATCAAGCAGAAGCAAATTTAAATGTTGTAAAGCAGGCACCACTGCACAAGTAAGCACAAATGTAAAGGGGATGCATATATAATGAAGATGTTTTTAGAGTAGAGTATATAGATATCTTATGACATGGCAAGACTTCAGCATTTCATATGTTAAACTAAAAAAAAGGTTTGTTTTAGATCTATCATGGTAAAATGTTCCAACTAACCGGTCACTTATATCCTAATCTGCTGGATTAAGTAAAATCAGAATATTATACCAGAAACAGTTTTAAACTTTTCATCATCTGCAGCACTGACCACTGGCCATATTTGACTGACGGTATGCCATCACCAATGATCAGCTTTGGTGTTCTAAAGAAATGGAATCATGATACCCTAAAATATATTTGTGCCAAATTTCATGCCAGTAGAGCAATCTCCTGTCTCTTAAGTTAATTCCATATTCAATACTGACCAGTTGGCATATTTAACTGACCGGTACACCATTACAAATGACCAATGGCTTTGCACCCTCGCAATATGGATTCACTATGACCTAATATACATCTGTGCCAAATTTATGCCTGTAGAACAATTTTCACAAGCTCCTGTCTCTTACATTTATTCCATGATCATTACTGACTACTTGACATATTGAACTGACCTGTATGCCATTACAAATGACCTTTGGCTTTGGCGCCCTCACAAAATGGATTCACTATGTCCTAATATACAAAGGCACAAAATTTTATGCCTGTAGAGCAATTTGCACAATCCCCTGTCTCTTCATTTTATTCCATAACCAATACTGACCAGTTGCCATATTGAACTGGCTGGTATGCAATTACAAATGACCAATGGCTTCGGCACCCTCAAAAAATGGATTCACTACCTCCTAATCTGCATCCATGCCAAATTTCATGCTTGTAGACAAATCTGCGCGATTCACCCCTTTTGGAACCCTAACAGCTCGGACTATATCACAGATAACATACATCAAAAAACGTTAATTACATACATGGGTGGATGGCTTTTTTAAAAAATAGTACGAGGAAACTCACTCTGAAGGACTAAGTTTTACACTTTATTGGCAATTATGCTTTTAGTGCATGTAGTTCTAGATAGTTCAAGTGTCATGCATTTTCATCACACGAGTTAACTGCCCACAACACGCATCAACCATTGTAGAATTTCAGAATTTATGTACACTGAAGTTTGTAAATGACTATGTCATGTTTAATCATGCAAATAGTTCATCTCACAAGAGACTGTTTCACAACAAACACAGCACTTCATTTCAAGTACACCCATAAATTTTATATCTAACAAGGAAATACCATGTTAAAACATTCATTCAATGTTCTGCCATGTTACCTCCATTTTTATTTGAGCCTCTTTGTTTGTTTGTCTATTTATCTGTATTCATGTTACTCCATCCGATACTCTTTATATAAAATGCCACTTCTTGGGGTCACATTGACATTGAAAAATGTCTTTGAACTGATATAGAAACATATGTGTTAGGTGGTGCAGTGATGTGAAATTTCATTTATTTGCTTTTAAATATAGTTTTTAATTGCTTTTAATATAGTTTTAAACACATAAGTGATAGTGATATAACAACGGGCTATTTTCAATAAATGATGAAAGGACATGGGTATACTAATCAAATAAAGTTCTTCTGTTAATGGCAGTGCATTGGTAAGCAATAGTCTCCAACTGTATCAGTAAGTTCGTGTTCACTTCAAACCAGGCACAGATTCAAACCCATGAGCCTAGAGATGGAGGTGTAGGTCTACCACCACCAAATCCCCACAAAAAGGCTTTCATGTCAGCCAAGTTAGACAGGTTATCAGTTACTTTATCTCTTTTCAATAGCTCATTTGATTTCAACACCTTTTAGTTTTATATCCAGCAAGAAATATTAGTATGGAAGGAATGCAGGGTCTATTGCAGGTATATTTTTCTGACAGATGCCTGTCTGGGTCAAATTCAAGATTTTTGGATTTTTTTTTACATTTTCATTACAATTGTTTATTTGGCGTTTTACATAGCTTTCAACACTGTACAGGTCATATCAGGACGGGTAGTTAGAAGAGCAGAGGAAACCAGTACATACAGTTGGTCAAGGTTCTGTACTGTAAACTGATGACCAACAGAAAGCAAACTACCAGCTTTCCCATTTGAGGTAGGGCCGGGAACCGAACCCTGATCTTAGAGATGGGAGGTGAGAGTGTCACTACTCTGCCACCGTGGCCCCTTCATTACAATTGTGCCAAAGACATTTAAAATTTCTTTGGTAATATTAAGATCTAAAAATGGATGGACTTACGAAGCAAACCCACAAAATTCAGGAGTTATAAGAAGTTCTACTGAGAATGGGCCCGGGAATTGAAAAGCTTTACACCTGGTACCACAAAGCCATCAATCCTGGTTGCAGACTAGCCATCCCACTAGGCCTCATTGATGGCTACCAGTGAGAGATACAGAAGCTTGATGTATGGGTTTGTGTGACGCATGACACCATTTCCCTCATGGTGTGTCAGTGCTGGGATGCCATTTTTGATGAATACTCAGATGAAGTTATGCATTGCCTGAGTACCAGTGACCAGTGGACAGCAGCAGCCACAGAATTTTCATCGCACCCTGGGGGCAATAGATGGCAAGCATGTGGTGATCAGATGTCCCAACCATGGTGGTTCACTCTATTTCAACTACTAGTGGTTCCACTTGGTCAGTCTCTTTGCCCTCGTAGATGCTGACTAAACTTTCATGTAGGTGGATGTGTGTAGCAACAGATCAAGCTCTGATGCATACATATTTATCCAGTCTCAACTTAGGCCAGACCCTCATTGCCGGTACATTACAAATCCCAGCAGCTGATGACCATCCCATGCCATATTTCCTGATTGGGGACGATGCATTTTTACTTTGCACGTGGGTAATGAAGCCTTTCAGTGCCCATGGGCTCCTAGATGACTAACCACAGATTTTCACGAACATGCCAGGTTGTGGAGACTATGTTTGGCATAATGACCAATAGGTTTAGCTGCTTGCTGAACACCGTTACTCAAAATCCAGACACTGTTACTTAAGTAGTATTAGCCTGTTGTATTCTGCATAATATATTGAGGATTAGGTAAGCTGGTGTGCATCAAAGCTTTGTGGACGATTAGAATGTGAATCATAGGTTGGTGCCTGGACAATGGAAACAGGGTGTCAACATGCACAACATGAAGGAGGTTACTGGTTGCAATAGTTGCCATATTATAAGCAAAATGAAGCATTTACTACTAAATACTCAATGATATTGTCTGAAATTGCAATACTTTGTCTGAGTGAAAATTTATCTCATATTATTGTAGGTGGTGATTTTAATACAGACTTTTCTAAAGAAAATGAGTAATGTACAGATGCTCAGACATTTCCTGAAAAATTAAAGTTTAGAAAGTTGTGTAGACAGTACAATAAGCAGTGTAGATAATACATATTATAGTCAGATTAATGGATCTAAGTCATTAATTGATCATTTTTATATCACATAGTTTATTTACACAGTTAAGGTCCTATAAACTCCTCCATAAAGGTGATAATTTATCAGATCACTCAGCTGTATCCATGCAAATAAGTTTTCTCAACTTCAGTACTCAGAAGTCAACTCCGGACTTAACTCTAAAAGTTATTCTTTATCATGGGAAAATGCATCTTACTTAGATATACCAAACTGACGTAACTAAGTTGTTAGACTCCATGCATATACTATGGGAAGCTTTCACCTGTAAAAGTTTGTCATGTAAGAAACATAGTGAAGCTATTATTATGCTTTATAATGAATTCATCAATGTTCATATTAACACCTGTATGACCACCATTGCTGTTAAGATTAATGGGAAAAAAATATTATACTTGGGTGGAACGAGGAAGTGTCAGTTATAAAAGAGACAGCTATGTTCTGACATGATATGCGACGTATGAATGGGTCTCCGCATCAGAGTATTGTAGCAGATATCAGAAAAAAATAGATCGAAATATCATTATGCAGTATGCTCTTTAAAAGAAGAGAAGCAATTACAAGCAACTATTGTATGGCTAAAGCTGTACTAAATAACAACAGTAGAAATTTTTGGTCAGAAATTAAGAAGAAAATTGGGGGTAAAAAGTCCTACACAGATGCACCTTTTGAATAGTAATATGGAAAGAGATATGCTGAATAACTGTGTAAATTGTCTGTTATAGCAGTCACATACTATTGACAATGTATTTCAATCCATGAAAAAGCTAAAAAAGAACAAGAGTGATGGTAATCATAAGCATTTTTCAAATAATATTATCCATGCACCACATAAGGGTTTTGTGTTCATTTCATTGCTTTTTAATAGCATGCTGACCCATGGAGTTTTGCCAGATGAAATGTTGTTAGGAACTATAACTCCTATTGTTAAGAATAGGCGTAAGTCAGTTAATGAATCCTCAAATTATAGAGCTATCACATGCAGTAGTATTCTTGGAAAACTGTTTGATATCATTAGTTTTAATCAAAATAGACATATATTTAAATCATTGGATCGGCAGTTTGGATTTAAACCCAAACATTCAGGCACTGGGATGTACTTTTATTTTGAGAGAAACTGCACAATACTATAATAACAGAGGTACTAACTTGTATTGCTTGTTGCTGGACGCATCACAAACTTTTGATAGAGTTCATTATATTAAGTTGTTCAAGTTATTACTAAAAAGGGGGTTATGCTTTGTATAAACTCGCTTTCTTTTGTGTTTATATATTAGACAAAAATTAAGAGTAAAATGGGAACATCAATTATCTTGTGAATTTTCTGTTAAAAAATGAGGTTGAACAAGGGGGAGTGTTATCACCACTATTTGTTTCTGTGTATACAGATGAACTGTTATTGCAACTGAAAGTCTTTGGGTTTGGTAGCCACATAGGGCACTACTTTGTTGGAGCATTAGCAGATGATGTCACTTTACTTGGTCCTATATTAACTGCAGATGATGTCACTTTACTTGGTCCTATATTAACTGCTATAAAATTGATGCTCAGTGTTGTTAAAACATTTGGTGCCAGGATGTCATGTTTAATGCAGGTAAGACCAAGTTAACAAAATTTGTAAATAGAAATGACATTTCTAAAGAGTTTGTAGAATTTAATAGCAATTGTATTCAGTGTGAAGATAGTGCTTGTCACTTGAGTAATAATATTGGGTTTAACATAGAAAGAGACAATCTATCTAAATCTATAAATGAATTTGTAAGTAATATTACTAGAATTAAAGCTCTTTTTCCTATGCTGATACAGAAGTACTATATAAATTGTTGAAATTATATTGTATGCCACTGTATGGTTGTGTGCTATGGGATTTTTCTAAGAAAGATGTATCAAGGTTTTTTTAATAACATAGTACAAGAGTGTAAGATATTTACTGAATTTACCCTATAAAACGCATAGCAGACTTTTATCTAGAATTGTTGGTGATAATGCAATAGAAGCTCAGTTGCATTATAGATTTGTTAAATATTTTGTTTCTTTGAGTGAAAGTGATAATGTCTTGTTGAAATTAGGTTTTAAATTATGTTTATCAGGAAGCTGTTCTAGTATGTGTAATAGTTATGTCTAAATAAACGAGAGATATAATCTCTGATTACTGTTTACTTTTTGGTAATCAGTTATCCAGTGATGAAATAAGATCACTACTGTACGAATAATATATATATATATGGACACTAAAATGGGTAAAAAGCAGAGATTGTATTTGAAGCATTGTTATAATGTGCCTTAGGGTGCCACAGCATGGCAAAATGAAATGATTTGAAAGGACTTTTGAAAAGCATTTTATGGACTTTAATTCATAAGTTTCATCAATATTCATTTTTCTGCAATTATGTTGACCAGTCATAAATTCAGTGTGTTTTAAATAAAGATGGATGTTTTAATAATAATAAAAAACTGTACTGTGGAAATGCATTTATCTGCCACTGTGGCCTAGTGGGTAACACACTTGTCTAGGAACTCAGAGGACATGGGTTCAATCCCAGGTACAGGCAGATACATCGTGGCTCGGATGACCACTTAAAATGGGGGTCCTCTGTCACTGGGTCCTATCCCCAGTGGCAGGTTAAAGAACCTCAAGGACGTTGATAAATGGTCATCCTTGAGCCTCTATCTTCAAGTTAGGGGAATGTTAGTTACTTGTGAGTTGGGGCTGTACCTGTACAGTCGGATTGGTTAAATAGCGCTTTGAGTCCTGCAGTATATGGAGATATTGCGCTGAGTATAAATACATAATAATAATAATTTATCAATTTTTGCTGATTTCCTTTTTCAGTAGCGACATACTTGTTCTTGCAAGCTTACAAAGTTTCAGGAAGTGGTGACATCAAGATCTCTAAAGTCATCTAACAACTTAGTCCTACAAACTTCTAAATGTTTAACGTTGCACTGAGATATCAAAAGTAATCTATAACAGTGGTCTTATAGACGTCTGAATGTTTAAGGTCACACTGAGATCTCAAAGGTCATGTAAAAGCTTGGTACTTAAAAACATATTTGAAGCCGAGACGTGTTTCTAAACACAATTTTAAGTGAAATGTTCCAACACCTATCACATCACATGTTAGTTCTCATTTAGCACTCAGGGGTTTGAAATAGAAATACACCACATTTGTAAAGTTGGTAGTTTCTACAAATTGAATACAACTTTTCCTTATTTAAAGGCACATTGAACAACACACAAATTAAGTAATGACAATTAATAATGTTAAAACAATCTTTAAAAAATAGTATTCAAGCCATAATATAACAAAACACAACAATAAATGTAACACATTAACTTCGTAAAATTCCAACATACATCACAAGTAATAACAATATAGTGAGTAAATGAATATACACAATAATGTCTGTTTCAGACTTTCTCTTGCTGTGTCTGGGACTGGTCATCCTGGTTCACAAAGGCACCAGGAGTTAGAGGAGTACACTGCACTGAGCCTATACTGGCAAAAGAAGCATTTAAGTCAGATGGATTTAAGTCAGAGAAATTAACGTTCCTCCCATCAGCACATGTGAGGACATATTTGGCATTTGAACCAGAAGCACTGTCCGTAGGTGTACTAGTTATAGTGCTTGTGAACTGGAGTCAACTGAAACAGTCCAGTGCTGGCTGGCCTAGTTTCTCCAGAAGTTCTTATTGTGTTGGTGTTGTTTCTGCAGTTGGTTCTGTGGGTGCTTAATATGGATCGCATAGACACATATAGCAGTGGAGGGGGTATGCTGCCCTCGTGAGGCTTGCCCTAAAATCCACATTCCACAGATTCTTCCTCCACTTCTATTCAGGGCTGGACCAGATGTGAACAGAATAGCAGAGGTCGTGGATGACACAGTGGAAGGCTGTTGGTTGATGAGCACAGATGACACAGTCTTCAACTGAAACTGAAAACATATAAAGTCACTTACATCTTTGCTGACTGGTAGAGAGATGGTACCATATTCTCCTATTATCTTCTATTATCATGGCTTCGTCACAGAAACTTCACAGCTTATTCTCCATTTTTCTCAGCCAATTCTTCAAAGAGCACCAAAATCAAGGAGACAATAAAGGAATTAGCTATGATTGCTTTGGTAAAGGACTTAAGACAACAAAGAAGCTGCTACCCACTTTTGTGAATTTAGATCTGAACAATCAAAGATGGAGAATACCAGCAAAAGTTTTGAGCCTCGGGTTGTCATTGCGGGGAAATGAAAGATGAAGAGGACTGACAACAAATGGAGAACAATCAAGACTCCAACAAGAACAATAAAGAATTTACTATTCGTGTATATTTGTAGGTAAAAATGTCACCACTGTCTTCTTACCTGGGTATAACAGCACAGAAGATCAGCTGAAAGACATGTTAATGTGTTACTGCTTCTCAGTGACAATATTGATTTGATAATGTATAGGTTAATGGCCAAGTACATGTCCAATAGTTGGAGATAATGGATTGTTTACGAGGTCCCGAAAACGAATCATAGACAAATCGGCCCTTTGCCAAATCGGCCCCGAAAATAAAATGCTCTAGTCAAATCCGCGGAAAAATACTCTAGTCAAACCTAGCCCCAAAATATTACTGTACTCTAAAAGAACAAAACTCAAAAAGTTTATGGGTTAGTAAACAGAAGCCATGGGTTTAACCTAACATATAATCTAATGATAAACTTTTATAGTACTTAATCTCCACTAAATCAATTGCACTTTTGATAATTCTAACACAAACAAGTCAGTAAATGACAGGGGATTAAAGGTATTGATGACAGTGTTTAATTGCACTTTTGAGTATTTTTTCTAACATAAACAAATGTCTGAAGGATACAGGTTAAGAGGATATGATAGAAGGTCTAAATACCTTTGAAGTATGTTAACTGCACTTTTCCAAATGTTCCTTTAGAAGTTGTCACCCTTGTGAAGCAAACATAACATGATTACAAAGAATTATCCCCCAATATTTGTCATTAATTACCTAATACATTCTTACCTTAGGCACTGTGCATAAATAAATGTCTATCAAACCCAGAGTCTGTTACAATGTGGAGATGAAGCGTTATAAAAGAACTCTTATTGTATTACATTTTATTTTATTTTTCATGAGGCCGAGTTTGCAGGGTCGAGTTTTTAGGGAGCCGATTTGCCCAGGGCCAATTTGCAGGTGGTTAAATAATGTCTCTTTCATTTGAGCTTTTTGAAATGTTTGAAAAGGGCAATTTATATATGCTATTTCCACAAGCTCTTTTGCTTTGTTGATGGGCAATATTTGCCTATTTTTATTTTAGATGGGTACACACCAAAATTTGACAAACCCAACACAAGTAAGCAACTGTCTAAGAAGTGAAATAAATTAGATATTCAGATTACACAGTCTACCCCTAATTAAGTTGTATTTTATGACCATGTGTACTTAATCAACAAACCTCAGCTTAACTTCAGCATTAAATTTAAAGACGCACTTTACATGGCACTTGAGTGATCAAGATGGTTTCAGTGTAAAGTTTACAATCTTTAAAGCATAGCAAACAGTATGCAGCTGATAAAAAGAAAGTGAGGCCAAGTTTCACTCTTGTTCAACAGTATTTCAAGTATTCTTCGTGACAACTGTGGTTTTATTTGTACATGATGTATAAAAAAATAAATACAATCAACACTCCAAGTATATCTCTGACACATATTTTGCCATTTTGTCATTAAAGGTTGTGCTGACTGGTAAGACATTATTCAGATATTTGTGAATAGGAACATGGCACATCTTAGCAGAGATTAAAACTGTTAAATATAAATTTGTATTCCATTTTTAATAATCAGTGCAAGCGATCCATATTTAAATACATATATAAAAAAATTAAAAACATGCTTCCCAATTATTTTTATATGTAAGAAATTGTGTTTTGCAGGAATACACAGTGTGACAATGGGATGCCGACCATCTAAAACATCACCTACTGGAACCCATGATCAAGATGGCTCTTCTCAGAAACCAAATGTGGTGAACCAGAGGAAAATCAACAAAAAAGTACCATCTACAACATATGTGGGACAGGTTGGTTGATATTTGTGCAACTGAATGGTTTAGACTTCATTAATATTTTTATCCTACATGGTTCATCCAGATGAGTACTCCTGTTGATACAGGTAGTTTATGTTTCCAGTTAAAAGGTATTTTGTTGACAATATTTGGTCACAGGTATCTAGGTTGAGATTATGTGGCCACTTGTAGTTTTCATGACAATCTTTGGATTAAAACACTATTTTACCAATTATAGTTCACCTTGAAGAAGGAACTACTGCATCTGTACTGTCTGGATTTTCATTTTTGAGCATCGGATACCACTGATTGGGGTTTGTACCCTTACAAATGGCCTTGGTTGTTTATTATACAATTTTGCATGTATGATTTTAATTGCAGACTGTGGTAACAACCTTTTTTGTCAGACTTTTGACAAGAATTAAACTTGTAAATGCAACATTTGGGAGAATATAATAGTGCTCCTTATTTCATGAGATGAGCTGTTACACATTAAAACTGGGGATTTTTTTTACTAAGGTGATGAATACTAGTATTTATATAAGGTGTACCGGATTAACTCTAAATTGTGAAATTGTGGAACCATGTGTTCAATGTTGTGGTGATTTTCAGATCTCAACTGAGCAGCCTGATGTATTGGGCCACTTTCCGGATCCTACTAAAGTTCCAATTGTGGAGTTTATTCAACAAAAAAATGTGAACTATGTTAAAGTAGAAGATACTTTCTGGAGCAAAAAGAAAGCCCTTATTCCTAGTTATTCGATGTTGGAAAATATCGACAACCATGTCTTAAAGGTAAGTAATATAACATCATTTTATGTTCATTGTAACTTCATTAGCATATTTTTCAAATATAAATATATATATATATTGTATATGTACAACAATGAAATAAAGTATATAAAATCCTAGAATCCACCCATGCAGGAAATGATCTGGCCATGAAGTCTTGCATTTTCTTGTTATGTGTCACATCTATGCCAAACTTGGGGTCACGGTGGCGTAGTGGTAACACACTCGACTCCCACCTCTGAGGTCAGCTGTTCAAACCCCGGACCTTATGTGGGAAACTTGGTAGTTGCTTGCCGATGGTCGGCAGTTTACAGCACAGAACCTCGACAAACTGTATGTACTGGTTTCCTCTGTGCATAAAACTACCCATTGTGATATGACCGTTACAGTGTTGAAAGCAACATAAAACCCCCCAAAAATAAAACTATGCCAAACTTTGTGATCGTATTCGTTTTGGCATATAATTTAAACCAATGAAACTGAAAAGTGGTTCATTCATGTGTTGAAGGTTGAGATGACTACTGCCAGAGTACCATGATAAAGATTTATTTTCCCATCTACAAACCATTCATTATTATCACAAAGTGTATCACAAAGAACAAAGTAAGCCATATCAAATTTCACCAGACACGTGACCATTGGCCCTGGCAGTAAGTGGCAAATGTACATGTATAGATAATCAGACATTGTTATTTTTGTTAAAGAAGATGGTATATCAAACTAAACCTAACTAACCTAATAATGGCAAGCGACACAATGATCATTGAAATGTTTAATCAATTTAATATTTCTTGTCAAGGCACCCGATTCACTCAGAAGTTCTCCAGAAAAATTAGTAAACTACTTGTTAAAACCTTGCAAGACTGATGTGGAGCAGGTACGGGTTCTAATTCGATGGATTGGGAACAACATTGCCTATGATGTTGTTGGTAGAGATGACAAATCAAAGGCCGACTGCAGTGTGGAGGGAGTTCTCAGAAACAAAATAGCCATATGCGAGGGATATGCAACTGTGGTCCAGATGTTCTGTCAGTATGTATAATTAAATCCATAACACCAAAAAATGTGTACGAAGAACAAAATCTAAATCTTTTCATACCACCATTTACACTCTGTTATGTGCACAGATGTTAATGTTTTTGTGATAACACACTATCACTCAGGTTGATCAAACATACACTTCTTCACATGCATAAGTTTCTGGTTGTAACTGCTATCTTTTATGACAGGTCCAACTCAAGAAAAAGATATTGTTGTTTCCATCATATGCATTACATTTTCCACCAATAGATTCAATGTGCAAGATATAAAATATATCTAACTACGTTTTTCTTGTTTGCATTTAAAATCATATTGTCTCAAGGCTCGCCAACATAGAAGCAGAGAAGATTTCAGGACAAACGAAAAATGGGGAACATCTAAATAAAGATATCCGGATGACTCCTGAAAGTGACCATGCATGGAATCGCATTAAAATGAATGGTGATTGGTTTTTGGTGGACTCTACATGGTGTGCAGGAACTGTAGGTGAGACAATCAATAGACTTGGATATCCCAAAAGTCTACACAATTGTATTAGAAAAAGGCAACTAAGAAATATCTGAAAAGGTAAATAAATTCTACCTGCGTTTTTGAGAATTGACTTTGCAGGACGGTTGTTAAAGGAAAAAATCTCATCAAATAATTATAAACCTCATATACTATGTTTTATTTCACATGCATCATGTAGATTTTGTGTCTATTCTTGTAACATTAATACAAAGCGAACAGAGATACATTAATAATTTTCAGAATTCAAATTGTTTCTTTTGGATTTTCAAATATATACGCGGTTACGGGTCTCGAGATTACAGGAATATACAGGATTGATTGATGGTCTGTCCAAATATGAACTTTACTGTTGTAAAGCAGTAAAAGCATTGACCTTTGCATATGGATATATGTTTGACCTGCTAGGTGACTTATATTGTGGTAAAATCAAAATTTATGTCAGATTTCTCAATGTCAATGACTTATTTCAGGAGATGACGTTTTCAAGAAGAAGTGGAATGAATGGTGGTTTATGACAGATCCAGAGGCATTTGTAGAAACTCACCTACCAATGGCACGTGATGGCAGTCTACTCACTGAGCTACAGATGGTACAAGCACCATGGCAAAGTTCTGCCAAATGGGATGAGAAAGCTGAAAGAAAACCAGCTGCATATCAGTTTGGAATAAGCCCTCTGAGTCACCCTGAAAGAATGATTACAACAAAGCAAAATGAGCTTACAATCAAGTATCACTCTGAGGCAAAACTTTCTCATTATGTTAACATCTATTTCAAAAATGGAAGCAATCTTGAAAAGGTTAATGCTTCCTGGTGTGTAATGTATGAATTAGATGGGATCATTTTTGCCAATATTCGTTTTCAACATGCAGGAGTTTACCATGTTAAATTTGGAGCTGAAGTCAAAGAGGGAGATGATGCCATCACAGGAACACTTCAGAGTCTTCTGTACAGGATTTCATTTGAAGGGAAAGGTGCCAAACCTTATCCTAAAGCTCTGTATGGTAAACTGGGATTGCAGGCAGCCTTTTACAACTCTGGATTCCAATTAATACATCCCAGATCACCAATCATATCAACATCAACTGGTCTTGCTACAGTTACTTTACAACTTCCTACCACAGGTGTTGTTAGCAACACAGTTAGATTCTATGATGCAAGTGATTCAGGGAAGAAAGAAGTGCCTGGTTTGCTGTATGGGCAGAAGAAAGGAAAAATGGCCAGATATTTCATACAATGTCCAGAAAAAGGGGAGTATGCCTTTGCAGTTGCTTCAAAGTGTAAAAAAGGGGAAACATTGCAGTGGGCTGCTGTACTGCTAATTTCATGTACAAATGTCAACTCTCCAGTATATCATCATCCAGTTGATGTAAATGTGTGTGTACAGCTTGCTGGTCCAAACTCACATTTTTATGATTTGGGTCTTACAACAAATCAGTATTCATCAAAAGTTGCCTTTGTGGATGATGTTGCTGTATTACACATAAAAAAAACCAAGCCGGTAGTATTATCAGTGAAACTTAAATCACAGTTGGAGGTGAACTCAGAAGAACTTTTGAAGAAGGATGAAACCAAAGAGCAGTTAAAAATCACAGTGGACAAACCAAACATCCCTGGTTATTACTGGCTGGTTTTATATGCTAAGGATGAGAAACAAGAAGGTTTACTACCATATGCAGGCTGCTTCTGTCTTCCATACAAAGTGCCATTTCATCAACAGATCCAGAAATTTTGAGAACAGAGACCCATATATTCACACTTGAACTGATTAACTATTTTATTCTTACACGTTTCACGTTTTCTCTTTTGTCATATTTTGGACTAGCAATAATATATTTTCCATAATATGTGAATAACATTAGATTTATCATCATTGTTTAATTTATGAGTAACCCAGATCCAGAGATTGTTAACGCAATAAATCACTGAAAATCGAATATCACACCCAGATATCTCACTTCAACAGCAAACAGCTGATTTACCAAGTTAAACAGGGCATATAACCATTGATCCTACACGTTGTTTAAAACCAAACAAGATTAATATGGTCTAATTACCCTCATGGTTGATTTCTATATTTGTTTATTAACTATTCCTCAGCATCAAAATTAAAGTATTTCAGGTTTTCCAGAACATGAGTATTATGCTGGCGATGTTAACATAGACTTATGTGTCACCCTCATAAAGTGATATCAATATCCAGGTCCCACATTCAGGACCTTGCTACAACTTGGTAGATGATTTGCGAAAACTTTACACAATTAAAAAGTCTTTGTCAATAGCCAAATTTTGGATGAAAAATGATGTCTCCAACTAGAAGAATATAATGTGACAATTGAGGAATTATGTCAACCAATGAAGATGAATCCCTGATCATATTGCCTCTCCTGAAGGCATTACTGAGATAGATGGAGACACATCACTGCAACTCTGGATCCACATATATTTGTCACCACCTGTAAAGACATGTGTCGGGTCTTCAGAAATAATGATAAAGATAAACAGGACTGATACAAAGACTGATGGTGTGATCACTACTGATGTTCCAGCTGATAGATTGAGAATGAGTGGTGGGGGTGTGAGACAATACATGGGTTAATCCATGTTTCCATGCAAGTGGCGTGTGTTATGCATGTGCAGGATGTGGTTGTGGCATGTGTGTTTCCATGCATGCAGTTATAAATAGGAGTTTACTCTGTACTGCTTCCTTTTTAAAACAGAAATGGCTCCTTTTTATGTCAAAGCTTGTTGCTTTGTATGGCAAAAGACAGAAACATAATGATTATATTAGCTACACTTCTTAATTTATATTTGAAAGTGAAGAAGCTTCTGAAGGGAAATCATTGTAAATGGCTTGTTGGACTTCAGTAAATCTTTCAGTGTCTGCAATAGCTGTGCCTTTGTTTCACCATTTTAACTACAAGAAAGCAAAGTTGAAAAGAAAAGTATCCTATAGATATCAGTGAGTGATATTAAGATGTAAACATGTACAATAATGTCAAAAGTGGGTTTGCCACATGCGGTATGCTTCGAAATTTGATCACTGTGCGATCATAAAAATGCATGCCCATTCTGTACATGCGTCCCGCATGTCGCATCGCACATCACATGCACATGGAAACACTGTAAGGAAATCCTGTGTGCATGATTCTTACCACACATCACATACGGCTGACTGCACACTGCATCACCCATTCATGGAAACGCCAACTTAAGGAAGACAGAGATTGACTGATGATATAATCTTCAAATCTCCGCAGCATAAAGACATACAAATGTGACTTTCAGATTTTTTTTTTTTTTTTTTTTTTTTGGGGGGGGGGGGGGAGGGGGGGGGATATACTTAATGAGGATATCATCTATATACTATAGGAAATTTGTGCTATCTTGGAATTCATGAAAAAAATCCCTAAATGGACCAGGTAATGTGCAAATTCCCTAAAATTTGTAGTGATTTTAATGAAATCCCGAAATTTTAGACAGAGATTTTGAAAAATCCTTGAATCTATTTCACTTTGATAAGACATTTTCAAAAAGTTAATAGACACAATCTTTTTATTATCCGTATTTAGTACAATATTTACTACACCACAAAAATATATGATGTAGAAATAAAAGATATAAATTTGAATAATCTGAATAAAAATGAATATTTATTATTTTATTTTTATCCAAACTTCTTAAATTAAGAAACATTTATTGACTGACTATTATTTTTGTCTCTTCAAAAGCCTTTACAAAACTTTTTGTTTGTTTTTTTAATCTTAAACTATTCACGATTATATAGCACTCCACCGATGTCCTTTGATTGTCTCCATTAGCAGATACCTCCTGAAATGTATAAAACATGTATTTTTTATTAATTAGATTTACTGAATTCCTTTAGGCTGAACCATTAAACGATCGTCATTAAAGAAATAATACTAAAGATTACCACTGTACAGCTCCTGTCTCCCTCTTACCCCCTTTCTTTGTGTATTTGCATGTTCAATTATGGCTAAATGAGAAATGCAATAATTAAGTTTTAGAGACATGAAAGAGCATTTAATGATGTAACGCTGAAAGTATAAAAGTATTGAAAATATGCATAGATTTTTTTGTTGTTTTCATTCAAATAATTTATTTAGATAACTTAACTTAAAATGTGGAAAGTAACTATATTAGTACAGAAGTTAAATAAAATGGAAAAATCAGTAAGTTACACTTATTAACAATTATTTAAATTACAATGTCAAATTTTAAAGTCAATAAAGCAAGTGTGTTCAATTCATAAAAAAGTAGACTAAATTAAAATAAAATATTTTTATGTTATGCGCGTTATTGTTTATGCCACACATAAATAAAAAGGCTAAAAAGATCAGTTCAGAATTCCATCAGACTATACAAAGTTAAAGTAACTAAAACAAATGATAATGTGCAGAACAATTATCTTTTTACTAATTCCCTAATTAAAATGCATTGAATTGATACATAAAAACAACAATCACAATTAAAGTAAATACCGCATACAAAATTAATTTTAAAAATATTCCTATTCCTTTCATGGGACAGATAATCTAAAAATCATACCAATATCAAGCTGATATTTATTATGTCATGATTGTAACGGAATGTTCTGTGCAAGTCTATTTCGGGACTCTTACTTAGTGTTTAGTAGCGCCAGTTTCACAACACTTTAACACTTGACGATGCAAAATTGTGCAATTTCTTAAATTGATTTATTTGTATTGAACTACAGCATTGAAGATATGTCACAGCTAGTGCGATACATGTAAGTATCTGTATTCAAAATATTAAAATATCTTTCTATGGATAAAGTTTCAGTATGGGCGATAATACAGTCTTCGTAGTGTTAGTCAAGTCTGGTACTGTAGTCTTAATGACATCCTATCAAAAAACGTCCAGTCCTGTTGTTAATAGTTCAATTTCAAATTATACATAAAACCTTAAAGCACATTATGATCCTATGTGATTCATAATATTGCATTGCCATAATATAGCCGTACTGTATATGTAGTGCACTAAGTATAGTGGTGGTAGTGTTACGATCGAAAGTAAATATGGAAACCGGGTCCCGAAAACAAAAATTCGGCGGAAACCGGATTCGTTCGAATTAGTATACACCAAACTGTAGTCACACTGTAAAATCTTCTGCACGCGTACATGTAGACCGAGTTTCTGTCCCATCGCCGATTGCTATTGATATACTGATGGACACAATGGTGAGGGACAGAGCTCACATGTACTTGTTTTCTGTGTAAATTTTGAACGGCATATTTCTACACATATTGCCACAAATATGAAGTGTCATTTGCATTCTTTGAGGTATGTATGTGTGCCGTTCACTAATATTTAATGCCTATCTTGTTGGTATGTGTATATTTCAACACATTTTTAAAACGTCAACAAAACTTCACCACTTGTATGTTATGTACAAAAACAATTTCTGGCATGCAAAATCAGCTTAATGTAACAACATATGTATAATAAACTGGATATATGTGTATAGTCATAGCAAGGGCATTATTAAGTAAATGCAAAAATTGTCTGTTATTCAAAATTTACACAGAAAACAAGTACATGTGAGTTCTGTCCCTCGCCATGTCGCCTATGTCCATCAGTATATCAATAGCAATCGGCGATGGGACAGAAACTCAGTCTAGCGTACATGAACAATTACTTCAACTAAAACGCGGTTTATTTTTTGATACAATCTGACATTTTGGATATTATTTCACTGTATATTGGCAAAATATTACACAAGTAAATGTTTTTAAGCGTTTTTGTGCAATATTTTATATGTTTGAGGTGTTAATATGTGACATTTCGGGAACCGGTTCTTGGACTTTGTCACCGGATTTCGTTTACGTTTATATGAATCGAATAGAAACCAACTATCCGGTTTGCCGTCTTTACCACTAAGTGGTGGTGAACCAATTCATGTCCGTGTACATATTCACACCCACCCTTAATTTTCTTTAAGATTTATAATTATTCAAAGAGAAGATGTTTACCTCATCATAGATAATTATCAAATTGGTCATATACATTGGTAATTTATTGTATAACTGCGATTGTTTTGGATAAATGTAGGGGTGGGTGTGAATAGGTACACAGGCGTGAATTGGTCCACCATCACTACGTACTGCTGGTATACATGTGAGCAGATCTGTGTACTATACTACTATACCTTCATTCCACATGATAATAAATGTGTGAAAGGTATAAACTCAATTATGGTGATCCGTGATCTATAATCGTATTTATGACCATAACATGGAATGGATGAAATTTGAAGCAAAGTGTACATATATCATGATTTAATACTTCTATTGACACAAAATAGGACTAAATAGTGTTTAACTTGACTGATTTCAAGATAAAAGTCTGAAAGGCTGTTTTTGAGATGAATCGTCCATTTTGTGGGGTTTTTCGTGTCACATTATCATGACCTAATTAGGAGGCATTGGATTACTGTAATGCCTAAAACTATTGCTGCCATGGACAAGAAAATTGTTTATAAATGGTCATTTATCCATTTTGGACGATGTAAATAAGAGGAAACAGAATACATGTCCCAAACATTAAGAAAAGTTACAAGTTGAAATAAAAATATGAAAACACCACATTCATGCATATTAAATTAAATATAAGAAACAAAAGATATGCACACAAGAAAAGTATGTTCTGTTATTAATGCAGCATTGTGTTGTTGATAACTGTTGTTATAATTGTTCTAAGAATCACCAGTACATTAAACATTTATGTTTCAGTACAACAGGGACACACTGAACGAAATCTTAAATGCACCCAGTGTTTGCAAAGGTTGCATGATGCCTCTTTCACAATTGTCAGGTTTACCATGTCTCTCAATCCTGGAGGACTTTTTTTTTCTGCAAATGCAACATGCTTGTACATCATCATCACTATCTGAACTTTCTTCGGTATCTTGTCCCTCATCCACAAGAATTCTGGAAGGAGCTGGAGTTGGTGACTATGGCTAAAGTGGCTCTCTATTTCTCCAAAAAGGGCTTCTTGTTGATCTTAAATTTGGTGCTTCTGAAAATCTGTGTTTTTTTATTTCACTTTCTTCTGCAGTTGTAGGAATAAATACCAATTGGGAGGGTGTATATCCTGTAACAAATGCTCGAGCATGAGGTATTTATTACTACTATTAAGACCGGGGTACCTGGTTTCAAGAAATATCCCTTTATTTTTATGAGGTGACACAAACAAGAATGCCGCCATATTGTTTTGAATGCATGATCGATCTCGTAACAGCAGACGATTTTACTACCAACATACAATCAAGCAATTCGAAACAGCACTTCCGTTTTTCAGCGGGTGGTTATCGCATGTTTTACTCCCAGCTGATTCTATGCACACAGATGGGCTTTTGTTCACTGCGCACTTCCTGTCTTTATAATTCTCATTTTCAAATTCATCTTCCTTATTACTAACACTTTTTAATGGTGTTTGATGCCGGATGTTATTCATTTCCTTCTGCTTCTTCAAAAATAACCATTGACAGGCCGTCATGCTCTATGGTTACTGAATAACTTTCTTCATTTTGTCTTCTTTTCTGTTTTACTCAGCCTTTTTTCCTCTTTCCATTATGTAATCATGTATCTCTCCCTCTGTAATGCCATTTCCACCTATTTTGTTTCTTTTATTGCTCTTTTCCTTTCTCTGAGTTGAACCTTAGTGTGGGATTCTTTGAGACAGCATTTCTTTTAGTTCTTGCTTTGTGTCATTGACAGAAAAAGATGTAGCAGATTTAAACCAATCCCCATCATGATTCAAAGGAAAGATGCCACATTTCTTGAAAGCATTCAATATGTTGCTGGGAGTCATACTGTCTTGGTAGGCCCTACACAACAAGTGGGAAATACAGTACATGTATTTGTTGATTATCATACCAGGGTTTGTCGTCATCTGGCAATGTTTTGCATATGATTTTTTCAGTGGACCAAAGCATCCAACATCCATGGGTTGAAGGAAATGGGAGGTGTTAGGTGGCAACACAAGAGGATAGCATTCAGATCTTTAGCCCAGCTGATCAAAGGAACATTTATATGAGTTGTTGAACCATCATATAGAAGAAGTAGGTAGTTGTCTGGCCACGATTGGGAGTAAACTTTATGAGATGTTCTGTGATATATTCTTGGTATGTTGACAAGTTTAAACATCCATTCTTTGAGGCGTGAAAACCACATCTGGGTGTTACATCTTTCTTAATGTCATCTGTAGTGTGTGACAAATTTGGAATGAGATATGGTTGTACTTCCTGACCTAAAGCATTTCCAGTGCCAATACAAGTCATTTTTATGGTACCTCTGCGCAATGTTATCAGTTAAGGAGTTTTACCTTTTTTGGCCAAAACCTTGCATGGTTCAAACCCACAATCAAAGAAAGCTTTATCTAGGTTGTATATAAGGTGAGGTTTGTCTAGAAGATGATATTTTCGAACAACATTTTCAGGTTTTTCAAAGTGTAAATCAGTACTTTCTTTGGTACAAGACTTAGCTGTGTTGACTGAAAGTTTCCTGGGCATTATAAGCTTCAGTTCAGGATGCCATGTCAAAAAACCTTAGTAAAGCCAGGACTCAGAATTACTTCTGTATCACATGCCAACTTTAACATTTACTTTTTTGTGTAACCATATCCAATTTCTGCCATCTGAATTATATGATCAACTAAATCACCTTCTTACTCATTTGACAAAATAGGAGATGGGCCTGACTTCTCAATTTTTTCATCAATTTTCCCTTTTATTCTGTCCCTTAATGTTTGAGTTGGAACTCCACAAATAATGGAGGATTTGTAGACAGACATACCCTTTATTTTTACCATTTCAATGGCTTTTCTTGCGTTTTCAGGGGTGTAATTCGTATAACCATGTTTCACACTCTTTGGTATCTAAAACAGAATGCAGAAAAGATTTGGAGAAGGTTACAATGTCAGTGAAAAAGTCTTTCATAATTGATCTCAAATTTAATCAAATTTTGTGTACCACCTTAGTAGTAGCAAAATTTAAGCGAGTTTCAGTATGCAAGTGCTCATAGCAGTTTGTGGTTATATACTGTTGCATATTTATGACAGTTGCTGTGGGAAATAACTGAAAGTCCTGTTTGCACAAAAACTCCATTGACACGAAAACGCCACAAATGACCATACTAGTATTGTTAACCCCAAACCGCAAATATCAATGAACCATTATAGTGTATGCCAGTTGATCTCCAAAAAAGAAACAGTAGGCAGGGGTTAATATCTTAAGTGAACAGATTTAGATCATATTTGTATTGTTGTGGCTTCGGAACAGTCATGGAATCACTGATGGAAACAGTTCACATAATGTTTACCATGAATTTAAGTAATTTTATCTTCAAGCAGCATTTCTATTAAAATATTGATAGGAATCCACCGGAATTCTGTCACTTCATAATTCTTTGCAGGCATGAATATTGCTGTGGGGAAATCAAAGCTAAAATCTGCTATTTTCTTTTTCTTTTTACACTTAATAAGTACAAGTCGTTCAAAGCTTGTGTCTGTGAGTGAACACCTGAATGCATGGAAATCCCGTCTTGCAATGCTAAAAAGGCTTATTTGAAAAGATCCTTTTAGACATCTGTATGCTTGTGTTGAAAGATAATGAATTAGTTACTTGGGCAACATAAAAAGCTTTTAAAAGGGTTTGTACCAGTCCTTTGTATAAAACTGATTTGAAATATGTCCAGTGTTTAGAATACATTTCATAAAGTAATGACCAAATGAAATAAAACTAGGAATGGGTCAGTATTAAAAGTGTGTACACCGGGAGTTGGCCAATGCAAAACTGTACCGATTTTGGGACTTCAGCTGCTAAGTACAAGTACTTGAAAACCTATGCTTTGGCTAACAGAACAGCTCTTTGTTCTTAGACAAAACAACACAAACTTTAATCTATCTACACTCTGCTGAAAAAAGTAGTTAAAAATTTTACATCTTATAAGTCACTTAATTAAAGTTATAAAATAGCATCAGAGATGCCCGTACCCCACAACCTGGGGAAATAATTTTCAACACCATGAGATATAGAAGTAGTGTAACAGTACAAAGTTCAAGATACTTTCAGAGCAGTGTCAGTTATATTAAGGTTCAAAAAATGCTTAAGTAGAGATAATAATATCTAAGGAAAAGAAAGGTATGTAAAGATGAACTATTAAAACAAGACAATTCAATAATAAAATGACAGCATTTATCAGTAAACCAAAAATGGCCAAATTATGGTTTGGATGTTTTGAATATTACCCATGCATACAGAAGTGGCAATACATTAAGTGAATGCTTATGTGTGGTATTGGAGAAAAGCCTGTGGCTCACTTGATGAAATTCCATCTGTTACAATGGGAACTTGCAAAAGGAAATTCTTAATGAATTCTAATATGACTTTAACAGTGCTTAATCTGCATCAACAGACAGACCCAAAGGTGCAACAAGATTTTAAAGGTCAATACAGCAAGGTCAAAGGTCAATCAGTGTCACACCATGACGTGGCACACCTAAAACCCTCAATCAATGTCCCTACCAAGTATAAACTTGCTACACCTTACAGTCTCTGAGATATAGCCTGGACAAGATTTTATAGGTCAAGGTCACTACAGCAAGGTCAAAGGTGAAATCAAGGTCACACTATGACGTTGCACACCTACACCCCCTAACCAATGTCCCTACCAAGTATCAACTTCCTACACCTCTTACGGTTTCAAAGATATAGCCCGGACCAGGTTTTATAGGTCAATTTACTACGGCAAGGTCAAAGGTCAAATCAAGGTCACACTATGACGGAGCACACCTACACCCCCTAACCAATGTCCCTACCAAGTATCCACTTCCTACACCTTACGGTTTCCAAGATATAGCCCGGACCAGGTTTTATAGGTCAAGTTCACTACGGCAAGGTCAAAGGTCAAATCAAGGTCACACCATGACGTTGCACACCTACTAGCTACTACCCCCAACCAATGTCCTCACCAAGTATCAGCTTCCTACACCTTACAGTTTCTAGGGGTTTCTATCTACTAGCGCGAGCACAAAGCCATCAGAGACACGAGTAGTGCACTGAAGCGGTCACCCATCCTAGTACTAACGTGATTGTGGCCAGACTTTTTACTATCCACATCAAACCATATATAACCTATATAAGGGGATATATACAGCAGGATATTTGTATGTATACTACGGCACTTCCCAACCATGAAGAATAAGTGCCAACAAGTGCCAATTTTTCATTAATATCTCAGAAGCTATGTAACCAACAAATCAGTATTATATATCAGAAAGGACTTTTTACAGCACTGTTGCTTGTTTTTATTGCATAAAAATCTTTACAGAACTGGCTGAGATATCCCAAGTTAATGATTGAGGTTTTATATTTACTGGTGCCCCTGTTATATTATAGCCTTTTTCACATTCTTGCTTTAAATATGGATTTATTTATTAGTCATAAACTATACAAAATGGTGGATATTAAGAGTAAAACATCGCTCATTATACATATATAGAAAAAGATATCACTGATGAAGATAAACAATATAATATTCATTCTATACACTCATATAATATTGTAATCTTCATTTGTGATATAGTTTTCTGTATATATCATTCAGGAAATTTTCCTAATGTATCTCCTTATCACTGAATCCAAGGCTTCAAAATGTGAAAAGCACTCATAGGTAGTCATGGCGTATGAATCTTTGCCAAGTGTTTGAGTTGTGTTATCTATCATACTAAAAAGGCCTTGTATATCCCTTATTATTAGAGACTTTAAGATACAAATGCCAGGACAGTAAACTAAATGGATGATGTCATCTTTCCCATTACGTCAAATTTTGGAAGTTCAAGCTGTAAGTACAAACATCAATTCCAGATGTTGATTGAATACAAGTATGTATAACTTCAATTTTCAGTGTTAAAACTCACTTTAAAATGTAAGAGCTCTAAGCAATAAGAGATTGAAATATATTATAAACCATACATAGAGTTTGTATGTAGGTTTATTGTTTTTCTTCACCATTAATAAAGTTTCCTGCCTTTTGTCATGTGGTACTTGTATTTCAAAAAGAAAAAATATAACCATGAAAATTATAGGGCTACGCTTAAGTCCATGGGCTTTGAACCCTATTTTAATATTACACTACCTACACCTTTGCCCAATAGCCAACAGGAGATGACCACTGCAGCAGTGATCTTGTTTGCTATGTAAAGTTTAATGTTTGCAAAAGGTAAGACCTTTTGTGTAGTTCTTACTGAATTAAATATGTGTGCAAAATGCACCTGAAAATATCATGACAAGAATTTTGTGCCACAGAATAAAGTCATAAATGTAAAACCTACATTTGGCTTAGCTTTGCTGAAGCCAAAACTTAAAAATATTGTCCAGTTATTGTCCATTCTTTATGCATTATGTACTACCAACTGGTAATGCCAAGGGAATACAAGGTGGACATAAACATCTTTACAAACACTCATGTGTAGTTGTTTGTGCTAAAAATGGGCAAGTATACATATTTAATGCATATTCATGCTAAAATTTTGTAACCCAAGAAAAATGGATGTACTTGTACTTTAATATTAATACAAACTGCAAATCAAAGAGTGAAGTATGGAACTATTCAAAGTAGAAAATGAGGAGAAAAATTCTATACTAATTGCCAAGACAGATTATGTAACATTTTGTATCCACAATATAATCTGAATCTTTTCCCAAATTTAATCACTTCTTCCTTTTGTCAGGCCCTATATTTTAACCATATAGCGTAAGAAATGTAAAATTCGCCACATATCTAAAATTCGCCACATGTGAAAATACCTAATAAAATAAATGAATTGTGGTGAGATTTGTTGAATGTATAGTAAATTAAGGCTTTTGGAACTGAAACATACCAATTTTTAGACAAAAACATCATTTTCTTCATAAAATTAACTAAGGTTTTAGAGGTGGCGAATTTTAGATTCCTGGTGAATTTTAGATTTCTTACTCTGTAAAATTTTATAAAGATATGTTTGTTAGTTTTGGCGTAATCGCAAACACACACAAACAAATGAACCCACTCAAAAACATAAACTCCTTGTCAGAGATAGTAATATACAGATATTTTTAAACAAAATACTCAAAAAATCAGGTGTGACAGAACTAGTTTTGAGGTACCTCTAATATAGGCTGTTATTTAAAAGAAAAATGTGTCACTAAATTGTTCTCAGAATAGGGATACAGTGTACTATGTTTTACATAATGTGTTTTAGAGTTGGGTACTTTTGGTCAAAGAAACATTGTGAGGAAGATACAAATGATGGGATAGAGAACACCACTGTCCCATGTTGTCTCTGTGTTGATCCACAAAAAGTGTGTATAGTGGAAACTGCAGAGGAATGGGATCTGGTTTGGCCATATCTCAAGGAAGCAAAGGTCAGTGCTTATCTTTCCATCAGGCCTTATTCAAGGAAGCACAAGCCAAGTCTTAGGCTTAACTTTTGTATACAGATACAGCAAGTTTAAGCATAGTATTTGGCTAAGTTCTTTCATGAATCCCATCCCTGGTTCCTCTGAGCATGCTCAGGTCTAACAAAAATTGGTCCAACAAGAATAAGTTTGGGGATATGAAACTGGCCTATAGGAATTCATGGGTTGTGGATCTTTTGATATGGCCAGATATAACCTTTGGGTCCCTTTTTCAAGGTCAAACAAGGACAGCCAAACTAGAAAGTGTTTATAACTCACTTATTATTGGTCCTACAGTTTTGGTATGTGAAACCAACCTATAAGAAATCATGGGCTTGGAATCTTCTGATGTGGTTGGATTTGACCTTTGGGCTCCTTTTTCAAGGTCAAAGTTGGATAGCCCAACTTAAAAGTGCTTATAACTGCTTATTATTGGTCCTAGAGGTATGTTATGTGAAATTGACATATAGGATATCATAGGCTCGGAGTCTTCTGGTGTGGTCAGATTTCACCTTGGTCCACTTTTTCAAGGTCAAATGAGGATAACCATGCTTAAAAGTGCTTATAACTCGCATATTATTGGTCCTACAGTTTAGTTATGTGAAACCAACCTATGGCAAATCATATTCTGGGAATCTTGTGATGTTGTCAGATTTGACCTTGGGCCCCTCCTGCAAGGTCAAACGAGGATAGCCATACCTAAAAGTGCGTATAACTTGCTTATTTTTGGTCCTAGAGGTTTGCTATGTCAAAACAACCTTTTAGGTATTCATAAGCTTGGAGTTTTTTCATGTGGTCAGGTTTGACCTTTGGGCCTCTCCTTATTTACCTCTTCACATTGGTCCTTTAGTATTTCATATAAAATTCCAAGCTGTAGGGATGCTCTGTTTTTGTGCACAAAAACCATTTGTCTAATTCCATAAGCAAAGCCGTTTTTGGTGACTGACAAAGTCACTGACATATTGTCATTGCCTGTGTAAACATACAAATTATTGATTTCTTTGACAAAGTCTACCTCATCTACAGAAATACTGATGATTGTATCCAGTAACATATTAATGTAACTTGAAAATTTATTCATGGGTGGGAAGTACAGTTGTGGATCTTGTGTCTTTATTCTAGGTACTTGGCTTTGACTGTGAATGGATTACAAAAGATAGAAAATCTCAGCCGGTGTCACTACTGCAGCTGGCTACCCTCTCAGGTATTTCCAGAAAAATTTTATTAATTGTATCTTCCCTGTTTCTTAAAGCATATTCCACTAAAGTATTTTGAAAAATAGACTTGATATTTGTCTTGTTGCATTTTATGTCATTAAACAATATTTCTATATTGATGTATACTTGTTCGATATTGATGTATTCACTTTGTTGAGATAGAAATTGGATTTAAATCTATATGCTAAACATACCACATAAGTTGCAGGTCAAATACTTTAAGGTGGTTCTTTTTAAAATAAATAAGAGACTACCTTTCTGTTTAATTTTTCACATTTGCACCAAAACTCCTCAAAAATTTATTAAGCTCAAATCAACTTCTTGTTCCAATTTTCAAAGGTGTTCATTATTGTGAAGTTGTCAGAATATTTCAGATTTTATTTTCCTTATTGGAAAAACCCACCAACCCGGTGTATACAATATTTCCCAAAACTTAGTTGCACTTTTGTTTGTTGTTGGTGTATTTTATTTTTATTTGCTGCTTCATTAAAATCTTAAACAAACTGCTAGCAATATTTTCCTGTCAGTTACTTATGTGTGTATTTCACAGGTATTGTGGTATTAGTTCGGCTTCATCTCTTGAAGTATTTTCCAGAAACCTTAGTTTACATCCTGGCAGAAAAAAGGTCAGTTTTCCATAATTGGATGTCATACAAAGAATGACTTTGACACATGTGTCTTTATGTATGTTCTTCTTGCGACTCTTCTGGCAGCTTCTTCTTCTTGCCAGCAGGGGTCTCTTCAAGGACCCAACCTCCCTCTAAACACCCTATAAGCCTACAGTCTTTAGGGTCCACTAGGTTGGGGGTAGAAGTAGCAGGGAGGCAGTAAGTCTTCTCGCTGTGTTCGTTTTCCTTCCTGTTTCTGTACTAGGGGTGGCCAATTGTTGAATTTGCTCAGCAGTAAAAGCCTTGCAAAGAGGAGAGTCTTTCTTCTAAATACACAAATCTTCACCAACTACTTTGTCTCTACAAGAGCACATTTCAAATGGCCATCGAAATTTGCCATAATATGGTCACAAGTGCCAAATGTCTGTCCTGTCTGTTCTGTCCTTCTGTCCTTAAAGTCTTTATAAAAAATCTTGAAATTCACAAAATATCTCCAGATTTCTTCACACTTTGAGAGCTCTTCAAAAACATGTCTGCACACTCCACGTGCCAAATGAAAAAGATGCGTTTATGCCAGACCGGCTAGACAGGAAGTAAGTACAGTGCGCCACCTAGCGAATGCACATTCTGTGACCGGTCCTGCTGGTGGAAACACAGGACTACGTTTCTGTTGTTTGGCAGGACTGGTCATGCCGACCGGTATAGTATATGTCCATTGGGTAAGAAGTATTAACACAATAAAAAGGGTATTAAAGTAAGTAAATGAATTTTTACGTGCCATTCAAGATTTACACATAAACACATACATCTGAGCTCTGTTCCACGCCATTGTGTATCGCCAGAAATATCAAGAGCAATGTGCATCGGGACAGAACTCAGTCTAACTGGGGCCATATCTCTTTCAGTGTTGCTTTTAGAGCTTTCAACGGTATTGGGAGGTAATGTTTTGTGTATTTTCATCTTATACTACAATGTATTTGTAGGTAATAGGAATCCATATACAAGGAGTCTAGAAAGTTGGTCAGATTTAACCCCTGGTCCCCCTTATGGGTCATTCTTGGATTGTAAAATTGCAGATTTTGTGAGACTTTCACATTTCATTCCTTTCTTAACACCTTTAGATGTCTTCTAAGTTCTCCCAATCTTACCTCTACAATGGTATGTTATACCATATTGCAGTGACTTATGATGTTACAGTTGAATCATTTAAAATATACCATTTCTCTACTAGTTTTTTCTGTGCCCCACTGAACCAGAAACATTTTAAGAATGGATCCATTTGTCCTGAGATTTGTAAAAAGCTGTATAGCAGGGTTTAATTTTATCTCTTCTTACAGCATATTAAAAGCTGGGGTTGCCTGTGTGGATGATGGGAAGAAGTTACTCAAAGACTACGGCTTGCAAGTGTCTGGCTGTGTAGATCTGAGAAATCTGGCACACAGATGCAGATATCCTCACCTCATGTAAGTGTGACAGAAACCAAAAAGTCAAAATGTCACTACTACTGGCTTGGCTAGTAGGGATTTCCCTTCTAGTTCACTTGGTAGAGTGTGGGTCTCGTGAGTGAGAGGTTGTGGGTTCAAGTCACTCGTAAACTTGGTGCTGTGACATAAGCATCTGGACAGTCAGGCCGTATGAAGTCAGTTAGACAAAACATTAGTTGCTTATGAGTGAGCATATCTATAAGATATTTTTACACTGGAGAGTGGTCAGGACTAGTTGTAACACCATAAAGATCATTCATAGTACTGTAAAGGTTAGTCGCCACTGCCTGACAGAAATGCTCACTCACAAAAAGGTTTTTAAATATGTTTTGAAGGAACATGAAAAAAAATCCCACAATTATGCTCTCAACAGTAAAGGCTGAGAAGGTAAGTCATATAACCAGTAAGACGATGCTTGGTAACAGATTGTCAGGATGGATGGAATGCAACCTCACTACAATGAACCAGAACTATCACAGTATATCAGAAGAATTGTGTTCTAGTATTGCACCAACAAAATAGGCATGCTAACATGAAGCTACAGTTTGTGAAAAGAACACATATTTATCAAAGTTGCCATTAAGGCTAAAATGTCTGCAGATACTGTTACTAGTATATAGAATGAAGATTGTAAAACTTTCAGATTTTCCATCCTTTTCTAGTAATTTATATTTTTCCAGCATTTAAATTATGCAATTATGCCAATCGATATGTTGGTTATAATGTTTTTGTTATACTATTTCTATTATGGTCTTGATGCTGAAATGTTAGTGCTACCAACTATTCCCTTATAAACAGACAGGTTTCTGCTGCCTAGTATGTTGTCCAATCTGTGTTCTTTGTTTACAGTGGCTTTGGATTGAAGAGTCTGGCTACAGCAGTTTTGGGTGTGGAGATTGACAAGAACCCACTGCTAAGAACCAGTAATTGGGAATCTGATCAGCTCTCCAGACAACAAGTGAGCAATGGTTCAAGTATTGGCAAATGGCATATGTAATGACCATCAAAATATCTTGAAAATCCTAATTAAGAGATCTGTAAAACGTCCGAGTGTATCGTCAGCTTACATATTAAACAAAATGCATGTAATAGGGATATAGAGGGCAGGAAAGGGTGGTGTATCTTTGCACTTTTGAGTAATCTTCACCAGCTCTCTCCTGTATGATGAGCACTCTTTTGCAGCAAGTAAAGATACAACAAGAGCTAAGTACAGACTTTACAGAATTCTTGTCAAGTATATTACTCAGTCTGTTTCCATGTTTGTTTGTACAAACCACTAATCTCCTATCAGGGCAGTAAATAAGTGATCTCATTTCCCACCGTCTACAACTAGATGACTCAAGTTTAGCACGAGAGGTCAGCAATAGCTAGAACAATTCTGTAGACTACAGAAAAAGTCAATACTTCAGTGACCTCATATGTGAAAAAAACAAAAAAAAAAACAAAAAAGAATTCTACTTTATTTTGCTCCATATCTTTCTTCCTACAGCAGTTCTTATAGTACCAGGCGCAGTCAAAGTGGTGGCAATTTCCTTATCATTCTAAAGTTCTACCCTTCTGTTCATAAATCTGTTAAACAGAATCTCTCTTCCAGATGAGATTCGTGCCTCTCCATCCCTGGTATTTTTCAGAAAGCAGCTTAAAATCTACCTATACACCCAAGCATACCTACCTTAGCCTGCTTTGCCTGGATCATCCCCTGGTGTTCTCCGTGGTGCTTGACCCCTCTTATGTCTCTGCATACTGAATTTTTGTGGACTGCTTTTTTGGTTTTGTTGCACCTTAGAGTCCTCTTGTATGGGGAGATTAAGCGCTATAAAAGTCCAATTAGAATAAAAGGAGAATTAGAACACTGTTCTTTGGAATATACATCAGAAAGATGCTATGTTTATAGGATGTATTGTATCCTCTGAGTATTGTTCTCACTTAAACATTGGCAAAATAGTGATATAGTATTACTGTAAAGAGTGCTTTTCTGTGGTCAAACATTGTCTATTTGTGATAATAACCAATATATACTCTTGTCTGAGTGACAATATATAATCATTATGTTTTTATAAACACTTAAAATCTGACAATTTTCAGATAAGGTATTGTGAACTAATCATGACAGCTTCTTCATATTGTGCTGCCATTTTTGAAACTTCATGACATTTATTCAGGTAGAATATGGTGGTAAGGATGCAGTGGTAGGAGCATTTGTTTTCTGGAGGCTGATCTCATTAAAACTCCGGAGCAGGGATTATTTCTGCACCCCAGATGATACATTCTGGGATAAAGCCTCCTCCTGTTGCCAGGGACTAGTAGATTTGAACTTCAAAGCCACAAAGAAAGACTGTGACAGTGAAGCCAAGGTGATATATTCTACCCTTTAAATAGAACACCCTTTTAAGCTGAAATAGATACAGTAAGTCCTCCATTGTAAGAAGTTGTATTATCCGAACATTTGATTTAAAGAACACAAGTTTACTCTCTCAATTTTTCATTATTTTCTGTTGTGTTAGTGTCTCTCAGGAGTAGGGATGGGTCGGTATGTCCGGTATCTCGGTATCGAGAGCATTTTACTGAAATACCGCGATGAGATTTTACAACCACCACTTCGATTGTCAGCACATATAATGGAAGGAAGAGTTTAAATATTAGAAACATACCCAAAATCTGAAGAAATTATAAGCTTTTATCCCATATTTTCGTCCATTTGCAGACTTTTATAAGCGATACATTGAGCAGAACTGCCATGTTTTGGTTACGACACTTTATAACCTCAATTGCGCTTGTCAACTCCTATAAATAAAGGAAAACTTAAAATATTGGAAAGAAACCAGAAATATGAAGACATTTATACGTTTTTATCACATATTTTGTGCATTTATGAGCTTTTATTGCGATGTCGTTGAGGAAACGTCCATGTTTGTTTGGGGTGAACTAAAACGCGGAGTCCCGAATTTGGTACGGTTTTGCATTGGCGACCTCCCGATGTACATATTTTTCATACCGACCCATCCCTACCCTGAGTGTCTCTTACATTCATTTTTTTTTATTTTTCTCATTCTCCTAATGTCATAGATGATAGAAGTTCTACTGCAGTAGGTATTTAGGTGACTTTTTTATTGAAATGTATTGTGTTCTCAGGAGTGTTGGCGGTCAAGTAAAACTAATTGTCCCTCAAGATTCAGCACTGTAGTCCTGTCCTGATATGACCTTAGTTGTTAAAGTTGATGTAAAGCCACAAATGTACTTTAACAGAAGGGTCAGAAGGCCAGTGTTCAAGCAGTGGACTACAAGCAGAGGGCGTATGTGACTAGACAGTCGCCCCTATACCATAACTGTCAGATGATAGCACCAGACGGACAGTTACTGTGTACATGTGATCTCAAGAAAGCCACTTGGTACATGGAGAAGGGATTGGCAAGTAGGTTTTACCGGAATTTATTAAGCGTCCCACAAGGGACGCTTGTTTGTGTATGGGAGACCTTCAGGCTCCGCCGGCTCCGCATTTTGTTTTCCTTATAACTCTGTAACCGTTGGGCGGATTCTTTTCAAATTTGGCAGGTTTAGGCAGTAGCCTTGGGGAATTTTTTTGAATATGCTGCAGTGACATTTCAACCAATCAGAGAGGTCACATGACCAAAAATGTCTTTTTTCGATGGGGAAGCTTGTCCGGATGATAACTTGAAAGGAATTTTATCAATTCACCTAAAACTTGGCAAATACATTCATTCTATTAAAATCTGGAAATCATTAGATTTTGGCATTGATTGGTTAAGAAATGGCCGAGTAATTAATGATTAATTAATCATTATGAATTTTCCAAATAAGGAAAACACAAAAATTCTCGAAAACCGTGCTCGAAATTTTTGACCCACAGGGTATATGCGGAGTAGTTATCCCAATTTTCAAAAAATTTTGTCTCGCCAAAAATGGTGGCCATTTTGAATTTTTGAATTTTTTGCAAAAATTGCAAAACACAAAAATGCTTATATCTCGAAAATTGTGCTAGATAGAGCGATTTCGACGAAATTTTTGACCTGCAGGGTATCTCTGCGGAGTAGTTATCCCATTTTTGAAAAATTTTTGTCTCGCCAAAAATGGCGGCCATTTTGAATTTTCTAATTTTTTGCAAAAATTGCAAAACATAAAAATGCTTATATCTCGAAAACCGTACTAGATAGAGCGATTTCGACGAAATTTTTGACCTACAGGGTAGCTCTGCAGAGTAGCCATGCCTATTTTCAAAAAAATTTTGTCTCGGCAAAAATGGCGGCCATTTTGAATTTTCGAATTTTTCGCAAAAATTGCAAAACACAAAAATGCTTATATCTCGAAAACCCTGCTAGATAGAGCGATTTCGATGAAATTATTGACCCACAGGGTATCTCTGCAGAGCAGCTATCCCAAAGAGCTTTCACTTGGTGAAGTTTCAAACCCATAGCTAATTGCTCACCAACTCAAAATGAGTAAATGCGAATTACCTCTAAAAGTATTGCAGATAGCCATTTTTTCTCAAATAACTCATTCACCTACTTTTGGAAGAGCTTTCACATGGTGAAGTTTCAGACCCATAGCTAATTACTCACCTACTCAAAATCAGTAAATGTGAATTACCTCTAAAAGTGTTGCAGATAGCCAATTTTTATCAAATAACTCATTCATGTACTTTTGGGAGAGCTTTCACATGGTGAAGTTTCAGACCCGTAGATAATTACTCACCTACTCAAAATGAGTAAATGCGAATTATCTCTTAAAAGTATTGCAGATAGCCAATTTTTCTCAAATAACTCATTCACCTACTTTTGGAAGAGCTTTCACATGGTGAAGTTTCAGACCCATAGCTAATTACTCACCTACTCAAAATGAGTAAATGTGAATTATCTCTAAAAGTATTGCAGATAGCCAATTTTTCTCAAATAACTCATTCACCTACTTTTGGGAGAGCTTTCACTCCATGAAGTTTCAGACCCATAGCTAATTATTTACCTACTCAAAATGAGTAAATGCTAATTATCTGTAAAAGTATTGCGGATACCCAATTTTTATCAAATAACTTATTCATCTACTTGTGGGAGAGCTTTCACATGGTGAAGTTTCAAACCCATAGCTAATTACTCACCTACTCAAAATGAGTAAATGTGAATTATCTCTAAAAGTATTGCAGATAGCCAATTTTTCTCAAATAACTCATTCACCTACTTTTGGGAGAGCCTTCACTCTGTGAAGTTTCAGACTCATAGCTATTTATTCACCTACTCAAAATGAGTAAATGCTAATTATCTCTAAAAGTATTGCGGATACCCAATTTTTCTCAAATAACTCATTCACCTACTTTTGGAAGAGCTTTCACACACGAAAATGAAAAATTGTGAATATCTTGGAAAAGCTATTTCTTCTCCTTTAATGCTCGGCAGGAGATACACACCGCGGCAGTGGTCTTGACAAAAATTTTTGTCTCCCCAAAAATGGTGGCCATTTTGAATTTTCAAAGTTTTTGCAGAACACAAAAATGCTTATATCTCGAAAACCGTGCTATATGGAGCGAATTCGACAAAATTTTTGACCTGCTGGGTATCTCTGCAGAGTAGCCATGCCAATTTTCCAAATATTTTTGTCTCGCCAAATAAAGCGGACATTTTTTATTTTTTAAATTTTTTGCAAAACACAAAAATGCTTATATCTTGAAAACCGTGCTAGATAGAGCAGACTGCGCTGACTTTGGTTGCCACAACAGTACAAGGCTAGAAACGAAGCATTTTCTTAATACTTTAGCACTCACCTTTATATCCTTTTCGGGACGCTTTGTTTTTGCTATGCAAAATATTATCTTTTTTTTTGCGAGCGATCCTCTAGTTTAACTTCATTTTTACTACAAATGTTCACTCTTATACTTGGTATTGTATAAAGTTTTGTTATTCCAAATTTCAATTCCAAATCCCAGTTTCACAAAACAGTCATCTGTAAAAAGGTTTGAAAGACCTCGAAAATAATGTGTTTCTGGATATTGATGATCTAACCCAGGGGCCAGATTCATAAAAGGTCTTAAGTCTTAGCCAAATCTCAGCTGAGATTTTGCTCTGATCAGAGATTTTTGTCTCAGCTGAGATTCTGCTTAAGTTGAGATTCACAAATGGAATTCCAGCTGAGACCAAAATCTCAGCCAAGTTTTGAGTCTGGACCAATCAAAACTGATGTAACATTTTGTTGAGATTAGTGGAAAGTATACACATTTATATTTTACCACTCTACCATATATACTCACATTTTAGAATATTTTCAATCAAGCAAAACATTGTCTTTTTACTATAATTTGTACTGACATTCAAAAGAACTGATTATAACAGCAAAACAAGCCACTCATGTAAATTTCTAATGTAAATGTTTACTGTTGTTTTTGTATAAACTCTTAATATATATTCATATTTTGTGTTACAAGTTAAATAATATGTCATACTTCACTATTTTCACTATGTTTTGTGATTTTTTATTACATATACTCTATTTTATGAATACGTAAGTCACCCCCTCATCAGTCTCAGATTTGAGACCAAATCTGAGAAAAATCTTAGCCTGAGATCTTGTAAATCCCAGCTGTGCAAAAAGTCTCAAATCTGAGAAAAATCTTAGATATGAGACCAAAATCTCAGATTTGAGACTTGAGACCTTTCCTGAATTCGGCCCCAGCTTTTGCATGAGGCTGACCATATTCTATGTGAGACTGACACTATATTCTAGACCTTGAGCTCTTTGCAGCCAGTTGTGTAAGTCGTGAAATAAGCAAATACCCGTATGTATTTTTCCAAAGCTAAGGTGAAGGATGACCCACTGGTGATACAGCTGACCTTTGAACCCTCAGGTCGACCTATGGAAGAGAAAAACTACTATAACCAGGACAAGCAGAATATCTGTGTGGTGTGTGGCAAAGACGGCTCATACATACGCAAGAGTGTCATCCCTCATGAGTACAGGAAGTAGGAATCACTTGGGTTTTGCAGTGTTTTTGATTACCCCCAAATGTATTGAAAAACCATTTACTTTTTGGCACAGTTTGTTGGGTACAGATGTTCTCACCCTTAGAATAGCGACTTTAAGGGTTTTTTAACTATCGAAGATATTATGATTATTATGAGGGTAATTCCAATACTGTCCAGTGGTATCCCATGATTACAAATACATGGAGTTTGAGGTACCCTACTTATCAGAGGCACATTGCAAATGCTGATTGGCCGCCGTGGGTGTTTCTTTGACGGTTTTTTTACAAAATACAAAAAGTGCAAATATCTCGAAAACCGTAAGAGATAGAGCGATTTCGAGTGAATTTTTGACCCGCAGGGTAGTACAGGAGTATTCGGTTGCAATATGAAAACTTTCAAATTTTACAACTTTTGGCGGCCATCTTAAATTTTTGCGGAAAATGAAAAATGGCAAATATCTCTGAAACTGTCAGAGATAGAGCGATTTCGAGCGAATTTTGGACCCACAGGGTAGTAGAAGAGTATTCTGTTGAAACATGAAAGTTTTCAATTTTTACAACTTTTCGCGGCCATCTTGAATTTTTGCAGAAAATTGAAAATCGCAAATATCTCTGAAACCGTCAGAGATAGAGCGATTTCGCGTGAATTTTGGACCCACGGGCTAGTAGAAGAGTATTCTGTTGAAACATGAAAATTTTCATCAAATAACTCCTTCACCTACTTTTGGGAGAGCTTTCACTTGGTGAAGTTTCAGACCCATAGCTAATTACTCACCTACTCAAAGTGAGTAAATGCTAATTATCTCTAAAAGTATTGCAGATACCCAATTTTTATCAAATAACTCATTCATCTACTTTTGGGAGCGCTTTCACATGGTGAAGTTCCAGACCCGTAGGTAATTAGTCACCTACTCAAAATGAGTAAATGCAATTATGTCTAAAAGTATTGCAGATAGCCAATTTTTCTCAAATAACTCATTCACCTACTTTTGGGAGAGCTTTCACTTGGTGAAGTTTCAGACCCGTAGCTAATTATTCACCTACTCAAAATGAGTAAATGCAAATTATCTCTAGAAGTATTGCAGATAGCCAGTATTTCTCAAATAACTCATTCACCTACATTTTGGAGAGCTTTCAATTAGTAAATTTTCAGATCCGTAGCTAATTACTCACATACTGAAATAGAGTAAATGCCTATTATTACTGAAAGTATTGCAGATAGCCAGTATTTCTCAAATAACTCATTCACCTACATTTTGGAGAGCTTTCACATGCTAAAGTTTTTTTATGAATTTTTAAAATAATTTTTAATGCATTAAAATTAATGAAATCATGCACTAAATCAATTATAACTTGAAAAGTATTGCATTTAGAGCACTTTGTTAAATATGATGTTCAGCTACTTTTTCCATAGCTACAACATGGTGAGTAACCTGGGTGTCTATCTCAATAGCTAAGTGAGTAATAGCTACTTTTGGATTTTTCACTTACTTCCATCATGAGTAAAATCACTTGTAACTTGAAAACTATTGCATTTACAGAAATTTTGTGCAAATATGTTATTCATCTACTTTTGGGTCAGCTATTACATAATAAAATTTCAGACCTGTAGCTCATGGCATAGCTGAGTAATAGCTACTTTTAGGTTATCACTGTTGAGTTAATCACTTATAACTTGAAAACTGTTGCATTTAGGTTATTTAGTTTCAAAATGTTATTCACCTATTTTGAGGCAGCTATAGCATAGTAAAATTCCAGACCTGTGGCTCATTGCATAGTTGAGTAATAGCTTCTTTGAGGTTCTTACTCAACACTAAATCATTTATAACTTGAAAAGTATTGCATTTAGAGCATTTTGTTAAAATATGTTATTCAGCTACTTTTTTCCATAGCTACAACATGGTGAGTAACTTGAGTGTCTATCTCAATAGTGAGTAATAGCTATTTTTGGACTTTTCACTTACTACCATCATGAGTAAAATCACTTGTAACTTGAAAACTATTGCATTTAGAGAATTTTGTGCAAATCTGTTATTCACCTACTTTTGGGTCAGCTATAACATAGTAAAATTTCAGACCTCTAGCTCGTGGCATAGCTGAGTAGTAGCTACTTTTGCCTTTGCCGGTGGATACATATTGCTTCTGGCCACAGATGCGTCTTTGGTCTAGTTCAAGATATGTCTTCAGAGTTAGGGTATGATGATTTCATGATAGAGGTATCATGTATCCGAGCTGATATATTTTTGCTGCTTTCCACAACCTTTTTACTGGCTCTGATGTTTGATTTCAATTTGCTTCTGCTGTAGTTTATTATTAATGAACGTTTAATATAGACTTTACCATTATTGGTAAATTCCCAAATAAGTGTCAGTATTTTTCAGGTCTTTTCTTACATAAATGATTTTTCTGCTTCTTTATATGTGAAAAAGGCCTCATTGACAAAGTGATAAACAAGTTTGAGTTTTAGTTAGTTGCATTGCATGCATTTTTTTACTTTCAAATTCAAACCGTATGGTATTAAACATAATCAGAAGATAGTTACTACACATTGTGTTGTTTTATGACTCTGGCATTTTTCATGTGATAAAAAAGTTTTTATTCTCGTGATATGCTGCTCATTAAGCGTCCCGCAAGGGACGCTTGTTTGTGTATGGGAGAGCTTCCGGCTCCGCCGGCTCCGGCGGCTCCGCCGGCTCCGCCGGCTCCGCATTTTGTTTTCCTTATAACTCTGTAACCGTTAGGCAGATTCTTTTCAAATTTGGCAGGTTTAGGCAGTAGCCTTGGGGAATTTTTTTGAATATGCTGCAGTGACATTTCAACCAATCAGAGAGGTCACATGACCAAAAATGTCTTTTTTCGATGGGGAAGCTTGTCCGGATGATAACTTGAAAGGAATTTTATCAATTCACCTGAAACTTGGCAAATACATTCATTCTATTAAAATCTGGAAATCATTAGATTTTGGCATTGATTGGTCAAGAAATGGCCGAGTAATTAATGATTAATTAATCATTACGAATTTTCCAAATAAGGAAAACACAAAAATGCTTATATCTCAAAAACCGTGCTAGATAGAGCGATTTCGACGAAATTTTTGACCCGCAGGGTATCTCTGCGGAGTAGTTTTCCCAATTTTCAAAAAATTTTTGTCTCGCCCAAAATGGCGGCCATTTTGAATTTTCGAAATTTTCGCAAAAATTGTAAAACACAAAAATGCTTATATCTCAAAAACCGTGCTAGATAGAGCAATTTCGACAAAATTTTTGACGCGCAGGATATCTCTGCGGGGTACTTTTCCCAATTTTCAAAAAAATTTGTCTCGCCAAAAATGGCGGCCATTTTGAATTTTCAAAATTTTCGCAAAAATTGCAAAACACAAAAATGCTTATATCTCGAAAACCGTGCTAGATAGAGCGATTTCGACAAAATTTTTGACCCACAGGGTATCTCTGCAGAGTAGTTATCCCAATTTTGAAAAAATTTTTGTCTCACCAAAAATGGTGGCCATTTTGAATTTTCGAATTTTTCGCAAAAATTTCAAAACATAAAAATGCTTATATCTCAAAAACCCTGCTAGATAGAGCGATTTCGACGAAATTTTTGGCCCGCAGGGTATCTCTGCAGAGTAGCCATGCCAATTTTCAAACAAAAAAATTCTCGCAAAAAATGGCGGCCATTTTGAATTTTCGAATTTTTCGCAAAATTGCAAAACACAAAAATGCTTATATCTCGAAAACCGTGCTAGATAGAGCGATTTCGACGAAATTTTTGACCCACAGGGTATCTCTGCAGAGTAGCCATGCCAATTTTCAAAAAAATTTTATCTTGCCAAAAATGGCGGCCATTTTGAATTTTCGAATTTTTGCTCAAAAATTGCAAAACACAAAAATGCTAATATTTCGAAAACCGTGCTACATAGAGCGATTTCGACGAAAATTTTTATCTTCAGGGTATCTCTGCAGAGCAGCTATCCCAAAGAGCTTTCACATGGTGAAGTTTCAGACCCATAGCTAATTACTCACCTACTCAAAATGAGTAAATGCGAATTATCTCTAAAAGTATTGCAGATAGCCAATTTTTCTCAAATAACTCATTCACCTACTTTTGGGAGAGCTTTCACTTGGTGAAGTTTCAGACCCATAGCTAATTACTCACCTACTCAAAATGAGTAAATGCGAATTATCTCTAAAAGTATTGCAGATAGCCAATTTTTCTCAAATAACTCATTCACCTACTTTTGAAAGAGCTTTCACTTGGTGAAGTTTCAGACCCATAGCTAATTACTCACCTACTCAAAATGAGTAAATGCGAATTATCTCTAAAAGTATTGCAGATAGCCAGTTTTTCTCAAATTAATCATTCACCTACTTTTGGGAGAGCTTTCACTTGGTGAAGTTTCAGACCCATAGCTAATTACTCACCTACTCAAAATGAGTAAATGCGAATTATCTCTAAAAGTATTGCAGATAGCCAATTTTTCTCAAATAACTCATTCACCTACTTTTGGCAGAGCTTTCACTTGGTGAAGTTTCAGACCCATAGCTAATTACTCACCTACTCAAAATGAGTAAATGTGAATTATCTCTAAAAGTATTGCAGATAGCCAATTTTTCTCAAATAATTCATTCACCTACTTTTGGGAGAGCTTTCACTTGGTGAAGTTTCAGACCCATAGCTAATTACTCACCTACTCAAAATGAGTAAATGCGAATTATCTCTAAAAGTATTGCAGATAGCCAATTTTTCTCAAATAACTCATTCACCTACTTTTGAAAGAGCTTTCACTTGGTGAAGTTTCAGACCCATAGCTAATTACTCACCTACTCAAAATGAGTAAATGCGAATTATCTCTAAAAGTATTGCAGATAGCCAATTTTTCTCAAATAACTCATTCACCTACTTTTGGCAGAGCTTTCACTTGGTGAAGTTTCAGACCCATAGCTAATTACTCACCTACTGAAAATGAGTAAATGCGAATTATCTCTAAAAGTATTGCAGATAGCCAATTTTTCTCAAATAACTCATTCACCTACTTTTGGGAGAGCTTTCACTTGGTGAAGTTTCAGACCCATAGCTAATTACTCACCTACTCAAAATGAGTAAATGCGAATTATCTCTAAAAGTATTGCAGATAGCCAATTTTTCTCAAATAACTCATTCACCTACTTTTGGGAGAGCTTTCACTTGGTGAAGTTTCAGACCCATAGCTAATTACTCACCTACTCAAAATGAGTAAATGCGAATTATCTCTAAAAGTATTGCAGATAGCCAATTTTTCTCAAATAACTCATTCACCTACTTTTGGGAGAGCTTTCACTTGGTGAAGTTTCAGACCCATAGCTAATTACTCACTCAAAATGAGTAAATGCGAATTATCTCTAAAAGTATTGCAGATAGCCAATTTTTCTCAAATAACTCATTCACCTACTTTTGGGAGAGCTTTCACTCGATGAAGTTTCAGACCCATAGCTAATTACTCACCTACTGAAAATGAGTAAATGCGAATTATCTCTAAAAGTATTGCAGATAGCCAATTTTTCTCAAATAACTCATTCACCTACTTTTGGCAGAGCTTTCACTTGGTGAAGTTTCAGACCCATAGCTAATTACTCACCTACTGAAAATGAGTAAATGTGAATTATCTCTAAAAGTATTGCAGATAGCCAATTTTTCTCAAATAACTCATTCACCTACTTTTGGGAGAGCTTTCACTTGGTGAAGTTTCAGACCCATAGCTAATTACTCACCTACTCAAAATGAGTAAATGCGAATTATCTCTAAAAGTATTGCAGATAGCCAATTTTTCTCAAATAACTCATTCACCTACTTTTGGCAGAGCTTTCACTTGGTGAAGTTTCAGACCCATAGCTAATTACTCACCTACTCAAAATGAGTAAATGCGAATTATCTCTAAAAGTATTGCGGATAGCCAATTTTTGTCAAATTAATCATTCACCTACTTTTGGGAGAGCTTTCACTTGGTGAAGTTTCAGACCCATAGCTAATTACTCACCTACTCAAAATGAGTAAATGCGAATTATCTCTAAAAGTATTGCAGATAGCCAATTTTTCTCAAATAACTCATTCACCTACTTTTGGCAGAGCTTTCACTTGGTGAAGTTTCAGACCCATAGCTAATTACTCACCTACTCAAAATGAGTAAATGTGAATTATCTCTAAAAGTATTGCAGATAGCCAATTTTTCTCAAATAATTCATTCACCTACTTTTGGGAGAGCTTTCACTTGGTGAAGTTTCAGACCCATAGCTAATTACTCACCTACTCAAAATGAGTAAATGCGAATTATCTCTAAAAGTATTGCAGATAGCCAATTTTTCTCAAATAACTCATTCACCTACTTTTGGGAGAGCTTTCACTTGGTGAAGTTTCAGACCCATAGCTAATTACTCGCCTACTCAAAATGAGTAAATGCGAATTATCTCTAAAAGTATTGCAGATAGCCAATTTTTCTCAAATAACTCATTCACCTACTTTTGGGAGAGCTTTCACTTGGTGAAGTTTCAGACCCATAGCTAATTACTCACCTACTCAAAATGAGTAAATGCGAATTATCTCTAAAAGTATTGCAGATAGCCAATTTTTTCTCAAATAACTCATTCACCTACTTTTGGGAGAGCTTTCACTTGGTGAAGTTTCAGGCCCATAGCTAATTACTCACCTACTCAAAATGAGTAAATGCGAATTATCTCTAAAAGTATTGCAGATAGCCAATTTTTCTCAAATAACTCATTCACCTACTTTTGGGAGAGCTTTCACTTGGTGAAGTTTCAGGCCCATAGCTAATTACTCACCTACTCAAAATGAGTAAATGCGAATTATCTCTAAAAGTATTGCAGATAGCCAATTTTTCTCAAATAACTCATTCACCTACTTTTGGGAGAGCTTTCACTTGGTGAAGTTTCAGACCCATAGCTAATTACTCACTCAAAATGAGTAAATGCGAATTATCTCTAAAAGTATTGCAGATAGCCAATTTTTCTCAAATAACTCATTCACCTACTTTTGGGAGAGCTTTCACTCGGTGAAGTTTCAGACCCATAGCTAATTACTCACCTACTGAAAATGAGTAAATGCGAATTATCTCTAAAAGTATTGCAGATAGCCAATTTTTCTCAAATAACTCATTCACCTACTTTTGGCAGAGCTTTCACTTGGTGAAGTTTCAGACCCATAGCTAATTACTCACCTACTGAAAATGAGTAAATGTGAATTATCTCTAAAAGTATTGCAGATAGCCAATTTTTCTCAAATAACTCATTCACCTACTTTTGGGAGAGCTTTCACTTGGTGAAGTTTCAGACCCATAGCTAATTACTCACCTACTCAAAATGAGTAAATGCGAATTATCTCTAAAAGTATTGCAGATAGCCAATTTTTCTCAAATAACTCATTCACCTACTTTTGGCAGAGCTTTCACTTGGTGAAGTTTCAGACCCATAGCTAATTACTCACCTACTCAAAATGAGTAAATGCGAATTATCTCTAAAAGTATTGCGGATAGCCAATTTTTGTCAAATTAATCATTCACCTACTTTTGGGAGAGCTTTCACTTGGTGAAGTTTCAGACCCATAGCTAATTACTCACCTACTCAAAATGAGTAAATGCGAATTATCTCTAAAAGTATTGCAGATAGCCAATTTTTCTCAAATAACTCATTCACCTACTTTTGGCAGAGCTTTCACTTGGTGAAGTTTCAGACCCATAGCTAATTACTCACCTACTCAAAATGAGTAAATGTGAATTATCTCTAAAAGTATTGCAGATAGCCAATTTTTCTCAAATAATTCATTCACCTACTTTTGGGAGAGCTTTCACTTGGTGAAGTTTCAGACCCATAGCTAATTACTCACCTACTCAAAATGAGTAAATGCGAATTATCTCTAAAAGTATTGCAGATAGCCAATTTTTCTCAAATAACTCATTCACCTACTTTTGAAAGAGCTTTCACTTGGTGAAGTTTCAGACCCATAGCTAATTACTCACCTACTCAAAATGAGTAAATGCGAATTATCTCTAAAAGTATTGCAGATAGCCAGTTTTTCTCAAATTAATCATTCACCTACTTTTGGGAGAGCTTTCACTTGGTCAAGTTTCAGACCCATAGCTAATTACTCACCTACTCAAAATGAGTAAATGCGAATTATCTGTAAAAGTATTGCAGATAGCCAATTTTTCTCAAATAACTCATTCACCTACTTTTGGGAGAGCTTTCACTTGGTGAAGTTTCAGACCCATAGCTAATTACTCACCTACTCAAAATGAGTAAATGCGAATTATCTCTAAAAGTATTGCAGATAGCCAATTTTTCTCAAATTAATCATTCACCTTCTTTTGGGAGAGCTTTCACTTGGTGAAGTTTCAGACCCATAGCTAATTACTCGTCTACTCAAAATGAGTAAATGCGAATTATCTCTAAAAGTATTGCAGATAGCCAATTTTTCTCAAATAACTCATTCACCTACTTTTGGGAGAGCTTTCACTTGGTGAAGTTTCAGACCCATAGCAAATTACTCACCTACTCAAAATGAGTAAATGCAAATTATCTCTAAAAGTATTGCAGATAGCCAATTTTTCTCAAATAACTCATTCACCTACTTTTGGGAGAGCTTTCACTTGGTGAAGTTTCAGACCCATAGATAATTATTCACCTACTCAAAATGAGTAAATGTGAATTATCTCTTAATAGTATTGCAGATAGCCAATTTTTCTCAAATAACTCATTCACCTACTTTTTTGAGAGCTTTCACTTGGTGAAGTTTCAGACCTTTCACACACGAAAATGAAAAATTGTGAAATTATCTCGGAAAAGCTATTTCTTCTGCTTTAATGCTCGGCGGGAGATACACACCACGGCAGTGGTCTTGACAAAAATTTTTGTCTCCCCAAAATGGTGGCCATTTTGAATTTTCAAAGTTTTTGCAAAACACAAAAATGCTTATATCTCGAAAACCGTGCTATATGGAGTGAACTCAACAAAATTTTGGACCTGCTGGGTATCTCTGCAGAGTAGCCATGCCAATTTTCAAAATATTTTTGTCTCGCCAAATATAACGGACATTTTTAATTTCTTTATTTTTTGCAAAACACAAAAATGCTTATATCTTGAAAACCGTGCTAGATAGAGCAGACTGCGCTGACTTTGGTTGCCACAACAGTATAAGGCTAGAAACAAAGCATTTTCTTAATACTTTAGCACTCACCTTTATATCCTTTTCGGGACGCTTTGTTTTTGCTATGCAAAAACATTATCTTTTTTTTTTGCGAGCGATCCTCTAGTTTGTAGCTGTTTTCTTCTTATAATAAGGAAACACTAATCACAGGATGCTTTGTAACTTTGTAGGTATGTTACTCCTTAGGAAGGAGCAAAATATCACATGATATACTGTAATTATGCAGGTATTTTCCACCTGTTATGAAGGAACACAGGTCACACGATGTACTGCTGATGTGTACAAGGTGTCACCAGGAGTCAAATCTCCATGACGCAGGCATCAAGAAGTACCTGTCACTCAAGTGTAATGCCCCGGTTGAGAAAGATAACACCAGTAATAAGAACAATCAACTGGTTCAAGTTAGATCAGCTGCTAAGTAAGTGTATAGCCAAGAATTGTATCTTTGCCCTGCCTCATATTTATTGCGATATTTGTGAAATCCACTTATAAGATTTTAAGTTATTATTCATAGTGTTGCCCAATTTTGCCAGTAAGTCCAATCCAATGAAAAGAATATATGATGTAAGCCTCTTTGTCAAAACTTTTGTTCTCCAAATATCCAATTTTCATGAACAGATATCTACAGTCATGATTTGAATATCTCTTACTCTTTGCCCTAAAATACCTATTCTTTAATTTTTGCAAAGTACAATAAGTACAATACAATTAAGCAAAGGACAAAATAATTTGACGAAGTACACTACACTGTACAAATAACCAAACCAAAACAAAATATATCTATATAAAACACCAGGCAAATCTACATAATGAAAATAAGTGTTAAATGTTAACTTGAAAATAAAATATCATATATATGAGATATTTTTCAGGCACTGAATAGCATAAAAACAAAGTTGTAGATGTGTGTAGTAATAATTGTATCCCCGGACGAAAGTCGGGGATACTTAGGATTCAGTACGGTCACGCCGCCGCCGCCGCAGAGATTTCCTTTTGGACGCGATAACTTAAAAAATATTTTAGTTAGAACTTTCAAATTTGGTATGTGGGTATATATGGGCAATGCCACGAACGCTATTGTTTTGTGACCTTGACCTTCAATCTCAAGGTCACTGGTGGCCACTTACAGGTCAGATTTTGGCCATTTTTGCACATTTTGGCCCAGTTCTCCAAGACAGAAAGTTAGATCATCCTATGGCTGGTATATATAATACATATATATGTCCTCTATAAGCATGCAGAAATTTGACCTTGAAACTCTTCATTGAAGGTCATCCACTGACCGCCAAAGTACTTGACCGAGGGGCATTTTTGGCCTTTTTGGAGATATTTTCACACTTAACGCTGACTATATTGCGTGGAAACTATTGAAAATGCCTTTTGAGGTTGAGTACATGACGGAGTACTAGCATCCAGGCTGACCGGTTACAGATCTTCGTTGAAGGTCATCCACTGACCGCCAAAATACCTGACCGAGGGTCATTTTGGGCCCTCTATTTGTTTGTTTGTTTATAAACAAGATAACTCAAAAACTGACAGACAGATTTTGATAAAATTTTCAGGATATGTCCAAATTGGTAAAAGGAAGATGTGATTAAATTTTGGGAGTGATCCGGATCACTGTCTGGATCTTCTGGATCCATGAAATTTAATTTTTAAACACAGATAGCTCAAAAAGTTATGGGTGCATTTTGATGAAATTTTCAGGAGATGTCCTTATTGGGACGAGGAACAAGTGATAAGATTTTGGGAGTGATCCGGATCACTGTCTGGATCATCTGGATCCAGACTGCCAGATGTGTTTGTGTACAATATAGCTCAAAAACTTATGAACGGATTTTGATGAAATTTTCAGGATATGTCTGAAAAGGTAAAAAGATGAAATGGTTGAATTTTAGAAGTGATCCGGATCACTATATGGATCTTCTGGATCCATGAAATGTAATTTTTAAAGACAGATACCTCAAAAAGTTATGGATGGATTGTGATGACATTTTCAGCAAATGGCCTAAATGGTGCGAGGAACAAGTGATTACATTTGGGGAGTGATCTGGATCATCTGGATCCAGGTTGCAGATGTGTTTGTGTACATTGTAGCTAAAAAACTTATGGATGGATTTTGATGAAATTTTCAGGATATGTCTGAAAAGGTAAAAGGATGAAATGGCTGAATTTTGGAAGTGATCCGGATCACTATATGGATCTTCTGGATCCATGAAATGTAATAAGACAGATACCTCAGAAAGTTATGGATGGATTGTGATGACATTTTCAGCAAATGACCTAAATGGTGCGAGGAACAAGTGATTAGATTTGGGGAGTGATCTGGATCACTGTCTGGATCATCTGGATCCAGGTTGCCAGATGTGTTTGTGTACATTGTAGCAAAAAAACTTATGGACGGATTTTGATGAAATTTTCAGAATATGTCTGAAAAGGTAAAAGGATGAAATGGCTGAATTTTGGAAGTGATCCGGATCACTATATGGATCTTCTGGATCCATGAAATGTAATAAGACAGATACCTCAAAAAGTTATGGATGGATTGTGATGACATTTTCAGCAAATGACCTAAATGGTGCGAGGAACAAGTGATTAGATTTGGGGAGTGATCTGGATCACTGTCTGGATCATCTGGATCCAGGTTGCCAGATGTGTTTGTGTACATTGTAGCAAAAAAACTTATGGACGGATTTTGATGAAATTTTCAGGATATGTCTGAAAAGGTAAAAGGATGAAATAACTGAATTTTGGAAGTGATCCGGATCACTGTATGGATCTTCTGGATCCGTGAAATGTAATAAGACATACCTCAAAAAGTTATGGATGGATTGTGATGACATTTTCAGCAAATGACCTAAATGGTACAAGGAACAAGTGATTATACTTTTGGAATGATCTGGATCACCGTCTGGATCATCTGGATCGAGCCTGCAACATGATTTTACGATGAATTTTGATGATATTTTTAGGCTATGTTACAAATAGTAAAAGGAAGAAGTGGTGAAAGGATGAAATGATTGAATTTTGGAAGTGATCTGGATCACTATATGGATCTTCTGGATCCATGAAATGTAATTTTTTAAGACAGATACCTCAAAAAGTTATGGATGGATTGTTTCAGCAAATGGCCTAAATGGTACAAGGAACAAGTGATTACATTTTTGGAGTGATCTGGATCATCTGGATCCAGGCTTGCACATAATCTTGGAATGGATTTTACTATTTTCAGGATATGTTACAAATGGTAAAAGGAAGAAGTGGTAAAAGGAAGAAATGGTTCAATTTTGCGAGTGATCTGGACCACTATCTGGATCTTCTGGATCCGTGAATGTAATTTTTAAAGACAAATAGCTCAGAAAGTCATGAATGGATTTTTATTAAATTTTCAGGAAATGTTTTAAATGGGACAAAGAACAAGTGATTAGATTTTGGGAGTAATCTGGATCACTGTCTGGATCATGTGGATCCAGGCTGCCAGATGTGTTTATGTACAAGATAACTCAAAAACTTATGGATGGATTTCGATGAAATTTTTAGAATATGTCTGAAAAGGTAAAAGGATGAAATGATTGAGTTTTGGAAGCGATCCGGATCACTATATGGATCTTCTGGATCCATGAAATGTAATTTTTAAAGACAGATATAAGTGAAACAACTAGTGATTAGCTTTTGGAAGTAATCTGGTACTATGGAGAATCCTGACCTGGTGCTCCAGGAAACAGGCTCAAGCCCGACACATTCACGCCTTAACTATGTTCCGTCCGGGGATACACTGCGTCAAGACGCAATCTCTAGTTTTTGTAGTAATTAATCAAAATACCCTTGTTTTGAAAACTCTTCTGTACAGAACTTCTGGTTAAAGACTTGTTTGAATATTCAACTGTACAGGTCCTTGCCAAGAAATTTCTGTCCACTGTTCCAATATGTATTCATGGATTTTCTGTGAGATAAGGCTTCTTATTTTTTTCTTTAAATTTTAAGTCTACACATCTGACCAAACAAATTGTTCTTTTTAGGGCATTGCTAAGAAGTGCATCAACTATTCCTGCAGCAAGAATTACTGAGCTTGAGACGAGGATAAAGGAGTATTTTGGAGTGTCAGAAATCAGCGATGATTTATTGAAGAGAGCAATACAAATTGATGACAAGTATGATATGAACTTTTGTTCAGCCAAATACCCACCCTCAGTTGAATCCCTTTTCAGTAGGCTTTTGTTAAATAGTATTCCCTTTGTCTCTTGGAGATAATATCTCAAAATATTTCTCAAAATGTCTTTGCAGTGAAGTTTACAAAAAAAATTCCTTCCAATTTTGAAAAATGTCTGAATTACGTACGCCATAAAAGATATAATGACGTTACATTGTCTAGACAACAAGGAAGTAAGTTTATGCTGACCGGTATAGCTAATTGTTCATTATTTAAAAATGGATTTATTTTACTTATCAGTTACACAACATAGTAGATAATGAAGGTAAAATGTCCCTCATTAGACATATATGTAAAAATAACAGTCCTGATGTTTAACAATACTCGTGCTTCACATTCATACAATATTGCCATCTTCATTTGCGATTTTTTTTTTTTTTTTTTTTTTTTTTGCAGATGTCATTCGTGAAGTTTTCCTGTTATAAACTCAAGCTTTGCTTTAATTAAACACGGTGTCCTTATTACATTTTGCGCTTTTTTTTGTTAAATTATCTCCTCAGAAGCTCATCAAAATAAGTTAATTTGACTCTAAGTTGATTTCCACACTGCTTAATCTAGTGCCAAGAGGCATCAATCAACACATTAAAATTGTGCATATATTGCTAGATTTGCACTCTGGTAAATGCCGAGTACTTTGAAGACATTTTCCATTATAATGTAGCTGGTTTTCATATAATCCAAGTTAAGTTTTGTAGTCCACTGTGATTGAACTTTACAGGGTTACAGGAGTTTTATTGTGATCATGTTGTGGTTTAATATTGCTTACTCCCCCGCCAGGGAGGTGTTGTTTTCATTACTGTTTGTCCCTCTGTTCGCCCCTTTGAGTGTTGGGATGTTTGCATTTACTTATTATTACATGCCTTAGTGGGGGTCTGGGCTCTCTGATTGTCCTTGTTCTAAAAATAATGTCAAATTATTTTGTGATGCACAGTTAACTGATGGAAATCAGTTAACTTATAGCAGGGTTTTCATGCATGACTTCTTTGCTCGACCAACAAATTGTTGTGGTATCTTTATGAAGTCATAGTAAGTGCTCTCTTATATGCAAAGAAACTTAATGATGGGATATAAGTAATCACACTTGCCAATCACAGATTACTGATCACAAATCATGCATCTTGAAACAAAGCCATGGCTTAATATTTGAACCTGGTAAGTGCCTTGATTGTGAGGCAAAATGCCTGGACTTAGCACTGTATTTGGGGTACTTGAAACCAATATTTCATATCTAAAATAAAAGGAATGTAGATATTTAAAAAGGTGTATCTTTTTTTGGAACTTAAATAGCACAGTTTAAATTAGAAAACCATTGGTCTATCCATATCTGTACTATCATAAAAATGTCCTCATTTCATTCCATCCTTGTCATGGAAAGTCTTGTATGAGTACATAGTGATGCTGTCTCTGATATGTTTTCAATCTTATTGGTGTATTGAACCGCTGTCAGTTATTTATATGGCATTGGATCTGGATATTATTATGCTTTTATGATTTTTTTTTCCACCGAAATCTTATACTTTATGTTATATACACTAAATGTGTCATATCTCACTCTGCACATTACATAAATTGTGCTTTTGTTGCATCAGTTTATATGTCACTTTTTCACTGTATTTTCTGTGGTATAGGTTTTAAAATAGGAACCCCCTTCTGTCTCTTTAACATGTGAAATATTCTTGTGATATTTGCAGATTTAGTGACTTGGCCGTTGGTACACAGAATTTCTGTGACATTGTCTCTTACGTCTGAGATTTTGGGTTCAATTCCAGTTCATGGTAGCATAACAGGAAAACTTCCCGAATGACATATACCGAATAAATGGAACATACATAATATTATAGTGTGTAGCATAAGTATTATATTGTTAATCTTTATGAGTGTTGTATTTTTCTGTATATGTCTAATGAGGGATGTTTTATTTTTCATTATCCACCATTTTGTATCATTTATGAGTTAAATAAATGAATATTTAATGACAGAATGTGAAAAAGACTTTCAAAAAACATTGGCACCAGTGAATATGAAAACTTCAATCTTTAACTTGCAATATCTCAAGTCACTTCTGTATAGATATTTATGCAACAAAAGCTAGCAGAATCACTGTAAAAGGACTTTTTCTAATGATATATGATACATATTTGTCGATAATATAGTTTCCGAGATATTTCAGAAAAACCAGAAGTTATTGATACTTATTATCCATCGTACGGAACAAAAAAAATATATCGCTGTTTGTATATCCCTCTACATGGGTCAAATAAGGCTCTGACCCCAGCAGATGAAGGATCATAAAGCCTTTTCACTTTTCAAGCTCCTATGGTCCTGTACTACATGACATAGTTGAAATGTGATGTAGAAATAAACTACATATGCACGGACTTAATAAAGCAAAAGTAATTTATTTCTGTTATAAAACATCCATGATGTATGGCTTGTAACAGCAGAATTTAGTTTCTCCATAATGTACTCCCTCAAAATGCGCAGAGACGCATTATCGTCAACTGTGCAGCTCTCTGTTTTATAAATTAGTACAAAAGAAATTTTGTTGTCTTTTTGTTATGTATGAATCTTTCAAAGTCATACTGGCCTACATCACAACACACAGATTAATTTGTTTGTAAGTGGACACAAAGATAATATTTTCCGATTCATATTACCTAACACCACTCGGTATGGAATAGTAAAAGAGTATGTCAGTTAAATAGTAGAGTAATTGATTATTGAGTGTATATGTGGCTAAGTAAAGAATACACTTTTCACTTGCCCAAAAGAGAACTCTTTCAAGAGTACAAATATGCTGAAAAAGTCCTTGAGTACAAAAATTACATCTCCACATACATATTTGCAGAATCTGGTCCTCTCAAAACACCCCATATACATTGTTTCTTATTTTAGAGTCATATCTCACATCTACTCATGTAAGCATTTACAGAGTTATATCATCTGAGTATACTCCATGTTTTTATTTTAGTCATTTCATCTCACATATTCCATACATATTTTTGAGAATCCTGTCTCTTCACACCACCCTGTAGTCATATGTCTGGAGTTATTTCAAATAACAGCACTCCACGTTCATATTTTCAGAGTCGTGTCATCTCACACCACTTCACATGGTCAGAAGGTGGTTGAGTACATCAGTGAACACGAAGGTCTGTTGGAGTTTGAGAAGATGTGGAGAGAACATTTCCTCAGTACCATGAAACCAAAATACCTGCCACCTATGTGGAGTGTAGACCATCATCATGACCAGGTGAACTTAAAAATTATTCTAGATTTTGTTTTTTAAACTTAGATTTCATTAAAATTACCTGCTTTCAAAATTTAAGCCTAGACCATCACCAGGATCAGGTAAACTGTAAAACCATGTAGAAATAACCTTATAATCTACACGAACATGGTAATATGGTGTACCCATATTTTGCTATATACAAACTGGAAGTACAAGTAAAATTAATAATGGTGGTTGATACAAGCGAATTTGTCTACAATAAAATGCCAAGTGGCACCTGGTGGACTCAGAAGAGAGACTTCCTGGTAACTGCTGTCTTGCAAAAGATTTACGGGATATAATATTTATCACAAAAGCTTGTCTGAGAATACCTTTGGCCTCATTTTGATAAAACAAGCTGGCTGCCACCACTGTTTCTTTGATGATAATCATTCTTCTGACAAATTGTGACTGGTTTCCAGCTGTATACTTCTGAATCTCCTAATGGGGTGATATATTGAATGCACATGTATGTCCTTCTACCCAAGTGGACATTTCACTTTGAGGCTATTCATTCAAGATAATCCATGGAGTGCAAAGGTAACCCACATAGCTGATTTTGGTCAAACTTAACCATAGCAGTATCTCACTTATTATTGGTCCTAGAGATTAGAAATACGTTAACAATCTAGGGAATATAATGCATTAGAATTATTTTTTGAGGTCAAATTTGATTTTGAACCCCTCCTCCAAGGTCAAACATGGAAAGCTAAAATAAAAAAATGCTTTTAGCTCATTTATTATTGGTACTACAGGTTGTGGACATGGAACCAGCCTAAAGGGAAGCATGGGCTGAGATCTTTTATTTTATAAGAAATCATGGCCACAGAATGATTTGATGTGATCAAATTTACCTTGGGTCCCTCATTAAAGGTCAAATGGAGGTTCCCAAACTTAGATTGCCTTTACAGCTCTTATGATACCCCCTAGTATGGTGCTACTTGAAAAGCTGGTTGATTTGGATGCTGTGTCTTTCTGGTGGATAAAAATAGGTGTCGGTTCTGTGATACACTAGATGTAGTTTCTTTTTTTCATGGAAATTTATCCTGGAAATCCATTTTGAGTAGAAGTGTATAGTTTGATTCCCTACAACCTGTTATTCTGGGAATTCCACTGTAAATCAGTAAAGAGACTTGTATTTGTCTTACAGTTGAGCAATATGGAAGATAAGATGAAGGCCACAGTGAAGGCAGTACACCAGAGACCCGACGGCTCCAAACTCAAGTTCCTCATGTCTTAGTGCAGGGAAAATCTGGGAATTCAGTAAAGATTGAAATTCAGGGAAAATACAAGGAATTTATTTTTGTTAGTCAAGAACAAAGTATAAAAAAATAGGGGAAGAACAAAACCTTTCTCAACTTGATAGTGTTTGTTTTATTTTCTGTAAACAATTTTGCCTAATTGGTTAAAATGTAAGATGTTAGATATTTTGAAGATTCCTACAAAGCTCAACAGTGAGGTAAGAGACAATTGTTAAAGGTCAGGCCATTTTAAAGTTGTCTGGAAGCCTTGTGATGTGCATTGTAAATAATAGGGTTGGTGTTGAATTGAAATTTTAATATCAATATGTCATACTTTATGTTGGCATTCAATATCGATCAATATTGAAATACTGTGTTTTCCTCTGAAAGCATCACATGGCAACTAGTCTCATGTTTAACTTTGCCAAGATATTTTGTGTAATATAATCGGAAAACTTCCAGAATGACATCTGCAGAAAAAAATATCACGAATGAAGATAATATTTTATGAGTGCGTAGCACAAATATTATATTGTTAATCTTCATAAGCGATATATTTTTTCTGTATGTGTCTAATGAGAGATGTTTTAGTTTTATTATCCACCATTTTGTATGATTTATCAGTTAAATACATCCATTCTTAAAGAGAAAATGCTTGCAAAGCTTTGAAATATACCAGGACACCAGTGAATACAAAAAAACTTAAATCTGTAACTTGCGATATTTCAATCATTTCATGATGCATGGAGGGACTGTTATGTACAAAAAAATATATATCACACTCTGTATATCCCCCTTAAGGGCCAAATATGGCTTGCAGTGGATAATAGATACCAGTATTTAAGCTCAGAACCATTGTCCTACCAGTAGTGAAATATCAATGCACATGTGATATCAACAGTATTATTCATCTGTTTATCCATTTCCTCAGTTGCTTGGTGGTTAGCATGTTTGGCATCTTATAACAAGCTGTCATCTCAGTCTGAGTTTGACTCCCAAAAGTGGGCAAATGCTGAGTGTCTGTCCAAATATTACCCTGAATGTTGAATGTGAGATTAAAACCCTAACTTTAACCTTTGTCACCCGTTTATCCAATAAGAGTTATTAAGATAAAATTTTATTGCGCTACAATAGCTTACCATGTGGGACAGAATCCTGTTCTCGGATGGCCGCAAGGCATCAGGCCAACGTATAAGAAAAATAGACGTTTATAGTTGGCTGTAGCCTCAAGTTGTCCTCTCGTGGTACACTGTAAGATCTCGTCCTACTTTCTCGTTGGCCGCGTGAATTGGTAGCGTTTGTCACATACACAGACATTTTCATCTATTTCTCAGTACATATGTATTGTTGGATGTTAATTTTTGGCTATTTTATGTAATATATATCATAGATTATTCTGTGAAAGTTCCGTTTTGACAGGATAAGTATTTTTTATTATGTTTACGTGTTTTGAGTTTTCCTCAGTTCAGGCTTTTCCGTACATATTTTATTGCGGTCATTTCTCTTAATATATATCATAATTTATTCTGTGAAAGTTCCAGTTCGACAGGATAAGTATTTTTCATATTTTTGGTGTTTTTGAGTTTTCCTCGGTTCAGGCTTTTACATCTACGTCTTTTATTGCATTTCAAAATGTCTACCCACCAAACGAATTAAGACAAACCGAGATCTAGTAAGTGTCATCACTTTTGGTTCTCTTTTGACACACATAATTACTACCCTACCTGTAGGGAATCTGACAAGGGTGATGACCCCTGTGTCACTTTTGAGACGCCCTGTGATATCTGTGCATCTTTCACAGCTGAACAAATGAATAAAATTCAACACAGGAAACGCTATATAAAGAAACAAAAGAAGGACACTATTAGTCCAAAAGATGAGGAACTTGATCTTTTGGGTGAGGGCGACGGGGATTCTTTTACTGGTTCTAATGCAGACCTTGAGAGTGCTGCAGACAACTTATTTACCACCCCCACGTCCCCAACCCTTCAGTTCATTGTCTCTCAAAACGCCAGCAAAAACTTTCCACCCACCCCAGGTACTGCCTTACAGCACAAAATTGAAGCAAATCTAGAAAAATCGCTGGGTAATTCACTTAACATCCATTTACAGCAGCAAATGGGTTCTTTTCAGGCTTCAATGTTAGAAGCTTTCCAGTCTCTCCGAGACAAATTAACTTCTAAAAACCTTGGCTTAGCTAAGCCTGGAACCTCTCAAGCTGCTGTAAATCTGGACCTACCCCCTCCGATGCAAGCTCGGACTACCACAAATGTTGAACAGATGGAAGTGGACTATGGTCCTGCTCTTCCACCTCACCTCGGTGCTGATCATCATATGGCATCGGATCAGCTTTCTACTCCATCCGAGGAGCCTTCTAAGAAGGCTTCGGATAGACCTAAAAAACACTCTCACTCTCATAGGAAGCATGATGTTGACCCGAGATCTGCCTCGTATCAATACAATGATGAATCCGATGAACCTCGGATGTCATCTTCTAAATCCAAAAAACATGCTGAAAAGAGTAAACATAAGGTGAGGTCCAGATACGTGTCATCTTCTGCACAGGAGGATCAGTCCTCTGTAGCCAAACACAGGTCTTCAAAGTCCTCTGGGGCTTTCTCTGACCAAGACCAACCTTAACATGATCCAGACCCCCCTTATTATAGGGAAGTAGCTCTGTCTTGACGTTCCCTCCCAATATGCTGAACAGGTGAACACTTTTAGGTGCATCCTTTCCCTCCCTGCCCCCAGGGACTCTATGCCTAGGTCCTCAACTTCAGTTATCGGTCTGGATGATGAAAAAGGCCATCAAGAGCTCAGACCTAGAGGTCCTTCCTCTATGCTACCACTCAGGTCAGTTATCAAAGATGCCTTTGATAAGTTCGAACACAATTGCCATGCCACTAATTTACCTGAGGGTCAAACCTCCTCCTTCCACTACAAAGTGGTACAAGGTGGGACAGCCCTGTTATGAGGATAAAATACAGGAGTTGAATACAGATTTTGCAAAAATCTGTATTACTCCTAAACCCCCTGGGGCTCCTATGGGCAAGGTTCACCTACCAGTTCTTAAGGAATTGGAACACCAAGCTAGGTAAAACATATCCACTCTTAACTTTACTGCTGCCTTTGCCAAGACTTCATCTTCTTGCAATGCCACTCCTGAGAAGTGCCAACATAGGCTGAAGTCAACCTTCAAGAGAGTCAAATCTCAAATTCAGAAAGGTGCCAATCTTGAGAAAGCAGCCAAACGTGGGTATGAACAAGCCTGTGAATAGTTAGACTTATGGAATAAGACGGTTCTTATTCAACACAGGGCTCTCACTTGCCTCAGCAAATCCTTGGCCCATATACTCCAGATGGAGTTATATACCATGGGTAACACTGGCTTGCTAAGGCGCGAAGCTGAAATGACCCTTTTACAACCACAACTAGGGGAAACGAGACGCCAAGAATTCGCCCTTTTGGCATTCCTCCTTGTTCAAGTCTCAACCTGTAAAGGAGGGAGAAGGCTTCCTCCTTTAAAAAGGCACCTCCAAAGACTCTCAGGGTTTCGGACCCTATAAGCCCTTTTGTGGTTCCCACAACAAGAAAAGAGGACTCAGACTTCACCAATACCTGGACGACTGGCTGATCAGGTCCCAGTCTCAGGAGGAAGCCCAAGTGAACACTCAGGCAGTGGTAGACCTAACCCAGTCCTTGGGTTGGATAATAAATCAGGAAAAATCAGAACTGAAACCTACTCAGGTGTTTTCGTTCTTGGTCTACAAATACCTTCTAGATTCAGCCCTTGTAAAACCCACTCGAGAGATGGCTCAAACTTTAGGATTTGATCCTAAGACTCAAGTCAAGACAAAAAAATGGTCCCGGAGGGACGCCTTCACACGAGGCCCTTTCAGTTTCACCTCAAGGAGCACTGGAGATATCCTCAGTCGCTGGACAGCCTCCTTCCTTGGACAGAAGCCATTGCAGCACACTTAGACTGGTGGCAAAATCCCTGAAACGTGATGTGAGGTGCAGACCTTCATCCGAAAGACCACAGTATCCAACTCTTTACAGATGCCTCAAACGAAGGTTGGGGCGCTCACTTAAATCAAATTTCTACAAAGGGTCTGTGGTCAGACCGGGAAAAAAGGCCACACATAAACATTCTAGAGTTGAAGGCGGTCTCCCTGGCCCTTCGAAGCTTCAAGGACCAGTGCCAGAACCAAACAGTGCTAGTTGCAATGGACAACTCAACAGTGGTAGCCTACATAAACAAACAAGGAGGAACTCACTCAGCAGAGATGTGTGCTCTCCTGTGGAAGATCATGACCTGGTGCCATCACTATCACATAACATTGAAAGCCAGACACATTCCAGGGTGTCTGAATGTGATGGCCAACCTTCTGTCCAGGTCAAACCAAGTACAGTCAACGGAATGGTCACTGCATCCACAGGTGTTCAAACAGATCTGCCAAAAGTGGTTCACACGTCATGTAGACCTATTTGCCACTCATCTGAACCATAAACTTCCACTTTATGTATCTCCTGTCCCACACCCAAAGGCTTGGGACATAGATGCTCTGAACATAAACTGGATGGGTCTTACTGCCTATGCGTACCCCCCAATGGTTCTTCTTCACAGGGTGATAAAAAAAATCAGGCAATGCTATTGCCTGATCATCGTAATAGCCCCAGGCTGGCCAGGGAGGCCCTGGTTTTGGGCCCTAGTGCAGCTCTCAACAGAGATCCCACTACAACTTCCAATGTCAAGAACTCTTCTCAAACAGTCCCACAATTATGTGTTCCACAGCAATCCACAGCATCTCAACCTCCACGCCTGGTGTCTAGGAGTGGACAGCTCCAAGAACAAGCCTTCTCTGTGGAGGTGACAGAGAGAATTGCTGCCCGTCAGAGGTCATCAACAAGGACCATCTACAAGTCAAAGTGGGCCTTATTTTAGAAATGGTGCAGAGAAAATTCAGTGGATTTCTCCACTCCATCTGTGAAACATATCTCAGATTTTTTCATGTACTTGTACCAAGATCTAAATAGGCGCCCCTCGATCATTGATGGTTACAGGACGGCCATTGTTGACACTTTGGGCCCAGCAGGCCATCATATTGCACAAAGTTCAGACCTTCACAGGTTACTCTCCAGTTTTCATAGGGATCGTCCAAAAAGTTCCAGGAATCTTCCAAAATGGAACCTTTCTGTTGTTCTCAATTAGCTCACAAAAGCTCCCTTTGAGCCTATGAAAGACCTTCAAACATCTTACTCTCAAAACTGCTTTCTTGCTAGCTTTGGCCTCCGGCAAGCACCGCATCGAAATCCATGCCTGGGTTGCAAACAAAGTATCTAATCTAGGCCAATGGGAAAAGGTTGCCTTGTTCCCTTCTTCTGACTTCATAGCCAAAAACCAACTAGCAAGAGAAGGTTCTCAAAGTGTGTCTCCGGTGACTATTCCTGCTTTGACTACCATTGTAGATAGACAATTCAAAGAAGACAGGACCTTGTGTCTGGTGTGGGCCCTAAGGTACTATTTGGATCGAACCAAAGACCTGAAAGGGTCTCAATCCCTCCTTTTCATCTCCTTCAAGAAAGGACATACCTCAGACATCAGACCCGCTACTCTCTCTTCTTGGTTGAAACAAACCATTCTATTTTGTTATAAACAAGCAGACCAACAAGCCTTGGACTTGGTCCAAGTTAAAGCGCATGACATCCGGGCCTTTGCGGCCTCTAAGGCCTTTTACGGTGGGGTATCGGTGGACCAAATCATGCAAGCCTGTCACTGGAAAGCTCACAACACATTTACAAATATTTACCTAAAAGACCTTACTTGGTCAGACGACAACAATATGTATCTGGGACCAGTGGTGGCAGCACAACAAGTCCTGGATCCTTCCCCTCAGACCAGTTATCCTCGGAAAGAAAAGAAGGGGGAGGGGGCACATCCGCTACAACCAAGTCTTCAGGAGTCTAATCCCAGGATCTAGGTATAGGTTTACCTCTCAAGATGTTACGGGTAAGGTCATTTTTAAGCGTCCCGCAAGGGACGCTTGTTTGTGTATGGGAGAGCTTCAGGCTCCGCCGGCTCCGCATTTTGTTTTCCTTATAACTCTGTAACCGTTAGGCGGATTCTTTTCAAATTTGGCAGGTTTAGGCAGTAGCCTTGGGGAATTTTTTTGAATATGCTGCAGTGACATTTCAACCAATCAGAGAGGTCACATGACCAAAAATGTCTTTTTTCGATGGGGAAGCTTGTCCGGATGATAACTTGAAAGGAATTTTATTAATTCACCTGAAACTTGGCAAATACATTCATTCTATTAAAATCTGGAAATCATTAGATTTTGGCATTGATTGGTCAAGAAATGGCCGAGTAATTAATGATTAATTAATCATTACGAATTTTCCAAATAAGGAAAACACAAAAATGCTTATATCTCGAAAACCGTGCTAGATAGAGCGATTTCGACGAAATTTTTGACCCACAGGGTATCTCTGCGGAGTAGTTTTCCCAATTTTCAAAAAAATTTTGTCTCGCCCAAAATGGCGGCCATTTTGAATTTTCGAAATTTTCGCAAAAATTGCAAAACACAAAAATGCTTATATCTCGAAAACCGTGCTAGATAGAGCGATTTCGACGAAATTTTTGACCCGCAGGGTATATCTGCAGAGTAGCCATGCCAAGTTTCCAAAAAATTTTGTCTCGCCAAAAATGGCGGCCATTTTGAATTTTCGAATTTTTCGCAAAAATTGCAAAACATAAAAATGCTTATATCTCGAAAACCCTGCTAGATAGAGCGATTGCGACGAAATTTTTGACCCACATGGTATCTCTGCAGAGTAGCCATGCCAATTTTCAAACAAAAAATTTCTCGCAAAAAATGGCGGCCATTTTGAATTTTCGAATTTTTCGCAAAATTGCAAAACACAAAAATGCTTATATCTCGAAAACCGTGCTAGATAGAGCGATTTCGACGAAATTTTTGACCCACAGGGTATCTCTGCAGAGTAGGCATGCCAATTTTCAAAAAAAATTTATCTTGCCAAAAATGGCGGCCATTTTGAATTTTCGAATTTTTGCGCAAAAATTGCAAAACACAAAAATGCTAATATTTCGAAAACCGTGCTACATAGAGCGATTTCGACGAAATTTTTTATCTTCAGGGTATCTCTGCAGAGCAGCTATCCCAAAGAGCTTTCACTTGGTGAAGTTTCAGACCCATAGCTAATTGCTCACCTGCTCAAATAGAGTAAATGCGAATTACCTCTAAAAGTATTGCAGATGGCCAATTTTTCTCAAATAACTCATTCACCTACTTTTGGAAGAGCTTTCACTTGGTGAAGTTTCAGACCCGTAGCTAATTACTCACCTACTCAAAATGAGTAAATGCTAATTATCTCAAAAACTATTGCGGATACCCAATTTTTATCAAATAACTCATTCATGTACTTTTGGGAGAGCTTTCACATGGTCAAGTTTCAGACCCGTAGATGATTACTCACCTACTCAAAATGAGTAAATGCGAATTATCTCTTAAAAGTATTGCAGATAGCCAATTTTTCTCAAATAACTCATTCACCTACTTTTGGAAGGGCTTTCACATGGTGAAGTTTCAGACCCATAGCTAATTACTCACCTACTCAAAATGAGTAAATGCGAATTATCTCTAAAAGTATTGCAGATAGCCAATTTTTCTCAAATAACTCATTCGCCTACTTTTGGGAGAGCTTTCACATGGTGAAGTTTCAGACCCATAGCTAATTATTTACCTACTCAAAATGAGTAAATGCTAATTATCTGTAAAAGTATTGCGGATACCCAATTTTTATCAAATAACTCATTCATCTACTTGTGGGAGAGCTTTCACATGGTGAAGTTTCAGACCCATAGCTAATTACTCACCTACTCAAAATGAGTAAATGTGAATTATCTCTAAAAGTATTGCAGATAGCCAATTTTTCTCAAATAAATCATTCACCTACTTTTGGGAGAGCTTTCACTTGGTGAAGTTTCAGACCCATAGCTAATTACTCACCTACTCAAAATGAGTAAATGCGAATTATCTCTAAAAGTATTGCAGATAGCCAATTTTTCTCAAATTAATCATTCACCTACTTTTGGGAGAGCTTTCACTTGGTGAAGTTTCAGACCCATAGCTAATTACTCACCTACTCAAAATGAGTAAATGCGAATTATCTCTAAAAGTATTGCAGATAGCCAATTTTTCTCAAATAACTCATTCACCTACTTTTGGGAGAGCTTTCACTTGGTGAAGTTTCAGACCCATAGCTAATTACTCACCTACTCAAAATGAGTAAATGCGAATTATCTCTAAAAGTATTGCAGATAGCCAATTTTTCTCAAATAACTCATTCATCTACTTTTGGCAGAGCTTTCACTTGGTGAAGTTTCAGACCCATAGCTAATTATTCACCTACTCAAAATGAGTAAATGTGAATTATCTCTAAAACTTAGTATTGCAGATAGCCAATTTTTCTCAAATAACTCATCCACCTACTTGTGGGAGAGCTTTCACTCTGTGAAGTTTCAGACCCATAGCTATTTATTCACCTACTCAAAATGAGTAAATGCTAATTATCTGTAAAAGTATTGCGGATACCCAATTTTTATCAAATACTCATTCATCTACTTGTGGGAGAGCTTTCACATGGTGAAGTTTCAGACCCATAGCTAATTACTCACCTACTCAAAATGAGTAAATGCGAATTATCTCTAAAAGTATTGCAGATAGCCAATTTTTCTCAAATAACTCATTCGCCTACTTTTGGGAGAGCTTTCACATGGTGAAGTTTCAGACCCATAGCTAATTATTTACCTACTCAAAATGAGTAAATGCTAATTATCTGTAAAAGTATTGCGGATACCCAATTTTTATCAAATAACTCATTCATCTACTTGTGGGAGAGCTTTCACATGGTGAAGTTTCAGACCCATAGCTAATTACTCACCTACTCAAAATGAGTAAATGTGAATTATCTCTAAAAGTATTGCAGATAGCCAATTTTTCTCAAATAAATCATTCACCTACTTTTGGGAGAGCTTTCACTTGGTGAAGTTTCAGACTCATAGCTAATTACTCACCTACTCAAAATGAGTAAATGCGAATTATCTCTAAAAGTATTGCAGATAGCCAATTTTTCTCAAATTAATCATTCACCTACTTTTGGGAGAGCTTTCACTTGGTGAAGTTTCAGACCCATAGCTAATTACTCACCTACTCAAAATGAGTAAATGCGAATTATCTCTAAAAGTATTGCAGATAGCCAATTTTTCTCAAATAACTCATTCACCTACTTTTGGGAGAGCTTTCACTTGGTGAAGTTTCAGACCCATAGCTAATTACTCACCTACTCAAAATGAGTAAATGCGAATTATCTCTAAAAGTATTGCAGATAGCCAATTTTTCTCAAATAACTCATTCATCTACTTTTGGCAGAGCTTTCACTTGGTGAAGTTTCAGACCCATAGCTAATTATTCACCTACTCAAAATGAGTAAATGTGAATTATCTCTAAAACTTAGTATTGCAGATAGCCAATTTTTCTCAAATAACTCATCCACCTACTTGTGGGAGAGCTTTCACTCTGTGAAGTTTCAGACCCATAGCTATTTATTCACCTACTCAAAATGAGTAAATGCTAATTATCTGTAAAAGTATTGCGGATACCCAATTTTTATCAAATACTCATTCATCTACTTGTGGGAGAGCTTTCACATGGTGAAGTTTCAGACCCATAGCTAATTACTCACCTACTCAAAATGAGTAAATGCGAATTATCTCTAAAAGTATTGCAGATAGCCAATTTTTCTCAAATAACTCATTCACCTACTTTTGGGAGAGCTTTCACCTGGTGAAGTTTCAGACCCATAGATAATTATTCACCTACTCAAAATGAGTAAATGTGAATTATCTCTTAATAGTATTGCAGATAGCCAATTTTTCTCAAATAACTCATTCACCTACTTTTGGAAGAGCTTTCACACACGAAAATGAAAAATTGTGAATATCCTGGAAAAGCTATTTCTTCTGCTTTAATGCTCGGCGGGAGATACACACCGTGGCAGTGGTCTTGACAAAAATTTTTGTCTCCCCAAAAATGGTGGCCATTTTGAATTTTCAAAGTTTTTGCAAAACACAAAAATGCTTATATCTCGAAAGCCGTGCTATATGGAGCGAACTCAACAAAATTTTGGACCTGCTGGGTATCTCTGCAGAGTAGCCATGCCAATTTTCAAAATATTTTTGTCTCGCAAAATATAGCGGACATTTTTAATTTTTTTATTTTTTGCAAAACACAAAAATGCTTATATCTTGAAAACCGTGTTAGATAGAGCAGACTGCACTGACTTTGGTCGCCACAACAGTATAAGGCTAGAAACGAAGCATTTTCTTAATACTTTAGCACTCACCTTTATATCCTTTTCGGGACGCTTTGTTTTTGCTATGCAAAAACATTATCTTTTTTTTTGCGAGCGATCCTCTAGTTTATTTTTAGTTTATCAAGTATATATGTATTAAGGACTTATCAAGTTGTCATTAATCTCATATTTGGTGGCAAAAATTCATGAGAATTCAAACCATTGGGCTGGTTTTTCACTCGTGGATGGACCCTATGGGCCCTTACACTTCTAAAGTGAGCACGGCTGCACTTCTCTCCTACAATCAAAACATCTCGACAGTTTTAGCATTGTCATTCATTCTATTCAGGTTTTTGGCTCTTTACAGGCCTGGTCTTCGGGATTGGGACACTGTAAACGGGACTCCGACTGGTATTTCTAACATTCATTCTAATCTATTACTTCAAAATCTAAGACTCAGCTGTAATCCCTCCACCGTGCGGTTGGATTCAGCATTCAGTCCCACATGTTAAGCTATTGTAGCGCAATAAAATTGAAAATTTTAATTACTTAAATGTCTTACCATGTCACATGTCCATGTGGGACTGAGAAGAGTCCCACCCTGCCTCCCCGCTGTATTACAGCTGAGGGGTAAGGTTTAAAAATTTCAACGAGAAAGTAGGACGAGATCTTCAAGTGTACCACGAGAGGACAACTTGCGGTCATCCAAGAACAGCATTCAGTCCCACATGATAAGCTTGTAGCTTATAAAAGCTACATTTAAGTAATTAAAATTTTCAAGTTTGTGTTCTCAAATACAATCTTTATTGTCAAGTCCCAATTGTTTTAATGGGTTTAAAGTATTTAGTAAAATGTTGTTCATCTTCCATTTTTAAGGTGTTATGTAGTTCCGTGAGTTTGGACTGAATAGTGTTTCACTGTGCTACTTAGTACCTCGGCCCACATTCACCAACATACATATTTAGAATATAGGTATTTTCTTATTAAAAATTCTTAGAATAAGGAATATTTCAAATAAGGAAAATTCCTTAGAGTAAGTGTTTTTCAAAGTTGCTGTGGAAATGTATTTGGAATACACATGAATTTAAAAATTCTTATTCTTAGAACTCTTTCTTATTCCAAGAATTTTTCTTGAAGTTAGAAAATGGCTGTTTTCTTGAAAAATTATTAGAATAAGAAAATTTTATTAGAATAAGAATGAAAGTGAATGCTGGTACATGTCAAAGATATTGTTTTGGCTTTAGTTTTTTGTTAATTAACAAAAAATGTCAGCTCTATTCTCTTCTTTATAATATAACCTATAGAAAATTTAAAAAATGAGACTTCCATAATTACAGTCATTCAATTGACATGCAAGTTTTGGGTAACGTTTAAACTGTTTTGTTTTTTAGTCGAATCTTTGATTCGAGTTATGTACTGAGTTGCGGTCACAATTTTAAATTCGCCGTTTAAACCCTTAAATATCAATTCTGCATAATATTTTCTTCACATATCTGTACATTAAGGTGTATAGTATACACTCTGCCATTTTGAAGATTTTTAATGCTTTTATTCAGTTATATTTTATAAAGTAAAAAGCTTGTCTGGCACTTCGTCTGGCTTTCTCAAAGAACCCGTATGTCCTAGAAACTATTGTTTTCGCTAATGTGATGGCCTACTCGAACGAGTCTTTTTTAACCGTTTCGTCTGCTGGTTACTAGACGTGGAAACCCCCATTAATTTATTCGTCTGCTGGGGCCGTATTCACAAAAGGGATCAAGCTCAACTTAAGCTGATTTTTGGCTCAAGTTAAGCTAAAAACTGGATCAGGATCAAGTTAGTATTCACAAAGAATTTGAGCTGATTTTTAGCTCAAATTTTGGCTTAACTTTGATCCAGCTAGGTTGATGGATTAAGTTTTGGATCAAAGTTTGTAGCTTTACATTTAACTAAAATAGCAAACATATGAAAATTAAATCATTAGTTAATAATCTTCAATCCTTTATGTTGTTAATTAATAAGTTTTTAATCCTTTTTACTTGTTTTAAGTAGGCTTATATTGATGTGTAAAATGGGTCTGTTTTTGTTGTTTATTCTGGATCAAAAGTGGGCGGAGCCTAAATTTTTGGATTAAATTTGAAATATTTAAAAATTCTTCAGTGAAAAAAAATAATGAACCAAATTTATATCAAAGTATATTTTGTGGAAGTTTAGACACAAAAAGGCTGTTTACAATGAATAAAAGTAATTAACTTGTGCGTTGCTAAGAGAAATTTTTACAAATTTTTGGCTCAGCTGATCCTTCCTTTGTGAATACAGACTTGAGCCAAAGATCAGCTGAGCCATTTTCCTTGATCTTGATCTGATCTTGAGCAGATTTTTCGCTCAGCTTGATCCATGTTAGTCACTGTTAATGTAAAATTGTTGTCTGCGCATCTACCCATTTATCAAACAAATAAACCGCAAAGAAATTAATGAATGAAGTGACATCACGGTAGTACTATACATTTTTCGTTTAGCCAATCAAAATCGAGGACACCTCTGGCAGAGACAATGAAAATATTCAAACTCCGTAGTTCTACATTCAACCACTCGAAGGCGCTTTTGCATGTCCTAGAAGTGATCACGTCATAAAATACCGCATAATCTGTGGTTTCCTATTTTCGCTCATTGTGGCGAAGGATAATTATTTTTTTCTGTCAATCCGTTTGTTATTTTAGAAGAAGTTGTCTTCCAAATTGATTTAGAGTATATTTACAAAATAAACCAGTTCGCTAATCTTGTCCTCGATTCTGATTGGCTAAACAACGAAATACTTCATCAGTAAAATACAGCATAATCTGTGACTCCCTATTATCGCTCATTGTGGCTATCGTAATATTGTAGAAACAACAGACGAATATTTTATTTAAATACTTACAATTTGTTTCTGTAAAATATCCATATACAGTACTATATATCCACGCTTCAAAATTGAAATATGTCTTCTCATATCAAAATCAAATTTCAAACTGCAAGTCCGTGAACAGGAAATATGCTGGTAGTTTTCATCTTAAACCAGCCTTGTAAAATATTGTCGGGGAAACCCCCACAAAGAACTGCCGTGACTGCGCATATTTGCTCATTAATATTAATGAGGCAAGTCCGTGGACAGGAAATATGCTGGTGGTTTTCATCTTAAACCAGCTTTGTAAAACTGCGCATCTACAGACCCTTTATATTTGTAAACAAATACCCATCTTGCGACACAAATCTGAAAACTTCCCTGAAAGCGGTTTTCAAATGCGGGCGATAATACAGAGTTTACAGATTTCAACACCCAGTGCTGTCCTAAGATTCGACTGTGTGGTTGGGTGAAGGCCAACCACGTCACCCTTGTGTTATATTTTGTTATTGTTTACATTCTGTGTTATGTTAATCACTTTTTAACTGTGATAAAACCAGTTACCTTTTCAAAGTTTATTTTTGAGATAAATAAACTTCTATTGCTACATAGATACTTTTCTTTATAAGGAAAGAAGGTGTAGTCTGTCACACAGAACAGTTGATCACCAAAAATGACAATGTTTTAAACATAGATTTTATTGATGCGACATCTTTTCCAGGTAGACTTGCTCCAAGTCTTTATATTTCTCATTCCATCAAATCTGCCATACATGGAATCATTATAAATCCAAATGATGAGTGTAGAAGCTACTCTCCAATGAAATACAAAGGCATTGGTTTGTCAGCCCCACAGTCTGGTAAAAAAAGTCATTCAGTCCTCATATAATACCTTAGACAAAAGGACTTGAAGAAAGTCTATTTCCAGGAGATCTTTGTTTCTTCTTGTAAACTTTTCTGTGAATTAAGCATTGATTTATGTTCCCGGAAATTCTGTTTCATGAGAACATACTATAATATATGTACATTAAAATTGGTAACCTAACTCATGTTAGTGAGAATAAATATTGGGGTAAAATCCTTAAGGATTTGTAATTGAAATTCTTTTTCTGGAGGATTTAAATGTATATTGCTTTTGCTAAAAAAGGACTTAACTCGTTATTAATTTTGAACTAGGGAAAATAGTAAAGACCCTACCCTTTTTGAAATTTATCCAGGCTATATCTTGGGAACCATAAGATGTAGGAAGATTATATGTTGGTTGAGACATTGATTAGGGATTATAGTGTGCAACGTCATGGTGTGACCTTGAATTGACCTTCTCTAGTGACCTTGACCTTTACAATTTTGTCTGGGCTATACATCTCCAAATCTATTAGGCGTAGAATGTTCATACTGAGCAGGATTATTGGTTAAAAGTAAAGATATGCATATTGTAAAAGAGGTTGATTCTTGGGACATTGTTTGGGGTGTAGGTATGCTGTTTCATGGGTCAGTAAATAAGTTTGGAATTCTTTTTTTCAATTTGGGCAATTGTCTTGGGTGTTTTTTGAATTTATGAAAATCACAGCTATCTCGGAGACAATAAGAGATCAAGCCATTTCAAACCCAGGGTATTTGAAATAATTTTCAAACCATTTGAATTTGGGTACATTTTTGGGGACATTACTGTAATCAATAAAATCATTTAAATATTTAAAATAATTATGTCCCACGTGCATCAAGTCTGATCTAAGATGAGCTGATCCAACACAAGTTGTTAATAAAGGTCAAACTGCTCTAACATACAATGACTGTACAAGCAAATGTGAAAGTGGTTTTTATTTCAGAGATTTCATTGGTTTATTAAGCATTGTCATTACACCACAGAGAACTCCAATTCAAATAATCCAAACTTCGTTATTTCTTGTTCTGTTTTGGCAAATATTGTACTACTATATTTGTTATAGTAACAATTTATATATGAGCTTTTTCGATTGGTTTGGTGCATATTGGTCCTAAGAGACAGAACAACTTATTTGTGGCTTAATTCTGACTCTGGTGTTCTCGCTTTGGATAGATTCTTGAATTCTGTGCTAGTAAACTTGTTTCGTAGAAATGTCAGCTGACACAGTGCCCCGAGGCACCAATGTTTTATTTTGTGAGATTTTTTTCTGTGGCATTTTCTTTTTTTTTTTTTTTTTTTTGGTAAAAGAATAGCAAATCTATCACAGCATTAAAAAGATGGCCATTTACTTACAAAATGTAGGCCTCTATATATCTTTATTTTTTATCTGTACAAACCGTAAGCCAGATCCATCCATCAACTGACTTTAGGGACTATTTACCTCGCCTGAGACGTATATCATTTTGAAAACAACAAATCCCTCTGGATATTTTGTGGCCATGGAGTATTGATATTTGGAAACTAACAATTTATTAGTGGGAGATATAAAATTTTCATACAGGAATTATTAATGATGGCTGTCCCATTTCGTTCAGTAAAAGGAGCACTTCTGTGTGGGCTGCAAAATCTGTAGTTTGTTTGGCATTATGTTATGACTAACCAGTTACCATCACTGCATTTTGTGTCATTAGAAACAAGCATTTTTGGTATCAGTTGCAGCAATTTTTGTTTCTAATGTTACGTGAAAAGGACAAAGAATTAAAAAACTACAAAACAATTATCACTTACAGAGCAGAGATATTCACCCAGGAAGAACGACAACCTGTCATAGAGGAATCCTTAAAACTATTGTTACATCTTGATCTTGATAATAGTATTCCCTTCTTAATAACCCTATCAGTTATATTTTTTGCCAAAAGCCAAACATACATTCACAGGCAGGGATTATGGCCTTCCCTCTGTTATCCCATCAACTTTGACAGGAGCGAAGTTGGTGTCGAAGCTACAGACTAAATGCATTGATAAATTTTCACCATATTTCAGAAAATGTGTTCAAACAGTTATGAAGTTGGCTGGGTGTTGGACAACATGTTAGGGTGATTTTTCTCTTATCTTTCATAGATGCACCAGGCCACAAGCAGATTCCCTTGTGTTAGCATCAGGCCTGGATCTTTCTTACTTATTTGTTTATGAATTTTTGAAATATTTCTAATGCACTAAAAATCATGAAATCATGCACTAAATCATTTATAACTTGAAAAGTATTTCAATTAGAGCATTTTGTTAAAATATGCTATTCAGCTACTTTTTACTTTAGCTACAACATGGTTCGTAACTTGGGAGTCTATCCCAATAGCTTAGTGAGTAATAGCTGCTTTCAGATTTTTCAATACCTTCCATTATGAATAAAATCACTTGTAACTTGAAAACTATTGCATTTAGAGAATTTTGTTTAAATGTGTTATTCACCTACTTATGGGCCAGCTATAGCATACCGGAATTGCAGACCTGTAGCTCATTGCATAGCTGAGCAATAGGTACTTTCAGGTTCTCACTGTTGAGTAAATCGCTTGTAACTTGAAAGCTACTGCAGTTAAAAAAATTGCAGATGTGTAGCTCATCGCATATCTGCTTTCAGGTTCCCACTGTTCAGAAAATTAGTTATAACTCGAAAATATTGCAATTACAGTATTTTGTCTAAACATGTTATTCACCTACTTTTGCGACAGCTATAACATAGTGAAATTGTAGACCTGTAGCTCATGGCATAGCTGAGCAATAGCTACTTTCAGATTCTCACTACTAAGTAAATCAGCTGTAACTTGAAAACTATTATATTTTCAGTATTTTCTTTAAATATGTTATTCACCTACTTTTCAGTCAGCTATTAACAGTTTAAAATTGCAGACCTGTAGCTCATAGCATAGCTGAGCAATAGTTTCTTTCAGGCTCTCACTGTTGAGTAAATCACTTGTAACTTGAAAACTATTGCATTTACATTAAATATGTTATTGGGGCCACGATGACAGAGTGGTAACACTCGCCTCCCACCTCTGAGGCCGGGGTTCGGTTCCCGGCACGGCCTCAAGTGGGAAAGCTCGTAGTTGCTTGCCGTTGGTCGGCAGTTTACAGTACAGATCCCCGAGGAACTCTATGTACTGGTTTCCTCTGCCCTTCCAACTACCCGTCGTGATATGACCTGTACAGTGTTGAAAGCGATGTAAAACCCCAAATAAATCAATTAAATATGTTATTCACCTACTTTTGGGTCAGCTGTAACATAGTAAAATTGCAGATCTGTAGCTCATTTCATAGCTGAGCAAAAATTACTTTGAGATTCTCACTGTTGAGTAAATCAGTTGTAACTCAAAAATTGTTGCATTTACAGTATTTTGTTTAAATATGTTTTCCACCTACATTTTACACCTTAGCGGTTAACTTGGTAATTTGCATCTGAATACCATTTGCAGGGCACAACTTTTGTGACTTTTTCTTCTTTCACTTCTACTCTGAAACTCAAAACACACAGTCAGATGACACAGAGCCCGTTCACAGGCACTGATTACTTATTATTATTATTATTTAGCGTTCAACTAGGTTTGCTCTTTCCTTCCTGGGACCGTACTAAATGTTTCCTGAATCACTTGTGATTAGATTTTACTATTTTACACAGTTGTTCCTTACTAGACATTGGTAAACAATGCAAAAATAACACATCAGTCCCCTCTCATGAGGTAAGACATTTCATTGCCTAAATGGGATTTAGTATGAAACTGTATTAATAGTCGGAATTTGGATGTGTATAAAAATTGTCCCTGGTGTTACCTCATAACATAAAATTATTGAAGTTTGTAGAAGAAACAAGATGATCTTCTGTTTCCATTCTTGGCTTCCTTATTAATCTGCCTTTCTATTTTGACCTCCGCATCAACTCTTTTTTATTAACTCCACTAAGGGAGGTGTTAATTTCATAACCATTTGCCTGTGTCTGTATTTGTCCATTTTTTTCTGTTTTTGGCAAAATTACGCAAGTACTACCGGTTGAATCACCCTAAAAAATTAGAAGATGGATCTTGTTCCAACTTAGATCCCATTGAATTTTGAGTTTCACCTGGAGCACCATCTGGATACAAAAAAAATAATAATCCTGTCTCCCCACTTCCATATATTTTATCTTCATGTGTTGAGTATATGGTGTAATTTACAGACATCAGTCCAATACCCCCGGTCACATGACAGACAGAATTGGCTATGTTAATAGACGTCTTGTACAATGCCTCATACCTCAAAGTACTGTTCGATGTCCGCCATTAAAATTTGCATTGCTTTTCATGGTGACACAGGAAAGTTCACTGTACGACAACAATTGTACAAATACAGTCAATTCTGGTTTGAGGAAACTGATGAGCGATTACCCTGTGTCAAACCACTCTGCTTAATTAAAGAGGATAGATATGGGTTGGCTAAAATTTATTGCTTTGTAAGTTAGAAGTTTGTATTTGAAAGGATACAGTACTGAATGGGAAGCCAGTGTAGTTTGTGTGAGAAGGTGACTAAATTTGATTAGTTTGCAAAATGTGCGACATAAGGCATTTTGAACTCTTTGGAGTTTTCCAATATATGCCTTTTTGTGTGATAGAGCAGTGAATTACAGTAGTACAGGCAACTTCTTACCAAAGCATTTGCCATGTTTACCACCATTTCATGGGTCAGATACCTGGGGACCTTCTGTAGTTCCCGAGTATGATAGTAACATACACAGTATAGATTAGTTACATTTCTTTGTATTTAGTTTGCAGCATCTAGGATGACACCAAGTTATTTTGTTTGTTTGTTTTTTGTTGTTACCCCACAGCCCTTAAGGGCTGTCAGGTATTGTTTTCACCCATGGTGTCCGGGCGGGCGGGTGGGGGCGGGAAATAGTTTGTCCGGGCTGTATCTCAGAAACCGTAAGGTGTAGGAAGTTGATACTTGGTAGGGACATTGGTTAGGGGGTGTAGGTGTGCAACGTCATGGTCTGACCTTGATTTGACCTTTGACCTTGCCGTAGTGACCTTGAGTCTGTAATTTACAGACATCAGTCCAATACCCCCGGTCACATGACAGACAGAATTGGCTATGTTAATAGACGTCTTGTACAATGCCTCATACCTCAAAGTACTGTTCGATGTCCGCCATTAAAATTTGCATTGCTTTTCATGGTGACACAGGAAAGTTCACTGTACGACAACAATTGTACAAATACAGTCAATTCTGGTTTGAGGAAACTGATGAGCGATTACCCTGTGTCAAACCACTCTGCTTAATTAAAGAGGATAGATATGGGTTGGCTAAAATTTATTGCTTTGTAAGTTAGAAGTTTGTATTTGAAAGGATACAGTACTGAATGGGAAGCCAGTGTAGTTTGTGTGAGAAGGTGACTAAATTTGATTAGTTTGCAAAATGTGCGACATAAGGCATTTTGAACTCTTTGGAGTTTTCCAATATATGCCTTTTTGTGTGATAGAGCAGTGAATTACAGTAGTACAGGCAACTTCTTACCAAAGCATTTGCCATGTTTACCACCATTTCATGGGTCAGATACCTGGGGACCTTCTGTAGTTCCCGAGTATGATAGTAACATACACAGTATAGATTAGTTACATTTCTTTGCATTTAGTTTGCAGCATCTAGGATGACACCAAGTTATTTTGTTTGTTTGTTTTTTGTTGTTACCCCACAGCCCTTAAGGGCTGTCAGGTATTGTTTTCACCCATGGTGTCCGGGCGGGTGGGTGGGCGGGGGCGGGAAATAGTTTGTCCGGGCTGTATCTCAGAAACCGTAAGGTGTAGGAAGTTGATACTTGGTAGGGACATTGGTTAGGGGGTGTAGGTGTGCAACGTCATGGTCTGACCTTGATTTGACCTTTGACCTTGCCGTAGTGACCTTGAGTTTGAAAATCTTGTCCGGGCTATATCTCGGAAACTGTAAGGTGTAGGAAGTTGATACTTGGTAGGGACATTGGTTAGGGAGTGTAGTTGTGCAACGTCATAGTCTGACCTTGATTTGACCTTTGACATTGCCATAGTGACCTTAACCTATAAAATTTTGTCCGGGCTATATCTCGGAAACTGTAAGGTGTAGGAAGTTGATATTTGGTAGGGACATTGGTTAGGCTGTGTAGGTGTGCAACTTCGTGGTCTGACCAGGATTTGACCTTTGACCTTGCCGTAGTGACCTTGACCTATAAAATCTTGTCCGGGCTATATCTCGGAAACCGTAAGGTGTAGGAAGTTGATACTTGGTAGGGACATTGGTTAGGGGGTGTAGTTGTGCAACGTCATGATCTGACCTTGATTTGACCTTTGACCTTGCTGTAGTGACCTTGACCCATAAAATCTTGTCTGGGCTATATCTCAGAAACTGTAAGGTGTAGGAAGTTGATATTTGGTAGAGACATTGGTTAGGGGGTGTAGGTGTGCAGCATCATGGTGTGACCTTGATTTGACCTTTGACCTTGCCATAGTGACCTTGACCTATAAAATCTTGTCAGGGCTATATCTCGGAAACCGTAAGGTGTAGGAAGTTGATACTTGGTAGGGACATTGGTTGGGGGCTATAGGTGTGTATTATCATGGTGTGACCTTAATTTGACCTTTTACCTTGTCGTAGTGACCTTGACCTTTAAAATCTTCATGGACCTTTGGGTCTGTCTTTTGATGCAGATTAAGCAAAAGTCATATTAGAATTTATTAAGAATTTTACTTTCACAACTTCCCATTGTAAGAGATAGAATTTCATCAAGTGAGCCACAGATTTTGCTCCAACACCACAATAAGCATTCATTAAATGTATTACCACTTCTGTATGCATGGTAATATTCAAACCATCTAAACCATAATTCGGCCATGCAGATGTAGATAAAGAGTGTTGAATTTTAGTTTACTGATTAATGCTGTCATCTTGTTATTGAATTATCTTGTTTTAATACTCCATCTTTATACGCATTATCTTTCTTTTAAACATTATTTCTCCAGTTAAACATTGTTTGGACCTTTATATAACTGACAGTGCTCTGAAAGTATCCTGAAGTTTTTACTGGTACAGTACTTCTATATCTCATGGTGTTGAAAATATTTCCCTAGGCTGTGGGGTACGGGCATCTCTGATGCTTTTTTTTTTTTTTTTTTTTGACTACAGGGAGCTCGATGATATTACCAAGAAAACTTACAGGGAATGATGACTTCAATAAAAATAAATTCTGTTTTCTCGGGATTTAATTTGAGGTTGTGAATTCCCATCCATACCTGGATGGCCTCAATTTACAAGTTCAGTGGTACTAGAATTAAAATTCCTTGAGTCAAGTTCCAAGTAAATTTGTGTATCATCATATGGTTTTATTATTTCCAGGAAACAAGCACACTGTTTTATTGTGTATTCAAGTGATTCAGGACGCTGGATGGCAGCAACAAATGGACATGTGCCTTGTCTAATTTGAGATTTCTGCACTTGGTATTTTTGTAGGGTCTCTAGTGTCTTTTAGTTGCAGTATTTTCAAACTGTAATGCTTTTATTGTGGTGTTTAGAAATGGATGAAGAATCTCTCAAATAATTTGTATCAATCAATTATACAGATATCTATTCCATGCCTGCTTTCACCAGGAATGATAATTTATGTCCTCGCACTAACAGAAATAAATGACATAATTTATAATTCGACAATTCCTTCAGAAAATAGATTTAATGTTCATGCCCATTCACAAATCAATCTCACTCTACAGGACTGCATTTTTGGTTTTCCTTTTCCCAAAATGTAAGAAATTGGTGAATTGATGAATAACAATAGTTGTATAATAGACATGACTTGCAATACCCTTGGAGTAAAAGAAGGTTGGCCAATTTCTCCCTTAGCATAAGCCCTTAACACCCTGGGTCATTTATCTGTGGGCAGAGGTTCTGTATTGCTCTGTGGTTATGGCAGCTTCCCATTTTCTCGCCTCTCCCTCGGGAATGCTGGGGCCTGGGGTGGAAAGCAAAAATCATTTGCGCAGAAATTGGAGATATCTTCTGACATTTAGAGTCTCTTAAATACCCAAGGTTTTTCTTTTTAGTTCGGTCAATATTCTTCTTTGTAAAGCCATGATTTGTAAGATTGGCTTACGTGAAATTAGTAGGAAAATAAGAAGCCACAAAGGAAAATAAGTATATGTATAAATATACATTAATACATGATGCCATAAGACATTTTGTGTTGCATAAGCCCTGGACCATTTTAACTACGGCATTGTTGCTTATAGTATTTTACAGATAAAACTGGTATGTTGTTGTACAAAGTTTTGTTAAACGGAAGATTATGGCTGAGTAAAACTGTTAAATAAAATTCTTTTTTTATATAGAAATGTATTTAATATCCCTGGAAGGCATTTTTCTGTAGAAATAATCCTCTTATCCGCATTTTATGATTATTTGGAAGTATATTTCTGGCCTCTATGTACTTTTCATGAAGGTATTTTGTTGTGACAATAGAAGTATAGTATATATGGGGATTTCAAAGTTTGAGAGAGTAAAATAAATTTATGGTTAGTGTATTTCATTAGACCAAGAAACTTTCATTCTCAGATAAAAAAAACTACTTTTCAAGTGTGGCAATAATTCTTCAAATTTACTTATTCATGATTTTCTATCCTTAAAATAGAACAATTGTTCACGATTCTGTGAAGCAAGATAGGTGGGTTAAAGTATTTCATATGTTAAACCTAGGTCCCAAGGTGCTGGGGCATGAGTTACAACCAAATGGGCTGGTCTACCTTCGGTTGTGGGACCTTCATTGTACAGCCTGCTTCCTGTCTTGGCAGGATGCACTCAGCATGATTTTGGTGACACTATTTTTTTTAATGCTGAAAAAAGCCTCCCGCAACCTCTCATGGGCTGAACTAAAATGTACACGGTACAGGGGTGAGGAGGGGTGGAATTGATATAATGGGAAAGGGCCACAAAGAAAGGTCTGACCCATGCATTATGGAAAATGTACAGCTTTAATAATAGAATGGGAATAGGTACATCACTGAAAAGCTGAATTCTGCTCTTTGGGTTTCTGTTAAACAGGGTTAACTGTACTTGTTTCAGTCTGTAGCCAATCTAGGTTCTGTGGTGAAAACCATTAACGGCAATAAATTACCTCAGATTACTCTCCACTTTATTGATTCAACGCTGGTCCGTATTTTTCCAGCATAATCTTTGACATCTCAGAATGGGTTGTTTTAATGCGTGCCTATTTAGAAGAACTCTGAACATTAGAGTTCCGTTTTAAGTGGAAATAAATAACAGAATCCCTAGGGGTTTTTTCTTTTAAAAGTTTAACCTGTTATGTGGAATTGTTTGTTAGGTCGAAGTATTTCCAGGGGCTTCTGCTTAAGCAGGGTTAACTGTACTGGCTACAGTATGGAGTTAAATCTAGATTATCTGCTTGCAACCATGCATTAACATTCATAAACCACCTCAAATTACTCTTACTTTATTAAATCAACTCATTTCCACTGTTTCCGGCCTCATCTTTGACGTCTCAGAATGGGTCGTTTTAGTCTGTTCCAAAAGGAGAAGAAAGAACAAGTGAATATTTGCAAATTATGGGGATTGATCCAGTGCATTGACTGTTGACTGCACTGATCTTACACAATAATTGTAGATGTTAGAGATAATAAAGCTCCATTGATTAAGGTCTTCTGAAATAAGACAAGGGTGATTACTATGGGTTGAGACTCATTTGGAAACTGTCATAATGTCATTTCAGCCAGAAAATAGGAGCTTTTTCTTGGTGTGTGTTGGTGTGTGTTTGATGAGGAATATTGTGTCTGTGAAATAGGGTGCTGAGTTTTATTTTGTACCTTTTTTTAGGCAAAGCATCTTTAGTTATCGCTAACAGGAAGATATATGTCTAGTTTGTGCCACAGTAATGAATGTTTGTATAATGATGTGTTTTAATTAACTATTTATCATTTTTTATATCGGATGAGTTTCAAGTTTAAAACCTTGTTTTGGACTGTAGTGCTATGAAAGAATTCCATGCTGACACAAGCTGCAAGCACACAATAAAAATAAAAACATTCTGCCATTTTTTTTAGATATCCTGTTTGTTTTTCAGATTATTTTGTGGTTGTTTTAGATCCCGTAATAGAGCTGTACATGTATCAAAGTAGGTGTACCATTAAAATTAGTTAGTATAGACATTAAGCATTATAGAGGTCGCATAGATTAAACATAGTCCAGACCTAGCTGCAAATGCTCATAGTATATGATAAATGCATCTGACCTGGTCAAAATACCATCTGAAACCTGATGATTCTGCTTCACCCAACCAGATTTCTTCTCAAAGAGATTTTACTGTGGATTGTTTTTGCTAAGTAAACAGTGAATAATAATTAATATTTCCTGTCATATGGTATTCTAAATATTGAAAATTCATCATTATTAATTTTACCATTATAAAATGTAATGTTAAGAACTCTGAAACTCATTGCGTGACAAAATGTTTCTCGCTCTCCCTCCTCCCTGACTTACAGAATGAAAACAAATTTATAGAATTTCCTTTAAAAGGTCCCAGCCTCATTGAAACAAATTCCACATTTCCTAGCTATTGACACCAGACACATTTTCAGTGATTCCGGCAATTTGATCCAGTCAAGTAGGCTTTTGATGTATTATCTTTAATAAACCAGCCGTACAAGGGGAGTCAGGGAAATGTAATTAGTGTATTAAAACAAAACCCAATTGTGTCATTCCATTTTCTTTGGTGTTCCCAAGGAAGCAATCCCATCACATTAGACATTAGCCCAGAACACAGAGTTTCACTCAACAGGTACTAGGTCTTCTATTCCGGGAGGTGCATCTATCATCCTTCTAACAGGATCCTGGTCCCGGGCTGGGGAGGTTTTTGTTTAGCCCAGGGGCCTCGGAATGAGAAAGCCGTGATCTATGCTTTATGGAAGATGGCTTACCTAATCTTTTCCCTCTTGCCCCTCCCCACTGTCACCCCAGTAACGATACACAGACTCATTCCATACCTCCCCCTCCTCTTCAAGTCCTTATAGCTTCCACCACCATCAGCCAACCTGCAATCCCCTAAACATCCCTACATCAGAAGCATTCAATTTGTCTGGCCATCAGGATTAATGGCCTCACACACTACACCCGGAAAAAAGACTTAATGATACTTGCAGGCCTTCATCAAATTAGACGATTACCAAAACTTCTCCGAGTGGATTAAGGGTAATTTAGACTTGAAGGAGGAACCAGTTCACAAAACAAAGAAGAGCTCTTATCTTTATGGCTTGATCAATGCTTTTTTCCACTTCTCTAGTTCAGGGCGAGGAGGGGTTGGGACTTGTGTGCCTAATTTCAGTTAAAAGTACTAGGGGGTTGTTTTGAGATTTTTTTCATCCTGTGACCCCCCTCCCCCCATCGCCCTTTACTTTCCATTTATAGTTGAACATTTGGCGAATGACCTCTTTCAGTAATCCTGATAATCTAGCTCACGTCGTGTGATGGCAGTATCTCCCCTTTGTTTGCCCTCTGATAAGAAGCATTAAAGTCACATTAATTATGATCTCCAGCCCTCTGAAACCCCCCATACTGCACATTATGTCCTATTTATCTTGTACCACATCACTCTGCTACACTTGATTTCGTATTCACAGACGGAAAGGACTTTTTTGAGCAGCTTTTTAGTCTTCAGTATGTTTTGATTCTTTTAATGTAAATTGGACTGGCGAATATGTCAGCATTAAATACAATGAAGTACAAAAAATGAATGCACTTGCTTCAAAGAAATTCACACTTGAGATTTACATCTCAGTAATGTTTTATTTTTTACATACTTCTTCAGGCTGTTTATGCTGTTATATAGTACCTATATCAAACCAAAACAAACTTGTTGACAATTTAGAAATATCGTTGATTTAGTTTTGGTATGGCTTTTTATTTAAAAAATTGTAAATATAAAACCCATTACACACTACAGATTTTATTAAAAGAATGTTTTACAAACTACTGCTAAATGACAGCTTGCTTTTAAAAACCAGAAGATTAAAAGTACCAAGCTGTGATGATATCTGAATTGGACTTTATACAAATCTCTAGATATACAAAAAAGGTTATACAAAAGGTATAAATAGAAAAATGCCAGAAAAACCATGTTGTATGCTTGAAGTCTATCTCCGTGTAACCAGTTTCCAGGGCCGGTATTCACGAAGGGTCTTAGACTTTTGTCTCAGCTAAGTTTTGTCTTAAAACCGCATTCACAAAGGGTGACTTAGTTAAGTCCAAGATTATCAAATAACCACAGTGGTTTTCTGTGTCATGTGACCTTTCTTTTCTATTCAAACTATACTATTGGTGACATACATCCTTCATTTAATGCATTTTATCTACGGAAAAGTGCTGTTTTGAAATGGAAAACCTTGTTACCACATATAAACTTCCAAAGACTGCTTTAGTGAGGTGTTCTGTATAATTATACTTTATTTACAGCCATTTCAAATTTTGAAGAGGAGAAAGGTTAATGGCGGCCATATTTAAGTCCTCTTTACAAAATTTAAGCCCACTACCAACCAGTCTTAAAGTTAAGCCCTTGGCTAAGCCTAAGACCAGTCTTAAATTCTTTGTGAATACCACTAAGCCTAAGACAAAAGTCTTAGCAGTTTTTGGGCAGAAACTTGAGACAAAAGTCTCAACTTTAAGCCTAAGCCCTGGCTAAGACCTTTCGTGAATACGGGCCCAGGATTACAATATTTTTTGGCCCAAATATAAAAGTAAAAATCAGGATGTGTAATAGCTTATTACTGAGTTATGGTCTGGCAGAGAATATCTGGCTCTTATTAGAATAAAATCAAAACAATATCAGTGATCACACATCTATGGTTATTTTAAGGTAGCCATTTTTAAAGCCATTTTGATTGTGTCGCCTATATTCTATGATTTCGTTTAATGTGTAGCCAACTGCAAGTTAGATTTTAGAACAGATGAAATATATATAATTTTATCCGAATTCAATATATTTTGGGGTCTACAACGTTACTTTCATTATTACTGAAATAGTTTAATTTAAACATCAAATATGTGACCTGAAATTGTCAAAAAGATCATCTGTTTCAAAATAATAATGCAACTAATATTTCAAAGTAACATAATGGGGTTTTTATACAGTCATATTTTATGTTTCTCAACTTTAAATTGCTTTATGTATCTCCCAGACCAGGGGTCAGGGACACAAGACAATGTGCAAGTAAATTGCTGCTCATGTCTCACACAAGGTCATCAGTTCTTCAAAATGCCTACGATATTTTAAATACAAAATAAATGTAGTTGTAGTATCCCAAGTCTTATTGGGTACCATAATTTTCAGCCATAAAACAATAGCACTATTCATTAATAAATAAAACTAATATTCTTCTCATATCGTTTCCTACTTTGAAAAAATGAAAAAAATATATATAATGATTGATAATCTAAAATAACTGTAATACTGCAATAAGATGCAAATTAGAATAATACTCTGAAGGTCTGTACGCACTGAGGATGATACTTTATGATAGATATGACCATAACATGAAGTTGAAACCCATGTGACATATGTCGTCTGCATCTATCAGAGACTATACTTTATGATGGATATGATCATATCATGAAGTTGAAACCTTTACAACATATCTTATCCCCATCCACCAAGGATGATACTATATGACATACCTTGTCTACATGCACTGAGGATGATACTATATGATGGATACGACCATATAATGCAGTTGAAACCCATATAACATACCCTGTCTGCATGCACAGAAGATGACAAGAAAGGATGGATTGATCATGTAGGAAATAGAAACCTGTATGACATACTATATCTGCATGAATGAAGGATGACATCACACTCTTGATATGATCTTATAATGAAGTTGAAAACCGTATGACATACCTTGTCTGCATACACAGAGGATGACATGATAGGATGGATTGATCATGTAATTAAGTTGAAACCTGTATGACATGCTATATCTGCATGAATCAAGGATGACATTACATTCTTGATATGATCATATAATGAAGTTGAATCCCATATGACATACCTTGTCTACATGGACTAAGGATGATACTTCACCATGGATATGACCATATAATGAATTGAAATATATGTAACATAACTCTTTTGCATGCACCGAGAATGGTACAGTATGGGCCAATACAATTTTGAAGCATTTTCAAACCAGGATACTCCACAAGTCTCCTGTTTAAATAGCTAGAACTTCTATATCCTAGGGTGGTTGAAGCATTTTTGCACCATTCTGTTAAATATAAAGATGCTTCTTATAGAGGAGTATTAGAAACCATGAGGTAGCCAATTGTGGTTCACTGTTTTCAAGTCTTGGCTGTATATATGAGTGAAGTACCGTGGCTACACCTTATAAATCTAACAATATTTACAATTAAACATTACCCGTGATGACCATTTGATTAGAGTATAATTCTTTACTGTGAAAACTGACTGTAAAAGTCTTCGGAAGAGAATCAAAGCAATTCAGAAGAGAATAAAACTACACTTTTCACCATATGGTGAATTAAATCAGTATCATATTGCCCACTTAATGAGGTAAGAGAAAGCAATTATTTATTTAACCATTTAATAAGAGAAGTTGGTACTTTATTAACCACACGATGAAAATCATCACTTTAATAACCAATAGATAAGGGATATTTGACCACCATTTTTCCCCATATGATGTGGTAAACACTTTGTCATACTTTACTCACCATATGAAGGGGGAAATGTGTACACTTTTCATCATATAATAGTGGAAATCTCATCTTATCTCATGTTAAGTAAAATCAGTTAATTATTCACCGCATGATGAGAGAAATCAGTACATTATGCTGTACATGATGAGAGAAATCAGTATATTCATTTTGTATTACTGAACACATGATGAGATAAATCATTACATTACTGAACACATGATGAGAGAAACTAGTACATTACTCAACACATGATGAGAGAAATCAATACATTATTCGCCTCATGATGAGGAAAATGAGAAAATATGTAAACTAAATTACGAGAGAAATCAGCACATTAATAACAAAATGATCAGGCATGTCAGTATATTATTCACTTTTTTATGCGGAAAATCAGCACATAATTCACCATATGGTGAGGGAAATCATTAAATTGTTCACCACATTTTGTACAATTCATAGAACCATACTGTAAATTTATTCTCCAAACAGTGGGTGACTCCAGCCACTCAATCCCGTACTTGCTGCACCTGGGGGTGTAGAAACCCCAGCCCTCACTACTGGTGCAAATGCACTTTTCTGCTTTTCTGACTGAGAAGGTAAGTCGGCAGGGTACTGGATACTGGAGATGGGTGGCGCTGGTGTTACCATTGGGGAAGATAAAGTGGCTGAGGTACTGGAAGCTTGAGTATGTGATTGGGCGCCCATAGCTGGTGGAATTATAAGCAACATTATAAACACATTTGTGCAATTGCAATATAATGAATTGCAATACTTTTTGAAGAAAATGGTCAAGTTCTAAGTCTTTTATTCATAATTTTAATTTACTAAACTTTAGTTAGTTTATTTATGTTTACATATTACATATTTTTCTACTTGTACTACAACACTGTACTAGTTATTTTAATACTCTATTTTTTACCGCAGTAGGGCAAAATACAGCTTACCAAGGTTATTGGAAGCATCCTGTGCTCTGTATGAACTGCTGTGGAAGCCAGAGGTATTGTGGAGAGACATTGTTGAGCTGTTCATGGATGTGGAACAGCCATATGCAGACAGGTTGGGAGAGATACGAGGTACTTGAGACTTCTGGTATGCTGAAACATATGATTTACATATTATTTATTGTTGCGCTTTAAGTAGCTTTCAACATGTTGCATAGATCCTACTACAACAGGTAGTTGTGTGGTGAACAGTAGCCAGTTAAGCTTCCATCAACAAGCAACTACCAGCTTTTCTCCTAAAGGTCAGGTCCGAGATTCAAACACAAAAACTTCATAATTTGGAGCCAAGTCTGTTTCCTGAGTGAAACATTTCTCTCTTGTTTGTCACATGCAGTTGCTCACATAGACATTATATATTATTCTGTTCTAACTTTTGGGAAAACAAATCTACTTGCAGGGATATTGACAAATATGTCACTCACATTCACCATTGTCTGACATATTTGTGAGTGTACACCAGGTTGTTACCTTTTGTACATATTGTTAATTGTGAGCTCTAACAAGGCTCACAGAGATAACTTTTTTGTCACCAGACTTTATGAATTGTGTTGTAGTGTGCTGAGTGCCTATCTCATCACAGCCGCAAGGGCTATGTTAGTACTTGGATGGGTGACCATCTGGGTTCTAGGGCAGGTATGGAATGTATCAGACTTGGAATTTCTTTTTGTCACCAGACTTTCATAAATTCTACTGCACTACTCATGCCCCTGATGGTTTTTCAGCTCACGCATGTAGACCAAAAGAGTTCTCAGCCTTGTTTTTTTTTAATTTTAAATTGTTAAAAGAAAAATCTGTTATCCATTTTACACCACCAATAAGAAATACATATGGAAATACATGTATATTTAAAGTACACTATAGAACCTCTTTTACGGGAAATTTGAATCTTCGGGTATTACATTTTTAGATGTACTGATGTGCATTGGTAAGCACTTGTCATAAACTTGCACACACACAACTGAAACACAGTTCTATGACATTCTTGGATACAGGTGCTTTCTCTATTGCCTCCACTTTATTTCTTGATGTGTGTAATCCATCTTTGTCAACAATGTAACACAGAAAGTTACCTAAAGTGACAAAAAACACACTTGGATTTCTTTAGCTGAATTCCAGCCTTAGATAGCCTCTGTAGGACTTCCTCTTATATGTAAAGATTTTCAGGCTAAGATCTCACTAGCAAACAAAATATCATCAATCCGGACAACCAGCTTGTATATAGCAGCAAGTAGCTGCTCCATCACCCTCTCAAAAATCCCTGGTGCCAATGATATACAATAGCAGAGCCTATTGTAACAAAATAACCCCTTATGAGTATTTATGGTTGTGTACTTTTTGAGCTCATCATCAAGATAAATCTGTTCACATGCACAACTGAGATCCAAGTTTGTAAAAAAACTTCCCACCAGTCAATTTTGCATACCGGTCCTTGAGGCTTGGAATGGGGTATTTGTCAAATTGTAACACTTTATTCACTGTCACTTTGTATATCTCTGCATATCCGAATTGATCCATCCGGCTTTAACACTGGGACAATTGGAGCTGCCCATTCATAGAATTTAGCAGGTTCCATTATATTATCTGACTGCAGTCATTCCAGCTCCACTTCAATTTTATTCTGTAATGCACATGGCTCAAATCTTTGCTTGAAATATCATGGCGTGATATGTGTGTGAATTTCTATCCTGGCTTTGACACCAGTTATTTTCTCCAGTCCTTCCTGAAACACTTCAGAATATTTCTGAAGCAACTTGTCCAAATCCTTTGGGGCAAAAACTTTATTTCATACCAGTTTATCTGAATTTCATTCAGCCAGTCCCATCCCAAAAGACAAGGCTATGTCCCCTTCATTACCACTTAGTGGCAGTTTTTTCTGCTTCCCTGCACAAACCACAACAACATTGAATATGCCTGACACAGGAATCTGTTCACCTGTGTATATTTTTAAAACTGCTTGTGTTGCTTGTAGCTGGAGTTTCTGCTCCACTCTGCCAATTCATTTGTACACTGCCTCATTGATGACTGAAGCAGAAGCCCCTGTATCAAATTTACATGGACACTGGTTTTGTATTTGTACAAAGTTTAACCACATATAGATTTATCCTGTTTGTGCAAATAAACAGTTAATATCCCTCCTCCTGGTTGCCAAGCTGACCCTCACACTGTGCTTCTGTGTGTTCAGTGTGATGTATTTCCTTTGGTGATTGTGCATTCTTGTTGCCTTTCATCTTTTTCAGCTTCCTACATTTTGTTTTGATATGTCCTACCAGACCACAATTGTAGTATATGCTACTTTTGAGGGGATATCCTGAAGGTTGGTGGCAACAATCACCAGAGATGCCTTTTTAGCTGACTTCCTTTGATTATTCCATTGCAAGGGTTTGGGTTGTGAACCCTGTTGTCCAAGTTTGTGTATTGTACTGCCCTTTAATCTGCTGTAGCTTCCAGTGCCTCAACTAATTCAAAAACTTTCTTAAACTGTAAGGTTTTTTCTTGAAGGAATGTCTTCTGTATTTACTGGATCAGCCACTTCACACACCAAGTGGTCTCTGAGCATATGTTCAAGCTGGTCACCAAATTTGCCCTTTTCGGATGATTCCCGGAGTTCTGCTACAAACTCAGGCAGAGATTGCCCATGTGAACACATTTTAAAGTAAAACTTGTAGCACTGGATGACCTAAGAGCATTCTGGGTTCAGATGATCTAGAACTAATTTACTGTTTTCTTCAAATGTTTTCTCATCTGGTTTTCTTGGAGACAACAAATTCTTGATCAAACCATAACATTTGATCCGCATACAGTTAAAAATATTGATCTCTTTTTTCATCGTTAGTGATGTTATTTGTATTATAATAATTTACAAGTCAGTATACTGAGACCCACTCTCAGATTCACTGTACTCCTCAGTTCTGTTAAAAGTATCCATCATTATTTTTTCAACTTACATTTTCAAATATTCCAAAGAATTTTACAGCAGTTACATAAAATTATTAATGAGCCTGGTTTCTTCATTGTAATAGAACACACAATTAAAACACAGTTCTAACTACAGGGGCGTAGGAAGCAATTTTTGGTTGGGGGGGCGAGGAACTAGATTTTACCGACTCGACATCTGTATCAACAGACAGGCCATCCTTCATGCTATAGGCATTCACTGGGTATTTTTGAGGGTAATTAGCAATACGGTAAATTAAATGTAGAAGATTACTGTATATATGATTTTGGTCTGCAAAAGTGAAACGTTTTGCAGAATTTTGCAAATCCCATGCCAGGTTAACAGAAAAATTGTTTATAGTTCAAATGGTAGCTTACACAATGGTACATATGAACAGTGAACAGGGTAAAAGTGTAATTTGACCACATATTAATGAGTTACCTGTAAAAATTTACATAATTTCAAAATTGGAGTTTAGTTTGGTTGCAAAAACTTGGGGGGGGGGGCGAAAAGACATCCCCCCCCCCCCCCCCCCCCCCAACTTTATGGTTGCGGGGGCGACCGCCCCCGCTGCCCCCCAGTTCCTACGCCCATGAACTAAACCACATCTATTCAATATAAAAGGCAAAATACACAATGAACTTTCATACAAAACAGTACAGAGACAATGCTTACATTACACTTTCCCAGGGTAGAAAGGATATAAATTTGACCTGTAGTTTATCTGGATGTCTGTGAGCTGTGAAGGTGTTGACTGATCTGATACAGCAATGACCAATGCTCAAGCAGTGCAAGTGTTCAATTACTTAATATATGTTAGTACACATAACTCACATTCATCCCAACTGGACATGTCGGAATAGCCTGAGTACATGGATGTGGAGTTGGCGGTATGGTAGGAGGAAGACAACTGGTTTCTGGGCATGCTGTACAGGGCCTCTGCCAGGTCTGCTGCCCGCTTTAAGATGGTTTCCTGTAAAGTATATTGAAATAAAAAAGTAAAATTATCAATGGGTGAAACTGATAATGAATCGAGTCAAGTTAGCTGTCCTTATACTCTCACTTTAGACTGTTTGGACAATTTGTGACCAACCATTTGGTGAGAAACAGTAATTACTGAGAATGTCAAACTTCAAATCACATTGCATAGATTACCTTGCTGATGTGATTCGGTGTCCATGTTACTTGTACCTGAATATATCAAACCAAGATGTTTTAGTGAGGATTAAAACTGAGACCATGTGTTGAGCTTACTGTGAACGTAGTGAAGTGACATTACCTCTTGGGCATCACAAAATGATGAAAAAGAATACACACTTTTTCAAGTCCTGTGAGGTTCATGCATTCAATTCTGTATACTTTGATTTCAAGTTGTCAGTAACACATCATCATTTGAACTAGTTAAAAGGGGTATAGTTTAAATTGTCTCATATAAAATAAGTAGACTGAGATTAGCTAATAATATTTGATGTAACCAGTTTATGTGGCAAGACACATTAGCTTACTAAGTAAGTCCTTCAGTAGGCACATTCACACTTAAATGAATAATAGAAAAAAATGGTAGGAGTACAATTTAAAATAAATTTGATGAAGATACAAGCGTTTTGCCATACCTTATTCAAGGAAGATGGGTCACCAGGATGTCTTGGAACTAAGCGCTTCAATCTCTCAAAACCAAAGTCTATGGTAGGTTCAGTCATAGCTACAAAAAAAGTTTCCAAATGTATTCTTCTGGTAAAAAACATTTATTCCCATGCATATACATTCTAGCAAAAACAGTAATTCCACCGCAAAGTTTTATACAAACAAATTCATAATTATACAGAATTTATCCTTCATGTCTGTTCCACTTTGTTAATCTTTAATTTTTTTGAAACTGAAGGAGCTTATTATTGACCATGTTGACCTGTTTTGCACTGTTCATATAATGCAATAATTCAGCTGTGTAATTATTGAATATTTCTATGGTAACGAAATGCATTTCAACGGGCGATAAAGTTTAAACATACACGAACGTGATAGATTCAACAAGTTTCCAAACCTGGCAGTTTTATTCTGAGTTTCTACATCACCGTATAAGGTGTAAAGTGTTGATATGAACAGGGTACCTGTGTAGATGAATCTGCCCGGAGCACCCCTGCAAAACTGCCGACCTTTATAAGACAGAGTGACCTCCACCACTCCTGGAATGTGACGGGGTGGAGTCTGTACCCTGATAGCATGGGGAGTGATCAACTGACAAAAATATAATGCAGCATATCAAATTCTTGTAAGAAATCAACAAAACATTTCACTTAGGTTAATTAATTGCTTGCAGCAATATAAAGGTCAAAAAGTGCAGCATGGCAGTATGAATTTGGTAGTCCATTTCATTATTACACCTTCTCTTCTAATCGGAACTATACTGTGTGAACCATATTTGAAATATTTATATGACTTGGGTATTCTTTTGCCTTTTTGCTATAATCTGAACATGGTAGATGCAATGTGAAATAACCAATAGACTAAAACCATTAGGTTTAAAAGGGCATTATGCCTGACAAGAGAGCATGTCATTGGGGTCAATGACAATTTACAAAAACAAAATAACAATAATAATAGTAAAAATTAATATTCAACATACAAGTTAGGTTCTCAGTAATTTAGTACAAAAGTTTCAGCGTTCCCTATCTTAGTGTACCATACCTTGCAGTACATCATTGCCATTTATGTTCCCCATTTCCCGCATGTTTTGTTTCCAGCCAAAATCCAATTACCACCGTTGCAGCAGGCAAATATAGTTACATGAATACTTCTTGTTGTTTAAGTTGTTTAGTCACTGAGGTTGACTATTTATACTACAGGGAAAGGACAGGTTAAATCAGGCAACACATATTCTATCATTTAGACACCTTATCCTTTAACTCTGACAATGAGGTCTTTATACAGACAATATTGCCCCCTGTTTAAAGGTCTCCTTTGAAGAATATTACATCATTGTCAGTGCCTTGGTTACCGAAACCCGACAAGAAATGTTAAAAGCATAGACTCTTATTATGACCTTTATGAGACAAGCCTTTATGCTTTTTGACTATGTAAACAATATTTTCAAAACAAAATTCCACTGATTTTATTTTTACAGTCAAAAAAATAAGATATGATTAGACTGCCTCTATACCATTTATCAAAGTAATGTGCTTGTAAAGTTTATTAAAAAGATTGAGACTTTAAGAAGAACAAGCCAGACCTTTGTGAAGACGTTGCTTCTAATAATGGTCAATGTCTATGATCCATGAGATCCAATTAACCTTTGCTGTACAGACAATTACTGAGCATATGAAGCAAGGGAGGGTTGTTTTTGATGAGGACTCAAATGTTGGTCCATCAGGCCATAATGAGGAGAATTAACAGGCCCTGGATCATCAAACGACTTCATCACTTAACATCATAGAAAACAGAAAAATTCTTTTATATTTGTATAACTTCAATGCTTGTTTGGTAGCTCCTATTTTACCAAATCTGGTTAAGGATCTCATTTTTTGTGTTTAAAAGAACAAATCAATTGATATGTACCCTTCTTGTAATTTTTTTTTTTTTTTTTTTTTTGCTTGGGGTTTTGCAAATTTTTGTATTTAAGCTTTGGCTTTATGACCAGGGATCCCTCATAATTCCAAAGAAAAGGTCCTGGATATCAAAAGAGATGTGAAGTGAAGAGTCATGAAGAGAGAACATGTATTGCATGAGAAAGACAAGTTTTAGGAGATAGAGATCTGTCACTTTCAATACAGGAGAATACGGGGTTTTGATGCAATTGTCACAGGTCTCAGTAGAGTTGTGTAAAGTGATGAACTCCAACTTTTATCATTTTCTACAAATAATAATTATTTTTATTTTCGGCTAAACACAAGTAATGATCCAGTAAAGCATGGAAAGTAAGTTGGATTTACATCAATATAAGTAATACCAGTGTAAGATAAAATGGATTGAATGACAAGTTTCTTTTTACTTTTAATCCTTGTTTCAATTTGCATTGTTTTCATACATGTTTTCAAAATAAAAGAATGGTTATAAATTCTGAAAATTAACCTGTAGTCATTGAAGTCTCTCTTTATTCAAAACCTAGTCCAAGAAATATGTCATAATTTGTTGTTTCTGTGCTTACACTGCGAGTATTAGTCCAAAATATCTACTGCATGCAGATAAAATGTCATTTTCTTGCAATTTTTTTTACCTTTACATCAGAAAATATTAATAATGAATGGCTGTTGAATTACAGTGCATTCCATGCTTTTTGATGCTTAAATCAGTTCCTCAATGTTGTCATTGTCTTAATTGAATCACAAATTGCATTTCATACAACCACTTAAATTTAAAAGGATCCTTAATGAAATATCCATACCATTCTATAATATTCAGAACTTGTTTGCCCTTTTCTATAGCTGAAAAAAACATTAATTGAATTGTATACTTTCACAATGGACATGGAGAATATTAAGGATTGCAAAACATTACCATTGGTAAAGTCATTTTTACTCTCTGTACTAGTCCCCTTTGATCAAGTCATTTCGAGTTTTAAGGTCACACACCACATGTGCGCTGATGACACCCACATCTATTTGGTAATCCACTCTAGGCATTTTGATTCCAGTATTGTGCATCCGAGTGTTTTTCTTTTTTGTTCATAGGTGGATGAAGGGTGTGAATTTGAAACTTAATCATGATAACACTGAATTCATTATCATTGGCGATAAACATACCAGAGTCACTTATACCAAAATTTGCTGTTACATTCCTTCAAAGCTTTATTACGCCAGGCAAGGAAGTAATAAAATCTAGGTGTCACTTTTGATTCAGAAAACCCATTTGACAATTATACAGATAAGGTTTGCGTTAAAATCACCTCATGGATTTGTGATGTATCTGTAAATTCCTAACTGTTGATACTGCAGTTCTGTTGCAAACACTATGGTCAGTAGTCCCCTACTAAAAAGTGGTCAGCAAGAGCAGTGTTGCTAAACTTCAGAAAGTTCGAAATGTGCCGTACCATATTGTTTTCAAATTCAACAGGATGAGTCATGTTACACCCTATCTAGAAAACCTCCATTGGGTTCTTATTTCATATTGTGTTCATTTCAACAACCTCCTTTTAAAACTTCAAATTTCTCCCAAACTCCCTAGTTGTCATTTCTGATGAAGTCTAGTAGTCTGACATCTTGAAATATCAGTTTCTTTAGGCCATCCTAGAAAGGCCATAGACAGGCAAGGCTTTGCCATGCCTGTACCATTGGAATGAAACATGCTTCCACTTAGTGTCAGATCACAACAGATCATTTCAAGCTTTAGCAGCAAACTCAAGACTTGGCTGTTTAGATTAGCTTACCCACAACCATAGTCACCCTCCCTGGTGTGTGCTTACTGGGTTATGACTTTGCAAGCTTTAAGGACTTCTCTTTTTGGACTCCAACACATTAGAGGATCTTCATCATTTTGCACTATACAAATGTTTCGATTATTATTTATTATTGCAAAAAAAATAATATTTCTTGATCCATAATTACTCCATTTTATCTGGGAAACCTATTTTACGTTGTCCTCCAACAACAGTTTAATCCACCACCCAACATCCATCTTAACCCCCTCCCCCCATTCCCTCCCACAAACAAAAAATATGGTGAGGAAATTTGAAGATGTCAACTTCAATATGAAGAGCAGCGGAGCTCTTAGTGAAGAGTAAGCGTTGTACTAAGTGAATGTGAAGAGGCTGTCATCCTTGCTATTACAGATCCAGAATACTAATGAGTTCACTGCCTGCCATTGTTTTAGACTGGCCACCACGCAAAACAACCCTGCCCAGACTAATGATCTTTAATGGAAACTTCTAATGCCACTCTACAACCCCCTCCCTACTTATTTCTCTTTTGGTGCACATTTATTTTTCTTTCTTTGCCAAAAGTTTTGTCTGTCTGGCTTTTAAAGATAACCTGTTACTGGTGTTGTAAAATGAATCTTAATTTTGTATTCTATTGCTGGAAAGCATAGTATTTCTATGCTGCATTTTATTATGAGTTTTCCTTCGTATAGATATCTCATGGGCAATGTGGTTGGTAATACATTCGCTTTCCATTCAGTTTAAGCTGTTACTCATAAGACTGGCTCCTATCGGGATGCAGTGGTAACATATTCTCTGTTCCCCTATATTTATTTATACACATATTTATTTAGTGTTTTAAGCCACACCTTTTGTATGGGTGAAATTGCGACAGGTAGTTGGAAGACCAGAGGAAACCAATACATACACTCTATCAGGGTTCTGTACTATAAACCAACTACCAGCATAATATAATAATAGAAACATTTGTTTAGTACAAAATTGGTGAAGATCCTCCAATGCACCGGGATCCAAAAAAGGACAGTTCTTAAACCTAAAAGAAACATAACCAAGCAAGTGCAAAGAAAGAGAGGATGACTATGGCGGTGGGTAAGCTAGTCTAAACAGGTAAGTCTTGAGTTGGCTTCTAAAGCTTGAAATGGTCTGCTGTGATCTGACACTAATTGGGAACCTGTCCCATTCCACTTGTGTAGCCATTGCAAAACCATGCCTACCTGGCCTTTCTGGGATGGACTGAAGAAACTGGCATTCTGTTTCTACTTGTCAGACTACTGGACTTGATCAGGGATGACAAACAGGGAGACTGGGAGAAGTTCGTGACTTAAAAATAAGGAGGATGAATTTGAAAAGGATACAATATGAAATAGGAAGCCAATGGAGTTTTTCTATATAGGTTGTGACATGACCTATTTTGTCCAATCTGAAAACAATATGGTTGAGTGCATTTTGAACTTTCTGAAGTTTAGCAACACTGCCTTTGCTGAATTACAGTAGTCTAACTGACCACTGACCATATCGTTTGCCACAAGAGCTGCAATGTCAACAGTTAGAAATTTACAGATATATCACAAATCCGTAAGGTGAGTAACTACCATCTTTCCCATTGAGGTCAGACCATGAATGAAAATTTGATCTCAGAGGTGGAAAGTGAGTGTACTAGTACTTTTACATATTGGCCTCATTGTTCCCCTAAAAAGCCATAGATATGATTGGTAGTTGGTAAGTAAGTTAGTTGATGCTAACCAATGCCAGATGGTTGAAAATGAAGAATGTTGACTGATAAGAAAGCAATGTTTTATTCCATTCTCGTATGACCTGTATGACTAATCCACTATGCATTAAAAGCAAGTCACACAAATCAATCAGTCAAAATCTTAGCATACATATGCAAATCCCGTAAAATTTCACTATAGACAAGAAAGCTAACCAGTGCAAAGAAGTGGCCTTTAGATAACTGTAAAGACTGGCTTGAGGATGACACTTCATCAATTCTTTAACATGTCAGTAGAGATGGGATGTAACAAAAGGTAGTCACCATTTGTAGAAATTTAGTCAAATAAATCTATACGTGCCTAAAAGAACAAAATCAACATAAAAGTTCAAGAAACCATGTCTACATATACAACCTTTGTTGAATATCCTGTATAAGGATTTTATGTTCCCAAAAACCAGCAATCTACAGATTTACAAATTTCATTGCTGTATACACCTGATACCCTTGCAGTCAGGTGCATATCTTGATCTGTAATTTTATGAGAAAAAAGTTAGGAATAGACCAGACAATGTCTAGACTTCTCAGCAGGGTTTGCTCAGCTAGTGAATATAATATTATTCAAAATAAGCATACTGAGCTATGTTGAAATCCATATATATACTTAAACGGCTTTACAGCTGACAAGATAATGGCCTTAGAAAGGTCCTTACCTCACTCCAGACAAGCATTGAGCCAAACACAACCTGAAGCCCTTCAAAGAAGTTGTCACCAATAACTATGACAGTTGTGCCACCTGTGGTCCAGCCTTCACTCGGGCAAATGGCTTTAATGGTCGGCACAGAGGCATTGAGTAACCCTGTCAAGTAATGTCAAAAGTGAAAGACAAAACGTGTAGTCTTGAGCTGAAAAATGTAACTGAAAATACGTTTTCATATAGATTGAGTTCTTTTTAGTTCTTTGTACCCACTCTTTGCTTTCCCAATTACACGCATTCATTGTTCTTTCCATGATTGTGCAACTTTGTTTATATTTTGCATTATTCTTTTGTTCCTTTAGTTTTAAACCTTTTGGGCACTGCTTAGTATTCTTAGACATGGTATTAGTTCATAATTTTTATAAAGACAAGTCATTAGGCACTTATTAAAATAAATTAACTTTCGGATAAGTAAGGCATATGTATTTATTCAAATTGGATATTCTGAACTTGACCTATGTGTTATGTGCCAGAAGATGATAGTCTTGCTGAAATAAATACACAGACTACCATTTTCGGCCTTAAATAGAACCAGAACGTGGCATACCTTCAGGACCATCTAGTCGCCTTGTCTTTCTTCCATGTTTGGAGTTGTTGTGTATGAACATATTCTCTGAGACAGCTAGCAAAGGACCCTCCACACTCACTGTAGTTGAAACAGCCACCTGCAGTTTTAACACAAGTGTATATTTCATATTTCATCCACAACTATCGAATTCAATTTTCAATATCTGTGTACCCCTGTGTGGGTGACATTTTTCAGGACAACTTAACACTATATCACACACCGGATGCAGAAAAAGTGTATTTGCAAATAGCCACATTTTTGTAAAGTGCCTTCTGATATTTGACACAACTGTTTTACAATTTTTCTGGAGACAAGAAAAAAATGATCACATAGATGGAAATGCACAATAAACTATACACATAAAATATGTAAGAAGCCAAACTGTAAATTCTGCTTTGAATTAGTCCTGAATTGAACCCGCCTAAAATTGTTTCAAATATCATAAAAGTATGAATTTGGTGAAATTCACATACTGTGATGAGTTCCATACTTCTTACACAACTTTGAACATATTACTCCTGTTATTTTAAACTACATTATATACTTTCACAAATGAAATGTATAATACATTAACGTGTGTAACAAAGGGACAAAACTATCCTAAAATACACAAGCCAATCAAAATGTCTGTCACAAGCATTAAAATCACCATACCCCCACTCCCACCCCCTGAAAATTTATCTGACTGTACATTCTAATGATTCTATATGAATATAATATTAAAAGAATTATTAATAATAATTTTTTTTAAATTTTTATTTCCTTAAAACAGTTTGTAACATATAAATTAAGTAAATTGTCTATGGCAAAGCATTAGTTTAAAAAAAGAAATATAATTTCCAACTTTTTTCATAGAGAGCCTGTTTTCACATTAACCCAAGACATTGATATATGGAGGAGTTGTAAACCGCTGCCCATTACAGATTGATGAAATAGGTTTTCAGTGACACAAATCATCAGCCAGACTGAGTGCTCTTCATTTCCACAATTGCAATACCATGTGCTGGAGTCAATTTTGCCCAAATTGAACATAAATAGCAAACCACCCATGCCCTACTACTACAATAACACAGAGGAGCTCCTATACCCAAGTTTGCACAAACTATAAAAATAAACCAGCCTTGAAACCTTTAAATTATAACTCTCTATTTTCTTGACATTTACTCTGCCTAATATGTAATTTACCTAATTAGGGGGAAGTAATGGCTCATTGTTTTAGAGCACCAGACTATTGAGGAACATTGGATTGCACTCTGACATTTGACTTGCCCTGACATTTTATTGCCAGTGTTGTTTTGTTTTTTACTTCAGTGGGGGTGACCACTGGTAGCTATCAGAAAGGGCACATGTGTGCTGTGCTGCCTCTTCAATCATCAGACAAAATACTTTGTGAAGATAGAAACAAAGAGCTTTAAATCTGATCAGCCCTTATATGGAAGTTAACTGTTCTTTGGTGTTTTTAAATTTGCTTTCACGTCATTTAGACTTATTGGACAGCTAAATTTGTGTAGCACTTATATTAAAGGCAAGTAAGCAGAGCTAAATAGCTAACTGGTTAGTATCAATATGATATGTTATCAAATAAAATGTTATCTATTGAAATGTAGAGTGAAGGATGCTATCTCAATTATACCATAATTATTTAACATATAATATCAATTAAGTTTAGCAGTAAATATTAGATTGAGTAGTAAAATCTTACCATGGAACATGTATATTGATAGGAAATATAATCTTAAAATTGAAAAAGTAAATGACAAATACAATTGAATTTTGGATCTATTGTATTAATATGCTAATACCAACCATACTACTCTTAACGTTTCCACGATTAACACCACCACAGCGATAGCCAATGAAATTTCTCATAATATCTAATAATAAATATGACTTAAAAATACACCTTTATTAAGAAGTCAGTTGTGTGCTGTTGAATAAATTTAATCAAGTCAATGAATATCCATAAACAAAATTGTTGCAAGAATTTCCTGGTTATACCGCCTGAGTCAGTTTTCTGTATAAGGAGCAGAGAATCAGATGGCATGTTGATAGCTTGCCAGGTCTAAGAGATAAACTCTAATTTCTTGACATTAGCAGCAAGCATTAATCTCATCATGGTTTCTACTCAAAGCTGTTGAGTGTTGACTCAGATAATTGTAGCCTTCCTCTGACTTAGTTATAGCTATTATAGCTTGCTATACAAACATATTCAATTTATCATTATTCTTGGAGTCTCCAGAACAGACCAAAATGACTTTCCTTTGTTATAATTTAATATGAAAATAATATTTAAAGTTTAGTCAGTAAGATTTGCTATAAGAACATAAAGACTGAACACAGATGATGTTAAGATGCAGAACACCGAACATGCAGTTTAAAAACCTTAACCAGTCACAGATACATCAATGGTAAGTCATGACCTCTGTTGGGTGCTTGTCTTTCAATTTTATAAGAGTAAAACAGTTGACCCAGTGGTTTGGCAAACAATCTTGAGAGGTCAGTTTCATAAACATCATCAGTGTCTGAACTTATTCTGCCATCTAATAACAAGACCAGTCAGAATATTATGAACAAATATTGGGCTGGTTTTATATTGGTGACAATAACAATTAATAAAACAACATAAATAATTGGGCAAACTGGTTAAACAGTCCTACATAAGTCACACCTGAGTCACACACACACACCATGACAGAGGTGCCACGTGTGTTACCTTAATCCCCTTTGGTTTCCATAGGTTCTCTCTTATCTGTGCTGGAGAGAATATTATAATTATGTAAAGTGGAGTTCTGGATATAATATTTTGAGATATACTTATTCTCTGAAACTGTAATGTCTTTGGTATTGATCAAGAAATGACAAAAAAAAAAACAACAATAACTCTGCACCATTCAAATAAATTACCGCTTTACCTGAAATCTTCTCATGTCTCTTGGATTCCCTGCATTTTTGAGACAGTTCTGATTACACTTCATGAAGAACTTCAGAAAGAATCTGTAAAAATTAATGTGTACACGCATGTAAATCTCGAAAATATTGAATGTTTTCTTCTATTATTTAAACTTGGCTATGTTAGAAACACTCTGAAATAGCATAGTTGGAGACTGACTTAGCCAATAAATATCTTTTTAAAATGTTATTATAACATTTATCATACAGTGTCTTTATAATGTCTCAAAAACTAGAAGACAGTTTTCTATGTGCTACTTATGAAGGAAAAGCATCACTTGCCACAAAAAGTAATATTTATGTTTAATATGGCTGTTCCACTGTTGCGACTAATTGTAAGAATTATCCGATTGTAAACATGGGTGTTGCTGTGATGGATCCCGTCAAAAGGAGCCAACATCCTACAAAGCAGTGATTTCTCACAAGTGGTAAGACCAAAAAATTGACCTTCTTCAGACACAGCTAAGATTCATAAAGATCATGCACAGCATTGAGCCCAGACCACTCGTATGTAGTGCTCTGACTGGTCCTCTGGGTAAGAGTACTCAGCTCCATTTGTGCATGAGAAAGTATCAGATGGGTTGTATGCCCACATTTTTGGTTGTAACATGCTAAAAATAATCTGTAGCATCCTAAAAACAATATGCAGTACCCTAAAATGCATTTTGTACTACCCTAAATATAATATACAGCACGACAATATGCAGCACCCTAAAGATCATTTGTACAACCCTTAAGATAATATGCCGTACCCGAAAGAGATCTTTTGTACAACCCTTAGATAATATGCAGCACCCTAAAAATCATGTGCACAACCCTACAGATAATATGCAGCACCCTAAAAATCATTTGTGTAACCCTAAAGATAATATGTAGCACGGTAATATGCAGCACCCTTCAGTTTAATCATAACAACCTTGCAACCGAAAGGATCATTTGTCAGTCTTAGTGAAATAAATGCTCAATTACAAGGTTGAATATTTGGGACAAGTGTCTACAGTCACCGTTATTGTGCTCCTGCCATTCGCAATATAGCAGATAAAGTCTTACAACTAATAAGATTACTGCCAGACAACATTAAGGTGGTCAAGAGGGGGAGGGGGATTTGTCAAATAGAGTATAAGCAAATGGAACAAATACTTGTGATTCAAATGTGTAGTTCCACAATGAAAGTTATTCAAGAAACGTTTTGATATTGTCCTAAAATTAAAACGAAAAACCTCAGTGACTGTGTAAGTTAACAATAAAACACTTCTATTTTGTTTGTTTCCTTTTAGACATTTAGATAAGTTCTCTGAATAAATTAGTACCACGAAGACCATTTGTTCAACTTGATAAAAAGAGCAAACATCGCATACAGAGCTTACCACCCAAAACCTCAGCCGTCATTGGTTCTGGGAAGGCTTTTTTAAAATTCATTGGTAATTTGGAGAGTGTGGTTTGTAAATGATGGTTGTCATTTGAGATCTGTTATGCAATTGTTGATGGCTTTCATTCTGGTGAAAGCCAAAGTATTAGTTTCCAACTGACCCTCCAATAACAGGCCATCTGGTCTGTTAAGCCATTATTCAATTAGTCCAACACTGTGCTTGTCTTTTTCTGTTTTACAGGACATTTCTTTGTTGAGGTAGAGTTTTGTAGCAAACAATAGATTTATGGATGTTGTTTAAAATAAGTCTTAGTCAGATTTTAGCCTATTGAAGTGGAAGTAAACCTGCGTAATCTATTGGGAAATAACAAGTATATCAGAAATTGTTTCATGTTTGCAAACGTAAATAGTTGTTACTGGTGTATGACTTTTAACTTATTTATTTGGGTTTAATGTCGCTTTCAACACATGATATAGGTTAATGGCAGAGTAAACCAGGAAATACTAGTTTGTCAAGATTCTGCACTGTAAACTGCAATATCGGATAAAATTTTAATAGCCTCCGATTACAACGTAGTTTTTTTCATGCCAGACAGAATTGAATATTATGGGCCCATCTGGGCTAGGTACTATTGTTGTTATATGCTATTTGTACAATACTTATGTACTGGTCACAAGAATAAACTTATTGTATACGTCTAAAACGATATTGCTTTTAGATGATCCATACATATAAACAGGCCAGAGTGTCACGTGACACACTGTCACGTTTACTGCTGTTGCCTCCCTGATACATCTTAAGATATATGGCAAGTACTAAAATCACACCTATATAATCAACATTTTACAACCATAGAGAATAGATCTTGCAAATGATCAATTTTGTACAGGTATACTGGTAAATCATAGAGAGATCGTTAAATAGTTGAATAGTCAATAAAAGCGTGTACATTTTGTTTTCGTGGTAAGAATAGGTTTATAATAGACTTGGTGAGTTTCAGATGATATATATTAGCACATTTTTAAGATTGAAGACATAATTTATGTGGTTTATATGTACATAAATTAGTACATTATATGTCAATAGCACAGACTGCTTTACCCATTTTCGTTTGATCATTTACAAAATTACTTGTACATGTATTTACGAGAGGGTTTTTGGACATTTTTCCTGTCTAATATTCACTGATTATTTCAATTCTTAAAAACAACTAGGATGGGTGAAAAGTTGCGACACATTTATTTTACAATGCTTCCAGTGTTGCTCTCCATTTTAGATATGCACCCACATAATGACTACCCTTGGGTGAGTAATCTTATAATTTTGTAACATGGAAGTAGGCATATCATTACAACATCCTTTTTTGCATTTTGACAGCCGCACATTCTTTTGTCCAGAGCTATATAGCTAGGGGCAAGGTAAGGAAATGAAAGTACAATTAAATCTACCCCTCTTTACCCAACTTTATCCTAAGTTGATTTTTGTTGGCCTAGTCTTCTGTCAAGCCCAAATGAATAGATCATTTTAACAACAAAGTTGAAATTTGCATTTCCTTTAACAACTCGAGTCGTATTCTGAAAGGCATCCAGAATGTCGCACACATTACTACAAACTGGATTTGAACCTGTACCCACCAAAGTGAAGCACCACTCATATATATTTTCAAGAAAGTATTCTGCCATATTTGACATTTCTCCAAATATGATAACAATAAATCATGTGCATTTAAAGCATCCTTACAATTGTCAGTGCTTAAACACCATCACTGGATGCACTGATTGACTTTATAATTTTGCAGGTCCTTCCTTAGAGTCTGTAAAACAGTGTTACTGACACGTTGAAAACTGACTATTAAAATATAGTTATTAACTAGTTTAAAAAATAAAAGTAGTTACTGTTTAAACATAACATGGATTTCCACTTTCTTATTTAAACTGCAATGAGAATGGGATATGTTTTTTACTTGTGTAACTCTAAAGTTGTTATATTTATGTTCACTCATTTCACTACAGAGGTGTTTGTTTTTGAAACTTTCACCTATTTCAACTTTATTTGATCTTTATTTGAATAACATTGAAAGATATCCTGTATATCAATAACTCAATACTTCTGTAATGTCTATGTAATTTGCCTACAGGACAGCACTTATTACTTTTAGAAGTCTAAGCAAGGCTACATTTCACAACAACATGTAGTTATGACACCCAGGCTTTCTTTGATTTCATCAGTAACCTTCTGTTCTGCTATTTACAATGATGTAGGTGATTCCTCTCTTCAGTATCTGGAGACAATTGCCAAAGACAAAGCTTTAAAAGATGCCAAATACCCACTAACGATATAATTTGATCTTTTACCCCATATATGTGCAATGTAGATATTCTGTAGTTTATAATGTGACATAAAGCCTGGAAAAGCACTCAAATGGAGTACAAAATAGAGTAAAGTACTAATAACTTTAAGTGAAGGAACTTAATTCCAAAACAAGCATTTTGAAGCATAGGTTAACATCGTCAAGTGAGAGAGCATTTGATAAAATATTTCTACTTCTTGTAATCCGACTAACATTTTACAAACATAATCATTTCAAACACAAATATTATAAAAATAAGTGTTTCCCATGGTCACTTAAAAGATAAGTTTACGGTCTGGCTGGACTTAAATTCAGGCAGATACTCAGCAGAAATCCAGCAGGCAAAATCAACCAGTTTGACAAGAATCTAGTCTTGTTAGTTTTGCTTTTGTAAATAACATCCTGCATTTTTCTGAACTCTTTCTCAGATTTATAATCTTATCTTATAGAATCTGAGCTCAGACGTATATGTTGAGTTTATACAAGAAGCATGTACAGTGGTAAGACAAGAATGTATCATTTCAACACTCTGGAGGCTGAGAGGCTTTTGTTTGCTGATGTACAAGTATGAAATAGACTGCAGGGTGGGCTGGGTAGGGTTACCAATGTATTGATGATATTTGTGTTGATTATTGGGGAGGGGGATGTGGATGTATTTACAAGTAGAAAATTAATAATGTTCATCAGATAAGCTTTAAAATATAGCTGATTGAATAACAATTGTGCAGTTTTATACAGACGACAAGACTGTCTGGGTATGATGAGTGTTGCTTTAACTATGCTTGGAGGTCTTCTCAATTTTGTGAAGCATGGTTATATGAGGGAATATGAATGGCTTGTGACAAAGCGGATTGCCAACTGGTGTAGTAGTTTGAAATACTCCGTTAAACTCTGTTGTGATCTGTTAAGTAACACATATATTTTACAAACAACTTGTATAAACTTTTGCAGTTATTTTGTAGATGTAAACATGAACCATACGATACACAAACTCAAGTACAGGTTCAAAAACGTTGTCTTATTCAAAACATTTATAAATATTAGGGTGTGATTCGTTGGCATCTTAAATTTGGTGATTAATCTCTTGATCCTCCCCTTTGTTGACAAACCTTACAGACGTGAAAAGCTACATTTTGAAGGAGCATAAAAACCCATAATTGAAGTTTGAGTTCAAGGTTGTTTAGAAATCTTAAGTTTATCTTCTTTGACGTTCCCTCTTTATATTTTATATTTGCAAAAATTGCCGCTGAGAATATACTATTTGTGTGATTGTATGCATGCACGAGTAGCAGGTTTTTTTAGTTGTGACATAAAGTGGAAAAAGTAAACCTCAAAATCTATTATTTCAATAGTTTTTCAAATAATCCTTCAAGCCAAAAAGACAGTTCTAAACTCCAAATTGCTCAGTTTATATTCTCTACACACGATCAGCAAATACAGTTTTGGTGTCTCTTTCTAAAGTGATAATTAGAAATGCTATCATGAATATACATACAACATGCGGGAGGTGGTCGCCAATTAACTATTACAGTTTTCTTTCAAGAGAAAAAAAATCACTTAGAATACATAATATACTTTCAGAATAGATAGAACATTTTTATTAATATTTGCTACATATTTTATTCAAAATTAGTTGAATATTGTGGTTATATTTCATTTTAATTATTTTCTATGTGACTGTGTAGTGATAGCAAATTTGTGTTAACCAGTCACAGGTTACACACATGGAGGTGCACACTAAAACTGTCTCTCAGACAGCTACAATATATTCAAAACACGTTAACTCAAAAGTTTGATCACAGAAGGTCAGCCGACAATACAGAATTCACACTTTGTATTTCAAGAACAGGATCTTGAAACTTTTAGGCTCAAGACACAAAGAGAGACCTTGAAACAGACCACAGGAACCGGTTCCAAAGTCAGAAATGCATTGAATTGAGAGAGCCTTGTTTTTTCTTCCTTAGTTCAGATGGATATCCTAACAAGTGACAATTTTTGTGTAGTACTTTCTTGTATTCTACTGGTAAATTAATTGATTGAGGAAAGCATGACTCTAAACAAGTTATATCACGACTGGTAACTAAACAGATGTAGTAAAGTGGTGAGTACTGGTCAAGTTTATGTACTAAAAACCATCAGGCAACCAATTTTCTAACTGCAGTATGGGTGGGGATTCAGACCCACGTCTTGATAAGTGGGAGGCCAACATGCCTCCTTTTCACTTTTGAAATACATATTGTGACTCATCATAAGTACAGATTTTCTATTAGTTCTGAAGTCATCTGCTTATATAACGTTTGACTGATCTGAACTATGGCTGTGCTAACCTATCAATTCAGTCCTCTTGATCGGTAAGTTGCTTTGGTCAACAACAAGACAAACACACAATATTGTATTTGGAGCATTTATTACATATCCATCAATGTTACTTAAATTACCTAATTTTTTCTTGGTTTGTTAGTTGGTTAAAACTGCTTTTACCTAAAACTACTTTTATGACTGCACTACATACTGTTTACAGGGTTATGGTAATGCATTATGCAATAGCCCCAACACCAGAGGTACGTACCATGTTATGTGTTTAAACGTAGTGGAGTACAAACTTTGTTGGTTTGTTAAAACTGCTTCTACCTAAAACTATTTTTATGACTGCACTACTATGTACAGGGTTATGGTAATACATTATGCAAAAGCCCAAACGCCAAAGGTACTATGGTATGGGTTTAAACGTAGTGGAGTATAAGCTTTTATTTCTTATGTCAAGATATTTTGGAAAGCTCTAGCCACTGTTCCCAATACTGTAGGCGTCATTATTGGGTAACTCCAGATTACATTGGATTTCCAGCCACCATGGGTCTTGATGTGGTCGAAGTCAATATTATGGTTGAAGCCCCAGGACGCCCCGAGCATCTGAATCTGTGGTAGCTGTACATTATCAGGGGCGAGACCCGGTGATATTTTTCCTGATTTTTGCCATTGAGAGGTGGGCGTCTCCCTGTTGAAATCCTTGTAGTGCCTTAAACACCTGTCCACTTCAGCCTGGATTTCTCTGTCGCCCCTTAATTAGTCCATAGTGGGAAGAGGTTTGCACATACTGATATGAACTGCCTACCCTGGGGGTCGTGCTGTGAAGACCTCTGCTAAGGAGGGCTATATGGTGATGGCCTCTATAACACAAACTACTATTCCCCCGCTGTTCCTGTTGCTCCAACCTCCCCTCTAGGTCCCCAAAACAATTCATGACTGTGTTGGTTTTATCCGTGACCTAGGCTGTCGTGGAAGGCTTTTTCTTTGCAAGTTTCTGAGGCTGTATGACTTGACTCACATCGGAGTTACTTGCTGACCCATCTTTTCGATGATTTATGGTTCCTAAGGTCTGTGTCTTTGCTTACATTTTACAAATATCCAAATTACTAAAACACTTGTTGACACTGTGGCTTAAAATTTCACTGTGACGTCTCACCCAAAGTGAGATTATGGGTGGCTTGGTTTGTAAGATACTAAACATGTTAAGGTAGTGCACAACTTAGCCTTACTGAGAGGACGGACTGAGCCCTGGTGCCACTTAGGGACCAGTTAGACTTTCGTGGATCCCCCACAGATATAGGCAATGATTCCATATATGGTAACTGTCAAGGATCCCTTGCGGATGGTGGGGTTTGGGGAGTGGGAATGTTAGAATAGTGAGTGATTTACGAATGCATCAAGGATCACTCTATGGACAATAAGGATACCACAAGGACGTTAGGGATGCGTTTTGTTGCTTGCTGATGACCCCCGGATACACATCCATGACCACCCGCAGTGCAGCGGGAAACACACCAGAACAACATGGAGATTACAAGTTCCTGTGGGTGGCAGCCGGGTCAACTTCAGATGCTCAGATTTTCAAGCACACTAATTTAGGCACAAAATAGAGGACGGCAGCATTGGCTTCCCTGAAAGTGAATCTCCGCGGATTGGTGGACCAAAGGTAAACTTTTTCCTACTCGGGGACAACACCTTCACCCTCAAGCTCTGGCTAATGAGGCCCTACTCCAGCCACAGTATGGACCTGAAGGAGATGGTCTTCAACTACAGGATCAGGCAGGGAAGAACTGTGGTCGAGAATGCCTTCGGATCCTGACGTCTTGCTTTAGGATATTCCAGAGCCCGCTGCAACAGGAGCCCCGGGTGGTCCACAGGGTTGTCATGTCCTGCCTAGTATTGCACAACCTACTGAGGATCAGATACCCCACAGCTCAACAAGAAGACTTTTGGGGGGAGGGCCAGTGTACGATAGTGCTCGAGGGCAATGACATTCCATATGAGGGCTGTAACGCAATTGGGGCAGCTAAAAGGCAGAGGAATATATCTCAGGGACTATTTCATGAATGAGGGGCAGCTTTCCGGTCCAATGGACAGCAGTTAAAATGTTAAATATTGTTATACTATGACTCTCTAAATGTAAATAGAACATTTAAGCACTTTTAAGACAAAAACCAGATTAAATGAGAAGATTTGTTATCAAATTTAAATAGTTCTACATGGACTGTGAACTTTTGTACACAACTATATGATTGTTATATTTTAAAGATAATTCCTGTCTTCTGCTATTCATATGTCACACATTATTGCTTTTGTATATATTATCATTTTGCTGTTATATTATTGCCAATAAAAGCTTTCATTTTCTGTGCATTAATTTTATTTGAAAATAGCATCAAAAATCACTGCATCTATTTGGATCTAAATGACATCTTTGGCTGAATAATGTTGCATAAACTTTGATTTTGAAAGGGTTGAAACACAATGCTTTCAAAAAATGGACAGGCAAGCAAGAAAGGATTTGTCCTACAAGGTGCAAATATTTCAGAAAAAGATGCCCCCACCACTACATGAGAGGTTCAGTGAGGGGTCCACAGCATTATGGGCACAGGTTTTAACAAAATTTGGGCTTCAGGGTTTCAATTGGACTATTTTGTTATTATTTTTTGTGGTTTTTTCTTGGGGGGTCTGTGTAACATAAGTAGAGTGCAAAATGATACATCAATGGTTGTATTGTTGTGTGTATTTGGGGGTCGGGACCTGTGTTTTGGATGTAATTTTAATTTGGGATGAACTACTATTTCTATTTAACTCTATTTACTATGGTTAAACTATGGGCAATTATTGTGTTATTTTTTGGGGGTGTTGTGTGGTGCATTTTATCTGTTTTTGGAAAACAACAACAGAGCTCAAATAATTGTTTTTGGAAGATTTGGAGGCCCTGAGAAGGACCTATAATAATTATCAAATATTGCTGATCTGCTGGCTGGCTGGCTGGCTGGCTACTGGTCCCCTGAGGCTGGTTGGTCTGGTTGGGTGGTTGATATGTCTTCTACTGGCTGGAACTGAGCCGTGTTGATGGCACCAAAGCTGACATCCTGTGATGTGTTTGGAATGTTGCTGAAGTACTGGCTGTCAGCTGAGGGTGGATTCGTTGGTGGTGAGAGGGTGAATCCTGTTGGTGTGCTGGTGAGTGGTGGGCTGCCGTCTAATGTCTGGTGTTGTGACACGACACGCAACTGTGATGATGAAGTGGTGCTCTGTGATGTTTGCTGCTGTGATGTTTGCTGACTGTGTTGCTGTGTGGGCTGCTGCTGCTGTATTGGCCAATGTGTTAGTATTGTCTGTTGCTGCTGCTGCTGTACTGGCTGCTGTGACTGTATGGAATGATGTGTTTGAATTGCCTGCTGCTGCATCAGCTACAAGTGTTGCTGTGGAGTGTGTGAATAGATCTGCTGCTGAGCTGGTGCATGCAGCTGAGTGAATGTCTGTTGAAAGTGCTGCTGTGAATGCTGTAACTGCTGCTGTGAAAGCCCTTGGGGTATGTGTGTAAAAGTCTGTTGCATCTGCTGATGTGGTGCCTGCATCTGTGTGTGAGACTGTTATTAAACACAAGTTTAATTCTAATTCTTTAATTCAGATATTAACATGTACATAGATATTATTATTATGTATGTATTTATTTTATACTCAGCGCAATATCTCCATGTACTACAGGACTCAAAGCGCTATTTAACCAATCCAACTGTACAGGTACAGCCCAACTCACAAGTAACTGACATTCCCCTAACTTGAAGATAGAGGCTCAAGGATGACCATTTATCAACGTCCTTGAGGTTCTTTAACCTGCCACTGGGGATAGGACCCAATGACAGAGGACCGCCATTTTAAGTGGTCATCCGAGCCACTATGTATCTGCCTGTACCTGGGATTGAACCCACGTCCTCTGAGTTCCTAGACAAGTGTGTTACCCGCTAGGCCACAGTGGCAGATATTATAATTTATTCAAACACAAGTTCCAGCATGAAGGTCTCAGTGAAGTGTGTAGGAATCTTTTTATATTTTAATCTCCAAGGTATATTATGACAACATACAGGATATCAGGATATCTGGTCACCGACACTTTAAGATAATGAGAGGGATCTGGAAAACCTTACTAGCCTAGATAATGACTCTAAAATACTTAACATCCACAACATCCTCCCTTGTTTACAAAAGTATATAAAAACTGTGAATCAGTAGGAATAAAACATCAGCTATATATAATTCTAAAAACTTCCAAATTGGTAAAGGTAAGGGTAGACTACCTTCCTTTACAAAAGCTTGTAACTGTGTATTATTCTAACACTTGTAGTTACAATGCCAATTTTGACTTGTTTTATTTATTTATTTAGCCAATTGTCTAATTAAAACCAGCTTGGTAATGTTCAGTGGTCTTCTTGTTTCTCCCACTTCTTCTTATTTCTGTTGTTTTACTGGGTGAGCTTGTTGGTACACTTGCTATCTCTGATCTGCTGTCATACTGTGTGTCTTCTGTTGTAACAGCACTTTGTTTGTCAGTGGTCTGAGGATGGACAACTTCTTTCACCTCCTTTTCTCTCTCTCGTAGGTGGAACCTATTTCTTCTGTAAGATTTATCATCAACCGTCACAGCATAAGATCTAGGTGAGAGTTTGTCAGTACACACTCCTTTCTTCCATGGGCCAGTTGAGTTTGGTAATGGTTTAACATAGACTGGTTGCCCAATTTCTAGTTCTGGTAGGTGTCGAGCATGTTTGTCATAGAACAGTTTGGCCTTTTGGCGTTTCAGTTTAATCTTTTCTGGAACATTTTCCACAACTTGGGGTCGTAACAGATTTTCTGATATAGGTAGGAATGTTCTAGTCCTACGTGATATTAGGCGTTGAACGGGGCTACTCTGTATTTCACTGGTAGGTGTGTTGCGCCAATCTAATTGTGCTTTAAAGAAATCATCTCCAGCTCTTTTGGTTTTCTTTATTAAGTTCTTTACTATCTTTACTGCTGACTCGGCTTTTCCATTGGATTGGCTGTGATAAGGTGAGCTGGTGATGTGGCGAAAATTCCATTCCTTGGCAAACCTTGCAAACTCGTCACCAACAAACTGGGGCCCATTATCAGTGGCAACTTCATTTGGAACTCCCCATCTTGCAAAATGTGGCTTCAGCTTCTTGATGACAGCTGCAGTTGAAGTAGAATGGAGAGCATCTACCTCCCAATAATCAGAATAGTAGTCTACAGTAACAAGATAATTTTTGTCCTCTAGACAGAGCAGGTCCAATGCAAGCTTACCCCAAGCTCTGTCCGGTATTTCATGTGTCATAAGAGGTTCTTTTCTTCTGTTCTCTTCAACCTCCACACATGTTTCACACTTTGAAATCAGCTCTTTGATGTCTGTTGCCATGTGTGGCCAATACAGGACATCTTTGACCTTTCTTGTGCATGTGGCCATGCCTAAGTGGCTAGAATGAATTCTGGAAAGCATTTCTGGGATCATTGCCTTTGGAATCAAAATCTGGTTTCCCTTGAACAAAATTCCATTTTGAACACTAAGTTCTTCCATATATGGCCAATACTCTCTCAGGCATGCAGGTATTTCATTCTTGTCATTTGGCCACCCAGCCAGGATTGTGCTTTTAAGAGATTGTAGTATACTGTCTTGCAATGTTGATATTTGAATCTGATCAAGCCTTGTGTCAGATACTTTCAAATGTTCTGTATAACTTATCTGTTCCAGTTCTGTGCAAAATACTTCAAAATCACTGGTTGAAGGCGCAGCTGCTGAGATTGATGCACGAGATAACAGATCTGCAATATACATTTCACTGCCTCATTTGTACTTCACCTGCAAGTTGTACTTCTGCAATCTCAGGAGCATTCTTTGGAGTCTCTTGGGTGCTGATAGAAGTGATTTCTTGAATATTACTTCCAGAGGTTTATGATCACTCTCAACGTGTATGGAATCTCTTCCCAGCAAGTAGCGAAACACTCTTTCTCAATTTGAGCGTATGACTGCTCTGTTTTCGACAAGGATCTGGAGGCAAATGCGATGGGTTGGCCATTTTGCAATAATGTGGCACCTAACCCTTTTTGGCTGGCATCACTCTGCACTGTGACAGGCTCAGATATGCTGTAATATTTCAAAACAGGCTGTACTGTCACAATCTCTTTCACTCGCCGGAAAGCTTCCTCTTGCTGTGTTTGCCCAACCCAAACAGCGTCCTTATCGGTGAGACGTCGGAGAGGTTCAGACACATCTGAGAGATGTGGTGCAAATTTGGCGAGATAGTTTACAAATCCAAGAAAACATTGAGTTTCTTTCACTTTGATGGTCGCTTCATCTCAGTCACAGCTTTTATCTTTTCTGGGTCTGGTTTAAGCCCTGTAGATGTGAAAAGATGACCCATGTAGGACACTTCTGTCATCTTCAGCTTTAGCTTCTTTTTGTTTAGCTTTAAGGTGACCATCTGTGCTCGTTTCAACAGCTCAATCAGATTTGCATCGTGGTCTTTTACAGCTTCTTCCTGTGTTTTGCCACAACCATATACCAAGATGTCATCTGCAATGACTTCCTCTCCATGCAGGCCCTCTAAGACTTCATGCTGTTTACACTGAAACACTTCAGGGACTGAGGTCAAGCCAAACGGTAGACGCAACCATTGGTATCTCCCGAATGGAGTCCAAAACGTGAGCATGCTACTTTCTTCATCTAATTTGATGTGACAGAATCCATCCTTCACATCTAGGACAGAGAACACTTTAGTATTTTCTAGATTTGGCAGGATTTCCTCAATAGTTGGCATCTGATATTTTGGTCATTTGACCACTTTGTTTAGGTCAACTGGGTCAATGCAGAGTCGTAGCTTCCCTGGCTTTTTAACTACAACCATGCCGTTAATCCATGGTGTTGGCACTACCACTTTCTTGAGAATTGTTTGTGCCACGATTGAGTCGATTTTCTCTTTAAGTTCTGCACTAAGAGCAACAGGAACTCTTTTGGTTGATGCTGCACTGGCGTGATCATCTCATCAAGCTCAATGTGATGTTCACCTGGAAACTGACCTAAACCCTGGAACACATATGAAAATCTGCCAAGTATGTCCTCTTTAGCGAGTCCTGCAGTGACTTCATGTGACATGTGCACAACTTCATCTGAATTGATTGAAAACAAATTCAATCGCTGGCATGTGTTTGCTGATAACAAGGGTTTTTGTGCGACCCTGGTGTTTACAATCTGGAAGCCAAGCTTAAAGTTCTTGCCATTGATTCTGGTGTAAGAGTAGCATATCCCAGTGGCTTCATCCATGAGCCATCATAGAAGTTCAAATGAACTGAGCTTTCTTTCAGGTTTGTATCTGATTCACCAGTTACTGCCTTGTAATCTTCAATGTTCAGAACATTGCAGGTGGCGCCTGTATCCAGTTGACACACTAGGCTTTTTGACCTGTTATTTGACACAGAATCCTTGGTCTTCCAAAACTTCAGAGGTATTGTAAGCTGCTTACCTCTTGTTTTTACTGCTCCCACAAATTGATTTGTGTGGAAAATTGATTGGCTTGATGAATCCTCAGAATCTTGGTCAATGCTGTGTACTGCTTTCTCTACACGCTGTTTCTGCTTGCATACTGTAGCAAAATGATTTCTTTTGCCACAGGCTTTGCACAATTTCCCAAATGCAGGACACTTCAACTTGTCAAATGTCTGGCTCTGTCCACAATATTTGCATTTCTTGTGCTTAGATGGCTGCTGAGACCTTCCTTGCTGTTTTTGTGACTGTTGCTTGTGTTGCTTCGTGAAATTGACTTCTTCTTGCTTACTACCAATCTGCTGTAGTTGATGCTGTGAGATTTCCACAATCCTACACATATCTATTGCTCTGGCTAAGGTTAGATCAGTTGCTCTGAACATGCAGGCCCTTGCAGCACTGTCTTTAGTGCCCAAGATTAACCTGTCACACTGCATGTCATCTGTCAGGTTGCCATAATCACAACTGGAGGCTAGCTGTCTCAGCCTTGTCATATACTGATCTATTCCTTCTGCCGGTCCTTGTGTACATGTGTTAAAAACGTATCTGTCATAAATCACATTCTTTGTAGGCTTGAAGTGTGACTCTAAGGCATCAAGTGATTTCTTCACAACTTGCTTGTCTTCTACTGACATATCCAAGTGATGGTAAATCCTGAGACAGTCTTTCCCCATCACAGATCTCAGTGTCGCAATCCTTATAGCAGCAGATTTCTTGTTCAACTCAGTTGCAGTCTCAAAGTCCTCCCATTGTGACCTGAAAATTTTCCAGTTTTCAGCCTGATCTCCTTTGCAGTCCATTGGTGATGGAACTGTTAAGTTTGATGGGGCACTCACAACTTGTGATGCTGCTACTAGTTCAGACATATTGCACTATATATCCAGGTATAAGCAAACAAAACTTTCTGCAAGATAAATCACTATCCACACTTTCAATAGGTTCTTTTGCAGGATATTAGAGGCTTTTTTACTCCAATTGTCTCTGCCAGAAATTACAGGCTTTTTTTTACTCTAATAATCCTACAGAAATTAGAGGCTTTTTTTACTCTAATAATCCCAGTCAGAAATTAGAGGCTTTTTTTTACTCTAATTATCCCACTTCTGACACCATGTTTTGCAATTAAACACAAGTTTAATTCTAATTCTTTAATTCAGATATTAACATGTACATAGGTATTATAATTTATTCAAACACAAGTTCCAGCATGAAGGTCTCAGTGAAGTGTGTGGGAATCGTTTTATATTTTAATCTCCAAGGTATATTATGACAACATACAGGATATCAGGATATCTGGTCACTGACACTGAGATAATGAGAGGGATCAGGAAAACCTTACTAGCCTAGATAATGACTCTAAAATACTTAACATCCACAACAGAGACACTGGGTAATGGGGTGACATCGAGGCTTGGCTCTAGGTGATGGTCTGTGCCATGCTCGTGCCTATTCCGTGTTGGTACCTTTCCTGCTGCTTGTCCCTACATTTAAGTCTCATCAATAAGTTGAATGCCTCTTGTTGAAATTTGTCATATGAGTCGCTTGTTAGTTGTACCCCCTCCACCTTCAGAAAGTCACAGAAGCCCAAACAATTGGGTTATCAGGCTTGTCTTCTCCAAACTTTTGAGCCACAATGTCTTTTAACTCTGTTATCCCCCTCTGTGATTTGGCAAGAGCTGCTTGGAGGTTGGAATCTGCTAAACTTGACGTCACACTGACAGCACGCCATCGGGTAGTAGGTGTATGTGTATCCAGGTGCGAGATGCCTGAGAGGTGACAAATTAACTCTGGATGAAAAGTATCCTGGAACGGTTCCGTCTGCACAGTCTCCAGTCTGGATGATGAGCCCGCTGCTGCACTGGTTTGAGAAGTAGACCCCTTGGGAGCCCTGAATTCACTTTTTGCTGTAAGATGGTGCACGATGTGGTCCCTGAGTAAGTGAAAATTGTCTCTGGTCCATTTCTGCCTTTCTGTCAGCTGTGGTTCCCCCTGGCCTGACTTCATGTGAGTGACTTTCCTGAAGGATGTGCACTGGTTCTGGAACCACTTTTGGCAGGCATCTTTATCTAAATTCTTCTCCTCGCAAAACTTGGCCCACATAGCCTCCCTCTTGGACCTATCCTTGTAGTCCATTAAATTCTTGTTGTAGAGAATTTCATTGTCAAGCAAAACGTCCACTAACTTCTGTTCCTGCTCAGCAGTGAATAGAACTGGGGGTTTCTTGCTCCTTTTGTCAGCCTTGCCCTTGACTGTGCCCTTGCCCTTCTGTGTACCTCCAGCAGCTTGTGTATCCTGTGTATCCTCATCACTTGTATCCGATTCGTGCTGTCTCCAGCTCAATGTCACCCTGTTCTGTATCCGACATCTCCAGAGGATCCTCCACTCCCACCACCAACTCCTTCACCCCAGCTGCCTGCTGAGTCTCTGGTACACAACTCAATTCATCCACCTCTGGACTCCTGGCCCCCGTGGGCATCCTCTCTGTCTCCTGACTGCCTCTCCTCTTGGACCTCTTCTTTGGTGGCATTGTACACAAGTATTCACCAAATTTCCTATTTAAAAAACCCAAAACCTCTAAATTTTTGACTAAATATGTATGCCAACAAAATATATCGTCAAAAATATACAGTATAAGCTGTAAAGTTCCAAAAATTGATGTCTTCACATCGAATTGCAGAAAGTGCATGAGCAAAAGCCCAAGCCAAGTCCCCCTTATATAGGCTTTCGTCCATGAGAAAGCGTCTTTCCGTAAGCTCCTGAGTGTCTTGGGAAACTGCAATTCTATCTGTAAACCCCGTCCTTATTGTCCTTGAGGCGTCCTTATCATCCGTGAACCCTGTCCCTATTGTCCATGGATAGATCTGTAAATATCCGTGCATATCAACAGACAAATTCTTCATGGACCATGCCTATTGGTCCTTGTGGTTTCTGGCAATGTCTGTTAACTTCCAGTGGTGTCCTTACAGCTTCCGAACACCCTCCGGGAATATCCGTAGAAATTTTCCGAGCCTTTATTGGCGCGGATGAGTCAAGGATGTCGCGGATGCCACAAGGAGATCTACAGGTGCTTTAAGAACACTAGGGATGACTTACAGAATACATACGGATCAGTTATGGATATTAATTACACCTAACATCCACAAACCTTTTACGGAAAAATCAAGCAGTTTGATTTTTTCGTGGCATCCCCACGGACACTTCACATCCCTGGCGGATGCCACAAGGAGATTACGGACGGTACGGACATGTTCACGGATGAAAATTATGATCCGTAAATAACTCACAATTTTCCAAATTAGGAAACCTGCCCTGATTTAGCGATACATCTGGCTATGTGTAACTGTCTAACTAGGGTCTTACTCCCCATACCAGACTTTAACATTAAAGGTACTGACCTGTCAATTACCACAGGGTCTGAAGGGGTCTCATTCCTGTTGCCACAGCTCTTTTTCTCACAACATCGACTAAAAATATGAATGTATGAGACATAATGGATTGTATTCATGAGATTGATGTTTGGATAAAAATGCTTTCTATCAGTATTTGCCCTTTCTTTAATTTATATACAGTTGTCCGGTTTTTCTTTGTATCTACAAATACTTAGTTGAGTAAGGTTCCAGCCTGTCACCCTTCCACCTCAAAATCAAATACACTGACCCAACTGTAAAAGAGAGGTTATCAGTGGTCTAGTGGTTAGCAAGTTTAGCATCTTATCACAGACTGTCACCTCTTTGTGGTTAGAGCCTCACAAGTGGCAATGGTGAGAACCTGTCCCAATATGACCCTGGCTGTTGAATGGGACCGAAAACCCCAACTTTGACCTTTGACCCAACTGTGAAAGTATCTATCAATACACGTTTCCCTAAAACAAGAGTTCATCAGAGTTGATAATTCTATTTTGTATGCTTAACAAAGGGAAACTTTCTGTGAAATGGTAACCTTTTGGAGACTTGAGTAAGATTCGAACCTCCCACCTTCTCCCCAAATCATGTGTTCTTACCAAATGCAGAATATTGACATATAAGTGTCCTGTATTCTGAAACACCATCAAAGATTATATGTGTGATAGGTGGGTGAGGCAATATTTTGTCCTTTTCTCATCTCTTGTTTTGTATTTATTATTTAAGTGACTACCGATCAGGTTGTCTACACCACAAAAAAATCTACTTAGTTTTATTGAGTGAAAGTTACTTACCTACACATGACCTCATGAGTGAGTAGCACCCGTCTCATTTCTGGATTTTTATCCTGGCCTTCATATTCAATTGCCTGAAAGAAAACATTTTGCAAATATCCAATATAACCAATAATACTGGAGATTGTTACCACACGTTTGTCATACCATGAACAAGTTGTAATAGCTTGAGATGTTGTGAATTAGTGCCATGCACTAGTAATACTAGCCCATCGAGCTTTCTTCAGCAGCTCCAAGAACCTAAACTTTGTTTATTGCAGTATTTTTTTTTAAAAATAAGAACATAGTGGAACAGGCCATGTGTGGTTCCATATATGTTTCTTATGATCGCGATTCAAACCCACAACCCAAGGGGTTAATCACAAGTGATTATTTGCTAAACTTGATCGAGATCTCAGACCTCCTGATAGTTCCAGGGATAGAGGTAAGTTTAACAAGGGCTATTTCCGATCAGCTTCAACATGATGTTTACAACTGACCCGTACCTAACCAATATGTGATGGGATACACATAAATTACACATGATATTTTCACCAACAACCAATAATATTTGCTTTTAGATTCGACATTTAACTAAGTCGTGGATCAATTCTGGTCAGATAATAATTTTCTAGTCTGAACTGTGAAGTTATAATAAAATAATAATAAAATAAAATACACATAAGTCATCCGCAATACATACCGCAATACATACCATTCACCAGATGATAAACCCTCAACTATTTTCATTCCAATTCTGTGTACAAATATTTGATTGGGACAGTTTTACAGAGAGAAAAATGTCAACCTTCCAGAAAAAAAAGAGAAGGCAAAGCAGAGAACCCCGTGTTTTATAAAACATTACAGCAGCAGCCATCATGTTGTATGGCATGAAGACATTTTTACTTGAACTATTATTCACTAAGATAAGCTCAGAGGCCAAGTCAATAAAACAAATGTGTCTACAGAGACACCAGATAGTCCTACATTACCAAGATAACTCGGAGATAATGGGAACTACAAAAGTCAGCCAGATCTTTTGTAGTTGATCTGTGTGTTATCAACCATGAATTACCCTACATAAGAGGCAGCTAATAAAACATGTCCATATAAAGTACTACTACAATTAGTTCAAAAGAAAGAATGTACTGATATAAATATCCTGATTTTTTTTTTTTTTTTTTTTTTTTTGGGGGGGGGGGGGGGGGGGAACTACGGCTAATATTGATATTCCTGCTTAAAACATACACATATCCTATGTTATATCTGGGAAACGGGAAATTGGCTTCCTGGAAAAATGGCCTCCTAGAAAATTGGCCTCCTTGAAATTTGAGGAGTCGGAAACTGGCCTCCTGAATTTTTTGGGCGCTCCAAATGTTTATAGATCTACCAGTTTAATTTCACTTAATAGTTATATCTTTGTCTGCTCAATGAGATATATGTTCAGAAACAAATCCTTTGAAACAGAGATTAGCGATTGCAACCCCCATCCCCAAGAAGTAAATGGGTAGAGTAATATTTATCATATGATTTGATTGGTAGAAATATATTTAAAATAATACTGATAGATATTTACAAAATATATCTGTTAGAGAAAGTGGAAGGTAGCTCAACAGTCAGATGATATCAAATATGTACATGTGTATAAATAGGAAGGTAGATCGGCACTTACAATTAACGACTAATCTGTACACGTATATTTATAGTATATAAGATTGACAAATAATAGGTCATCACATGAGATTTAGAAAGATTCCCGGAACTACTTTCACTTATTTCTGGGAGGTGTATCCTACAATTCATCTGAACGGAGAAATGTGTAAGCCCAGAATAAAGAAATTCTATTTGCATGAAGTATTTACATTTTTCTTTGTGGATTACATTTCAGATTTGGTGGGCTTTGTGTAATGCATGGTGTCAATCATAAGATAACCTTCAATAAGAGAAAAGTGTGTCCAAATGTCGGGTATTTTCATAGTACATTGATGAATTCTCTCAATAAATTCAATAGTACCAAATTTTGTTGCTGTGGAAATAAAGGTCTGAGATATTATATTTAGTTGGTGAATTAGCGACATACTTTTGACAAAATCATTGTACCAGATAACTGTCCTCAATTCACCATCTAAGTTTGAAGACTTTATTTAACATGTGAAAGCAAGATTTGAAGCACACTGCCAAATATCTTTCCAACTTACATGGAAGGCTGCCATCCTTATTACTTAGAAGTTTTTTCTTATTGTACGAAGGTCAAAGTGGAGTTTTTGTGTCCTGTTCAACATCCAGTATTGCACCAGGTTGGTTCAGATAATGAACAGCTACAAATTGCAAACTGATTGTTTTTGTGATTCATTTTATTTACAAAGCCTAGAGAATAAGACAAATTTGCTTTACAAATATCTTAATTAATAGAACAAAATTATTCCATCCTTATTGGTGTGTTATTTTGTCATTTTTACTGTGACTATTTGTTAAAATATCCTTATTACAAATAACTTCTTGTGCCTAATAATGGCAATATTTTAATTTGCCTCTCACATCTGGACACGTTAATCATTGTTTTCATCAAGAATGACTGACAAGCCCTTGTGGGCTGGACAATGTTATAGTTTATGTTCCTTTATTTTTTATTTATATTGTATATTATATGTCACAAAAATATATCATAGTAAATGATAGCAAATGCCAGTTTTGCCAGTCTTGGTGATATCTTTTAAATCAAGAATTCATAAATATCCTGAGGCAAAGGTATTCAGATGTTCCAAAATATTAGTGACAGTAATTAGCTAGATTTAGTAACAAATACAGTTGAATTTATTGACTGTCCCGAAGTGATTAGAATAACCAAATGCCCACTCAAAAACCCCACCTTACAGAGTCAATTGTGTGGCTGAATAGTAGATTCACAAGTCAAGATTCTACAGAACCAAACAATTTATTGTGGGAAAATTACTTCAGCCAGAGGCAACAGTCATGACCATAACAAGAAGATGACACAAAAGGCAACCATATCAATTTCCAGACACCTCCTACCTTCTCCCCCCATTTTCTCTTCTCCAAAACCTATATCCTCTTTCAAAATAAAAAAGTGAGAACCAAAGCTAGTTATCCAGAAAATTAACTTCCCAGATGGTACATAACTGGAATATTGCAAACCAGGTACCCTCAGGCTGTAGTGGGTAGAAATAGGGTACTCACAGAATAAAAAAAAAGTCTGGATTGGAGTGATTTCTCATACACAATTGCCAGCATCCCACTGAGGATGCAGCAAAATATGCTAAACGGGTAAATGGGCAGTAACTTGGCCACAAGGGTCGGGTCTAGGGGGAAACGTTTAGGCAAATTCAATTAGAAAGGTTCGCGACCCCGGGGCCTGAGGGGGATTTGAAATGGGGTGTAAATCTATGTGTGAATTGCAAAGAGGTCTTGATACTTGCAGCTTCTTCTTTTTATATTGTTGAGCATTTTTATTCATCTTCAGAACTGAATTGTGTGTTTTCTCAGAGGGTTTTTTCCCCACTTACATTACATTGCATGGTAGTGACTTACTAATCAGTTCTCAACAATATCTGCATCAAAGGGGGTTTAAAAGGGCCAGTCACACATAGATGTTTCATGACTTATGCAAAATACACGTGTTGAAACTTATGGTCTATTTTATAGTCAGGAGTTTATCCTTTCCTGAACGTAGCCCTGTGTCTGTAAGCCCCCTTAATTCAAACAACTGTTTGACATACTTCTGACTATTCCGAAATATTGGTACTACTGAGAGTAACGTCCCCGATTGAAGTGAAAATCTTCAAAACTAGAAGTTTAAAATATGTTATTTTTGTTGTTTTTCCACAATGATTGTGTCTATAAGTTCCATACATGACTCCCTGCCTTTACATCCACTTGAAGAGATATATGTTACAGGTCCTGAAAGATCTAATATAATTAAATAATTTTCAAAAGAAAAATCTAATATAAATAATTGCAACAATTTCACTATAGTTACTTTTCTAAAATGATTGTGTTTCCCACTTCATACGTGAATTTCTATGTTTATGTCCAATTTAACAAATAAATGTGTTAGACCATTTAAGCAGTGAGGCAATATTATACTGTGGTGTGTAATTGAAAACATACATTTTTCCTTTCAAAGATATATCGTGTATTTAAGGAACATGTTATCCCCCTTGATAAGCCAAAATCAGCAAATACTTTTTGACAGGGTTGATGGGAAAAGTTTGTAGTTGCTTGATCAACTATATCCCCACTATATCCGCAATTCTTTACAGTGTGGAAATGTTAACCACCTCATATGCACTGATTTCCTCCATCACCATGACTGCTTACCCTGTATGTGATTCATACAATGAATTTAACTGCCATGACAAACCCTGGGGCTAGATGTAACAAAGAATCTTATACTTATATCGAAGTTTTTGGCAAAGTGTGAGACTTATATCTGAGACTTTACTAGATTTTGGGATGAGGTGGAATTCATCAAAAGGGGGCTTAGCTAAGACCAAGTTCGGATTGATTTATGTCAGGTAACCACAATTGTTATCTATGTCTTGTGACTCTTTGTTTTATTCAAAATATACTACTGATGATATATATCCTTTCTTTGCACACATTTTATCTTGGGAAAAATATCTAAGTCATAAATATCTTTCATATCTTAAAGTCGAGAAAATTTATAACAGCTATATTTAAGTCTTTGTTTAGAATAGTTAAGTCCAATAACATTTAAGCTCAAAACTTAACCAAAGGCTAGACTTAGCTGCTTTGTAAAACCTGCCGAGTGTATGACCACGGACTTAGTTTAAGTGTAAGAGAACTTAACTTTAAGTCAATGTCCTAGTTTAGTGTTTTTCTGAAATTATCCAAAGATTAATTAAACTGAAAGGGTTTCAGGATTACTAGCATTGTGCATTTTGGAACTTCTCAGCAAAATGTTATCATTAAAGCTTGAGTGAGTCTTTGCATTTTACAAATTACAGTTTGCAGTACCAGTGACATCTGATCTAACTCATCATCAATATTGGCCTGGTATGTCTCATATATAAATCACCTTTATTGTTTTGCAGGCATCTGCTTAGAGGCAGTATCCAGAATGACAGAAAAGCCATAAGCTTTGTGACTGTAATTGTACTATTGTCAAGGGGAAAAATATCAAACAAGGGATGGCTCTGTATTGTAATAATGTACTATTGTTTGATTCACAGAATTCATTCAAGGGTTCTGTAAACAAAGAAAGGATTTTTAAACATACAAATACACAAGGCAAGTGTCGATAGAAAAAGAAACAATTGAAAATACGAAGCTATTCAGTGGTTACTAAGGACACACCTGTATCACTATGTTATGTTATACGAAGTCTTACATAATCTTATGGAATATACAATAGCTAAGACCCCTGTGTGCGACAGGCACTTAATGCAGTCAATCTAATTCTCAAACAGTGATCACAGTTGTTTTCAAATGATTTCATTTTAATGACAACTTTTGTACATGTACTACGTCCATGCAAACATCAGGGCAATGAATTTAACATTGATATCTAATAAGCAAATAAAGTCAGTGGTTGGGTAAACCAATATAAACCAGAATGTCTGGCAAACCAGGTCAAGAAAGATGATTTTTTTATTGTAGAGAATTGGAATAGGTTTTGAAGTTCACTACTGAAAAGAGATTGACTTAATGCAGTCTTCCATTAAATCGCCTATAACATCACAATGAAAGTATATTTTCAAAATATTGATATCATCCCTAAATAAATACTCTGCTATAAAATAGTATTTGTTTGAACTGAAACACCCCAATTCTTTTTAATGAAGTTTTCCATTAGACAATACATCTGACAGTCTTCCTATGTTCGTTGCTATTAAAACCAACACTTGAATCTGCTAATTTGTATTTTTAATGCCACTTGATAAACAAATGCTCATTTTCATCCCAATGAGTTATAATATCTACAATTGTTTTGATAATTAGTGACACAAAAGATTACTTTGTTTTGAGATTGCCCCCCTACAAAAAATCATATTTGGCATGAAAGTGTACTGCCCACATGTTATCATGTTAATCAATGGGTAACTGAACCTTGCAATATTGGCATCCAGTAAGAGATATAACGCATATTTTTTAAACAAAAAGCCCTGTCATACCCACACGGTATGACTTTCATTGCATATCTTCACCTTTACACGAAACGAAACTGGAACAGAGCTATTTGCGCACATGAAGGCCCACCTCAGAATCCTACTACATAACTGTCGTTAAACTTGTATTTCTAAATTGTAGAAATAACTCTCTCACCGTCAATTTGGACTTCTATTTACAGTGTTACCCAAAGTATGCTTGCAGTTTTGCATACATTATTACTAATGATATGTATTTGCTTCCCCCCTGGACTAGCTTATTCCTGTAAAAAGAAAGAACAAGCTGCCCTGAATATTCGTAGTGAACATCACCTTCACCAGTGCAGTGCCTGTGGTTTACTTTAGCTTGTGAAGGGCTCATGCAAGGGTTTCAACCCCGAATACAAAACACATTCTGATACACATTCATACCAATGACATCCTATCTAAATCCCACCAGATCCAGCTGAGGAAGTCTTACCAAGATACAAGGTGGAGCAATCGAAAAGCGAAAGTAGACAAGTCTGTTTTGTCGTGTGACAAGGGAGGTGTAACCTAGGTATTAAACTGTATAACATAGTGTTAGACCTTGGCCTCATCCCACTGTTATTTGTGTATCACAGTTCTAAGTTAACTAGCCAAAGAAAGACGGAGCTTTAAAAATCTACATGGACTCAGTTACCTGTTTTGTGGCTGAATCTATAAGACGAATGTAGAGGTCTTGTTCTTGACGCACGCCTATGGACAAAAGAAGAGAAAGTTTTCTAAAAGCAATAAAAACACAATGATGAGGCATTACAAAGTTAAGTGGCACACTTCTCGCATCTTGAACATTATTAGAGGGTGCATCAAGCCATAAACAGTGATTTGCAGGGTGACTTACTGGGGTTAAAAGCACATTCGGCCCATGTTTAACCCAGCGTGAGGTAATTGCATATACTAGAAACATATTGGGATGTTAAATGTGTCTCTTTCTCTATTCATAGTTTGACAGAGATTTCCCCCCTTAAAAAAGCTTGGGACAATTTGACACGCAAAGTCTGGTTGCAAATTAATAAGCTGATTGCAAACAATTTGGACTATAAAAAGGCCTTTGATTGTGTTGTAGACAGATGGTTTATGGGAGTATTACATGTTTTTTCACATGGCATAGGTATGATATTTATGCTATGTTTTTATCCGTCAATATACCTAGTTCTGTGTTAACGATTTGAATGACCTTATTTTCTTTCCATTATCTCAAGATTTCATTTGAATCGCGCTTAAACATCTAATGTTTTATTGATGCAAAAAGAGATTAATCAGAAAAAAATCTCGAACACAACAGTAAAATCAGGCTTATTCAGGCTGAAACTGAAAGCCATCCTGTATCAATGTGAACTCAAATTTGATATTATCAAGTGAAATCCTACCCAATGCTAACATTCAATTTTGCCCTGAGTAAAAACATTAACTATAAAATTTAAACCGTAAACTATAGCGGTTATATTTGAGATTGGATTTGGTTTGAATTTTTATTTTGTAAATAACAACCCATGCAGGTAATGTTTTCACAGTGCAATAAATGTTACAACCAAGGCAGGACACGTGATGGTCTAATGGGTAACACACTATAGCCTCCCATATTTGAAGTATTGTTTGGTCTACTTATACTTGGCATAACATCCTCTTTATTACAGTACTACTGCTCCCGTGGTGGAGCTCTGCACTGACTGACATTTTAAATTGTTGTATTTATTATGGTCATATATTATAATGGGGAGGTGATGACACACTCGCCTCCCATATCTGTTTTTGTGGGTTCAAATCTTAGGGGCTGGACTTGTGTATAAAATGGTTAACAATGCAGGGAGACATTCCGTATAGAACTAGAATGCACTGATCCCACCCCCACCCCCCACCCCCATAACTCAAACTCTAAACCAATACTTAAAGCCAAGTGTGAGAATTATTTTAAATACTATGAAACAGATACATAAAAATTACAAAGGGTGTTCTGAAATGAATACTTAAAGAGTATAAATTGCAGTAACTCACCATTTGCATAGAGTAACTGTACCCTGTAATGAATACCGTTGTTTGTCTTCTCCCCTTCTTTTTCCTGTAACGATCAGATAAAACTTGGAAAATTTTCAACACACGTAAAACAAGGCCACTGCCGCAGCAGTTATCTCCCGCCTTAAAGAATCAGTAATAAAGTAGAATTAAAGGAAATATAAGGCCTTTGTAGTAAGATAACCCCACTTGACATTGAAAAAGGGGTCTTTAAGTTGTTTTCACATTTGGAACCCCTAATAGCAATGATAAGAAAGATATAAGGCCTTTTTAATGGGATAATCCCATTTAACATTAAACATGTGATATGACGGCCATTTTGTTTTCGAAACTAGGCCAAAATACTACCAGGCTAACTTTCCTATCCTTATATCTTTTGTCCAAATTTGATTAACTTAGCTGTGATATTTCAAGTTTTAGCATCTTAATAATTTTGAAATAATTCGCTATGGTGGCCATTTTGTTTTTCAAAATAAGGCCAAACTTTTTCTCAGACAAAACATTTGCAGGCCATAACTTTTCATGGTCTATCTTTACATTCTAAAGTCATAGCACCAATAAAACGGGAGAAATAAGGACATTTTAGTGTGATGACCCGATTTAACCAGGGGTCAAAGGTAAAATTCAACACCTGGAAAAGATTCCCAGGCTATGACTTCCTACAAGTTGTTTCGCATTCTGAACCTCTAGGAGCAATTTTAGGGGAGATATAAGACCTTTTTAATGTGATAACCCTGTTTAACATAAAACATGCTATATGGCGGCCATTTTGTTTTTTTTGAATTAGGCCAAAATAAGTATCAGGCTAGCTTTTCTAGTCAAATAGCTTTTTTGCAAATTTGAGGAAACTAGCTGGAATATTTCAAGATTTAGAGCACCTTTATGATTTTCAAACAATTAGCTATGGCGGCCATTTTGTTTTTCAAAATGAGGCTAAAATTTTGCACAGACAGGTTTTTATAGCTATAAACATTCCCTGCAAATTTAGTGAAGATATCTTTATAAATGAATGAGATATTAAGGTTTATGTAAAAATGTGACAAACGGAGGGGCTCACAGACTCACAGACGCACGCACGCATGTACGGAAGGCATTTTATAATCTCCCGACCAAGGCCTTCAGCCGCAGGTGGGAGATAACAATTCCATTATAAGTTTATATGATACCCCAAAATAACCAAACTGATGTTAGAATTGACAATCTATTTCACAAATTCAAAAAGGATTTTTCAAAAAGTTAAACTGTCTCGTGGTATGAAAGCCATTTCTCAAATCTTCAAATTACTTTCACAACTTATCAGAATTATAGCCAACTAGTAGGAGTAAGAGCAGTAGTGGCAGCAGACGTAGTAGAAGTATTTACAAACAGTTTAACTTTTAACGTTAACTTTTAAAGCATTAAATCAAATCCTAAGATGCATTAGAACACATGGTAAAAGCAGTGCACAGGCCTATGAGTGGAAAAAAGTAGACACCAAAAGCATTTGCACAACTGGAGGAAAAGCATTGGAAGATAGGCTTCATGAAAGATGTCAGCTTTGAGTCTGCTCCTGAATAATGCTAGTGTGGGAACAGGTCTTAAGTCCACCACTAGATAGGTTTCTTGTATTCACGCTCAGGAAGGCAATCTTACTTTCCTAATACCTAGGTCTTGTTTCTGTGAATAGCGACTTCAAATGTAAAATGAATTTTTATTATAAAGTAGATTTTATACTAGCATTATATTATGTTAGTTTTCAGTAATATTGCATATGTTTAGTTTATATCTCCGGATAAAATAAAATTCTCATCTTTGAAATGTCTGTGAGATTACACTTAACACAATTAGTTGAAGGGCCACAATTTTACACATTCTTGTGTTTATTCCAGCTCTGGTAGAATTACATAGTAAACTAGACCTACTAAATGTGCCACAAGGAAACAATTTAAATCCTATTACAAGTTACTGAAACCCCGACAAATCAAATGTGTGTTTCTAGAATATCCCATACAAACTTTTTTTCACATTTTATCATCATTATACAGTTCTAATTTATAGTTTATTTGGCTTTAAATTTATTTAATTTTAAGTTATTATTAATAATAATAATAATACATATATAATTCGGAAGTTAGACAGCAATAATCAGAAATCTTTGTAGGTTGATTATCATACAAAATTGGTGCATATATCTTTTAGTAAGCCTTTAACTGGATGACATTTCACTAAATTTTCAAATTTTAACAACTACATTGTTATTCGTCAGAAATGGTTATTTTCTACTTAAAATTACAGAATTAAGCTTTCATACTGGGTTTAATCTTCATTATTAGGTAACACCTATCAGAAAATAATACCCAGTGGAATTATCTATGTGTACAGTACAGGCTGATAGTCTTACCTTCTCTTTTTCAACAAAGCCAATAAAGGCTGTCCTTTCCACCTCTACGGGCTGTCCATCTTTGTCAAACAAGGCGATCACAAAGTGAAAGAAGTTGCTTTTCCGGAGATTGTTGGGTGGTTGTTTTTCAAAGTGAGCTCTTCCTAATTCACAGCTAAATTTTGACAAAATACGAAGATTTATTGTTTTGATTGATTTCAGTGCACCCATCGATGCAATTTCATTAAAAAATAACCAATACAATTCTCAACAATATACAAGAAATGACATGAAAAAATGCGAACAACGTATGCTCCACAAAACTTGCAACAATCGCAAAAACTAAGGCGGGATGTTGTATGTAGCACAACTACAAACTCCCAGTTGCAGTTTTGCTACACAAGGAAATGGGAATCTGGGAACACAATGACCATGGTGTGAAACAGAAAAGGTAACAGAAATGGGCAGAAAAAGCAGCTGTGAAGAGCTAGGGAAAAAAATGATAAAACATTGTCATGTGGTTATCGAGACGGTGGACTTTTTAACCACCTATGTAAGGCTGATATTTTGGGCATTTCAAAACGTTCGTGTGTGTGGTCATAGAATGCAAGGAATGCAACACCATACGCACTTAATACCCCAGTCACACTACAAGGGGTATTGCCTACGTTTATAGACATGTTCTTAAACGCCCCATTCGGTCACGGTGGCAGAGTCGTAACACTCTCGACTCCCACCTCTGAGGCCGGGGTTCGGTTCCCAGCACAGCCCCAAGTGGGAAAGCTGGTAGTTGCTTGCCGTTGGTCAGCAGTTTACAGTACAGAACCCTGATGAACTGTATGTACTGGTTTCCTCTGCCCTTCCAACCACCTGTCGTGATATGACCTGTATAGTGTTGAAAGCAACGTAAAACCCCAAATTAATTAATTAATTAAACGTCCCATTCCTGTGATTACTGATACACTTTTCTCTGTGAACTCAACAAACTAGATTTCCCTGTTTCACCTCTCAATACACAAGGAAGTTTTGTGATGTTCAAAACTGTCCCTTGCACGATTTTCACTGATTTGGGATTCTCATAAATGGGGTATTACTGACACAGGTCGAGCAGTGCAACGGCCATAAGGTCACATTAGGAAAGGCCATGAAGATTTCCACTTCTTGTTATGTACACATTGGATCTCTACAATTCCTGTATAATCAGATTCAAAAAGATTTTAGTTTTGAGAGATCCGTTCACTCATGAGACATTCTTTCAATTGAAAACTGTCTCAGAAGCGTACTGTCTATGACTCCTTATAAACTTACTACCACATGGCTTTTTTCTTTTACTTTCATATATTTTTCCAATAAATACTCTTATATATACACAAAAATTAATGTTACTTGTATTTTAAATTTATTAACATGCATATATGACCAATGTGTACATATTAATTTAATAATAGTTATACATTTCCAGCATTTCTTTCAATGAGCATTTGAAGAGAGAAAAACGTCTCAGATTTATCCTTACCTTCCATAGCCTTGGGTCAAGGATGTTAAATCAGGTGGTTGTATCCAAGAACGTACAGTTGCGTGTGCATTCAAGAGCCCTTCTGTTTTCATGGTTGCTAGGCTAGGTTCAACAACTCCATGGAGACCAGTCACGTGGTCCTGTAATGGATACATGCTTTGCGTCATAAGATACTCTTTCATTCACCTGTAATGTTCAGTTTTGTTGAGAATTGTGTTGTTGCCGATATTCTGTTTATATATCCCTTTTATTGCATGGTTACACCATTACCACCACAAAAGTATCCACAATAGACTTTATTTATTTTTAAAGATCTCTTCTGCTTGTTGTTGAATGATAACAAGCCCCAAAAACATCTTAATCCTTCATAAAGTTTGATTTATTATCCTGTATAATAACACTAGAAATATTTTTCAGTGTGTGTGTTAACATATCCAAAATGAAACTATATTAAACTCACTTGTGAAGCAAATTAAATACAAAAACTGTATACAGTTTAATGCACAGCACACATTGTGTTACTGAATCAGTTGTACAGGAACTGACGTCGCACTATCTCTTTGTGACGTATGTGCACACTTATTTCAACAGGTATCATCCCTTTTTTCTTAATTTATTTCTCCTTCATTGCAAAACCTTCCATTCTTATAGACACAGTTTTCCCATGCTATCCCAATTTATCCCGAGTGCAAAGCAATTGACTGGTTATTTTCCATAAATAATTAACAGAGTTAATATCAATAAGATCATATGGCAGTCATTATCACTTTTACATGACTAATTTTACGACTTCTTTCAGCATTCCTGCAAATTGCCCCTAAATCAATATATCATTCCCTACACCTATTTATTTATCATCCAAATGTTATACATACCTTTGTAAACATGTTAATATACAGTTTTGTTATGTATTTGAAACATGGCCTAATTTACATAAAACAAAAGTTTTATCACTGTGATATTAAAAACCCCACACACAGTAATACTTTGTCTCACTTTCCCTCAGTTTACAAGCATCAAGCATGCATCCTATTTAAGCAGGTTCCATAGTTCCACGAGAAGAGGAGAATGCCTAAATTCAGATGCAGGGGGGGGGGGGGGGGGCGGGGTAGGGGGGGCGGCAGTTGCCGATTCTCCAGAACACGCAAGACCCGTCATATATTTCTTTGCACACTCACAATATCCACCCCGAAAAATGTTTCTGCGGAAAACGCCAGAAAATTCGGTACCACTGGTGAATATTTCATGACAGGGCTTCTTATGATGCGGATCAATAAAACTGCTTCATTTCTACATTTGTCTTTGAAGAGGAGCTCTGGTAGAAATGTATTCATATGCATTTGTGTGACTCTTTAAGAAATTTGAGTTGATGGTCAAAAATATGATAGGACATGTCCGGCATCTTGATTTTTTGGTCTAAGCAGTTGCATCCTTTTTTGATTGCCTTCCAATTGCTGATTTTATAGTGTGTTTATTAACCAAGTATATTGCTTGGTATATTTCATATGAAACCCTACACATCTTTTGGTTCATTTGCTAATTATTTACATAAAAATAGAGTAATATGTATTGTATAATAACAGTTTAGGTAATGTTGTTATTGGTAAAGTGTGAAAATCTTATTGCATAGATACATGATTACATTGATAAAACTCGAACTATTGTTTTTGTTTTTTTTTTATTTTTATTATTTAAATGTAGAAAGAAAAACTACTTTACAATCTATTTTTTAACCTTTGTCCCATCACATAACTATACGTCGGATCAGAGTCATTTTTGTCTCACAGGGTCGGATGTTACTGTGATTCGGTCTTCCTCAGAGATGTTCTGGTTCTGGACTTGTATCAAGACTCAAGAGTTTTTCTTTTGGGATTTTTTAACATCTGGTTCTAGATTCCCTGGCGATTGTTTGTGCTCCCTCGGGCACTGCTTGTTTCAGTAGTTATACAATTGTCAAACAGTTTTTATATTTGCAAACTTAAACTGTTTGAAAAATTACACCAAGGAGTGTCCATACTTTTTTTAATGTAATCACGATTTCTAGGAAAGGAATTAATTGAAATTTTGATAAAATAAAAAGTTTTAAGAGGCCAGGTTTTATTCTTATATAATATATTCTTACTGTATTTGTGATATTTAAGATAAATGCGGTGTATTTTATCAAGTCTAAAATAATATTTAACATATTCAGCACTGCAACAAAAGAGAATTTTGTACATGTTTGCCAATTTTTCAATGTATTATTTCATTTATTATTCACGGCAAAAAAAACTTCATTCAACCTAAAATATGGTAAAGAATAAAGCTGTCTAACAAACCTCACAATACTGAACCTTGTCAGTCAATCACTGGTCACCTTCTAATTATCGCGAGGTCAATATTTTATCTGTGAGGTATTTCAGGCAGTTTACATTATGCAGATTTCATTTCATACAAACGTGCAGATTGCCAAGAAATTCTGACAGTTTCATTAAAAGTAACCTCTTTGATTTCACAATAGATGTTGTTTGTTGGTCAGACGGTTTACATTAAGACTGTATCTATTACTTTGTTATTTGTACTTGAGATATCTTCTGAAAACTGGATTATTGGGAGACAGTCAACACACCTAAAACACTGATTTCTATGTTTCAACAATTCAATGTTATCCACAGGCAATGTTATATGCTTTTTATAATATATTCACACGACTCATTCGTGAATGAATGTAACCATGTTTTTCTGCAAAAAAATGAGTGTTTTCAAAGTGGATTTACAAGAGCTTTATAAGACAAGTCAAAAGAGATAAGAAAAAATGGTTTATAGGGTAGTTTCTCTATTATAACACAATCACTATGTTTCAGCTTTTAAAATGTCCTTTCACTTCTCGATATAGCCAACAGGTTTAGTTGGACATACAATCTAGAAAGTTTTAAAGAGATTAAAAAACATTCACTTCTGTAAATTTAGTTTTTGTTCTTGTACATTATAAACTTTAGCTAGACATCAGCAACATAAACTCAATATAAAGCTCTTAAACAGCTTTATCTTCACATGGTATAATGGTGAATTGTAGAGTCTTAAGCTAAAATGAGAGCCATGTTTCTAAGTCCACTTAATTTGTTTATATAGACTTTTATTTGAGTTAGGGTTAACCTGAGGTTTGTGTTAAGGGTAATTTTACATGCTATTAATCTTGAAAAAAGTATATGTAGTACATAATAAGAAATAACAATAGCACTCTGAGAGTGCATTGCTCCGCTCCACATTTTCTGAAATTTCCATCCAAAACATTTTATAACTTATTATAAGTTATTTTCCATACAAACGCCTCAGCCAATTTCACAACCTCCTAGGTTGAGGTAATCAAGTGATTTGTCTTCACTTGGAAATTATCAGTGACTTACTGAAGTTATACCAAGGCCAAAGTTTTTTTTTTTTTTTTTTTTATTTATATTTTTGGTTGCATACATTGAACAGTTACACAGTTGACAACTATAAAATACATTATACAATCTTTAACACAAAAAGGGGTAGTATGAAATCATTACAGAAGAAAAAAAAAAGATCGTTAACGATAACACATACAAATTACATTACTGCAAGATTATAAGACAGCATACAGAGTACCATATTTTAAATTGAATTTTTCTATATTTCCCTGATTGATACTGATGTTGTTTTCAATGCTAAGATGATATTTCAAAGTATATAAAAAACAGTTAAAAAACAAATCTCTGTCATTTTTTTTACATTTGTAAATGAAGTATTTTCCAATTAATACTATATAATTAACAGGAAAATAAAAGTGATTTTCAATGGTATTTACACCAAGTAGTACTTCTAAAACAGTAAACTTAATTTGTATTTGAAATTTGCTGAGCAACCAATTTTCAACTTGGTCCCAGAAGTGTTTTACAAAATGACAATAGTAAAAATAATGCTCAAGATTGTCAGTGTCAGAGCATAGACTGCAATCTGGTGAATCCTTAATCTTCCATATATATAATTTATAATTGCAATTGAAAAATCTATGAAGTATTTTAAACTGTAAATTTGTTAAGTAAGAGTTAGAAACCAATTTAGATGGTAGAAGATAAATTTGCTTCCAGTCATTCATTTCTAAGAAAGGGTAGTACTCTACCCATTTATGTTGACTTGTGGGAGTACTATACAATGCCTTCACATAGTGCATATACACTTTTTTATTATTAACTTTACAAAAGTTTGTCAGACATAAATTTGGAATTGAATTATCAACTAGGCTTCTTTTGGGAAGATTTCTAATTTTGGATCGTATGGTACTGCTAAATTTATTGTATTTCATGTCTGGAATTTGCTTTCCAAGTTTTTCCTCTAAGTTTAATTTATCAATCAAAGTCTTATCACTATTTATTATATCTTTAACTTTTAAAATACCAAGATCTTTCCAATCCAAATATTCGGTAGAAATAGCCTTATTGTCTATTGTTATAAGGTCATTGTTATGAAGAGGCTCTTCTAAAAGATCGTCAAAAGTTTTTGGTTCAGCCGTTATAAAATTGTACCAAACAGTAAGTAGATCAGCATAAAAGGTGCTGAAAGGTTTATGTTTAAGATTCTTGTAGATTTTCTTTTGATATATCATCTTATTTTCAATTTTCATTAAGCACTCAGATAAAACTTTCCACTTTGCTTTAATACCATTACAATACCTTCGCATCCACATGATTTTACATGAATTGTATAAAGCAAATACAGATACCATTTTTAAGCCACCAAGATCAAAAGGCTGAATTATGACTCGTTTTGCAATCTTGTGCTTTTTTTTACTCCACAAGAAAGAAAAACACATATCATCTAGATCATTTAAAAGGGCATTGCTGAAAGGTAAAACATAGGCTAGTTGTAGGATTTGAGGTATAATGAGGGATTTTAAAACTATTATTTTTCCTTTAAGCGTCAGGGATCTAGATTGCCAGATATTTAGCATATCTCTTATTTTATCCATTTTTTCTGAAACATTTAATCTCACCATTTCTGTGCTTTCATGAGCAAACCAGATACCCAACGTCTTAAAGGGTTTATTGATCCAAGTAATACCTAAATTGTCATCGGGGTGTAGAGAACCATCATTATAAATTATAGTTGCCTCAGTTTTACTCTTGTTAAGTTTTAACCCTGCATAACGGTAGAATTCTTCAAAAATTTGTAGAGCGTGACAAACAGAACTATCGTTACTTAGGAAAAGTGTCATATCATCAGCCAATTGACATAATTTTATTGAAATGCCATTAACAGTAATCCCTTTAATACTATCTGTATTTCTGAAGACTGTGGCAACAACTTCTGCAGCTAACAAGAACAAAAGAGCGCTTAAAGGGCATCCCTGTCTAATTCCCCTATATAATCTAAAATATGGTGTTTGATAACCATTGTTGGACACACAACTCTGAATATTACTATACATTATATTTATCCATGTCTGAAAGTTGGGACCAAATCCAAAACGCTTGATACAAGATTTTAAAAAACTCCAATTTATAGAATCAAAAGCCTTCTCAAAATCAGCTAATAAAATTATACAAGGCTTTTGGTTAATTTTATAGTATTCAATAATATCTGCTATTAGTCTGGTGTTTTCACCACAAAATCTATTTGCCATATAACCTATCTGATCTGTGTTAATTATTTCTGGTAGAATGTCTTTCAGCCTGTTTGCAATAACTTTAGCTAAAATTTTATAATCTGAATTTAACAGAGAAAGAGGTCGCCAAGATTTAATGTCTGTAAGATCTTTTCCCTTTTTCGGTATCAAACGTATGACACCCTGCCTTTGACTTTTACACAGAAACCCATTTTTGAAAGCTTCTATATAAGACATGTATAGTAAATCACTTATATCTTCAAAGAATGCTTTATAAAATTCATTTGGTAAACCATCTGGTCCGGGGGTTTTGTTAATTGCTAATTCTTTTATTGCCTTTTTAACTTCAACTAGAGTAAGTTCACTTTCACAAAGTTTATCAGCAGCAGAAGAGATGCAAGGTAAATCCATAATTTGTAGGTAGTTGTCAATACTATCTAACTGATTATTTTTGTTTGGCTCAGAGTAAAGGTCACAGTAAAATTGCTTTTGTGCATCCAGAATATCTTCTTGCTTACTAATTCTTTTGCCCTTTACCGTTAAGGAGTAAATAGATTTTGATTTGTTATTTGCTTTTTCTAAGTTAAGGAAATATTTTGTTGGCTTCTCAAACTCTTCTGTAAATTGGCATCTAGACCTAACAATTGCTCCTCGGGCTTTTTCTGTATATATGTCTTCAATTTGCTGTTTTATAAGAGATATTTCTTCTAATTGATTCACAGAAGGGGTACAGACGACCAATTCTTCTAGATGTGCAAGGCGATCTGTTAGCAATTTCAAATCTTTTGTACTTTTTCTCTGTTTACGAATAGCATATGTTATAGATTCAGTTCTAATCTTACATTTTACAAAATCCCAAGTCAAAGACTTATCAGAGAGATTATGGGCATCACTTTTAGCGTTTTGTATTGTTTCTTTTATTAAACTAATATAATCAGGATCAGACAGCATGCTAGTATTAAGCTTCCAAAGACCTTTTCCTCTTTTTGGAGCCTGTTCTAAAATTAAAATCATTTGTAGAAGACTATGATCAGACTTTATACTTGGTAGGACATCAACAAGTTGTATATTGCTTTGTAAGTGGCTGGAGACAAGAAAATAGTCCAGTCGTGATTGGGAGTATCCATAACGTGTCCTTTCTCGCCTTGTGTAACGTAAAATATCTGGATTGCGTAGTCGCCAAATATCAACTAAATGTAAAGATTCTGAAAGTAGGAACATGTATTCGCTGTAAGTTGGACTTGAGGGACTAAAGTTGTGCCTTATAGTGTCTAGATTTATATTTAGGTCACCACCTATTATTATATTTTGTCCAATATAATTCTCAAGATTAGAATGTATATAGTTGCCAAAGTTGTTTTGTTCAAGCTTTTTATCTGCAGTGGGAGCATAGAGATTTACCAAAATATATTTTATATGGCTAATTCTACAATCTAGTAACAAAAATCTACCCTCTGTATCAATCGTGATAGAGTCTATATTAACATCTAGATTTTTTGAAACTAAGATAGCAACCCCCCTACAATTTGATCCACCATGAGAAAAGAAGATTTCTCCATCCCAATCTTGTTTCCAAATATGTTCTTGATTAGCATTTGAGTGACACTCTTGAAGTAAAAATATGCCCCGCCCTTTTGCTTTTAGCCACAGAAATATTGCTACTCTCTTTGTTCTGTTAGCTAGTCCCCTAGCATTGAAACTGAATATATTTATAGAATCATTCATAGAACTACAACATTATATATAAAGAATGTACTTCCATCTGTATGCAGTCATTATCTTTAATAACACACTGAAAACAATGTAGGTATATGTATGCTTCTTTTAAGGTTAACCAACAAATGCTCCATGTAACGGTGGAAAATAAAATTAACCTTCTACAAACTCCAGTTGTAAGCTCAGGGAGACTGTATGCAATAAATAACTGAAAAAACCATAACATGTATTCACAAATACAAAAGACAGAAAAAAACCACACAACATATATTCACAAAAACAAAAGACAATATCACAATTACAAACACAAAAAAGCACACTGCACAAAAAGAAGTGTAAGGAAGAAGAGAAAAAAAAGCACAATATTTTAAGTGGCTACACTGGACCATGTTTACTTAAATTATGATATTAAAACTTACCGACAGTTTATGACAAAAAAAAACAAAACAAAAAACTTTGTCCTACCTGTTACTACTATACTAAAAAATCATGTCAAAACAGAGGGTGTGGACTATAGATTTTGTAGTTAACTTAACTTCTAGGTAATAAATAATATAACATTGTACCAAAGCCAGTATGGTTTGAGTTTAAATTTTTATCAAGAATCAATTTTTACCAGCTTGACTGTCGGTTTTATATAAATTACTGTTGTAAATAATTTATTAGCTAGTTACTCATTAAGAAGTACTTTAAAGTGGTTTTGAATTATAGATTATTAAATTCTGTCATGGTGAAGACAAAACAAAACAATATCCACCCTTTATATAAAACAAAATCAGTAGTTACTATAATAATTACTATAATAATTACAACTTTTTTTAAACACTTTTTGAGATTATTATCATGCAAAATATTTCCTACTAAACTGTTAACTGCTGATTTTTGGGATAAATCAAAAAGGAGACAATATCAACTGCAATGGAGAAAAAAAATACTGTTATAAATACAGTCCATTGAGAAGGTATTTTCACAAACGGGGTCCTATTAGATTTTAATTGAGTTTGTGGCATAAGGATCAAGACATCAAGCAAACATTCTTTACCATAAAGTATTGAAAGAATCATTATTAATACATTTGAATACTGACATTAAATAAAAAATAACAACAAAACATGAATATACAACATTTTTAAAAGAGTGAAAAAAAAAAAAAAAAAAAAAAAAAAAAAAAAAAAAAAATTTATTTGTAATCATATTATATATCCAATAACTTAATTGAGTTTTAGTCTGTTAAAGTCTATATTTATAAAGAGGAGGATACCAACAATACGAAAGAAAAAAAAAACAAAAAAAACTGCTAATGGTTGACATTGCATAATACCTAATTACACAAGTATCCAAGATATTTCTATTCATATTTAATACTGAATATACCTTGTATATTAAATACAATCGAAATAGTGGTGTCTTGATACTTTTTAATTGAATTTATGACTTAGAAATCATACAAAAAATTTTTTATATTAAACTACTTAATATTATTACTGATACCCTTGAATTTGGGGGTTGAAAATATAGTAACAAAACAGCAATATCCAACATTTTGAAACATACGATAATCAAATATGTTATATAGAGCAGACTATTAAAGTCTGAATTTATACAAAAGTAGATAAAAAGATACAAAAACGCTGGCCAAGGCCAAAGTTATCTCCAGATGCTTTTATAGCACCTAGTCTCTTTACTAGAGAGCAAACATAGAAAATCTACAATCCCCTAGCTACAGTTTTATTACAGAAGAGAATCTGAATTTGTGAGGAGAATGACCACGGTCTGACAAAAAAATTACATAAAAACATAAAAACTGTAAATATAGTGTAAGGATACAGTAATGTTTCAGCAAACATTCATCTTCAATGGATACAGAGAAAGAGACAGTTTTACACAGAATTGGGTGGAACGGCATCAAAACATTATCACCAAATCTAAGCTTAAGGTAGGCAGCCATTTGAAATGTTTAAAACTTCTGTGTGAGTGGCCACGCAAAGCAAGGAATGCCACAGTATGCAAAGTTTACTGACAGATATGTGGCAGTACATGGAGGAATGACGAGGAGTTGTACAAAATACTGAAAAATGTATGCAATAGTATCTGTAGTGTGACTGGGACCCTAGACTGATGCTCTGTTACTTTCTTTTATAAAGTATATGATGATCATCTCATAAAGTCTGATATGTGTCCTGTTTAACTTAGGACACTGGTCATTTTTTTTTAAATTGGTCCAGAAATTAAAAAAAAAGTTCTATTAATTTTTAATGAAGTACTCTGTTTTATGGTAAAGATACCTACCAACTTGAGAATGGTTAAGAATTCTTCAAATAAGCAATTGTTTCATATTTCATCATTACGAATAGCCAAGATATATCTTATGAGGTCCAACTTCATTACAAGATTATATTGTGTCTCACTTGGTACATACAAGCTTTCAGTGATTTTGTCTGTTGGTTAAATCTGTATTATTTTGGTTTACCATTGTGACTTAACATAAAACTAATATAATGGGGTTGATATTCATCCAACTGTACCAACTGGTGCGCCTCATCAAACCTAAGGCCATCTTAGCTTAGATCTGTTTTCCTACCATAACATCATTAAAAGAGAAAGAGAGGGTCGATCTAAACTGATGTGCAAGCTTCTTGTGAGTCAAGGTATTTATGAACCCCCTCCACCATCTCTGTGCAAGTTTGGTAAATATTTAAGAAACATAAGAGTCAGCCAGAAACTGCCTTCTGTTTAAGTCTGAAATGATAATTAGACTTTGATACACCCCTTAACTAGTTCTGAAGGGTTTGAGAAAGTCCATAAAATCTGTCTCTCTCATAATCTGTAAATATCACCTGGCTGTCTTTTTTACCTTGGGGACACAAAAATCAGAAACAATTGGATTCTTTCACTTCTGAGTGTAGCTATCGTCTTGGGACAGGGGGTATCCACACAAGCTGGTGTGTAAGTGAGACTCTATCCCCACCCTTCTCCCATTTCCACACCCCTTTAATCTCATTCAAACCCCATGGAGGGGAAAATAACTTCATTTGTGTGTTCTTATTGGGACAGCCCTCTCAACCCCTCCCAGACTAAACCAAAAAACCTTTTATGACAGCACATTTTGATTTCCATTGGCTTTCCTTTTCGTCTTTGGAGAAAAATATTTTAAACAATTGTCAATTTTAATTGATATAAATGGATTTGGAGGGCTTATATATTGATGATTCCATATTTGAACCCGCCAGTAAGTGTTTAAGTTGGCAGGTTCATTATTAACGTCACAAATTAGTTTGTTTGACTTGGTAGCAAAATGGAAAATTGAACCCCCGTCATTGATACTCATTCAAGATTCTTGAAACCATTGGGCATTACCAACCAGCAATTTTTCTACGTACAGATCAGGTAGCATTCAGAAAATTTGGGAGTAAATACTGTGTGCCCCTGATTATTTCAAACTGTTTGAATATATTGTTAACTGTAGGTGATCCTTACCAGATATTGAATTTGGGAACCTGTTACAAACCTATTTGAAACGCTTCTTAATATTAATAAAGTATCCTTTCAGCTTTAGTCAGTCCTAGTGATTATAGGGCCCTTCTTAAGGTTTGTCCCCCATTCGGGAAGAGTTGGGAACATTTTTAAAACCACTCAGAAGCTGTTGAGACAGATTGGAAAGCTATGGGAAAAGTATCGCGAACTCCACACACGGATAATGAACCTCACATAAAAAGAAAGTTTCTGTAGTAGTTATGTCATTGCAGTTATGAATTAGGTTCAGTACAATTACAATTCAGCTAGCTAGCTGTAATATTTTGAGCCATTAAAACCTAGTTAAATATGGTGTTTGTAATGGCAACTTATTTTCAATTTGTAAAAAATGTATCTGTAAATAAATTCATATCTGCTTTGCAGTGTTGCACTGATATATATGGCCATTCAAAATGACAGCTTGGACCTGCCAATCAAAACGGTGACCCCGCCGTTTAAAATGGCGGGAGGGGCACAAATGGCATGTACCAGGCGTACCAGCTTATTTTGTGCAGGTGACAAAAGGATGGACACGTATGTAATTTATTAGTGATCTACAGCTTAGAATAATAACTATTTTCTCTTCTTCTTCAGTGTTACAAAGTGTTTCCTTGGATTCATATGGAATTTATATTTGTGGTTCGTGATTTTGTGATAGAATTTTCTGTAAATATAACATTCAGTTTTAGCTGAAGACAGTAGTATATACTACGATCAGTATAGTATACCGTGTGTTTGATAATAGAAATCCGGATGATACAAGTTCAATTGAATTTAATCCTTTCAAAGCAAACCTTGTCACAAACCAAATATAGTAAGTTCACAATTCTTAAGATGTCTGCCACAGGGCTTTCTCCGATGGATGATTCCCAGGCTAGATCATGCATATCTGAGTTTACCTCATCACATACTGACTGTATAACAAAAGGAATAATTGTTCTATGGAAACTACAATCCTATCTAAATGTAATGGTGAGTACAAGTCGTAGCAACAGCACTCAGTCTAAGACACCTCCAAATGTCAAATACGTGTCTTACTTGTTTACAAACTCACAAGGTCAAGGACTGCTATCCAAGTGTTCTACTTCTGGTGATTCTGGGAACTTCCTTGCAATGACACAACCATGCTTTTGGCATTTCTTGCATTTTTGGCGGGTTGCAGTGGCACTGCAAATGTTTGCTCAGTAGATGAAAATGGCGAATTACTTTCAAAATTAGATTAGACAAATATTATTCATATCTGGACTTCCAATGCAAATAATCGAGCCCTGGGAATTTGGTGGTTGGAAGAGGAGCATATGTGCTACTCATAAATGGTATTACAGGGCATCTCGCGGGACTTTCTGATAAACTTTACAACAAATGCGCCCTCAGTTTACAGGAGATGAGCTGGAATAACAATATCTGCAGTGGATGCCAAACCTTGTCAGCATTCCAGGCAGGGGTTGCCCTAGTTTTTTTTTTCAGTTGTTCCATTTGTTGCCCTTTTTCATATTTTATTTAATTGTTGGGGGTTTGTAATAAACTTTATGGTTCTTCGTTTTTAAAGAGAGAAAGAAGGATTCGTCGTTTTTTATCAGAAATTGTTGTTATAAACATAAAAAGGTAAATAATTTCAAAATAACATTAAAACATAACCCCCACACTTTTCTATCATTACAGTTTATTGCGTTTTCAGTGATTTAAAATGCTTACATTCTGCAGACTTTTATGTTTTATATGTAGTTTTAACATATGCGATAATATAAGAAGACCTTAATACATGACTGGCGATGGATCAAGAGGGTATTGGATTTTAACTCCTCTGTTTAAATCATAATCAAACAGGCAAACCATACATAAATTGACTAAATTATGTCTTTTTTAAACTTAATTCATCTCAACAGACGATTTTAGATCTTTTGACAAGCAATTTTAGTTTGTTATTTTGGATTCGAGCTAACCACATGAGTGGAGGAAACAGATACAGAATAGCTGTTCACCATTTTATGATATACCACCAACCGTCTGTTTGCAATAATTTCCCACATTTCGTGGCCAATAGTCAGACGTACATAAATGTGGGTTTAATGTTTACTGTACATCACTAAGTCTATGTATACATGTATGCGGCTTACAACATCCAACAGCTGATTTGCAGCAACCATTTTTGCACACCTTCTCATTTCAATGTACTTCTGACTTTCTACAAATGACACTGCTATTTGTCAATTAATGTTTTGTTATCACTGATCAAAATCTTGCTGTCGCAAATCAGACATCATGTATCACAAATTAAAGCAGTGGTTCAGACATTTCTGAACTATCTCAATTTATAGCATCTCACGTCCTAATATTGCATTCCTTATATTCAACCCTACTTTTGCGTGTTTGACCATTCTAAGTATAACACATTACCACTAGTCTGTAAATAAAGCATAGTAGTAGTGTAGATCAAAGGTCAAAGTTGGGGTTTTACGTCCCGTTCAACAGCCAGGGTCATATTGGGACAGGTCCTCAGAATTGCCACTTGTGGGACTCGAACCCACAGAGGTGACAGCCTATGATTAGATGCCAAACTTGCTAACCACTAGGCCACTGAGGACCTCTAGTAGTAGTGTAGATGATTTAGAACTAACGTAGTGGGTATGCAAGTTTAGGCATCCTTAACTTTGTCATTTATGAATTAACACCTGTATTTTGTGTTACGAGTAGTTGTAGGTTAAGGTCAACTTAAGTTGTATACTGGTTAACAACTGGTGATGGTTATACATATGTATATAAAATGAATACTCCAAATGCTTTGAATCACTTTGTTACTGGGTTGTTTCTACTGCACATGGAGAGACTGGCCCAGTTTTTTCTATCCTCAACCAAAAATAAAATTGCTGTCTCAAATCAGACATCTTTTGTCATATATTTGGAGTCGGACACATTGTAAACAACCAAATCTTAATGAGAAAACGGGGAAAATCACTGTCACAAATTGGGCATCAGATGTCGTAAGCCACATAGCAATAGTATACAGACTAAGTGTTGTACGCCACATACATAAGTACACATGAGTACACAGACTAAGTATTGTAACCCACATACATGAATACACAGACTAAGTGTTGTAGGCCACATACATGAGTACACAGACTAAGTGTTGTAGGCCACATACATGAGTACACAGACTAAGTTTTGTAAGCCACATACATGAGTACACAGACTTAGTGTTGTAACCCACATACATGAATACACAGACTAAGTATTGTAACCCACATACATGAATACACAGACTAAGTGTTGTAGGCCACATACATGAGTACACAGACTAAGTTTTGTAAGCCACATACATGAGTACACAAACTAAGTGTTGTAAGCCACATACATGAGTACACAGACTAAGTGTTGTAAGCCACATACATGAGTACACATGAGTACACAGACTAAGTATTGTAAGCCACATACATGAATACACAGACTAAGTGTTATAAGCCACATACATGAATATACATGCTAAGTGTTGTACACCACATACATGAGTACACAGACTAAGTGTCATCGGCCACATACATGAGTACACAGACTAAGTGTCATCGGCCACATACATGAGTACACAGACTAAGTGTTGTAAGCCACATACATGAGTACACAGACTTAGTGTAATAAGCCACATACATGAGTACACAGACTAAGTGTTATAAGCCATATACATGAGTACACATACTATGTGTTGTAAGCCACATACATGAATACACAGAGTAAGACCAGTGATTTGTTGATGCAAATGTGTAACCACAAGTGCACATCTCCATGTGTGCTATCCACCAAATATGATCAGTGATTGTCGCCATTTTTGTCTGTAATAAGAGGAAGTTGTTCCAAAGTGAAAATTGGGTCCCAATCAACGGCCAATGTCATATTGGGACAAGTCCTCCACATTGTCACTTGTGGGAGTTGAACCCACACAGAGGTGACAGCCTGTGATTAGATGCCAAACCTCCTAACCCACTAGACCACTGAGGACCTCGAGGAAATGTGTCCATTTCAAATAATAATTTTAATGGCCCATAAGCAATTGTGGTCGTTTTTCTTTCAAAAGTGCTTGTATATAAGCAATTTTATATTGATTTTGTCAGTTTCCATTTTATTTACATCACTATACATATATTTCATAGAAATCATTTACATGAGAACATGATCATCTCAAACTGTGTTTGGTGATCGCTAGCGTGGAGAAATACACTAAATGTAATTGCTTGAAAAAAATACTGTCTGTGCCACAACAATTCCAACTCATTATGGAAATTGAATTGAAATAGTATGGGAAAATATTTTATTATCAGTAGTAAAAAAGCAAAAGTTAAAACAATGAAGATATGCCCAAATACTGCCCTAGTGGGAATAAACACAAACATATACATTGTCGTATATGCGTCAAGATTTTGTTGCCCATCGTTTTATCACAGATATTACCAAGGGTCATATCGCGAGTACTAATATTATTAACTAAGAAAAAAACATGTGACATATATGCAAATACTCAGTGAGATGGTAGTACATCATGCGTGTCTTGTTTGCCTGTCTCTGTTTATGTGTGTTTGGTATTTGTAAAAGGTATCAATGAAAACATATTTCTCATTTGGTGGAAAAAAGAGTTAAAAAATGTAAAAATGCATTTCTGAAATAACAGTATTTTGAAGACAACCATATGCATATGGGTTAATATTGTGGTTTACATAATCAAGCAAACCTATTCAGTGAGACCTTTGAGTGTGAGTTTTCAGTCTTGGTTTAACGTAAAAGTGTGTTTTGATGTTCTACTTGTAGGAAATCATGAAATCCAACTGGCTGCTGAATTGTTACAACTAATCAGTGTCACAATGAAATCCTCTGTAAACCTTTATATTCACACCACAATATTCTGTCACTGCTTTGACTCCCATATATTAACTAGAAAGCTCTCGTATATTGCAGACCTCCACCAGAGCATGTGTCCAAAAGTTTTGGATTTTTTTAAATCCAGAATATGATCCAGATCTTCTTAAAATGCAATCACTTCTTCCTTTGACCAGGTCCTGCTCATGTAAAAAAATTCATGAAGATGTCCCCATTAGTTTTTGAATAATTTCAAACACAAACCAAAAATCATTGAAAAAACATCGAAAATGGTATCTTTGAAAATTCGGGATTTTTTATTCCAGAATATGATCTAGAGCTCTCTCAAAACTTAATTATTTACTGATTGGTCAGGCCCTTCCACATAAAAAAATGTCAAACAGATCCATTCATTAGATTTGGAGTAATCGCAAACACGGACAAACAGGCAGTCAGATAAATACACGCAAAAACATAGCCTCCTGGTGGAGATAATTATATGACACTTGGTATGTATATATGTTAGAATGTTTATATTAAACATAAGATGAAAAGGATAAAATCATTCTTCCGGCCTAGTGATTAATATGCCTGGTGCCTATTTTTGGTTACTTTGGGATAAAGTGACTCAAAGTATTTTAACTACCCTGAAGAGGATGTCAATCTGACACAAGTATACTTCCCTAGCCACTGTCAGTAGTTATCAGTACTCCAGGGTGAAGAGAGGCATATGTGTGTTAAATGCCTTGTCCAAGGGTATAATCTCCATGATTGGCCAAAGTTCAAACCCCAGACCTTTCCCTCTCAAGTTCAGTACCCTAGCCACAAAGCCATAGAGACCAGCAAGAGAGGAACAAGTACAAATAAATGGTGATAAACCCTTGAACTTTATACATAAAATATAATAATCTTCAACATATTAGATACATTTTAGTCATTAATCTATACACTTCTTTATGATCTATACTGTTCCCTGCCTTCTCAAACTATACTAAGCACTGATTTTACCAGTCATCAGTGGACGTATTGCACTCTCTGGTTACCTTCTGGTTGTTCTCTACCATTATTGTGTTTTGCAATTAAAAACCCTATTCTTCTCTGTATCTTTTGCTGGTTGAAATAGCAGCATAACAAAAAGTGGGGTCTCTATAAAAACAAATTCTCACTGAAGTCATTTCTTCACTTGTTCTAAGCTCACAATACAAGTATTTACAGAGCTAATTATGTCTCATTTTACTTGAAGACAGCCAAATCTAGCAGAATAAGGACTAATATGGCTGCAAATGCCTATTGAATGTCCACACACCCTGGAGAAATCCCCTCACAGTAATGACTGTTAAGGAACTATGAAACTTCATTTACTCCCTGGAAAACTCCAGGGATTCTTTTCTTTAAAAAGGCTAATTATCCCAGAAAATGGCATTGTATTGTATTTTGGGACCCAGTGGACTGTAGGGGTATACTGGTTTCAATGGTTTACTTCCCATTGTTATTTCTCCAGATGTAAATACAATATGTTTCCTAGCATTCACGAAACTGATAAAAATGAGAAAAAAACTGCTATAACATGCTGGCTTTAGTTCAATGCACTTTGTTGTATGCATTGGTTCCCTTGTCTTTTTTAGCTTTTTTATACATTTTACCCCAATGAATAGAAGACCCCTTTTTTCACTTCATGTTAGTGATCTTTGTCTAAAGCACTGAGCATATTGATGAGTCTCTGTTACATTTTGTTACATATACCCTATATTTGTTAATTTAACTAAATATCATATTCTGTGAGAATGATTCTTTCCATCACCAAGATAGCGCCCCCCCCTCCTGCTCCCCACCCATTCAATTCACACTTTTTACAATAAGACTCATCGCTGATACTCGCGCGCATGGAAACATGTCTTGTAGAGTATGTCATTGTGTCACAATTGCTCTCTCATGTATATGATCATTTTGCTTCATTATCCTTTCTAATAGGTACCCATAAGATTTGAAGTTGTTCAAAACCACACAAACTGGGATTAACCAGTTTGAGTCAAACGATAGTTACATTTATAGAACTTTAAAAAACAATTTATAGAACTTTCTGATTACTTCAGGGATAACTTACAATACAGTGACAACGCTTGACCAAAATAGTGATACATGTACGATACATTCTGTCACGTTATAGAACTATGGTAATCTTTCTTTCCATTATAATAAAATTGTAAATAATATAGAGACTTTTATTTATCATAGTGAAGATTTGCAGACTCTCTCCCTCAGTCTAACTGATACTGTTAAACTACACCAGAATTACATCAGAGGAGTAAAACCACAGCAGCCTTCATGTAAAGATATAATGTAGATTAATTGATTTGGGATTTAATATCCCATTGTATAGCTCATATCATAACAGTTAAAGTGATGGAGGAAAGCAGTACATACTAGTTGGTTAACATACTGCACTCTGGCCTAGTGGGTAACACACTCACCTAGGAACACAGAGGACATGGGTTCAATCCCACGTACAGGCTGATACAAAGTGGCTCGGATGACCAATTAAAATGGCAGTCCTCTGTCATTGGGTTCTATTCCCAGTGGCAGGTTAAAGAACGTTGAAGGACATTGATAAATGGTCATCCTTGAGCCTCTGTCTTTCAGTTAGGGGAATGTTTGAGAGTAGGACTGTACTTGTACAATCAAGTGGGTGATAGAGTGCTTTGGGTCCTGCAGTACATGCAGTATAAATACAAATACATACTGAAAACCAACCTGGGGGCCACGGTGGCAGAGTGGTAACACTCTCGCCTCCCACCTCTGCGGCCGGGGTTCCATCCTCGTCATGGCCGTAAGTGGGAAAGCTGGTAGTTGCTTGCCGTTGGTCGGCAGTTTACAGTACAGAACCCTAGTGAACTGTATGTACTGGTTTCCTCTGCCCTTCCAACTACCCATCGTGATATGACCTGTACAGTGTTGAAAGCAACGTAAAACCCCAAATAAAAAAAAATAAACAAATGAAAACCAACCTATACTGGCAAGCAACTTCCAACTTTCTCACTTCCGGTTGGAGGGTGGGTGGGTCAGAAATTGATACTAAGACCTGGGCGTTGGGAGATGAGTGTGCTTACCACTACATTAATGTGACCCAAGTATTAATATATCAAAGGCTGATATTTTTCATTCTTCTAAAAATGTGTGAAAGCCCTATTATGTGTGTTTATTCTTGAAATTCGTACATGAAATACACACAATGGATTTAGACTATCCAATGTGTTTATTTCATCTACGAATTTCAAGAATAAACACACATAATAAACACACGCTATGCTCTTTGTTACTTTTTCATTTGAATTTATTTATTCATTGCAGTATGTTTCATCTTCTTACTTACCCATTTCAATATATTCTTTTGTATGTTTTCACTTCTTACTTATTCATTTTAACATTATTTATTCACTTTATATATTCACTATACTGTATTTTGTCTTATAACTTATTCATGGAAACTGTTGTTGTTCCTTTCTTGTAAAGTCAAACGGGTTATTTGCCCCACTTGACTATTTAATATTAACAGGAATTTCGGCTGAGCTAATGACAGTGTAACTTTTTAAACCTAACCCATATATCTTACGTCATTGTAACGTCATTATGTTAATGAAGCCGAAATATCCCGATGATTATACACGAATGGTTCCTTTATGTATGAATCTAAACATAAATAAAACATAGAGTGTTTTCAAATCTTCCCAAGCCAACTGTGTACAAATTAATGACATGTGTGCCTATTCTTTAATAATGATCTTGGATGTTCAGACAAAAACACCCAAATCTGTGATTTGGTCGCATATGTGTCAAAAAACTGCTCCTCGTGAGATGCTTTGTCATAATTACGTCACAGGTCAAATGGGGTAGAAACTAGTGTGTTTTCATAGAGCATTTCAAATGTGGTATCAGGTTAAATGTAGCGGTGTAATCTTACATTAAAAAAATATAAGAAAAACTACCTATTGTGAGCTTAAGTCTTAGTCTTAATGTCACAATTCTATGTGTGCTGTTATAGTGAAAGTTCTTTACACTGCATAATATATATATAAATGAAATAAAGTTTATTTCAAAACACTGAATCAATTTACATGTAAGGTTTTATACCATTCAAAAAATTATCAAAATAAGTTGATAGCCAGATCAAGATTTAAGGTTACATTAAATTGCTATAGTTAGTGTGTATCAGTTTTGAAACCCCATTTACACATTTACATTGACTTGTGTCAGGTTAAGCTTTTAATTACTGGGCTTCATATCACCTACAGATGTCCAACAATGCAGATGGAAGGTTGTTATGTTGTCAGTGAGATTCAACATTTACTTGGGATAGTTTAATTACACACATGCCTTATTTTTATTTAGCCCCCAAAGGATATCATAGTTTTAAGTCAGTGCTGATTGAGTAGTGACATCTCTTTAATTTTAACTTGTCTTTAGAATTAATTAACACTGGCCAGTCAATACAAATAACTGTATGGTGTTGCGTGAACTGATAAAATAGTTATTGTAACAGACTCACAACAGATATTAATGTGACAAATTTAGTTCCAAAGCTACTGAAAATTTGCATTACTTCAAGACTAAAATGCCATGTTGCAAAGAGAAGGGCGTTTCAATTTTTAATATGTAATTATATAAATACTATGACTATACATATTACTATTTCATACACATGATTATAAAATCATAGAATAATATAAAAACACGGGCATTAAGAGCCGTCTTCCAATATTCCGCCTTTAAGTAAAGTCATCCTCAATTCCACACACAAAACAGGCCACTGGATTAGATTTTTTATAATATAAAGCCTCCTTTTAGTTCACTTGAATTCTAATCTTCTCAAACTAATATCTTCAATTATTCCTCACTGCAGTCCGTCGATTATGTACTGTCTTTTCCCACGCATTTCTGCATATAAACTGGCAGGATTTGGGATAATTATGGTTCTTTTGTGCAACATAAATTCAGTCGTTAAAGCAGGCACCATCATAGGCTGTTGTAATAGCTTTAAAACCTTATTACAATACCAACGGTGCATTTCTTTAAAAAAGAAATGAGTATGAGATTTTTCATAATTTGTTAACCTTTCCAAATTTCAATTCAATTTATAAGAAGTTTCCTAAATGAAGTTTCAACGTCACCAGCTTATGTTTGTCCTTAATTAGTTCTCTTCAGTTTAGTTTTCTTCAGTTTAAGTAATACTGCCATTTAATTGAAATATGATGCACTGCAAGTATTTAAAATTACTGGTCTGTAATGAACCCTCTGTAATATATGATTCAAAATAAGACTATTTGTGTCCAGACACTCTTGCTGATTCCGCCGTTGGTTACACATATGCAACTAACTTTGTCTAACAAAAACCTAGCCTCGTTACAGGGTCTCTTATTCATTTCACAAAGTCTAATTTTAGCACCTCTTGTAATAGCTAGGCCTAGGGTAATATTTAGGCGAACCAATTGATATTTCACGCCATATAACATGAGATGTATAGTAATAATAATAATATGACCTTCCCAGACATCCAGATGGATCGTGTAGAAGGATTTGAAAGCAAATGGGCCTTTAAATTGGCCAGTCTTACTATATCATCCAACAGTCCTAAATTCTTGTTTTGTCACTAACTATGTGTTTTCTCCTTTTTTATCCACGGCTTTTACCATACACTATATCTATACTTGAATATACTAAGGTGTAGGTAAAAAATAATAACAGCGAACCATTTGGAATAAATTTTACGAAAAAAAGGTTCATATATTTCGAAGAAACAACAATTTCATTAAATTTGGAGCCATAGACCAGAATGTGTTCACATGTGGAATGAAAGTTTAATCTATGTTGGAGCCTTAGAAGAACATACCGACTTGTGAAAGATATATTGCATTTATTTTTGAGTCATAATAAAGGCTAGGCGACTGTCTTTTTTCCTCCGGTTTGCTCCTCCTCTTTCCGAAGGACTCAGGTGGTTGGTTAACTGTTTATATTTCATAAGATTCATCCTGGGATTTAAAACTGGGTCTCTGGAGGGTTTGAATGCCCATCCTACTCCAAGAAAAAGCCTGGAGGCTTATCCTCAGAGGATTTAGATCACCTTCTATTGTGAAACATCAGCAATACTGCAAGATGCATTAATATTAATTTATTGAAGAGACAGATTGCAGTTAGTTTTTCACATATATAAGTAAGGGAAAATCATGAATAAGTCATATTTGTTAAATGATCATATTTATGCAGATGTTGTGTGCCCAAAATGTTAAATTAAAACAAAAAGTAAAGTAACTAAAGGTATCTCAATGTTTTCAATATTTTTGACAAACTGTACACTTTGATGATAAAATAACTCTTCCTTATAAATAGAGTTACTGCCAGGAATGTATATAAATACATAATAAATACACACAGGTCAATTATAGGGTGTATATTTACACATGTGACACATGCCCAGATGGTTTCTCATGATAACTGAACAACAGGACTTTTTGTGGGGAATACCATATCGAGGTCGCGAGGTTATAATCTACACATCGACTGTAACTTGTTTTTAAGACGTGTTGTTGTATTGTGCTTTTCAGTTACTTTTACCTTTTTATTATTTTTCTCACGATCATGGAGCTAGTTTTCATTCTTGTTTAATCATGCACACCTATTTTATGTGTTATAGAATATGGTGCCTCATTGACTGATTTAGATATGACTCAATCAAAGCAGTAAATTTGAATAAGACCTTGTTTCAGTGATCAACAAAATAAATACAGCCAATCATATCAAGATTGTGTTATAAAAATAATTGGAGTTGAAGCTGCTCCATCTCGAGATTGTTTGAGCAATCTTGAGATAGGAGAGCAATCTTTTGATGACGAGATCGCGCCAGTACCATCTCGAGATGGCGCCGATCAGTACTTTGTGCACAACAATATCATCTAAGAACCCTAACAGACCCACAGAAGTGTCACTGCAGAGTGCATGTGTTGGAGCCCAGCTTAAGATCGATATTGAACTATGCCTAACAGCAATGTAAATGTTAGATTGTTTACTTTTTTGCATTACATTTGACACTGATTCTCAGTTTTCTTGAAACCCCCCAATTTTGGGCTTAATTAACAGATGAAGTTATTGGCAATACGTTTTATTGTATTAATATTGCCTCGTAAGTTCTAACTGTCCAAAGTAAGGGAACTTACAAAGTACACAATTTCTCCATAGTGATCTATAATGCTGATGTATTCCTCCACCACAAAACTTAATCATCTCAATATATAACCCTATAGCTGTTGACAAAATATTAAACATGCACCCTAGTTCAAAACACCAAAATTCCTATTTTGCACCGTGAAAAAAACTTACAAAGATTACATCAATTTTCTCCCAAGGGAACACTTATTTGCAGCTACAAAATTCAAAATTCAACACACAAAAAATCTAACGAGAAGGAAAAAAATAATGCCAGTGATACAAACTAAAGTATATTTTGCTGTTTGGGACTACATTGCTGCACAAAATGCTTTTACATTCTTGTGTAATTGTTTTGTGGGGGGCGTCCATAAGTCTGTACATTACACCTGCTCCATTTAGAGCAATTCTGTCAAAAAGGGATAAAACACTGACAAAAAATTATAACACAGTGAGAGAGAGAAAATATGGGAATGTGTAAATTATGTAAAATAACTCTGCCTTCCAGAAAAAAAATAATAGAGACTTCTAGAAAAAAAAAAGAATAAACTAAAAATAACAAACCAACACTCACATCCATCAAGAGTAGATTCAGAGACGGGGGAAAGAGAGAGAAGTGGTATGGTTTTTTGTTATCTCTATGCTCATTGGCTGATGTTGAATAGACTCTGATTGGCTAAATAATCGGATTGTCCCCCTTGTAGCGATTATGGCCGGTTAAATGAGGGAGTATTCTTCTGAGAGTGGAAGCAAGTGGGTTTTATTATAAACCCCCTCTGTTGATGCACTTGTGTGAAAAGGGGGTTACCACAGAAAAAAGGCCTCATAATACACTTACTTTCTGGTTGTTTTGCCTGTACAGGTGAACAGTGGCTACTCAAGAGAATTAGAGACATATTGTGCCAAAGCCTTTTGAGAGGTGACTCCGTTTTCTCAGGTATTTTTTAAAGAACAGGGTGGGTTTATACAAACCGTCGCCATAAAATTCACAGGAATCTGACCGGATACACCCGGAAGTCTCTTATGACTCTGTTGGCTGAGATTTTGTGTCTCCAAAGGGGACCCAGGAAAAACTGCCAAATTGAGTTAAGTACCACTGGAGGACACATATAACACTTAAAGGAGATATATCTCATTAAAAACTTACAAGTGCGCGAGTTTTTAGTGGATAAAACACTTTGTAATATTTATATGTGTTTATAGAAGGAAACACAAAACATTAGGCTGACACAAAGAAGTCAGTTAAAAGAGAAGGACATTTTCTTGGACCTGGGACGTGGAAATTTTTAGATTAATAGATATTTTAGCCGAGTGTGCTTAGATAGTTTTGTTACTACAAAACGCGTGCCACCTTTTTATATGTCACGTGGCTACACACACGTTGCGCACGCGCATTGCTTTTCAATACTCTCAGCGGGCGGGAAAAAGCAGACGACATTTTTTTCTACACTCCGTCCCCTCAAGGAGTAAAGATTGCATGTTATTCATCACTTGTGGGACACTATAGCTGGTTATAGCCTCTGAAACGGAGAGGAGTAGCTAAATAAACACACAAATAAAAAAATAAACATTAAAGGGCAAAAGGGAAGCACGAAGGGATTATTGTAGAATTTAAGGTGGAGAGGTGAACATAATAAAAAGGGCCCCAGAGCGGGTAGCAGAAGGGGGAAATCCCTGAGTCTAATCTACAGGACTAATCTAATTGAAATATTCCTACAGGGGTCTTCAAAAGCTGTTACAACAGGAACACTGCTCTGGGACAGAGTAACTGATAGTGTTTATTAACAAAAGGGCTGTTGATAGACAATTAAAAAGGCCCTTTTTAAAAGGAAAAATAGAAAAAGCAAATATTTATTGATAGTTTCACACAGGGTGTTTTGGTAGAATTAATAAATGTGGATAAAAACTTTAAAAAAAACACTTTAAAGAGGACAAGAGTACTTGTCGAATAAATAACAGCTTGAAACATTATTTTTATTTGGGAGTTGAAGGAACTATAAGAAAAACAACTTGCAGTTATTTTCTTCAGCCTGAATATTTTTTTGATTAAATAGTGAAGCACACACAGTATTAATGTACAGCATGTTTTCAAATCCGGATCCTTTGCAAATTTCAATGCAACATAGAGCATCCCACGGACACCCCGTAATGGGGACAGGGATGAAGGAAGAACCTTTATCTAACCAGCTGGGATCTGTACGGAACTGGATGCAGAATCAGATCTCCCCTCCAGTGGCAATCCCACAGGACACCAGCAAGTGAGTTTTTTATGGATATCTTTGCTTTTATTGTTCTAAGTGTTATAATAGATATGAAAAATGTTTACTGGACATGAAAGAATCTGCATCATTCTCATGTCTATTAACTTCAGTCTTTCTAGGAATTGTAATCACAACTTAAGTTATGGCCAACCCAATTATTCTATTACCAATATTTATCCTTTATTTTTAAAACAGCATGTTTAGTGTTTTGAGAACTCCCAATTTTTCTATTGCCAATGTTTTTGTTTTAAAAGACAACAGCTGTTTAAATTTGGTTAAAAATTTTGGGAACAATTTCACAGTGACATTTAGAGAGTTGGTCTTTGAAAACAGAAACAAATTTAGACAATATTTGGGGTGACCACTAAAAAATGATGTAATGACTTGACAAGCAATAATGTCTGAGTTTTGTGGCACAGGTCATTGAATTTTAAAAACACAAAATGTTTTAAAGACAAACAAATAAATGGAGAATATCTGACTCACTCTGTAATGTCAGTTGAAAAGTTACATCATTTAGTAATTATTCAGTTTTCCAAATCACATAATTCAAAGTTTCTAAATTAATGTAAATATGCACGAAGAAGATGGGCTTTCAGTTTATTTGTCCAGCAAAAGAACTGCTAGAAGTTAAAATGTGTACCATATATTTGTGAAGTTTAGTTACAGCCGAAGTTTGAAAAGATAAAACTTTTTGCATGTTTTAGTACAAATTTCCAAAAATAGTGTGTTGTATTAATTGCATCCAGAAATTGTGACAAGATTGGCTTCTAGGTCCTTTGATTTCAGTCAAATATACACTTGGTTTCTAACACAAATTGAATTGTCAGAATAAGAGTAGATTTTGGGAACAAGAATATGTAAATATATTCTAAAAATTGTCAAGACCATAGTGACAAAATAGACACAATAGGTATGTAAAATGCGGAGGCACTATAAGCATTTAGCAGTAGATCAGCATGTTTGTGGGAAAACCTATATATACGTACATACTTTAATGATAATTTTGAAAAAAAAAATCATCTATATATTTTTTTAGAAAATCGTAAAATTACCGACCATGGACAAATTGTAAATCTGGTACACTTTATAGATAAATATACTCATAATTCATGAAAATGGTATAGATAGTATGACGTCATAATGATGATTTCCAATGTCACTTTTTAACCGTGTACCAGAAAGAAGACTAATTTGAAATCTACTGATATCTTTTCGGATTCGGTATTTTTAAAGAACCATCAAGGGAACAGAACGTCAAGAGCTTTCATTGTGTTATCATACTTCATGTTAAGCATTAAAGTAATTAATTACAGAGAATAATTTTTAAAATGATTATTCAATAAAAAAGTGAGAAGACATGATTTCATCTCAATCTAAACTTTACAAAATTACCAAAATAAAACTGACAAAAAAATATATATGTATCAAATGAGGACAAGCAAAATGCATTATTTTCCACATAAACTAAATGTAAGTAAGGTAAATATCCATTTTAGCCTTGAAGTCAATTGTCTTTACCTTCTAGGTAAACTTTATTGTGTTGAAGGAGTTCTCTATAAAAAGCTCTCAATGCAACAATATCACAAGTCACAAAATACACAACAAGAAAGAACTTCAATTCATCCCCATCTCTTTTTCTCTTTCCATATAAATGAGGTTATTCCACATTTACAGGCCATAATTGTGTTAATTCATGGCAGAGTTGATAAAATATGGATGACTTTATAAAAGAAGACACCACGTGAGTTGAATTAAGAGAACAAGAGAGAGAGAGAGAAACAGAGAGGAAAGGTCCTTTATTATAAAGAGAGGGAACTTGTTTGCTAACCAGATTTAACCAAACTAGCCTTTCCAGGCTATGACCAAGGGTTCCTTTTAAGTGATATGTGGTCGGGATTATAATGTATCACAATGTGTTTGGATTGTTAAAAAATGGATTATATTGGCAAATATTAGTTGACTTCAGTCACAGCATATTGAATTCAAATGTTGGTACAATGATGTACTACACTTCTTCGAAGTATTAACCAAGTGACTATCCTGTGGATTATACAAATAAGTTATATGAAAGCTGTATGTATGAAACAATCATATTTTACTTGCCTTGAAAGCTGATTACAGAGACCTTTTATATTTTATTTTGAAAATACTATTGGGGATCGGTTAAAAGTTGATTATGACATAATTTAATAATTTTAACATTTTTGTGATATTGTGTAGACTGTACAAGGTAATTGAATTGTTAGTCAAGTATTTGAGAAAGTCTTTTAATTCTCTATGAAGTGCACAGCATTGATAGATACAATTACAATTTACAAGACTTGAAACCAATGATCAATAAATTGGAAACAAAGTTTAAGATGACATCTGCTCTTATCACTGTAAAACCATTGGGTGTAAATTGCGAGGTCTACCATTTAAAACGACAGGGTTTGCCGTTTTAAATGGTTTGGGGGTTAAAATGACAGTGAACACAAATACCAAGTATCTTTTCACTGTACATCTGAACATATCAACTTTATTTCGTATGTTAGTCTTGTAATTTTTGTGTGTCAACATAACCTGAAGTAAGAAAGTTGTTAGTTGTTTGATAATACTCAGTGACTTATAGTTCCAAATGGTGATCAAATGGTAGGCACTGGTTTCCTCCACTCTGTATAACTACTAATTGTAATATTACCCACACAATTCATCCAACCCAAGCTAATCATAAAATAGTGTCAGTGACTTTGAGATGTCAATGTTGGAGCCCAACTTAGGAGTCAGCCCATCTTAAGATGGGCTATAGCCCAACTTAGGATCCTAAGATGGGCTACAACATATCAGCCCAACTTAAGTTAAAAATTCAAGTATGATATTTATGCAGAATATAATATAAACTATTTACAAGGAAATTATTTTGCATGAAAAAGATGACATTTACATTGATACACTTAACTGATCCCTGTGCAGAAGTACTTTTTACTTCTTTTTTTATTTTATACAAATATTTTTAATTTATCTTACCTCAACAAAAAGTGTTTAATTGCAGAAACTAAGATTAATTGTGTTTCCTGAGCCTTGAGAAGCATTAAAATATTCCTTTGATGTTGATTGAATTGTCTTTCATTGGAATGATTTCTTAATTGGATTTGTGCGTATTGTTTCAACATTCTATTGATGTTGATATGTTTCACTTGGAGTGGGTGAAGTACATAGGGGGGAATATCCCAAATCACAAAGTGAAGCAATTCAACATCAAAGTAATTAAGCAGCCCATTAGGGACGCTTATCTGTTTTCACGTAAGTTCGACTGATCACCTCCGCCGCCACAGCCGCAGGACTATGGTCTTCCTTGAATAACTTCTTAGGCTTTCAAATTTTTCTTTCCTTCTTATCTTTCTTTAAAACTATAAAAAAATTTGGGATACTTTGCGGAGACCTTAAGCTTTACTTAAGGTAACCTTAAGCATTTTTCAAAAACACCCCGCCATCGCATTTCGGAAAAAACAACACACACCTGTGCTATACAATTTATCAGGTACATTCTAGACCAAATTTCAAAGGTCGGAAAGGATTTTCTGATCAATCGGACCATAGATGCCTGAATGGGAGGCGTTTTATTTTCGTAAATTTTTTTTAAATGGGAACATGGTCTGTATCTCAAAAACGGTCAGGATTTTGGTGTTTTGTTGGATAACTTATTCAGCTACTTTTTGATAGTCTTTCACATGCCGAATTTTTAGCCCTGTATCTGCAATCTTAAGGTCACCTTAATGTCAAAAAAAGGGGTTTTTAGCCCTCCAGTTCACTTAGTTTTTCACTTTTGTCAACCAAACTTGGCACATATATTAAGATTTGCCAAAGTAATATCCTGACTTTATGGTGACCTTAAACTCAAAATGTTAATGGACCTATGGCCTGCTTAAAGTCACCAAATTGGAATAAAATCCTCTGGCTCCTTTCTTTTTCCATTTTTATATCTAAATTATCACTGGTATTAAACTAGATAAAAATAATACTTATGGTCGCCTTAAACTCTCAATATGAATGGAGATGTAGCCACCTTAAAGTGAAATAAGGGGGTTTTCAGCCTCAAACTATCTTATTGTTCAACTGACCTCAGTTAAAATTTGCACACCTATAAAGGATGGCAAAAGGGACACTGTTATTTTATAATCAACTTAATGCCCCAATATGAATGATGTTATGGCCACCTGAGAGTAACAGAAGGGGGTTTTCAGCCTCCTACTATCTTATTGATCAACTGACATTGGTTAAATTTGCACACTTATAAAGGATGCCAAAAGGGACATTCTTATTTTTCTCCACCTTGAAGTCCACCTGTGGCCATCTTGCAGTAAAAAATGGGTTTTCAGCCCCCAACTGACTTACTGTTCAACTAACATCAGCTAAACTTGACACATTGATTAGGCTTACTCACAGGAAGGTTTCTTTAGAATTAATTTACCATTCATACAATTGTAAGCATCAGCAACATATTATTCTCTACATTGGCCACATTATAACAAAATACCAAAACATAAATTTCACTTACCAGAAGAATGCATACTTTATCCTTAAGCCAAAAACAAGCCTTTGCCAAAACTTCGCAAGCTTTGATATAGTGTTCATATAAAAGCACAAAAAATATCAGTTTAAAACAGATACACACCAGCAGTAGAGAAATAGGAGATTTGTTTTAAACATTATAGTACCAGTTACTTCTAAAATAAGAAACACCTCACATGATTATGAAAATCAAACTGACAATACTTTTTTCCCCACACTGTTCCAGTCTATTCATCTGCACACCAATAATCATCTTGATCAATAAAGAAATTGTTAACTAGAAAATCAAAGTATAATATCCCCACTTAGTAAATAATTTAAAGCCAAATGACTTTATTTAAAAAGCAATATGAAACAGTGGCTATAAACAGGTCTGAAATTTAGTGACTAAATTGTTCTAAATCCGCTGTGTGTAGTGCCCCTAAAAGACATAAGAGTATCATTTGAAAGTTTTGTTTGAAGGATTGCAGTCACACAAGAAAAAACAATGTCCTTCAACACAATTTCCAACGAAAGGGGTATAAAAGCACAAAAGCTTTTCATGATCAGAGTGCTTGGATTGAACAGCCTACATATGGTCTTCATTATAAAGAAACTTAATCCCCTGTTTCAAGTAAGTCTAATCAGAGGGGGGACCTTTGTCTGCCTTTTAAAGTAATCTTATAGTCACACAGAAGTCATCAAACATCCCAAACTATCATAATCTACTACTAAACATATAAATATTTCCTTGTACTATTTGAAAATTATTTACACAAAATGTGAAAGGACTGATTTCCCTTAAAAACTTCCCAAATACTTTCAGATGTTTTAGATGAATTTTATCTGTCTGCATCAGATGACAAAGCTAGCTGAACCAGCAATTGATATAAAGGGTAAATGTTCTTGTGAATGTTCAAGTGTGAGCCTTGTGTTTGTGTATGCCGAATCTATTACTCTACCTGTACTATTGTGTGAGTGAAGGGAGAAAGGACCTTTTCAGTTGAGTTAGGATGTCATTCTACACAGGGTTTCTTTGATTTGGGAGATAAAAAGGGGGTTGCAGGTCACATTCCACAGGGGTTCATTAATTACAGTGTTCAATACACAATACATATAAAATATTGTACAAATCATGGTTTAATTAGCATTATTGAATCTTAATTTGGTCTTGCTTTTGTGCATTATTGAACCGCATGGATCATGATCTTCTACTGTTATTCCTAAGCCTACATTTTTAATTTCAGTTGCTAAGTCATTCATAAATATTCCAATATGTAAACTCATACTTTTCTTTCCCAATAAATCCAGTAACATTTTAGATTGACTTGTTATTTCTTAAATAATTAAATTCCTTTGCGTGAGTATCAGGCCTGGATCTTTCCTAATTTTTTTAATGAATTTTTAAAATAATTTTTTCAGGCATTAAAACTCATGAGTTCATGTAAAATGTAAGTTCATGAGTTCATGTAAAATTTCAGACTTGTAGCTGTTTGCAAAATTATGTAATTTGCATATAAAAATCTGCATATAAAACTATACATTTGTCACATTTTCTGATCTGTGCAAAATTTGCATCAGAGCTAAGAATTGCCTGTGTTTGTGTGTTACAGAAAAAAAAAATTGCCTCTTTGTGTGTGTCCTATATATGTCTGGTTTTGTCCCTTCAGTGTTTCAATTGAAGTGGAGAGGGGTGGGGGAGGGGTGGGGAAGATTTACAATAGACCTTTTCAACATCTCCTCAGTTGACTGAACTTAGGTAAACACTCACTCCTGCATATACAGATTTACTGAAGTGCACACACAAACATTCTTTATTTTTCTCTTAGTGTACATTATTGAGGCACAAATATCACTTAAATTCTATGATATTTAATCACTTAAGTTCTATGATATTTAATACTTTTAGTTATGTTGCATGTTAACTTTAAAAATATTTAATTTACAATTAGAAAACCAGTTTACAACACTGTTCTATATTCACATTGTCCCAGCTTATTAATGGAGAGAGATTGCAATATACATGTACTTGAATATTTTGACAAATTACCCAGAAAAAAATGTTTCTTTAAGTTAAAACAAAGCTTGTTATGGTCATCATTACTTTATGGAAAGTCATAATAAATGCATTAGCAAAGAAAATCCATAAAGATTCCTTATTACATGCATAATTTGTATATGATCAATGAAGAGTATTTTAAATTCAGATTTTGACATATTCAGAAATATTACCTTATACTAATATCTGTTCTCATTACTACCATAAGGAGGTTATGTTTTGGATGTATTTGTCTGTACCTCTGTTTCTTAATACTCGAAAAGACATGAACAAATCTTTATGAAATTTTTTATGTATGTAGGGCCTGACTGAAGGAAATGAAATTAAATCTTGTGAACAAATCCAGATACAACGCATTGATGCATAAAATTGATGTTTTCTATTCGGTTATATGGGTAAATGCTTAATGTGTAAATTATAAATTGGGCTAATATGTGTTACCAAATTTTCATATAAGATAAGCACAGCAAATCTAAAATAATATTTCACAAATATATACTGTATAATTGAAATATCAGTGTTTAAATAAACTAGCACAGTTAAATTTAAGTTCATAATGAAAACAACCAAAGGAGTGTGACCTAAATTAATATTAAACTGGCTGGTCAATATTAAATTTTAGCTTTAAAAACATTCTTGAGTTTATTTATCCTAAGTTGGGCTAATATGTTCTAGCCCATCTTAAGTTAGGCTTAGCCCATCTTAAGATAGGCTACCCAACTTAGGATAGTAAGTTGGGCTATAGCCCATCTTAAGATGGGCTGACTCCTAAGTTGGGTTCCAAAACCAATATATCCTTGCTCTCTCACCATTTCAGTATTGGCCTTGCCAGGGCGCACTTTGAGAAACAGCCTCCAAACAATCTTCGAAAGAGTAACTTCTTCCACTTTGTATTGGCTCTCTATGACAAACAGGGCCAACCGGTAGAAATTGAAAGAACAGCATTCATCGACTTTGTGGAGAAAGACAAGGTAGAGGTAGCGTATTCTCCTTAATTACTGTCTACATTTTATTTTATGCTTTTTGTATGTGTGTTTGTTTTGTTGTTTTGAGTGGTATCTCATTAGTAGTTTTACATATATGAACAAATAGATGCTTGCTATAATCCGTTCATTTTGGGGTTTTGCTTATTCATGACAGTGTTTACATTTCATTTATTAATTTTTATAACATTTCTACACCTTATAATTTGCTGTCATCTTCATTACATTTCTCTTTATGCGCCTGCTCTCCCCTCCATAAGAATTTAATTTTCTTCCTCTTCATACACTCCAGTTCTTCATTACGCGAGTTGGAACCTAAGATACCTATACCTTATCAATAATGTAGACTGATCTGTGGTCTTTTGAATTCCTGCTCGCTTTGTTTAGTAGTAGGTGACAAACACAGCTTTCATACCAGTTTCCTCTATTACAGCTTTGGCATTATTATTTGATTCTAAGCTGTTGAACTAACATTAAGACTAATATGATCTATTTTATATTGATATGTATCCTTTGGACACATAAAATGTATCACAATACCTTAAATGTTATAACATACTGTTAAATTATATTGCTCAGGAAGAAGAGGGTCAAAAGACTAACAATGGAATCCATTACAGATTACAACTCCTATATGCAAATGGTAAGATTAAAGAAGTTCTGCCAGTCTGTCAGAAAACCTTGTATGTTTGGTTATTGGATGCTATGTTGATATTTTACTAGAAATGGTTTTGTGTAGATAGTCAAAGAAGTGATAGCTATTAGTAATAGACAGAAAGCTAGATTTGCAATTTCAGGCTGAGTGACAGTCTAGTTCAATAAGTATGTCAATATTGAACAAATTTGTTTTTAAAAATATCAGCTTTATTTCAATATCACAAAAAAATTTAAAATCTCAGTTTGTCCAATCTCCAATATACTTGACAAATTACATCAATGATTCAGAGATCTGGCACTATGGTTTCTCTGTAATTAGCAAATAATGACAAGGCACACAACATTCCATTGATATCTATAGTATTCTGGCTTCACGATCACTTTTAAAACTTTAGACATTTTGGAAAACTTTACTGAAATCCTACAAACCACAAACTTCTACATTAAGAATAAGTTTTCCACTATAAGCTCTTTGGATTACCCGGTGGTTAACAACTCAACCCAATGTTTTTTGGACCCATAAACTCCCTGATACTATAGGGGTTAAGCACTATGAAAATGTAATTATACTGTAATACCTTCTTGTTGTTTTTGGTTTCAGGAATTCGTCAGGAACAGAATCTGTATGTCAGGTTAATAGACTCTTCTACTAAAGCTGTGAGTCATTAATTCTCTATTTTGTCTTGATGAAATCATAACATCAACTTTAAAACAAACTCCAATATCACTATTCAGAAACGTTCAGCACTTGCCAGTTAAACATATCATTGATTTAATTTAAGAAAATTATACCTGTTGATTTGTAATACACCATAGAATGAAAGCAAACAACCTCTCTGATCTGATATTAATGGACAACAGTCATATATCAGTTGGACAAAATAAAGGCATTTTGGTTAATACTGAAAACTAGTACTTGGACTAAATTTGTTGACAGGTTATATGTTATGGCTCCAAGAATGTGGAACCAATTGACAAAGTGCAAACGGATGTCTTCTGTAATAGTGTTTGAGTAACTTGAGTAATAGAATTTCATTTCACTAGTTCCAAAAGCATTTATATCTCTCACAAACTAATTCAGAAGGGCAAAAAATTAAATAAACTAGACCAGTATGAATGATGTTAGTTAAAACTGTATTTAACGATAACGTAATCTATGTTAAATTAATCGAGAGTCTGGGGTTCACAAAGAAATTCTAGTTTACTGTTGATTAAGTAAATATACCCATCTCTTCTCGTCATTATCTAATTTGAACAATTTATATGAAAATGCGTGAGTGACCAAAATGTTGAAATTTTTTAAGCATTTAATCACTAAAACATTTAATCACTTAGCCCTCACCTATTTTGGTTGGCTGTTTGCACACAAAACCTGACCTTTGACCTTACCTCTCTCTGTGTTGTGTATGTTGGTGTGGATGGTGTAGTGGATAACACTCTTTATCATACCTCTGTGATTCAGGGTACGATTCAAGCATATCTTGTAGTGAGGAAAGTTATTTTGTGAGCTTGATGGATTTCAGTACAGAATTTTGACCAACTAGTATGCACTACTTTCCTCCACCCCCGACTCCCCCCCCCCCCCCCCCCCAAGTATCCACTGTAATATGATCTACAAAATGTGTTAAAAGTGACATTAAACCCAATATCAATCAACTCACCTTTCTGATTGTAAATTCCAATCCAGCTTATGACGACATATCGGATTTACTGAGGAATTTGCTCATAAAACTATAGCTGTAGCAGGGATGTCAAAACCCTGACTTTAACCTTTCAACATGTTTGCTCACTGCAGAATATATTGGTTAAATGTTAAAACAGAACTTTGAACTGGGATTACTTTGTTGAGACCCAGATATTATAACCTGAACATTTGTCACTGGAATTAGATGTATGATGGTTGTGCTTCACAGTCTATTTTTGAAAAGTGTCATCTCATAAAACCACTCTGTCAAAAGGTAGGATGTTAAAAGACATAACACCACCGTGACAGATGACAATTTCAATACAATTATTGATTGGCATGGACACCACTTACAGGCAATTATGGCATGTGCCAAAAGCATATGTCAAATGCCCATGTGACCTTTGAGTCAAGACATACTAATAAAATGAAAAATCATTTGAAACCCAGATACTTGACTATTCAATATGGTGAAAAAAATGTTAGATGTCTTCGACATTGCCTTGTTTGTTTTCTAGGCCATAGCTTACGAGGGCCAGGATAAGAATCCTGAGATGCAGAGGGTATTGCTGACTCATGAAATCATGTGCAGTAGATGCTGTGATAAGAAAAGTTGTGGCAACAGAAATGAGACACCTTCAGACCCAGTCATCATTGACAGGTATAACATTATTACCCCAGTCAATGAGGTTGTGTGATCCTGGTTTGTCTGTTAACAAGATTAGGAAAAAAAACAACACAGATTTACATCAAATTTTCACTTTAGGTGGGAGTTGGTCTGACAAAGGACTGGTTTAGTTTGGGGAATGATCTGTAACCAGTTTTAGATCCAGGATTTTGAAGGAGTTATGGGCCTCGGTAGATGTATTTCTTAGGTACTAGAACTATCTAGTTATCTTGAATCACAGGAGCTGAATATAAACTAAGTCACCGTTTACCAGGCCACCAAAATAAACATACATTACCTAGATCACCGACCCTTTTAAAATGTCCATTCTGCTGTGATTTAAGGGGTCATCGGAGGCTGTATGGGTTATAAAGTTTAGTATCTAATCACTGACTGTCACCTCAGTGAGGGATAGACTCCTGCAAGTGGCAAATGCTGTGGACCTGAACCAATATGACCCTGGCTGTTGAACTTTGTGTACTGTGATTTACATTTTACAAATGTTCATTATCAGGAATACTAACAAGGAAAAAGTATTGGCTATGAAATCAGCCTCTATGTTGTCATTAACACTTTGGAAAATGTGGACCTATCACTCCAACTAGGCTATATTTTGTTGCACTTCTTGATATTGCTGAGGTAAGTGTGTGTGATTACTGGCAGGTGAGAAATGTAAGAAAATAAACAAAGACAGGTCAGGACTTTGTTGATTAATTCATTGTTCTGGGTTTAATGAAAGGCCCTTAACAGAAAGCAAAGTGACCAACAATTGAGTTGTTACCCCTTATTATGTCAGGTATTATGGGGTATAATAGCTATTTACAAGGTAAAACCAGAGGTCCCCACAAACAGTCTGTTGGTTCTTTTGTTACATTGCTAAATCCTTTCAATGAGTTAAAGATCAATCATCCCCATTCATAGGTCAATGGTAAAATCAGTGGGGTTATCAGATTATGACAGCTTCAAACAAAAGCAGTGTGTCAAGTGATAATCATCCATAATATTCAGATGAATGAAATAATAAAAACATATTTAATAAGGTGACATTAATCCATAACAGTGATTTACTGTTGACAAGCATGTATCACAAGTGCAAACTCCATTGTGTTTTTTCTTTAGAAATAATATTCACGGGAGTTAAATAAGAGGATAAAATATATCATTGTTACCAACCTATGTTTACTCTTCTAAGTACAAAACTATTTATTTATTCAGATCCAATTAATTCATTGGGATAAGAAATATTAAATAGAAATAACTTTAAGTCAAGTTTTTTTCAATGTTTACTGAAAAAGTTTTTTTTTTTTTTTTTTTGTAAATTCTTTTGCCAGCATCTTTATTCTTGCTTCACAGAATTATCCAGAGTAGCTTTATAGAAATGCTTAGATTGTGTGTTGTATATCTTCATCAAAATGGTTTCAATAATTTTGTGACGGGTCATTGAATTAGAATTTGCAAAAAAATAAGTGTTCTCTAATTTTCCTTCTACCCCCTCTTTCTCTGCCCTCTTTCCTCCTTTGCCACCCCCCCACCCCCCACCCCCCACCCCCCCCGCACACCACCACTCACAACCCCATTTATGTATCGTACAAGCCTTTATCGTTTTATCTTATTGCTTTGGGGCGCCTTGTTTTTGCATTAGCAAAACCCTTTATTTGTAGTTTGTGATTCCTCAAATGTTTTACGGTATTTTCTCAAAAAAATTGTTTAAAAATATGTGCCCACATGTTACTCACTCATATTTAAAGGTTCAATGATAATCTCGACAGAAAGTAAACCGTTTAAAACGTTTTCATGACAGGTGTCAAAACATGTATCTCAATAATAATGATAGACAGATAGCCCTTTTTATATAGTCCTCCCCTTTTGATCCACAAGGGCCCACAGCAAAGTGTACTTGAATCTGATTTCAAGAGTAGGTGTACTCTTTAGTGACGTCAAACAACAGAAATTATTAAAATATCCGCACGCTTTAAATAATTTTCACTATTTTTTTTGCTTTTATTACATGGATTTTGTCATCATCGACCAAAGTGTCAAGTGTTATTATCAACCTTAAGTTGACCCTCTGTTCAATGTGACAGTTTGAGAAAAATGATGATTTGATCGTGCATAATAAAGAATAAAAAGGGTATTTTGTCAACCTGTTTCCATTGAGTTTTAACCTTGTTTTGGTCATGTTACTGTCAAGTAAACCATAATTTATTTTTGTGTCAATTTTTTTTCTACAAATATTAACAAGACATTATAGCTAACATAGGGTATTCAAAAATGTTATCCTATCATCTAATTCTGAAAACCTGCTTAATTTTCTAAAATTTGATTTCTAGATTATTGTCCTTCCTTTTTAAATAAGGCCACTACTATGTACTAACTTGAATTAAAATATAATAAATACATGTATCAGTTTCCGCATGTTACTTAAAGTTATCAAAGGTTCGATGACAATCTTGATAGCAAATTAAAGAGTTTTCAAAACAACTTTTCAAAAACACGTGTCAAAACATGTATCTCATTTGTAATGACAGGAAAACCGACTCCATTAAGTTCTTTTTCTCCTTTTTTATGCACAAGAGAACACAACAAAGTGTGCTTGAATTTTATTTGGAGACAAGGTTTGTTTTTGTAGTGACATCAAACAACAGACGTTATTACAATGTTCACATGATTTAATAAATTGTTTTTGCACTTTCCGAATACAATTTCCGTTTATTTACAATGATTTTATCATCTTTACACAAAGAGTCAAGTACTTTCATAAACTTTATGCTGACTTGGTATTCAAAATACAAAAAGACCATTAGAGAGATTAATAAAGATTTATTGTACTTAATAATTGCATCGAGTATATTTAGTTACCAATTTTCCATTACCTGTGGGATCCTAACTTTGTTTTGATCATGCAGCTGTCAAGATAACTTCCATTTCTTTTTTACCCCGTCAGTGGGGTATTACAATCAATTCTGTGTGTTTATTTTTCTGGCTCTCTCTATTGTTGCACAATAATCATCAGTTTTAAGTCTTCCTAAAAGATGGTTTAGATCCAGATCTGGATTGTGAATGGAGAACTGTTTTTTTTGTGTGGTTTTTGACAAAATCCACAAGCGAGGGTTTGTGCGATCAGAGGTACTGTTTGTTTCATATTGCTTTATACAGATTTTAGAAAGACACATTTTAGTGTCATTCAGAAATCTTATCACCGTAAGTAGGGTAGATTACCAGTATAGGAGACCAGTGTAAAGTAGCTGATCTATATTTATGGACTATTGCCCTTCACCTCCCCATAAGGCCACTGCTTTACACTAGCTTTAGTACAAGACTGAGCGCGAAAAATTTCTTCTTGATATAAAAGTTAATGTATCAAATCTGAAATTATTATCACCAAATGAATTATTTATTGCATTTATGACCAGTGAATCTGCATTTCTTTTAAAATTTGTTGAATGTATTTGGATGAAAAGAAAAACTTTTCTAGAGAATTAATCATATTACTTTGCCTACTTACACATGTCTTCTTGTCTGTTCTGCTCTATATAATGTTCTGTAAAATGTTCCATCATCACAACATTTTATTTTACTGGTAGTTTCAAAGTGACTTATAAGCCCAATAGAGGGCTGGGTATTTTTTATGTTTGCTGTATTTATTGTTTATGTAAAATATATACATGTCACTATAATAAAATAAATAAATAAAATAATAAATAAAATATATCTGGTTATCAGGTGATTGGGTTATTATATCCCTAGATGAAAGTCGGGTATATACTTGATTCAGGACCATTTCACCACTGCCAATGTCCCCCCCCCCCCCCCCCCCCCCACCATAGAAATGGCCTTGTGTCAGTCCCATTGATCAGTAAGCCATAAAAAAAACAAATAAACACAATTTGCATTTGGGGCATTTCTTACATAACTATCATTGTTGATTCTAAAGTATGCCCTAAGTTCACCTTAACCTAATCATGTTTTTCAGGTGGCCTTAAACTCACAATGTGAAAGACATGATGACCACCTTAAAGTTAAAAGGGGTTTACCCCCTTCTCTAAGATCACATTTTTACCTTTTTCACATATTAAGGTTGACTAAAGAAATATGTCAACTTTCTGCTTATCTTAAACTCTAAATAATGTGAAAGTGCTTAAGTCCTCATTGACAGACTCATTTAGTTTTACCTTTTTTTCAAACTATACATTGACACTGATATTTAAGTTTACTAAAGCAATATCCTGTCAACATAAAAGTTGAACTATAAATTCCATTAAATGAACCTCAAAGTTGTTGTTTAAATGTGGGATTTAGCTGTCACCCTACTGAGATTTTAACTTTTCAAAACAAACTTGAGTCACATTTTAAGATTACCTAAAAGAAAGGTTTCTATATTTGGTGACTTACATGTCGAAGTATTAACATGAGGTTGTGGCCACCTTACAGTCAAAATAGTGTTTTGACTGCAACTTAACTTAGTCATATGGGTTAACTTAGTTATAGTATAACCATATAAATGTCCATGGTAAGGGAATATGTTGGTATCAAGTCAATCCAATCTAATGTTTTTAACCTGATTGCGAAGATTAATCTACTAATCATAATACAGACATTATAAATTATTTTCACATGGAAAACAATTTAAATTACATGACATGTATAAAGATGGTTGATTGTGTATTTGTAGATTCTTTTTAAAGTTCTTCATGAAGTGCAATCAAAATTGTCTGAAAAATGCCGGCAATCCCAGAGATATGAGGAGATTTCAGGTGAGGAATCTTTTCAACAAAAAAGACTTGGAGTCAAAATTATAACCTTGAACATATAGCAATTGTGTTTAAAGTGGTCTCCATGATGTAGCGGTCAGTGATGTTTTTAGAATTTACCATTTTGTTAAACATGGCTTTTTAAACTTACTGGTACCACTCTATTGCTACTGTAATGTCTTTCATTGTCATTGATCATTTATCATCCTATAAAACATCAATATTCTAATGATATATATTATTTTAGGTTGCATTATCCACAACAATAAATGTAGATGGCCCCTTATTGGCCGTATCAGAGAACATGTTTGTGCATAATAATTCGAAACATGGTCGACGTGCCAGACGTATGGACCCAATCGATGGTGGTATGTGTAAGTCAACTTTTAATTATATTATCTTGGACATTAATTTCATATGTTGCATGTTGTATGTAAAGAAGCTAATTTTGTTAACAAGATGATAATTTATTGTTGTGCAGGTACAGCATGGTTTTATCAGTAAATCCTGTGATTTTATAATTCAATTTACATAAACAGTAAATGATATGAAACAACAAATATTGGCAATAATAGCAACATAGCTTGGTCAGCAAATATTGAAAATTCCCCAGTTATTAAATGAAAAAAAAAACATGTTTGCTTACCTTGTGTAACACCGATGAAGTCATCCACATAATTTATATGTGATCTGCAAGCTAAATGTATTTAAATGGGATTTGTATTCTTTCAGCTACACCTACAATTAAAGCAATTAGTCCCAGTGAAGGTTGGACCACAGGTGGAACTACAGTCATTATTATAGGAGACAACTTTTTTGATGGTCTCCAAGTAGTGTTTGGTTCTATGCTAGTTTGGAGTGAGGTAAGCAGGTTTCAATCCTTTGTAAAATCTTATTTGTTATACCTGTATTGTATTAGTTTTAAATGTTGTTTAAGATTCCATGCACATTGTTACCAGTGCTATTCATTAACAGAAATCAGTTAATGCTTATCTTAGATACTACTTTTAAATAGAATTTTTTTATAATGCAATGCAATTTGTTGCAACTACATTCATATAAATATCCTTAATTTTCATTAGCCTTACATTTACTTATTGCTGAGTGTAACAGATAAAATAAGCATGCAAAATACTGTCAAATCAAACAAAACCACATTTTGTGTTAATGTTGGAGCCCAACTTAGGAGTCACCCCATCTTAAGATTGGCTAAAGCCAAACTTAGGATCCTAAGTTGGCTATCTTAAGATGGGCTAGAACATATCAGCCCAACTTAAGATAATAAAATTCAAGAATGATTTTTATGTTGAGTATAATATAAACTATTTCCAAGCATGTGTAAATAAAAGGAAATTATATGACGTTTTTATGAAAAAGATGACATTATTATTGATCAACTTAAATTACCCTTGAAAAGAAAATTTACTTTTCTGCATATTATTTTTTTGGTTTATGTAAATATGTTAAATTTATTTAGCCTCAGCAAACAGTGTTTAATTGCAGAAACTACAATGAATTGTGTTTCCTGAGCCCTGAGAAGCATTAAAATATTCCTTTGATGTTGATTTATTTGTCACTCATTGGGATGATTTCTTAATTAAGCAGCCCGTCAGGGACGCTTATTTGTTTTCACCAAAGTTCGACTGATCACCGCCGCCGCCGGATTATGGTCTCCCTTGAATAACTTCTTAGCCTTTCAAATTTTTCTTTCCTTCTTATCTTTCTTTAAAACTATAGGGGCAGGAAAAATTTTTGGGATACTTTGCGCAGACCTTAAGCTTTACTTAAGGTAACCTTAAGCATAACTCCAAAACACCCCGTCATCGCGTTTCGGAAAAAACCACACACCTGTGCTATAAAATTTATCTGGTACATTCTAGACCAAATTTCCAAGGTCGGAAAGGATTTTCTCATCAATCGCACCATAGATACCTGAATGGGAGGCGTTTTATTTTTGTAAATTTTTCAAAAATGGGTACTTGGTCTGTATCTCAAAAACGGTTAGGATTTCGGCGTTTTGTTGGAATAACTTATTCAGCTACTTTTTGATAATCTTTCACATGCCGAAGTTTTACCTCTGTATCTGCAAACTTAAGGTCACCTTAATGACCAAAACGTGGGTTTTAACCCTCCAGTTCACTTAGTTTTCCACACTTTTCAACCAAACTTGGCATATATATTAACATTCACCAAAGGATTATCCTGAATTTATGGTGACCTTAAACTGTTAATATTATTAGGGCTATGGCCCCCCTAAAGTCATCAAATTGGAATAAAATTGTCTGTCCTGTTATTTTTCCATCTTTTTTAAAATTTAACATATATTGATATTGAGGTACATCAAAAGAACACTCTTACTACCTTATGATTCAAATATTAATAATGTTAGAGCCATCTTAAACTTAAAATGTAGAGTTTTTCAGCCCTAAGCTTAGTTAATGTATATATTTTTCAAATAAAACTTGCGACATTTATAAAAGTTGGCAGAAAGGACATTTTGCCTTTATGGTCACCTTAAAGTCCCAATATGAATGAAGTTATGGTCACTTTTCAGTGAAAAAGGAAGTTTTCGGCCTCCAGCTATCTTATTGTTCAACTGACCTCAGCTAAACTTTGTACACTTATAAAGGATGACAAAAGGGACATTCTCATTTTATGGTGACCTTAAAGTCGCAATATGGATGAAGTTATGGTCACCTTGCAGTGAAATTATGGAGTTTTTAATCTCCAGCTATCGTATTGTTCAGCAGAGCTCAGTTAAATTTTGTACACTTTAAAAGATGACATTAGGGACATTCTTATTTTCTTTCCACCTTGGAGTTCCAATACAAGTACAGTCATGGCCATCTTCACGTGAAAATGAGGATTTTCAGCCCCTAACTGATTTACTGTTCAGTAACATCAGTTTAACTTGACATTGATTATACTAAAGTAAGATTTTGTATAACATTTCACTTAAAATTCCTGTACTTAAGAGACTTTGGCCATCTTAACATGATAAATATATACTTCTTGCTCCCTCCTCATTTATTTTAACACTTTTTAAAACCACACCTGGCATATGTATACTTAAAAATATTTATGCTGTCTGGCAAACCTAATCTCTTAGTGTTTATGAAGTTATGACATCTTCAAAGAAAAAAATGAGCTATTTACGATGCACTGATGTGGTTATTAACATATTGCAACTGATCAGTGTTCACATAATATAAATTCCCAATTTTAGGCAGATTAAAAAACCACATTCTTCTGATTCCATTCTTTTGGAATTGTGGGGATATAACTTTTCCTTTTTGGAAAAAAGCTTCAATTGATTCAACTTTTGTTTTGTAGAAGGAGTTGATGATCTAGCTACTTGTTTACATAGACTATATAAATTGGTCAAATGTATACACCTGACTTCTTTCACAATATAAGATGCTTGGAAAAAAAACTTTCTCATAAACAGTTTTTCTTGTACAGCATTTTATGTATCTCCAGCTGAGTGGAAATGAATGACTTGTCCTTTTCTTCTTCCTCCCCAACTCTTTATTTGCTTTTGTGTGATATCTATCAAAAGGCACATTTATGGAAAGTCTTTCTATGCAGAAAGAACCCCCCCCAACTCCCCTTTAGTGCACATAAAAAACAAGTGGAAAAAAGAATGGCCTCAGTGGGGGAAGTGGGGGGGTTGATGGAGGGAGATGATAGATAGATATATATATATGTGTGTGTGTGAAGCAAAAGTGGAACAAAAAAAGTGGAATATTTATGCTATTCTTTCGAATGTATATTGTTTTCTTTTTACTTCCTTCCATTTCACTTAGACTTCTACATTTAATTAATTTTAGCTCAAGGGGGAAATGAATTTTTGAAACTTTAATGCATTCAAATTCCTGAAGTGATGCACTAAATCACTTATAACTTGAAAAGTATTGCGTTCACAGCATTTTGTTAAAGTATGTTATTAGGCTACTTTTTCCACAGCTACAACAAGTCCAGTAACTTGTTTGGTCTTAATTTTGTGCATTATTGAAGTGTGGAATGGATCATGATCTACTATTATTCCTAAGCCTAGTTTTTTAATTTCAATTGCTAAATCATTCATAATTATTGCAGTATATAAACTCATACTTTTCTTTCCCAATAAATCCAGTAACATTTTTCTAGCGCTATAGCTTGACTTGTTTGTAACTTGATTTTTCTTGTAAGCAATAACACTGAAGCAAAATCAGTAACTTTTGAACAAAAAGTCTAACGCACTTTGGTTCACTGGATTTTATTAGTGGTTGTTAAGTTTTTAGTTGAAGCACAATCAGTAATTTTAAACAATAGTTCTTAAGCATCTTAGTCCACTGCATTCAATTAGTGTTTTATACTTAAGTCTGATACTAATGACATTTTGAACAGAAATGTCTGGTCAGTGTACCCTTTCACTTGAGACCTCTTCTCGGAGAAAATTACCAAAGAATGTAGGACATACAGAATCCGGGGAAAAAAATGCCTCCTGGACAAAATGCCTCACAGAAAAAAATGCCTCCTGGAAAGAATGCCTCCTAGAAAGAATGCCTCCTGGATATTTTGTGACTAGGAAAAAATGCCTCCTGAGAAAAAAAAGTTATTTCAACTTGTAAACATGTTACATATGAAACCTATAACATGTAATATCAAAAACATGTTAATTTCAGATATGTACAGTCAAAACCAGAACGTACAATATCATGAAGTACAAATTACAAATATCTTCTTGAAAGGGTATCCCTTCATCTCTACTCTGGACCAGTTTAAAAGCAGGATTTATGGCTGTGAGGTTTCTTGATGAGATAGTTGTGGCCTTTATGGCTTACAATATGCATTCTTATCAAAGTACAACATAGGTTATCGCCTCTGTAAGGAGTTGATCGCAGTTAGATAGACTAGGAGGGGCAAAAATGTAATTACAAGAAAAACACGACACCTGTCATAATGGAAACCAGAGATGAGCAGCCAGCCAAAAGAGTGAGAAGCACCAGCAAAACCTTACAAGAGAAACTTACATACCTTTGTACAGCTAAGCAAAATGGGTAAAAGACTGAATTTTTGACAGGCATTGGCGACTATAAGACTCAAGTGGAAAAAATGAAGATGCCTCTGAAGTTGTAATGTGAACCTGTAGTGTTATAGTACTTGAAAGAACTTTTTTTTCTTAGGAGGTATTTTTCCTGGTCACAAAATATTCAGGAGGCATTCATTCTAGGAGGTATATTTCCTAGGAGGCATATTTTCTAGGAGGCATTTTTTCCAGGAGGCATTTTTTCGCGCATTGGACATACATTCTTTTGAGAAGTAAATTTCACACCTACAATTTCTCTTCTGACAAGCTGTGGTCGTTCTTTCATTTGTTAAATATGGTAACATACACAACGCAATAAACTTTACATTTTCTATTCCTTGTGATGCATATCTTGACATCTTTTACGGCTTACTTCGCACTTTTTCATCAGGGCCGCTTCGTTTTTGTCAGCAAAAACATTTTTCTAGTTGGGTTTGTGCCTGTTGTTTTAACATTCTTTTGGTGTTGATTTGTTTCACTTGGGGTGGGTGAAGTGCACAATAAAAAATATCATAAATCATGCAGTGAGACAAATCAAAATCAAAGTAATCTCTAACTATGATGAGGCTTAATTTTATTAAACCTTTCGGGGGAAAACACAAATATATAGGATGATTTTATGGATGAGCCTGATTATAAAATTTAACAGAGAATTATAAAATTACTATTTAAATTACAATAATCATTTGGAAAACGTAATTAAATCAAATAAGTTCATTTTGTTAAAGAACACACTGATAAGCACATAAAAAGTGGAATTTTCTATTCGGTTATATGGGTAAATGTCTAAGACCTTAGCATTTAAAAATTTGAAGATTCTGATTAAATTAATCATTCTGTTTATTAACAGGTAAATATCACCCCCAAAACACCTTAAAGAATCTTACAACAGTGCCCACTTAATAGCCAGTCACTCAGTCACAGGTGAAACAAATCAAGTTCAAAAGGATGCTGGAACAAAAGGCGAATTTAAGAATAATCCAGTTACCAAGTCACACACACATAGTCAAACGAATAAACTTTAAAGAGTATTGAAACAATAGATAAATCACAAAGTAATCCAGTTGCCTAATCACTCCCCAGAAGTGAAACAAATCAAGTTGAAAGCAGTGGTTGAACAATTGACACCTTATGACCTAATGACCTTAATGACCCTCCCATTGTCAAATTAACTGAGGCAGAATCTCAGAACAATAAAGGAATGAAGGCTAATCCTATCAATGCATATTAAGGAAAAGAAAATAGATAACAATACAAGTAGAACAATAAGTAAATAATATCATTTCAGTTTCAAAAATAAAAAACACCTGTGCAAAATGTAAATTGGGCTAGTATCTGTTATTAAACCTTTAGACAGGATAAGCACAAAAGTCTTGAATAATATTTCACAAGCATGTAGTGTATAATTAAAATTCCATTAGGTAAATAAACTATCAGGATAATATTCAATTTTATGATTAAAGCTACCCATCAAGTTTTACAAAATAAATTGATATTATATTAACTGGTCAGTATTAAACTTTAGGTTTAAAATCATTCTTGTTTACTTAGGATACTTTTCCTAAGCTGGGCTTATAGGTTCTAGCCCATCTTAAGATGGGCTAAGTCCATCTTAAGATAGGCTACCAAACTTAGGATCTTAAGTTGGGCTATAGCCCATCTTAAGATGGGGTGACTCCTAAGTTGGGCTCCAACATTAATATTATGTTTGATATACTATTAAGTTATTGTTTTAAATTTCCAGCTAATCACACCTCATGCCATCAGGGTACAGACTCCACCCAGACACATCCCTGGAGTTGTAGAAGTGACATTGTCATACAAAGGTCGTCAGTTTTGTAAAGGTGCACCTGGAAGGTTTGTTTACACAGCACTTACAGAACCCACAATTGACTATGGCTTCCAGAGACTCATGAAACTTGTCCCAAGACATCCTGGAGATCCAGATAGATTACCAAAGGTTGGTCACAAACAGGCTTTTGCTATAAATAGACCTTGATGATATATATGTAAATGTAAGACAGAATCGGGTTTGACCATTTTCATACCTGTTCAGTTATTTTTGTTTTAGTAAAAAAAATTAATCTTCATGTAATTTCTTTTGAATATTTGAAATATTTCTATATTCATTTAAAATAGTATTTTACAAGCAGAATACATTTCTGCTCAATTGTTATGGATAACAGGTAAATTACACTAATAAAAATTTGCACCCAGATATATTTCAAAATAAAAAATGTTTATTTATCATAACACAGTAGTATATATTATTGAGTAATTGTGGAAGGAAAACTTCTTTACACAGAAACAAAACTTACTTATCATTACAGGAAATAATCCTTAAGAGAGCAGCAGACTTGGCTGAGGCCTTGTACAGCATGCCAAGAAATCAGTTATCTTTACCAACTCCTCAAACCTCACCCATGAATGGTACATCTGCATTCAATAGTTACAGTGGACAGTTATCTCTGAAAGACAGTTCAAATGCTCAGTGGGATGATGGTTGGTCACACAGATATCCAACAATGGCATTTTAGTAGAAGATAGTTTTAGTCTCTGTTTTGGTTCTTTGTGGGATTACCTGTGCATCATTAGGAAAAACCTGGTCCTGTCAGTGATCCACACAGGTTTTGAGGGATTGCAAGGGTATTTGTCATGATTTATGTTAATTCAAACGGGGTTATTCATGAAACTCTTATGCTGTAAGAGAACAACAATATTGTGTAACTGAACTATTTTAGCCTGATATATAAAAATTATTAAATTCAGCAGAACTATTTTCCAAATGTTAAAACTTTAATCTTTAACTTATCAGTAACCTATAAAGGGCGCACATAAGTGAACTGAAAGATATATTTCACTAGCATAATCATTTTGCTGTGGTTACTGAAAATTTAATTGGTATCAGTCAACTAAGAGTAAAATAATGTGATATAGTCAGTCCCTTATTCACTTACTTTAACCAATTAATTCTGTTAAATTATGTATGTCCACTTATAAATGAAATGAAGTATTTTTGCTTTTAAACATCATGTTGTTATTTTAGGAAAGAATCTTGTTTTAAAAAAAGAAATCTATGTGGTCCAGTTTTTAAACAAAATAACATGTCACTTACATGTGTCATTGAACAAATGTGGACATACTTTCACAATAAGTAAAACCATGCTACAGGTATTTATTTACTTACAACAAAGTACATTCCACATTAAAGTTATCCCAAACCAAATGAATGATATTTAAAATATATATTGTGCTTTGATATTGTTGATAACATTATTATATTGTCAAACAGTATTAGTCTTTGTTATAATATTATTAGTGTGTAATGTATACATATTTGTTCTTGTTTATATATGAACTGTTGATGCCATTATGACATCATAGTCAATTTTGCCACTGTATATATTTTTCATCTTCTATTTTGCAAGTATTTAATAACATGAAATGTCAAGAAAAATTCTCAATATTTTGTCTTTAATAACTGTCATAAACTTAAATGAATTATATAATAAATCCTGAAATGGAATATTGTCTTATTATTTAGTCTGCCTGTGGAGCAGGTTTATTAAACCAGACTTAATTAAGTAGCCATCAGGGGCACTTATTATGTCCGCCCCAGTGGGGGGTAGACATATTATTTTTGCTTTTTCCGGCGTCCGCCATCCGGACGCTTGGTTTCCACTCATTTGAAGGAAAAGTATTTATCCTATCTTTACCAAATTTGGTATGGGTGTTTATTGGGTTAATAGCTTGCATGGGATTGCTTTTGGTGAAGATAGGTTTATAGCTAACTGAGTAATAGCTACTAAGCTACTTTTGTGTACTTCTTTTGTTTCCAGGCATTTTAAGAAAAAATATTTGACATATCTTTACCAAATTTAGTATGAGCATTACTTAGGTCGATAGCTTGCTTGGGATTGGTTTTAGTGATAATAGCTATATAACTGACTGAGTAATAGCTACTTAGCTACTTTGCCAAAAATGGAAAACACAAATTTGCTTCTATCTCCTTAACCATGCGAGATAGAGTGATTTCGTTGAAATTTTCGACCCACAGGGTATCTGATCAATGTACTCTTGGCAATTTTCAAAAATTTTCCCCTCCCCAAAAATGGCGGCCATTTTGAATTTTCGAATTTTTGCCAAAAATTGAAAAACAGAAATTTGCTTCTATCTCCTTAACCGTGCAAGATAGAGCGATTTCATCGAAATTTTTGACCCAACCAATGCAAAAAGGCATGAAGCTGAAATAATTTACCTGTATACTAATAAATATTTAAGCATCATTGATATATTTTACAAATGAAACAGGGTCTTGTAAGACTACTGTACAATTTTTGCAAAAGGTTCATGGGGTGGACATTACACATGATAATGTGTGTTCTTCTATGCTATCCTGTTTCTATTCATATGTCACAGCTACTATCAACAGGGCGTCCTATTTCTAGTTTGTTTTCACTTCAGTTTGGCTTATCACCAGATTATGATCTCACCTGAATAACTTCTTCAGCTTTGGATTTTTCCCTCAAGTCTTTCTTTTAAAATATAGAAACAGGAAAGTTCTTGGGGATACTTTGACGAGTCCTTAACTTCATTTATACTGCCCAAATATAAAATTGATGGTGATGTGAGTCTAGAGGCAGAATATGTAAAAAGTAGCTGGTAATATTAGGGATCTACTGTCTCTCAGATATTCCAATAAGTCTAACTTTACTTTTTCTAAATTAAATGAGATGATTACTTTTCTGTGCACTTCATGAAGCATACGTCTGTTGGACCCAAACTTGACATCTTGCTAATCTTAGGATTGTCGCAGCCCAACTTCGGATCCTAAATTTGGCTACCAATCTTAAGACTGGCTGGCCAATCTTAAGAAGGGCTGGGGCAGGCTGGCCAATCTTAAGATGGGATATTTATACAAGCACCTTTTAATTCATTTTTGCAGTCATTGCTCAGTTTTGAAAACAAAATACATGGGAAAAGTTTAGGGAACATTTTTGATTATATTTTCTTTGTATATGTAATCAATATGAGCACTAGTGAATTCAACACACTGAAAATTAGGTATTAACCATTCATAAAATTATGTATTAATCATTCTCCAAATTTTACAAACTGATTTGATTGTATGTAATTCAATCTTTGTTTTGGCCAGATAAAACAAATTCATGGGGCTACCTGACCTGACCTTAACTCTGTCCATACCTGACTTAGCTCTATCCGCTAGGTGAGTCAACCTTTTTTGAACTTCTTGCTGTATTCTGGCTTCCTCCCTAAGCCTTCTCGGAGGTGGGACAGTGGGTGCCACGAATTTAGACCCAGTTGATGCCAAACTTGCATGATTTTGACTAGCATGTGAAACAACCCCTTTAGCGCTTTTATTTTTTGTTGAACTCGTGCCCTTCTCCAAATGGACAGTTTTCTTGGTGAATTTTGCCTGATTACTTTCAATATTGGTAAGCCTATCACCCAATCTAGCCAATTGTGACAAAATTAGTTGATTTATATCATTTTGAGATACCTGTGTATCACCCAAGGAGCCCTACCCCTCATTAGAACTAGCACCACTACCTGAAGCCAAAACAGGGAAAGAAATTTTGTCAGAATGATTTATCAGATCCGATGTTCAGTAAAAGACACTTGCCCCATCCAAGAGGAGGAAGGTCCCAGTGTGGCCATGAAATCCTCATCACCAGCCATCTGCAGTTGGATAGGGATCCGACATTCTCTTCTCTTTGATCTCAAATTGTCTCTCGCCTCATCCATTGTAAGACTAAAACACTACAATCAACTTTAAAAAACTAAAAACCTAAAGTAAAATATCACAGAGGCAAATATATAAATTAACTTTTCAGTGGTGCTGCTTGTCCTATGTCCAATGACAAAGTGATAGGGCTGAAAATTATAAAACAAGAGGGGAAGGGCTCATTGGCCAATCACAAGAGGGGTCACCTGAAATGTCATTAAAGAATAAATACCTAAGAATTTAAGGTGGCTCCAGGAATGAGAACCTGCACACCCAAATGTGCAGGCACAAACTGTTAATAACTTACATCTTGTGTTCATATCTCTACTTTCACTTTATACAAAATACACTAATTTTAATTTGTAAGGTGATCTTTGGTATTTTTCAAGAACACCCCATCATCATGTTTCAGAAACAAAATGCATCAGTGCTATAGCTTTTTGTAGGTACATTCTAGTAGGCTTTTCAAATAAATCAGACCATGAATGCCTGAATGGGAAGTACTTGATTTTTGCAATTACTTTAAACATAGAAACATTGACACAACCTCAAAAATGGTCAGCATTTCAGTGTTTTGTTAGAATTTGTTATTCAGTTATTTTTTTTAGATTATTCATAACTAAATTATGACATCGTATCCCACTGGCCATCACAAAATGATCTTGATACTCTCACAGTTTGCTTAGTTTTTCATATTTATTCAACTAAACTTAGGCACATTTATAGAAGTTTGCCCAAAAGAATATCCTGATTGCTGGTGACCATAAATTCTAAATACTAGAGAAGCTATAGCTTCCTCAAAGTCATTGAACTAGGCTAAACCCATATATTTTTCTATCTTTTAAATTGTACCATGTTACTTATACTTAAGTTTACCAAAGTAAGACCCTGGCTACCTTACAATTTATATATTAATCATGTTGTGGTCATCTTAAACTTAAAATATAGGGTTTTAGCCCTCAGCTCAAAGAGTATTTAACTTTATAAAATTAAATTTTGCACACTTATACAGGTTGGCAAAAGAACATTCTTATTTTCTGATCACCTTAAAGCCCCAATAACAATCATTTAATGGCCACTTAAAATAATGTAAAAAGTGGATTTTCAGTCACAAACTATCTTGTTGTTCAGTTTACCTCAGTTAAACTTGGCACACTTATATGCGGTAACAAAAGAGCGATCCTTATTTTCTGGTTACATTAAAATTCTAGTACCACTTAATATTTGCCACTGTGGCCTAGTGGGTAACATAATTGTCTAGAAACACAGAGGGCGTGTGTTCAAACCCATGTATGAGCAGATACCAAGTGTCTCAGATGACCACTTAAAATAGCTGTCCTCTATCATTTGTGTCATTGCCCCAGTGGCAGATTAAAGAACTTCAAGGACATTATTGATAGATGGTCATCCTTGAGCCTCTGTCTTTCTGCAAGGGGAATGACAGTAACTTGAGAGCTTGGACTGTATTTGTGCAGTTTGCTGGGTTACATAGTGCTTTGAGTCCTGTAGTATATGGAGATGTTGGGCGCCAATTTGCGGCAGGGAACAGCTCGAGTTGTTCCTTGCGCCAACTCGCGAGGGCGTGTTGTGGCAAACATCTCGAGATGTGTGCGCCGTCTTGAGTTGTGGCTGCATCAACTTAATCCACTAATGTCCAGACCACATGGCTTCTGATTGGTCAATTATTCATTCCAAATGTGGCTTCTGTCTTAAGATGTGGCTGTGCCAATTTAATCCTATATTATAATTGGGTAATTGTTTACACTCAATTTTGGCTAGAAGTAGTTAAGTATAAAAGGAAGACTGTTAATTTCAATTAAGTTACTAGACATATGTCCAATTTTATTTGCAAACTAATTACATTTCATAAACTGCAACTTGTAAACATGATTTTTGGTATCTTTCTAAACAGGATAAAATATATATTGTAAGCAAATGATTAAGCTTTATCCGTTTATATAGAAAAATCTGTAACAAAAAAATTATGTCAGTTCAATCAGTCAGTACTGTAAACTAATGTTGATTTTCAGTGTGGTATTTGTTATTAATTTGTATCATTTCTGTACTTATTCAATTTAATATATATGTCCAAAAAGGGCTGGATAGCTTTTAAAAAGTTATTTTGTAAGTTTTACTTTATGTAAAGTATAATACTCATTAAGCGCATTAGAGGATGTTATATCAATTTTGCGCTGTATAAATGTTTCTATTCTATTCTAATACAATCACTTCAATAATAAACTTATTTTTAAATATCTAAAATCGTTATTAATATAGCAATATATAATTGTTTATAAGAGTTGTGAAAATATAAAACAACATCTTAAGAATTATATTTTGATATATGTGTGTATTAATTCACTATTGTATTAATAAATGTTTCAAAAGCTTATACCCAAAGTGATAATCATTTGACAAAAACAATCTTAGACCCCTTAGGCTTCCCATTTAAGTAAAATAGCCTGTGAGATCCTTAAATGCAATTAAGAAACATCAGTAAAAATAGTATAATTATACAGCCACTGTACTTTACCACTTTTAATTGTGTACATAACATTCTCTTCCACAGAGATTAAGCTCTATGAAAGTATGATTAGGTTGAATTATTGGATAAAGTTGGTGCAGCACCCACTCAAGATTTGGCAGTACATCTTGAGATGTTTGCCACAACTTCCCGCCACGAGTTGGCGCAAGGAACAACTCGAGTTGTTCCCTGCCGCGAGTTGGTGCCCAACAGAGATACTTGTGCATAGCAAAAACAAATAAATTGCATTGCAGTACAAATGAAGTTACGGCCACCTTACAGTAAAAAGATTGATTTCAGCCCCAAGCTGATTTAATATTAAACCAACATTAGTTAAAGGGCCACTGCAACCAAAAAACTGTTTTCTCAATATATATTCATCAACACACACAGCACTCAACCCAGTAGATAAATATACACATAACTACTGGAGAAGCCACAAAAAATGCTTTTGTTTAGCTTTCCTGCAGAAATCTGCCTTACTGAACATTTGACCTCTGGATCACGTGTTCACACGTCATCACATGAACACAACAAATCTCCTGTACTCACACATCAGTATAAAAACATTGTGTGTGTAGTATTTTGGAGTCTAAAAAACCTTATGTTATCTTAATTACAAAGCATTTATAGCTTCATTATTTGGAATAATCTTTTTGTTCAGCATCGGCAATATACAGACCATTTTTTGCAGCCATTTTAAAGTCATATAATGGTCACAAATAAGCAATTTGTCTAGTTTTTACTTACCCATAAAATAGGTAATACCATGTATAAAAAAGAAAGTTTCATGCATAAAAGTATTTTATTGCTTCACTGTTACTGTGAACATTAACTTGCGCTTGATATTCAAATGTTTATGCAAAAAAAAAACATATTTTACCACAGAAATTGATAATCATAGTTCTAGATTTGCAATAAAACAGACATATTTCATGCAATTAGACAATTATTAATTTAAATAAAACATGTCTCTTAACATCAGCTGTACATTAAAACATATATCTATTGCATATGAACAGTATTAGAACAGTGTCTTCAGTGTTTATAATTTACAATTCACTGTAATTTTCCATTTTTTGCACATTTTCATGGGATTTGTGGCTGTGGTAAGTAACTTAACTCACCATGACTAAACATATGTCTTATTTGACTAAAACTGTTAACCTGTTTCACAAAATGGACAATTTCATGGATTGGGCTTTACATATGCATGTGTCTTTATTCGTAAAAAAGTTTTAAAAGAAATAAAATTATTAAATAATTCATAGCAGTTAAAAAAGCAGCCGAAAGATGAATTGTAATTGACTGACAGCCAGACAGACTAGTCTTAGAATAAAAGCTAATAAGCAACAATCTCAAAATTGATTTAAAACAGTCAGTCCCTTTAAATTTATGAAAACTATTGCAACAATGAATATCATGAAAAGAAAACATCTCACAGCTTGTTTGTTTTTGTTTATGTAAAAATAACTTTGGAATATATCACCAACAGAATATTATTGTATAATAAAGCATGTATCCCTGTAAAACAGTGTCAATTTGAAGTTTTCATATTTGTGGATGTTTGAATCCAACAAAGTAAGGAGAATTAAATTTTTGCCTATTAACAGCTGTAACACAAGAAGGGAGAGGGACTCTAATGTTTTTTCCTATATATTCCCAGCACCATCTTACAAACTGTCTGTATGCAGTATATCTGTATTTTTCCTCAGTTGGTTTATCCAAAACTCCATGAATCTGTTTACAAGCAAAGTATGCAGCTTGTAGTACATGGATGTTAAGGCAAACTGGATTAAAACCTGGGTGTTCTGTGATGCATGACACAGGGAAGTCTTCTTCAGTGATTTTATGAACTACTTGCTCTATTTCTTTATAAGATATAGACTCATCTACAGTCAACATTGCTGTACATTTTCTGCAGTGGCACCTACAGATATAGAGACCTGTCCCTTTGTATGTAGATATAATAATTAAAAAATTCTCCTGTGTACATATTAGTTGGGTATCTCATAACTAAAACATAGTCTTTAAATATTTAAAACTGATAAATACATAATTTAAAATAAAAAAGTCATTCATTTGTAATAAGTAGCAGTTTATATAACAATAAAATGTTAAACTCACCATTGTGTGTTACTTATTCTCTCAATAGTGTGAGGAATGTTATCAGATAGGCCTTCTTCAGATAAATAAGCCTCAAACCTAAAAGGTCTTATTTCATCTTGATCCTGATCACTTCCACTACTATTATATTCCCCATCAACTAAACTTACATCACTATTCGCAAAGTATAGTTCATCCATTGTTAAGTATTCAAAAAGATTTCCAAATAAATGTAAAATGAAGAGAATACACTGACAAAGCAACTGCTCTCTATATACATAAACAACAGAACAGCCAGTATACTTCTGTTGATGACATGTACACAGAAGTAGTAACCTGACCCAATTTCTCCCGGTCTGTAGCAGAAAGGTACATTTCAACAGATAAAAGTACTGACAATAAACTACTGGATGCATTTTGGCTAGGTTATTTATGTCAGTAGTGTTGTATGAATAATACTCTGTGTTTTTCATCTGAAAAATATACTTGGTAAATTTGGTTGCAGTGGCCCTTTAAACTCGATACATTGATTAAGCTGGTTCAAAGGAATATTTCTGTTACCTCTTCAACATAGAGTCAAACTGTTCAAAAAGCTACAGCCACCTCAACATAACAAATATACAGTTTTACCTCCCAACTCATTTTATTTCAGACTTTTCACAACTACACTTGGCACATATACTTAAAATAAAATTTCTATTATCTGCCAAACTAAACCTCCTAGTTTTAAGAAGTTGTGGCCACATCATCATTAAAAAATGAGATATTCAGAACTCAACTGATGTGATTATGAACATATTTCAATTAACCAGTGCCCATTTACGACTTCCCAATTTTAATTACACGTACATGAAAAAAACACATTTCTCTGATTCCTTTCTTGTATAGTAATGTACTGTTTGTCTGGGGATATAATTTTCATGATGGAAAATACATCTCTTCAGGTTAAATTTGAAAAAGGTCCAAGATTACTGGAAGTTTATTGATATATTTGTCTTGTTTTTAGTCATTATAACTTACAAGTTAACATTTCTTATAATTAACCAAGTTAACGTTAAATGAACTTTTGAGCTGTTCATGTAGATTATGTAAATCTTCTGGGGAGAAGTTCAGAACCAGATGAAATGTCCCTAATGCTCTAGGGGCACTAGGCAGGAAGCATATCTCTGTGAAGAAGCCAAAGAAATGAGGCCATGACTATTACAACTACAAGGACTTCTTTTCCCTGATGCTGCTGGCCATGCTCGATGCAGAATACAGATTCCTGTGGATAGACTGTGGGTCAAATGGATCTTTATCAGATGCACATATTTTCAACAGAGGGTATTTGAGGGAGAAGATTGAGGGTGGAAGCTTGGGGCTTCCAGTACCTGAACCACTGGGGGATGGATAGCCAGATTTGCAATATTTCTTCATTGTTCATGACACATTTGCCTTGATGCCATTGATGGTGAAACTCTACAGTAGAAGACAACTCACCAGGGAAGAAAGAATAGTAAACTACAGGTTCTCCAGAGGCAGGAGGGTGGTGGAGAATGCTTTTGGAATATAAGGTAGCAGATTCAGGGTACTATTGGGCACCATGGAGCAAAGGCCAAAGGCTGTCAGAGACTTTGTGTTTACATGTGTGGTCTTGCATAACATGCTTAGGACACTAGGCAAGTTTTATTTAAGCTGGTGTTGCTCAAATTTCCAACAAATTTCAAACACAATCCAATCCATTTCCAGCAAATTTCAAAACTATTTCTAACCAAATCACAAGTCCCCTGTTGTAAAACTTTAACCCAAGTTGTATAAAAATATCCCCCATTAAAAATAAAAATCTATAGGCCTTTAAAGAAAAATTTATTTTTTAAATCTTTAGGTCCAGTTTTGAAAGATTTGAAGTTTGTTAACTTGAATTTTTTTTCATTCACTCATTCATTCATTCATTCTTTTTTTGTGTTTTGGGTGGGGTGGTGTAATGCTTCTTGTTTTGGGATTTTTTTAACCTATAGCTATTTATTGTTTTTGAAAGATTACGATGATCTTGCACACCTTGACAGTGAATGTCCTTTCCCAATGGCATTCCTTCATTGCTTTGTCCTTAAAATGTTCATTAGTCTTGTTATACAACTCCTTGTGGTCCTTTACAAAGTCCACAATTTCCTCCTCCTCTGAGTCTGTCAGGTAGATGTTGGTCATGTGCCGCTTCTTGTGTCTCGAGTATGACTGAGATGTGCCTGCCTCTCCTCCAGCATCTGTATCTATTTCTGTGTCATTTATGTCTGTCCTTGCATGCTTTTTGGCCACTCGCTCCTCTGTTGAGTGTGTTGCTTCCTCCCTCCTGGCTTCCTCCCTGTGTTTCTGTGCCTCTTCCTCCCTTTCTCTTGCCTCCCACTCATCCCTCCTCCGCTGTATATCTGCCACTGTGTCACTCATCTAAAAATCTGGAGGTGTGTCTGTGGGGATTTCTTTCTTCCTCACTCTTCTGCCCTTCTTAAGATCCAATTTTCTTTGTAAAGGCAAAAGTCAGTCCAACTTGTATTTCAACACTAAAATCTTTTTTTCCATGATATAAACTTTATTTGAAACAAAATGAGAAATAGATGCCATTGCACATCCTGGGGGTACACTCACCCTGGCAAAAGTTGACCCAGGGTTAATTTAGGCATTCTATATACACAGTTACAATAAAGATACAATTAGAAGGAGTCACATTTACACTTCTTTGAATTATACCAACACAAAGGATGTATTCAGGTATTAACAGAATATAGTATTTTTACAAAAGAAAGTGAAAGTATACAAAAATTAAGCTCTGAGGATATCTCTGAATAGTGCTCAATTCTTATTAAAATGTTTTTCCTTAAGCTGTAGATTGGCTAGATACTTTTGTTCTTCAAACACAATTTGGACAGTTTTCTTCAGTTCTCTAAGGATCAATATATATATAGTTCTTTGTTAACACTATAATTACACTGATTGGAAGGAAATTTTCATCTTTTAGGTATCCGAGGATGGGGTAAAGTTAGTTAGAAGAGTAGTTTTACTTGCAACCCAATCTTCAACCTCAGTCCAAAAGTTTACTACTTTTGGACATTGACAAAATAAATGAATAAGAGTTTCAGGGGTATCATCACAGAATAAGCAGTTTGGAGGACTTTTGTTCATAGTATATAGTAATTTACGCATACCTAGAATTCTGTATAATATACAATATTGAAACCAAATCAGATACTCTTCCTTTACTGTTTTGAATCAAATTTTAAAGATTTTTTTCCAAATATAAATCAATTCGAATCCTCATTCCAATTATACGTAATTCCAATCTCTGGGTATCTGGTATTTATAAGCTTGTAAAAATTCCTAGTTTTAATTTGATTAATAACAATCGCCATTTCTCTTGGTATATTTGGTCTCTTGAAGTCCTGGAGTGTGATATTGGATTTTTGAATATATTTCTTAATATTCAATTTTATTCTTGTCATTTTCAAAAACATTTTTAAAATACACTTGCACCAGCCATATCCAAATTTGCTTATTTTGAAAATTGGTGATGTGTTATATTGAAAAAGCAGCTGCCAGGAAGTAGGTCTCCCTTGCATTAATCTGGCCATCTACATTAATTTAGCAGACTGAATGTGTGAACAAAGGTCGATCATTTGGAGACCACCATTACAGTAGTCTAAGGTTGCATAGGAATGCTTTATTTTGTCAGGTTTACCCTCCCAAAGGTAACCAAAAAGCACAGAATTGATTTTTTTAACAAGAGTGTCAGCTGCTGAGGGCAAAGAGCTAAAAATATGGTTGAATTTAGATAAGAAAAAGGTTTTTATGATAGTAATTTTCCCAAAAGGTGTAAGGTTTCATTTTTCCAAACATTTAACAGTTTACATGCGTCATCCATTGCTTTATTGTAATTTAGCTAGGAATTAACTCAAGGTCAACAGAAAATTGAATCTCTAACAGAGTGAAACTGTTGTGCATAAACTTAAGATCAGTACAATCTTAAGATTTCCTTGCTCAAACTTAGGATCCTAAGTTTAGGCAAAAATCTTAAGATTTCTGCCCAATCTTAAGATTAGGCAGCCCAAACTTAAGATGTTGCCTTGGACTGTGATTGGCCTCTTATTGCTGGTCTATTGTTGGCGCCTATGTTTCTTATGATAATCGCAATTATTGCATACCAGAAGCCCTTTGTTATTTAAAACAAAAAGTGGTATATAATATCATTTATTCATCACTTTATTTGTTTTGTCTTTTTTCCCAATAATAGATCATCATCAATGAGACCCTAAGAAATTAGGCTCAAATCCTCCAAGAAACCATTCCAATAATAGACAAACAAATCAACATCAATAGAATACTTAGACAATAAGCAAAAATCCTACTAGAAGCCATCCCAATAATAGAAAATCCAATCAAGATCAATGGAATATAATAATAGTAAACCCTGGCAGGGTTATGTCATTTGCCCAGTTATGAATAGTTTATATTTTATTTGGATTTGCATTTGATTAATATTACAAATTAATTTGGTTTTATCAATTTGTGGATTGTTAATATTACCATTAACAATTTTTAATTAGCATAAAATACTTTTACACACTTTTACAAATACTATTATACTGATGTTTAAAATTATTACAAAACTCTATAAGCCTGAGTAGTAATTATATCTCATCTGAGAAATTAAATTGAAATGTTAATAGATCTCATTGAATCATGATTTAACTCAAATATACACATCAGATACATTACAAAGTCATTCTGTTACAAATACTGTGTCTAAATTAAAATGAATTGTAACCAATCAATTATTGTTAATTAAGTTTTTAATACATACCTGCTTTTTGTTGGGTACAACCAAACCGCTTTCTATGCCAAGTCCTGGTAACTCATCAGCTGAAAATTTCGATTTTTAACCCATGCTTTGAAGTGAGGTTCATCATTTATCATTTGGAGCCTTAAGATGTGCAACAACTTCATTATACTTCTCAGCAGTTATAACAGGAGAAGTTTTAGAGCTTTCAAGTTTTTTCATGTAATTTTTCAATTTATCTTTGTGATTATTCATCATCATTTTGTTGTTACAAGAATCCATGATTACTTGAACTGTGATGTGTTTCTGTGAATCTTGAATTGATAAACTTAAGACAACACACCAAAGAATTGTGAAGTACAATTAGTAAAGACCTTCCTATGTAAGATATGTGACAATGGGATATAATCCCTTTATAGAATAAAATAAGCCTTTGTATGCAGTCAAATTAAAAATATTTCATATTTTTATATACATTACAGATATATTGACATTACATAACCCTCATATTATCCTTAATTACCTTTATTTATCACTAAACAAGTATAGAGGATTTCATCTTAAGTTTGTGCAGCAAAATCTTGAGATTTTTTTAGCAATCTTAAAGATTTCTGCTAAACTTAGGATCCTAAGTTTGAGCAAGCAAATCTTAAGGTTTTACCGATCTTAAGTGTAGGCCTAACAAAACTATCATTACCCCATTGTAACTTTCTATTTATATTCAGTTTTTGCACCATATGCTTTTCCTTCCAATCCAAATTACCTTGGTCTTACTAGTATTCATTTTCAATGCAGAAAATGAGCCAAATAATTCAAGTGTATTGAGGGCCACCTGCATACAATTCTGTGTTCCATTCAAAAAGAGGGTTGTATCATCTGCAAATTGAATCCACCTGTATATATACCCTTAATGCTGTGATTGTCCTTTATCATATATCACAGAATTTGACCACATAAAATAAATAGGTATGGGGCAATGGGATCACCTTGTTTACAGCCTCGTTCTATTTTTTAAAAATCAGATTTAACACTGGCTTGCACAACTGCATCTATTATTGATGTATTCAGGAGCTTTATCCATTTAATATAGCTTTGAGGAAATCCAAATATATCCACAAATTTATACATAAATTTCCATGAAATCAAATCAAAAGCCTTTTCAAAATCTATCAACATCAATAACCCATCAGTCTTGTTTACTTCTGTATAGTTCATGATGTCATGCACAAGGCAAATACACTCACCAATATAGCTACCTTTAATAAATCCAGTTTGGGAATCTGATATAAGTGTATCCATTGTATTTTTCATCCTCGTAGCTAGAGAGGCAGATGCTAGTTATAAAAGGTGCTTAAAAGTGAGATAGGATGCCAGTTCTTTAGGCAATCCCTAGATTTATCACCCTTGGGAATACAATTTATAACTGTCTGACGCAGTGAAATTGGAAGGATTCCTGTCTCATAGCAATTATTCAGTACCCTTGTTATTAAATATTTAATTTTACACCAAAACATTTTTAGGAATTCTGCAGGAAAACCATCTATTCCTGGTGTCTTATTGTGGTTTCATATTTCTTAGAGTATAACCCAATTCATCAGTTGTTAGTGGTCCTTCAAGAGAGGCTGCATCAGTTTTGTTTAATTTAGTGATATTCATGTCTTTAAGATGTTGATGCAAATTAAAACTATTTAAGTTATCATCCCAGCTTTTAAATAAATTTGAGTAATAATGTTGACCTTCCTGTAAAATTTCCGATTGTTTGGTTAGTGTCTTTCCATTTTCTATTCGAATCTTTTTAATAGTTTTATCAACAAAATTTCTATGCTCAAGCCCACAAAAATATTTGGTTGGTTTTTCACCTCATTGTAGCCACTGGGCCCTCGATCGTATCATATGACCTTTCATTTTGACCTCTCTAATACTTAGTAGCTCATTTCTCAATTCATCAATGTTTGCTTGGGGTTTTTCTGGATCAATTTCATTAGCTCATCTTCTCTTGAATTTCTTTTGCGTTGCTCAGGTTTACTGTATTTAATTGTCACATCTCTTAAATCTAGCATTAACATTTCTAGAATAATCTTGTCATCAATAGAAAATTGGAGCTCCAAGTTACTAGCATGTTTAATATGTTCAATGTTATAAATAGGGAGTACATAGGAAGTCGAAATTCCATGACTGATTTGTTAATAATATTAATATACAATAATATAATATATATGAACTGCAACTCTAAAACCTAGTTAATTTGTAAACACAAGCTGTGGTTCCGTAAAATGAAGCCAGCTTGTCCTACACAGTTCCCGGTGTAAGTCCACAGATTATACCCTCCTTCATTTTATACCCGGTGTAAGCCCCCAGATTATACCCCCTTCATTTTATACCTAGGTAGATTCTGGGAGGTAGATTCCAGAGTATACCCCGGGGGTAGATTATGAACACCACCAGAATCTACCCCCTCCTCCCAGAATCTACCCCCCTTGTGGTTAGAGACTTAGAGTTTTAAAATATTAATAAAAGGAATTTTAATGCCATTTTAATTGTGAACTTAACCTTCACACAATTTTGTATGCTGTATATGGTGACATGGTTTTATTTATTTTTGGGGTTCGCACAAAACATGATACTCAGAATTTTTATACACATTATTTTTAATTGAATTATAGGCCTTTTAGGCTGTATGCTACCCTTTGTGTAATGTATTTGTGTAATACTCTATGTATAATAAACATTTATTTGTTTCATCACACTACTTATAGAGCTGAAATATTTCAAATGATCTGCATACAACTATCATCCATTTTTGAATTATGACAAATGATAGTACTAGGGTAAAATGATGTACTTATTTTCACTTCTAAGCAAACCCTCACACTAATAACAGTTTATTTAATTAATATTTAAAAAGTATTTATGCCAGATTCACATCAATGATCTTTTTGTGAGAGCAATCAGCTATTCTAGTTATTCCTTTAAATTCACCAATTAAGATTTGTGGATGAGGTGCCTCATTATACTGACAACAAGTGTAGTTATCCTTCTGAATCTTGATTTGATTGATTGGGATTAGTTGAAGTTGGGTCCAAGTGTACATCAAAAGTCTGTTTATTCTTTTGATGTCATAAATTGGGATTAGTTGAAGCTGGGCCTCAGTGTACATCAAAAGCTTAGTTATTCTTTGTTTTCATAAATTGGGATTAGTTGAAACAGGGCCTCAGTGTATATCTAAAGTCCTGTTATTCCTTCATAATTTGGGATTGACTGAGGCTGGGCCTCAGTGTACATAAAAATAGGTTCCATCAATTTAACAGCCTAACAGGGTCTCTGTTGAAAAATCAAAATTACCAATGCTAATACCCAATCACTTCAATATTAACTAATATTCACCTAATAACTTGGCTCAACTATTACTAATGCATATATTAAAATACAAATCACACACTTTCAATGACCAATTCTTTGCTTCAACAGTTGTGCAAATCATGTAAATGTTACATGAATTCATTTCTCAGTGACCAATTTTAAAAAGCTTAATACTTAGTCACATAAATTATCAGTTACCTGTATTAGCCAAGTAGATGGGGTAGATTCTGGAAAACCTCCCAAAATCTACCCCGGGGGATAATCTGGGAGGTCCCCCAGAATCTAGCCGAGTATAAACTGAAGGGTATACTTTCAGAGTTTACACCGGGTAGTTTCTGGGAGGGCACAGAATATACCCTGAGGTAGATTCCAAAGTATACCCCGGGGGTATATCAATTAAGGGAATTTTTATTGTGCTACAATAACTTACCATGTGGAATTGGCCAGATGCTGTGGCCATCCAAGATAGCATCCAGTTCCACATGGTAATCTTGCAGCTTATAAAAGCTACATTTAAGTAATTAAAATGTTTAAGTCAGTGCTATTTTAACCCTAAAATTAACCTCCAGGCAGCTATGTGTGCTGCATATGGTGACATGGTTTTACTATTTTGTTTGCACACAACAAAATGGAATCTCTATACACAATAAAGTTACATTGAGAAAAAGGTACTGTATTGAGTGCTTAGTACAGTGTAATATACCCATAACTTCAGACATGCTGGTGGATGCCTAGTGGTGCTAGAGTGTGCAATTTGAAGATCCAGTACAGTTCCTGTCTTCTATGACTGGTAGTACATGTGGAGTCAAATTTAGGTGTGCACCATTCTAGCACAGAGAACCTCATATGGTTATGAGTATGATTATCAGTAGTGAAATATCTAGAGACAGGTGTTGTCCTGTTTTCTTTTGGTTTCATTACTGTGAGTCTGTGTTCATAGACTCTTTTTCTAAATCATCTGCTTGTTTCACCAATGTAAACTTTATTATATTTAGTGCATGTTATGACATAAATTATGTTGTCAATTTCACAGGTAATGTGTTTTGGGAGGTTGATGGGATTGTAGGTATTGTTTGTATATCTACAGGTAATTTGGTCCAGTTTAGTAATAAGTGAGAAATATTTGCATTTACCCAATCTGGTACATACTTTGGGTTTAGGTGTGGGTTTTATTTCATTGCTTGGTGGGTATGATATTTTATTGTTGGTTAAAATATCTCGAAGATTTGGTTGTCTTATAAAGCCCACAATTGAACTTTTTCAAAGATCTGCATACAACTCTCTTACATTTTTAAATTTTTAAAAGTGATATTACTGGCGTTAAATGATGTGCTTACATTCATTTCTAGACTAACCCTCACATTAATTAGTTATACCTTTTAATTCACCAACTAAAACTTGTGGATGAAGTGCCTCATTTTACACACCATAAGTCTAGTTATTCTTTGGGTTTGATTGATTGGGATTAGTTGAATCTGGGCCCTAGTGTACATCAAAAGTTTAGTTATTCTTTTGATGCCATAATTGCGATTAGTTGAAGCTGGGCCTCCCTGTACATCAATAGCCTAGTTATTCTTTTGATTTCATAAATTGGGATTAGTTGAAACAGGGCCTCAGTGTACATCATAAGTCCTGTTATTCCTTCATAATTTGTTATTACATAAAATGTTCCATAAATTTAACAGCCTAACAGGGTCTCTGTTGATAAATCTGAATTACCAATGCTAATCCATTCACTATCAGCTGCTTTCTGCTAATAACTATCAGCTCAAGTATTACCAATACATAAATTTCAACACATGTCACACACTTTAAATAAAAACTTTATTTGCATATAAAATTGTGCACATCATTTAAATGTTTCATTAATTCATTTCTCAGTGACCAATTTTAAAAAGCTTAAACTTTCTCACATAAATTTTTAGTTACCTATATTAACTAAGTACAGGAGGTAGATTCTGGAAGGCCTCCCAAAATGTACACTGAGGTGTAATCTGGGAAGGTGGACTAGATTCTGGGAGGCCATCAGAATCTACCCTGGGTAGATTCTAGAGGTCCCCAGAATCTACCTGGATATAAAATGAAGGGGTATACTTTCCAGAGTTTACACCGGCTTGTCTGTTGCTGTAACAGTCCTTGTCAGTTTTCTGTTTACAGCTTGTCCTGATGTATTCCTGGTGTAGCGCAAAATAATGCATCCCCTAAAAAGTGTGTGGGATTCATTATTTTGCAAGGAGGCTTGAGATATTTTGTATCCCCTTGCAAAATAATGTATCCCCTTGCAAAATAGTGTATCCCCTTGCAAAAAAGTGTATCCCCTTTGCAAAATAATGCATCCCCTGGGCAAGTGAACTATCCCCTAACTATATTATATGCTGTTTGTGCATTTTATTATAAAATAATAATATAAGTTATGTTTAAGTACAAGCTAAAGAGACTATTTAAAATAATATTTATAAGTTATATTCAAGTACAAGCTAAAGGGTATATTAAAAGGAGTTGACACCTAAAAGTGTGGGATGGATTTGGGTTCTTTTGCTTTGTATGTGTAATGGATATTATTTATGTAGCATTTTATATATCATATCCCCATCTACATGCTTTTTAGCTATGGGTAACATCTCTGATTTAATTTTATTAAGTTCTAAAATTTACGTGTGATTATATTATATTTCTTAAGTTCTAAAATCTTCTCCTGATTATATTTAATATATGAGTGAATTCAACAATGTGAATTATTTATTCACTACCCATTTACAATAGTTTACCTACAATTAGGAAGACTATGTATAAGATTAAAAGTAAATAAATACATGTAAGATCTTACAGAATAAGCTATTGTTCCGCCCAAAAGTAACACATCAGGCCAACAAGGATTAAATACAATAAACTAATCACCTGTAAAGACAACACCAAACCAACATGAAGAGAATGGCTTCCTATTAACATAGACATAGGGACATAAGGCCTGTGATGATTAGTGATTAGTTAATTGGATTTACTCAGGCTGTATGTTGCTGGGTCCCCTGCAGTCTCAACAGGAAGCCATGCCTTTTATGTTGATTTTCTCAATGTCTTAGCTGATTAATAAGTTGATTGCAATTAAACTTTAGTGCCCTCTAGTCAGTAAGTATTTGGCTGAACAATAGAGGGGGTAAATATGATCAAACAATTTAGAGAAGTTGGAGTCATTAAATCCTACACTTAAATTAGAGAACTTGCATTTATTTAGTTTGATATTACTCTTTTATACAACTTTAGCTTTCTGTGATAATATTTGAACATATCATGTACAAGTTTCATAGAACTAATCCATTTATATGGTTTGCAAAAGTAATAAGATGAATATATATTAAAATACCTTTAATGTTAGATGTCTAATTGCCCATAGTTTGTAAAAGATTAACACATAATTTATATTGTGTTGAATTCACTCATGTGCTGAATATTCATTATATATACAATGAAAATATACAAAAGAATAAACTGAAGTGCACTATAAGTCACCAAGTAGAGTTCACAATGGTTAATGTGGTGATATGCCTTACACAATATTTATGTGGTGATAGATTGTGTTTCAAAAGTCATGGGTGGGCTTTATCATCAGAGGCTGGATTTTTAAGGAGCGACTCCTCCCTGAAGTACTAAAAACAGGTGTAATTGCACCTGTGCTGCTGCACCGGTGCAGCGCACCAGTGCAGGTATACTCTTTAACCAAAAAATGGTTATATGGTACGTATGGATACGTGGTTAGTACTTATGTCAGGCAATACTTTATTTGAGTCATTTTAATAAAGCATAAGTGAGGTTTATACAGGCAAGTCTTGATTCATATAACATTCAAACCCATTGCCTCTGAAAGACTTAAGAAGGTTAGGTACTGAGTGCCTGATAGTAAATCCACATCTTAATGTTACTCTTTATAATAATGTCCAGTTAATGTAGTTCATATCATGTGGGCCATTATTGCATGTTTAGTTACATCTTATATGATTGGCATATGAACATGGGACTCAAGTTCACTATTACATGTGACAAATGAGATTCTTATTTAACTTCTCATTGCACAGTGTTAAATTTATCCTTTGTATGGACAAAAAACACTAACATGTAATTAGTGCAGGTTGGTTTTTCATATGTAGTTTACAAGTGTAATTTAACAGTTTGTTTATATGTAAAAACTGCCATATTTATTTACAATTGAAACACACGAGGTATATTCATGTTCTTGTATTGAGAGCATGAGCGTGAATAAAGAGGCTAATATTAATTTAATAATATTAATAATGTAAGTGTCAATTATACTAAAATGTGTACAATTGCTAATTATAATGTTTATAATTATAATTATATTATATTATTTATAATATTAATGAATAGTAAATGTGTTTATATTCAATAATCAGTGTATATCCACACTAAAAGTTATAAAAAATGGAATCCAGCCTTCACAAAGGTGCAATGTGAACTGGATAACCTGGTTTGTGATGTCATTAACTATGCTGTTGCGTTGTCATGACGTCAAATTATTATGACATCACAATGCCACATACTGTGAAGGACCAATTTTGGGGCCTTTTTCAACACAGATGTGTGGTGGAGTATGTGTAAAATGGTTTGTAACCATTATTACTCATAATAACTACTTTGATTATCCTACTATGTGCATATAAGTAAACAGCAAGAAACAAAGGGGTCTTATGAGTGTGAAGTAAGACCAAAATGCACCTAGTAAGATAAATTAGCTTATTGCCAGTTGTGCCGGTGGCCCCCATATTTTAACTTTGAGTGTGGCCCCCTGAAAGTGTGAGTCACCCTACTTTGTTTACAGCCACCTCTAAACTTGATTTATAAACTGATGGTTTAGAGTTGGGATTGGCGTATAGTCCTTTGCCTAAAAGAGAAAATCCCTATTACACCCATTCCATGCATCAAATGGGTATATTCACTTATTGCACACTAAACAGTGTTCAGAGCACAAATCTATGAACACAGACTCTTTACAATAAATAAAGGATAATAGTAATACCAGCAAAACCAAACATTTATTTGATAAAAGGTTGCTCTATTATGGATACCCAGATCCCTATTAGTGTAGGTTCCCTGAAATAAGCAACTCCCAAACTAGGATCACACGAGTAATGTGTACAGTGGTGGATGTTAAAATATGGGGGCCACCAGCACAACTGGCAATAAGCTAATTTATCTTACTAGGTGCATTTTGGTCTTACTTCACACTCATAAGACCCCTTTGTTTCTTGTTGTTTACTTATATGCACATAGTAGGATAATCAAAGTAGTTATTATGAGTAATAATGGTTACAAACCATTTTACACATACTCCACCACACATCTGTGTTGAAAAAGGCCCCAAAATTGGTCCTTCACAGTATGTGGCATTGTGATGTCATAATAATTTGACGTCATGACAACGCAACAGCATAGTTAATGACATCACAAACCAGGTTACGCAGTTCACATTGCACCTTTGTGAAGGCTGGATTCCATTTTTTATAACTTTTAGTGTAGATATACACTGATTATTGAATATAAACACATTTACTATTCATTAATATTATAAATAATATAATATAATTATAATTATAAAAATTATAATTAGCAATTGTACACATTTTAGTATAATTGACAATTACATTATTAATATTATTAAATTAATATTAGCCTCTTTATTCACGCTCATGCTCTCAATACAAGAACATGAATATACCTCGTGTGTTTCAATTGTAAATAAATATGGCAGTTTTTACATATAAACAAACTGTTAAATTACACTTGTAAACTACATATGAAAAACCAACCTGCACTAATTACATGTTAGTGTTTTTTGTCCATACAAAGGATAAATTTAACACTGTGCAATGAGAAGTTAAATAAGAATCTCATTTGTCACATGTAATAGTGAACTTGAGTCACGTGTTCATATGCCAATCATATAAGATGTAACTAAACATGCAATAATGGCCCACATGATATGAACTACATTAACTGAACATTATTATAAAGAGTAACATTAAGATGTGGATTTACTATCAGGCACTCAGTACCTAACCTTCTTAAGTCTTTCAGAGGCAATGGGTTTGAATGTTATATGAATCAAGACTTGCCTGTATAAACCTCACTTATGCTTTATTAAAATGACTCAAATAAAGTATAGCCTGACATAAGTACTAACCACGTATCCATACTTACCATATAACCATTTTTTGGTTAAAGAGTATACCTGCACCAGTGCATTGCACCGCTGCACCGGTGCAGCAGCACAGGTGCAATTGCACCTGTTTTTAGTACTTCAGGGAGGAGTTGCTCCTTAAAAATCCAGCCTCTGATGATAAAGCCCACCCATGACTTTTGAAACACAATCTATCACCACATAAATATTGTGTAAGGCATATCACCACATTAACCATTGTGAACTCTGCTTGGTGACTTATAGTGCACTTCAGTTTATTCTTTTGTTTTTAACTTTGAGTGTGGCCCCCTGAAAGTGTGAGTCACCCTACTTTGTTTACAGCCACCTCTAAACTTGATTTATAAACTGATGGTTTAGAGTTGGGATTGGCGTATAGTTTCTTTGCCTAAAAGAGAAAATCCCTATTACACCCATTCCATGCATCAAATGGGTATATTCACTTATTGCACACTAAACAGCGTTCAGAGTACAAATCTATGAACACAGACTCTTTACAATAAATAAAGGATAATAGTAATACCAGCAAAACCAAACATTTATTTGATAAAAGGTTGCTCTATTATGGATACCCAGATCCCTATTAGTGTAGGTTCCCTGAAATAAGCAACTCCCAAACTAGGATCACACGAGTAATGTGTACAGTGGTGGATGTTAAAATATGGGGGCCACCGGTACAACTGGCAATAAGCTAATTTATCTTACTAGGTGCATTTTGGTCTTACTTCACACTCATAAGACCCCTTTGTTTCTTGTTGTTTACAATGAAAATATAATTTTAAAAATGCTGTAAAATTAGATTATACATGTGCCTTGATTAGTACAGGATTAGAAGGCAATAGATCTATTTGAAGAGCGATTATCATATTATTGATTTAACGACTCCAATGATTAGCTAAGGCCACATTAAGTCAATTTCAATCAACATATTAAAACACCTCACCCCTATTATTCATATCTTGTGAGACAACACCTTTGATTAAGACAAGGGGATACACTTTTTTGATGGGGATACACTTTTTTGTTGCAATATTCTGCATCCCCTAATCCCCCTATTGTTTGGGATGCAAAATGTTGCAGAAAAATAATGCATCCCCAAAAAGATCAAAGGAGGGGATACACTATTTATGGGGATGCATTATCTCGCGTTACACCAGCTTGTCCTACTGAGATGTTACCAACTCTATGATTGAAGACTAGGAGACTTCCAATCTTGATGGGAAGTGACCAAGTCAGGTTTACGACAGGCCAGTTTCCTTTCAAGTATGATCAGTTGGTGTGAACGGTCTGTCTTGAGGTCTTATCCTGGTACTTAACCACGACAGGTGGGAAAGTTCTTTCAGACAAGAGGATAACAGTATAGGACAAGATGGGAAGTGTGACCGTCAAGCCATAGAGACCCACAACAGGATGTTTTCCAGGTGAGTGGAGCCAAGGTCAGGATACATAGTCATGGAGGGTTGATGCAATATCAAACATGTTTGATATTTTGCCCATCCACTGTGACAAGCCGGAAAACTACAACCAATCCTATCCAACTCTGTACACATTGCTCACGACCCTCAAAAAATACATTATCACCGACAAGTCAGCTCCACTGGAACACCCCCATAACATAACTAAAGAAATATCTTGTAAAGTTTTTTCTTGTACGTTATATATGTCTACGTCTCTAACTAATCCAAGCTGAATATTAACATTTATATCTACACCCGTCAATTTTCACTTCATTGTGGTCACAATTGAGTGATTTGTGAGTACAAGCTTAACCTTACAGCTAGACTTTCTCTTTTATAAACCGATAGCTTTTCTTAAGGTAAGTTTTAAGGTATACCACCAAAAATGTTTCATTGTCTGTTTAGTACTGCAGAAGAACAGACAAATACATGTTCAACTTAACATTTTTCTTAATTAATCCTGGCATTGATTTTGAATGTCTTGATATGTTATCACACTATGGGTGTGCTAAACGTGATTTGGAGATCCCTTCGGAGATCGCTTGGATGACAGATTCATAACACTATTATCACTCACCATTTGATTCAAGTTTGAGGTTGAAAATCTTTTCACCTCAATAAAATCCCTGTTTATAACTTGACTTAAAACTTGTTAAAATTTTACCCTTTTAAAGACATCTAAATAGAATTTATTTTAGTGGTGGGGAGCAGGGAATATACCGCATTTGTTCCTTGCAACATACAGGTAAAATGGGAAACTGCTGAGATCGTTTTTCACTGTAATAATTCTAATTCAACCCATCTAAATTTCATTGTTTTCAGAAATTTCATTGTAGTTATATAACTAAATCAAGCATACATTTAGTTTTTACTCAAACCACTTATTGGGAAAATCAATGGACACCACGAGAACACATGCATATTTAAACTAAAATTTTAAAAGTTTGCATATATCACTGCACTCATTAATTAAAACTAGATATATCTTTGCTTTTTGTGACGTCATTGTGACGTATTCTCACATTACTTGCATTGGCTTGAAGACAACAGATATCACTTTCAAAACCATTTAGAAATTGAATAGAAATCAACAATTCACAACTTGGCATTTTTCAAAATATTACATCACCCTAATGCCTTTTTAACATACCCTGAGGTATTTTAAATCAACTTGAAAAGAGACAGTATTACATAATGGTGTCTCAATAAACCCCTAGGGTATCAAGTCTGTTTTTACATTTGACATTCAGTGATTGTCTATGGTTGTGTCATCTTTTACTCATCTATTTTGTGTCACATTCTCAGTCACTCTAACTATTTAAAGTAGGATAAGTAGTTTTTAAGCTAATAATAATAATAATAAGTGGTCGCAGGTTAGTGGTGGTAGTACTGCTCCCTAATATAACTTGGTATGTTCAACTCTGTCCAAGTTGAGATGAACATGGTGTTCGAACAGTATGATAATACAGGGCTGGCTAAACAAATTGGACATTTGACCTCAGGTAACTTGAGCTGCTGCGGTGGAGTAGTTACAGCACTAATACATCACTATGCCAAGTCGATGTGTGTGTCATAGTATAACTACAAACACAAAATGCAACTTTAAAAATGAGTCCTTAATTTTAGGGAATAAGTTTCTTTGGACATTTAGTGCCTTAACTTGAAAAGCTCAATCTCCCACTATGTGAAAAAATAAGTTTGTTTGACAACCATCGTTTATGGTCAGGTCAAAGTACTACGATAATGATCACAAGATCTCTCAGCTTCATTTTAAGATTGTATAAGGTTAGTACCATAAAGATAAGTGTCAGCATCATAAGTATGGGTCATCACTGACTTACATATAATAGGTCAGTCATAACTACTCAGGACAAAAATGTTTAAAAAAAATTTTTTTAAAGATGTTTTACATATTTGGATTGAGGATCTATCATCACTTAGCTAAAGTCCTTTATGACAAGGGACTCAGTGGTGTGGTGACTCGCCTGCCACCTCTGAGGTACTGGTTTCAAACCCTGGACTCGGTCCAATGTGGGAAACTTGCTATTTGAAGGTAGTTTGATGACAATACAGTACAAGAGGGCTCAGTGGTGTGTGGGTAACCTCCTTACTTCCAACCCCTGAGGTCTGTGGTTCAAACCCCAGAACCAATATGGGAGAGTTGGTAGCTGCTTACTGATTCCCGAACATTTACAATCTTGACAAACAAGTACCTACTGGGTTTCCTTTGTCCGTAAAACTACCAATCGTGATATAACCTGTAGAATGTGTTGAAGGCAACATTAAACCCAAGTAACCTAAATTACATTAAAACAAACTCTATGGCTGAAATGATAAGTGATCAGTATCAGGGTCGCATAAGATCAGGCATCAGGGGTATTAGAAATGCTCAAGCCGGGAACAGTCGTTGATAATACAGAATATAAATTAACTTGAACCTAATGTGGGTATTAAAATCTAATGGAAATGTTCCTGGTTCAATTTTTATTTTGATTTCCTTTCATATATGATATTAATCACTGCTGATGTAAATTTGAAATACATGTAAGTAAACACGGGCGTCCAAATATGCACAAAAAATATCGAGTTTTAAATCTCCATTCATTTATTCACGTCAGTAACACCAAATTGTTACCTACATACAAGTTACCTGCAGCTTGATATGCAATATATGCAAATGTAGTGTATTTTCCTTTACTTGTTCAAGAAGCCAATACTGCTTTGTCTTTTGTAGAAAACAAATATCTGACATTTGTGTATCGTCCTTTAGTGACGTAATACCCATATCGTGATTACAATAAGTCTGCGTAACACTAAGCCGACCTTCATTTACATAATTGTAGAGTGTTGGGATGAGTTTGAGACATTCAGGTCGTGATTAAGAGGTAGGGTACTAGGCAATTAAAACTTGATTAGCTTAAATCAAAAGTGACTCTACCAAACAAATTTCCAAGTGGGACATGTGGATAATGAAGACATTTCTATCTTAATTTGAAGATAGTTTTCCCCTATGGATTGAGATAGTGTAATCTGGTATCCCATGTAATTTTATATGCCTACCAATTTGAGTTCCCTTTAAAGTTCAACGGGGCTGGGGTTAAAAAGGAAGATAAAAAAGGGTTTTTGATCTTTTATCTTGATTTCATTTATTTTAAAACATTTTAAATTTAAAACCATTAAGACATATTGGGTGGATAAGGAAGTCTATTTGAATACATTACATAATACTTGTTAATGCTTTGAAGAAAAAAATTAGATGAAGTTATTAAACCAACACATGTTTAAAAAACCGACTGTTAATTTTAGAATTCACATTTTTCTTAATTTTAGAATGAAAAATGAAACATTTGATATGATTCTATAGTCTCAATATATCATACAATGAAGGGTGTTATACTTAACTTGGTGTGCTTCATATAGATTCAATTTGATCAAACAGGTACTTGTAATTGCATGTATTCATATTTGTATTAACAATTACTACTGATTTAGATATTCTGAGTAACACAGGTTTCTAACAGTGACCCTTTCTTTCAAAAATCAATTTTTCCCCTATGGTTTGCTCATGTAGGATTTATCTTTATGAAAACCTTCCTTTACTAGCCAAGGTCAGATATGTTGTCAAAAATAAATTTTCATATCCAGGTTGGCGGCTAGTCTGCAAGATGTAACAACATTCCCTTTCCATATGCCCAAAGATACTCACAATATTGAATTGAAAGTAAATAAATACAAAATTTTTTTAAAATGTAAAAATTATATACAAGTATCGTGATTTTGTCTTTATAATACTTGCTGTTGTGTCAGCAATCTTTCAGTGACTGGTAACTTATCTACAAGTATGGATTTCCAGGGATACTCTGTGATAAGAAGCTTCAATACCAGAAAACAATTACAGTCGTGAGAAGTGTGCTGCTCATGAATATAAGGGTGTCAATACAGACACTGCTAGCAATAGGAAAAGCTTATCACAGGATAACATCTATTATTGCATTCTATCTACATAAAGTCCTCCAAGTCTCTAACCTCCCAAAATTATTCCTTTGCACTCTCACTAGCCTTGCCAAAAGGCTCAGCATATATTTACCATACTGGTCAAACTTGTGTTTTATGCCATTAAAACAGCTACTGTGGTAATAGAATAGACCATCAATATTCCTCACGTGATTTTTTATTGAAGTGGAATTGAACCTTAAACCACAGAGCGGAGATCCAGGACAACTAACCAGGCCCTTTTAATTTATATTTTCAGACCACAGTTTTTACTATATTGTCTTGATAGCTTAGCGTAGTATTTTTACTTGATTGGACTGTGGGGTCTCTCCTCTGAGGTCACCAATAGAGCTCACCAATTGTCCCAGTATGACCCCACGTGTTACACGGAACAAAACTTCCAATGTCAACCACACGGCCTTAAAACAGTTTGGTCTATGGATATGGGTTTTGAAATTCATAGTTTTGATGCAGAAAATCTTCAACGGACCATTGTAAATCACTACAATGCACCTAGAAACCTGTTACATTTTGGGTGTGCAATATTAAGTTTTAATACCTAAGATAAATGTGGCTAAACAAATACTACTCAAACGTGTGTAGTCATAAACTTTAAAGTTTAGTAGTATTTATATAGTACAGACTGAATTTATAAATAAGTTATTATCTGCGCTTTACAACGTTTCCAAAATATGCATCTCTTTTTATCACTCACTGTATACTACTAACTCAATACAATTTCGAGATGTTGGAGCCAACTTAGGAGTCAACTCATCCTAAGATAGGCTTTAGTCCAACTAAGCATCCTAAGTTAGGTAGCCCATATCAAGATGAAGAATTGGGCTCCAAGAGAGATATTAACCAGTTCAACTGATAGGACATTGCGACATTTGTGGTGAAAGGGAGCCAGGGGACCAGACTATCTCTTCAACCTGACCCCCTCATAACCATACACCACACACTAAAACACTGCAACAAAATACAAAACAAGGCGGTGAATTATGACTTTCATTGTGAAGTATTTCCGAATGATGGATGTCCCATAGGGACCACCGTGGCTTGTGATCTTAAGACCCCGTAGCAGAGCTCTCCATCACCATGTGCCCAAAGGACCCAGTCCATATTAGGACGTGGAAGGGCGTAGAAAATTAACTTTTCTCCACTGACACTCTGTTTCAATGGCCAAACCCCATGTGACCTTTTCAGAGGGATTGAGCCACTAGATTTCATTTGGACTTTATTCCAGGGATTATATAAAGTATTAGTGGGGACTATTTCGTATAGGTGGTCCTGTATGGGGCTACGGATATAGAGTGATGAATATACTTTGTGTGTGTATACTCAGTATATTTATTCTCTGGTTATTAATGGTCTGTGTATGATGGATAATTGTACCAGTATTATGTATTGAACTGCAGGTAGTAAACAACAGAAGGTGGCAGTTCTAGAGCATGGATTAACAAGAATATTATAAGAGTACAAAGCTTCTTGTGATTCCTATAAAATATTTGCTTTATCAAAAATTTCAGGTCATATGAGTCACTTTCACATATGAAGGTTCTTGGTTTTAAATTTGGTTTTCAGAATCTTGGAATACCCTTTCACTGTAGACTTTACAATAAAAAAGCCTTGGACAGTTGGGTTTTAAGTCTGTGGTAATTAAGTCAGAAATTGGTTATCCAATATTCAGCCAAAAATATTCTATCTAACAATGGAGTACATTTTTAAAAAACTTGTTGTTATCTATAGCAATTATGAATCTGCACAAAAAACATAGACGGATGTAAAATGTGACACTACATTGATCATACCATCCAATAAATACAAAAAAAATAAAAGCAAACAAATCTGTCACATTAAAAATACTATGAAGCAAAATGATGAATAAACTTTTTGCTCTTTGCCAAATCTACCATTCACTCTTTACATTCTCCTGACAGAAATCCTTAGGTATAAACAGAAATAAACAATCATCAGTCCAGAGCAAAGTTTTAAAGAATCCCTACGCCAGCTTTAGAAAGAGCTTGTACCACAGAAGGGACTATATTCTCTCCATGGACACATAAGCGGTGTTTAGAGCAATTAGTTAACTGCACCTTACTTCCCCCAAAACGCTGACGCAAAACGCTCCTTAGAGCCCGAGGTTTTCTGGCCAGATAGCATTGCACTTAGGTGTAGAGATAAACAAATCTAAGAGACCCACGGGCTTTGTCCAATGCTGCCCTTCTTCTGAAAGAATGGATGCGCAGATTAGCCTGGCCTTGGCTCAGTAGACAAAAAATAGGCTAAAAGCTCTATTGGAATATATTAACTGATATTATATTTTATTTCAGTTATACGATGTTGACATGTGATAATTGATTTAACTGGAGATAGGTTATATGAAAAAGCTGTGGAATATATATTGAAACAAAAAAATTGGTCCTCATGTTTTGTTTCAGCTTTTTGTGACCGCATACAGAACACATTGTACAAGGCTCGAGTAAACTACACTGAATGAAATCAGTGCCTTACTGTAAGAATGAAACATGTTACTGGTTTCAGAAATAGTAATCTATAGATAAATTGCCCTCTAGCGTAAAATGAGTTATTCTTCAGTAAAGGTTATTAAGGTACCGCTTGGTCTGATATTTACCCCCTGTAATACAAACAAAAACAAGTGTGAATAAAGATGATTTTGTGGTCTAGTTGTGCCATATTTACAAACCAGACAGTTATTCTCGTTGTCAACCTCTTTAATTCTTTTTTCAATATCAGACAACAAGAGCCTTGAGAAAGACTGCGTTTCCGGTCGTTGCGGGAAGTGGCATAACAGTTGGGCATTGGATAAAGGGGTTAAAACCTAGAGAGTGGGGTGACTGTGATGTAATGGTCCCCTGCCACCAGTATTTTCTATACTTGGTTCACTGTATTGCCACACCAATTGAATCAGTGTTTGATTGTCCTGTGTCCCGCGGAGGGATTTTTGGCCCCTTTTTGTATGAAAAGCACCTACAAGTCATTTCTAGGTTGTGTCATTGTTTCTCATTGGAAAAAAAATGCTACAGCAGATTTCTTTAACATTACTCGATATGAGCGAAGATATTAGCTTTAAAAAGTAATGTTAATGTTTTCAGAAATTTAACCTGGAATCCATTTTCACTATTTGTCGATTTTTACTAATGAGACAAATACAGGATTTAAATGTCAGTGTCCAGGTTTATTGGCTAAAATAGCCATTACCCACCCACCCCCCTTTTTAAAGATACCCTTTAAAAATTATATCACAGTTATACTTATTACTATTTATTTAATAGACTTCTGAAATATCTTTTATATTGATGTTAAGATAATTCATAAGAAATATTGCCTACCTGGTAAAACAATCAGAATTATCTATAGACACTGATGCAAAGACAACAATTCTACCACAACTGTATATGGTATCAAGATTCCTAGAGGAGTGCAAACATTAGACTCAGTGAAGCAAAGTGAGGGATAATGACAATCAAATGCCAATTACAAAAGTTTGCACCAGCCAATTTAGGTAATATGGCATTTGTATTTATTGAGAAAATTTTTAGGATGATAGACCAGCAAAGGTCAAATATGGTCGATAAAGGTCACCCAAATTTGGCTAAAATAGCTAGTGGCTACTTATACATATCCCACATATACAGTAGGTGGAAAAGTAACCAATGTTGCCATATTAGTATAGATTTTCAGACTTTAGGAAAATAAAACTTTAAAAAGCTCTACTACAAACTATAGCAGGCAAAAGTAAATCAAATTATGTAGCTATGAACTGAAATGTTAGAAAATTGGCTTTTACATCACGACGTTTACATTTAGATATGAACTTGGAAAATAAATAGGTGACCATAAGCAGTGTACTGAATGTTATTAATTTGGAGGTTTTTATTATCTCAGCTTAAGTCTGAAAAATTTTGAAAGTCTGAAAGTAACTATTATATAAACATAAGGTAACTTGTACTTGGCGCATATGCAAATGAATATTTTTTTTGTAAAATTTACGAAACAATGCCTTTTTGTAAATTCTTCTCTCAAAACATTGTGTCTTGATGATCACTCTTGAAAAAACACATTGTATTACAACTCATACATGTACTGTTATTCCATAAAATGTCTTCTATAATTTACATTAATATAAGTTTAATAATGTCATACTACCTTTATCATTAAGAATGACAATCCCTCAATTATTCATGTTTTACTTTTTGGAAAGTTGATGTAATGTGATAATACCTTGAATAAGAAATAATGGGGATCAAGATGAAGTGATTGTATAAATTTTAAGTGTCGAAGGTCTAATCTGTGCTGGTAGTCTTAACATTTGTTTTCAATGGTATTGCAATCATTGTGAATTTGTTGTGTTTTTTCTGTGCTTTTCCCAATATATGACTACTTCCACCAAACATTGTGAAAGCATGCTTAGCTTGGCGACATATTATGAGAAACTGGCATATGACCAATCAAAATACAGCTTATAAATCATCTTTTGTACATATATGTCTTCCTGGTTAGCTAGAGTTTGAATGTTTTGTAATATAATGCCAGTTTGAGGTGTATGCCATATTATCAAGCTGATAAGTGGTCACCACATTTTGACACAGGCTACTTAAACGTAAAACAAGCCAAACACGTGTCACTGAATTCCTATAGGAAGAAGAGCAAGCAACTCTACATCTCACTCTTGTTATTTTTAGAGAGTTTACCTCATTGGCCAAATCACTGATATTTTCCTCTTGAAGCAACAGGGACATTTAAACCAGTAACCTGTTTTGAACACAAAAATGGCGGATCGGGAGAAACTGATCTCTCTGGAGAAGACAAAAAAATAGCCCCAGAAGAAAAGAGATTGAATTTCACTTTCCCACTCAGTTACTTCCACCTTTTTTCTGTCTTCTTGTCTTTTTTTTTTTCCTTTCTTTCCCCTTGTGCTATTTTTTCCTTTTTTGCTTCCCACCAAAAAGATTGCAAATTAAAGCCCATCTTTGACTCTAAATTAGGAATATTTGTGTCTATAACCACTGTCTCAGGTGCAATGTAAAACGACTTTAGGCCAACCACGTGGTCTCCGGGGATGGCATAAAGATTCGCAGAGCGCCTTCATTATCAGTTTCGCCTTTCTTGGCCCTGTCTTGTGGGGATTGTAAAAGGGGGGAAGTGGAATTGACTTTCTGATCAGATGAATTGGGAATGAGCTCGCCAGGGAGACAGGGTATTAAGACGACTGATGAGAATCCATATTGGGTGGAAAAATCAGGATAGTATAAAGGGGGAGGGGGGGTAAAAGGAGGGGGTGTCTAAAGGGAAGAGTCAGTAATCGTGGGGACGTTTAAGAGTGATCCATATTTTATGAAGGGACAAAAAATAACCTGCTGTAGTTAGACAGGACTTTTTCTTTCTTATGGAAAAAGATTGGAGAAATAAAGCATCTTGTGACGTATATATGGATATGTGGATATAGAGCAGAATTAAAAATGGCAAAACGAAATGAGTGATGAACTTGCGCATAAAACCTTGGTACTATTTTATCGATTCTAATATCTCCCTCTTTTGAAAGTTTAATTTGACAATGAAAAGAATGACATTTTGAAGAACTGGAAAACTGCATCACACAAAAGTTATTCCCTATATAATTTATGAATTATATACTAAAATAAAAGAAACAAAAAATATGACAAAACAATAAACACAACACTTGTTCGTGGCACAGAGGTCCTCAGTGGTCTAGTGGGTTAGCAGGTTTGGTATCTAATCACAGGTTGTCACCTCTGTGTGGGTTCAACTCCCACAAGTGACAATGCTGAGGACCTGTCCCAATACAACCTTGGCTGTTGAACGCGATATAAAACCCCAACTGTAACCTTTGTACGTAAAAGATCTGCCCTCCTCAGCCCATTAAAATCACTATCGTCCATAAAAACATATCAAGAACAAGCAATATTTATATTGAAATACATAGTTTTATTGCTTGTAAGATTCTTGAATAATCCTTGACTGAATAATCATTGGGAATTTTAATATTCCAAGTAATGAAGTTCACCCGTTGAACAGTACAGGTTTTAATATCCATATACAGTTATTTTGGGAGAAGTATTTTTTCCTTTCAGTATTAGCTGGATTGAAACCCCATGTCCACAGATATAAGAGCCAGATCGTCTTATGTATGAAAACTTGATAACCATAAGGCCACTGAAGACATTGATGTACTATTTCAAGGGCAATTATTTTGGTTATAAGAACATATACATTCCCTTAACATTCCCTAATTCCCTTAATTCCCGTATATGCTTCCCTTAATAGTTTCCTTGGACTTTTAGTCAATGAATGAGTTCCACTCTGAGCATGATAAACATAACTTCTGACCCCTGGTTTTGTCCAATAACCAAACCCCTAGCCCTGTAACTCCAGTAAATCCCATTGAGTTACAACATTGTCAATTGGCTAGGCTTCATTAGATAGTGACTTAGTGTCAATAGATATATATTGGACTGATTGTCTAACTGGATCACATGTTAATACCCATAAATTCACAATGTTATTGCTTTATATCATAATTTTTTTTCAACAGTGCATGTCGCATTGCCTGAAATGGTATTTAACATACATCTAGTATGCTTTATTTATTTTAAGCAACTTCTGTGTTTAAGCTGTGGGGTTTGGAGGAAAAACACATGCACAATATATTTGTAGTACTAACCCACTCAGAACTGCCATGTGTTGGGTGATCTATGGTGAATGACAAACCATAACTGTACTCTAACAACGATTTGAGATTGCCTTAAACGTTAGAATACCGTAGTTTTGTGAACTTGCAAAATTTCTGCAACTATCACTGTTCATCTTCTATGCTAACCCATACTTTACATGTATATATGTGTCACATTTATGACAAACTTGTCCCTAAAATCCAGTACATTTTCGTACTTTTAATGTAAAAACTCAAATTAGTTTAAGATAATCCTACATTCTGTTGATGACACAAGCTTTTTTGCACTTGAAAGCAGATCCATCTTCTCCCTAATTAGCTTGATGATTTCTCGCTCTCAATGAATTGGATAATTACTACTGAGGACAATGTCAAACAAGAAGTCTCCTATTATGTGCATCCTTTGGGGGACACAGTTTCCCAGTAATGAAATTTACGCTAGGACTTGGGTTGAATGCACAATGCCAAAATGATTTGCATGTATTTTTATGTGTCTGGGGCATTTGTCTGTTAATGTTCCAATTTAGAAATGTGTAAAAATACAAGTGAAAGTACAGCAATGTATAGAATAATGTTGTTGTAGTTAATAGCTTCGGTGATATAATGTGGCCCCTCGCGTAACCCGGGACTGAACAGGACAGTGGATGTGAAGTGTAATTCATGTTGACTTGTTTCCTTTTTTGGGTTAAAGATCGATTTCAAGAAGTTTTAAAGATAGCATACAAATATTATAATAGTGACATGTATTCAAAGTTTCAGACATTCAAGTCTTGACAACAACAAAAACATACCCAGCCTTCTGCTGGGCTTTTGATATTGGGATAAAAAACCAAATGTGAGTGTTGCACAATCAATTGTGTTTTATCGTAGTTTAGCAACATGGAATTTTGGAATTACTGAGAGCACTTTTTATCAGCTGTGTGACCATGGGTTCAAGTCTGTCTGTCAAGGAAACATAAGAGGTATATCCCAAATATATCATGTAAAGGCCAAACCAGAGTCTTAAACCCTTGTAAGTATGTTTAAAATTAGAGAAAGATTTATATATCACCTTATTTTTTCTTTATTTGGCAATATAACCTCTGTAGTTTTGGGAGTTGATCTGATATATCAGATGCAGAAATCACAAGAGGTCTCTCTTAATGTGGCTTTATATATTTATCTAGTATTTCAAAGAACCATATGTCTAGTCCAAGTATCTCCGATAGTAAACACTGAGTGGAGGATCACTACAGGTATATCACCAGCCCAGTGTAATATGTCACAGGTTACCCTCATTAACAAAACCTTGTCCATATTTATCACCTGTCTGAGGGCAGTTAGTTTGGACAATTTGTCATAGTATAGAAGAGAGTAATGGGAGAATCCATTGTCTGTGGTACGTAGTCTGGACAAGGCTCAGATGGGGACATAGTGATGCATGCTCACTTCACCACATATCACGTTGTTCGTTCAATCAGGCCCGGGCTGATGTGAATAAGCGGATAGCTGCTCATGGATAACCACTGGTGTACACTGCTTTCCTTAATCTCATAAACTCTGTCCGTTATGATATGACCTACACAGTTTGTTCAGAGCAATGTTAAACCCAAATCTATCAATAGTTCAGGCTTTTCAAAATTCCAAGTGTCCTGGTAAGTTTGGCTTTTGTGTGTGGACAAACAGCATTCACTCATACACTAGAATATCTAAATACTCAACGTTTTGAAAGCCCAACTGATTCTGAATACAAAATTAGAGAAAATAAGTAAATATTATGAAATAAAATTTAGAGAAAATAAGTATTATTTTCTTATGTGCTGACTGTAAATACAAACCATACTTACCAGTTAATATTTCATAAAAACCTGAGTATGAACCTGAACCTATGAAGGGCTATTAATTGCAGAGAATATTAGAAAGATAACTCATTCCAAAATGGCCGTCTGGAAATGTCAGTGTCTGGAAGCACTGTTTACTCAGTAAACTATTACTTAATGGGAATTGTACATTTTGACCTCGTCACAATAATTAGAAAATGATATCCCAATAAACAGACTCATTGCAACTTGCAATTAGTTATTTAACAGTCCTCTCTTGCCAGTTTCCCAGTTTACTTTTCATCTGATAAACTGCCAAGTGGTAATGTATTCCAAAACTAGGGATTGAAAGTCCGTGAAAATGGGGTCTCAATAGTAAAATGACTTTCTGACATTTTAATGAACTTTTCACGGTTTGGCGGAGTTTTAAGGTTCTGTGGGTCTAATTAATTCTAGAAATGATCGGGGGGGGGGGGGGGGGGGGGGGCTAAAATAGGCATTACACTGTTAAATTTGTTCATTTGGCACTTTAATTAGAGAGCTTCTAATTTCCTAAATGTGAAATTGCTAAGCTGACCACATGATTAAAATATCCTTAAAAATTACAAGTTCTAGCGACATTTAGCTAATTTTACATTAAAGTCTGGTTGGTAGAAAATCAGTCCTGACGTCATAACCCCTTTACGAGTGATGTCACTCTCTGGCACCTGTCCGCGAAATCCTACAGTGACAACCAGTGTAAAATCAAACTATGAGAAGATGAAATACTCTAAGTTTTATCATTTAGGCCAAGTAAAATCTATTTGGTCATTTGAAAGTATTTCAGAATAACTAAAGCATTAATATTACCCCAATTTCAACGTCTCAAGTTTGCCTTCCAACTACACCAATTTTGTCACCAGGGGAGAAAACTTGAATTATTTTTCTTGGTACACCCTGATTTTTCAGGAAGTTGTGGTTATATGCAATATTTTTAAGGGATGGGGGTGTTTATATCTCATTAATGATTCTACTAACAATATGACACATCTGGGTGTACTGGCTACGTCCCTGGTCACTTGTTATCACGAGTAAAGATCCTCAGTGGTCCAGTCGGTTAGCAGGTTTGACATCTAATCGCTGTCACCTCTGTGTCGGTTCGACTGCCACAAGTGACAATGCCGAGGGCCTGTCCCAATATGACCCTGGCTGCTAAAACCCCAACATTGTCCCCCCCCCCCCCCTTTCTTGTCATGAGTAATCTTTATGAAGTCAATATTTATATTTTAGACATTTATAAAAACCACAATCTTAACGTTCGGGATGGTTGGCTGAAATTTGGTATTGTTTGAGAGCCCTGTTTGTGACTCCCCAATAATTTTAACTGTTTGAATTTGTCGTAAACTGTATGCATGGTGATTACAAAATCAGTCACAGACTTTTGTGTTCTAATTTAATTGTTAAGTGCTAATTTTTATGAACTGACCCAATGCTTTCAAAACCTACACAGATCTAGTTATGTGCTTCAGCACAAACAAAATAGTTAGGGTAGATTGATTTTGTATTTCCTGTGTAAATCAATCTAATAAATATATCAGAATATTCCTTTTTAAAATATTAAAACAAATCATCTGTTTTCTTTATCTCTATGTGCAACTAACACTTATGAGGATCTCTGGTTGATCCTCCATGACTCAATAGTAATCAATGGCCACTTGGTATTTGTATGGGGTCTTTTAGTTTGTGAAGTAGTACAGGTCACACTGTAACAAACTCTGTGTAGACTTTGTCACAATGCTACACTTGTGTGTACTTTTCTGCTGCACCGCTTCGATCCAGTCCTTGTCAAATGTCGTCTGCTTGATGCAATTGAGGAATGGAGCCAACATAATTGACAGTGACCTTTGAACTGGGGTGGGGTTGACCTGGAATCTGAAGCCCAGTCTTCAAATGAAGAGAGGGCAAATAGTCTGTGACAAATTGCTTCTTTTTAATCATAATTATGCAGATTCCTGTCAATGTAGTAAAGTGAACTTAGCCTTGTCTTAAGGCTTACATGTGTCATATCGATAGATAAGAATTATTCTTAGCATAAATAGCAAACGAAAAATGATTATGCAAGTTTAGATAACTTTCAGGTCATTTGATCTCGTGGTTAAGTATAATTTTCTATATTCACAATCAACAATCGATAAAACTTCCTTTGTCCACATACACACAGTTCGCGGGGTATGCACTTAAATCCCCAAGCCCCATTTTGGCATCACTATTACATATTCTCAAAACTCAAAAAAATTAAACTGGTAATGGTTTTTGGTCTCTAAATAAACTTTATATACTTGCAATTTAAGTATTAAAGTATGATAAACTGCGTCTCGTTAATAGTAACAGCATAGTCAGGGTGACCTTTCATAGGTGTATTATATTTATGTTGAGGTGACTTTGGCATAGTGTAATCATCAGTATTTGTATTTATAAAGTTATGGTTGTAAGTAGAGAAATTGTAAAGTAACTTATGACCACCATAAGTACGGGATCGGGCTGTTCTGTTTGTCTATACGTAATTTGGTACTAAATAGTTAGTATACATGCCTAATAAAATAATGCAGTCGACCTGCATTTTAATGCCTACTGTCTTGGCGGATCATTGGTTCAGCACATGGAACACTGGTAATCAACCGCCGCCAACATAATACTTTTAGGGGGGGGGGGGGGGACTTCTTCACGAGGCAAAATAATGTTATTTACAAATCAAACTCAAGGTATTTACATCCCTTTCAGCAGCCAATGTGATTTCAGAATACGCCTGCATCCAATACAACCAATGTGTTGTAATGTGCTGGAATTGAACCCCAGCCCATAAATATGAGATGTCATATGATCCAATACTAAATCTGTTAATTACTTGATCACTAGAGCATTTTTATCTAACACAGAGAAATGGTTTAGTTTTTTCTCCTTTACAATATTTAGCAAAAGTCATAAATGTCTAACTATATCTAACATATTCCAGTTTACAAATTAAAAGGCGTAAGACTGTCTAAAAACGTTATTATTCCCTTCAAATACACATCTGAGTCTTCAACAAGGCTATAAAAGGGCTTTATATGAAGTGTCAAATGTCGAGTAATCTAGACAAAGACATTAGATTATTTCAGATAAAACCTTGAAACTGACTTAACAAAGTAAAATGTGGTTTAAAATTACTAAACAGGCAATCTAATAATCCCTATCTCATTCTCATTGAATTCATTCTCTGGCGAGATATTATTTTAACAAAATCACAACCTTTCTCAAAAACTGTATTGTCAACGAATCACTCTACTGCTCAGCCAGTGAATTTCGTCACCCAGTGAATTTCGTCACCTGCAATTTATGACAATATTTTATCATTTTTGCACATAATATCCATCGCTAAATTACATATTAATATTACAAGTTTTTTGTGGTTACATGTGTTTAAACACAAGTATTGCTGGTTTTTGAGGGTTTAAATGGCAGGTGACGAAATTCACTGGGTAACGAAATTCACTGGCTGAGCAGTACATCTGAAGGCTACTTTCCTGAATATCCTTACTTGACTGTATTCACTAATAAAAATACTTGGATATAAATAAAACTAAAAAATGTATACATAAAGTTATATAGAAATAAATCAAATAAATGTGATTTAAATATGGTGGTGTTATAGAGGTGACGTTTTTTTGGTTTGTTTATGACTGGTTTCCATATACGAAAAACAGAATAGCAATATTTATAATAATCAATATTAAAAATACTGCCCAATATTCCTCATGGTTGATGTGAGTGTTTGTATTTATACCACTTTTGTCGATCTGACACATTCTATATACATGTATATTATTTTACCCTCTTTAAGCACGAGCCCTAGTGAGGCTCGGGTTTCTAGAGATTACTCTTTTTTCCTGTTTTTCTTTCTTTTTTATTTATTATTATTTTTATTTTTTTTTGTCTCCAGACTTTCATGAATTGTGGCGTAGTGTGATGAGTATCTGTCCCTTACAGAAGTTAAGCGGCAATGGGCTATGTTAGTACTGGGATGGGTGACCAGTGCATTACTGCTGTCTCTGACTGCAGCACCCACCGAAACCTCTTTTGGTCTTGTTAACAGTTGTTGCCATATCAGGACAATCTGCCTGGGCATCACACATTCTGCCATCTTGTTTGGACACAATAGCCAGGGCTTAGTAAATAAATACCCTGTTAACCATTGTGCCACCAGGGCTTCCTTTCTGTCCCGTTACTTTTATTGTCATAACATGCTGCATTTTTGGGTCATATACCAATTTTTAGACTTTCGTGCTGAGGTCTTGGGTAAATGAATCGTCATATTCAATCGGGAAATGAGAAAATTGTAGCTTAAATTTTAATACGTCATAAATGAAATATTCCAAGGAAAAATCAAGAGATTCGTCATATAAAGATACAAGACTGGTCTTGATAACAGCTGGTACATTGAATCAGTGGTGTCAGACATAGCCAGTCAGACACTGGTGGTCGGGAATGTGGGAACACCAGCTAATTATTAAAAATGCTACTTCTTATTTTTTAATTTATTTAATTTTCCTATTTTCAACACTTAATATGCCCCCCAAAATTATTTATTATTTGTAACATATGCTAATCATTTTTAACCTTATAGTTATTTTTTCTTCTCAATAATGTTGCCTACTTTGACAAATGGCAGAGATTTGTTGTGATTTGAGAAGATAATCAGTTACCTCAGAGTAAATCACCACTCACCCCAACACAGTGACCTGATATCATTAGGTTTGAATGTCAGTGCTAAGGCTCTGGTTACACTTAATCATATGGTCATTATTGCCAAAGCTCCAAATAAACTTACATCATCTTAAATAAAAATGTGGACAGTTAGCTGCCTGACATATGTGTTGAACATCTGCTGTTAAAGTTTCGGCAAAAGGTTGAAAAGTTTTTGTTTTGTTTTTCTCTCATAGACATATGAATTAAACCTGTTGTTTGTACACAATTTAATTCAATTTGCTGATTTCTAGGAGTTACTACTCCAATAAAGAGGATTAGTATTATTCATGCTTTATCTTAATACAATGAATAAGATATTGTTTAATCGGCCTTTTTATTAAGCTGATCAAAATCTGTCATAGGCAAAATCTAGTACTTTTAACCCAAAGTGAATTTACACCCCAAATCCATCATTTCACTTCATATGTTATATTGGACTTTTGTGTCATCCTTTTCGACTTTTACAACTACATTACTTATCTCAGTGCTACAGTTGATATTTTCCTAATGCACACCCTCAAAGCCCAGATGCATGGTTTCCGTTCTGGTGTTAAGTCCTCAGACAGTAAACAAAAAGTCCTGAGGGCTAAGGGCTTCCTTCTACAAAGTATAAAAACTATGAGGTTTTTTATCACAAGCCACAATTTAGCTTGAAGGTTTATTTCTGCAGGTGAGAATACCTCCTTTCATTTCCTTTGAGGCTATTATCCACCCATGTAAAGACTGTAATTTCAACACATATCCAATAACACACTCGTCTCCCACTTCTGACGTCCGTGGTTCAAACTCTGGACCCCCTGTGGGAAAGTTGGTGGTTTGCTTACTGATGGTCGGCAGTTTACAGTACAGAACCTTGACCAACTCTATGTACTGGTTTCCTCTGACCATAAAACTATACATCGTGATATGACCTGTACAGTGTTGAAAGTGATGTTAAACCCCAATTAAATAAATATACATGAGCATAAATTGGCAATAACAGGTCATACTAAAATTAAATTGTAATATTTTTTATATTATTTTTAAATTATAATATTCTTTTTATAATCATAAGTTTTAAACTACATTCCAAAGGTAAATAATTTAACTTATCAACTGAGCTAGCAGAAATTCAGTGTTTGACCGTCTGTGCAATCACCGCTGACTAGACACTTGCTGGCATCCTCTACTTGTAGGTCTATCATCTATGCACTTTACTCCAGACAAATCAAAAGACTGGGAGGGAGATAGTATAAGTTTGTGCTCTAAATAATGAAATAAGACCCCATGTCTGTTTATTGGCAAATTGGTTGAAAAGCAGCTGGGAGGAATCAGATTAAGTATCCCCGGCTGAGCTATTTCAGGGCACACACCTGGGGACTACATATTCACCCCTCCCCCTCCCCATTCCCCTAGCCTACCCCCTCTTTTAGACACCCCTCCTCATTTGGCAACATCCATGTTTCAGCCAGATTGTGTGTGTATGTATATGCAGGAATCCCAAGTAGTTTGTGAATTATTCAAACTGATCCCAAGTGAGCCAAGGCTTTAGAGAACACTCGTTGCCATTAGTTTTTCCATTTTCTCCTAGAGAGGGAAATGCACTAACAAACATTGTTTGCCATTAGTGGCTGTTGTCTTGTCGCCTGATTAACCTTTCTAAAGGCTATGTATGCACACAATATCTTCATCAGTTTTTTCTTACAACAAGGATGGTAAAAAGAAATCTTCATTAATCTGTCAAATAACAGCTGGTCATTGATAAATCTACAACAAATTAATAAATCAGTATTGTCACATATACTGCCTATTTGGGTTGGACTGCCTATTTTAGTTTGAACTGAAGTGAAACAATTTCAACTGTTAACTATGACGATACATTGTGACCTATCAAATTGTAAACTTTATTTTTGAAAACACAAAAAATACAGATGGCAACATCAGTTAGACAGATCTGAAGAGGTGTAATGAAATGATTGTCTGTTAAAATATGAGTGAGATCGCAACTGTGATGGTTGAAACATCTAGAATATCAATGTTCTGAAAAAATACCGCCCACAGAAAGGCTAGTTTTAAAGAGTGTTTTCGCCACTCAAACTTGCAATACAAGAAATGCTTCCTACATTCAGTGACATAGAGATTCTATTATTCGAATTTTTTTACAGAAACAGTTTGGGGAAAATGGAGTTTTGGTATGTGCATTTTGCTGTTGTTTTTATTGTTTGTTGTTGGACCAGGGGTAACCTCCTACGTGGTGATGATATTTTGGTAATCACTCTCCCCATCAATCTCTACAAAGCCACATTAAACCCAACCAAATCACTTTAAAAAGGTATTCAAAATTAAAATAAGCACACCCATTATACTAAATCCTTATTTGTCTCCCATATAAGCGTTGCATCACCGTTGATTCTTTTTTCAGAAAATTATGCACTGACAAAAGAGTGCAATTTAGAAATATTGTTAGCACCAGAAACCAGCCATTTAACTTATCCTTTATAGTGTTGCAAAATGTCAATAGAGTGTCCAATTACGACCCATTGAAATGCAAGGAGTGCTATTCCCAGTCAAATGAAATCATTCCAGTTTGGAATCAACTGTTAAGCTTTATAAAAGCAACATTATATTGAACTGTAGGGCAAATATGGCGCACCACCCACTCAAGATGTGCCAGTACAAACTCAAGATGTTTGCCACAAATCACTCCCGCAAGATGGCGCAAGGAACAACTCAAGTTGTTCTCTGTCACGAGTTGGCGCCCAACATTTGTACTGACAAATCCCATTGTAGATTGGATTGTATAGTCTCGGAGTCTCGAAGATTCATAGTTTCTGGTTCATACAGACAAAAATGTTAAATCATGTTCAACTTTAATACCTCCACCAAGTCTGTATAGTTTGAGTGTGTTTGTTTGTCTGTCGGTTCCTGATTACTCCAAAAGTAATGAACTCATCTTATGAGATTTTTTATGTGGATAGGGTCTGATTGAATGAAAAATTAATTCAGTTTTGGGACAGATAAGGAACATGCTCTGATTACAAAAAAAATCCAATCTTTTGAAGAGTTGAGCTTTAATTTAGGTTTTGTGGATGAGATGAAATTACGTTGTGTGGATGGTGAGCACTAACTCACAATTGGGAACATCTCGAGGTTGTCCTTGCACAAACTCAAGATCCTGTGTGGAGGCAAACATCTCTATTTATGGCCTGCTATCAACGGATTAGCCGATTATAATGACTGAGCTCTTTGGTGTTTCACAGCCTTTCCTATTCTTGAATTTTTAATTGCAACTAACATGGATACTCGGTTGCTTACGAAAGAGTATTAGCGCCAGCAGTGGGCTTGTCTTTGTTGGAAATATCTGCGTTGGCGACTTACAATGTACATAATTTCCCACCAACACAGATGAAAATACAGCCACCACACATGATATTTCCGCCAACGCGCATGATATTTCCGCCAACGCACATGCTATTTCCGCCAACGCACATGATATTTTCGCCAACGCACATTATATTTTCGCCAACGCAGATGAAAATATAGCCAAGGCAGATGATATTTTCGCCAACAAAGATAAAAACAATATACATAGTTTCCCACCAACACAGATGATATTCTCGCCACCACAGATGATATTTTCGCCATCACAGATGAAAATAACGCCATTGCAGATGATATTTTCACCAATACTTGTAGATAAAAAAAAATCTCCACCACAGACAACATTTTAGCCAACGCAGATGAAAATATAGCCAACACAGATGATATTTTCGCCAACACAGATGAAAATATGGCCACCACAGATGAAAATATAGCCAACACTGGTGATATTTTCGCGAACACATACAGCTGAAAAATTCACCATCACAGATGCTATTTTAGCCAACACACATGAAAACTTTGACCGAGGCAGATGAATATTTTAGCCACCACAGATGGAAATTTAGCCAACACAGATGATCATCAGTTCCCTTCAGGCAAACAACAAGATGCGGAGCATTAAATTTATTTACAAATAACATCTAAATATACGCAACATAATATAAAAGTTAAAGTAAAAATAAAAGATAATAAGACTACTACTATGTACCATCCAGTGTACAACGTGAAGGTCAAAATAAAGGTCACAGTTCACTAATGCAAAAATCAAATATAGGTCACTGACCCTTAATGGAGTGACAATACGAGTATAATGACTATGATTATATATAAGTGAATATTTACATGCTAATGTTAAATTAACTGTACAAAAGTTAAGTTAGGGTCACCTCAAACTGCCAGAACTACTACAGACCTAGATATTAGAGGACCCTAAAGTCAATCATGCCAAATACCCCAGATCAGAATGAGGAGACCCCAGCATGACTTCAGTTATCCGATTTTTCATTGAACTTTATACATAAAAATTCCCTAAAATTAAATATTCCCTTAAATTATGTTATGGTCACCTTAACTTGTAATGTACAGCTCTTAACTCATTTGCTATTAATATTGTGGTGGCCTTGATTATGAACTATTGAACTTAAACTTATGTTATGGTCACCTTAACTTGTAAATATATTTCTTAAACTCATTCATTATTCATATGACTTTACGTTAACCTGACTTTACTGTATAGACTTTGTTAGGACATTACTCAGTGGTAGTCAAATTTATAATTTATGTATTTTATTAATACATTTGTAATACTCTTATTTAATAAATAAATAAAATGTGAACTGTCATCACTTGGAAATTGCTATTGACCTATTCAAGGGCAGGCTATTCTATGCACAGTAGGCTATTTATAGTAACTTGCAGTGTTTTCATCTGCGTTGGTGAAAATATCATCTGTGTTGGTTATATTTTCATCTGTGTTGGCGAAAATCTCATCTGTGGTGGTGAAAATCTCATCTGTGTTGGCGAATTTTTCATCTGTGGTGGCGAAAATATCATCTGTGGTGGCGAAAATATCATCTCTGGTGGCCAAATTATCATCTGTGGTGGCGAAAATATCATCTGTGGTGGCCAAATTATCGTCTGTGGTGGCGAAAATTTCATCTGTGGTGGCGAAAATTTCATCTGTGGTGGCGAATTTTTCATCTGTGGTGGCTAAAATTTCATATGTGTTGGCGAAAATATCATCTGTGGTGGCGAAAATTTCATCTGTGGTGGCCAAATTATCATCTATGGTGGCGAAAATTTCATCTGTGGTGGCGAATTTTTCATCTGTGGTGGCTAAAATTTCATATGTGTTGGCGAAAATATCATCTGTGTTGGTTATATTTTCATCTGTGTTGGTGGAAAATTACGTATATTGTAACTCGCCAACACAGATATTTCTAACAAAAACAACACCACTGGTGGCGCTAATACTCTTTCGTAGTTGCTCTAGCGGTAGGTCTGCATTCTAACAGGGTTTTCTAGTTATCAGATTTGATCTTTCCATAGTCAGTGTATATAGGTCATTAATCTAATAATACGACCGCATTGTTATTAAAGTTCAAAGCTTACATTTGGATGATCACATGTTTTTTATTGTAGAGAAAATCTGTCGAGTTCCAGAAGTTGATAAACACGCCCACACTCAACTTTTGAATGTACACTGGGCCAACAATCTTCAAAAAACTGAAGATCACACTAGGTTTTGGTCAAGTCTAGTTAATATTCAAAAGCTTCTCTGTTAATTTGCCAGATATCTCCCATGAAAACCTTTTCAATAACAGGAGTTTTTAATTGGTGACAAACTTACACAAACTGAGGTTTTGATGCAGTGTTCATTAGATATTTCCACCAGTTTTAATATTCGTCTGGTGTTACAACTTATGGTCAAGTTACTTATGTAACACAGCCCATCCCATGTAACACCTTCGCAAATGTCAGACTCACTGAGGTGCATATATCTAAAGATGGCCAGCTTTTGAAATAGCATAGAGACGAGCCATACATGCACCCATACAGAAAGCCATACAAACACCCAATCAAATTTACAAGACATCAAAAAGTCACACCATATATTAGTATTCTGGAAATCAGTTTCTATACATCAGAGGAATAATTAGTCATAAGTATCTGTGCAGAAGAGCCAGGCTCTAATTGACTTGTGTGTGGCTAATGATTTGGCTAATTATTTGGCTGGATGGTCTATTGTTCACTCAGGGACTAAATGGTCACTTCCAACTGTCCACTTGTTTTCTGTCCATGGTTTACTTTTGTTGTCTGTTTTTTTTTTCTGTTTTGTATTTTCTCGACCAAAGATTGATGGGCGCGCGTTGTTGCAACCTATTAACACTTCCATTGACTTCAAAGACCTTGTTTTGTATTGTCACAGGAAAAAAAACAGTGATAGTCGTGATGATTAATTAACTGCAAAAAGTGAGATTAATTAACTGCAAGGTGGTAGAGGGGGGCGTGTGTCTGTGACTTGTGTCTTAACAAATCAGTCAGAACACATGAATATGTCACCTATGAGAAAAAGTGTTATTATAACATATGTTGCATGTCCTATGATTTATTAGATCAAAGGTTTGTGGCTTAAAATTTTACTTTGTCTTCCTCTCTAAAAATAACATTTACACTACAATAATTATTCACAGTGATTGTGGGGCCCAAAGACAATATGATGCTTAGGTATAAAATTGTTGACAAAGAGATTAAATGGTTGAATGCTTTGGGTAAATATGACGATGACATATCACGTCGGGTATTTGGGAAGATGGAGGAAAGGTATGCATACTAGTGCATACCAAGATTCTTATTTCTTTGTTCTATCACGTTTGTAGATACTGAATAAGTACATAGGTTTTACAAAGTCATACCGACTTGCATGCTTGGACAGTAAAAGTAATTCGGGGTGAAATTTCGAAGCATAAACTGGCCATTAATAAAGATCGGGGAATTTCTTAAAATTTTAAAATAGGTGAAATTTTAGAACAGATAAGAACCTCAATCCATGCTACTCTTTCCTCCAATATTTACCCTTGTTGTACACAAAAAAACTCCCTCCCATATGGCTATGGGAGTGATGTATTTAGATTGAGCGGGCTAATGATAGCTTTCCTGCTGTGTACCTTGTAAAAACCACGTCCAAACAATGTGCTGGTCGTGACGTCACGCTGGGCCTGTGTTATTTGTAAGCATCTGTTCTGCTTTTATTTGGACCTTCTTTTTTTTGTAAGTTGACTAAATTCATCCTTGTCCCCTCTTGTATTTCTGAGGTTGTCTATAGATAAGCTAATGATTAGATATTGTGTGCTACATCCCGGCTTGGGGGTCTGTAGTACCATTTGACGAAAGCAGTTTATAAACTATCTGGGTATTTAAACTAATATAAGTATTTATACATACTAGTTAAAATAATAAGAATGCATAAGTTAGGCTAGCATCAATCTTAAATGCAGTCCTCTAAAGATTAACAACCATAAACTGGGCCAGGATCAATCTTACAATTGACAGCCTAACTTGGTCTAGGAGCAGTCTTAAGATTGGTGTGATCAAAATTGCTTGTATTTCAAAACCTATTATCAAACATTCATGTTCAATATATTTACCCACAAGCCCACATTATGTTTGTAGTTCCTAAGATTACTGCCAGACTTAGTTATACTTGTTAGACTTAATTAGTGATAGCCAAACACAAGCTGGCAAATCTTAAGACTGGTGCTAGTCCAAAGTTATGCTAGTCAATCTAGACTGGTGCTAGCCAAACTTATACTTACCAGTCTTAAGATTAGAGCTAGCTTATGTTATGCCAGTCAATCTAGACTGGTGCTAGCCAGACTTAAACTTATCAATCTTAAGATTAGAGCTAGCCCAGGTTATGCTAGTCAATCTAGACTGGTGCTAGCCAGACTTAAACTTATCAATCTTAAGATTGGAGCTAGCCCATGTTATGCCAGTCAATCTAGACTGGTGCTAGCCAGACTTAAACTTATCAATCTTAAGATTGGAGCTAGCCCAGGTTATGCCAGTCAGTCTAGACTGGTGCTAGCCAGACTTATACTTATCAATCTTAAGTTTGGAGCTAGCCCAAGTTATGCTAGTCAATCTAGATTGGTACTGGCCAGACTTATACATATCAGTCTTTAGATTTGTGATAGTCAAACTTTTCTTGTCAATCTTAACATTGGTATTTGCCCAAATTTGATTTTATTTGAGCTTCTTCTGGTATCTGAGGGATCAGTGACTGAGATATAAACCAAGGCTAGCACACTAATACTGCCCCAAGGGGTCGCGAAAAATCTATTTCTGGTCGATTTACTCCATTATTTGGGATTATTGCACCCCTGCAAGTGAAACGCCAAAACAAAACTGCTAGTTACACATGATGCTTGTCCATTCTATGACGTAATCTCTCCCAAACAAAACTCACGCCTAACTAGTGGCCATTAATTCAACAAATACGCAGTTTATGGTCACCTTAAATTTCAGCTTAAATAAGTCAGTTTGCTATCATGTATGATGTACAAGTTCAAGAGCAATATTTATGTGTACGTTTTACTAAAGGGGATTATTTTTTACATTTATTTACTATTTTCAATGTTATCAATTTCTCAGGACATAAAGAAAAATGAGTTTAAGTTAAAAGTAAATTGTCACATTTACTAAGACTAATTGAGAGCTTAAATCAACAGATTTTCCACATTTGGTTATTATCCCTGTATAGCTGTATGGTAACTAATGCTCATCCCCACACTATTACGTGTATTCTATAAACAGGCATTAGGTTGCATATTATTTAAAACCCGGGATTTCATTTTAAATAGTTGACCATGTCTGTCACATATGTAGGATACCAGCTTAAACAAAAAGCCTTGTTTTGTCATACGCACATACAGTGACATCTGTGATGATTTACACAGATTTATAGAGAGATTTTCCACAGAGAAATGACTTAAATTCTCAAATAATTAACACATGTCATCTACTTCATTCACGCTTAGATTACACAGTTATATCATAGATACTAATTAAACTGTTAAATAATTTATATACTTACAGTCACAGAAATATATTTGTAGTATTTGTTACAAATAATCGGTGTTTATTCAATGCATGTGTGTGGAATCGTATAAAAATAACCATGTAAGATTGAGGTCAACATTATATATATGCATCTTTTTCATTACATAAATATCAAATAGTGACAGACAATTTAATTCCCTGGAAGTATGTAAATTTTACATCGAGTTTAAAGTAACACCTATATAAAAATTCAATTATTGCTGCCATAATAAAAATAAACTAGAATGATGTGAGATTTTATTATCCAGTAATCAAGAGAATATGCATACTATTCTATCCCCAAATATATTAATCGTTAATTACTAGTACACGTATATGGAGAGAATGTTGCCTTAAAGATTGGCCGGAAAAAATAGGATCCTAAGCTGGTCAATCTCAAGATGAGATGAGCAATCCTATGATAAGTGTTAAAGTTATCCTACATACACACGTACAGTCTCAGATGGATTAGATTAGATTATTGTTAACAAACTGAGATGAAAGGTGTCCACTGATTAGCCAAGTATGTTTTGTAATGGATAATTACTCATTTTATTAGAGAGGCACACTCGTGCCCTATGTTGTATTTTAACAATACCCCTCACTTAATATTTTTAACCTTCTGCAGAGATCAGAAGAGGGTGATCTATTTTTAACTTCTAAAACTTTACAGTTATCTGTTATTGAGATAGCAGAATTTGTTTCCTCGGCCATTAATGATTTTGTTCAATACTTATCAACAATGATTACCATTCAAACTGTATATCTGCTTAGTTTTATTATGTTGTAATCTTGTCCGTTTATTGGTCCAAAGGCATGAATGAGTCAAAAGCTACTCATTGTCTAAAGGCCTTATATTCACACAATGTGAGGTGTAGCCTTGGCGCAGTGTATTTCTCAAAGATTATTATAATCTGGATCAAAACTCAAGATTTTAAAAACTTTTGGGGGTGAGTAGGAGGGCTATTTTTGGACATTATCTGCTCCATACCTCAAAATCTTTTTATCACATTAGAGTCTTATTGTTGCACAGGGACCTGACTCTGTCCTCCTCAAAGATGATGGACATTCACTTTAAATTTGGAAGTTGTCAGGGATTTTTTTGGCAATATCAATTTCTGGATCACCAGGTGGAGGTTTGTGCTCCTTGAGGCACTGCCTATTTTCAATGGATTCAATTAAATCTTAAATTTATCCCAGTAAATCTGACATTGATCTACTTCAGTCAATGTTGGGTACAAATAACAATAGCTGACAGGAATCCAGTGCACATGGACTGGCGGGGCACTAGGGATCGTCATAGTGGAAACACCTGGTTAAACAAGGCCTTGTTACACTGGGACAAATATAAGATAATATATCTGTGGTCCTAGCAACCCTTCATGACAATTTTCAGTGACTGTCTCATTCATTATCCCTAATGTTCACAACCTTACCCCCTCCCTAAACAGTGAGTTAGTGCCATCAGCTCACATTATCCTCTCCTCTCTGCAAACAGACTTGGTTATTTCTGGACACAATTCACTTGTTGACAAAGTATTGACATATCCCCAATAGCCTTGATCCAGGAGTAATTTGACCAAGGTTGATACATGCATAAGCAAAACATTGTGTTCTTATAAGATTCACATTAGATTTATGCCACACCATATAAGGCTGTATTCCTGGATTTTTCATAAAATCATGAAAGCATTATTTGTATAATATTACACCAGTAACTTGTCACGTGGTATGATAATCATTATTTTTCTTATTCTTTCTTTAAGACTTTGGATATATTTAACCCTTCTGTGACACTTCAAATCACACTTTTAGCGCCAGAAAAATGCAAGAAGTGGACATGTTATCTTAAACTGTAAACCTTTACATTGTTTAGCAAGATTATGCTTTTAGTGCCTGATACCCTTGTCTCCAATTAATGCATGGCGTTTCAAATCTTCTAACTTGGGAGATTGACTTCCTACCTCGTCATTTGTGTTAGTTACAGAAATACTCACTATATTGCCTCACAGATTTTTATTTTGCAACAAATATATATGATGTTGTACCTTTATACAATGCGATCAATTTGATATTAAATGTCAAATATCTCACAACTATTTTTCCCTTTGTGTTGTAAACCTTATAGCAAGGCATGCTTCGTCAAAATTAAACCTCGATATCTCACGAATTGTGATATTCTTTGCTAAATGTCAAAAATAGAAATCAAATGTTCACAAAGAATTTTTGCTACATTATTTACGCCATATATCAGGGCTAGCTTAAGCCAATGTCATAATTCGCTGTGGAATGGGGTTACAGAAAAAAACCTGCAGTCTAAACCACCTCTCTATTTCTCTTTATCACAACCTCACATTCTCCTCCTGTTCTGTGTCCCTCTGCTAAAAATTCCCTATCCGACCATAGAATACAGTGCAAAGCACTTTATTTCTCAATCTCTAACAAGCTGTTAAACCCCCAAGTCTCAGGCGACTGATGACACTACAATATAAAGCACACCTCAGAGTCCTGGCTAAATGTCCACGTGGGGTCCAGACTTGTGTAAAGAGTAAAACCATTGACACATCTCCCCAGGAACGTGATGAAATGAAAATTTTCAAAAAAGCTATATAAGTAGGTATTCTGTGTATTTTAATGAAATGTATAAAATACATGTTCTGGAATATGAGTGTTTCATTGTTTCATAAGTAAATCTGGACTGGGTCTTTTTGTTGTAGATAATCAGTAATATTTGTTTACATCATAATGTAGTAGAGGTCTACATATTAAACTTATAACTTCTGCCAAGGGGGATTTGGTTTGACAGTGTTTGTCTGTTTGTTAGCAAAATAATTTGGAAAGTTATGGACGGATTTTAGTGAAATTTCCAGGAGATAGTGAAACTGACACGAGGATAAGTTAATTTGATTTTGGTAATGGTCAAGATCACTATCTTCATTCACAAATTTTTAAAACGATTTTTAATCATTGCACTCACAGGCAATATAGAAGGTGTTATGTCACACTTTGACAGAGATTCTCTCCCAAAGTGCTCTGGTTTTATCTATATTTTAAGGAACATGTGTATAAGTTGAGATGTTTTGATATGGCATAAATACTACTGACAAACTTTTTGTGCAGTGTGGTGTATAATGGGGTACAGATGTAAGAATAGAGGAAGGCAGTACTGTCTGCAATGTAAACTGGGTATTAACAAGTAACTAAATTTTCAAGGACATGCTAACAATGTATAAAATTCCATAAAACTTGTTCATGTGTGAAAACTCGTAATGAATAAGTATTTTTAACTAAATTAAACCATAATTTGAATAGTACTCTGTTCCTCTCGAATATCACAGACTTTCTCGATGTATATGTATTTCAGTTTATTCTCTAGAATTAACTGTAATGTATATGTTACTTGCCGTTTCAAAACCTTTGGCCGTTTCGAAACGGCCATGGCCGTTTCGAAACTGCCACGGCCGTTTTGATACCTTTGCAAGGTTTAGAAATGGCTTGACCGTTTCGAAACGGCCAACTTTTCCTCTTGGCCGTTTTGATACCTCACCAGTTTGACATTGGTGGATAAGTTTGTTCTGTTGCTTTTAAGTGTAACAGTTGTATTACAATAAAAACACTATATTTATTAAAACTGCATTTGGTATATTATGAAACATATATCTAACAGAACATATAACAACATTTATTGGTGCATATAAACACTTTTTGTAAAGACTATAGCTATTAATATATATCAATATTAAGAAGAAAAAAATGAAATAGGATTAAACAATATTTTATCACTAATCCCTTTTATGCACCCCACCCATATGGAAAATGAAACAAATCAACATCAAGAGATATCTTCTAAAGTAATAATAATACAAAGCATTATAATTATATGTCAGTATTAACTGAGTAATATTAAGTAAAAAAAGGGGCCAAAAAGCAAATCTGTTCTAGCTCATCTACAATAATTCTTTGAAAAGTTAAACAATAAATCCCTCCTTGATTGAAATCAGATGAGGTTTCAAAACGGCCAGGTTATTGATTTGGCCATTTTGAAACCAGGTTTTGAACTGGCCAGGCCGTTTCAAAACCAAGGAAGGTTTCAAAACGGCCAAGTAAATAATTTGGCCGTTTCGAAACGGCCAATGGCCGTTTCGAAACGGCCAGGGTTTCGAAACGGCCAGGAATATATACAGTTAACTTCGCAATAATTCTCTCAAATTTTAAACTCGCCACTGCAATTCACATATAGTTATAAAAAGGTCACTATTATTGACAGTAAATACATGTATCAGCAACAGAAATTAATGCCCTTGATATAGATATGTATATATCCTCAGGTGTATATATAGTCGTCTTATTCTGACTTAGTGATAGATCTGACCAGATATATTTGTATTAGTATTGTATTCATAGTCAGAAACAACTGGAGACTTCAAAATTCTACCATGCAATATGATTTCAGCTTTCATGAATGACATATTTTAATCATCTTTTAACCAACTAAACAGAGGTGTCAGTTTTCACGATGATGTCATTGTACTGTTCTCCTAGGAATAAATCCGATCACATATCTGCTTATGTATTGTTTGTGTATCATCACAAGTAAAGGACGCAAATATACCACAAGCGGGTGAATTCTCAATGTGGGGTACTAGTCAGTCTGTCACACCGGGGGGTCAATTGTTGAGCACGCGAAAGGTTAAATATGTTTAATATGTATATCCCCCATGCACCCAAAATATATCACGTGAGGGGACCTATTGAGAGGGTATTAAAAGCCAAGTGTGGTGTCCGTCATGGGAACTTTATTGAGAAAGTGTCAGTTGTTATCAGAGATAACAAAAGAATCCTTATCTATAGCGGATGAATCTGGAATGTAAACAACTTGTGCAATATATAGACCCAAATATGGTTTGTTTGGTAATATATATATCGGTGATATCTTATACATGCATTTTAACTGTAATAAATTTGAAACAGGAACTGGCGTTTATCTGTCTGACAAAACCAAATCACAAACCATGTGGTATTGTTGTTGCAGCCGAGTCAGCCCATCTTAAGATACTCAGTTGGTTAGCCTATCTTGGGAAATCGCCTATTTTAAGATGGCCTAACACATCTTAAGTGGGGTAGAATTTTTCAGCCCAAATTGGGATTATTAAAATTCAGTACAGGAACTATATTTATTTAGTTGGGGTTTTACGTCGCTTTCAACACTGTACAGGTCATATCACGACGGGTAGTTGGAAGGGCAGAGGAAACCAGTACATACAGTTCATCAGGGTTCTGTACTGTAAACTGTCGACCAACGGCAAGCAACTACCAGCTTTCCCACTTGATACAGGTACTATAAAAACGTTGCATATTTCTATTGTATTGACACAGAATTTTCCCCCATAATTCTATCTCCATGCTTTTTGTCTTGGTAACTGCTGCCCGTACCCTCATAATTTTGACAAACTTAAACACACAAATATGTGGTATCAGTTTGATTGGAGACTCCTCTTTGCATATATCAGAAACATATAAATAAGCGACAGTGGTGCCGTATGTCAAATGACGGTCTGTCTTATGACGGCGTCATCGTATGCAGTTAATAAATTACTAAAAATGACTACTAACCACGAATATGTCAACTGTCACGTCCTGACAAGCTACAACGGAGTGTCTATATCTTTGTGATGTGCCTGCCCACTACTAAATTACCATCATGTGTATACCAACATGTGTATGTTACTTGCCGTTTCAAAACCTTTGGCCGTTTTGAAAGGTTTAGAAATGGCTTGGCCATTTCGAAATGGCCAAATGGAATCACCTCATCAGTTTGACATTGGTAGACAGGAGTACCTACTCCAAAAGTTATGGTTGTAGAAAGTTGCTGAGTAGCCCCTGCTCAGGAAAACTTTTGTAATTAAAGGACACAATTGAAGATCACAGGTTAACTGTAGCTACTCCCATACCTGAGTACCTACTCCACAAGTTATGATTGCAGAAAGTTGCTGAGCAGACCCTGTTGCCAATGGCCGTTTCGAAACGGCCAGGGTTTTGAAACGGCCGGGACCATGTACACTACATCAAACTTGATCAACCACACAATATTCTGATGACATGGACATATCTTCACGGCACCAATTCAATTGCAATACGAGGTGTTGTATAGTAGTGAAATGGTGCTTTTTCCGTCAGACAAAAGAAGATTAATCCTATTGTGATGAATCTAATTAGATCACAGATGAACCACATTTCATTTTCTCTTTATAGTATCTGACTATTTTGATGATGTTATTTTCACTGATTTGTATCAGTTCCTTTGAAGTAGATAGATCTGTTTCTGGGTACTTCACAGTTTGTTAAAACCACCTGTTCAGTTAGTCTGAAAATATAGGATGTTTGGGGTACTTTTGCTAGTATTTTGTTTTAAACGCAGTAGTCACATAGACCTCACTAACAATAAAGAAACAGTTTAAATAATGAATCTGTGTTATTAACAAAGACCATTTATACCCGTTAATATACAGTAAGATTCCAGACATACCTTAAATGTTTACCACTCAAAAATTAGAAACAGGACTAATTTAAAAGCATTAATCAAATCAAATATTAAATTTACTTATAAAGACAAAAGTTCTTTTTATAAATGCTCTGCAAACTCTGCGTTATTTAAATATAGTGTAATTTTTATTATAATTTTAAGAGTTCAAAGCAATTCAGAATAAATCTCCTCATGTTATATCAACTAAATATAGAGTGTTATTCCCATTTATTCATAGAGATTGTTCTCTTGTGCATACATCATTACAGCACATACTTAACATAAATCTAAAGCACTTTAAAATTGTGTCATTTTTTTCAAGATCAAGATCACCCTCCTTTGACATAAATTACATACAAACAGCAATACAGATTCACAACCTACTGTGTCATAATACGAGTTCAGACTTCAAAAACATTATTAAACCTTAAAATGTTCAGAGAAATACTTTTCCTATTACCAAAATATATTTTCCAGAATGTTTTCCAATTTAGTTTTCCAAAAACAGCTTAAATATATGTAAATACGAAGCTACATACAATATAGAACCACACAGGGAAGGAAGAATAAAAATGTTCAGCAAGTATTTATCTTTTCTGTTACAGCAAATAAGCTTCCACCCATACGCCAGTGTCCATTAGTCCACCAATTTATCTAGGTTAGGACTAAATTTTGGTTGTCAGTATATTTTCCTTTGCAGCCTACACAGTTCTTATTTCCCAGAAATCCACTTCTATTCAGAGTCTATATTGGGAGATTTATGGGCCAGTTATTCCCAGAAGTATTTCCCCTCAATTCAGTCCTACAGGGGACCTGCTATCGCCTCTTTAGTTTTATCTTTAAGCCTTAAGAGAAAATCCAACTCTCTAGACACCCATATTATCGCCCTTTCCTTCGCAGCCTTTGTGACTCCGAGGGATTTGCTCAACTGTAAAGGCAAAAAAGGTCCAATTGGCCCAGAGATGGAACGATTTCTGTTTTAACCCCTCACAGGGGAGAGTTGGTTCACCCTTGTAACAGAAAAGTTTCGTCTTTAAAGTCCATAATATGCAGTTGTCATTTAACTGGTTGAAATTTAACGAGTTGGTGTACACTAAAAGTTCATCAATGATTTCTGTATTCATTAGTTGTATTTGTTTTATAGTGAATAGTTTTTCTTAATGTAAGATCAAGTAAACTTTTTAGATACAGTTAAAACCTTCTATCATTTTAGATTTTCATATATCTTGAGAAGAGGACACATTAATTATGAACTTTATTATTTTTAATCAGCTGATGTCATTTGGAACACAATGGAATAACACCTTACGTTTTTCACACTCTGGAAGAAGCTCATTTGGGACTTTTTAAAAGTATCATTAACTTATTGCTATTTTCAAAACACTATTTTTTCAGAAATGATCAAGACAAATGGTCCACTAAAAATCATTAATAGCAATTCCTTAATGATCAATTTGTACTTTTTCTGTGATCCTTTTAAAAATTGCAACAATATTGTTGGAAAGAAATTTTGTGATCGTGTTTCATTATTTTGAGGAGTAAAATATCCCCAATGAAAATAACAGCACCCAAGTGCAATTCACCCTAGCTAGGACAAAATATACTACACATCCTATTACGCATTCTCCTCATTAATAATTCTAATCAAGCTTTAACCAATCAGAATCCCCCTCTCAGTTCAAGCCACGCCCATTCAGCACTAGCTCGATAATGATTGGTGCATTTTGTCAACAAGGAACAAAAGCATCATTGGTCACTGGCGACGCTGTTAGACAAATCTTTGGACAAAAAGTTGGAGCCTGAAATCCCTACAAAAATGGACGCTCTTAAGTGGACTAGCAGTATTCCTCTGAGAATTTGCAAGCTGACTGGTTATCCGAATGTGTACTTCTTTAAGTAAACAGGAATAAACCAATTCTCAAGATACAGAAATTGTGTTAATAACAAAAGTATAAGATACTATCATTTTGGAGAGAAAAATTTTTCATCATATTGTTATTTCTCTGTGTGTTTTTGGTAGAAATAGTATAGTTGAACTTATATCGTTGGAATTTCTTTCTGACAAGATTCTTTTTCATTTTCAGAGTGAAAATTCTGTCAATGTTATTTTCAGAGCATAGCTGGGGATACTTTATTCTTTGTTAATTTATTTGATTTATTTTTTCTGCAGAAAATAAATGTACTTGGACTACGTATGTTAATACTATTTTGATATATTGGAGGTGAAAACCATCAACAATATTTCTTATTTACTGGATTTTAAAACTTTGCAAACTAACAGACAAACGGACAAAACATGTTTGGATCTCCCGATCATTCCATGCAACCCCCTAGAGGGATGCCACATCTCAAAGAAGAATCCCCAGCACTATCGGTACAACTCGGCAATGTTCGGAACTGGATGCAGCCCACGAATGTGACGTCACCAACGCACGAGGCTGTCAAGTGAGTGATTTTGCTGTATACGTAAAGAAATTGTGTTTATAAATTCTTTTAAATTGTTAATTTTTACAAAGGCACTAAGTTAACTAAATCAGAACTGTGTGTTATGTACATGTATCTAGTTTTTAAAGCATAAGAATTTATTGAAATTCAAAGCTTCTGTCGTCTTATCCATAAAAAAAGTTCAGTGAAAGATCTACCAAAAATGATTTAAGTTCAGCACCAAAACAACCACACTGATTTGTTTGGTAAATAGCGTTTTTGTTTATACTGTCTTGCAGTGTTATAACAAAAAAAATAAGACCAAATAATGTATTGCTTAAAAGTACTATTTCTTGTGATTTTATTCCAAATATTCATGAAGATCTGAGCAAATTTAAAATCACCGAAATGTTCTTTCTTTAATGATGCATTGATTAGTAAATTATATCTGTAGGGTTAATCTTAAGCATTTCAAAAAAATGTTCAACGTTGACTATTTTAGATGCAAATGTTTAGTAACATGTTTATTATTCAACAAAAAACAGAATTCTTGTATTCTTTTGTCTAACCGCGTGTCAGGGAAAAAAGTGACAGACTTAGTTTGATGTGTAAATTGATTTGTAACTTTCTCACTTCTATGTAAATGTATGTTTACATGTGTCTAGCTCCAATAACACGTGTTTAATTTTAAGTGGATGGGCGAGAAATTAAGTGACTGAAAATAAATACTGAGTTTAAGTTTTTATTAAAATGTCAGAGATTTTACATTTTCCAAAGTATTCAAGATTTTACATTGTTCAAATTCCACGCAGTTTTGTTTGTTATTGATAAAATTTAATTGACCAATAAATTAATTTGAAGACGAAACAATGTACTTTTTATTATGGTGCTGTTAATGCTAAAAATTGTCAACTTTATAATTTTGGAAACTTTTCATTATGGTACACATTCCAATTTAGAACAAGTATGCATGAGTCAGCTATTCACACAAAATTATAAAATTTGCTTCAGGTTATAGCTGACAAGTGACATTTTGTAATATACCTAAAACCCTGGTCTTCAAAATTGAGTTTATAAAAAATTAAACCTTCACATATTATATTTAAAACATGGTTTACCAGTTCTTATTATACATATTCATGCAGTGTGTGCAATATGAAGGTACATCTGAGGTGAGTTTTTAACATGAGTTTACAGTGGTGATCTCTATTCACAAGTGGTCTGTTAACTAAAGATTATACAGCAGTAAGCAGTAAAATTAACAAACATAATTCAGCTATTAACTACTACATGGTTTTAGTTATAGCTTATTGTCACATACACCTAGATAGTATAGCTGGGTTTTTTAAGGTGTAGAGAACTGATTCTAGTTAATACAGAATCTGTATATAATAATTTATGTTTTCAGTGTTGGACTGGGCAGAGCTCACATTGAAAAACAACCTCCCAACAACCTGAGAAAGAGTAACTTCTTCCACTTTGTGATAGCTTTATATGACAAACAGGGCCAGCCCATTGAAGTGGAGAGGACAGCTTTTATAGACTTTGTAGAAAAGGACAAGGTTTGTCAAGAAAATTATGATTATTTTCTACAGATTTAGACATCATAGTTGGATTTTTTTATGTCCCCTTCAATACTTGTGGTCACATAAGGACAGGTCTCCACTGAATCCCATACACTGATATGTGATAGATTTGAACCCAAGACTTCTTGTGTGTGAGACCTAAATGAATAAATGTCACTAGATTAATGAGGACTCTGGTATTCATTAAAACGTTTATTCAAAAAAAAACATTTTTCTTGCAAGGATAAAAATTATTGTATGTTCCTATTTTCACAGATTTATTTTGTACACAAAGTGACAACAGAAATCAACCTCGATAATAAAATATATACTTAATAATCTTAAAATATCACTGAAGACACACGGCCTTCATTCAGGTATACATTACCTGGATATGTCATGGCCTTAAAAAACAAGACAAGGACTTTCTAATTAACTGAGTGCTGATAAAGGGCTTTGAGTAAACTAGATCCAGTAATGTCTACGTAATCACCAGCCATAAATTTCCCTCCAAACACTCAAGCCTGACACTGGGACATAAAATGATGTCTGTACGACAAAAGCAAGTCAAGATATTTGCCCTCCAAAGTCTTCTATTAATGAAAACTGTACACAATTGTACATGCATAGCTACAGATTTTTAATCAGGGACAAATACAGTACAAAAATACACGGTCCTTAAAATACTTGTGGTACTACTGCTGAGTAGTATAATGAAGGACAAAGTACTTACATTATGCCTCAGGAATCTTATGGGAGTTTAAGGATGTACTTCCCAGGGGAATGAAAGAGAGGGAACGGCTTTCCTTCACCATTTCAGCAAAAGTGGATACAAGACATGGTTCTGTTTGCGTGAGGAAAAGCCATAAACAAATCCGATTGTCCCTTAGCTAAGCCTTTTGTCATTCATCTTTATTTAGGGGTTAGAGAGACAAGTTGATAATAAGCAAAAGAAAAACATGGGGGAGCATACTCATCTTCTGGAGAAAAAAGGCTGGTTACTATGTGGAGACACAATGGCAGAAGCATTGAGAGGGGTGAATTAAGAGAAGATGGGTGATGCTTAAGAAAGAACAAGCCTTAAGGAGAGACATGTTAGTTTTCAAGAAGGATTGACCCTCACTGGAGAAACTAGATTATACAGGCATTTAGCACCGTGACCCCATATCTGGGACTATGTGGGAGGGGATACAATAGATGGGGCTTTAAGGAATGGAGAGGGATGTAGCAGTTTATCTTCGGTTATTTTCAGCAACATTAAATGCATTGTGTCACAGGAATTGTGTGGCTTGTGGCAAGAGTGTGTGTATACGTGTGTTTTATGTTAGAGCAATGTAAGTAGGGATTTCAATACCACAAAGGTTACTGTGGGTTGATATCGGGGCAAGAGGGTTTTATCACAACAGGAATGCCAAATATTATGCCGATGACATGTTCTTGCTGAGCGTGTTTTCATATGTATATCTCTTACCTGGTACCTCTTTGGACATAAGCTGATTTGTAAGGACACGTGGATAATGGTGAGAAGGGGGCTTGGGAGTTATTCATGACTTGGAATTCACATAAAGAAGGGCGTGGTAGAAATATTTGTACTAAGTTAATGTCTCAGCAGGGTTGAATATTCTGAGTGGCATATTTGATTTCCCATGAAATCTGTTGTCATGTGGTGATACAGAGCTTTTCTGAATATCAACTCAACACCTCCAGTAAAGAGAGCTATGGCTGGTGGGTGATAGCAAACACTTGTGTCGTGTGCTTAAGTTGTAATTAAGATATCTTAATGAATCTCCCAGAGTTTGTTGTCTTCTCATACCAGTTTGATCCTTTGAGGGGTTTGATGGGGTTTGAAATACTGTAGGGAGTTGAGAGGGATTCTGTTATGTTTTATCTGGACATTTTGTGCTCTGTAGATAAAATATCCAAATTTTCTCACACATAAATATACACAAAGCTACAGGGCTGGAGGTAAAGCCCTTGATGCGTTAAATAGGTTGAAAAAAATGTATGAGTATGGCTTTTTTATTGTTTCTTTCTAGATTAGGCTAACTGTATAATTACACAATAATGAAATATGACACCTTTTATAATACTATATTTTATGGCATTTGTGTATTAGTGTCAGCTATGCAATGACTTTGCACAATAAGACAATTGCATAAAGTCCAGTAAATCCATGTGCCCTAGTATTTTATTATTTTCCCTAATCCATAATATCTTTGGATATGAAGATATACTGCGTTGACTTACTTTATGGTTTTACAGTAAAATGTACTCTTCACACCATTGATTTCTTTAAGTCTTTGAATATGAAGTTATCTTGTGCTTACATTAAAATTAGAATCAGCATACCATTGATAAGTATTCATTCTTTGCTGAACTGTAGACAGTAATACTAGTACTCCATAGCATGTTTCTTTTTCTGTTTTCAGGAGGAAACAGTCCCCACAAATAATGGAATCCATTACAGACTCCAGCTATTATACGCCAATGGTATGTAGCAATGTTACTCTGTACTGTGATAAAATATGGTTATAGGCTGCTAGATACTTTGTTTTATTTCATTATATCTTGTATATGCAACCATTCATCTATCATAATTGGTCATTTTAAGATACAAATATTAATCTCATTTACTAACTTCTCAAAAACAGAAAATATATGTAGAGGTGTCAGTGTAGAAAGATGTTTATTTGTGGGTCATTGTAAAAATAATCCTCCGATATTCATACTTGTGTTGCGGTGTCTCTGTTGTTACAGTATCTCTATAGTCTGTTTGTGAGATGATTTCTAGCCTTTCTCTCAGGCTCAATGTACAATTAGTTGCAGAGTCATTAATAAAGTGTTTCTGCTATATTAAATCACAGTTTGATTTGATTAATACTTTCATTCCTGAAAAACACGATAAACATCAAGAGGGGAGAGCTGTGTATAATTTAAAGAATTTAAAAATGGATAGGGCTCAGTACAGACTGGGGGCCCTTAATTGCTGCCTTGTTGTTTGTGTAAAGTTTCCACACTAATGCACACCAAAAACAGTTCAGCTAAATACCCATAGCTCCCATTATGGTGGACCAAAATTTCTTTTAGATTTCATCTTATTGCAGTGTGTACTTTTTGCAGAAAGTATCTGAAAGGTACTGGCAGCATAAATAGAACACTTTCTAATATTATGTGGCTTAATGTTCTTTTATAATAGTATACTAATACATAGCTGTCATATTGAACACAAAGGTAATGTAATGGCCAAAAATACTTGTATCTTACCAAGAAGTAGCAAAATGTATTAGTAACATAAAATACACAGTTCTGATGTAGCTGACAGAAAATATAAATAAATGAACATATGGTAAACCCCTTCATTTTTGATTGTTTTTCCGGGGAGTGAAAAGTAAGAACTCATTTACACCAGACTGAATGGGGCTTAGTGGCAAATGCTTTTCTCATACAATTAGATCGTTGACTCTAATGTACTGAATTTTCTCTCCTATTTCCCCCACTGAGTATGTGGGTTTCACTCGTTGGCTTTTAGTTTTACAAACTGGATCTAAAACAGCAGAAATCAATATGGAGAGCTTACATTTCTACATTTAGTATCCTGTGCCCCAATTTTAGACTTTCTGAACCTTTTGCCCAATTTTTGTAAAAATAAAATGGGAAAAATTAGACACTTTATTGATTATGTTTCCCATTTCCTCAATATTTATGCTTGCACTTTCGTGATTTGTTCTGTTGTTAGGTATCAGGCAAGAACAAGACCTCTATGTGAGATTAATAGACTCTTCCACAAAAAAGGTAAGAAGCCTTTCACTGACTCTGAAAAGTTACTTTATTTATTTATTTATTTATTTTGTATTGGCTAACCATTTTTTGTTTGTTTTATCATTGCTATATGGACAATAAATTATTGTGAACTCCCAGCCCACTGAACCAATGACATTATAAAGTATGACATATATAACAGTCAATGTTGTATTAGAGACCATCAGTCCCCCTCTCCTGTAGGGAGTGTTGTTTATTTAGTCAATGATATCTCAAAATCTGCATAATCATATTGTGACACGTAACAGCAGGGTGTAGGTTTTAGACCAAACTAGAATAACATGTTAAATACTCAGACATTTAGACCACCACAAAGTCTAATCATGTGCAAACAAAACTATTGCACAGCCACTGAGGGTAGGGGGGGGGGCAAGGGGCAAAGGTTAACCTTAGAGGATGGAAAGGATATTCCTGAGCATACAGACCAATTTTAGGTCATCGAGATGATGTCATCAGTTACGTAGAAAACTGTCCTCTCTTTGTGAACCACAGTTATGTCCGCCATCCCTCATTTACCTAGAGGTAGGGGGTTGAGGGTGGTCATGCAAATAGACCAGTCTTCACAGTATACCCCCCATTATCTCAGCCGTTAGGTGATTTCAGATTCATGAACTGTTACATGCATTGTAATGAAGTGTAAATAATGCAGATATTGTGCAGACATTCCTTATGCATTGGTTACAGAGATTGGGCATCCCGCCATGCTATTGTTGTTGTACAGGCTATTCATACCAACTAATTATGAGGTAGATATGTTGATTGAACTCAGAGAGAGTATAATTGTCAAGTACTTACTCTGAAACCCTATAATTAAGTGGAGTTAATCAAAACTGGAAATATTTATGAAGAACCATTTCTGTTGATATTAAACAGAGATTTATAATGTGGTGGCTGAATGGTTGTGTTTGAACAATACCTCACAGAACTCAACATTAGTTGTGTCATATTATATGATATTCTTTAACATTGAGTTCATATGTAAATATGCAATATATAAGGGACTATTTAGCAAGCCACCATTTTTTCAGTAATACCGGAATTCTTAATTTAAGACCTTTGGCGTCATTTCTGGATGAAAACAATGTTTACACTATCCATGGAAAACACATTCATTGTTTAATTAAACAAATTAACTAGACTTAGTCAAAAATCCTTCTAAAGAATTAATTAGAATATGACATCCCATCATTTCCTTATTACATAAACAACTATAATAAAGCATTTATTTTATAGGCTACTGTTTTAAAACTAATTAAGGCACAAAAGTTGAGTTCAGTGATTTTTCTCTCTCCTGTTTTGAGTTTTCACTTCACAAGCTGTCAGATTTCCATTATAAAAGTTCAAGACCTGTTTTGACGAAACACCCAATCTTCTTGGAGCGAATGCTTTTTATCCTGCCTTTGTGATTGTGTTACCTCAAACTCAACTTAAACTGAACATAAGTATTGACTCAAAATAAAGATGGCGATCTATGACATGTAGTTTCCTAATCACATCTTTTATTAGATAAAAATCCCCTTAAATACTCAGACTGCTTATTTATAATTTGGTTCAATAAAATATAAAATCCAGTAGAGTGTATGTCATGTTTGATAATACCAAACAAAGCAAGTCTTGAGGAATCTTCAGGATTAATTAATTATATTGACAAACCATTTGTTTGCACCTGCCATTATAACTTTAGACCATGCAAAATCTATAAGAACTATTTCTTTATAGCTTTGCAGTGTCTTATTGTTCATTTGAACGGATTGACAGAATGTGTATGCAGTTAAATACAGAGAGTTTTCGATCAACACAGGAAATTCAGTCTGGAATTGGATAGATCCATCCAAAAATATTTCATTTTGAGATAAATATCAGGCTTGGACCGACAACATTGCACTTTGAGATAAGTATCAGACTATGACCGACAACATTTCTAGCCATATCAAAGCACCCTTCACTTTCTCAATCTATGGGTTGCCACAGGAATATCCTTCCCAGGAATTTACTCAAACCAACGCCACCCTTTTTACCAGACACTCTAGACATATCAAATCAAAGCTGGTTAAATGTGACCTCATTAGCATTCAGTAATAAAAAACTAAAACAGCTCTTTCTTATATTCCAATTTTATGAAAAAAAATGGGTTGATAATAACTAGCTACACAATTCATGGCAGCAATATATCATATTAAAAGCATCTTCAATTTCCATAATAAGTTTTTCCTTAGTCTCAGATGTGACTAAGGAATAGCATTCCCCCTGAAATCTATTGCAAATCTATTTGCCATGGTCTCCTATAACAGATATCTGTAAGTTGGGTGGAAATCTATTTGAAATCTATTTCCACCCTGACCCCCTTATTTCATCCCCCATCTTACGGGTAGAAAGTATATGTGAAGTATGGTGGCTGGGAGGAGAGGGGGGATGAAGAAGGGTGTAATCTGAGAGTTGGAATTTTTATAATAGAGTCGTTGTCGGATCCGTAATTCATGCTTCAGTCCAGTAGAATCTAAATGCAAACGATTCAATTATTGGCGGGAGATTGGGTTTTTGGAAGTAGGGGGATTTATCATTACTGAGTAAAAAGGGATAAATATTTCTGCTCCAGTTTGATAGGAAACATCGGGGAGGGCAGTAGGGGGGGGGGGCATGAATTGGGGGAAGGGTGACAGATTTTCGGGGCTTTTCCAGTAATTCACAAAGTTTCATTTGCAATATTCATAAGATCTTGGACTTGATTCAATAGAAGTGAATTTGAGGGTTGGCTTTTCATTTATCCTGATTGGTTTAGAGCTGGTGAATCTTGTTTGCTGAAGCTTGTTCATCCACCAAGTCTTTACAATTATAACCTTTCAGCATTTTGCAAAACTGTTTCTAGTTTTCTGTCCAGTTTAATTTATTACAGGATGAGTTTACGCATCCTTACTGTATATGCCAAAAATACATTTTTATACAAATGTCTTTATATACTCTATGATGCTTGTTCCAAGCCCAGTTTACAAAATGAAGGTCCATTTTATAAGATTATCTCAAAATAAAACTCCATATTGATTTCTGTATTATATTAGGAGAGGATATTTCACTCTGTGTTTATTAGTTTGACAGTTTTTAGGTCAAGTCTCGCCTTTGATATATGTTATTCAAATAACACCCTATTTAATTTGAATGTGTCAAATGGATTTTATTGTTGTGTATATGGTCAAGTCAGAAGTTTGTTGGATGGGACAAGTCAACACTAAGGATATAAATCTATAAAATCTGCCTTTCACTTTTGAACACCACACCATTGTATTACATAATGTAAATTCTATAAATATATTTACATGAAATTTATTGGGGTTTTAAAACAGATTATAAGTCCTGTTAAATGATTGCGAAAACTAGGCTGATGTCACACATAGATTCGTTTATTGCATCCCATATATTAGGAATTATTTACAACTCAATGTGACTTATGGAATATAGTCTGTGATAGATCACTTTAAACTAAACATTCTGGTTTTATACTACCATGACTCATTGTAAATATTGAATACCTGCTGCCAGTAGCTTGAATCGTTGTTGAGAATCAAAGCAGTTGTTGCAAAGTGATTTCACAACTATTTGTGGGTTTTCCATTGTAAAGCTTTTTATATAAATATTTCCATAGCTTACATTTATACTTTATTTTAGGCCATTGTCTTCGAGGGCCAGGATAAGAACCCTGAAATGCAGAGGGTCCTTCTTACTCATGAAATTATGTGCAGGTGAGTGGACCATGACTGTATCTGAAAGGCATATAGAAGTATATATAAATATGTTATGTATAAAAAGGCTTTGGTAACAAGATAACAGTAAAACTTTTAAATGCCTCACAAATATTTTATATAACAAAGTATTGATCTGGTATGTCTTTACGTTTATTAACAGCCTTTTATTTTATATTTTTAGTCGGTGTTGTGATAAGAAAAGCTGTGGAAACAGAAACGAGACTCCTTCGGATCCTGTCATCATTGACAGGTAAGACTATAATATTATACATGTATATATCCTTATAATACAAGCTAAAGCACAGAGTCTCTATTTCACTCTGATAAAGGTATTATCAAACAAGGATTTTTGTAATTCTGTTCAACCAGAAGAAAAACAATATTCCTTTTATTAATGTGAAAATCAAATTTGTTTCATACATTAATGAAAGATTATATTGTGGTCATTTTTATCCAGGATAACGTCACTGTGACGTCTTTCTAGTTTTGCATCATATCCCCTTTTGAAATGTGTGAAAGCTGTCGTTTTTCTTTTACCAATGCAATAATAACAAAAGGACTAAAAGTGGGAGGGGAGGTAAAGAATGGCTGTAGTTGATGAATAAATCTGTGGATGGCTATATTTTTGTCCCCAGTCTGAGGAAGATTTTTTTAGGAAGGGGGAAATTCTGTGACCAGTGATAATCCTATATGACAGCTTATGTTTCCCTGTAGACCCTTCTCAGTTCCTCAGAGAGCTTTCAATCCTTTAACAAGTCCACATCCCAAAGCAGCCGACAATAATGAACATTTAGTGAGGCTTTCCTTGGGAAGCTGGAAGGGTCGCCCAGAATCAATAAGCCACTGGCCCATTACGGGGTGGGTTACGATTTTGGACTCATTTGCATTCAACACATCGGCCAGAAAACGTGCTTCAATTTTCGTGGGACTCCGACTATGTCATTTGTTTTCTCCGCCAAACAGTCTTTAGAATGTCTTCATTGCTTCAGTATTGTGGTAGTTGTTTGTGTGCAGGGCTGGGTGGTTTGTTTTGAAGAGAAAAGAAAGAGGGAAAGATTAAGGAACTGCAAAGTAACATTAACTTTGGTCCATTTTAACATGTGAAAATAAAACGTGTAACATACCAAAAGGGATAAAAGGAAATATATATATACACATTTGTTATTAATATAGTATATTGAGAGTTTTTCATTGTATCTGTCTGTGAAAAAATGAATGTGCAACATAGTCATTTGATTAACATTTGATATTTCCAGAAGGTCATTTTTTTAATTTTCACGTTTCCAAATCTTTTTAACGACTTGACATATCAGTTGTATTCTGATGTTAAATTTCAATATATTAAATTAAATTCTCAGCCAGGATACTGATAGAAATCCAATTAATTAAAGAACACCAATGTTTAATGAAATATTGCTTTGGGAATATACTTAAATATAAAATTCAAATTTACCTAATTATGTAAGCAACAATAAACATGCCTATCACAAAACATCAAGACAACAGCATGTTTTACATGTAAATTTACTAAAGAAAACAAACTATTAAGATGTTCCTGATATACCCCACTTTTCTATTGTTATGCTATCTCATAGGGGACTTCTTGAATATTAACCAACCTTTTTGTAGTTTTAAATAATAAAGGATTATGTCTGTTTCTCCTTACACATATGACGTAAAATCCCATTACATGATTGACCTCTGATTAGGCTGCTTCAGATTTCATTGCTGTGTTCATGACTTCATAATTTAAGGTGACCTTAATTTGTTATCCCATTTTTCAAAAGCAAATGTGAGAGCACTTATTATCACTTGTTGTTTACTATCAAGATATTAAACCAGTGCTAGCTGAATAATATTATATACTCCTCACGATTTTAAAAAAAATCAATAATTATAAATTTAAAATAAGAATTACTGAAACATCAAAAATGAACATTTAAGTACACGAAAGCTCAGGAAAACTAAAGCCCATTGTTGAAACAAATCAAAATATCTCAATCTTTCACAACTGGTCTTAATAACCCAAGCATTTTCACCGCCTTTTCAGGAAATATATGCAAATATTGTCACCCTGTAATTTACCCCAGAGTGTTTAAGGGCAGACTGATCTATTTTACTATTGCTTACATAATCCAATAGGAGAAAATGAGTGGTGTGTTACATTGCCCCCTAGGTGAACTTTCCCCCAGCCCCTCTGGCTGTCTATTTTGTCTCCAGTGTTGTGTAATCCTTTAAATAAGACAGAACCAGCGAGTCCCACAGGGATAGCAAGAGTGAAAGGATCACACAAACACCATTGATTAGGACTGCTTTGGTGCAAAGCATAGCTTTCTCATCTGCTTAATAGGATTTTAAATTCATACCTTTGTTTGGTTTGATTCTGACAGTGTTTATTTTGAATAGCAGATAATAAATATATTTTTGAGTTTTAATATTGAGTGCTATATGCGTGTTATAATTATGTATAACTTAGAATTTATATGGTAAATTTGTTATAACTTTTATAGAACATCAAAAGTACAAAAACATTGTTCAGGATGTATATTACAAATAACTTAAACCTACAGCCATCGTGATGCTATAAATAGCTCACTTCAAAGCTGATCAAATTCATTTCAACAATGTTAGAAAAGTTAATTAAAACCAAATAACTCGGGGATATTGTGCATTCATGCGCGACAGAACCAGTTTGTAGAAAATGATTTGCATTTTTAAAAATAACCCTTTTTTATAATTTGCCCTTGACACGAAGCGAATCTACCAGACACTTCCTTAACCAGAAAAAAAACCTGTCACTTATTATCTTTGAAAAGTGACTTACACTCATAAATAATCAGCGTGAATTTGTAAGCATCTTAGTATGTCCCAGCGTGACGTCACTGATATGATTGTACCGCAGAATAAACTTTGAAATAAGGATGTTGTCAAATTATTTATAAGCCCCAGGTGTTGCAATGAACTGTGGGGGTCTAGCTGGATTTTACTTTATATACTAAGGTTACACTTAAGCACATCATTTAAAAATTATTCATATTTTTAAGCAAATATTTAGTAAACTTAAGTCGATGTTGTCTTTAAAAAAAATGCCAGTTGATCTTGAGATAAAAACGATTTCACCATTCAAGATACATTTTGTATAGCCGATAAATGGGGATATATGTGATTACAATCAAGAAATACAGTGTACAGACTCTTATGAATTCATACTTAAAAAGCCAATCCAAAATTCAAAACAAACAAAAATGCACAGATAATCTTAAAGTCAAAACCACTGGCTTGGCATCTCTCTGTATTATCACCCACCCCACCAGATTATCAAAAAACCAGAATCTGGTTTGTTATCATACAAGAGGTGTCAGTGTGTAATTTTGGAGATCAGTTTCACATGTTAACTAAGTGATAACTACCCAACCCAAGTGTATGTTCTCCACAGGGGTGCAGCAGTCATTAAGCACTCCATCCACTTGTTGTGGGGAGTTGGTGGGGTCTGTTTTAATTAGTAGGCTCTCTGGGACCTGCTTCCAAGGGCTCTGATTGTTTTTCCTTGCATCCCAGCTTGTTAGTTGAGCATGAAATGATTTTATCTGTGATCCAAGAACCAGAACACTGATCTCAATAATGAATTTGGTTTCAGGCGGATAAGGAAGTCTAATGAAAGAATTTAATAGCATATGTGCATGTTTATTAGCAGAAAATTACTTTAGAAAAACAAGAAGAAATTAAATTGTCTATCCCAAGGTTTATACATATCACAATACACTATTATCTAGTTTTATATAAATGTATCTTTTTCAACATTTTGAATAGGATATTTTACTTTTCTGCATAAAAAAATACAAATTATTACAAAGTAAATTTTGTGTTGGTTCTGATGTTCAACCCACAAGTTCATTGAAATTCATTGATGTGTCACCTACTTGTTATGAAAACAGCCACGGACCAAATCATAAACAAAATTTGTACCTTTCACCACATATCTGAACAACACTTGAATAAAAAAACCCCTGGGACAATTGCCATACTATGCTTTAAGTAAATCTCTTCCCCTCAGGCTTCTACAATAAACCAAAGCTGTAATTACCTCACTTTTCAAAGCTGAGAAACAAAAGGGTTAATCCATAGTCCTTCTGTCTAATAAACAATTTCCCAACTGAAACAGGGCTGACCAGCCCTGCTTAAGGTTCATCTAAGATAACAAATGTCATAGTTTTGTTAACACTTAATATATTGAGATATAGCTTTCTTTTTAAAGTCATTCCTACATGCACGCATATCTATACAATATATATTATAACCTATGGTCATTGATCAGATTTAAAATGCAACTTATACTACTGTAAGTATTCATCTGTTAACCATGGTCTTGAGTCAGGCTAAAGTGTCCTGATTCCTGCAACAGTTTCTGTCTCATCTGGAAGACAATTTATGAAGGCTGCCAAACAATGCACATTGTCCATTTCTAAATTGTGTCCCTTTTTTGGAAACTCATGACTATTTTGTTTGGGCTTTTTCGGGTTTTGGAAAACATGTTTTGCATCTAGTTATTTTTTGTCAGAAACAACCAACAGGAAACTGATCCAAATTATTGTAAAGTTTCTCAGTATGTTTCTCAACGTTTACAAATCTTATACAGATTCTTGTGATATTTTTATTTCTTGTCCACACTGAATTATTGCTGTACGATTTAATGTCCCTGCTCAATTTTGAAAAAAAAGTGTGAAAATGATAAATCCTATGTCAAATATGTTAAGCGGAATCCATTCTTTTAGTGTGTTACATGAGTACCACATAAATATAGCAAATCAGTGGCAAGGGGTTGCTTGATACAACAGTGTACTGAGTTACATTTCCAATTCACATAATTCCAGTTATGATACTTTTTCAGTGACCAACAGTTGTGAACTTCCCCTGTCGTTTTGCTTTTACTTAGTGGGTGTCTGTGTGTGTTTGGCTGAATATCTGTGTCTGTGAGCTACTCTAGGTCTCAGCTGGGTTTAACCATGACAACTGACAATTTCCTTCCTCGATCTCCATTCATTCAATTAACTTGTAGTCATTTGGCCATCAGTTCTGTCGAGTTTAGCACACAAAACCTTCCTCTCAGGCTTAACTCCAGACCCTCAGTGTTAGCCTGTCTGTTCCAGAATTGTTAAAATCATATACTTTGATACTCACCTCAAATATACCAAAAAGTTTAATTACAGGTGTCTAGAAAGGTTATGTTAGAGATATGTTTGTGAGTAGTAACTAATAAAACGTATCAACTCACAAAAGATTAGATATGGTCATTATACACAATACATGTATATTGCTGAGTCCTATGACACAACGTTATTAAGTCTTAGTAGCAAGGTGATAATAATGCAAAATATCTTTGATAGATTTTTCTGTCAGTTTCCTAACCATTCCTAAAGTGATAACATTAATCAAAACAAAGTTAAAAGAATGTAATGGCATAGTGTATTTATCTAAGCCTTAGAAAGGCTAGATCCATGTGGCATCTTCTTTCTGGCTGGTGTGTAGTGGTAAAATAACCCTGCTATCAGCTCCTTCCAATGAAATTAGAAGGGTGACAAGAGAAATGGGGTCGTTTGTAAAGAGGTTTTTCCTTGTTTCCTAACATCAGAGACAAATGGTCTTTTATGAGTGTATTCAGGACAGATCTCTTGAACAAGCTTTTGCTGTAGTCACACATAATCTCTTGATGAAGCTTTTTCTTCCTAGTCAGTTCACAAATACTTTTGTGTGATATTCCTGCACTGGGCTGCTGCTTTATCTTTAGAGCCCTGACATACATATATACCTTTTTAAAAGTGTTCTTATTTGATTTTCTCTTTATGATCTTGTATATTTTCTATACATTGTAGATTCTTCCTAAAATTCTTTATGAAGTGCAATCAAAACTGTCTGAAAAATGCAGGGAATCCCAGAGACATGAGGAGATTTCAGGTAATTATTACTGTTATACTAGAAACATGCAATGGTATAATACCAGCACACTAAACTTAAGACATCTTCTGTAAAGTCATTGTGTTAATGAATGTATGAATAATTGAAATACCCAATTACACTTTTCCACTTTATACAATGTAAACAATACATCAGTCACACACACATGCAAAAGGATTACTGTGTAGATGGTAACTCAGATGGTTGAGAATGTTAATGTAAATTTGCCATATGGCGTCATAACATAAATGTTATAATTCTGGTGGGTTTTTTTTTTTTTTTTGCTGTTAATACTCAGCATTTTATAGGAGTTCTTATTCTTAATTCTACCTTTCTATTTAACAGGTGGCAGTAAGTTCATCAGTCAGCGTAGAGGGACCTTCACTTTTGGCAATATCAGACAACATGTTTGTCCACAACAATTCCAAACATGGCAGAAGGGCAAGAAGAATGGACCCCAGTGAAGGAGGTATGTGTTGCTTACTTTCACTTTCGTTTTTATATATTTATTGCAGTGGTATTAACTGCCGTTTGTAGTACTTTTTAACGTACTCTATTTACTTCTTTATACCAGTTACCACCCTGTAAACTTGTATCACTGCATCTCAGGTGTAGTTAGTTTGAAATGATTTCTACAGTACATAAAAAGTTAAACTGATGCCCTGACACTATAGCAATGGGTATAAGGCAGAGTTTGTAAGCTAGTGAAAGAAGTAGAGTAAGTAATATTTCATTATGACAAAATATTACAAAAGCAACTGAACCCCCACTCCGCCCCCCCCACCCCCACCCCCACCCCAAACTAAGACAAAGGGTCACAATAAATAGTCAGAAATACATTCCTTACCATTTTATTCCGGTAATTTTAATACATGGATTGTAAAGCAAGAAGCATTTGTTGGAGGTTCCATGTTACCAGACACTAATCCCAGGAGTCTTACTAATGCTAGTGAAAAAAGGACTAAATATTTCCCCCTCTTTCTCCATATGCGTTTCCACTATTCAATTATTCATGGGGGTAGAAAACTAAGCCCAGTGTAAAGTGTATTTCTTACTTTAATCTCTGAGGACAGTAGAGGCCTTGAATGCATATGTTCACTCTATTCTGGATTTCTACTCTGATTGCTTACAAGCCATAGCTTTGTGTCTTGGTTTTCTCTCCCATATTTTGGATTTTATGTTTCTTCAACAACTTACCTTCAGGCACTCTTGTCATTTGAAATAAACTGACAGCCTCTAAATATATTGATAAACACACCTTCAAATATACTTGTCATCCTTAAAATAATTGCTAAAATATCCTGAAACAATGATTCAAAACATTCAAGTAAACTTGGTAAAAAGTTTAATCAGATGTGTCACTAGTTACATGAAAAACAATGCTATTGAGAAAAACTACACATTTTTTTGTACTGTTAGTCTCTGTTGGGTGACTAATTTGACTTAGCATACTAATGTCAACAGCCCTTTCCAGAGACAACCAGGGAGAAAGAATACTCCCTGAAAAAACCTGTAACTAAATGAATCTCACTACACAACTGCATAGCTGTATTTTAGGGTATCAGGTGCACAGACTAAAATAATATCACCTCTTGAACTAGTTGATGTTAAAGCTACAGAATTTTAAGTTGACCTCATTTTTTATGATTGCTTGTTTCTATTTATTCTATCAGTACAATCTCTGTCTAAGCATCTTAATATTTTCATTGATATACAGACATAATTAACAAGGCTGAAGTACACTGCACATAACACATACATTAGAGGAATACATTTCAATAGAAAGTTAGAAAATGCCCTTTGTTTGGGCTTGTTCAGGCAACAGATGCTATTTCACTGAAAGTCTCTGACAATTTGCTCATAATATGCTATGTTGCAGAAAGGCAAGAGTTATTAGTTATTATTGAGTTATTGCCTGTTACTGGAGACGCTGGTTTCTGTGTTGTGAAGGGTATTAGCTGGAATTGAATGTGAAAGTTTTTTTTCTGATGAACAAGTTTCTGGGTTTTTTTTTTCAAGGAACACTTTACAAACTGAGTTTTTAAAGGCAGGGATTTTCACAAAAATATGCCTTATTTGTTAATGTGAAGTAAAATTAATTTAATGAAGACAAGTATTAAATATAATTTTGAATTGTTTCACAGGCTTCTTTGTAGCAAAATTTTTGGCAAAAAATATTCATTTTCTGTTGATATGGCTCTGTTTGGACAGTAATTATTTTTTATTTAATTTTTTTTGTATTAGTATATCAAAATATATTTTAAAAACAGCATTGATCTTGTAGTAAATGGATTTATCTGGTTAATGTTTTCAGTTGGGTTGTTTTCCACAGCCACCCCTACCATTAAAGCCATCTGCCCCAGTGAGGGTTGGACCAGTGGGGGGACCACCACCATCATTGTGGGAGAGAACTTCTTTGAGGGAGTTCAAGTGGTCTTTGGTTCCATGCTGGTCTGGAGTGAGGTAAGAAACTTGGTTTAAATATATTTATGCACAAAAATTTAGAGTTGTAGAAATAACATTTTATTGGTAAGATTTAAATTTTCTTCTAGGTGAGTGTCTGAATCTGCATGAAGTTATACATTTGTATATTTATTATACAAAGTATTAATGGGAAAGTAAATGTATTTTAAAGTAACATTTTATAGTTATTTTAAAATTTTGACTTAATAGTTTGACTTAATATCTGACCATATTTTTCTATACAGCACACTGTACAATAAAGAATAGTGATCCTATTCAAATCAATGTGACAATTTGTTAGCACTAAATACAAATCCCCCATATAAATTTTAAGTATGTTTCTATATATCCAAAATAAACAGTTATATACTATATATTTTCTATACTTTATATATTATATATTTTCTAACTTATTATATTATCATAGTTAAAAGAAAACATATTTACTCATCTTTTCAGCTGATCACTCCCCATGCTATCAGGGTACAGACCCCACCCCGTCACATTCCAGGAGTAGTGGAGGTCACTCTGTCCTACAAGGGGAAACAGTTCTGTAAAGGTGCACCTGGTAGATTCATCTACACTGCACTCACAGAACCTACAATTGACTATGGCTTCCAGAGACTCATGAAACTTGTCCCAAGACACCCTGGAGATCCTGACAAACTACCAAAGGCAAGTTACCGCCTAACTTGCAATGTTAATTGGAAATGAACTTGAAACATTATTTTTCAGTGGTTTTTATTTCTGTTTGTATTCTCGAGTAACCAAGCAAATATGAAATGCAACTTCAGTCTTTCACCTTATGGACACGGTTAACAATCTAAGGTTGTTGCATATTATTACCTTACCTATAAGGTCATGGCTTCAAATCTTGTGTTGGGCAACAATGAGGATTGTCCAAAAGACTCGAACTATTAAATGCTCTTTGACTTGAACTTTCAAGACTTTGAATGTCTTAAACTTATGCCTTGATATACTTAGAAAAAGTAAATTAAACATTTGTAATTGTCAAATGACCCCGTTTGCTTTCTTTGTAGGAAATCATCCTGAAAAGAGCAGCAGACTTAGCAGAGGCTTTATACAGCATGCCCAGGAATCAATTTCCACTCCCTTCATCACAGACGCCACCAATGAACAGTTCCTCTGCCTTCAATAGTTACACTGGACAGCTTTCAGTTAATGTCAAGGACACTTCTACATCACAGTGGGATGAAGGTTGGTCACACAGATATCCAGCCATGGCTTTTTAGCATTCACCATGGAAGTATACATGGGATAAACTGCTTCAGCACTCCATAATAACATGGATATTATTGTAAATAATGTATACTAGACTTTGTAACTTTCGTGACAATGCAAAAACTGTGCTATATCTAGCAAAGAATTTGTTTAATAATGAAAAAGTACTGATTCATCTTTGGAGAAATCTTAATGTGTGGATTTATTAAATATGTGTGCAGTTAATAAATAGAGGATTGTTACAAAATAGGATAAACAGTCTAATTTCCCACTAATATAGCTTAACTTTAAGACTTTTTTAAAACCTCTAAGTATTCGAGTTAGTTATTTGGTTGCATTTTTAATTTCTAACAGAATTAAGCATTTTTATGTCAGTATTATCAATGTTATTTACCTGAATAACAATTTTTGTGTTGCAAATACCTGTCTAACAACTATACTAAAATAAAATTTTTAAAAATGTAACTCAATTGATGTGTTTTCAGTGTACGTTTCTGCATGTATTTATCCAGCTCTAATTTATGTTCTCACACTTAACCAGTGCTCAGCAAAGTATATTATACATGCTATATGTAAAGTACATTTGTATTGTTATCAATTTTTAATATTATAATACTGTGTTATTTGCATGAATTCACAATTTGTTTGAATTGTATTAACTAATAAAATAATATTTGCAAACCAGTTTTGTCTTTAACATTATGTTTTGCTGCACCTACAGTTGTTTTTTAACATCTTATAGTTTACTAATCTAGATGTCCTAACAATATTCTTCTAACCCACTGATTTTCAATGAAAATAAACCATCACTTGAGCCAATAAAATGGATTTTTGACACTGCCCGAAGATGCAGATTCATGTATTGTGCACTGTTTACCTTTGTGATTATTATTGATAAAAACCTTTGGGCGACATTTTTATTTGCATACAAATATGAGTAATGTAGAGAGCAGATACTATGTTAGCGATTTCAAAAGACAGCAATTCTGGGTGAATCATGGATGAAGTCCAACAAAATACTTCTGCTCCTGGCAAGGTACAAAATTACAGGTGTGATGATATTGTACCTGACACTACCATACTGGTAAATGATAAACTTATTATATTTAATCATTCTTAATTCAGAATAAAATACAGCAATAATATGATAAGCTGGTTTTGATAGTGTCCTTATTGATTAGATGTTTAACAGAACTAACAATGTTGCTTTAATGTTCAAATGTCATTAACATTACTGTCTAACATTCCTAACTTAACCCCTACTAACAGTATCGTTCATGTAACACATGTTTGAAGAACTATCAATAAATACCAACTGAAAAAGTCACAAGATTTATTTTTTATACCAACAGGTTACAATAACATGATGAACTCTTCTTCAACCGGGGATTATTTTGGCAGTAGTTCTGGCTTGCTGCCATATTCTTCCACCATGATCTGTGCCAACAAACAAAGAAGTGCTTTCTCTTCAGTTCCAAGACCCAGTGAAACTCCTTCACCCATGGGGTCACACCACCTTGGCTATGGCAGTGGATGGCATACTCTCATAAGTGTAAGTAGACATCTCCTTTCAAATCATTGAATTTCCTATAGTTTAAAATTAATTATCTACATATCATATGGTCTATTTCAAACCAAAGAAAAGTTTTCAATTGGTCTATTTATGCAAATACACTTTGCAGTACATCAACGGTCTCACCATATGGTTCTCCCATATTTCTGTAAATATAACAAGACTGTTACGAATTTCACAACAGTTTAAAAAGTATACAGGTGCATATACTTCATTTAAGATACATCTATAGTTGTTTCAAAAAGTACTTATAATTCTTACCTTTTCTATCATTTCAGAGCTGAACCTTTACAGCACAGCAGGTCTGATCTCAAAGCTCAGAAGAGATGGCCATACACCAGTGAAAGATGAAGTAGCTGTTCCAGGAATAGATTACCTTAGTCAAGTGGACTACTCAGATTCAACTTAATGCCACACTCAGCTACCTCACCAATGATCTCTTCATTAAGATCTCTCAATGACAATTTCCAAGAATAAAGTTGGGAATCTTGAAACAGTGTATGATAACAGTTTGTAAAGAAATTCACCACAGTATATTACAAATTGTAAAATCGTTTTGCGTCCAGAATTATGTACCATTTTGATGACTGATGTGGTTGGACTTTGTATAATGTTTCAGGTGTGTAACACTTGATAGACATTCTCAGCAAATATGGAGTGCAAAGTGAAGTTATGTATATTGCTATGATGGTGTTCAATAGTCAAAAATATTTGCACACACTAAATATATTTATAGTGCATTTATGCGTTTGACTGTGATAGTGCATATTTCATTTTTGAATCATTGACTTTGTATGTTATCCTATGTACTTAATTAATTGTATATATTTAAGATAAAGTTATACATTTTATGAATAAAATGTGTTTCATATTTTGGGTGTCTTATTCTTGTAAAATGTGGGACACAGACTTGCTGTCACATGATGGAATGGTGATGGTGGTCTGATCTTTACTGGAGAAGTTGGTATTTGTTTACCAAGGACTGGGGGTTTACAATCCATAATATTGAGTCATCTATAAAATTTATTGAAAACTAATTCAAGCTCAAATCAACCAAACCCCTACGACAATTACGTATCTGTTGGGATATTTATGTATTTAGAGTAGCTTTTATCAAGTTTAAGTCTACAGATTTGTGTATCACATTATGCTGCATTATTGCTAAGGCAACTTTCTGAAAACAAAATGCAAGGATAAACCTATTCATTTTCGTTAGAGATTTTTTAGGGAGATGACTTCTATGGGGAGATTTTTTGCAATGATATGATTCCACTGTTCAATCATCAAAGATAATTAACAAAGACGACATCTCATAATAATAAATTGAACAGTAAAATTAACTATATCAAGCACCCCTTGACAAAAGATAGTATTACAAGCCCCTTTACATTCATTTCCCAGATTAATTGATGCATCAAAACCTCACCCCCTTTCTGGTACAATAAAGAATAGCATTCATTAGTCTGGTTTAGAGAGCACCCCTGTATTGTAGCGCAAGACCCTTTATCCACTTGTTATTCTCTACAATTATACCCACAGCACCCACTATCAAAGGCAAAGCACAAATCTAAATAACTCTCCTAGATTGCATTAATTTGCACCTCAACAGCAAATACTTGCAGTTATGATGATATCAAAAGGAATCAAGCGAATCTGCAGCAATGGACATTGACACTGATGTAGATGTGTAGGGGAAATCAAAGGGTGTTGGGGGTAGGGGTTTTTGGGAGGGGGTAGGGGGTTTGATTTGAGACTCCTAGAAATAATAGGAGGTGGACGCCTCTTTCTCCTGGTCCAAGTCTTAGGGACAAACCCAGGACAGATGGCCTCCCATAGCTTGGGGTGTGAATTGTGTGAGGGGGTGGGGGGAGAGGGTGCTAAAATATTAGCCTGACTGGGGCTGAGATTCAAAATGAGATAAAGGTAAACTATTGTTGGTTTACCCTTAAAAATAGCTGATATTATATCAGGACAGGAAATTACATGTATAGCTATAACCTGGATTCAAACCCACTACCACACAAGTGAGACTCAACTCATCAAATACAAAAAATTTTACCAATCTGCGGCTGAAACCGAGGCCTGAAATCCAATAAGTAAATATGTGTTCTTGTTCCAAGCTTATCATAATAGGATAAAGAAATTAAATCATGTAGTATTACCCATTTGATTCTGTAGATAATACAACATATTTACGAGACATCGGAAAGGTTTGGTTATTCCAGATTTTGAATAGTTAGAAGTAAGAGGAGCACATGTACACTGTAATTGATGAACGCTGTTTATAAAAGTGAGTAAACAGAAAGAAAAGACCTTTAATGGTTTAAGAACACAAGTTATATGGCATAACAATTTGTCTGGTAAGACCATTATTTGAGTATCAATCACATTACATCCAGACTTAAACTTGTAGAGAAGACAGGACCAAAACAATAATTAATCGTTTATGCATATACTGGCTAACATATTCATCAGAAGTATGAAAAGGAAAGATTATTTATCATCCTTTACAAAGACTGGAAATGCAATAATTGCAAAAGACCATGAGTACATTTTATAAAAGAACCTCTGAAAGGCTAAGGAAACATTAACAACACTTATAAGCTTAAACTAAAGAGATTTTACTGTCATATTTATTGCAACCACAAACTAGCTTAATGTTAAATCCGGTAATACTCATACAAAATCTAAAGCTCTAATATTTCAAACACTTTACTCTTATTAATTCCAACAATGGAGCTTTTTCTCTGTATTCGTCGTTTGCCAGCATATTTAAAATATTCCGCAAGGAAATCTTGGAACATTCTAAAAGTACAAAGACAAAAATTCAGCCGTAGATTAGAGGTGGTACTCAGTGAAGCAAATGATGACTCAGGACAAACAATGGGGATTATTAGCCCAGATCACTTTCCATTTTACATTGTCAGATGGTGGGGAATTAAACCTCCCCGCAGAATCTATCTTTCACATTGGTCACGGTTTTCACTAGAAACCCTGATTTTAAATTAAAAAGGAACCTTACTCTTTTAACAGGGACATTGATTGTGATAATTTTTTTCGCCTTTTATCTGTTTGACTTTAATTATGTGTGGGGTAATAATGTGCTGGGCTTATTTCCAACACACTAGAATATGTTTTTTGTGTGTGTTTTGTCACAATGCTCTATTCTTAATGATTATCTTGTTCAGCTTTGCATTGCATATTGCCTTATTTATCTTAAAATCTCAAGTATCTTAATCTTTGACAAAGTGTTTGTACATTGGAGGTTATTTATGTTATAAAGAAAGTATTTAAGTAATTATGTATGTATTGTTATTCCATATTTTACTGGATACCAAAACTAACTCATTAGTTCTGCAGATGTTTGGGTTATTCATAAGTCATTGGATAAGCTAGCTTAAATGTTTGGCATTTACATTATGTTTAGTGGTTTGCATTGTTACAGTTCCCTTTTCCTCCACCAAGAAACATCAGACATGCATTAGAACAAGTAACAAGTGTCAGAGCTACGTAAAATCATAACTGAACCTTTGTATTTATTACAAACTACAAGTTATAAGGATATAAATATTTTTATAAGGAAATATTTGTATTTAAATACGAAAACCTGGAAAAGGGAGCTAAAAGAATTTAGCAAAAAAAATTGGAATACTAAATAGCAGTCTCTGCTGAAAAAAATGGATAATGTTTGGTTGGTGGCAATGGCTGTTTTAGGGGTGATAGAGGTCAAGTGTAGAGTGTGCCATTATCACAAAAAGAGGGGATGACTTTAATGGTAGTATAATACAGTGAGAAGCATTAACCCCTTTGTTGGGGGTAAAACTGGCATCAGTTTGACTAATTTGCGACCGTCTGATAAATTGAGTGCCCGATGCTTTTATTATTTAGAGCTTTGAGAAGTTGTGAAAACTGGACAGAAATTTCATATCACAAATGTGCAGCCATTGTTTAGAACTTCATTTGCACTTCAATTTCATTGATGTGTAATACAAAAAAAATAAAATATGTAAATATTCATCTTTTCTGAATGCTTCTGAAACTGATCTTACCTCAACTTTAAGCTGTTTTCTTTTACATTTTAGAAACATGACTTTTTTATTACTTTGGAGTAGCAGTGGATTTACCTCAGTCAAAGATAATATGTACTCACTTACTAATATTAGCATGATAGTATTGCGAACTTACTAATAATTAGCATGGTGATAGTATTTACTAACTAATAATTAGCATGGCTTGCACCATTGACGACACAACAGGATGCAATCCAATTCAATGTTAAAGTTGGAAATTGGGTGATACAGTTTGTCAAAAGAAACAATCGACGATATGAGAAAATACAAAGCAATTTCTATTTTAAAGAAGTTTTATATCACCTACCTTGTCAGTCAGCTCACATTATGGCATCACTCTGCAGCATCCACCAATGTGTACGTATATGCGTCCACATGAAGGACTTCTCCTCCAAAGGTACAAGGCCCAGAGACATGCTGTTTCTTTAAAAAGATACCTTATCTATCGAGGATAAAAATTGCTCAATGCATACAGATCTGCTTGTTTATCTGTTTCCCAGAACCATTACAAGTGAGGTATCCTAACAATTTCAACACAATATTCTCATTAACTATTGCAGGGATTTCTCTCTTATCTTGCATATATGTACCAAGTAAGAAATAGATTCCCTTGTGTGAGTATCAGGCCTGGATCTTTTAAAATTCTTTTTATGAATTTTTAAAATAATTTTTGAAGCATTAAAATACATTAAGGCATGCACTAAATCACTTATAGCTTGAAAAGTATTGTATTTAAAGCATTTTGTTAAAATATATTGTTCAGCTACTTTAATAGCTACAACAGGGTGAGTAACTTGGTAGCCTATCCCAACAGCTAAGTGAGTAATAGCTACTTCTGACTTTTCAGTACTTTCTATAATGAGTAAATCACTTGTAATTTGGAAACTGTTGCATTTAGAGAATTTTGTATAAATATGTTATTAGCCTACTTTTGGGTCAGCTTTAACATAGTAAAATTGTAGATCAGTAGTTCATTGCATAGCTGAGCAAAAGCTACTTCCCATTTCTCATTGTTGAGTAATTCACTTCTTACTTGAAAGCTATTGCATTTGGAGAATTTTGTTTAGATATGTTATTCAGCTACTTTTAGGTCAGCTATAGCTACTTTCAGGTTCTCACTGTTGAGTAAATCACTTGTAACTTGAAAACTATTACATCTAGAATAATTTCTTTAAATATGTTATTCACCTACTGTTCAGTCAGCTATAGCATAGTGTAATTGCAGACCTGTAGCTAATTGCACAGCTGAGCAATAGCTACTTTCAGGTTCTCACTGTTGGGTAAATCAGTTGTAACTTGAAAACTATTGCATTTACCATATTTTCTCTAAATGTGTTATTCACTAACTTTTTTAATTTCAACACTTTATCAGAATCTTCTCATTAACTATTGCATGGATTTCTCTCTTATCTTGCATATGCGTACCAAGCCACAAGTAGATTCCCTTGTATGAGTATCAGGCGTGGATCTTTCCTAATTATTTTTATAAATTTTTAAAATAATTTAAAAGCATTAAAATTCACGAATTCATGCTGTAAATCACTTATAACTTGAAAAGTATTGCATGTAGCCATTTTGTTAAAATGTGTTGTCCAGCTACTTTTTCTATATCTACAACAGGGAGAGTAAGTTGGGAGCCTATCCCAACAGCTAAGTGATATCTACCTTCTGACTTTTCCATACCTTCCATAATGAGTAAACCACTTGTGATTTGGAAACTATTGCATTTAGAGAATTTTGTATAAATATGTTATTTGCCTATTTTTTTGCTATTTGCCATAACATAGTAAAATTGTAGATCTGTAGTTCATTGCTTAGCTGAGCAATAGCTACTTTACATTTCTTATTGTTGAGTAATTCACTTGTAACTACTTGAAAGTTATTGCATTTAGAGAATTTTGTTTAAATATGTAGCTCATGGGACAGCTGAGCAATAGCTACTTCAGGTTCTCACTGTTGAGTAAATCACTTGTAACTTCAAAACTATTGCATTTACAGTATTTTACTTTCCTGTCAGCTATAACATACTAAAATTGCAGACCTGTAGCTCAGTGCACAGCTGGGCTATAGATACTTTCAGGTTCTCACTGTTGTGTAAATCAGTTGTAACTTGAAAACTATTGCATGTATAACATTTTCTCTAAACATATTATTCACCTACTTTTGGGTCAGCTATAACATATGGGGAAATTGCAGACTCGTAGCCCATTGCATAGATGAGCAATAGCTACTTTCAGATTTTTACTGTAGGTTAAATCAGTTTTAACTTGAAAACTATTGCATTTGGAGGATTTTCTTTAAATATGTTGTTCACCTATTTTGGGGTCAGCTATAACATAGTAAAACTGCAGAGCTGTAGCCCATTGCATAGCAGAGCAATAGCTACTTTCAGGTTTACACTTTTAAGTAAATCAGTTATAATTTGAAAACTAATGCATTTAGAGAATTTTCTTTAAATATGTTATTCAGGTACTTTTGGATCAGCTACAACATATTTTGAAATTTTTCACCATTTGCTTCAGCTTGAAGGACTTGCCCCTGAATGTATCATATCCTATGGTATTGGATCAACTTGGTGTGGAAAGACCTTTAGAATGATTTGATTAAATCATTGTCAGAACCATGTCTTGGAAACCAGTACAATAACCAGTGAAATTGCATACCTGTAGCCCACCTGTAGCCGACCGTCTGATAAATTGAGTGCCCGATGCTTTTATTATTTAGAGCTTTGAGAAGTTGTGAAAACTGGACAGAAATTTCATATCACAAATGTGCAGCCATTGTTTAGAACTTCATTTGCACTTCAATTTCATTGATGTGTAATACAAAAAAAATAAAATATGTAAATATTCATCTTTTCTGAATGCTTCTGAAACTGATCTTACCTCAACTTTAAGCTGTTTTCTTTTACATTTTAGAAACATGACTTTTTTATTACTTTGGAGTAGCAGTGGATTTACCTCAGTCAAAGATAATATGTACTCACTTACTAATATTAGCATGATAGTATTGCGAACTTACTAATAATTAGCATGGTGATAGTATTTACTAACTAATAATTAGCATGGCTTGCACCATTGACGACACAACAGGATGCAATCCAATTCAATGTTAAAGTTGGAAATTGGGTGATACAGTTTGTCAAAAGAAACAATCGACGATATGAGAAAATACAAAGCAATTTCTATTTTAAAGAAGTTTTATATCACCTGCCTTGTCAGTCAGCTCACATTATGGCATCACTCTGCAGCATCCACCAATGTGTACGTATATGCGTCCACATGAAGGACTTCTCCTCCAAAGGTACAAGGCCCAGAGACATGCTGTTTCTTTAAAAAGATACCTTATCTATCGAGGATAAAAATTGCTCAATGCATACAGATCTGCTTGTTTATCTGTTTCCCAGAACCATTACAAGTGAGGTATCCTAACAATTTCAACACAATATTCTCATTAACTATTGCAGGGATTTCTCTCTTATCTTGCATATATGTACCAAGTAAGAAATAGATTCCCTTGTGTGAGTATCAGGCCTGGATCTTTTAAATTCTTTTTATGAATTTTTAAAATAATTTTTGAAGCATTAAAATACATTAAGGCATGCACTAAATCACTTATAGCTTGAAAAGTATTGTATTTAAAGCATTTTGTTAAAATATATTGTTCAGCTACTTTAATAGCTACAACAGGGTGAGTAACTTGGTAGCCTATCCCAACAGCTAAGTGAGTAATAGCTACTTCTGACTTTTCAGTACTTTCTATAATGAGTAAATCACTTGTAATTTGGAAACTGTTGCATTTAGAGAATTTTGTATAAATATGTTATTAGCCTACTTTTGGGTCAGCTTTAACATAGTAAAATTGTAGATCAGTAGTTCATTGCATAGCTGAGCAAAAGCTACTTCCCATTTCTCATTGTTGAGTAATTCACTTCTTACTTGAAAGCTATTGCATTTGGAGAATTTTGTTTAGATATGTTATTCAGCTACTTTTAGGTCAGCTATAGCTACTTTCAGGTTCTCACTGTTTAGTAAATCACTTGTAACTTGAAAACTATTACATCTAGAATAATTTCTTTAAATATGTTATTCACCTACTGTTCAGTCAGCTATAGCATAGTGTAATTGCAGACCTGTAGCTAATTGCACAGCTGAGCAATAGCTACTTTCAGGTTCTCACTGTTGGGTAAATCAGTTGTAACTTGAAAACTATTGCATTTACCATATTTTCTCTAAATGTGTTATTCACTAACTTTTTTAATTTCAACACTTTATCAGAATCTTCTCATTAACTATTGCATGGATTTCTCTCTTATCTTGCATATGCGTACCAAGCCACAAGTAGATTCCCTTGTATGAGTATCAGGCGTGGATCTTTCCTAATTATTTTTATAAATTTTTAAAATAATTTAAAAGCATTAAAATTCACGAATTCATGCTGTAAATCACTTATAACTTGAAAAGTATTGCATGTAGCCATTTTGTTAAAATGTGTTGTCCAGCTACTTTTTCTATATCTACAACAGGGAGAGTAAGTTGGGAGCCTATCCCAACAGCTAAGTGATATCTACCTTCTGACTTTTCCGTACCTTCCATAATGAGTAAACCACTTGTGATTTGGAAACTATTGCATTTAGAGAATTTTGTATAAATATGTTATTTGCCTATTTTTTTGCTATTTGCCATAACATAGTAAAATTGTAGATCTGTAGTTCATTGCTTAGCTGAGCAATAGCTACTTTACATTTCTTATTGTTGAGTAATTCACTTGTAACTACTTGAAAGTTATTGCATTTAGAGAATTTTGTTTAAATATGTAGCTCATGGGACAGCTGAGCAATAGCTACTTCAGGTTCTCACTGTTGAGTAAATCACTTGTAACTTCAAAACTATTGCATTTACAGTATTTTACTTTCCTGTCAGCTATAACATACTAAAATTGCAGACCTGTAGCTCAGTGCACAGCTGGGCTATAGATACTTTCAGGTTCTCACTGTTGTGTAAATCAGTTGTAACTTGAAAACTATTGCATGTATAACATTTTCTCTAAACATATTATTCACCTACTTTTGGGTCAGCTATAACATATGGGGAAATTGCAGACTCGTAGCCCATTGCATAGATGAGCAATAGCTACTTTCAGATTTTTACTGTTGGTTAAATCAGTTTTAACTTGAAAACTATTGCATTTGGAGGATTTTCTTTAAATATGTTGTTCACCTATTTTGGGGTCAGCTATAACATAGTAAAACTGCAGAGCTGTAGCCCATTGCATAGCAGAGCAATAGCTACTTTCAGGTTTACACTTTTAAGTAAATCAGTTATAATTTGAAAACTAATGCATTTAGAGAATTTTCTTTAAATATGTTATTCAGGTACTTTTGGATCAGCTACAACATATTTTGAAATTTTTCACCATTTGCTTCAGCTTGAAGGACTTGCCCCTGAATGTATCATATCCTATGGTATTGGATCAACTTGGTGTGGAAAGACCTTTAGAATGATTTGATTAAATCATTGTCGCAACCATGTCTTGGAAACCAGTACAATAACCAGTGAAATTGCATACCTGTAGCCCATTGCATAGCTGAGCAATAGCTACTTTCATGTTTTCACTGTTGATTAAATCAATTGTAATTTAAAAACTATTGTATTTAGAGGATTTTCTTTAAATATGTTATTCAGGTACTTTTGGGTCACTGAGCAATAGCTACTTTCAGGTTTTCACTGTTTGGTAAATCAATTTTAACTTGAAAACTATTGCATTTACAGTATTTTGTTTGTTATTTACAGACGTTTGGGTCAACTATAGCATAGTAAAATTGCAGACATGTAGCTCATTGCATACTTTTAAGTGCTCACGGTTGACTAAATCAGTTGTAACTTGAAAACTATTGTATTTAAAGGATTTTTCTTTAACTATGTTATTCAGGTACCTTTGGGTCAGTTATAACATAGTGAAATTGCAGACCTGTGGCTCATGGCATAGCTGATCAAAAGCTACTATGAGATTCCCACTGTTGAGTACATCAGTTGTAACTTGAAACCTATTACAATTACAGTACTTTGTTTAAATATGTTTTTCACTTTACTTTTACACCTTAGCAGTTCCCTTTGTATTTTACTTCTTAATACCATTCGCAGGGCACAACTTTTGTGCCCTTGTGTTCTGCTTTCACTTCTACACTAAAACTAAAAACAAGCAGTCAGCTGACACAGAGCCCGTCCGGGCTGATTTTGAAATTTTTCACCATTTTCTTCAGCTTGACGGACTTGCCCCTGAATGTATCATATCCTATTGTATAGGATCAGCTTGGTGTGGAAAGACCTTTAGAATGATTTCATTAAATCACTGTCATAACCAAGTCTTGGAAACCAGTACAATAACCAGTACAATAAAATATTGTAAAGTGTATTGTAAAGGCCTATTTGTACTGGCAATGATACAATGTGATTCAATACAGTCGGATAATAAGTTGCAAAAAAGTGGCATAATTCTTATCTATATGTTGCAGTGATTATGTATAATCAGGTAATACATGCGTTTCATGAAAATTTCGATAAATATGCATATTCTCTAAATGGTCACGGAATATGTCTATCCTCTGACATTTTAAATAATATGTATATTCCGTGGTTTTGTCAAGTATTTGCTTCACATATGTAAATCAATGAATTTGTGTCGCATTTTTCACCAATTTAAGAAAAACAGCATCATTTAACATGAACAAAATAATACACCATAACTGGCAACCTTCATTCAGCTTTTTTGACTTGTCACAAGTTTAGAAACTGATTCTCAGTCATTTTCAGTATGGTTTTTGATAATTATTAGAGTGGTAGAGTACAATGGACATGAAGCTGAATACAGCTAGATTCAATATAGATTTTTGGGGGCTCTAGTACATAAACAAGTCGTGATGTCTCTGCTACTTCCACATGTAGACTGCCCAGACTACTTGGTTGTGTCACTAGTCACATGTCACTTGTTTGTATCTCAGGTGATATTTTGCCACTGTATCTTTACAGTACCCTTTCTCCATCTTTTCTGTATCAAACCGTGATCATTGTCCTCCCCTGTAGTAAAACTGTAGCTAGAGGTATGTAGCTGGGTGTCGCAGGAGGTACAGCATTCTGCCTCTGTTTTTCCTGCCGTCTATATCTGGCAAAAATACCTCCTGTGGTCATAAGCCACTAGGCATGGACAAGTAAATACCAGCTTATCACTGAGGCTAGGGCTGAGATTTAAACCCACAATATCAGATATGAGACGCGGCCGTGTTTCCCACTGCACCAATGAGCCTGCAAAAGTCTGCTGTTGAACGTTTACAGAAGTGTCCTTGTTGAAGTAATACATTACTTTTTGTACATAGGGCTTTTTGTACATAGGGCTGTTCAGCATGAGTTTTGTGTTTTGAAAAGCATTTTATTCTTTAATATACATATCATCGCGATTAGATATAGTGATCGCCAATATAATGTTGACCAGTGAACAGAAATGCGGACTGCATTCTTGTTGACAAATTGTCTGTTAACTAGCAAGTTTTGTACTTAGGCTAAGGCTGAGACTCAAACCCAGAACATAAGATGTGAGAGGGCAGTGTGTGGCTGGCTGAGCCGTCAACATATAATAGTTATACTTTGGAGTACCCACCTCTGAGGCCGGGGTTCGATCCCCGTCATTGCCTCAAGTGGGAAAGCTGGTAGTTGCTTGCCGATGGTCGGCAGTTTACAGTACAGAACCCTAGCGAACTGTATGTACTGGTTTCCTCTGCCCTTCCAACTACCTGTCGTGATATGACCTGTACAGTGTTGAAAGCGACGTAAAACCCCAAATGAATAAATGAATGAATACTTTGGAGTATGGCTGTATCCTCTGAGTGCTTTCTGGACATGTGTGTGTAGTAGTTTGTCGTGTGTTTGCTAATACCAAGTAATTAAACTGTTATTCACTTTCCTGTTCTTTATGGACAACAATCTTAAAAAGTAAAAACGGTCAAAATGAATTAATAATGACAATAATACCGCTTGGCTTAGTTATGTTGGTACAAATTATAAACAGAATAAGCACTGTCTGCACACCCAATTAATTCAATTAATAAGTCTTTTTGGAAGCCTTTTTTCACTTTGAAATCGGAGCACCAAATTAGCACTACAGCAACGGACGTACAGTTTTACAAAGCCATATTTTTGTATCAGTCATCCCAATAGGCCAGATGTCAAATTTATTGTTGAGGTATACATTTTTTGATATATACAGAGGTGCCAATGACTACCTAGGTCGAGAAAATATATTTCCATCCATGGACAAAATAACCTCCCCGTGTTTCTTGCTCTAATACCACTTCACAAACCCCCTTTTAAACAGGACAGAAAACAGTGAGAACCTTTGAAACTTTCAAGACCACAAGAATAAGCCGCTTAATCAATAACAATATGCTCGATATTTACGGCTACAAATTACTCCTACACAAATTGGAATAGTTTCCTTCAGTTCTAACCCCTGTTTTTACTACCCCGGGGGAATTACATTAATTTTCCCTGCGCATATGCCCGTAATAATCCAATAGGCAAGCAACATGGCTTGTATAATCCACGTAGTTGACTTTATGAAATGATGTTTGGTTTCAATAAATTGAATATCCCTGGTTCTACTTGTCCCCATCAATTTTAGTTGACAGGAGACACGACTTCATAAAGTCTACGAATTTAATTACAATCCACTACTGTCTGGAGTTCAAAATACGTCCAGACAGACCACTTGTCACTAGCCTTTTGGGCAGACTCAGGACATGTAGTATTTTATTGCCTAATCACACTTAGTGCCTACATTTTGTACAGCAGATTCCAAAGTGTTCCACAGTCATACGGCAATTGGGAAAGTATGGTTTTGTTTGACACTGATGCATCTTTTAAACAAGGAGATTTTAATACTTAGTATTTATTACTTTATTTTTGTTCAGGAAGGTTCCGGAAGTTTTGTAGCACGTTGCTAAGTTGATCTTTGCCATGTTATCATTAGTAAGCATTCAGGAGTGTTCAGGAGGATGTTGGAAAGGTATTAGGAGTACGTTCATACACAGAGAGGAATTTGTCCAGCAGCTGTGCAAGAATCACACGATTTTACTTCAGAACAGACAGGAACAGAAAAAAATAGTTTTGTTTTTTTGTTTGTTTGTTGTTGTTTTTTTTTGTTTGTTTGTTGTTGTTTTTTTGGGTTTTTTTTTTTTTTTTTTTTTTGGGGGGGGGGGGGGGGGGGGGGAGGTCCAGCATTTAGCAAAGTGTAACGGTCCCATGAGTAATGCAAGATCAATCTGTAATAAATCCTCCCAGGAAAATTTCCGATTTTACTCAACATTTTCCAATCTGATACTCATTTGCAGAAGTATCAGGCTCAAACACAAAATTAACCTTATCAGATTTAGAAAACATCATATATAAACAAACATCAATCCAGATTCAACTCTGTAGTGTAGACACTCATCTCAGATTGAGATGAATCTGCGTCAATCTGCTTCAATCCTAGTCAACCCGGATTGTAGTGTGAACAGGGTAATAGACTACCCCATACACGCACATACACTCATTCTAGGGCCCAGACACAAGCAATTTTGTTTAATTTATAGAGCTATTACACATCCAAGATAGATCGGCAACAACACCGATTTTGGCCATCCAGAGCCATCTCTGTAGGTGTCCAATATCCGGCATCTTATGGGATGTTTTTCAAATCATGTCTGGCTGTCTGACCCCAACGACCTGGGTGACCAAAAGCCATCATGCATCCAGCCCTCCCAGTTGAATTGGGATCATTGCCTGAGTGACACGCTGGGTACCCGATATGGCTTCCTGTGTACCCTGGATGACTTTCCGGTTGAGTCTGTGGAAACGAGAGTGTTCCAGTGTAGACTACAGGTGATCTTTGGCACTCTGAGTGGTCATGTCTTGGTATAAATACTGAGCCACAGACCATCTCTTTCTTACATTTCTATATACTACACACTTGAGAGGACAGCCCAGGAGCTTGTCCTGATGTTACTGTATTTCTTTGTGTAGGCCTCTGTTGCTGAATCTGTGTCTTTTGGTCTGCTTACAGATATGGCTACACTTTATGCATCCGAAGAAGCCATGTAACATGTTGCTGTTGCTGTGGTTGCTGCTGAGGATCTATTACTCCCTACAGGAGGTGGTTCTACTCCATTCTCCACGTCCAGCAGCCACCTCATTTTCGTCATCTAGTCTTGAGAAGGACTATGAATATGTCAGCCCTTCTTAGGGCCACCCATATCTTCAAAAAACAATTCATAGCTACAAGTTGAAAATATGAAAACAATTATTCCATCACTACAAAAGGCTTACAACATTGGACTGAACATCCTTTTTAAATAAATACCAGTCTTTTGAAAAATAATCCAGTATTCATGATTCTGCAGCTGATTTTTGCTGGTTGACATTTAGGTGTCAACCTGAGTCATTCTTCCAGCCTCTTGAATAGTCTGTCTCTGTATTTGGGGAGGAACTTTCTGACACTTTGTGTCATATCATTGGTCAGTATTGGGCCTCCCTGATATTGTGTAGGGGTTTCCTTGAGTTTGGGAGGCCATTCTGTCAGATTTAAACCGGCAGTCGACAGGACAGGACATGAAAAAAATTTAGTTTTTTTTCAGTTTTTCATTTTAAAAATTTTTAGGGTAACAATGTTTTGTCCTGCTTAGCAGAATGGCAGCTTGCCAGAAGCATAAACAGTCTGATAACACCTACAATTTACATAACCGAGTTGAGATACCCATTGAATTACAGGTAAGTGACGACGGGGTTTTGTTAAATTAATTTTCTTCACAGTCTACATCTGGTCAGGTTTTACATTCATCAGACACTGACAATACTGGCTCGAGTATAGATTTTAGTGCAGTACTTGCCAAACACTCGAGTGATTCCGATTCAGAAACTAGTGTCAAAAGTCTTGAATCATGATTTGAGTCACTGCAGGGGAGTGTGGGCATCTCACAGCATTGCTAAATGATGCCAATGACCTTTCATGGTGGTCAGCAAAGACAGGTCATGCCCTTCTACCGTGTAGGTTGGAACAGGGTGGGATTTCTGATTGGGCACAGACTGACAAAATTGATAGGGTTATAGTCAGGCAGCATAGCTCATATATTCACGGAATTGTGCACTTTGTGATAAAAGCACCAAACTTCCCAAACTTGTAGACCAACATATTACAAAAAAGTCTGGATATTGGGCCATTGATGATTTGGCCTCTGGTAGCCGTGGCAACCATTTTACAAAATGGCCTTCAGCGGATTATAAACTTGCAATCCTCTTAGTCTACCAAGGTAAACTTACAGATATATTTACTACAACAGACCACCCATGCATGCTGGCATTTTGGGAAGATGTTGGCAAAGCTATTACCAAAGCCTGTAAGCTGGACAGTGACAATGATGCGATCCATCTTGCTTGTGCTGCTCAAATCGTGCACCACAGCATGTTCGAAGAGGCCCAGCCTTTCAGTGGGTTCTCTCGAGGCTCTCAAGAGAAGTCAGTGCCACTTTTGCTGCTTGCTTGCTTGGTCAGTGTGATCTTAGATGGACCCAGCATCAAGGACCAGATGACAGACACAACCACTGCAGCAGTTACCATTGCTCAGATGTTGAAGTTCAACAGCATGAAGCACATGCGAAAGCAGAGCACCTCAGCATCCTCTACTGTAAGACACAGACCTGCACAAGAAACGCCTGTCCCCATATACGTAGGTATGATGTTGCACACCCACACACGCAAGAGGGAACTGGTGGACAGGCTATCACAGCCTCACAGACCAGGTGGGGAACAGCGTCTGCCAGCATTTTAACCTGGAGCAGGTGGTATGTCCACCAAAGATGCGTGGGGCAGTTTTCACTACTGCAGCAATAGATAATACAGATCACAATCCAAGTGCAATGACAGCTAAGTCCTTATTCCATGGCACAGCTATCTCCCTCATCCAGCACTCTAGTTTCACTGGAGAAGGAGTGGATCGAACCATAGTGTTCACTGGAGGATCTTGGGAAAGAAGCTCCACATTAATCTGGCCAGAGAGGTCAAACCGCATAAAGAGGAGAATATCTGTGGCTACAGATGGCAAGGCAGGTTCTAGATGGCAATGACAGGGCAGAAGATAACATATCATAGGCCGCATTTCATGCCAGCCATGAGCCACCAGAAGCTCAACCCATCTGTCCCACCACACTGCTTCTGATGTTCCAGGAAAGTGCCCAAACAGCGGCCATGATCCGACACCTCCATAGATGTAGTGAAGAATGCTGTGCAGCATCTGAATCCTAGACAGACACCAGTGGTCACTTTTGATCAGGGGACAGGTGACGACAAGGTTGTGGTGATGTTTGGCGGTCTCCATATCAAGATGGCTGCTCTAAAAACCCTGGGAAACTGGCTGGATGGGAGTGGTTGGGTGCAGGCACAGGTTCAAGCTGAGATTATCACCCCCGGAACAGCTGACTCCTTCTATGTGCAGCCCATGTCCCCCGCACAAGGCGAGCTCACCAAGTCACTGCGGCTGCACTCTATATTCTGCAGCACCATGCCTATGACCGGTACTATGAGAGAGAAGCTACAGAGGCAGATGATCAGCTCAAGTTTGAAGACTGGAGCTACTAGAGAGGAGAAGACATCCCTTAGTTCCAGTAATGGTCAATCATGCTGGAACTAGAGCTGCTGCTGCACATCTATGTGTGTTCCCTGTGGGAGGCATCCTTTAATATGTACTTACTATAGATGACTTGACAGAATTGGCTGGTTGGTTCCATGCCCTGGACCACACCAACTATGCCAGGTGGATTCCAGTTCACTTGAAGGACATGGCTGAACTTCCAGAAAGACATCCAGATATAGCAAGAAAGTTCAGAGAAGGCAGCTTTACAGTACATAAGACAACAAAGGTCTTCTCACTCATCAATCCCAATCGACCAGGCACATGAGCAGAATAATGCCTGCATCAAAAGAGATGGGGCTGCTGTTGGCCTCACTGACAACCCTGCTGCCTTCAGACGTTGGATGATTGCTGGACCTGAGATTGCCAGGGTGATAGACGAGTTCCATGATGGAAGCCAGTTCTCAGGAAGGTATGATGACACACGTCAGCATGACCAGACACCCAGCATTCAGACTTCATTTGCTAAAGATGTCTGTTCACTGGTCCAAATGATGGAAGAGCTTTGCAACCCATTTGAGGAAGAAAATATGGATATGGTTGCTCTGGACACCAAAGAAATCGCCGGTCCTGCTGCAGTTGAGGCTGTCCAGAAGGCGAAAAGGATTGGCTAGCAGCAATTTCACTCTTTCACTAGAGAGCGTGTGCTGGATAGAATCATGCCAATTGATGATACCATTCACTGAAACAAGCTGAAGGTATTTAAAGCTCCAACCACAAGAAGTGTCAGCAAACAGAAGCAGCAGCTGACCAGCCTCAAAAACAATGCTGAACTCTTCTCATGGCTGTACATCAGTTGCCAGACGAGGGATGGAGACTTGGAAGAGTTCTTCCGTTATGAGAATCAGACATGCCCACCATCACTGTCTGATGCAGGGCGTCTTTGCCAAGGTACAAAATGTGATCTCCTTACATGCTTAGAAGAGATCTCAGACACAAGATCAGAGGCTCCTACCACCACCCCTGTGGTCCTTGATGGAGTAGCCATTGTCCAGATGCTGAAGCCTGCTGCTTGCAAGAACTTCAGTGAGTACACATATGAGATCTTCGTCCCCTACATGTCTACAAAGCTTCAGTCATCATCACGCCTGGACTTGGTATGGGACAGCTATCTTGCTGAATCACTCAAAAATAGTGCAAAAGCAAAATGTGGAAGAGGAGTGTCCAGATGTGTGGTAGCAGATGCAGTCATACCAGGAAACTGGCAGAGTTTCCTCCGCGTGGACGCCAACAAGACAAAGTTGTTTCGGTTCCTCTTGAAAGCTTTCATCCAGTGGTTTGACATTGAAGACCAGCAACTAGTAATCACTAATGGGAGGAAGTCTTCAGCAAGCCTCTACTACTGCCAGATGTAACTTCATTGACTCCTTGTAACCATGAGGAAGCAGACAGCCGAATGTTGCTCCATGCATCTCATGCAGCCCAGCATGGCCACCAAAAGATTCTCATCCAAACTGATGATACCAATGTTGTGGTATTGGCTGTGTTGGCTTTTGGAACTGGAAAGGGGTTACGATATCTTGCAGCTCATGAAGTATCTGCGGGACTTGGTCTAGAGAAAGCACGATGTTCCATGTACTCATAGGGTGCGATACTGTGTCCAATTTTGCAGGTCAGAAAGAAGACTACCTAGCCATGTGGAACGTGCTGCCAGAGCTAACTGAAGCTCTGCTGAAGCTATCATCTGCATCGGAGTTCATACCAGGAGATGTTCTACACACCACTGAGAGGCTGGTCATCCTGGTCTATGACAGGACATCCACATGTACAGACATAGACAAGGCTCACAGGAAACTCTTTGCAAACAAAAATATGATGTACAGCTGATTGCTCCAACCAAGGCTGCTCTGGAGGAACATGTATCATACCAGGCTGGTCATGTTTGGGGCCAGATGCTGCTCCGGTACTGCGCCAGCAACCAGTTGAGGATGGATCAAGATTGGGGAGGGAGTGTACGAGCCATACTGGACAAGTCTACCTGAAGCAGCCCACACTTGCCGTGAACTACTTTCATGCAAATGCAAAAAAAGTTGCGTGAAACGCTACAAGTGCAACGAGGCTGCACTTGACTGCACTGCCCTATGCCAGTGCAAAGGAGAGTGCACACAGAACTGATCATGCTCATCACTCATTACCATGATAACCTACTGCTGAGAGGTCTATTGGACATTGCACATTATGAGGCCAGTGAGCATTTGTAGATACTATAGAGAAACCAGCACTATTATCATTTCTTTTGTCCTGAATTAAAAGGCAGATATTCCCATTTCCATTTTAACTGTATTCAGTTTAATATAGTGCATCTCTAATCAACAATATTAACTGTTGAGATCATAGAAGACTTCAGTATTCTTTCAAGCAGTGCTTGAAAGTACATGTACATGTGAACGTAGGGAGGTTACTACACCAGGTTAATGATAATTCATGTATTATTGGTTCTATAAGAGCTTTTCCATAATTTGTTTGTTTCATTGGTTAGTTTTCATGTAAAGAGAGTGTAAAGATCGGTTCTGTTAACAGCATCACTGGAATAAAACTGGTTCTGGAATTTCTGTTTTTTCGTTGTTTCCGTCCATTTTAATAATGGCAACAGTAAAATTAACACAAGTACACATTGCCTATAACTTAGCATAGTTTACTTGGAGCTTATGATGCTAGCTGACTCAATTTGAAATCACATAAGACTTCTTGGGACCCTATTCTGAACATTGGTTTAATTGAACTTGCGGCCATTTTGGAAAATGGCTGCTATGGCCATCAGGGACCAAATCGGGAGTGGCCAAATATCTAGATCTCTTTAGATTATGCTTTTCTACAAATGTACCAAGTTTGGTGCTTTTATCACAAAATGCACAATAGGTTAGCTATGCTGCCCGACTATTAGGCGTACAAATGCACAGAGATATACTGTAGCTTATAACCCTGTTGTTAATGGGCAAAAAAGTAAAAAAAATTCTTATCCTTCTCAAAAGTTTGCAAAATCCATGCCTTGTGTCTACTATAATGATGGTTGTTGTACTTACGCAAAATATCATGAAGCAAAGGGTGTCCATTATAGACACATATGTAGTATCTGCTTTGCACAGGATGGTAAGGTTAGTTCTCCAACTGCAAATGAGTGTAAGGAAAAACATTTAAAAAAACAAGTAGAACTGGGCATGACCACTGTTCATCACAAAGGTCATACTCAGACTGTTTCACTGAACCAAATACCTTTGGCAAATCAAAGAACAAGTATTTAAATAGTAAAGCAGATAGCTTTAGGGGTAGATCCTCAGTATTACTGTCAGTAATAGTTACAAACCTGTGGTCTCGAATCATACCTATGCTTTGGCTTTAAAGTTACATCCTCTCAAAGTTTCAAAGGTTACTGGTGGTGCACATACTTTGAAACAGTACTTCTAGTAAGATCACTCCCATACATAAGCGCTCAATGTTCCCTTGTCAGGTGAATGCTATAAACAAGAATCATAAATCTGGGCCAAACTTAAGTAACCATGGCGAATCTGGCCTATTTCTAACTTAGGTAACCATGACGAATCTGGCCCATTTCTCCTTCCCCATTTTGGGAGTCTCAGTACTTTCCTAGTACTATTGGTACTTCTAACAGGTGTGAACCGTTAGTCACACTGGATCTTGAACATGAGGTTATTATCCCAGTTCCTAAGTTGGATCAGGTGAGTCAACATCCCCATACACAAGGAACTCACTAAGGACAGAAGTAGTAAGATACCCACTACGGACTGAAGGATCACAAAGTACGTTATTTAGTGCAAGTCATGATCTGGATAGTTCTGTTGATCACCATGTGTTGGGTGTGGGTAAAAAGAAAGTTGATTCACATTTGTTGGCTTTAGCCCAGTCCAATAATGAATTTCATTTTGCTTACATTCAGTTGGGCTCAGATTTGGCGACTTTTTTCTTAACTCCACTTAAATTGTAAAGGTCCACCTACTGATAATAAACCAATTCAGGACTCTTAAAAGTTACATAAACTGATCAGACAGCCAGGTCTTCCCAATAATCTTGATCTTCAGATCCCAATATCTTCAAATTTTAACATTGCAAATGGCGAGACTGGCTTCATGACTATTGGGACCAACAATTAGTTGACCTTTTGGAATTTGGCTTCCCCCGAGGTTTGATAGAACTTCACCATTAATATCTATTGAGAAAAATCATGCATCTGCTAATGACTGGAGTTAAAATATGATACTATTTTAGGCCCTTTTGCAGATAAGCCAATTGATTTACATGTCTCACCTTTCATGACTAGGGAGAAGCCGGATTCCGAGTGGCGTGGTATGATTGTGGACCTTAGCCTCAAGGGCTCTGTTAACTCTGGGGTTGACAAGGACATGTTTCTGGATTGTTCAGTTAGGTCTAGGTTTACATATTTATAAAATGGATATTAGTCGAGCAACTTAAGATTGATCCTGGGCACCTGATCTTACTTGGTCTTAAGTTGGGATCCTAGTACATCTCCCAATCGGTCCCATTAGGGTTCAGACATGAGTGTCTTTTTTCTTTGAAAAATTGACAGATAGCATTCACTTTATTATGACCAAGAAAGGGTTTCCAAATTTGTACAGTTATTTGGATGACTTATTGTACTCTGGTTTGCCATCTCAGATATATGATTCTTTTTAAGTTTTACACACATTATTGCAACAGTTGGATTTGGATGTCAACCCTTACTATGTCCTTCTACTTCCGTCAGTTGCTAAGGTATAATGATAAATATCGAGACCAGAACTATGTCTGTGACTTTTGATAAGCTTTCTGACATCATTGCCACCTGTCATGATTGGCAGAATAAAAAAATACTGTTCCAAAAGACAATTGCAGTCCCTCTAGGAGTCCTTATCATACATATCAAAATGTGTTAAACCTGCCAGTATATTCCTTAACAGAATGTTTCAATTATCGAGGGATAATCATAATAGTACCTCCATTACTCTGAACTCTGAGTTCTTTAAAGATTAAAATTGGTTTCTCTTTTTCTTGAATCAATTCAATGGAGTTACTTTTTATGATTTTAAATCAATTCAGGCTGAGCTTGCTTTAGATACTTCCCTTATGGATTTAGGTGGCCACTATGTCAATCAGTGCTCTCACTGCCTTTACCCAAGAATTTCCGCAACTATATCATTGTTCACTTGCAGATGCTCAGTATAGTTGTAGCTACGAAAATATGGGCTTCTCAATGGTGTAATTCAAAAATTCATATTAAATATGACAATATGGCTGTTGTGGAAATCACGGCTTCTTGGTGCACCAGAGATGAAATTGTTGGTACTTGTGCCAGAAATATCTGGATTTTAGCTGTTTTATATAATATCAGTATTCATGTTGAGCATATAATAGCAAGACCAGTGTCATAGATAACCTTTTATCTGTACATCTGATAACAATTTGTAGGATAAGTTATTAACTTATTTCCCTGATCCTGTTTTGATCCCTACACACAGATTTGACTTGTTTAAATTATTATATATAGTTTCAGATTCTGCCTCAGTTACAGCCCAGCTCACCACCAGGGCCTTTGATATACTGGCGTCTGCCTTTAGACCTACCACAAGAAGGGCCTATGACAGGATGTTTTGCAATTTTGTTTAGGTTTCCTGGTGGTGACTGGTCTGTCAGTGCCACAGGTAGATATAACTGTTCTCACAATCACCAATTATATCTCAGCTTTGAGGTCTTCTTTCATAAGAGTGGCATTGATGTTGCCCATTTAAAGATCATAGGATGTTTGCAAAGGTCCTTAAAATTGCTAGGCCACTTTCTGTCAAAGTTACTCCTGTGTTCTATGATGACATTCTCTTGAATATTATGAAGGTTTCTGAAACCTTAGAGTCGCCACTTGTGTTCACTGCATTTGTATTTGATGGCCTAAGGATTATCTAACTTGGTTCCCCATGCTTAGGGCTCATTATGACTCCTCAAGGCATCTAACTAGGCTCGATGGTATATTTTCAGGTCATGATGCTACAGTATTGTTATAGTGGTCTTAGACCAACCAGATCAGAACTCAAATCATGACTATAGAAATACCTTTTTCTGCATGCCTCCCCCTTTGTCCTGTTACTGCTCTTAAGACTATGTTAACTATGGTACCAGGTTTTCTTAATGACCCATTGTTTTCTATCTGTGTGGGAGGCCTAGTACATCCCTTGACAGATAGTATGGTCAGAAAACACCTTAAGTGTGTCTTGTCTCTCCTCAACTTGCACCATTGTGGCTATACATTTCATACATTCAGGAGATCAGGAGCCTCCTGGGCGTATGACAATGGAGTGCCAATTGAAGTCATTAAAAGACATGAGACTTGGACCTCTGAATGTTTATGCCACTATATTCACTCTATTGCTCCTGCTCCTTCTGTGCTACTTTCTGCATATAAACAGCACCTACAGTCCTAATGGGTGTTTGGGTGATTATTTTAGCTCACTTAACTTATAATTTTCTCTTCAAATCTACATCCATTTATAGAGGATTGCTTCTCAAAATTGGATTCTTATCAGTTAAGTGTTCTGTATGTAGTTCACATAGCAGGGTTCTCCTTCTCCTTGCATATTCTCCTTATCCTTGCCATAAAGGTTTAGGCCACCCACAGGTGATTTTTGATCCTAGGGCATTTTTCACTTAACCAACCCAACCAAGATGTTTGCCATGCGCATTTTACGCTTCTGCACCATGATGATGGCTGCTACTCATCTCAGGAGTGTCTCACATAATTTTATTGGAAGTGGATTCCTCATTCCATCCATGTTAAGGATTGCTAAAAATTATTCCTATAGCTCCACCTGCCATGTTTCCCTCCCTACCGTAAAACAGAGTGGGCTTATGCTATTGATTCTTATGTGCGGTGATGTTGCCATGAATCTTGGACCAGTTATGCTTGGCTTAGTAAATGCAAGGTCAATCCGAAATAAGGGCTCTCTCCTCACTGACACAATAGCATCTCACACCTTTGATTTCCTCTGTCTCACTGAAACACATATTTGTACTACTGATTTGGATAGTTTCCTTCATTCACTCATCCCGGATACATAGGCCACATTCATCAGGTATTGGTGGTGGTGTTGGTTTCTTCATTCATGATTCATACAAATATCGCAAGGTGGATACCCCCAATTATAGCTCCTTTGAAAATATGGGCATATCAGTCTCAGTTTCATGCCGAACTTTTCTCCTAGCTTCTATCTACTGCCCTCCTGGGCTGTGTTCTTCCATTTGTTTAGATGAATTTATGTCCTTTGTTTGTTTTCTGTTTTCTGTTGATTGCAATTACTTCATATGTGGTGATTTCAATATACACATAGATGCACCTTGTACTGATAGTCACAAATTGAAAGCCCTTTTAGAATCATGTAATCTAAGACAGTCAGTTAACAATACCACTCACTTGCATGGTCATATCCTTGATCTCATTCTTTCCCCCAGTGATCAAGATATGTGTGTACATGTTGACATCTGTAAATTCATATCTGATCATGCAGTCATTAAATGTACTATTGACTTTCCTTCCTCTCCTGCTATCTGTCAAACAAGAATTTCCTATAGGAGGTACCATCATATCAATATGTCCGACTTTTGGTCTGACCTTAAAGAAATGCCTTTTGTGAAATGCCCAGCAAATTCTGTCTCACAGCTCTATGATCAGTACGTACAAGACTTGAGTTGCATCCTTGACAGGCATGCTCCTTTTGTGTCTAGCTTGAAGACGAAACAGCGTGCTGACTGGTTGTCAGAGACCTATCGCCTTGCTAAGTCACTCAGACATCAATTTGAACCTGCTTGGCCTAAAGATAAAAGTCAATACAACAGGAGTCATCTTTGACGTCAAATTGCCTGTTGTAATTGTCTTGCAAACAGGGACAAAACTGTCTATTACAGGAAACTAATCTCTGACAATAGCCATGAATCAAAGAAACTATGGCGGGAGTTACACAAAGTCCTACCTAGATCCCATGGCACTACTCTGCCCACTTGTGAATCCTCAAAGTCATTGGCTGATCGTTTTGCTACTTTTTTCTCAAATAAAATCATGAAAATTTGTGAGAGTTTCTCTTCATCTGAGTCCTGTAACATGATACATTCCTCCTTTGACCCTCTTAAACTAACAGTCTTTACTCAAGTCACTCAAGATGAAATCGGAAAAATAATCAACAAATCACCTACCAAATCATGCCTGTTGGACCCATTGCCCACATTCCTTATTAAGAAATGCATTGACATCCTTCTACCATCTATAACCAAATTGGTCAATTTTTCAGTCAGTGAGGGACTGGTTCCAGATGGTTTCAAAAAAGCTGTAGTCACTCCACTTATTAAGAAGGCCTCTCTTCCTGTTGAGGATTTGAAAAACTATCACCCAGTATCTGGACTTAGCTTCATTTCTAAACTAGTGGAACATGTAGTTGCTAAAAAGCTACTGCCTTGGTACTTCTGGTTCTCTCGACTGCCTTCGATATGATTGATCATGCCACTCTCCTCGGCTGTCTTCTGGATTGGTTCGGTGTTGGTGGCTCAGCTCTCAAATGGTTCTCTTCTTATTTGACAGAACGCTATCAGTCTGGAAAGATTGGTTCTACTTTGTCTAATTTACAAAAACTGCTGTTCGGAGTACCTCAAGGTTCTGTTTTGGGTCCTCTGCTATTCTTTCTGTACACGTCTCCGCTTAGTATACTTATTGGTAAACACAAAGACATAAACTTCCATTTTTATGCTGATGACACACAACTTTATGTCCATCTCTCACACATGAATGCCTCAGCGGCCTAAGTTGAACAGATGCCTTCAAGATGTCAAAGAATGCATGACTGCTAGCAAACTTAAACTTAATCCTGATAAAAATGAGTTCATACTTTCTGGCTCCAAGAAACAGAGAGAAAGGTTAAATGCATGTTTCCCAATTAATATCCTGGGCTACCCTCTTCACGCCACTGAGTCTGTGAGGAACCTGGGTTTGTGGTTCGACTCTGATTTTTCCTTCTCTAAACACGTCCAGAATATTTGTAAAAGCTGCTTTAGTCAACTGAGGGATTTTTAGAAATATTAGGCAGTTCTTGGCTCAGGATGCAGCTGTGTCGGTTGCCAATGCTTTTGTTAGTAGTCAGTTGGACTACTGTAACTCACTTTTCAGGAGTCTCTCTAAAGTCAATCTTCATAGATTACAGTGTATCCAAAATAGTGCTGCTAGAATTGTTACAAATTCGTGTAAATACACTCGGATAACTCCGGTACTCAGGAAACTCCATTGGCTCCCTATTCAGTTTTGCTCAGAGTTCAAACTGGCTACCCTGGTGTACAAGTATATTCATACTGGTTTCCCTAAATATTTCACTTCACATCTATCCACATACTGCACTACTTACAATACTAGACGTTGTCAGAGTGTTGCCAATTTCCTCAATGTACCAAAATTTCAACCTACAATTCACAAGTCCACTAAGCAGTTTGGCTTCAGTTTTGCCTTTGATGCTCCCACTGTTTGGAATTCACTTCCTGAAGACATCCATGCATCACCCACTATTGCCTCTTTTAGAAGAAAGCTCAAAACCTATTTCTACACAAAGGCATATCCTCCTTAGCTCATTTTCTCTTATGGCTTCTCTGTGGTACCGACCTGTTTATGTCCCTGGACTTTGAATTTGCATATTGCTATTGTCTTGTTGCGCCTTAGAGTCCACTACTCAGTGGAGATTAAGTGCTATAAAAGTCAAATTAGAATTAGAATTATTTACTATCTCCTTTTGAAGCAATATTATGAATTGCGACAAGTCCTATCTTAACTTTTCATTATCGTAAATATTATTGTTATTGCCTATTTATTATTATGGCCATATTCTGTGGCTGACTGTGAAAGTTATATTTTGTCATTGCATGTGACAATGACATATGGCTAACTATACTTATTAGTAGTAATGTTCACTGCCGTTTTGACCCCCAAGCCATTTAAAACAGCGGGTCCCGCCGTCTTAAATGGCAGGCCCTGCCATTTACATTCACCAGGTTTTAATAAGGGTTGTAAATGGCTGAGCCATTTAAAATGGCAGGCTCCAACTCTCAGCCATTTTAACTCTTTTTCTAGCTATTACTTGGTTAACTATTGAATTATAGTTTGTCTTCTGTGAGATACAACTTTAATGTTTCATGACAATTACTTAATTTCTTTTTTATCCATTGTCATTTAAGCTTAAAATTTAAAAAGTGAAATATTAAACAGCAGCAATATAACTGTTTCAATATATAGTAATTATGAATTTTCAAAAAGCATTCAAACAGCTTTGACACTATCAAGTCAATCATAGTTTCAATCATAGCTACTTTTGTGATACCCTAACAATAGGGATAAATCTAATTAGGTAATCACTTAAATAATAGTTAACAAATCAATACAATAGGGATAACTTCCACACTGCTATGAAAAGACAAGCTAGTGGAAAGCCATTCTTTTCATGCAGGATTACTTTCTGATGTATTGTCTAATATGTAGGTTGGATTTAACATAAATGATTGAATTTGTGGAAGCCATACCCTTTTCTGTTGATTAGTTCACAGGATTAGTTCACAGGGAAAGATAATTAGTTTGTAAGATTTACCCCCTTTGTTGTACAAATCATATGTCAATTCACAAAAGGATGAATTTCAAAGATTTATAATGTGTGTACTTCAAACATCATTGCATTTAATGAAATGCAAATGTGTATAAATAAGTAATGTACAAGGAGGGCTGTTAATTGCAATTGCATCAAGCAGTAGGATGGTTGTTCTCTTGAATTGTGGCTGGATGACACACAAAAGTCAGTTGGTACTTATGTCATTATTGCATACTATCATATGAAGCATGTATTTATGTTCTCTATTTGGCTGGGCCATTTAAAATGGCAGCCTGCTATTTAAAACGGCAGACTGCCATTTAAAACGGCGGACTGCCATTTTAAACGGCGGATGGGGTCAAAATGGCATGTAACAGTAATAGCTGAGTTGCAATCGCTATTACTACTCTTATTGCAGCTAATTACATTATATTATGTGGTCCTACACTGATGCTAGTTTTACTCTTGATGCAAAGAATATGTATTTTACAAAAACAATTTATTGTACAGTTATTAGCATATTGTGTGATAATAATAATAACAATAATAATAATAATAATTACATAAAAACCAGTCGGGTTTCTTTGCTGTGTTGTGCTCCACTAGAGCACTTTATATTATGGACCTTGAACTTGTGACCCTTGACATCAATCTTATATCTGTGTATAGGATTGTTATTTGCTGGCTTTGCTTGGATTTAGAACCTAGAAAGAATTTGAAGCATTGCATTAATCTCCAAAATTATACTTTTATGGTACTTTGATTTGACCTTTTGGGTCAGGGGAATCATTTTCCTGTGGATTCCTCTTGAGATGTCCAGTCTTGGGACTTTAGGGTTAGGTCTTGTGATCCTGCCCAAGTCACGTTACTTTTATAGTGTTTAATCTCCTTTGTGGCTGTGAGACCTCATGGGTCTCTTGGTGGAAGCCAGGCTGGATCCTGTATGCTTATATCTTAGGGTTGGGGGAATGTTGCTGGTTGACATTTAGGTGTCAAGCATAGCCATTCGTCCAGCCTATTGAACAGTCTGCCCCTGCATTTGGAGAGAAATGTCTGACACTTGGTGTCAGTTCATTGGTTAGTACTGAGCCTCCCTGGTTTTGTTTCAGAGATTGTGAGGCCATGCTGTCAGATTTGAACTGGCTATCGACGGTACAGGACATCAATATTTTTAGTCCTTGTATAGTTATAATTACTGGGTCTGTGCATGTTAGTTGAATATATGAGACAAAGTTGTGTGGTAGGTGCTACTAGGCCTCTAAGTCACTCCTTTTGTTATGGTCTTTTCTGCAAGCATTGGCTTTCTGGTTGATGACCTTGTCCTTATGCACCCAAAATGAGACATTTTATCTGGGTAATGCTGAAGAACAAGCCACGTCCTATGTCCATGCCATTCCCACTCATCCCTCGAGTTTGTAAATTTTAATATAGCTTATGTTGTAGCTCTTGACCCAATTACTAGAAAGGTGTAACCTGGGTGAAATACAGACTGGACCACGTACAAAGTTGAATAAATAATGACTCAGATGGCAACCCTTACTGATTCTCCCCAAGTCCCTACACCCAGTGACAGGGTCAAAGGTCCTTATATTTGCTGGTCAATCTAATCAAATACAAGAGGATGATCAGAGCAATTAATCCCTACATTAACCTTCCAAGGCGTATACAATCAAAACGTTATTGAACAACCAATGGTCCCATTAATTTGCTCTGGCATGAAAGGAGAATTAAGGTTTAAAATCATGTTAAACAAATAGACTTTAAGACTACCAGGTTTCCCACTTGAGATACAACCCTTGTCAAGCACATATACAATTACAATTACAATTCAGGACTATTTTGAAGACTCAGAAATAATCTTCTCATGTCAAATCCCAATTGCTGCTGAGGGCTTCAGTTGTATTGATTTTTCCATTCCTCTATCACTACCATGTCTTCCAAAGCACTGCTGTGACATCTAGTAGCAGTATAGCTACACTAACATTCAGTAATCCAGTACACTCACTAAGGGGAAATTGTATGTAACCACTGACTCCACTATAAGCGGGGTATGTCCCATGGCAGTGTTTAGGAAAGCACACCCTATTACAACTTGGTCCCTGTACTGGGCCATTGTCTCTGCTTTTCTCCTCACCTTTGACTATTTTAGGACATTCCCAGAGAGGCCCTGTAACGTGTGTAACCACATCTACATGCTGTCAGATTTTCTTGTTGGAAAGGCTAAATGGATCAAGGGTGTCTGGAGAAAGACCTAAAGTAATTCAGATAAATGTTCCAACTGTATTTAGATTTTAGGGATTTGTATGGTGTTAACGGTACCTTTATTTTGATATCCTTTACTATATATACGCTTGGAATGGACATTGATATGTAAATATTGGTTTAGAAACTCTCATCCAGAATAATGGCAGATTGTCTTCAGACAAATGAAGAAATTCACAATGTGTGATAGGACAAAGGTTTGATGTTTAACAAAAGATTATTGTAACATATGTGCTGGAGTTTTCTAATTGAAATTTATGCTGGAAGAATCTCCTATCGAGTTTGACCTACGACAATCTACTATCGCAATTCCTACGACTCAGAGATTCTACTACGACATCTATGGATGTACAATTTGACAAATAAGGCCAAATTTGATCGATAACTGGGAAAAGTGTGTATCCTAATTCACATGATTTATTTTGATTGGTTTGGGTTTGTAGTAGCCATCAACGCAATTTTGTAAAAGTGGAGGGTTGTGTTGTTTGTTTAGTGCTTTATGTCATACCTGGTACCCTAAATCGGTTATTGTGATGGGTAGTTAGAAGGGTGGAGGAAACAAGGACATACGCTTGGTCAAGGTACTGTACTGTAAACTGATGACCAACAGCTACCAGTTTTCCCACTTGAGGCCTGGCCGGGATTCAAACTCCGATCTCAGAGATGGGATGCGAGTTACCACTGCACCACCAGGGCCCCTGTTAAGATGGAGGAAGACAGTACATACTAATTGACCTGCATTATAAACCACCCATAATTTTAAAAAGAACTGCCTACTTTGCAAAGTTCAAATCCCAGATATGGGACGTGAATGTCGTGAGAGAAGTTAAGCTTTTCTGGTAGCAGCTTTCATGTGCTAAACGTGCGAACATTTAGTCTCTTGTATGTGTCAAAAATTTCATATCGTATTAAAATGTGAACTTTAATCTGGTAATATCATTCAGTGTCACCAGCGAGTGACCTGTCAACACCTCATCATTTTACATAAGCTCTTAGTCTGCAGAAATGACAGAAACACACATGGAGTAATCCTCTCAGTAATGAGTAAACGTTTATATTTGAGTACATTTGAACATTGGTAAATCTGCCATTAATTATAGCAGTGGTGACATCAATCTCTGAGACTTTTTCTTCACGCATGGTACATTTCGTTGTCATATTCCAAATTTATAAACATATCAAACTACTCTGGTAATTGAAGCACCTGCTGTGTAAATCCCTTATTTCTACTTTGTCATATTTGTAGGTGCCACTCATCCACTTCATTGTAATGTACCCCTGTTATGTCCCTTGATTTACATTATCATGTCAAGCTCCATGCCTTTCAATTCTGGGCATGTTCTGCTCGGCATGTGACTTATAGTCCAAATTATTTGAACAAGTTCTGGTTAAGATCAATAACCATACATGCAAACATCAAACATTAGAACTCTCCTTTTTACATTTTTTCTAACTTCAGGAAGACTTCAACTGCAAGGGTTTTGATGTTATGTCTTCTTCTTGCTTAGAAACTATTAAAAATGCTTTGTATCAGCACTATATTTGGGTGAGGGTGTGTACATTCTTGGGCACTGCTTCTTGCGGAATGTTTAGCCTGAAGGTTCCCAACTTTACCATTTACGTTTTATTTTATCTTGGTTTGCGGAGTTGAGGGGGGGCACCCTATCAATATGTATTTATGTCATTTTTTTCTTTAAACAATTTATTTATTGTACCCATATGTGTTGTGTTTGCAGGTTTCACTTTAAAATGTATCCACTTTACCCAATTCTGCTTCCTGTTAAGCCTATGTATTATATATTTCTTTTACATGTTAATCTCCCTAACATTCTCCATCAAAGTATCCTCACCCAATCCCCTCCTAACTTTATCCCTGGCACGTCAATTTTAATGCAAAACATGTATAAATTTTTGATGAAGGTCTGAATTAGTTCTGCAGTTTGGTGGCTTCATTCTGTAACAAAATTCTCTTGTAAAAAATGGGAGTATACTAAAACCAAGTGCTTTAAATGCATAACTGTGTCTGCCATCTCTTGAAATCCACTGTATTTCTGATGGTTAAGCTAAACATCAACATGTTTGCAGTTTGGAAGCAACTGAAAAAAAAATCAACTGTATTATTGGTTAACATGTCGAGTTTCGGTTTCGTCTGCTAAACAGTGGAGAAAATAGGGAGAAAGAAAACAGGGACAGTATTCACAAAAGGGATCAAGATGAGCTAATAAAATTCAGCCCAAGTTTAGTATAATCAGCTGTAAACTTGTGTTGATTTTTGGCTCAACTTGAGCTTGATCCCTTTTGTGAATACTAACCCAGTGTAAGAAGTTGCAGATCTGTTAAGATATAACAAACAGGTCATGCCGTATTTCTCCGTGACATTTCTCTCTACACGAATGTCCTAAATTTTCAAAAGCTGTAACCATGATATCGAGCATGAAAGCACTTGTATTACATGTATTATATTTTACTGCAACCAAACTAATCTGTCAGGATACAGTAAACAATTACGTACTTGCAAGTAGTATAAAGTATGATAATCCTTACTGGTGGGGATTTTTCATCAATTTGCCAAAAATGTAGTTTGGATTCGTTTGGAACTAGACTTATTTCTCAGATATTCTACATACAATTTCAAAATAATTAGATTTATAAATAAAACAATCAAGCTACACTAGTCAATCAATATTTTGTACTGGAAATAAAACGCAATTGGTAAGGCAATGCTAAATTTCTGACATACAGCTGCCTTTAATTTTACAAGCCTATGAAGAGGATTAAAGTTGGGGATAAAGTCCATTTTGGTAACTGAGATGACGTCACGACAGGCCCACAAATTGCCATAATTTGGGTTAGAACCAACGGCAAGAGAGGTGATTATGTCACAAGGAGTTAGTGAGACATAAATCCAAGATTTCAAAATACAGCAATACAGATATGGGGATGTAAGAGGTACTGCTTTTGATTCTTCGTATGGTTAACATATGTTATATCATTAGACAAAGCACATGGAAATTTAATTTGCATATGAATGTTTATTATCAGAAAACTGCACATATCAGCCCCCATGCGTACAACAGTGACCTCGAGGGTTCCCAATCCAGCACATGGGTTAATGTGGGTCCATTGGGGACCTGTTCTCATATGGGCTTAGCAAAGACAGCAATACAGGCCACAGATTTGCATCTATTTCTGTTGAGCTGAGGCCCAGTGTTCACTCCTTGTCCCAAGTAGACTTCCTGAGGTGAAGGTGTGTCATCATTAACCCTTACTTCACTGTGACCTGACAATAGGATGGGACCACAGAGCAAGTGGCCGACTGAAATAGGCTCAGCATGGGATGCAAACTCTTTTCTAAGTGTGCCTATCTTATCAGAATGCCATCGTGGGCTAAGTTTTAAATTGAGACTTAAATTGATATTGCAAATCTGGATGACATACAAGAGGTAGCTTTATACATTAGACTCAAAGCATAATAGATAAATTGACAAACATTTAATTTGCATACTAAGTATCACACTATTGCTCAATTAAGGTATACCTTTTAATAATCATAAAGAAAATGATGGGCCAAAGAAAATTTCAGTAACACTTAAGAGACCTAAAACTTACCAGCCCATTCAGTACAAGGGTACACATTTCAAAGATTTCTTGCCACGAGCAGATTCTCCACAGGGAGGTGTAGCTTTTATAGAGATTTTGACTATTGAAGACATTTTTAATGATCTGACTAGTTTACTGGGTTTTTGAATATTGTGGGAAGTGGGCTTGTCTTATTAGCTTTGATCACAGCCACTTGTAAACTGCTTGATTTATTCCAATCTATCGTTGAAATGAATAGTTGTTACTTCTGTCTCCAAATCACTTATGATGTGGTTGATTTATGGGAAGTTTTCAATTAACTTAATACATTTTTTTCTTCTTTGATTTTAATAGACACACGTGCATTGTCAGTCTCGTTACATTTGAATTCTGAACTGTTCAAGTAGTCTCACATAATCTGTATTAATATTTATTTCTTACTTTATAACTCTCTTATAAACATTGTAAATATTTTGGTAAAAATCGGGAATTTCTTTAAAATAAATATTAAGTTATTCATATTTATAACCTAAACCTTTTAATTGTTTTAAAGTATAATTTTGATACCTGTATATTGCAAAACTTCTAAATTTAATCCGAATTTTACCATGGTAGATGTGATACCTTTTTTTTAGTTTTGCACGCAGACAAACAGACAGACACATCACAATACACTCATCCCTGTCCTTTGGAAGTAAAGGAAAAGAGAAGGGAAAAAATCAGAATTCAGAGACATAGAAGAGGGACACTAGAAATGCCAGGAAGATGGGTATGGTATGGAGGATAGGCTATAGAGGCCTGTTCCATTTCTGCAAAATATCATGAACCATGCTCCGGATTGTGAAAATGCAGGACTCAAGTTATAGTTTACGATGGATTCAGGATGTGTTCTCAATGCACAAGATATTTTGCCGATAGTTTCCCAACTGGCATTGCCATTGCCTCAGAAAAAATTCCAAAAGGTTTGCGATAGCTTTCTGATCCATCCGAGTGGTTCACGAGTCCCTTAAGATGGAACAGATAAGTTTGCAATCACTATGACAATATAATTGGGTTATTTTGGTTAATTTGCTATAAATCGGATAAGAATCAGAAAAGGGTAACAACAATTTCAAACAGTTTGTATTTCTCGTAAGCTGTTCCCGATGGGTTTACAAGTGCTGTACTCATAAACCTATCAGGAAGTTCCGTATTTTCAGTACAGGGTCTCATCACAATAGTTTCAAGATCATTCTAATAGAAAAGATTTACCTCCTGACCCCAGAATATTGTTAATGGAAGAAAGGTTTACAATGTACCACAGAAATGGAACAGCCCTCTTACTGAAGAGGTGTGGCTTCAATTTGATAGAGAGGGGGCATCACAGTGGCAGAGTGGTAACACTCTCGCCTCCCACCTCCGAGGCCGGGGTTCAGTTCCCGGCATGGCCTCAAGTGGGAAAGCTGGTAGTTGCTTGCCGTTGGTCAGCAGTTTACAGTACAGAACCCTAACGAACTGTATACACTGGTTTCCTCTGCCCTTCCAACTACCCGTCGTGATATGACCTGTACAGTGTTGAAAACGACGTAAAACCCCAAATAAATAAATTTGATAGAGATGATAGAGACACCACTGTTCAGGTGTCACCATGTAGCTCATTCCACAAAGTTAGAGCATGAAATGCAAAGCACTGGAGACAAGAATTATGGAAACTTCTGAGTAATTTCTGTCAGGTGGGCTGCACCTTCTGTTGTAGGTAAAAGATGCTTGAACAAGGTTGGGGCTGAAATACATTGGAAAACCAGTTTGATGGGTCTTGTTCAGCAGAGTCAGGGATTTAAACATCTGCAACATTTCTTATAATCTGAAGACAAACTTGTCACAAACTGTTTTGAACAATGTGTTACAGTCACACATGTTTCCAAACGTTGGAACATCAGGGTATATTTTTAAAAGTGTAACTGGGGTTTAACTAAAAATGTATATGGAAAAGGTGATAAGAACATAAAATGGAAAACATTATATTATATTCACTGCTATTATAAATTTTTATGCAACTGGCTTAAGTTAAAATGATAGCGTTGAAATGGTCAGTCTAAATTTGCACAGACTAATTGTTTGAAATGACCGGTTGTTTATTTTAAGTCTCTGATGCAAAATAACCTTTTTGCAGCCTAATGGTCAAAACAATATTTAATATTTAATAATATTACCAAAATAATATTTTGGAATACATTCACCATTTAAAGTCACAATACTAGTGGTACGTGCAATTAAGTAAACAGGAAAAAATTATTTGGGCTTTCCTATTGTCACCAACCAGCCAGTCAAATTTGAACAGACGTACAATGCAGCATGTTACATAATAATACTTGGTTTACAACTGTTGAATGGGAGTTATTATAGCAGGTGACCAATTCTGGAATGTCAGCATGGGTTAGCATATATAAAACTTAAAGTTAGGTACTACGATTAACTGTTTCACAGCTATATAATTAATAATCTAATATTTTTATGTTAACCAGAGATTCAATGAAGGCAAATTTTTATGCAATTTTTAATAAATGGCCAAATCTACCGTAAATATAGTGACTAAATATGGATAAAATTACATGTTCACAAATCACAAACATAATCATGTTTGAATATAATTTTGTGTCAATATATTTGATTGTATAAAATCAGTATTCAAAGAGAAAAAAGGGGGCTACGGTGGCACAGTGGTAACACACTCGCCTCCCACCTCAGGGATCAGAGTTTGAATCCTGGCCTGATCTCCTGTGGGAAATCTGTCTGAACCTTGACCAACTGCATGAACTGGTTTCCTCTGCCCTTCCAACCACCCGTCCCAATATAACTGATAAGGTATTAGGTTTGACGTAAAATACTAAATAAATAAATGAAACAGAAATAATAAAATATATTCCCAACTGAAAATGGGTAAATTGCCAAAATCCATATGCACAACTCGGATCACTCTAAATATCACTAAAAGACACAAAAAAACATATTGAAGTTTATATTAAAATTTGAAAGAGAAACACATCCATTTACTGATGACACATTATATCCAGGCTTGACTAATGACCTACACATCTTTTAAAACAGCTATCCTGGACTGGAAGGCGTGAATTGCTTACAAATTTAGGTTTGTAAACATTTTATAAGGACAGATAATCAAGATGGATGACTTCATTAAGGTACCTCATCACTCATCCGGACACATCCACAAGACAAAAGAGAACCTGATTGCTTAGTATCTGGTGACAAGGAACAAGTAAAAGGTCGGGGATTAAAGCCCAACAGACGGCAATTGGCTTTTAGAGAGAGGCAGGGGGACAGTTTGAAGCATTATCGGTAGTTGATTGTTTGGTACTAAAGTCTAGTGTGTCTTTATGGTCATTTGGGGGATTACACATCCCCAAATATGACAAATTATAACAGCTTGTGACGAGTAGCTGAAATTGCATTAACCATAAGTATATGTATGTTTTATATGTATTACTCATACCCCATTCACACTGTTACGATAAGATATCGCATGCACCAACCACCACCACCTTTGGAAGTGTGTCTTTGCAGTCTAAAACCTTGTCACATCATCTGCTAAAGGGTTTGAAGTGCTTATTTCAGATCCATACACTAAAGGATGGACTGTATGGTGTAAACTGATGAAATGGAATGTGGTACAATTCTGAAAGATGGCTGTCCTTTTTATAAGTATGGGCCAAGTCAGGGTGGTGTTCCTGGATAACAATGAACAAAAACCTTGATTAAATTTATCAATAGCATCAACTTCTTTACGCAAAGCAGCCTTTTTAATAAGTTGAAGTCATATTGAGAGAGATCATAAATATTCCCACATTTGTCTAAAAGCTGGATACAAACCCATAACAGCAGGGGTCAGCACTAAGCGATGCTATGCCACTTAGATCTATGTTATCTTGCACACACTATGCATTACAATTTCTTCAAGAAAACACAATTTTAACCCTCTAATAATCTCTCTCAACAAAAATAAAATAACCTGATGTCAAAAAGAGAAGTCAAATACACACAAAAAAGTTAAAATTAATATGTCGTCTGCAACAATACAAAAAGGGCGCCAAAAGCCGTCAGGCAAACGTCACCAACGTTCAAAGCATCCATCCTTTATGGTTTGACTTCCAAATGAGGTAAAATGTAAGTTTGCATGCGATTGTTTGTTGTGTTTTAGACACAGAAACCCTTCTCATCCTATTGTTTTCACCATGCTTCTTATTTCTCCCCGAAAAAAGCCCAGGGGGTGTCTTAATTTTAACAAATGGAAACCACTTACAGTTCTGGTCGGTGTTAAGGAATATGCACTAGCTTGATAGTACCTAACGATCGCCCTGGGACCCAGATTAGGTGATAATATATTGGCTGAGTAGGACAATATCATTAGGGGTTTCCAAATGATAGAAAGCCTACAACCCTGATGCCTGTTTCCAATCATCTATGGATATATTACATTTGCTCCATATTTCGTGACGTGAATATTATTCCTATCTCTCTCTGATGATGAAAAGCATCCCCAGGGACGAATTAACGGGCGCCCTTTGGTCTTTGGATCTTTGTTTAAAAATGTTTATTTCAAACCTCTTGCTTCTTGTGTAATACATGCTGTTGTTATAAAAGGATGATTATGTTGGAAATTTGATATTGTTGTTTGTGACTAAACTTATTAAAATAATAAAATATACAAGCAATAGAGATACAACAAAGGTTAAGTTATTAAGCTAGTGTTATACAAATTGTCAATTATACAAACATATACTGTATAATTGAAATATAAGTATTTAAATAAACTAGCACAGTTATATTCAATTTCATGATTAAAACCACCATTGGAGTGTGACATAACAAATTAATATTAAACTAGCTGGTTTAAATATTGAATTTTAGCTTTAAAATCATTCCTGAGTTACTTATCCTAAGTTGGGCTAATATGTTGGGCTTAGCCCATCTTAAGATAGGCTACCCAACTTAGGATCCTAAGTTGGGCTATAGCCCATCTTAAGATGGGCTGACTCTTAAGTTGGGCTCCAACATTGATATTTTGTTAGCTGATAGATTGGAGTAATAGCCTCTTTCCTTACTTATAAATACACAATAAGCTGTTAATCCACTGAATGACAGATAATCACCAATTTCTATTTTAATATTTAATCGTTAGTAATCAAAATGTACTTGTCACCCAAAATTTTAATATTCCTATGTTACAAATTCTTTTTATTTGGTTTACTAATGGGCAGATCATTGATCAAATCTTCTTCTGCTTATCTCCACCCTAACAGCAACCAGTCGCAATACAATCGTTACAATGAATTGACAGCTATATTAAACCCGAATAAATCTGTCTAACCCAAAGATACAACAACTTTTAATGGCTTTTGCTGTTTTATGATTTTTTTATAAATATATTTAGTATTTAGCAAATATTAGCAGAACTCTGCTTTCCTGCATCCTCTCAGCTACCGGCCGCAATACATTCCAATCCATATGTTACTTGCCATTTCAAAACCATTGGCCATTTCAAAGTGGCCATGGCCGTTTCGAAATGGCCAAATAAATCTGATGGCCATTTCAAAACCTAGGCCAGGTTATGAACTGGCTTGGCCACTTAAAATGGCCAAATAAGCATGTTGGCCATTTCAAAACCATCTCACTAATTGTAACCCAATCTGGCTATTTATTTGATACATGATTTGTGGCAAGAATGAAAAAGTTAATTATATTGTTAATCTTTATGTTTTGCATTATTATACTTATTCATTGTTTTTTTTATCTCAAAACTTGTTGTTTGTTAATTACAATATGTTTACATTTACTTATAAGTCTATATAGGACTGGGTGAAAACAGCGTTAAACCCAAATACTTCTGTCCAGGACAGGAATATAAAATTGTAGGCTAACAAGGCTGAAAAGTGTTTCACTTTACATGCACTAGCTGCAACGCCATCATAGACTCTATTATGAAAGTCTGACAAGAAAAAAATATTCTGAGTTAGATACAACTCATACCCGGCCTAGAACTCAGACGGTCAACCATCCAAGTACTAATGTAGACCTTTGCTGTTTAACTTCAGTGATGAGATGGATACTCATCAAGATGCCCCAAACTCATGAAAGTCCAGTGACGGGAAAAACGTGTTTGGGTCTATATGTGTTAGCTGCAAAACCATCAGAGACACAGGTAGTGCACCAGAATTTGTAAACTTTTGGCAACAATAACAAATTCCATGTGAGATATATCCCGTACCTGGCATAGAACTTAGATGGTCACCCATCCAAGTGCTAACATGGCATATTGCAGCTTTAAAAAACAAAAAAAAAAGTGGTCTTTAGAAGTGCGAGGTTTGATAGAGCTTGTGTTTAATAAAACACAAGATACCTTGCAGAATGAAAATTAACAAGACCGAAAGGTGTTTCGGTCCCCTAGTGCGAGTGCAAAGCCATCAGAAATATGAGTAGTGCACTGAAGCAGTAACCCTTAACTTTAGTAAACACAACCATTGCCACAATTCATGAAACTCTGGAGAGAAAAAAATGATCTCTAGAAGCGTGAGCTCTTCTGAGGCTCGCGCTTAAAATATATTGCCCTGTTTTGGATTTTTAAAGACCCAGAGCAATAATACCAACAAGAAACTTCATATGACACATGACAAGTCTGTAAACTGTGTACATCACACAGTACATTTTTATAGAGCCTTGTTGTGGTAAAATTGTCCCAGATGGCAGGACCATCAAGTGATAACATCTCCCCCTATCCTTCTGTGTAAAATATCGAGTCAGCTATTGACTTAGGAACCCCCTCCCTCCAGAAACCCCACAATTTATCAGATGGTACCCTTGACTTTCCAAGACATTGGATCCCAAAGTGTGCCCAAAGATATTGAATGAGTTGAGTCGCGAAAACGCACACCGCCCTAAATTGACAAGTTTGAGGTCAAAGGGGCTCGTTCGATTGGAATGCTCAGATAATCAGGGGAGAAAGGAATTAGTGGCTTGTAAGTGAAACGTGAAACCGGAAGCCATTCGACCGTGTGTGAAAATAAGAGGGCAGGTTTTTCTACTTTCTGGTAAAAGGGAAACTTTACTGATAGTGGGAGGGATTTGGTTAAACACCACCCCTCTCAGTTTCCCTTTGGTGTCTTTATATTAGCACTTCACTTGGTTTTAATAACTTTATTTGTACTTTAAGTGCACTTGTTTGATAAATTGAGCAGTGGTAATAAGATTATTTGAGGTGTTGATGGTTTCTTTAGAATACCGAAAAGGCTTTTTGTTTATACTGGGACTGTTGTGAGAAATAAAGACATGTGATTAAATTGCCTTGATAATGTTGAATTAATTTCCTGTGTAAACATTTTCTGTGAGCGGGCAGTGGGTATTGACAATTTTAATCTTGGGTATTTTATGTAACAAACCTGGATGATGAAAGTTAAATCCCAAAGGAATTTTAAATCTATCCTAAGGAGAAACTAACTATTAGAGAAAATCATTTTTATCTATTTATAAAATATTAAAATTGGTGAAATTTGATTTCAGCTTAAATTTCCATATTAATGATAATTATATGTAATTATATGCATGACTGGTCCGCCTGTGTCGCCATATATGTTCTATTTAGTTAGTATGAGTAAACTTGACCAAAGGTTTTCAGTACATAAACTTGACCAACAAGTATACACTGTTTTCCTCAACCCCTTGACTACCTATCGTGAGATATTAACCCAAATCAACTAATGAATGTACAGAAATGATATCTGAAGTCTGAGTTAATAGAAAAAAGGTGTCCACAATATATCACACACTTTAGTTTATAATCTAACTTTACAACATAAGCTCACCAAATTTGCATTTAAACAAAAATATTTATAATGCAACTTTATAAAAATTATTATTATTATTATTATTATTATGTTATTATTATTATGTTTTTTTATAATAATAATAATAATAAAACATAATAATAATAATAATAAAATTTACCCAACAGACCTTATCAACAATAAATACAATGTACTAGCTTTAATGTACAGTATAACTTTACAAAGTATCTCCATCACTATAGCTTGAATTGGCTTTAATTACTTGAAAATAATGGACAGTTTATGAGGTCCCCAAGGGACCGATTCAAGAGTCCATTCTTTTCAAATATTGGATACTTACATGGTTATTAACCCATTCCTTAATTTATAATTTTAAAGATGTTGTTTAACCTTATTTCTTTTCATTTCTATATTTTTGGTATTTGTTTTGGGCTTTTTATGATCACTTGAGTTGAAATAAAAGTAAAAGAGTGTTTTTGTAAATGTGTTAAAAGTGCTTGCATATATGTTCATAATCTCTTTGCGTATATATTGCCCATTATTGAAAAAAATATTGGATACTTTTAACAAAAGAAAATTTCTCAAGTGTAATTTATACAACTTAAATCAATAGTCTAACCATATTTTGATCTGACTTTCACAACAAACAGAAACTCGGCATTCTCACAAGTAACCACACACAACCCATTTTGCCTCAAAACAGAACAGTTAAATTAATTGCAGTGGGTGGCTACAACCTGACCACACAAAGGTTAAAAGTGGACATATGTTTATGTGACATGTATTTGACACAGAACCGCCTCCACATGTCTCTGTATTTACACCAATATGGGAGGTTTGTTTACACACTCCCATTATTAACCTCGGTATTTCCCGGGTGAGTGTAGCCGAACGTTTCCGTGTCTCCATGGATACGAGGCGATAATCTCGTGGGATGTGATATTTGACAACTTGGTTGTACTGGGGGAGTTATTCTGGCAACATTAGTGGTTTCAGCTTGACAGTTCTCTACAAGATTGTCATTTATAACATCTAATAGAGTGGATGTTTAGGCTACATATGTCTTTGTTAGTTCAGCGTCGTTCCAGGGAACAATCAATACAAGTGGCGAAATTTTCAGAAAGATATGGCTGTGTGATTGATTTTGCAACACATAATATTTGTCATAAACTAATAAGACTTTAAAACTATTAGTTTTACAGTGTATTTTTAAGGTTTTATTAAAATACAATAGTGCACTTTGGAAAACCTTTCTGATAAAATTTTAAAATTGGATGAATAAGTGTATACTTATGCCATTTTACTTATGTGACTGTGACATGATATGATTTTAATTTCCTTTTAGATCACTTACTGAAGCGCTGCAGGCTTTTTGAACATTTAACAAATACATTCTGTCACCTATGTCCAAATTATCCAGTTTGGCATTTGATTACTTGATTCCAAATCTTGCAGTCAGGGATTTAAACTCAGTGCATGGCAACAAATACAATACTCATTTTATTATACATTGTATTTGACCCTACAATCGGGACATAAGGACTTGGTAATTACTTTTTATCATTCTTTCACAGTGCACTTCACTGTGTGTAATAATATTTATATATTTAATGCAAACGAGTGTCATTTTGTCGAAAATATTCGACATTATTGTGTAACCTGAAAATAGGTTGGAATGGTGGGGGAATTTTAAAATAGCACCTTAAGGTTTTTAAATTCACTTGTGCAAAACACTATAGATTCGTTTTTATATTCAGAACTTTATATTAAGCTAATTGTATCAATTTCCAACAACATTCCAACAAATTTACAACAACTTTCCCAAAAATTTGAAATAACTTTCTAACAAATTTCTACCAAGTTTCAAACAAATTGTTAAAGAAGTCCCAAAGTATCAGAGCGCCCATGACAAAGTAAGTTCTTGCATTATCACCCATTCAAAACTGAGCACATCCTAACAAAAAATACCAAGGAAAATATTCCAAATGAACATTTCCAATGTTTCACAAATATGTAAAGTTAAAAGTTTGAAGTTTTATTCTTCGTATGTAACAACATCATAGGTTGTCAACAGGTAGTTGGTAACAGCTGACTGTTGTTGTAAACAAGTGGCTAATGCAGTTGTTGTGAGTATGTGGTTGGTTAACACATAGTTGTCACCAGTTGGTTGTTACAGTCACTGTTGTCTTTATGTAAGTGTCACAGTTGGCAAATACGACTGTTGAAGGCTGTATGCTGGGACAACCTTGTTCCCAGTGATATTTGTGCGAATTTGTCAGTGTACTGTTGGTAGTTACGGTGGGTTCAGTGTGCAACCTAACTAGTCAGTTGATGCATAGTCAGCTTGTCTTTTTCTTAATTTTTAGGGGTTATTTTGAGACAGTTGCCACATAGAAAAGCTAAAGACTTTGCTTTTTGCTTCAAATGTAATCAGTTTCCTTCTACACCTAGGCAGGGTTTTTCAATCCCACCCCCACATCAGATGACCAAGAAGAAGTCACAGTTACCCACCATTGGTGTTTGGGAACCTGAGTTATGTTCCACAGATGATATGACCGAGAACTTGGTAATGCCTTCAGCCCAGTTTTTGAGGACAAATGGCCTCTTGAAATGCCAGGCGGAAAAGAGACTCCAGATGTTAGACCAGAAAGACAGGTGGGAGGTGCGAGGTAAATGTTTAAAGCCAGGGCTAGTGAGACATCAATAAAATCATGTTAAAGTTGATAATAACTGGATTCAGGAGTAGTGTTATTCTTCTGATAGGTTGTTTCCATCACATGATGATCTGACTGTAATGCAGTTTAGTCAGGGGTTTGTAGGTTGTATTTTGGAGAAGATAATTAAGCGGGTTACAAAACATGCTTTTGTATATTCATCAATTATTTCAGGGTGCTCAGGAGACCAATTGGTACATAGCAAAATCTGCTCATAAATTCTTGTTTTGGTGATGAAAAGGGGTAAGATTTCATGTAAAGATAACAGTAAACTTCATCAAATACGAGCTATACCCAACAACCTACACATCCATCTCAAACTGACAAAAAGGCACTAACTCAAAACTAGCAGCTCCTTACAAGTAGGGTAATTGTATACATGAGGGTGAACATATGGATGGACATGTTTTACAGAAGCATCCTTGTGCACACTGTTACAGAAAGGTTAATACTATATGGTTTTGACAGCCAGCTTCCAATTTCACAAAATTATGTTTTTACTCAATCTTTTTTTTTTTTTTTGTAAAAATAATTAGAAATTTGGATGTTAAAGTTCCTTCTTTTTCTATAAAAACACAAGAAAAAATTTCTTGCAAGAATGCGAAATTGGCTGTTGGATCTAGAGTATTTATTGCTTCAAATACTCAGGCATGGCAGGTTAATGTTTGAGAATAAAGGTAAATATGTGTATAAATAATGTACAAAAAGTGTTAAATGATGATATTAGATTGCAGCACGATAGTGTTGAACCTGTAGAGAAGAGTGAGGCATATGATAGTGTACAGAAAGTACAGTTGGTCAAGCTACTATGTCTTTCTATTGGGACATTCAGGACAATGGAAATTTGGTGACTGATGATGGGGTCAAGCTTTTCTATGATATGAAATTCCACTTCAGTACTTTAGCCCTGATAGATGGTCAAAATACTGATTATCCTGCTGATAACATTATAAGCTTACAGCTTACGATACTATAGAAAGTACTGATTCTGAAAGTACAGGGCCCGTATTCACGAAAGGTCTTAGACTTAAATCCAGTCTTAAAGTTAAGACTTTTGTCTCAGCTAAGTTTTGTCTTAAAACCGTATTCACAAAGGGTGACTTAGCTAAGTCCAAGATTATCAAATAATGTGACCTTTCTTTTCTATTTCAAACTATACTATTGGTGACATATATCATTCATTTAATGCATTTTATCAAAGGAAAAGTGCTATTTTGAAATGGAAAACTTTGTTACCACATATAAACTTGCCAAAGACTGCTTTAATCAGGTGTTCTGTATAATTATACTTTGTTTACAGCCATTTCAAATTTTGAAGTGGAGAAAAGTTTATGGCAGCCATATTTAAGTCCTCTTTACAAAATTTAAGCCCACTACCAACCAGTCTTTAAGTTGAGCCTTGGCTAAGCCTAAGACCGGTCTTAAATTCTTTGTAAATACCACTAAGCCTAAGACAAAAGTCTGAGTAGTTTTGGGGGCAGAAACTTGAGACAAAAGTCTCAACTTTAAGCCTAAGCCCTTGCTGAGACCTTTCATGAATACGGGCCCAGGTTATCATAGTTTACAATCTTTTGGATTTGACAAAAAAAATAATAATATTTCTAGATATGTATCAAGAGATTTTTCTAGGAATATTATAGAAAATCAGACAAGAAATGGGTGCAAAAAGCCCATAAGGCTGTACTTGAGACTGGGTAAAGCAATTATAGAAATGCTAGGATACTACTTAAACCAGATCTTAATCTTAACTTATGGACCCAGTTACTCATTAAATTTCATGACCCTCAGCTTTCAGATTACTTGAGGTTTGGATTTGCTCTGTGTATAAAGTATGTTACACAACAGCTTTTCGAAGTTTAAGGATTGACCCCAGGGATTATGGTGTGATAGGCTGGCACTGAGAGCACAACTATAACATTGATGTAAGCATCGCATTTTGACAGAAACATGGCAATGTGCAGATGCAGAGACCTGGGATGCCATTAGACACGCAGTCATGACATTACAAAGTCTTTCCCTACATTGATGATATAATTGCCGTTCAGAGTCTTGCTGATGCTTAAAAAGCACTCAACACCATGAAGGCAATGTTTGATAACTTAGGCCTTCGAATCAACCCCAAGAAGTTAGTTTCCCTGGCTAAGCAGGTTATTTGCATTTGTATCCTGGTTGATGTTGAAAATAACATGTTAAAAATTCCAGACAAAATGAAAGAAATTAAAGAATTATGCTCTCAACGGTTAACTAAAATCTGAGTTACAATCCTTGTTGGAGAAATTATTATATATTCATCGCTGCGATCGACCTTCAAGACCTTTTGTTAACCAAATGCTCGAAACCCTCAGGAGACCCCTTAATTTTGATCAAATTGTCTTGGATGAACAGTTTCAACATGATATTACTTGGTTCAATGTATTTTAGACAAAATTAATGGCAAAATTATGATCCACAACTAGGCTTCTCCAAAAGTTCTCCTCAACAACAAATAAAACTAGAGATGAGAAACTGGCTTTGTATACAAGGTCTATCTGGATGCTTACAGCAACTAATGATATACTAATTCAGTATAGCAATGTGGTTGGTGTTGACAATGTGTATGCTGATAGACGTTCAAGATGGCTTTCTAAGACTATTGAACCTGACATTAGAAGTGTTTTAGAGAGTAAACTCTGGGATCATGTTTTATAATCCTATTTTATTCCAAATTATAATATATAATTTCAGATAACATGCTGGCCTCAGCCATTTTGACCTCAGCTACTAAGCAGTTACATACAACTTTCAGGGCAAGGACATATGTTGTATATAGATCTCAGTTTAAATGGTTCATGGCTCTTTCCATCTACTTATCAGTAGTAGACTTTACATCTCTTTCATATATACTGTTTGTAATACTGTTTGTAGAGTATTTGAATATGCAAATTATACATTACCACACTATAGTAAACTATGTTTCAGTATTGATACATCATTTTGCATGTTACTCTTTGTCTTCTGTTACAGTCACTACCAAGCGTGGTAGCAATTACTGGTTGCTTTTAAGTTGCAACAGGAAAAGACAAAAAGTTTTACTTGACAAATTTATTAATCAACAAAATAATGAGATGCTCTTAATAGTTTGTACAATAAAACGCTGTGGGTCCAGGGAAGTAGAATAGGCATAACATGTCCTCCCGTGTGTTGTAAGAGGTGACTAATTGGAGGAGTTATGAATATCACAGTACAATACTAAGCTTGACAGGAATTTATTAATGTTTTGTTTATTTTACTATTTTTGAGAATTGTTTCTTTTTTTTAACAATACAACGTTCTGTTTTGATTTTTAAATTTCAATCTGTATATCTAGTCATGAGGATTTTTGTGTGTGTGTTTTTTTTTGTATATTTGATCATGTTGTACATATTGTTTTAAGTATTTATTGATTTTATTGGTACAGAATAACACTAAGGTATTTTTCAACCTTAATTTTAACTAACATAACTTATACAATGAAACAATAATACAATAATAAAACCAATCTGACCTGACCACAGCTCAAACCTTATACTTAACAGTTAAGTTTGTCCGCTGTATCCAGCAGTCTGTCTTGTGATCTATTTGACGCCCACTAACACACAATGCCTGTGTCCTGTGATCTGTTCAGTGTCCACTAGCACACACTATCTGTATCCTGTAATCTGTTCAACATCCACTAGCATAAGATATCCATATCTGGATGTTCAAGGTGTATGCACAAGTAAGCTGTTCACTCCAAGATATGCACAATATCCAAAATACAGCAAATCTACTCTATGGCAGATCCACACACTAAATCCAGTTCATTCCAATCAGTTCACCACAAAATGTAAATACAAGCAGTTTATATCCACTTGACATAGTATAACAGTCCATATAGCACATAAACAATCTGCCCTGCTCTGTGGCCAGGTTTCAACCCCTTATATACAGGAGATTATAGTAGGCTCCAGAAAAATGTATACAATACACTGGATACAGTAACTGGAAGGTTCTAGAAAGAATACATAAAATATTATCAGTTTTGCACAAGAGAGACCAGCACTAGTTAGACCAATTCTTTAAACTACATAGAAAAATGTAATCATATGGTAAAAGAACTCTGCACTCCGTACACTGTCACACACACAACATTGTCCTCATTAAAAGACACATTGGCCAAATGCCCTTATATGTAACACTTTGTAATGTGAAAAGGTTAAAATGTTACTGAAGGCAAATGGATGTCACATATATCCCATGCCTGAAGGGTTTTATTACTATTCACATTTTAAAGAATATGTGATAATGTGCTAATTTCAATCATGGCATAGTTTTTGAATCAATTTTTGTCCTGGCCATTTATGGTTATTTGAGGAAAGCCAGTATTGTTCCTTCTTCTAATTTTGCTTTACACAAGGTGTTGCTTCGTAAGCATTTTCTTCAATACCCAGATGGCTGGAGTGTGTCAAAGTGAATGCTGGTCTCCATGCTGTCTATATCTGTAGAGCTTCTGGATAATGTGTGCAGAGCCTGCACTGGTACTGTCCTCTGTGTAGAGACTTGAACCCTGAGGACTTGCTGATGCCTTTCCTTCTGATGTGTGACTTGGGAACCTCAAAAGTGTTGTATATCCATTGCTGTCTTTCAGTCACCTCCTTCAGGGCCTGGTCACTGCTTGCCATAGTATGTCATAGCATGTCCATTACATGCCCTTTGTGAGCTTTCCATAGCGTATCCTTTGAAACTCAAACCAAGGTTTGGAGTTTTCATCTACTGGTGAAGCTTTTCCAGAGGCTATCCTTCCTTGCCTTTTTCTTGAAGATCTCATTGGTCTTGTTATACAGTTCTTCATGGTCCTTCACAAAATCAATTATCGCCTCATCAGAGCTGGCCAGGAGAATGTTGGTCATCTTGCCCTTCTTCTTGCTTTATTGAAAGGATGATTGACTTATTTCCTCTGCAGCCTCCAGCTACATCTCACTTTCTGTCCTCTGTCCCTTCTCTTGTGCCTCCTCCCTCTGTGGCCTGTGAGTTTCCTCCCCTGTTTCTTCCATCTGTAGCCTTTCCTCCCTCTCTTTCCTCCCTCACTCTCTGTAGCGTCTCAGCTCCCTCCCTCTCCCTATACTCCCTTTGTCCACTTCCCACCCTCCTCCTCTGGATGTCAGTAGCTGTATCCCCCAACTCAAATTCTGTAGCGTGTCTGTGAGGACTTCAGTGCCTTTTTCCCTCACAAGACCGAATAGTAACAGCACCGCCCTGTCCTCTTTTGAGCCTGTATCTGGGGCGACATCCTCAAAATCCTAAAATCATCCACCACCAAATCATGCGACCTGGACCCAATACCAACCGCACTAGTCAAAGAGTGTGCAGACATTTTGGTCACTCCAATAACCAATATTATAAACTACTCAGAGAAGGGAGCCCCCCCCCCCCCCCCCCCCCCTTCTGAAGAAACCTAATTTAGACAGAAATCTCCTCAAAAATTACAGACCGGTATCCAACCTCAGTTTTATATCCAAACTGATTGAAAAAGTAGTGGCTAATTATATCGATAGTGAGGGGCTCTACAATGTCAACCAATCCACCTACAGGAGACTCCATTGCACAGAATCAGTACTCCTGAAAATGCAGAATGACATTGCTGCTTCGATGGACTCTGGTAAGGCTGTTGCACTCACATTGCTGGACCTCTCAGTGGCATTTGACACTATCGACCATGACATTCTTTTTAATTCCCTCAGGGATTGGTTTGGGGTTGATGACACTGTGTTGAGGTGGATCAAATCCTATCTTTCAAACCACAAACAGAAGGTTAAACTAGGTAATAGCTTTTCAGATGCTTTCTCACTCCCATATGATGTGCCCCAGGGCTCTGTCCTGGGCCCCCTCCTTTTTACCCTCTATACTACCCCTCTCAGTAATATAATTTCCAAAATTCAATGTCACCCACCATCAATATGCTGATGACGCCCAAATATATCTAGCACTGGACCATAGGAACTTTGATTCCAGTTTTGATGAGCTCACTGAGTGTCTCACATGTGTCCAAAACTGGATGGCTGGTGTGAAACTTAAACTCAACCCCGAGAAAACTGAATTTATTATCGTTGGTGATAGACAAGCCAGAGAGTCCCTCATCAACAAATTCCCTACTCAACTTCTTGGAAATTCTATCTCCCTTACCGATACAGTCAAGAACCTAGGTGTTACTTTTGACTCTGGAAACACCTTTACCAGCCACATAACCAATATGTGACGCGCCTGTTACTACCACCTTAAGGACCGAAGACGCATCCGTAAATTCCTCAGTGTGGCGACTGCAGTCAACTTAACTACTGCAATTCCCTACTTTATGGCGTAAGTAAATACATAAACTCCAAAAGATTCAAAATGCCCTTTGTAGAATTGTTTTTAGACTTGATTGAACTAGCCATGTCACTCCCTCTCTTCAAAAACTACACTGGCTCCCTATCACATACCGAATCTTGTTTAAGTACAATCTAATTACTTTCAAGGCTATCAAATTCTCTCAACCCATATACCTATCATCCTTGATCAAAACCAGTTGTTTAATGCGTGGAAATCGTCTTTCTCTTTCCTCTGTCTCTCACAAAAAGGCCATTGGTAGGCGAGGTTTTGCAATGGCTTCCCCCACAGAATGGAACAGACTCCCACAATCAGTACGATCACAACAAACAACAACAGGCTTCTGTGGCCAGCTAAAGACCTATTTATTTAGACTAGCATATCCTCCACCATAGTACATCTCCCTGACGGGCGCTAATTTTGGATCTCGACCTGATACGTCCCTGGACTTTCCCTTTTTGAGCTCAAGCGCATTAGAGGATGTTACATCAATTTTGCGCTATATAAATGTTTCTATTCTATTCTTTCTTCCTCATAATATTGTCTTGCTTTCTAAGACCCCAGTCACATTACTGGTGGTAAAACCTGCTGTTATAGACCTTGAACAAAATGTCCCTGTCCTTCTACTACATTCAACTACCATCCCAGGTCTGTATGCAGCCTTGTGACAAAGTGGCGAGATGTCTGTTACCTTGCACATTCTGTGTAAGTTTTAAAATGTTTAATATTTCTGTTGAGCGCCAACTCGCGATCGGGAACATCTCGAGATTGTCCTTGCCCAAACTCAAGATCTTGAGTTTGGGCAAACATCTCAAGATGGGACTCCCATCTCGAGATTGGGCTGCACAAACTTAAGATATTTGTCTGGGGATGTGATTTGCTAATCAGCTGTGGTCTCTTGTTCTCTGATTGGCTGTTTATAATTACTGAGCTTTAGGGTAAAGATCAATCCACATAGATGAACATGTAAATATGAGAATTCTAAAGTGCAATTAATAATCTACAGATGGGGGGGGGGGAGGCGTCTTACATACACAAACAAGTATAGAAGTGCAATTCAAAATCAAAGGAAAGTACATTACACAAATAAGGTTTTCAATTTTTTTGTTAATATGAGGATTCAGTGCTACAAAACAAAAGAAACCATTGTACAAGTGCAATTGATAATCTTCAAAATGGGGTATCTGACACCAACAACAAGTATAGAAGTGCAATTCAAGATCTAAGGGAAGCACATCACACAAATAATACCCTTTAATTATAAAATCAAGAACCTTTCTATAAAAATATACAATACATCTGACAACAGAACCAAAAATTCTATCAAGTGCAATTGGTAATCTAGGGAAAGTGATTTAGCTAAAGGATATTGCTTTAAGTATTATATCAATATATTATATCAACTTATCTTAAGTTTGTGCAGCCCAATCTCGAGATGTTCTGCCCAATCTCGAGATGTTTGCCCAAACTCAAGATCTTGGACAATCTCGAGATGTTCCCGATCACGAGTTGGGGCCTAACATTTCCACTTCTGAATTTGCTACCATGGGCATGCACAGACAAATGTGCGCATGTATATATGAATTTCTTGCTATGGTGTATATTGAATATGTTCTAATTATATTTAAACAATGGGGAGTCAGTGTAGTTTTTGAAGATAGGGAGTAACATGGCTTATTCTATAAAGTCGATTGAAGAAAGAATTACCCCCCCCCCCCATCTCAGGAAGTCAAGCACCAATTTCAGGAAGCCACTGAGAGTCAGGTTAAACTGGCAGTAACATTGAGACACTTATCCACAGGGAAAACCTACACTTCACTGCAATACCACTGGAGGGTTGGAAGAATGACCAACTGCAAATTTGTCCCCCAGGTCTGCAAAGCTATTTTGAAAGAATTTCAACATGAGTACTTGATGTGTCCCACTGATCCTGAAGACTGGAAGAAAATTGAAGAAAGATTTAGAAACAGATGGAATGTCCCCATGCATTCGGTGCACTAGATGGAAATCACATTGCTATAAAGAAGCCCAAGAAGTCTGGCAGTGAATATTTCAACTACAAGGGCTATTTCTTCCTGGTACTTTGGCTGATTACTAATTCCTGTGGGTCAACATGGGGGCCAGTGTGTCATCATCTGATGCTCAGATCTTCAACAGCAGCAAACTGAAGAAAAGAATTGTGAATGGAAGGTTGGGACTACCAACAACTGAACCACTTGGACCAGGAGGGCCAAATCTACACTACTTCCTGCTAGGGGACAATGCCTTTGCCCTGATGCACTGGTTGGCTAAGCCTTACATTAGACGATGACTGGCCAGAGAAGAGAGAATAACCAATTACAGGATATCCAGGGGAGGAGGGTGGTCAAGAACTCATTTGGTATACTTGTCAAAAGATTCAGGGTGCTGTTGACCACCAAAAAAAGAGGCCAAAAGTTGTGAGAGACATTCTGTGAACATGTGTGATACTACATAACATGGTGAGAAGCCATCAGGGGGGAGCAGACAGACCACCCACTTGAGCCAACAACATACAACCACCACAGGCAAACCAGGGGGACTGAGGGACTGAGGGGAGAACATGCTATCATCTATCATTCCTTTTCAAGACTACCCAAATAATCCAAGAACTTTTATTCAAGTCAAGTAATAAACCCCCCCCCCCCCCCCCCAAAAAAAAAAAAAAAAAATTGACCCCAATTTCAGTTTTTACCAAAAACATCCCCCATCACAAACACAAATCCCAAAATCATTTCACAAAATCAAATATCAACTCATACAGATTTAAACCCAGGTCGTCAGTTTACAAAGTTCACACCTAACACCAATCTGTCCTGGGTTTATTCTGAAAAAAATAAGCTGCTAAATATCTGAAAAAAAATAATTACCCACTTTTCAAAATAAACTCTGGCCCCCAAATACCAGAGAGAAAAAAAAAACAATTTTTATGAGAAATTTTGTTCCACAATTTTATTTAAAAAATAATTTCTGAAATAAAATTTCAAAAAGTAAAACTTTACAAGGTCTCATTCAATGAACCAGTCCCTCAGTCACCATAGTTTCAGTCATAAGTTGGAATGTTTTGTTATGTTGCAACGTCTGTATGTCCTTCCCTCCACACATCCTAAACAATTTACATGTGTGGATGTTGGGTTTCATTTTAATTTTGTTTTTTTTTGTGGGAGGGACGTGAATTGATGTCTGGATTTTATGGTTGGGGTGTGGGGGGAAGGTTTGTTTCAAAATTATTTTGGTGGAGGGTTGGGAGGGTTTTTGGCTAAATTCTCAAATAACAATTTTATGTTGGAACTTTATTGTTATTTATACAACATTCACTCATTCATTCACTCAATTTTTTTGTGTTTTGGGGAAGTGTAAGTGTTGTACAGTGTGCTTTTTTTGTTTTGGGGCACAGACATTCAGCTTAATAATTGTTTTTGAAAGATTTGGGTGGCCCTTAAAAGGGTCGGTTGGCGTGACTTGTGCATGCTGATCTGTTCATTTGGGCTGACTTTGCTGGCTGGACTGGCTGGGAGGTCTTGACTGTTCTTGATGAGTGGAAGATGGCACTGGTGACGGTGCTGGTTGAAGTTGAGAGGGTGAAAATGGCTGTGGTGTGTCTATCTGCTGGTACTACAGTACACTGGGAATCCAAAGAGACTTGATAATCCAGAATTGTTGTGTGGACTTTCCTCCTGCATCTGAAGGTGGGTTAACTGTCCTGGTTGGACTCGGGCTGAACATCAGCTGTCTGGAAGTCCCTGAATGTTGATCATTCACAACTAAATAAGACATTGGTTGCTGTACTTTGGCAATCAGGTGTTCAATCTCGGAGTGGAGATAGTTGCAGAACGACTGACTTGGAGTGGGGTCCTGACGTGCACCCAGAAATGTGGAAATCAAAGACCTCATCTGCTGGAACTGATCTAAAACTGGATCCTCAGCAGTGGTGGTGGCGACTGGAGGCTGTCATTGCTTGGGACTGTTGCTCGAAGGCTGATGGGTAACATCTGATGTCATGCTTATTTCCATCTCAGATTCAGTGTCTCGTGAAGTATTTGGAGCTGAAGCTGTGGCTGGGGATGCAGAAGGTCTCAGTGGTGACTTGAACGTGGAAGACTTAGAAACTCCCTTCCTTCTGATGTGACCTTGTACAAAACTGAAACTGTCCTTCAGCCAGGTCTGTCGTTCTGTGCTCTTCTCAGCTGCTTGTCCTGACTTCGTCTGAGTAAGCTTGTCATATCTGGTACACTGAGTCTCAAACCACTTCTTGACAGTCCTGAGAGGTAAATTCCTGGTAGTTGTGAGTGTCTCCCAAAGTTTTTCTTTCTTCTGCTTGTCTTTGAAACTGTCTTGTCATAAAGTTCCTCGTGCTGTTTAACGAACTCCACAATGGCTTCTTCATCTAAATCACTCAGGAAAATGGACTTCATTTGCCCCTTCTGTCTGGATTGAGTGCATTCTACATCAGTATCTGTGTCTGTTCGCGTTCTCTTTTCTGGCCTTTCCTCGCTGTCTTCCCTCCTCTCTCTATCCTAAAAGTTACCGACTGGCCTTGAAAGTATACAGGCCTGTATACTTTCAAGGCCAGTCGGGAACACTTACAGACAGGCTGGCTAAAGTTACTGACTGTACTGTAAAACTTCCTGCACAGTCAGTTTATCATCACGTACAGTCTGGAACTCCATATTTGGGAAAAGACGGATACTGACAGGGCATTAAGTTAACCGACAGGCCTGTTGCTAGGTGGATGAAATTAGGGTCTGTTACAAGGGTCGGCCATGGTCGTAGAAATTTCAAACACCGACTCTCCCCGACAGGCCTGGAAACTACAACCAACCCTAACCAACCTTGTAAACATTGTTCCCAACTCTCAAACAATACATAGTTATGGACAGTCCGGCCCAAGTGAAACACCTGCATTAATTAAACATGCTAGTTATATTTGTTTTCTATTTATATGTTATATGTACCATGTTCTTGTAATTTAAATATAACTTTCATATAATAATGTACCTAAAAATAAATAAAAAAGAGTACAGCCAGAAAACTGTAACCGACACTGTAAACATTGCACACTGGCCCTAGAGTCGGGAAGAGTAGGTTCTAGTAGAACACTCCTGTAAAAAGAAATGTTTTTGTTTGGAAATCAAAACTCGTATTAAATTTTACTGTAGGTGTCCATTTATTTAGATGTTCTCAAGAATCCACAAAGCCAATTGACCACTGAGGTATTGTATGTCAACTACATACATGTATGTGATAACGAAATGCTTGGTCATTTCTTGTGTTCAAAGCAGCATTATTGATGTGGTGTGAGTGTATGAGTTATGTGACACTTACCATGTACATACTACAATGTTTACTTTATCATCACATCTGATAGAGGAGTTAAATTGTTAACTGACCATCCACTTCTGACACTGTTGGTTGGATCTAAACCTTGATCTCAAGTCGAAAAGGTAATAGTTACTTGCAGGTGGCTGTTGGTTTATCATACAGAATATTCACTAACTAGAGAAACACCTGGGGAGCGCAGAATTCTGCCAAGCACCTGGTTTACACCCTTACTTTTTCCCGTGTTCTGGAGCATGCTATCCAGAATATTGCTTGGCTTCTTATCACACTTACTACAGACATTATTTGGGATTATCTTGCATTCGTCCCAAGCAGTTTGACAATTTACTGCGAAGGGATATACATATAGCCTCAAAAGGTCCCTATCTTACAATGGTAAAAGATCCTTTTTAAAAATTAAATTAAAATTAAATATTTTTACATGGCAATAAAACAATGGATTGAAACGGAAACAGGCATTTTAAGTACTTCATTTCCATTCGGGATATTGGTTGTGCTTATGGATGGCCTGTCACAATTGTGAAATATATCTTTCCAGGATATCACCATCCCGGTCCATTAAAAAAATCATGGTTTCATTTGCAAGCACCCCTACATAACAATACAAGCACACCAGTAGTATTTTAGTCACCCTGCCACCACCAGTGAAAACAATAAAAGCGGACAGAGATGAATAAAAAGAGCAGCATCTGTTATAATCTCCACCGTTGATGAATAATTCACGGACTGAGTGTGTGTTATCAGTGAAAATAGACCCAGCAGCTGAAACCTAGTATTCCTCAAGTCCCCCATAGTTTGTTTGGTCAGAAAGTTAACAAATTACTCAGTGGTGGTGGACCAATTCACGCCCCACCATAGAAAACAATTACTGTTACACAATAAATTACCAATGTATATGATCAATTTTATAATTATCTATGATGTGGTAAACCTATTTTTGATCAAAAAGTATAAATCTGAAAAAAAACTGAGGCCGGTGTGAATAGGTACACGGGCGTGAATCAGTCCACCACCACTAACCAACCAAAACATTGATTGATTGATTGATTGATTGATTGATTGATTGATTGATTGATTGACAAGTCTTTACATTGGGTTTTTTAATGAATGGTGCATTTTATAACGGTCTGGATTTTATCCTTTTACCTTAAGAACTTGTGGAGGGAATCTCAGAGAATCATAGTGTACTAAAGAAGGACCTTGCACAAACTCTACCGTGGCAGCCATCTTTGGGTTTCAAAACTGAGACCCAGATGTATTTCAGGACAGACATTTTTAATAATCAATATATTTTGTAAATTTCAGGAGCTTAGATATAAAGCTATATTTGCAAAAGTTTAGCTACAGGAAAATCCATTTACACACTGCTGTAACAGTATAACAAAGGACAATCCACTGTGTCGAAACTGGATAGGTGAGTTGGAGAAAGGCTAGTTGAAGAAGCCAGTAATGGCAGCACACGTCACAGAAGTTTCACGCCACGCAGTGTGGGGCCAGGAGAAGGCAGCCTGTAAAATAGCTTTTGTGTCTAGGAAATAATTAACTGCCAATATTTGGAAAGAGAGGTCAGTTTTTCTTGTACCTAATTCATCATTTTAGATGTCACTGGGTGGTGAAATGCTATTTTCGGGGAGGATGGTTTGTATTTTGAAAGGGAGGATTATTTGAAAGGTATTTGTGTCTCTGTGTTTGTGTAATGTAGGTAACAACATGTAATAGTACTTTACCTCCATCATGTGCGTTATGTTTTGTGTGCATTCGTCTGCCTGTCTGTCTGTGTTCATGATAACTGCAAACGTACTGAAGAGATCTTTATGAAATACTTATGTGAGTGGGACTTGGCCAAAGGAAAAAATGATTAAAGTTGGGAAAGATTCAGGTCATATTCTGGATATAACGTAATCCCAAATTTTAAAAGGGTCCCATTTTAATGTATTTTCAATTACTTAGGCTTTCTAGTTGACATATCTCCTCAAGTAATGAACAGAACCTCATGAAAGTGTTTGTATGGGTAGGGTCTGACCAAATTACATTTTTGAAAAAGATGTGGATCATAATCTGGATAGAGGAATCCGGAACTGTAGTACATAGAGGTCTGCGCTCTGCAAGAGTTTTCTACTATGTTATAACGCAAGATTTTATCAGTGTAATGAGTAACCTCATTTATCATTAGGTGTATCTGTATGAAACAATGTGTTTTGGTCACTCACTCACTGCTCTGTTCCACCATTCCAATTTTGATGTTCCCTAACATTGCATACAACTACATTTTGTTCTTACTTTCAAGATTACAAGTACCCATAAGTTAACATATGTAAGAAAATCATAATGTACACTTTTATTGATTATGTATTTTCCCTCAGTGGAGAAATAAAAATCTTCTTGATTTGAAAAGAACATATATGCGCGCAATATGTTCGTGTGGTGTGTAAATCATTAGACCTTACTTTCCCTGGTGTTTACTACAAAATCATAATGAACCATTTTACTACCCATGGTAGTTTTTCTGTGGCCAACTTATCAGCAAGCTTGACATCTAATCTCAGGCTGTCATGTGTATGTATGCTCGACTCCCACAACTAGCAATGCTGAGGGTTCGACCAAATATGATCCTGGCTGTTGAAGAAGTTTACTTTTGTTTACAATGATCTTCTCGAACTTGTATGAGTACATTTTATCTTTAATAATTTGACAAGTTTAAAGATTGTGTAAATAATGAACCCGTGACTAAAGAAAAACTTAGTTTAAATTGTCTGCTTCCTATTTCCTGGTAACTTCAACATGCTGCATCTTATGATTTTTCTTAGACTTTCCTCAATTCCTTTTGTCTTAGGTATTATATGAGGACTGAATGACTTTTTTACTAGATTTTATTTATTTGGGGTTTTACATCGCTTTCTACACTGTACAGGTCATATCACGACAGGTAGACAGGTAGTTGGAAGGGCAGAGGAAACCAGTACATACAGTTCGTCAGGGTTCTGTACTGTAAACTGCAAGCAACTACCAGCTTTCCCACTTGAGGCCGTGCTAGGAACCGAACCCCGGCCTCAGAGGTGGGAGACGAGAGTGTTACCACTCTGCCATCGTGGCCCCCTCTTTTTCACTAGAATGTCAGGCTGATTAAAATTTGTATTTCAGATAAGTCTTTGTATTGTATGGATTCATAATGACTCCATGTATGTCAGATTAGGTAAAATAAGAAATACAAAGACTTCGAGCGAGTCTAGCTTTTTCTATAATCATGTGAATTCATAGATTGTTCAAGTCAAGTGAGTGATCTGATAAACACAAGACATGGGCAAGGCTTTGGTTAGTAATTATTTTTTTAAGTAAATACACACAGTTTTTATTCAAATATTAAGCCTCCTTCACTTGGCATATTAACTGTCTGTAATAACATACGTGTGATCCTGAAACATAATATGTATGGTGTATCTATTGGTCTTCAGTGGGGTTTTTTTTTTGTGTGTTTTTTTTTTCAAAAATTGACCGTCTCACCAACTCTGTTGCATGTTACTCTCGCATAAAGCTAACGTCTCTATATCCTCCTCTACTTCACTCCTCCAGTACCCTTGATTAGATTCATCCACAGTTCTAATTTTCCCGATGGATTTTAATCATTAGTAAGGTTTTCTTACCCCTACTGGCTGTCACGAGATACCGAAACAGTGTTTCAATGGCACTACATTGTGCTGAATGCTTTAACCTTCCAAAGGCGTCTAATTGTCCTATGTTGACGTTTGCCGGCCCAGCACACTTGCTAAAGTGGCTTAAAGCAGATCACATCACTATCTATGAACAGTACCAGTCAACTGTTTGCACTAAATGACACATTAGATGTCCTTATGACAATTACGGCTTTCCTTTACATGTGAAACTCGGCTTTTATTTGTGATATCGCTATGCAGAGAATACTGAGTTTCAGGAGAAAAGCTGCACTCTATTTATGTAATGAAATATATATCTGAGAGGGGTGGACAGCCTTGCATACAGGACATTCATGACGAACATAATGAGTTTTACCGAGAGTGCCTTATGGCTCCCCTGTTGTAACGACTCTCCACTCCTGTACATACAATTGGTCAAGGTTATGTACTGTAAACCACCAGCCAGTGACAAGCAACTAGAAGTTTTCCCATTTTTTTCCCTGGTTCAACCTCCAATCTCGGATGTGGGGGCTGTTGTATTACCACTGCACTACTGTAGCCACCTTCAAAATGTCTTGTGTCTGAGATCCTGGGCTCACTCTGATTCAGGGGGTCAGTGTGTTGAAGCAGTAGAACGCCTACCTTCCAATTCTGCCGTTCATTTATGGGCAGCTGGTACTTGAGACCATCTAGTATGCATTACTCTCCTCCACACTCTCAATTACCATATGTGACATAATGACACAGTGGTTGTACGATGTGATGGAAAATCTGCTATTAACCTGAGATAATCAATCAGTTCATTTTGGCTCATGTCAACAGAAGGTATATGCAACAGAGTGGTAACAGTCTCGCCTCCCACCTCTGAGGCCGGGGTTTGGTTCCCGGCACGGCCTCATGTGGGAAAGCTGGTAGTTGCTTTCCGATGGTCGGCAGTTTACAGTACAGAACTCTAACGAACTGTATGTACTGGTTTCCTCTGCCCTTCCAACTACCCGTCGTGATATGACCTGTATAGTGTTGAAAGCGACGTAAAACCCTAAATAAATAAATAAGTAGGAGCCACCAAAGCCAGCACAAGGCTAGTCACAAGGGACTGTTTTTATGCACGTTACGTTATCTAGAGGGGTGCATTAAAGTGATTATTTGATCAAGGGAAGGTCAAATGGTCTCACTAAAAACTAGGTGTAAATTGGAAGGGGCTCTGGGGCTATCGTTTGTACAAATATCTATGTTGGTGCGGGAATCATTCAATTAAATACGATCTTAATGACGAATGTGTCAGCGTTTGTGCATCTTGCAATGTATGTTAAATATTACTAATGTACCTTGTCGTATGCGCAGTATACTCCCAATATTACTACTACTAATAATAATGGTATTAAATTCTAACGCATTTTAAAAGGAAACTACACCTGGTCCTTATTGTAGAAAACTGACACAAAGTTCTAGTATTGTACCACAACGTCTGAAATATCAGTCGACACTTTATACACGCTTGTTTAAGCTGGCAAAAAGGGTTGGCGTTTATCGATGTTCCACTCAGTCATATTTGTATCCACCGGATGCATCCACTGGATACTTTCGTTTAGCATTCGCTACGCTGCCTACGGAGCCACACGTAGAGAGATTTTCTCTCAGCGGAAAACTACACCAGCCAGCTTCACCAAATTTGCAGGATATCTTCAATGGCAGGTAAGCTTCTCTGGGACTGAAATGAACCTCATTCTGAAAGACAAGATGGCCTCCATGGGCATTTCTTTGAAAATTATCTACCCTTTTCTACTGGCTGGTTCTCAAAAGTAAAAGGTTGATATGTTTAACAGATATACATGTCCTCTACAAGCTTGTAGACATTTGACCTTGAAGCTCCTCATTCAAGGTCATGGAATGCCAAATTACCCCATGTAGCGGACTTTAAAAGTACCAAAAATTCCCTTATTATTGCTCCTAGAGGTTTGGCATGTGAAACCATCCTATAGGAAATCATGGGCTGGGAATCCTCTGATGTGGTCAGATTTGACCTTGGATCCCTCCTTCAAGGTCAACGAGTATAGCCAAACTTTAAATTGCTAATAACTCGCTTATTATTGGTCTTATAGGTTTGCAATGTGAAACTAACTAGGAAATCATGGACTGGGAATCTTTTGATGTGGTCAGGTTTGACCTTGGGTCCCTTCTTCAAGGTCAAATGAAGAAAGCCAAACTTAAAAGTGCTTATAATTTGCTTATTATTGGTTAATTTACGATTTGTGAGCTGTATGTTGGTTGGTCATGTGGCAATCTGGAGATCCAATATCATGGGGAAATTTTTGCAATCACTTTTTGAACAGTCCTCCAGAAGGTTAATTAATTGGTTGTTAGGGAGGAATATGCATACAATTTTGTTGTTAGGTTAATCCATGTTTGATTCACAGACACCAAAATTATCTGTAGCAAAGTCTCAAACAAGGATTATATATTCAGATAATGGCACATTGCCAGACCATACAAGCAGTACAGTGATTTATACAACTAATTTATTGATAAAAATAATGACGATAGATCCTCATTGTCACTATTGTTATCTCCGACAAGGATGTTTTGTTCTTGGGTGTAATTTGTTTGCCCATGCTCATAATTACTCCAAAACTTTTGCATGCATCATTATATCATTTTATATGGGTGGGGTCTCACCAGTCCTAGTTGATATTACTCGAAAAAATAAACTAGGTTTTCTAAATTTCGGGAAAGATCAGGATCATATTCTGCATATAAAAACTCTGGAATGCAGAAAGGTCCCGTTTTCACTAAATCTTCAATGCTTTGAATTTGTGCCCAGCATTCTTCTTTATATTTTCATGGTCTTGTAATTTGGTTATGAGGATTTAAAAAGGCAGTATTTGGGTGAGCTTACAACATGGGATACTCTGCTACATTGATGGAGATCTGCACCCTAGGAATTATTAACATATGTATTACATATATCAATATGGTTCCACAATTTTGTTCATCCGTTCATGAAGCAGTCAAAGGATTCGGTTAACCACTGATGCTCCTAAAGTATGGAACCGTGGCTAAAGATTTGTGCTTCATCCTCTATCGCCTCTTTCACAAATTTAAGTCTTACGTCATTCTCAAAGCATATCCACCATACCCTCTCAATTTGTCCTACGTCTCCTTGGTGCTGACCTTGGCACTGTCTTGTCCCCAGATTTGTGAAAACTGAAATTTTCTATTATTTGTTGAGACTTGAGTCTGCTTTTTAATAGACATTTCAGGTCTATAAAAGTTGGTCAGAATTAAAATAGATCCAATGATCTTTCAGCTGTTATCTTTGATTTAAACACAATATCTGAAAACAATATGTATTCTGTTAAATTTTGTGTCTGTGTACTTGATGTATCAACAATTTCTTACATGTTCCCTTTTTCAGAATTACCAGTAAGATACGACAATATGTTGTATTTACGATGTAATAGTGCCCCCACCTCCTCGGAGATGGGTTAAGTGTAATACTTTTCTTTACATTTTTAAAGCATAACATACTTGCATGTGATTATAAGAAAATAATAGATAATATGGATCATAGATTTGTGATTGAGGTAAGGTACACCTACCGTCAGATTATAGATCCACCGACTGCTTTTTAGCAAAACTACACTATAAAATATAGAAATATATGTTTAATACAAATTACATGGTTACCTTTAATATATTTTTTAAAGAATAGCAATATGAACAAAAAAAAAACAATTGCAATACTTTTTACCCCTCTTTTTCCCTCAAAACCTTCAGTGAAGCCTGAAATAATTCATCACCCCTGGATATCTTTCTTTTCCATGGAAAACCACCAGCAGTTCCAGTTTATCAAGCCTGGATAAATTGTAGTTTGGGCTGATGTTTGATCGTTCATTCTAGAGTTTCAATGATTGGTTTTTCAGTGCAGGAAGGAAGACAAGCATGCTTATCAGTAAAACCAGACCCTCCATGCTTCATAATAAACACACCGAGAAATATTGTCGACGACGCCTGTTTGATGAAATCATTTTCGAAGAGTGATGCATGGATTGGGTGTTATGTCCTATCAGAATCAATACACTAGCCTTTCTTTCAGCTCAAATTATCATCAAAAACTTCTCTCATCACAGACACTTATTCTTAGACGAGGGTCCTCCGTCGCCTAGTGGGTTGGCAGGTCTGGTATCTAATCACAGGCTGTCACCTATGTGTGGGTTCAACTCCTGGGACCTGTCCCTATATGACCTTGACCGTTGAACGGGACATACAACGTCATCATTGACCTTTCATATGTTTTTAAACTTATGCTCACAATCGAACAAAATTGGTTTTCTGTGGTAAAATATAAGAAACATGCTAAATAAGAACTTCCCCTGAGGATTTTCAGAATTTCCGTTTAATATTGACAAATTGACACCTGAGATAGGGCCTGGTGGTTTTACAAAGGCTCTCACCTCTATGGTGATGGGTTTAAATCCACCTTAAGATTTCATGGTAGATATACAGATGGCTTTTCTAACGTGACCTCAGTTGTTAAACTAAGTACTATAACTGATACAACTGTGTACTGTTTTAATTTTGGACAGCCAAATCTCGTACTATGCTTTATATGAAGTAATACTAAGAACAAGAAGCAACGTCATTGGACAAAAACCACATATATATTTTATGAAACCTAAGTTTTATGAGGTTCGTGTGTAAGGCGGTGCAAAGGCAAGAATAAAAATTCCAATTCCAATATTACTTTTATAGAACTGAATCTCTATCTAAAGCCCTATAAAAGTTCATAAAAAGAGAGAGGTCCAGTGTTCACTCCCATACATGTATTAACGGAGGATACTTGCTTATATCTTAGCTCATCTTGCAACAATTTGACATGGATCATTTCAACAGTACTCACGTGGAGAAGCAACATAGTAACTGTTTCTGCCTGTTTGTTTAAGGTACCTGTAAATACAATGTGTGGGTTACATTATGACAAGCTGTTGGGGATCAGCTGTTGTATAGGTGAAGATTAAAGAAATAAAAGTTACAGTTGTGTTTTTAGACCTTTTTAACAGCCAGGGCAATATGGTGCATCGCACTTGTCACATGAGTTGGGCGAGTACAGAGTTTGAATGTTAAGCCATCCAATGACAAACTTGTAAACTGTCTGACCACTAAGGTCTCTGTAATGGAGAAATAAAGTGCATCAGTGCATCCAGGTTGGTCAATGCCACTATAAACTATCAGAGATCTACACGTTAGCTGAGCCAAACCAGTGTACAGTAATTTGTCGTGCTGCACACTAGCAAACTTTTTACCAACAGTTAAGGTACTGTTCAAGACATTGCCTGTAGTGTATCTGGACATGCATATTCATTCCTACACCGACGACGTTTGTATTGAAACAATACATAAGATTCCATCAAAGATCCAGGGAAATACGTTTTATTGAACAGCTTTTAAAAAGTTGAAAGATAAAGGAAATGAAACCACAATGCATTACTTTTTTACTTCAGCAATATTTTATTATCTTAAAAACTTGAGTAATTAATTTTGTTGCATGTTTTCTAAAGGTGGGCAAATGTATCTTCTAAAACACGGGTAGTAGATAGGTTTACTGTTTAGTCATAAAGAAAAATGTTTTCTTTATTTTAAAATGTGCATATAAATATGGTACACGATATCCATATTGTACGTCTAACTTTAAATAACTGTTAAAGTACAAAATGTAATGGGAGTCATTTTGAATGAACATGTGAGCGTGTGTTTTGGAGACCACACGGGGAGTGTTCGTGTGTGTGTGTGTGGATAATCAGCACATCACACGCCGACACTGGCCCCTGTCTTCTGGTTGTGAGAGATAGTTCCAACCCACAGCACAGATCATCTGTCACTACTACTAAGTCACAGCCATTACAGTAAACTATCTGAATATCGCTCACTACTGAGTCAATCACATAAAACATTAGCATGTTGCTTACTGCTAAGTCACATCACATGAAGAGGGAAATATACTGAAACCCAAAAATTTTAGCAAACTTCTTAATCAAATAACCAGTACTGCTGCCTACTCATTGCAGTAAAATATTTAAATACTATCCAATACTGCTTCAGATACTCGATCTTATGCACAGTCGACCTACCATGACTGGTGTAGTTGCAAGTGTAGATATTCCCCATACCATTATTATAGCATTGCTCACTTGTATAGTATCCTTACAAAGATGGTATACTATCACTTACCCAAGGGGATTTTGTAATATCACTTATGTAGAAGGGGCCCTCGGTGGTCTAGTGCTTGGCAAGTCCCAATATGACCCTGACTTTTAAACAGGGTGTAAAACCCTAAATGTTGACGTTTGCTTTACTTACAACACTTTTGTAATATCAATTACTTACAAAATTTTGCAATACCACTAAATTACAGCTAACGTTAGCTATACTTGGCTCACTACTACTATAAAATACCTGTTTTGTATGGGAGATAGTACTGATTCATTTCATTTAAAACGTTTGTGAACGCAATCAGAACGTTCAGGACTAACTCGGGATGGGCAGTTGTAGATTGGGAACATTCAGCAGCATTCGTGAGTGAATCATGTGTGTCCTGAATGATTCAAACTGTTTATAATTATTGTAAACTGTAGACATTCCTTATCAGATCTTGCAACCTGGAACCCAATTTCAAACCTATTTTTAAAAGCTATCTTAATATTCGTAAAACATTAGTTTATATCTTAACTTGATCCTAGGTTTAAGTTAAAGTTTATTTGGGGTCTAACATTACTTTCACCAGTATACAGGTCATATCACGAAGGGTAGTTTTCTGGGTACACGAAAGCAGTACATACAGTTGGTCAAGGTTCTGTAAACTGCCAACGATCAGTAACAAACTACCATCTTTCCTACACAGGGTTTGGGGTTTGACCGCCGACCTCATAGTTGGGAGGCGAGTGTGTTACCACTAGTGGCCCTCCTCAGTTGATCCTAACAATCATTCAGGGGGAGTTAGTATCAGGAACTGATTGCAACGTTTTTGTGAACAAATCAGTAGGTTTCTACACATAATGTGTTAACATTGCTCAAAAAGCCATCAGAAACTAATAAAAAAAATCCACCCATAGATCGTATTTTTTTTCATTTGGGAGGCAGGTTTTCAACCCACCCATGGATATGGGTCAGTCCTATAGATCACAGTTAAAAATACTGACAAATACAAACGCAAAATAAAATAAAGTAAATAGCAGAAAAAAAAATTAATTATACTATTTCTTTATTAAATAATAACATATGAAGACTATATTTAATTGAATACTGCTTCTTAAATTAATTTTTTGTTTTCTCCCATGTTTGATAGTTTTACAAACCTAGAATGAAGATATAACTCAGAAATGCTCGACAGCTTCAAAAATGCTTCACAGCTTGATGAAACTGACAACTGTCACATATAGAAAGCTAATGAGCTGCACATGCTCACATTCATTCCAAATTTTCTTCCAACAGTATTCATATTGCCCTCATATAAGACAAGTCCACATTGTATGAACAGTTTCTATCGAGGGCAGACTTTTTAGTTGGACTCTTGACAAGTTAATATGTAGATCATTTTTGTTTGTTTCTCATTTGTTTTTCGTCTGCGTATGAGAATATATTTAATAGTAATATGAAGACAAGAGGAGAGTGCCCGTGAACGGGCACTGTGTCAGCTGACTGAGTGTTTTTGATTTGTGAAGGTGATTAGAGGACAGAATAATTATCAGGAAAAGGGCTGTACAGAAATACAATAAATGGTAACTGAACAGCAAGTTCGAAAGAAATTCCGAAGCTGACAGAAGAAAAGGATAAAAAAGTTGTGCCCTGTAAATGGTATTATGAAGGAAAATAACAAGGTAATTGTTTAAGTGTAAAAAATAGGTTAAAACATATTTAAAGAAATACTACAAATGCAATATCCTCATTCGACCTTGAAGAAGGGGTCCAAGGTCAAATCTAACCACACAAATACATTCCCAGCCCATGATTTCCTATGGTTTACCATTCCAAACCTCTAGGACCAATTATAAATGAGTTATAAGCACTTTTAAGCTTGGCTGTCCTCATTTGACCTTGAAGGAGGGGTCCAAAGGTCAAATCTGACCATACCAAAAGATTCCGAGCCAATGATTTCCTATGGGATGGTTTACCATCCCAAATCTCTGTCACCAATAATAAGCGAGTTGTAGGCACTTTCAATTTTCGCTATCCTCATTTGACCTTGAAGGAGGGTTCCAAGGTCAAATCGGACCATATCAACAGATTCACAGCCCATGATTTCCTGTCTGTTTACCATCCCAAACCTCTGGGACCAATAATAAGCGAGTTATAAGCACTTTTAAGTTTGGCTATCCTTGTTTGACCTTGAAGGAGGGGTCACTGAAGGTCAAATCTGACCACACCAAAAGATTCCCACCCCAGGATTTCCTACAGGTTGGTTTATCATCCCAAACCTCTAGGATCAATAATAAGGGAGATATAAGCACTTTTCATGACTGACAAAAAACACCTGTGGCAGCCATCTTGTTTCTCAAAATGAGGCCAAAAATATTCCCAGACAACATTTTATGGTTATTAATATATACTGCAAACTTAAGAAAGCTAGCTATAATATTTTTTTTCATCAGAGCAGTAATGGTGAAATCTCTCTCTACACACTGCAGCTATCCAGTGGATACAATGATTTACTCAACAGTGAGAACCTGAAAGTAGCTATTGCTCAGCTACGCCATGACATAGAGGTCTGCAATTTCACTATGTTATAGCTGACCAAAAATTCTGTGAATAACATATTTAACAAATTACTCTAAATGTAATAGTTTTCAAGTTACAACTGATTTACTCAACAGTGAGAACCTCAAAGGAACTATTACTCAGCTATGCAATGAGCTACATGTCTGAAATTGTACTATGTTATAGCTAACCCAAAAGTAGGTGAACAACATATTTAAGCAAACTACTGTAAATGCAATAGTTTTCAAGCTACAACTGATTTACTCAATAGTGAGAACCTGAAAATAGCTATTGCTCCGCTATACCATGAGCTATAGGTCTGTAATTTCACTATGTTATAGCTGACCCAAAAGTAGGTGAACAATATATTTTAACAAAATACTCCAAATGCAATATTTGTCAAGTTATAGCTGATTTACTCAACAGTCAGTGCCTGAGAATAGCTATTGCTCAGTTGTGCCATGAGCTATAGGTCTATAATTTCACTATGTTATAGCTGACCCAAAAGTAGCTGAATAACATATTTGCACAAATTTCTGTAAATGCAATAGTTTTCCAATTATAACTGATTTACTCAACAGTGAGAACTTCAAAGTAGCTATTACTCAGCTATGAAATGAGCCACAGGTCTGAAACTTCACTATGTTATAGCTGACCCCAAAATAGGTGAATAACATATGAAACAAAATACTCTAAATGCAATAGTTTTCAAGTTATAAGTGATTTACTCAACAGTGATAACCTAAAAGTAGCTATTACTCAGCTATGCCATGAGCTACAGGTCTGAAATTTTACTATGTTATAGCTGGCCCAAAAGTAGCTGAATAACATATTTATACGAAATTCTGTAAATGCAATAGTTTTTACGTTACAAGTGATTTTACTCATAATGGAAGTTACTGAAAAGCCCAAAAGTAGCTATTACTCACTTAGCTATTGAGACAGACACCCAACTTACCATATTGTAGCTATGAAAAAAGTAGCTGAACAACATATTTTCACAAAATGCTGTAAATGCAACACTTTTGAAGTTATAAGTGATTTAGTTCATGATTTCATGAATTTTAATGCATTAAAAATTACTAAAAAAATTTATTAAAAAAAAAGTAAGACAGATCCAGGTCTCATACTCACACAAGAGAATCTACCTCTGGCCTAGTACATATATGCAAGATATGAGAGAAATCCCTGCAATAGTTACTGAGAAAATTGTGATAAAAAGTTGAAATTTTCACACTTTTGGTGGGGGTACCCCCCTTGTAATGTCTCTAGCAAACAGACGAACAGACAGATTTGCATGCCTTGAACAATTTTTCATCCTCGATAGATAAGGTATCTTTTAAAAGAAACAGCATGTCTCTAGGCCTTGTAGTTTTGGAGAAGAAGTTGTTCACGCGGACGCGGACGCCCACGCCGCAGAGTGATGACATAATGTCAGCTGACTGACAAGTCAGCTGACATAAAAAAGGGGGGTTTAAAGGTGTTTGACAATTTGACAATATGAATCAAAAGTAACTGGATATCTAACACGACAATGTCATAAATATCACTAGGCTTAAAGTATGTTTATCAGCTTTAACTATTTTTGAAGTTAAAGAACTAAAGACCAGGCTAAGATTCGAATTAAATGCCTGGAAAGGAGGTGGGAGAAGAGTATGTATGTTATCCCTACATCAGAACCATAGGGTAAACCATAACTATTACAACGTCTAATATATGGAAGTAGTTTCTACCTTCAACCACAAAAACACACCATGGTCTGAAGTTAGGAACTCAAAACTGGTTTTACTTAGTCCTATTTCCTAGTTATACTGCTACTAATTATGTATACTTGAGAAAGAGAAAACATATATCAAACTATTCATTATACAACATGAGTCCGGGTATGTGGATCCCTCAAGTTGTTACAGGATTGGGAAATATGATCTAGATCCTTATGCAATATTTAGCCAACAAAATTTATTTTTTGTATAAAATCAATGATTCTTCATTTCTCAATTTTACTAATTTGCTAGTCATTTCTTTATGGAAAGATCTGATTTATACAAAACCCTGTAAATGAATAACTGAGTGGTTAACAAGTGTGACATATTATCACCTGACCCTCACCTCTGTGGACATGGGTTCTAATCCCACCGGTGATAACATTTGTTATGCTCTGAGCACCTGTCCTATGTCCGCATGACCTAAACCGCTGAAAGGGATGTCAAACCACAGGTTTAACCCTTGACTGATTTCCTTGGACAATTTTACATATTTGATGGCTATGCATTTGACACCACAGTACTGGTTTTTCTTTTTCTATGTGGCTTCATTTAGTCAAACAGCCAAACTGTAAAAATTTTAGCAAAACTATAAACTGCAATAAAGAGAAACACAATATCAGATGACAAGTGTTTTATTTTGGTGTAATCATTTGGGACAAAACACTCTGAATACTAAGCAAAGGTAAAACCTGCATGTAAATATGTATAACTATCAAAATGAACTCCAAACACACATTTAAACGCAACTTGTAACTCAATAAACAAGGAAGGAATAAATATAAATTGTAAATTTATTGCAAATTTATGTGCAAATATCTGATAGTGATAACATCAGTTTTAATTAAACTTCCCTGAAATACATATGAAATTATTTCATTGCCATTTATTACATTAAAACATGAATGAAGTTGCACTAGTTCACATACAAGTTGGTGCTCAATAATTTATACCCTGTTCATACTACAATCCATGTATACACGGAGGGATGAAGCAGATTGAGCCAGATTTGTCTCAATCCAGGTTGAGTGTCCACACTACAAAATTGATAGCCTTGTACCTTTACATGTCAATGGTTCTCTGGGGACTTAATCTTTTATATCTACTTAAAAACGAACTCAACTTATCAGAGTTTTAATTGAAGGGGTTCCACAAGCCTGTTAAATGGCAAAGAAATACAATAAACATAGCATCAGAGATGCCAGTACCCCCCAGCCTGAGGAAATAGTGTAGGGCACCATGAGATACAGCCCAGATGAAAAACAACAAAGTTAAGGAGACTTATGGAATAGACAGTGAAATTTCTGTAAAGGTGCAGAGAAAATAACAACAAGAGGAGAGTGCCCGTGAACGGGCTCTGTGTCAGCTGACTTGAGTGTTTTTGATTTGTGAAGGTGATTAGAGGACAGAATAATTATCAGGAAAAGGGCTGTACAGAAATACAGTAAATGGTAACTGAACAGCAAGTTCGAAAGAAATTCTGAAGCTGACAGAAGAAAAGGATAAAAAAGTTGTGCCCTGTAAATGGTATTATGAAGGAAAATAACAAGGTAATTGTTTAAGTGTAAAAAATAGGTTAAAACATATTTAAAGAAATACTACAAATGCAATATCCTCGTTCGACCTTGAAGAAGGGGTCCAAGGTCAAATCTAACCACACAAATACATTCCCAACCCATGATTTCCTATGGTTTACCATTCCAAACCTCTAGGACCAATTATAAATGAGTTATAAGCACTTTTAAGCTTGGCTGTCCTCATTTGACCTTGAAGGAGGGGTCCAAAGGTCAAATCTGACCATACCAAAAGATTCCGAGCATATGATTTCCTATGGGATGGTTTACCATCCCAAATCTCTGTCACCAATAATAAGCGAGTTGTAGGCACTTTCAATTTTCGCTATCCTCATTTGACCTTGAAGGAGGGTTCCAAGGTCAAATCAGACCATATCAACAGATTCACAGCCCATGATTTCCTGTCTGTTTACCATCCCAAACCTCTGGGACCAATAATAAGCGAGTTATAAGCACTTTTAAGTTTGGCTATCCTTGTTTGACCTTGAAGGAGGGGTCATTGAAGGTCAAATCTGACCACACCAAAAGATTCCCACCCCATGATTTCCTACAGGTTGGTTTATCATCCCAAACCTCTAGGATCAATAATAAGGGAGATATAAGCACTTTTCATGACTGACAAAAAACACCTGTGGCGGCCATCTTGTTTCTCAAAATGAGGCCAAAAATATTCCCAGACAACATTTTATGGTTATTAATATATACTGCAAACTTAAGAAAGCTAGCTATAATATTTTTTTTCATCAGAGCAGTAATGGTGAAATTCCCTCTCTACACACTGCGGCTATCCAGTGGATACAATGATTTACTCAACAGTGAGAACCTGAAAGTAGCTATTGCTCAGCTATGCCATGACATAGAGGTCTGCAATTTCACTATGTTATAGCTGACCAAAAATTCTGTGAATAACATATTTAACAAATTACTCTAAATGTAATAGTTTTCAAGTTACAACTGATTTACTCAACAGTGAGAACCTCAAAGGAACTATTACTCAGCTATGCAATGAGCTACATGTCTGAAATTTTACTATGTTATAGCTAACCCAAAAGTAGGTGAACAACATATTTAAGCAAACTACTGTAAATGCAATAGTTTTCAAGCTACAACTGATTTACTCAATAGTGAGAACCTGAAAATAGCTATTGCTCCGCTATGCCATGAGCTATAGGTCTGTAATTTCACTATGTTATAGCTGACCCAAAAGTAGGTGAACAATATATTTTAACAAAATACTCCAAATGCAATATTTTTCAAGTTATAGCTGATTTACTCAACAGTCAGTACCTGAGAATAGCTATTGCTCAGTTGTGCCATGAGCTATAGGTCTATAATTTCACTATGTTATAGCTGACCCAAAAGTAGCTGAATAACATATTTGCACAAATTTCTGTAAATGCAATAGTTTTCCAATTATAGCTGATTTACTCAACAGTGAGAACTTCAAAGTAGCTATTACTCAGCTATGAAATGAGCCACAGGTCTGAAACTTCACTATGTTATAGCTGACCCCAAAATAGGTGAATAACATATTGAAACAAAATACTCTAAATGCAATAGTTTTCAAGTTATAAGTGATTTACTCAACAGTGATAACCTAAAAGTAGCTATTACTCAGTTATGCCATGAGCTACATGTCTGAAATTTCACTATGTTATAGCTGGCCCAAAAGTAGCTGAATAACATATTTATACGAAATTCTGTAAATGCAATAGTTTTTAAGTTACAAGTGATTTTACTCATAATGGAAGTTACTGAAAAGCCCAAAAGTAGCTATTACTCACTTAGCTATTGAGACAGACACCCAACTTACTCACCATATTGTAGCTATGAAAAAAGTAGCTGAACAACATATTTTCACAAAATGCTGTAAATGCAACACTTTTGAAGTTATAAGTGATTTAGTGCATGATTTCATGAATTTTAATGCATTAAAAATTATTAAAAAAATTTATTTAAAAAAAGTAAGACAGATCCAGGTCTCATACTCACACAAGAGAATTTACCTCTGGCCTAGTACATATATGCAAGATATGAGAGAAATCCCTGAAATAGTCACTGAAAAAATTGTGATAAAAAGTTGAAATTTTCACACTTTTGGTGGGGGTACCCCCCTTGTAATGTCTCTAGCAAACAGACGAACAGACAGATTTGCATGCCTTGAACAATTTTTCATCCTCGATAGATAAGGTATCTTTTAAAAGAAACAGCATGTCTCTAGGCCTTGTAGTTTTGGAGAAGAAGTTGTTCACACGGACGCGGATGCCCACGCCGCAGAGTGATGACGTAATGTCAGCTGACTGACAAGTCAGCTGACATAAAAAAGGGGGGTTTAAAGGTATTTGACAATTTGACAATATGAATCAAAAGTAACTGGATATCTAACACGACAATGTCATAAATATCACTAGGCTTAAAGTATGTTTATCAGCTTTAACTATTATAGAAGTTAAAGAACTAAAGACCAGGCTAAGATTCGAATTAAAAGCCTGGAAAGGAGGTGGGAGAAGAGTATGTATGTTATCCCTACATCAGAACCATAGGGTAAACCATAACTATTACAACGTCTAATATATGGAAGTAGTTTCTACCTTCAACCACAAAAACACACCATGGTCTGAAGTTAGGAACTCAAAACTGGTTTTACTTAGTCCTATTTCCTAGTTATACTGCTACTAATTATGTATACTTGAGAAAGAGAAAACATATATCAAACTATTCATTATACAACATGAGTCCGGGTATGTGGATCCCTCAAGTTGTTACAGGATTGGGAAATATGATCTAGATCCTTATGCAATATTTAGCCAACATAATTTATTTTTTGTATAAAATCAATGATTCTTCATTTCTCAATTTTACTAATTTGCTAGTCATTTCTTTATGGAAAGATCTGATTTATACAAAACCCTGTAAATGAATAACTGAGTGGTTAACAAGTGTGACATATTATCACCTGACCCTCACCTCTGTGGACATGGGTTCTAATCCCACCCGTGATAACATGTGTTATGCTCTGAGCACCTGTCCTATGTCCGCATGACCTAAACCGCTGAAAGGGATGTCAAACCACAGGTTTAACCCTTGACTGATTTCCTTGGACAATTTTACTTGATGCATTTGACACCACAGTACTGGTTTTTCTTTTTCTATGTGGCTTCATTTAGTCAAACAGCCAAACTGTAAAAATTTTAGCAAAACTATAAACTGCAATAAAGAGAAACACAATATCAGATGACAAGTGTTTTATTTTGGTGTAATCATTTGGGAAAAAACACTCTGAATACTAAGCAAAGGTAAAACCTGCATGTAAATATGTATAACTATCAAAATGAACTCCAAACACACATTTAAACGCAACTTGTAACTCAATAAACAAGGAAGGAATAAATATAAATTGTAAATTTATTGCAAATTTATGTGCAAATATCTGATAGTGATAACATCAGTTTTAATTAAACTTCCCTGAAATACATATGAAATTATTTCATTGCCATTTATTACATTAAAACATGAATGAAGTTGCACTAGTTCACATACAAGTTGATGCTCAATAATTTATACCCTGTTCATACTACAATCCATGTATACACGGAGGGATGAAGCAGATTGAGCCAGATTTGTCTCAATCCAGGTTGAGTGTCCACACTACAAAATTGATAGCCTTGTACCTTTACATGTCAATGGTTCTCTGGGGACTTAATCTTTTATATCTACTTAAAAACGAACTCAACTTATCAGAGTTTTAATTGAAGGGGTTCCACAAGCCTGTTAAATGGCAAAGAAATACAATAAACATAGCATCAGAGATGCCAGTACCCCCCAGCCTGAGGAAATAGTGTAGGACACCATGAGATACAGCCCAGATGAAAAACAACAAAGTTAAGGAGACTTATGGAATAGACAGTGAAATTTCTGTAAAGGTGCAGAGAAAATAACAACAAGAGGAGAGTGCCCGTGAACGGGCAGTGTGTCAGCTGACTTGAGTGTTTTTGATTTGTGAAGGTGATTAGAGGACAGAATAATTATCAGGAAAAGGGCTGTACAGAAATACAGTAAATGGTAACTGAACAGCAAGTTCGAAAGAAATTCCGAAGCTGACAGAAGAAAAGGATAAAAAAGTTGTGCCCTGTAAATGGTATTATGAAGGAAAATAACAAGGTAATTGTTTAAGTGTAAAAAATAGGTTGAAACATATTTAAAGAAATACTACAAATGCAATATCCTCATTCGACCTTGAAGAAGGGGTCCAAGGTCAAATCTAACCACACAAATACATTCCCAGCCCATGATTTCCTATGGTTTACCATTCCAAACCTCTAGGACCAATTATAAATGAGTTATAAGCACTTTTAAGCTTGGCTGTCCTCATTTGACCTTGAAGGAGGGGTCCAAAGGTCAAATCTGACCATACCAAAAGATTCCGAGCATATGATTTCCTATGGGATGGTTTACCATCCCAAATCTCTGTCACCAATAATAAGCGAGTTGTAGGCACTTTCAATTTTCGCTATCCTCATTTGACCTTGAAGGAGGGTTCCAAGGTCAAATCAGACCATATCAACAGATTCACAGCCCATGATTTCCTGTCTGTTTACCATCCCAAACCTCTGGGACCAATAATAAGCGAGTTATAAGCACTTTTAAGTTTGGCTATCCTTGTTTGACCTTGAAGGAGGGGTCATTGAAGGTCAAATCTGACCACACCAAAAGATTCCCACCCCATGATTTCCTACAGGTTGGTTTATCATCCCAAACCTCTAGGATCAATAATAAGGGAGATATAAGCACTTTTCATGACTGACAAAAAACACCTGTGGCGGCCATCTTGTTTCTCAAAATGAGGCCAAAAATATTCCCAGACAACATTTTATGGTTATTAATATATACTGCAAACTTAAGAAAGCTAGCTATAATATTTTTTTTCATCAGAGCAGTAATGGTGAAATTCCCTCTCTACACACTGCGGCTATCCAGTGGATACAATGATTTACTCAACAGTGAGAACCTGAAAGTAGCTATTGCTCAGCTATGCCATGACATAGAGGTCTGCAATTTCACTATGTTATAGCTGACCAAAAATTCTGTGAATAACATATTTAACAAATTACTCTAAATGTAATAGTTTTCAAGTTACAACTGATTTACTCAACAGTGAGAACCTCAAAGGAACTATTACTCAGCTATGCAATGAGCTACATGTCTGAAATTTTACTATGTTATAGCTAACCCAAAAGTAGGTGAACAACATATTTAAGCAAACTACTGTAAATGCAATAGTTTTCAAGCTACAACTGATTTACTCAATAGTGAGAACCTGAAAATAGCTATTGCTCCGCTATGCCATGAGCTATAGGTCTGTAATTTCACTATGTTATAGCTGACCCAAAAGTAGGTGAACAATATATTTTAACAAAATACTCCAAATGCAATATTTTTCAAGTTATAGCTGATTTACTCAACAGTCAGTACCTGAGAATAGCTATTGCTCAGTTGTGCCATGAGCTATAGGTCTATAATTTCACTATGTTATAGCTGACCCAAAAGTAGCTGAATAACATATTTGCACAAATTTCTGTAAATGCAATAGTTTTCCAATTATAGCTGATTTACTCAACAGTGAGAACTTCAAAGTAGCTATTACTCAGCTATGAAATGAGCCACAGGTCTGAAACTTCACTATGTTATAGCTGACCCCAAAATAGGTGAATAACATATTGAAACAAAATACTCTAAATGCAATAGTTTTCAAGTTATAAGTGATTTACTCAACAGTGATAACCTAAAAGTAGCTATTACTCAGTTATGCCATGAGCTACATGTCTGAAATTTCACTATGTTATAGCTGGCCCAAAAGTAGCTGAATAACATATTTATACGAAATTCTGTAAATGCAATAGTTTTTAAGTTACAAGTGATTTTACTCATAATGGAAGTTACTGAAAAGCCCAAAAGTAGCTATTACTCACTTAGCTATTGAGACAGACACCCAACTTACTCACCATATTGTAGCTATGAAAAAAGTAGCTGAACAACATATTTTCACAAAATGCTGTAAATGCAACACTTTTGAAGTTATAAGTGATTTAGTGCATGATTTCATGAATTTTAATGCATTAAAAATTATTAAAAAAATTTATTTAAAAAAAGTAAGACAGATCCAGGTCTCATACTCACACAAGAGAATCTACCTCTGGCCTAGTACATATATGCAAGATATGAGAGAAATCCCTGAAATAGTCACTGAAAAAATTGTGATAAAAAGTTGAAATTTTCACACTTTTGGTGGGGGTACCCCCCTTGTAATGTCTCTAGCAAACAGACGAACAGACAGATTTGCATGCCTTGAACAATTTTTCATCCTCGATAGATAAGGTATCTTTTAAAAGAAACAGCATGTCTCTAGGCCTTGTAGTTTTGGAGAAGAAGTTGTTCACACGGACGCGGATGCCCACGCCGCAGAGTGATGACGTAATGTCAGCTGACTGACAAGTCAGCTGACATAAAAAAGGGGGGTTTAAAGGTATTTGACAATTTGACAATATGAATCAAAAGTAACTGGATATCTAACACGACAATGTCATAAATATCACTAGGCTTAAAGTATGTTTATCAGCTTTAACTATTATAGAAGTTAAAGAACTAAAGACCAGGCTAAGATTCAAATTAAAAGCCTGGAAAGGAGGTGGGAGAAGAGTATGTATGTTATCCCTACATCAGAACCATAGGGTAAACCATAACTATTACAACGTCTAATATATGGAAGTAGTTTCTACCTTCAACCACAAAAACACACCATGGTCTGAAGTTAGGAACTCAAAACTGGTTTTACTTAGTCCTATTTCCTAGTTATACTGCTACTAATTATGTATACTTGAGAAAGAGAAAACATATATCAAACTATTCATTATACAACATGAGTCCGGGTATGTGGATCCCTCAAGTTGTTACAGGATTGGGTAATATGATCTAGATCCTTATGCAATATTTAGCCAACATAATTTATTTTTTGTATAAAATCAATGATTCTTCATTTCTCAATTTTACTAATTTGCTAGTCATTTCTTTATGGAAAGATCTGATTTATACAAAACCCTGTAAATGAATAACTGAGTGGTTAACAAGTGTGACATATTATCACCTGACCCTCACCTCTGTGGACATGGGTTCTAATCCCACCCGTGATAACATGTGTTATGCTCTGAGCACCTGTCCTATGTCCGCATGACCTAAACCGCTGAAAGGGATGTCAAACCACAGGTTTAACCCTTGACTGATTTCCTTGGACAATTTTACTTGATGCATTTGACACCACAGTACTGGTTTTTCTTTTTCTATGTGGCTTCATTTAGTCAAACAGCCAAACTGTAAAAATTTTAGCAAAACTATAAACTGCAATAAAGAGAAACACAATATCAGATGACAAGTGTTTTATTTTGGTGTAATCATTTGGGAAAAAACACTCTGAATACTAAGCAAAGGTAAAACCTGCATGTAAATATGTATAACTATCAAAATGAACTCCAAACACACATTTAAACGCAACTTGTAACTCAATAAACAAGGAAGGAATAAATATAAATTGTAAATTTATTGCAAATTTATGTGCAAATATCTGATAGTGATAACATCAGTTTTAATTAAACTTCCCTGAAATACATATGAAATTATTTCATTGCCATTTATTACATTAAAACATGAATGAAGTTGCACTAGTTCACATACAAGTTGATGCTCAATAATTTATACCCTGTTCATACTACAATCCATGTATACACGGAGGGATGAAGCAGATTGAGCCAGATTTGTCTCAATCCAGGTTGAGTGTCCACACTACAAAATTGATAGCCTTGTACCTTTACATGTCAATGGTTCTCTGGGGACTTAATCTTTTATATCTACTTAAAAACGAACTCAACTTATCAGAGTTTTAATTGAAGGGGTTCCACAAGCCAGTTAAATGGCAAAGAAATACAATAAACATAGCATCAGAGATGCCAGTACCCCCCAGCCTGAGGAAATAGTGTAGGACACCATGAGATACAGCCCAGATGAAAAACAACAAAGTTAAGGAGACTTATGGAATAGACAGTGAAATTTCTGTAAAGGTGCAGAGAAAATAACAACAAGAGGAGAGTGCCCGTGAACGGGCAGTGTGTCAGCTGACTTGAGTGTTTTTGATTTGTGAAGGTGATTAGAGGACAGAATAATTATCAGGAAAAGGGCTGTACAGAAATACAGTAAATGGTAACTGAACAGCAAGTTCGAAAGAAATTCCGAAGCTGACAGAAGAAAAGGATAAAAAAGTTGTGCCCTGTAAATGGTATTATGAAGGAAAATAACAAGGTAATTGTTTAAGTGTAAAAAATAGGTTAAAACATATTTAAAGAAATACTACAAATGCAATATCCTCATTCGACCTTGAAGAAGGGGTCCAAGGTCAAATCTAACCACACAAATACATTCCCAGCCCATGATTTCCTATGGTTTACCATTCCAAACCTCTAGGACCAATTATAAATGAGTTATAAGCACTTTTAAGCTTGGCTGTCCTCATTTGACCTTGAAGGAGGGGTCCAAAGGTCAAATCTGACCATACCAAAAGATTCCGAGCATATGATTTCCTATGGGATGGTTTACCATCCCAAATCTCTGTCACCAATAATAAGCGAGTTGTAGGCACTTTCAATTTTCGCTATCCTCATTTGACCTTGAAGGAGGGTTCCAAGGTCAAATCAGACCATATCAACAGATTCACAGCCCATGATTTCCTGTCTGTTTACCATCCCAAACCTCTGGGACCAATAATAAGCGAGTTATAAGCACTTTTAAGTTTGGCTATCCTTGTTTGACCTTGAAGGAGGGGTCATTGAAGGTCAAATCTGACCACACCAAAAGATTCCCACCCCATGATTTCCTACAGGTTGGTTTATCATCCCAAACCTCTAGGATCAATAATAAGGGAGATATAAGCACTTTTCATGACTGACAAAAAACACCTGTGGCGGCCATCTTGTTTCTCAAAATGAGGCCAAAAATATTCCCAGACAACATTTTATGGTTATTAATATATACTGCAAACTTAAGAAAGCTAGCTATAATATTTTTTTTCATCAGAGCAGTAATGGTGAAATTCCCTCTCTACACACTGCGGCTATCCAGTGGATACAATGATTTACTCAACAGTGAGAACCTGAAAGTAGCTATTGCTCAGCTATGCCATGACATAGAGGTCTGCAATTTCACTATGTTATAGCTGACCAAAAATTCTGTGAATAACATATTTAACAAATTACTCTAAATGTAATAGTTTTCAAGTTACAACTGATTTACTCAACAGTGAGAACCTCAAAGGAACTATTACTCAGCTATGCAATGAGCTACATGTCTGAAATTTTACTATGTTATAGCTAACCCAAAAGTAGGTGAACAACATATTTAAGCAAACTACTGTAAATGCAATAGTTTTCAAGCTACAACTGATTTACTCAATAGTGAGAACCTGAAAATAGCTATTGCTCCGCTATGCCATGAGCTATAGGTCTGTAATTTCACTATGTTATAGCTGACCCAAAAGTAGGTGAACAATATATTTTAACAAAATACTCCAAATGCAATATTTTTCAAGTTATAGCTGATTTACTCAACAGTCAGTACCTGAGAATAGCTATTGCTCAGTTGTGCCATGAGCTATAGGTCTATAATTTCACTATGTTATAGCTGACCCAAAAGTAGCTGAATAACATATTTGCACAAATTTCTGTAAATGCAATAGTTTTCAAATTATAGCTGATTTACTCAACAGTGAGAACTTCAAAGTAGCTATTACTCAGCTATGAAATGAGCCACAGGTCTGAAACTTCACTATGTTATAGCTGACCCCAAAATAGGTGAATAACATATTGAAACAAAATACTCTAAATGCAATAGTTTTCAAGTTATAAGTGATTTACTCAACAGTGATAACCTAAAAGTAGCTATTACTCAGTTATGCCATGAGCTACATGTCTGAAATTTCACTATGTTATAGCTGGCCCAAAAGTAGCTGAATAACATATTTATACGAAATTCTGTAAATGCAATAGTTTTTAAGTTACAAGTGATTTTACTCATAATGGAAGTTACTGAAAAGCCCAAAAGTAGCTATTACTCACTTAGCTATTGAGACAGACACCCAACTTACTCACCATATTGTAGCTATGAAAAAAGTAGCTGAACAACATATTTTCACAAAATGCTGTAAATGCAACACTTTTGAAGTTATAAGTGATTTAGTGCATGATTTCATGAATTTTAATGCATTAAAAATTATTAAAAAAATTTATTTAAAAAAAGTAAGACAGATCCAGGTCTCATACTCACACAAGAGAATCTACCTCTGGCCTAGTACATATATGCAAGATATGAGAGAAATCCCTGAAATAGTCACTGAAAAAATTGTGATAAAAAGTTGAAATTTTCACACTTTTGGTGGGGGTACCCCCCTTGTAATGTCTCTAGCAAACAGACGAACAGACAGATTTGCATGCCTTGAACAATTTTTCATCCTCGATAGATAAGGTATCTTTTAAAAGAAACAGCATGTCTCTAGGCCTTGTAGTTTTGGAGAAGAAGTTGTTCACACGGACGCGGATGCCCACGCCGCAGAGTGATGACGTAATGTCAGCTGACTGACAAGTCAGCTGACATAAAAAAGGGGGGTTTAAAGGTATTTGACAATTTGACAATATGAATCAAAAGTAACTGGATATCTAACACGACAATGTCATAAATATCACTAGGCTTAAAGTATGTTTATCAGCTTTAACTATTATAGAAGTTAAAGAACTAAAGACCAGGCTAAGATTCGAATTAAAAGCCTGGAAAGGAGGTGGGAGAAGAGTATGTATGTTATCCCTACATCAGAACCATAGGGTAAACCATAACTATTACAACGTCTAATATATGGAAGTAGTTTCTACCTTCAACCACAAAAACACACCATGGTCTGAAGTTAGGAACTCAAAACTGGTTTTACTTAGTCCTATTTCCTAGTTATACTGCTACTAATTATGTATACTTGAGAAAGAGAAAACATATATCAAACTATTCATTATACAACATGAGTCCGGGTATGTGGATCCCTCAAGTTGTTACAGGATTGGGAAATATGATCTAGATCCTTATGCAATATTTAGCCAACATAATTTATTTTTTGTATAAAATCAATGATTCTTCATTTCTCAATTTTACTAATTTGCTAGTCATTTCTTTATGGAAAGATCTGATTTATACAAAACCCTGTAAATGAATAACTGAGTGGTTAACAAGTGTGACATATTATCACCTGACCCTCACCTCTGTGGACATGGGTTCTAATCCCACCCGTGATAACATGTGTTATGCTCTGAGCACCTGTCCTATGTCCGCATGACCTAAACCGCTGAAAGGGATGTCAAACCACAGGTTTAACCCTTGACTGATTTCCTTGGACAATTTTACTTGATGCATTTGACACCACAGTACTGGTTTTTCTTTTTCTATGTGGCTTCATTTAGTCAAACAGCCAAACTGTAAAAATTTTAGCAAAACTATAAACTGCAATAAAGAGAAACACAATATCAGATGACAAGTGTTTTATTTTGGTGTAATCATTTGGGAAAAAACACTCTGAATACTAAGCAAAGGTAAAACCTGCATGTAAATATGTATAACTATCAAAATGAACTCCAAACACACATTTAAACGCAACTTGTAACTCAATAAACAAGGAAGGAATAAATATAAATTGTAAATTTATTGCAAATTTATGTGCAAATATCTGATAGTGATAACATCAGTTTTAATTAAACTTCCCTGAAATACATATGAAATTATTTCATTGCCATTTATTACATTAAAACATGAATGAAGTTGCACTAGTTCACATACAAGTTGATGCTCAATAATTTATACCCTGTTCATACTACAATCCATGTATACACGGAGGGATGAAGCAGATTGAGCCAGATTTGTCTCAATCCAGGTTGAGTGTCCACACTACAAAATTGATAGCCTTGTACCTTTACATGTCAATGGTTCTCTGGGGACTTAATCTTTTATATCTACTTAAAAACGAACTCAACTTATCAGAGTTTTAATTGAAGGGGTTCCACAAGCCTGTTAAATGGCAAAGAAATACAATAAACATAGCATCAGAGATGCCAGTACCCCCCAGCCTGAGGAAATAGTGTAGGACACCATGAGATACAGCCCAGATGAAAAACAACAAAGTTAAGGAGACTTATGGAATAGACAGTGAAATTTCTGTAAAGGTGCAGAGAAAATAACAACAAGAGGAGAGTGCCCGTGAACGGGCAGTGTGTCAGCTGACTTGAGTGTTTTTGATTTGTGAAGGTGATTAGAGGACAGAATAATTATCAGGAAAAGGGCTGTACAGAAATACAGTAAATGGTAACTGAACAGCAAGTTCGAAAGAAATTCCGAAGCTGACAGAAGAAAAGGATAAAAAAGTTGTGCCCTGTAAATGGTATTATGAAGGAAAATAACAAGGTAATTGTTTAAGTGTAAAAAATAGGTTAAAACATATTTAAAGAAATACTACAAATGCAATATCCTCATTCGACCTTGAAGAAGGGGTCCAAGGTCAAATCTAACCACACAAATACATTCCCAGCCCATGATTTCCTATGGTTTACCATTCCAAACCTCTAGGACCAATTATAAATGAGTTATAAGCACTTTTAAGCTTGGCTGTCCTCATTTGACCTTGAAGGAGGGGTCCAAAGGTCAAATCTGACCATACCAAAAGATTCCGAGCATATGATTTCCTATGGGATGGTTTACCATCCCAAATCTCTGTCACCAATAATAAGCGAGTTGTAGGCACTTTCAATTTTCGCTATCCTCATTTGACCTTGAAGGAGGGTTCCAAGGTCAAATCGGACCATATCAACAGATTCACAGCCCATGATTTCCTGTCTGTTTACCATCCCAAACCTCTGGGACCAATAATAAGCGAGTTATAAGCACTTTTAAGTTTGGCTATCCTTGTTTGACCTTGAAGGAGGGGTCATTGAAGGTCAAATCTGACCACACCAAAAGATTCCCACCCCATGATTTCCTACAGGTTGGTTCATCATCCCAAACCTCTAGGATCAATAATAAGGGAGATATAAGCACTTTTCATGACTGACAAAAAACACCTGTGGCGGCCATCTTGTTTCTCAAAATGAGGCCAAAAATATTCCCAGACAACATTTTATGGTTATTAATATATACTGCAAACTTAAGAAAGCTAGCTATAATATTTTTTTCATCAGAGCAGTAATGGTGAAATTCCCTCTCTACACACTGCGGCTATCCAGTGGATACAATGATTTACTCAACAGTGAGAACCTGAAAGTAGCTATTGCTCAGCTATGCCATGACATAGAGGTCTGCAATTTCACTATGTTATAGCTGACCAAAAATTCTGTGAATAACATATTTAACTAATTACTCTAAATGTAATAGTTTTCAAGTTACAACTGATTTACTCAACAGTGAGAACCTCAAAGGAACTATTACTCAGCTATGCAATGAGCTACATGTCTGAAATTTTACTATGTTATAGCTAACCCAAAAGTAGGTGAACAACATATTTAAGCAAACTACTGTAAATGCAATAGTTTTCAAGCTACAACTGATTTACTCAATAGTGAGAACCTGAAAATAGCTATTGCTCCGCTATGCCATGAGCTATAGGTCTGTAATTTCACTATGTTATAGCTGACCCAAAAGTAGGTGAACAATATATTTTAACAAAATACTCCAAATGCAATATTTTTCAAGTTATAGCTGATTTACTCAACAGTCAGTACCTGAGAATAGCTATTGCTCAGTTGTGCCATGAGCTATAGGTCTATAATTTCACTATGTTATAGCTGACCCAAAAGTAGCTGAATAACATATTTGCACAAATTTCTGTAAATGCAATAGTTTTCCAATTATAGCTGATTTACTCAACAGTGAGAACTTCAAAGTAGCTATTACTCAGCTATGAAATGAGCCACAGGTCTGAAACTTCACTATGTTATAGCTGACCCCAAAATAGGTGAATAACATATTGAAACAAAATACTCTAAATGCAATAGTTTTCAAGTTATAAGTGATTTACTCAACAGTGATAACCTAAAAGTAGCTATTACTCAGCTATGCCATGAGCTACATGTCTGAAATTTTACTATGTTATAGCTGGCCCAAAATTAGCTGAATAACATATTTATACGAAATTCTCTAAATGCAATAGTTTTTAAGTTACAAGTGATTTTACTCATGATGGAAGTTACTGAAAAGCCCAAAAGTAGCTATTACTCACTTAGCTATTGAGACAGACACCCAACTTACTCACCATATTGTAGCTATGAAAAAAGTAGCTGAATAACATATTTTAACAAAATGCTCTAAATGCAACACTTTTCAAGTTATAAGTGATTTACTCAACAGTGATAACCTAAAAGTAGCTATTACTCAGCTATGCCATGAGCTACAGGTCTGAAATTTCACTATGTTATAGCTGGCCCAAAAGTAGCTGAATAACATATTTATACGAAATTCTCTAAATGCAATAGTTTTTAAGTTACAAGTGATTTTACTCATAATGGAAGTTACTGAAAAGCCCAAAAGTAGCTATTACTCACTTAGCTATTGAGACAGACACCCAACTTACTCACCATATTGTAGCTATGAAAAAAGTAGCTGAACAACATATTTTCACAAAATGCTGTAAATGCAACACTTTTGAAGTTATAAGTGATTTAGTGCATGATTTCATGAATTTTAATGCATTAAAAATTATTAAAAAAATTTATTTAAAAAAAGTAAGACAGATCCAGGTCTCATACTCACACAAGAGAATCTACCTCTGGCCTAGTACATATATGCAAGATATGAGAGAAATCCCTGAAATAGTCACTGAGAAAATTGTGATAAAAAGTTGAAATTTTCACACTTTTGGTGGGGGTACCCCCCTTGTAATGTCTCTAGCAAACAGACGAACAGACAGATTTGCATGCCTTGAACAATTTTTCATCCTCGATAGATAAGGTATCTTTTAAAAGAAACAGCATGTCTCTAGGCCTTGTAGTTTTGGAGAAGAAGTTGTTCACACGGACGCGGATGCCCACGCCGCAGAGTGATGACGTAATGTCAGCTGACTGACAAGTCAGCTGACATAAAAAAGGGGGGTTTAAAGGTATTTGACAATTTGACAATATGAATCAAAAGTAACTGGATATCTAACACGACAATGTCATAAATATCACTAGGCTTAAAGTATGTTTATCAGCTTTAACTATTATAGAAGTTAAAGAACTAAAGACCAGGCTAAGATTCGAATTAAAAGCCTGGAAAGGAGGTGGGAGAAGAGTATGTATGTTATCCCTACATCAGAACCATAGGGTAAACCATAACTATTACAACGTCTAATATATGGAAGTAGTTTCTACCTTCAACCACAAAAACACACCATGGTCTGAAGTTAGGAACTCAAAACTGGTTTTACTTAGTCCTATTTCCTAGTTATACTGCTACTAATTATGTATACTTGAGAAAGAGAAAACATATATCAAACTATTCATTATACAACATGAGTCCGGGTATGTGGATCCCTCAAGTTGTTACAGGATTGGGAAATATGATCTAGATCCTTATGCAATATTTAGCCAACATAATTTATTTTTTGTATAAAATCAATGATTCTTCATTTCTCAATTTTACTAATTTGCTAGTCATTTCTTTATGGAAAGATCTGATTTATACAAAACCCTGTAAATGAATAACTGAGTGGTTAACAAGTGTGACATTTTATCACCTGACCCTCACCTCTGTGGACATGGGTTCTAATCCCACCCGTGATAACATGTGTTATGCTCTGAGCACCTGTCCTATGTCCGCATGACCTAAACCGCTGAAAGGGATGTCAAACCACAGGTTTAACCCTTGACTGATTTCCTTGGACAATTTTACATATTTGATGGCTATGCATTTGACACCACAGTACTGGTTTTTCTTTTTCTATGTGGCTTCATTTAGTCAAACAGCCAAACTGTAAAAATTTTAGCAAAACTATAAACTGCAATAAAGAGAAACACAATATCAGATGACACGTGTTTTATTTGGTGTAATCATTTGGGAAAAAACACTCTGAATACTAAGCAAAGGTAAAACCTGCATGTAAATATGTATAACTATCAAAATGAACTCCAAACACACATTTAAACGCAACTTGTAACTCAATAAACAAGGAAGGAATAAATATAAATTGTAAATTTATTGCAAATTTATGTGCAAATATCTGATAGTGATAACATCAGTTTTAATTAAACTTCCCTGAAATACATATGAAATTATTTCATTGCCATTTATTACATTAAAACATGAATGAAGTTGCACTAGTTCACACACAAGTTGATGCTCAATAATTTATACCCTGTTCATACTACAATCCATGTATACACTGAGGGATGAAGCAGATTGAGCCAGATTTGTCTCAATCCAGGTTGAGTGTCCACACTACAAAATTGATAGCCTTGTACCTTTACATGTCAATGGTTCTCTGGGGACTTAATCTTTTATATCTACTTAAAAACAAACTCAACTTATCAGAGTTTTAATTGAAGGTGTTCCACAAGCCTGTTAAATGGCAAAGAAATACAATGAAAATAGCATCAGAGATGCCAGTACCCCCCAGCCTGGGGAAATAGTGTAGGACACTATGAGATACAGCCCAGATGAAAAACTACAAAGTTAAGGAGACTTATGGAATAGACAGTGAAATTTATGTAAAGGTGCAGAGGAATTAACAAAAAAGAAAGAGAAAAAGTATATTAAGACAAAATATCAAAACAAGACCATTTAACAGAAAGATAATAGCATTAATCTTTAAACTAAAAGTTAAGAAGCTGTAAAATTATTCAACTGATTTATTTATTATTTGAAGTATAGCTGTAAATGATCATAGCACAATAAGGTAAAAGTATAAATAAGCAATTGCAGTAATCTATATAGCTTTGTGATACGAGAATTATGTCAGTGGCAGTAAAGAACATACTGACAGAGATGGCCAAAGGTTACACAATGTTTACACCATAACGTTGCACACCTATACCCTCCAACCGTTGTCCCTGCCAAGTATCAACTTCCTACACCTTACAGTTTGCAAGATATAACTCAGACAAGATTTTAAACGCCTGGATCACTAGTGCAAGGGCAAAGGTCAAATCAAGGTTACACCACAATATTGTACACCTACATCCTCAACTAGTGTTCCCACCAAGTACAAACTGTCTATACCTCACGGTTTCTGAGATACAGCCCAGAGAAGGCTTTTTCTGCTGCCCGCCGGAGCTGCCAGACTAATCACTAAAAAAATTCAGATTGACTTACTGAGGAATTCTGGATAAGACAGAATAAATTGAATTGAAACAAGGCCGAAAGGGGTTTCAGTCTACTAGCACAAGCTGCAAATCCTTCAGAGACACGAGCAGTGCTCCGAAGCGGTCACCCATCCCAGTACTAAAGTAGCCCATTGCTGCTTAACTTCAGCGAAGAGACGGGTACTCATCACACTATGCCACAATTCAAGAAAGTCTGGAGACAAAAAAAAAGAAAACAAAAGTGATCTCTAGATGGCTCTCCACTGGCCTGATAGTGACATCTACTTAAAAGGGAATTCAACCTAGATTCCACTGAAAGGGTTTTAGGTGTATTTGATAAACAATAGATATAGATGTTGGGTACACCATGAAAATATAGTATAAAATGTACAGTGTACTGGAATCCTTGATAAAGTCTACCAAATGTATTCACAACAGCAATATATAGTACCACATATACAATGTATCAACAAATATCAATATACGTAGTTACGAAGGCCTTATGTGTACAGGAAACATAAAACAGTCTCTGTGAATGTAATAAGCAAGCAGTTATAATGTAATAGATGTACTCCCAAATCCAGAAGTGTTGTTTTGATTATTTTAGAAGTTTCGTAGCGCAAACATCACCAATTTTACGATCGTAACTTCAAAATTTTAATCTAATTTGGCAGCTGTTATAATTACTATTAACTTAACAGAAAATGGAGAGAAGCAGGTGAAAACAGGTGGTCTGCCCTGTATAATAGACTTATGAATGCACCATGAAGACAGGTTATCATAGTTTTTCACAAGTTTCTATTTGAAGAAATTTAGTTGCATATCTTCTAAGATAAGTAATATTGTTTTATACACATGAAATGAAGTATTGAGAACCTACATGGAAATAAATGTGAAGTAATAATTCATTGAGTTTCACATGATATGTGTACCAGGATATGAAGAATATATTCTGATGATAGATTTCTTTCACCTACTGCTCCACTTAAATACGACTCAACCACATCGCTCTCATGTTTAAAATAAAAATTAGGCTACCACTGCTATGAATAACAGCCAATCAATGGCCCATTTCCACTACCTTTCTTATCCTCAGACTGCTGTTCTTAAATAAGAAATTTCTTAGAATATAAACTTATTCTTAAAATAATTTCAAAGAATCAAACATATTTCGAAGAAGCAGAATTTTTTTTTTTTTTTTTTTTTTAAATTTGAAGAAAACTCAAGGAATAACAACAATTCCAAGAATATTACTGAATACAGTCATAGGACTTGGTCCTGTATATCTTTACAACATAATACATGCATTCATGGTGGATGCACTAAACAACAGGTTAAATCATGAATCATCCATTAATCTTAGAGTTAAGAATTGAAAATAGTAAGTGGCCCAGGAAGATAAAAAATAGAAAGGTCTGTGGAAAAATAGAAATTAATCTATAACCACTGACCATTTCTTCAGGTAATAGATATAATACTCCAAATACTGTGTAATTATTCATTTAAACATTAATTCAAAAACATACTCCATATACTGTATAACCAGCTGAATATTTATCATTCCTGAAGAGTATAATAACCACATACAATATTATTTACTAAATATGCAGATTAACATATCACAATACACAGGTTTAAAATGCACTTCAGTGGCTTTATGCAACAAAAAAAAAGAGTAAGAAATGTGACATTGACCACGAGGGTGGAACCTTTTAAAATATGACAAAATAATCAAACTTTCTGCTAATCTTATTCCAGTGCAGATCAGAGACTTCATATATAGTCACATAACTCACAACTGTGTCCATAATTTGCCACCAGTCCAAGAAATAATTTCCACACTACTAAATTTCATATTTCTCACTCTGTACATACATTAAGATATTTTAACATTCAAATAGCCTGTCAATATGTTATGAAGAATATACTGTATAAGTGGTTATTTTCGCGTGGAATTAATTTTCGCTATATTCGCGAGTGACTACAAAACGCGAAAATAACTTCTAGCCAATATTTCTAGCCAGTCTAGCGTGAGCGATAATACAAGATTGTGCAAGATACAATATTTGACACTGCCACGGAAACAATAAATTCCATTGCTTTATCAAATGTACCATTCACAGAAACGCCTAACTTCTTTGATCTTTATAACCAATAGGGAGGGATTAATTCAATTACACGACCCCGCTACACAACTTCTTTGATAATGCGCCGATCAATGAAAGTGTGTTCGATTGGGTTTCGTAAATTTATAATCTCCCAGAGTAGGTTCACACACTGACAACGTGTATAAAAGAAAAGACGTTAACTATGCATTTCCAATCAAACCAGCAGAAGTCCGCGTAATATTTTAATTTAAACATGTTGTTAGTTTGGGCAATAATTGAATATATTTCACCGCGAAAATAAATTCTCGCGAACCAGGCCTACAGTGTACATTCGTGAACTTAAGTACCCGCGAAAAAAACCACTTATACAGTATTTAATCGGCAATATGTCTGAAATTTTCAGTTAATCTGCATATACCCTAATAAGGTCAAGCAGATTACAGAATTATTCTCCGACACTAAGAAAACTAAATTCATAAGAAACATGTATATGTTACAGTAAATATGTGAAATCAGTAAATACACGTATTTACTGAAAATAACTGTCGTTTTTATGCAATTACTAAAGAAAAAACAATAAGTATTTCCCGGGAACATGCCTCATTCATTCTTCATAATTTTGTCAAAGTTAACTCGGTCTTTATGACTCTTTTAATAGGCATGCGGAAATTGTGATAGACTGTCAATGCTTCTCACATATTTTCATGATGAAGCAGGATTCAAACCCAGGACCTCTGAGATGAGAGCCTAGTACATCTGTCAAACACAAAATAAAAACAAGGCAACTGAGACCCCTTCACTTTTATAAAAGTAATGCTGCTAATATAACAACCATACAACAATCGAAACACTGACAAAACATGATATTTTTTGCCTAACAACAGGCTATGATCAGTGCAATCTATTTAAAATCCACCACATCTGGTCAAACTCCATGCTTACCCTCCAAAAATTTGAAACTGGGTTATTTATACATGGTCACACTAGTGAAAAGGATGTGTTATAGAAAAATTACGCGAGTACACTTTGGCCATATTTATTGTTAATACTCGTGAGTACATCATTTGGCTGTGTGGATATTCATATTGAATGTAAAAATATTTTGATATTGTCTGATATTGGGAGGGGTAATATTGTCTACTAAAGAGTTCAAATACAAGATTATAAAAAAAATGTTCTTCTAGCATATCTCCAACTGCAAACAGAACGTGATGTATATCAAAACAAAACATGGTAGTTCTGATCAAAAGCGCATTGAAGAACTACAAAAATATGAGAATACAAAAATAGTTCTTCAGATTTGGGGTTTATTTCAAATATTTGCAATGTAATTTTATAGTTATACATAAAATGGATATATTGACAGAAGTCTTTGCATGTTGATATCGGAAACCCTCTCCCAAAACAATAAATACATGTATCACCAATATTGATAAATGTACCCACTAGTTAATACTGATGAATAGGTGTCCTCATATAACTGACCAGTTACAACATTTTTAACAATGGAATTTTGTTAACTCTGCAGCCATCCATTGATAGAGCCTTGTTTCATCTGTTTCTGTGGTGATGAGTTTAACTCTCGCATCCAACTTGCAAACAGCTCCTCCATCTTTTTCCTGCTGGCTGGGTTCCCGTTATTTACAGTGGGCAGGACTTTCTGTGGTTTTGTGAATTGAGTGAAAGACTTCAGCTCTGTGTAACTGCTGTGTTCACTATAAGGAACACCTGCAAAGGTCAACAGTTTCAATACCTTTTCATAAATCACCTGTAGCCTTGTGTATCAAATACAGAGTTTACAATCAAATTAAAATGCATGGGCTCCCCAAAACTCCATCAGAGAGAAAAAGTTCAATAACAAAGAAAAATTGCTTCATTCATATTAGTTTTACTTCCAAATACAAAACATACAGTATTAAGATAATTGGAAGGCTAAATCACTATCCCTGTAAATAATTCTTAAATTGATGGCACTGATGCTAACAGACCAAGAAGCATGTAGCCAACAAAGCAATATCATTTCACTTGAGCCAAGGTCTATGAAATTCTTGTCAGTTTCTTATGTCAAAGCTCATCTTATCAAAACCCCATAAATTGTTTAAAACAATACTTTTCCATAAAACAGTAACAACGAGGGGTATTACTCATTTTCTAAGTTTTTACCGTTGCTGTAAACTGGGCAGTGAGATTTACAAATTCTGCTCTTGCCTTTTGTGGGTGGGGGTGGGGGGTAATCCAAATGGCGTAAAATCACTTTGCTCTCACACCTGTGATAACTTGTGGTTTCAAATTGTAAGAAATGCTGAGAACATGTCTCAAGAATACCCTAGCTTTTAAAAGGGGAAATAAGAAATCATCTGCCTTTAACGATGTTTTTCTTAATATATCCTCATATTTATACACACTAACCATACAAGGTGACATTCCCTCTCTGTACTTTGGGCTTAATGTTGTCCAGACTGATGGTTTTTTTACTGTGTGTCCATCCTGTCGGTTCAAATGCCAGAACTTTGTCAAAACGTGGTTTCAGCTTACCCAAGTAATCCTCTAGTGCCTAGGTAAATGACAAAAACCACCGAGGTGACATTTTTATACACTCTTTGTGTCGCATCTTTCACAGAAGCACTCGGAGAGCACATACCTCTGCCATGACCCAACACATCAAATATTGTTTATAAGTGCAATGATGAAATTTCTTTAAAAAATTCCTGAATCCAGCCGTGATCGAGATGACTACCAATATTAAATCATGACTATTCCTAATAGACAAATGCACCATCTTTGAAAAACACAAGACTGTACTTAATTTACATTATTGATTAACCGAAAAATGGCCACTGGTTAAAGAAGGTGATGTGTACTTTTGGAATAAATTCTGACAACAAACTTTTCAGTTTAACAAAAAAACAAATACAGCAATATAAATTTGAATGACGATATACAGATTTTTAGCATTTTCAATGAAAATTTCTGAAAATACCTGTACTTAGTATTTGGTATATTTGTTGCATTACAAAATTGTAACACCATTAATATGTTTTAAAATCAACTATCTTCATGCACTCACTGTGTAGTTGAGCTGCTTCATAGGTAACACGTGGACTCTTGCTTCTGTCATTTTGAGGGTCAACCTGCTGTTAATGGCTGAATCCTCCAGACAATCCAAGACCCCTTTCTTTTCAGTTGTGACACACACCTTCGCATTCAAGGCCTCAGCTATTGCTGCAATAGATATCTAAGAACATTACCTTCAGCAGTTACTGTGCAATTTGAACATACAATACTCGCAAGATCTGTTGCTTGTTATGGCAAACTGGTTCTCACACCTACAAAAATACAGCAACTCCAAAAGCTGGGAATTCAAAATTGGTTCCACTCAAAATTTAAATTCAATCCAGCATTATACATATTTACATGATAAAACGTAAATGGTCTGATTTGATTTCAATGATTTTACAGATGAATTATGCTGAAAGTATCTTTCCACACATTGCAGAGGTCATATCACATTGGGCAGTTGTAATTGTAACCGTTATAGTACTTTTATAGCAGTTAATCTAGGTGCTAAGTACAGAAAATCAGTACCACAGAGAACGACTGGGAAAACACCAATAACTAGGCTGGGTATGCTTTTGCAAAGCGATAACTTTAACTTTTGTAATGATAAAGAAAAGAAGTGCATTCTAGTTGTACAACACACCAGTAACATTATAATTCCATCACGAGTGTGTCAAGGTAAGAATCTCACTTATCTTTCTGAGAGTATATTCAAAAGTATAGCAAAAATTAGCCTTGGAGATTTCCATAATAACCCACAGACCGGGGAAATAGTTTTCAACACCATGAGATATAGAAGTGACACAATACACAGATTAGCCAACTTTCACAGCTAACAGTGTAACATGATGTTGCACACCTACAATGTCTAATCAATGTCCCTACCAATTATCAACCTCCTACACCTTACAGTTTCTGAGATATAGCCCGGGAAAGATTTTAAAGTTCAAGGCCACTACAGCAAGGTCAAAGGTTAAACCATGGTGTGCAACCTAACCAATGTCCCTACCAAGTACCAACTTCCTCCACCCTACAGTTGCTTAGACATAGCCCGACCAAGATTTTGAAACTAACGGTCACTACGGCATGGTCAGAGGTCAAATCAAGGTCACCCAATGACGTTGCACACGTACACCCCCAACCACTGTCCCTAATAAGTATTAACATCTTACACCTCACGGTTTCTGAGATACAACATGGACAAACTTTTTCCCACCGCCCACATGCCCATCCAAAAACCATTGGTGAAAATAATACCAGCACTGCCCTTAAAGGTTTGGGGTAAAACTGTGAAAAAAGGAAAACATAGTAACTGCCATTTTCTTTCCAAAAAGAGTAAAGTACACCAGGTAATAATTTTAAGCAGGCAATTACTTTAAATAAAAAAAAAAACACTTTGCTGCAATCAGTAAATTATTCCGGCCTTAAAAACAATAATCTGTGATATTGCGGATATTTGTACAGAAGCCCTCATGTTTATAAGCGCTAATAATTCCCTGTTTTTTCTGTAGTTTCCTTGAGCTAAGCCTCTTAAATTGCCAGACTTGTATTTAATTCTGTGTATTGGTAAATCAGAAGGGATGGAGATCACATCCACACTAAAAAAAACACGTGTTTCACTTGCCTAAGAATATCCTTTCCTTGCCAATGGTGTAAGACCCGACCACTACAAGAGTGTTTGGGTTTGTGTGGACAAACTCTGTGGCTTTGTTTACTGAGAACTGGATCACATCTTTTTGAGGGGGGAATGAATACACAGGATCACAGTATCTGACAAGTACAAATCAATGAAAAAATATATAATGTTAGAAACCAATAGTTTAGCTTGGCAATTTTATTTTAAAATTTTTAAAGAAACTAAACAGAATAATAGTAATTTTGAATCGAAGAGATTAATATAGATTTAAATAATACATCACCAGAAATATTCAAACAGCATGAAAAGTAGTTATTAAAAAAATTGATGCCAGAAAAAAAAGACAACTAAATTTCTCACAAAGTCAATTCTTAAACCTTGTTGCCAATTTTATATCAGCACTTACGTGGTATCAAGATAGAGAGTGTCTATGTTGATATGTCTAAGCTCAGGGTACTGGGTCATCTCCTGGTTAGCTCTGAAGTCTCCTGTGTGTAAGTGTACACAACCATTCTTCAGCTTGAACAGCATTAACACTGAGCCTGGACAGCTGTAAAAAAAACGGTGGTGTGAGTGAAAAGGGAAAATTGACCACATTATGTGAAATTCACTGCTTAGGAAACCTAAATTCTATTTTACTATGTATTATGGGATGCTCTTTCCCCCCCTAACCCCACCCCCCACCCCCCCACCCCCACCCCTTTTTTGATCAAATATGTGATACTTATGATGATCATTTTAAGCCATATATCTATTTTTGGAGACATCTCCTGATGATGCTTGTTCTTTCTAAAATATACTTGAGGTCGTTCCAGTGTTTAATTTGACATTTCTTCAAACGTGTCAGTTTAAGGTAAAAAACAGTAGTTTTATAGCAAACTCTTTGAACCAATAGACTGGCTATGAAATTTTGAACCTTAGATTGACAATTAAGAATCAATTTGCATGGTGTAAAACAAACACAAATTGTGATACTGTTTGTAGCAGTGGAGAGCCTGCTGGTGCTGAAAATAAACACTTCCTTATCTGGTTGGATCAAAGTAGACCAAGGCTCTCCACAGAGTTTCAAATTTACAAAGTACTCAATATTTCCTGACCAGTTTACAATATATGTGTTCTTTGCCATATCTGCTGGATAAATATTTAAAAGATTATTTGCTTGTAATTGGGCAGAAATTTGTGAGAATTAGTCCTTAAACTAGTTCAGTACGATATATTTTATAATTAGGTTCTATAATGCTGTTCAACATAATAGTAGTTATAGCCATATTTGATTTTTTTTTTATCTATGGTTTTCAGACCGACACAAACAAGATTTAATTTTTTACCCATTTCCACTATCTTACACACAGTAAAAAAAAAACTTTTATCTACATATATATGTTTTCACTGTAGTGTAGGAGCCCTGTTGAATCTTATACATACTGGTTAGCCTCCAGAAATGTGACTTCTACACCTTCAATCACAGTAGGAATATTTAAATCAATAGCATTGATGTACTGAGAATCCACCCGAATCTTTTTCTGCACCAAATTAGCTGTCACCTGGAATAGAATAAAGTACGACATATTGTATAGAAAATGGGAGATAGTAACTTGACTGTGAAAATAGTCAAATAAGGTAAATATTCAATTCTGGCTTGGTGTTCAATCAACAAAATGAGCAACTAATTGATCGTGATAAAAAAATTGACGACAATTTTTAACACTAATAGTGACACTTGTATGACTGATCCATGAAACATCTTAGATGAATAGACCAGCATGGATATCTAACAGCTATCTGCACAGGCCACAGCTCCACCGGCAATTGGAGATAAAGATATATCTGGTGTCTTACCAGCTAAATCCAGTGTATTTGCCTGTTAACTTTATGTTTAATTGGCTATGTCACTACCACTGAATTGAATCAAAACAATTATATCTCAACCAAACTCAGTAAATTGCTGTTTAGTAGGTGTACAATTGCCAAACACAGAAATCACAGTTAAAGTGGGCATGTAACAGAACTTAGTAGCTCATCTGCTTATAAATGGTCAAACAATGTGGAACCCAAAATGTGAAATTTACCACTGAAGTTAAACTCTTAAAATGTTTTGAATTATGAAAATTTTTGTCAATGATTTGTGATTTCTGTGACTATTTTAGATCACTGATCTCATTAAAGTCAGAATCTACATTAATTTGGCCTTTATTCTGGTTCTCCAGTAGCAGTTTTCAAGTACTATTGCAAATTTTTACAATTTTTAATACATTTTGTATTCAGGCAAGAGTAATCAATACCTGTTCTTTTATCATCATTATAATAACACAATGGCTTTTTCCCTATTGTAGTGGCAATAAGATTCACATTATTTACTAATCAATTTGGAAAACAGTGGCTTTCTTTGATTGATGGAATGACTTCATGTACATTAAACTCTACCTAAGTACAACCAGTGTAAATTGTATTCAGGTGGAAGTGAAACCAACTTTGATATCCTAACATCGGATATGCTCAAATTTTATGTTGGTATGGGGGTTAAAATCACAACTGGAACTAAATCCTATAGATATTGGAGGCTCTACTTTTTCAGTCTGAATGCAGAGTCTATTAGTGAAAATATACACAGACCTTACTACAGTACAAAGGGTGTGCAAAGCTCTTCCTTAACCCTCCATAGTGATCATAGTGAAAGTGAGACAGGAAGTATGCAGTGCATCCTGGGATACTGCCATACCTAAAAGCATCAACCGTGAATGGGGTTCCTGTAAATAAAACCATTATTCTGATGTGAAACGGAAATCTGATTATTGTAAAAAATTGATTTCTTTCTAATTTATCAACCATTCCAAGGGTTTTTAAAAGAAAACTAAATAGCACTGCCTGAAAATTATCTGGTGCTAAGGCTAATTAATTAACGTCAAAAGGAAATAATACTCGATAAGAATTATGAATTGATGAACAATATTTCATTCTATTCTAGTTTTCCAAAGATTACAAAAAATTTTAATTACCTGGAATTTTCTTGTAAAATGGACACTTTCTCTTGCTCCCTGATGGATCACCTTCACCAGAACTAGCTGCTGATGCCTGAAGTACATTTATATCCCTTAAATAACCACTCTGATACATAGAATATATCTGTATTTGCCAAGTAATACTAGGAAGTAACTATAAGCCTGTTAGAAGGTTCATTGTAATGAAATCGATCCTGTTATCTGGGTAAGTGGAAGTATTTACTACTAATTACTAGTCACTTGAGAATCAACAAGATTAACTTTATTCAATACTACTGTTTACTAATTACTGTGTACTGTTCACATCACAAGTATATTAAATTGATAATAAATTTCAAACACTTAGAAAAACACTGAAATTTGTTGAAAATCTGTTTCAATACCATTGCATTGTAATGAAAATCGTTGCTGACGTTTAACCCAAATTTTTCCTGCCCATTTAACAATATATGTATACCCTGCCATCACTATTTGGATTTTGCTGGTTAAATATTTAAAATATTTATATGGGTACAGTTAGATAGAAATTCATGAGAATAAGGCTTTTTAAACTAGTTAAATGTTATATTTTTATATTATCTTCCATAATCCATTGTTTCATATAGTAGTAGTTGTAATCTAATTCTAATTGCACTTTTATAGCCCTTAATCTCTGTCAAAAGACAGACTCTAAGGCGCATCACACCAAAAAACATTATTCAATATTCATAAGCCATAGACATTGCAGGGGTCAGCACTACGGAGAGAGGAGAAGAATGGAAAAATTACGGTGGATATGTTTTTCCAAAGAGATAAGACTTGTCCTAATTGGCAATCACAGGGGAACAGCGATAGGCTTTGGTATGATGTCAGGAGAAGTTTGTGAAAAACATTAAAATATCTGGAAAACTTGTTTTGGTTATATTTGAGTAGATTTACATATATTTACATCTTTCAGTTTTACAGTTGATTTAAATCTGAATCTGAGTTCTTGTGGCAGTTAACTGATTTACAAATTGTTTCCAGAAGTTTGCATTTACAAAACTTAAAAGTTCAGCACTACCATTAACTCTTTTCACCCTTAGTTACCCCACAGCCCTTAAGGGCTGTTGCATATTGCTTTCACCCGTGGTGTCCGGATGGGCAGGTGGGTGGGTGGCGAGAAAAGTTTGTCTGGGCTGTATCTCAGAAACTGTAAGATGTAGAAAGTTCATACTTGGTAGGGACATTGGTTAGGGGGTGTAGGTGTGCAATGTCATGGTCTGACCTTGATTTGTCCTTGCAGCAGTGACCTTGAGTTTGAAAATCTTGTCTGGGCTATATCTCAGAAACCATAAGGTGTAGGAAGTTGATACTTGGTAGGGACATTAGTTAGGGGTTGTAGGTGTGGTTGTCATGGTGTGACCTTGAATTGACCTTTGACCTTGCTGTAGTGACCTTGACCTATAAAATCTTGTCCGGGCTATATCTCGTAAAATGTAAGGAAAAGGAAGTTGATACTTGGTAGGGACATTGGTTGGGGTTGTAGGTGTGCAACGTCATGGTGTGACCTTGATTTGACCTTTGACTTTGCTGTAGTGACCTTGACCTACAAAATCTTGTCTGGGCTATATCTTGGAAACCGTAAGGTGTAGAAAGTTGATATTTGGTAGGGACATTGGTTGGGAGTTGTAGGTGTGCATCGCCATGGTGTGACCTTGATTTGCCCTTGACCTTGCTGTAGTGACCTTGTCCAGGCTATATCTCGGAAACTATAAGTTGTAGGAAGTTGATATTTGGTAGGGACATTGGTTGGGAGTTGTAGGTGTGCAACATCATGGTGTGACGTTGATTTGAACTTTGACCTATAAAATATTGTTCGGGCTATATCTCGGAAACTCTAAGATGTGGGAAATTGATACTTGGTAGCTACATTGGTCGGGGGTTGTAGGTGTGCATCGTCATGGTGTAGTCTTGATTTGACCTATGACCTAGCCGTAGTGACCATGAGTTTGAAAATCTTGTCTGGGCTATTTATTGGATTCAGTAAGGTGTAGAAGGTTGACACTTGGTAGGGATATTTGTTTGGGGTTGTAGGTGTGCATCATGGTGTGACCTTTAACTTTGGCTATGCCAAAGTGTGTTCACCTGCAAGATTTGAGACATGTTTCTCTTGTGACAAAGACATATAGATTGCTTCAACTAATATACTTTTGTATAATTGTGCTATTTCCATTGATAACAATTTCAATTGACTCCAATTAATAAAATTTACAGCTTTGTAATTTTTAGTTTACTGATTAATGCGGTCAGCTTGCTATTGAAATGTCTTGATCTAATACATAATCTTTACATACATTTTCTTTCTTTTAGATGTTAATTTCTCTACTTAAACATTACTTGGAGCTTTATATAACTGACACTGCTCTGAAAGTATCCAGATCTTTGTACTGTTTCACTACTTCTATATTTCATGGTGTTGAAAACTATTTCCCCAGGCTGTTGGGTACAGGAATCTCTGATGCTATTTTTTTTAATTTTGTTTTACCATGATATATTATGGTTTGCAAATATCTTAAAGATAAAAAATCAGAATTTTTTTTCACTTTGACATAAAAACAACTACCAAATACAATTGCACTACAACATTTAATATCTTACTTTAGTCCTACCTGTGAGGCTGATGATCCACCAGCTTTACTTGTCCTACTTGGCTTCAATGACCATGGCTTCGCCTCCGATGTCTGTTTCAACAGGCCAATGGCCGACCTCGTTTTATTTATAGCACCAGATAATAAGGAAGTAACATTCTCTGTCAACGATTTTTTTCTCAATTTTTCAGGTATCTGTTGACTTGCATCATGATCCACCGAATCACAGTCAACTTTGTCATAACTACTAACTTTACTATCTTCTGTGGATGTGTTGCTGATGAATTTATATGTTAAGATATGAGATTCCTCCACTTTAGACTCCAGTATATTTCTCTTACTCTTGCTACACTTCCCTTTCCCATCTGATACTGAAGTGGATGCTATTTGACTTCTACCTGACATCAACATCTTTGGATTAGTATCGCCCGAGGAAACTCCATTGACAACAGGCAAAGAGCTATCTCTCTTACTTTGGTCTCGAGATTTTTTACTGAAATAAGAAAATATAGATGGTTGGTTTTCATCTTTGCAAATGTTCTGAGATTTTTTGACTCCTCTTTTTGGAGTTGCTTGAGATTTCTGTGAGCTGCCTATTGTTTCATCCTTCACCCTCTTTGCCCTCTGCGGAGTGTGTTTACTGATACCATTTCCACTGAAACCTCTTTTTGTTTCTATTTTTCCTGACAACTTCTTACTATCTTCTGATTCCGGTAAAGTGCATTCTGTATCATTCACATTGTACAGTATTTGATCATCGTTATCTTCATATACAAATATATCATCATCACTCTGATACCCTTTATCACTTGTATCACTCAAGTCCACATTTTCTGACACCGACGCAACATTTTCAATTCTAAGTTTAAGACAGCTAGAAACTGGTTCACATTTAACTTCTGGAGTATCAACGTTTACAGGTAAGAAGCCAGGGCTTTCAGTATCACACATGGAGCTTTTTTGCTTAAAACATTGATGACACATTTCTCCAGCAGAGCTGGTGCCGGAACTTCCCATTGTCTTACTTTCACCTTTTCTAGTGGAATTAAAACTTAGTTTTCTCTTTGCTTGATCAATATCAAACTCACTTTGATACAAATTTGCATTATTATCACAAATACATTTCTCTCTGTCATCTTTTCCACTTGGTTTCCCTTCCATAGTTTTATTTTCAGAAAAATTCAATTTCTTTTTTGCTATATCAATTGGTGTCTCCATAATTTCTGGCTTAATGTCACATTCCATTGCAACCCCATGACACTGATCATCTGTGGGTTTCAATGATGAAAAGGTTAATTTTCTCTTTGCTTGGTCTACTGGTGTTTCTTTATCATCATTTTCATTTTGATCAACAGTACTTAATACTTTTTCAGTATTCTGTCCTGAAATATAGAAAACGGTAATCTCCTTGGTGGCCTTTTACAAAACAGAAAATGCATTTTGGTAGTATACCAGTCACTCTTTCTCAAGTAGGGGTTCTATCATGTAATCGACACTCGATAAACAAGCCAAATTTTATGGAAAATTTGATCCCAAACTTAGTCAAGTGCTGGCATATTATAAACTACCATCTACTGGTTGCGTTTTCCCAAAGTAAAACATTAACAACACACCTTACTTACATTAAATCATGTAATGCATCAATTTTTGGCATAATATTCAGTATTTTATATGGTGATATCAGTTAATTCAAATGATTCAAGAGTCAAGACTTTGATTTTTCATTTCTGAGAGCCACCATATTAGGTTTGTTGTTTTGTATCAAGGTACCTACTAAACTTGACGAGCCTATATTTCATCCTCAAACAATCAATCCCAAATTTTTATACTCGTCACACCCCTGTTCTCAAGCATGGTCACCGGATATATTTAAACATACAAATCTGCATATCAGCTTAAACATGAAGCATTGTGTGGTTAAATTAAGACAACAAACTTTAATGCCATATATAGTGTTTACAAATAGAATATACAGATCCCAAACATCTTGGTAATTTGTTACTGATCAGGTAAAATGGCAGTTTCTGTTGGTATATGATGGGGACGAAAACTATAGAAAATGTTAAGGCTGAGGTTTTTGACGGTTTAAACCAATTTTTGACACTTTCAAGTCAAAAACCCAACCCTGATATTTGGATCAATGTTTTGGACCTGAAAACTATAGTATAACCAGATCCAAATCAACCCTGGCTAAATAATTCTCACCATCACAAAACTTTTTGAACTGCTCTATAGACAAAGAAATAGCTTTACTTCTGGGCATTTAGTCATTTAGCCTTTAACTTTTTTCACAGGATGACTTTTTTTGGTTTTTTGGTTTTTTTTTTCACAATTGTAAAATGTTTTTTTTTTGTACTACAAATAATCATTCCACTCAATAATATGTGTAACTAAATAAGCTAGTAAATCTACACTACCTGCTCGCTTATCTGCCAAGAAACTATGCCTAAACTTTCTGTAATGACTTTCTATGGTCTCATCACACTTAACCCCAGCTGGACATTCGGCTACTGTAAAAACAGAAAACAATGAATTTTGTCCAAAGTAATACAAAAATAAGCTAATCTTTGAAAATATTGGTAAACAGTTTTATTCATGTTAAATTAAATGCATTTAAGAATTTTAATAAAAAAATGAATCAAACACCAGTAGATTCACCAGTATAACTCCTGTTCTTAAGAAATTACATTGGTTGCCTATTGAATATAGCTCAGCGTTTAAAACTGCCACACTTGTCTATAAGTTTCTTCACATTGGTTTTCCCAATAGTTTTGCTCCATATCTTTCTTCTTAAAGTAGTTCTTATAGTACCAGGTGAAATCAGTGTTAGTTGTTTCCTTGTTGTACCAAAGTTTCATCTATCTACTCAACAGTCTAACAGTGTGGTTATAGTTTTGTTTTGATGCTCTCTCTGTCTGGAATGCTCTTACTGGTGTGATTCGTGCATCAGTCTTTATGGCCTCTTTCAGAAAAGGCCTAAATCTTTTCTCTACACCAAGGCATACCCACCTTAGTCCTGATAGCCCCTGGTTGTTCTCCTTGGTGTTGATCCGCTTTCTCTCCCTGGATACTGATATTGGTTGCCTGGTTTGGTTATGTTGCACCTTACAGTCCCCTTATAAAGGGGATATTAAGCACTATAAAAGTCTATTTAGAACTAGATTGGGCCAACTCGGCGCCAACATATCCCCAGACAGGTCATCACTCACGCCACAGGTTTTGATCGGGAATTTTTTAAAGCATAATTACCCATTATTATATGAACTTCAGCACATCAATCTACTCTGTTTGTATCTTCCCAAGAAGATGGTGTATCCCCAGACGCCGAATACATAACTCAAATTATATTTTCAATCTTCCTGCAATGATAACTCTAAACCTATTTTCAAAGTATTTATTAATAAATGATTGATGATTGAATGTCCATTCTAAAATAATAATCCCAAAAGAGCATATATCTTTCTATATTTGTTGACAAATAAAATATTATTTTTAACTCAACATCATACTTTTCAATCTTCCTGCAATGATAACTCTTAACCTAATTTCAAAGTATTTAAATGATTGATGATTGAATGTCCATTCTAAAATTCATAATCCCAAAAGCGCATATCTGTTTCTATATTTGTTCACAAATAAAATATTATTTAAAAAAAAATTATTTATATTATTATTTTATTATATTATTTATAGAATTTGTAAATTGTTTTCAGTTATTCATTTCCTCTATTCCTATATATGTGGTCCATATATATGCAACCTAAATATGTGACACAATCTCAGTTCTGACTCCCCTTTGTGTTATATGATGAAGCCCACCACCTCCTACCCCACCCCTCTCCCCTTCTCCACACCTCTCTCACTATTACACAAGATCTGCAACCCCATTGAGTTCTTTGTTTCTCATCTGATATCACTAAATACCTTTGTTTATTTAGTGTCACTCAATATAGCTGGAGGTCCCAGAGGTGGATGGGGGATGTGGGTTGGGACTACAGCATAAATGGTAAACAAACAATCTGATATATATCAAAGGGGTAATCAAATACAAAAAGAATTGAGAATTTTAAGTATGTGATTATCAACTGAAATGAGTTCATAACTGTAGGAGCTGTGTCAAAATTAACTGAGGCAAGTTGAATAAAACTGGGCTAGTTGAGGGTTAAAAATCCCCTAGTTTTACTACATAAGAATATACTTTTATTAATATTGGGACTTAAAGCTCACCAGAAAATAACAGTGTCCATTTTGCCTACTTGAATATGTTTAACCAGTTTCATTTTAAAGAGTTAAAAACTCAGCAAGCAGAGGTACAACACACAAAAATAAGTTCTTAAAAGACTAAGATAGCCATAACATCATTAATATTCAAAATTTAAAGAGACAGGCACTTCCTTTTAAAAATTCAAAGATTTCAGCTCTATGACCCACATAGTTTGACAGTTACAGGGCTTTAAAGTGGCATAATGTCCATAAATTGGGTTTCTGTGGGCATTTTACAATTGTTAAAGAGACCTTAGCAATTAAACTACAGATCTGAAACTTTTTGGGGGACATACATAACAAACAAAAATTAGATATAATACAGTTTAAGACTTGTCACACTAAGCATTTCCAAATTACAGGGCAAAATACAGTAGAAAATGTCAAAAAAGGTCACTTGGATGAGTGTCTATGGTCGTCATACACAGGTTCAATGTCTACTACAGGCCTTGATGTTCGGTACATGGAAAAAGAAGACGCTTAATAATGTATTCCTAGTTGAGATTTCAGCCCTGTCAGTCACATAGTTTAACAGTCACAGGGCTGAAAAGTGGCAAAAAGTCCAAATATTGGGTCTCTGTGGGCCTTTTAGAGACCTCAATGTGACCTTCAAATTGAAGCTTCAGACTTAAAATCTTTCACAATCAGAGATTATACATAGAATGTATATCTAATATAGTTTGAAACTTCTCAGACTTACCATTCCAAGTTACAAGGCAAAATATGTAAAAAATGTCTAAAAAGGGTCACTCGGGTGAGTATCTATGGTCGTCATACACAGGTTAAATATCTACTAAAGGCCTTGATGTTCAGCACATGTAAAAAGAACATAATAATATATTCCCAGATGAGATTTCAGCTCTATCAGTCACATAGTTTAACAGTCACAGGGCTTAAAAGTGGCAAAAAGTCCAAATATTGGGTCTCTGTGGGCCTTTTAGAGACCTCAATGTGAACTTTAAATCAAAGCTTCAGATTTAAAATCTTTCACAATCAAAGGTTACACATAGAATGTATATCTAATACAGTTTGAAACTTCTCAAGACTTACCATTTCCAAGTTACAGGGAAAAATATGTGAAAAATGTCTAAAAAGGGTCACTCGGGTGGGTGTTATGGTCCTCACACACAGGTTAAATGTCTACTTAAAGCCTTTATTTCTGGCACATGTAAAAATGACATAATGATATATTCCCAGGTGAGATTTCAGCTCTATCAGTAACATAGTTTAACAGTCACAGGGCTTAAAAGTGGCAAAAAGGCAAAATATCGGGTCTCTGTGGGCCTTTTAGAGACCTCAATGTGACCTTCAAATCAAAGCTTCAGACTAAAAATCTTTCACATTCAAAGGTTACACATAGGATGTATATCTAATACAGTTTGAAACTTCTCAGACTTACCATTTCCAAGTTACAGGGAAAAATATGTGAAAAATATCTTATAAGGGTCACTCGGGTGGGTGTTTATGGTCCTCACACACAGGTTAAATGTCTATTAAAGGCCTAAATTTTGGGGCAGATATAAGAAAACACATAGATATATTCTCAGATGATATTTAACTTAGATGAGAGACATAGTTTGAAAGCTACAGTGCTCGAAAGTGGCAAAAAGTGCATAAATTGGGTCTCTGTGGGCACTTTTGAGACCTTAAGTCGACCCCTTTGGGTAAACCTACAGCCCTAAAATTTTCTACAGACAAGGATTACATATCAAAGTTATACCTAGTGCAGTTTGAGACTCATCAGAGTTACCACTTCCAAATTATAGGGCAAAATATGTGAAAAATATAGCAAAAAATCCCTAAGTGGGGGTCTTTATGGGCCTCAAACACAATTTTCTCCTCAACTTAAAGTCGTGATTTTCGGCACATGTACTAAGAACATATTAATGTGTTCTCAGGTGAAATTTCAGCCAGCTGAGCATCATAGTTTGTGACCTAGAGGGCTCTTAGTGGGCAAAAGTGCAATTTCTGACCTTAAGGTGGCCATAAGTTCTCTTTTATTGGGAGTTTAAGGTCACCTTAAAATAGGGATCTTCCTTTGGACACCCTTAACATGTGTACCAAGTTTGAAAAAAAAATATTAATTTGTTTTTGAGTTATCGCGTCCACAAGGAAATTTCTACGGCGGCGGCGGCGGCGCGACAGACCAGAATCCAATATATCCCCGACTTTCGTCTGGCAATATAATTACAATAGAATCAGAATAATAGCTAATAATGTTTTACTATTTCATACAGAAACTTGTAGAAAATTCAATGCTTTGAACAGTGTGCAAGACTTATAATTAGAAAACTATTACCCGATTCAAACTGCATTAAACCCCTGTATCTTTTAAAGGTTTACCATATTAAATTCTTAACTAGAAAACTGCTTTGCAAGAGAAAAAGAAATTGTTTTTGCACAGCAAAAGCAAAGTGTCCCAATAAGCATTAATGGTTTTGCTGAAATGAGTATCTTGGCCTATTTAATGGTTTTTTTTTATTTTCCATTTACAGAAAAAGTTCAACCTGTCTGAAAAAAAAATGGCAGGAAAATGTTGACTTTCAGCTAAAAATGGCCAGATGACCCTGCGGGTGAAGAATTTTGTCGAAATTGTTTTATTTCGCACCATTTACGAAATAAATGTATTTTTCTGTTTTACACAGAAATTCTTGATGGTCGCCAAAAATGGCAGGAAAACGATTTTAGGTAAAAAGTGACAGACGACTCTGCATATACTCTCTGGGGCAAAACTTTCATCAAAATTGCTCTATCTCATACCGTTTCTGAGATAAATGCGTTTTACACAGAAATTCAAGATGGCCACCAAAAATGGCTGGAAAGCGATTTTTGGCAAATAGTACCATATGAATCATCATACACCCTGTGGGCCAAAACTTCATTGAAATTGCTCTATCTTGCAGTGTTTCTGAGAAGTTAAAGATTTTCACTTTCACCGTTAGGAAAAATTGTAGCATTTAGTTAATCATTAATAAGTTGGCCATTTTGTATCGGATGACTTGCAAAAGCTAATGATTTCCAGATAGTTATATAACAAACCATCTTGCCACATTTCATGTGAATAGATGAAGCACATTTTAAGCTATCATCCAGACAAGCAGACCCCTTCTAAAAAAATGTTTTTTCACTTTTTTGTCATGAGACTTCTCTGGTTGGTTGAAATGTCATGACACCATATTCAGAAAATGTTCCCAGGACTACTATATACATGTGCCAAATTTGAAGAGAATCCGCCCAGTGATTGACGATCTATAAGCTTCATTTTCGGTGGTGTGTATTTGTTTGTGAAATATCTTGAAAACTTGTACACAGGTTTGGATGAAATTTTCAGTAAATATCAACAATGGAAAAAGAAACAACAGATCTGATTTTCTTGGTGATCCAGATTACTGTTGGAACTTGGAATTCAGGATTTTTTAAGGATTTTTTATCTTCATACCCATAAGGAATATTGGAGGTGTTGAACCTTGGCAGAGGCATGCACTCTCTGAGTGCTCTTGTTGCTATAGAAAACATTTTAAATTCTTAATTACAATTTACAATGGGGTATTTCTGACAAGAAAGGGCTGAACATGAAAAGCTTATTAAATTCAATGCTATTTTAAAGGGGGTTTTTCCACAACGATGCTTACATTCCTAAAAGCAACAGATTTATTTTTTTAGGGATTGATTAGTATCACATTTTCCCTTTCTGTATCCTGCCAGTGCAGAACCATTTTGATTCTGGGATTCCAAAAAAAAATACTTTTTACAACATCCCCAATTAAATATTCCTGTTAACAGTTAACCCTGTTCAAAGTGTAAACAAACCAGGGTTGGCCGGTCGATTGAAGGGGTGGTTTTAACCAGCGGTTTTAACTTTTAACCGGTTAAAACCGCCCTGGTCAATACTCTAAAAGTGGTCAATACTGGTCATTTGACCAAAGTTTATAATTTCTGCTTAAAAGGGACAAAAAATATTAAAATCACAGAAACCAAACCTATGAAGTCACATAATGCAATGCCTGATGTACATACAATTTGATACAAATATTTTATTTTATACATATTTTCATCTCATTTCATAAATTTTTTTTTTATTTTTACACTTTTTCTACTGGCCATAATTGCCAGATAAGGTTTAAATCAGGGTTGTTTTGATTCATGATATTTATCATTCAAAAAAATCATACAAAATTGACTTTTTTTTAACTTTTTAAACCTATGATCATCATACAACAAATTTTTGGTACATGACTTCCTTTCATTAAATCTACATAGCTATTATCTGTCAATCAATATTTGCATTCTATACTTAGCCTTCAAGGGGATCTTTAAAAACCCATGTTATTAATGAGTGTAGGATGTGAGCCCCCCCCCTGACAAAAGCCCCCCTGGTCTAAAATACAATGCTAATGCCTGTTAACTGTTTATTAGATATATCATGGATTACAATTTGACCAGAAATAATGGGTATTAGGAAATATAAGTAATCAGGAAACAGTTGCAGTTATACAATAGCAATCAATCAAAATAAATATCACTTAAAGATTCTTTAATCACTTTCTCACAGGTCTGTGGTACCATGAATTACAATCTTACCAGATTAAGATGCCTTAACCTTATCTAACAATACACCTATTTAAGATACATCAAAGCTTTTGGTCTTTGTACAAGAGGACTTGAAAGGTGGGTTCATTCACATGTTAAAGGAATGTAGGACGTTTCGGCCACGGACGTTTCGGACTAGGACGTTTCGGACTAGGACGTTTCGGCCACGGACGTTTCGGCTCGGCCATTTTTGAGGGTGGACGTTTCGGCCAAATATATTTTTGGATCAGGTTTTCAATGATTAAACATGCAAATAATACAACTGTGATAACAACATTTATTGTACAACCTTTCCCACATTTTATAACAATAATATAATAACATTTTACACAATTAAGCTATATACATAAACTTCAGATCACACAATTCAGAGTCATTTTAAATGTTTGGCTGACCACCTCTCAGGTTATGGCTTACACCCCGAAGGAAGTCTGGTATGGACTTGCGGCCTAGAGATCTGTCCTCACAGAGATTGTGCAGTCTACCTTGAAGTTCGGTGTATACTTTCTTGATCCTCTTCTTTGGTCTCACACCACGCTCATCCTGTAGAAGTACAGCAGATACACGGGCACACTCTGCTTGCAAACACTCAATCAGTTTCCACACTGTAGGGTGGCTTTGGCCAACAAGGTTCCTGAATTTGTTGTTCCAGCCCTCTGATACGTTGTTGGTCCTTGGTTGGTTTGCAAGGGTCACCTCATGCATATTCCATTGGGCGGGAGCAAATATGGGTGGCACACGCCGGAACCTTAGCTGAAGATCTGGAGTCTGAGGTCTGGGACGCAGATGGCCTGTCACATAATTTGTGTCAAAGTACTCCAGCAGTGGGGTTGATTCTTCTGGAGCCGATTCTCTCAGGTAGGTCATCCCTTCAGACACTTCATGTAGTGGGAGAAAGTGCAATTCTGAGCAGGCATCAATCAGAAAGGTTCTCTTGATTTACTTGCTAAACTGTAGATCAATCACCTGAGCAGTGCAATTCTGAGCAGGTATCAATCAGAAAGATTCTCTTGATTTACTTGCTAAACTGTAGATCAATCACCTGAGCAGTGCAATTCTGAGCAGGCATCAATCAGAAAGGTTCTCTTGATTTACTTGCTAAACTGTAGATCAATCACCTGAGCAGTGCAATTCTGAGCAGGTATCTATTAAATAGCTTCCCTTTGGGGTGTTACCTTTTTATTGAGGCAGTGAACAAAAAGTCCATGGGTTTCAAAGGGTTTTAAAATGAAAAGCAACTTAATTTAAAATTTACTGCACAAAAAGACCAGGAAAGGGTTTAAAGATGAAATAGCAACTTGACAAAGGTTAAGTTTGCTGATATAAGTGGAGAATGATAATATTCCATTAAATGTGTAAAAATGAGATGTTTGATGATTGATAATCACAAAAAGGGAAACAGTCTGCCTGTTTCCTCAACTTGATCAAAGAAAATTGTGCAGACACTGCTTTCCTTAAACCATAAAAGGTTTGCTTTCACAGCTCTCCTTTCAAGTCACTTAGTGATATAGATTTTCCCTTTTTGGACACAAGGACATTAAAAGATGTTCTTATTATATAAATCTCCTAAAAATATAGATTTGGCCGAAACGTCCACCCTTAAAAATGGCCTGGCCGAAACGTCCGTGGCCGAAACGTCCTAGTCCGAAACGTCCGTGGCCGAAACGTCCGTCCACCATGTTAAAGAGGGGCAATTACAATACACTTTACAAAAATAGGGAGGGAAGTAAATATTGTAATGATTAAAAACAGTTTTTTTTGCATCTAATTTATACAAGTCTCTCAAATGACATGTCTGGAAATCTAAATTCCTTAGATGAAAAACAAATTAAAAGTGACAATAGTGTTGCAAAAATAGAAGGGGGGGCTTTTGATCATCATGTAATTGTTTGATGTAATTTTTTTATCTAACTTATAGAAGTCTCTCAAATGACATTTTTGGAAATGTAGCATTCATTAAATGAAAAAAAAATAAAAGTGTCAATAGCGTTTAAAAAATATAAGAGGGGCTTTTGCCCGGTGCGTGGAAAAAAGGGGCCCAGGAAAAAAGGGACCTAGAAAAAAGGGGCCCAAGAAAAAAGGGGCAGACAGTTTGCCCTACCCCTCTGAAAATGAGGGGGGCTTTTGCCCTCCTCCCTCATATTTAAGGGGGGGCTTGTGTTCTACCTTTTAAAAAAAAGGGGGGGGGGGGTTGTGTCAGGGGGGGCTTTTGTCTGTTACCCGTTATTAATTCCTTACAAATTCCTCACTCCTTTACTAAAGCTATTTAAGCTAGGCAAGAGTATCTTGACAGCCCTGTCATTTTTTCCAGAGTACAACCAGAGTATAATTTTTTTTCTATTGTCATTATAAGTTATAACTATCACTATGCTGTTTGCACTCTAGACACTATGCATGCTTATTAATCCTCCCATAGTTACTAATGTGAGGCTTTGTTAATCCCCTCACAATAAGTGATGAGGCATTGGTCACAGAAGACATAGTGAGGTTGCAGTTGACAGGAACTCATTTTTCTTAGAGATTTTATACTTTGCCATTCACTGAATGACAGGTGATGAACATTTGTAAGTGCATCACAAATTTATGGTTGTATTTCAGTGAAATGTACCTGTAAATATAAATGTGATTTCATTCCTTTTTTTTTTTTTTTTTTTTTTTGTATTAATTCTTGCCCTTGCCAATTTGGAGTACACAGTCATTTCTTAAACTTTACACACAAACAAATCTTGTGAGTGTAATTTTTGTCACTAACAAAATACTGAAAATTTAAACACTTACAGGTATATTGGAACAACATTTCATTTAGAATAGGCCATGATATATTTTATATGGTATGACTTTATTTTCTGTTTTTTTCTCAGTTGACCTGTATTGACCACATGAAGTTCAAATGCAACAAAAGCTATAAATCCAGTCCCTGTAAGCAATAGAATTTTCTGATATAACAACAATCAGTGATTTAAAATAGGCAAACTATAGCTACTCAACAGTATGCTATGTTCTTATACCATTTTTATTTCAACTGACCAGTACTGACCAGATCATTTTCCAACATGACCAATTCCAAAAAATTCAATCTCTGTCACCAATAGAATTGTGTAAATTGAAACAGGTATTGGTATATTATAACCACAATCAATCAAGTTTAAAATGGAACAAATACTCAGCAGTATACTTTTTCTTATTTGATTTTATTTCATTATTTTTGTCACCCCCCTTATCAAGAAAGCATAACTTCCTAATGATGACTTAAAGAGCTATCGTCTGGTATCAGGACCATGTTTTATGTCAAAATTGGTCAAGCGGGTTGTTGTCAAACAGCTTATGCAACACAATTGTAACAATCTGGACAATCCTCATTAATCAGCATATAAAACTGGTCACTCCACTGAAACTGCCCTACTGCATATTAAAAATGAGATCCATATCTCGATGTCATGTGGCGAGCCTACGGCACTTGTCTTACTTGATCTGTTGGCCGTCTTCGATACAATTGACAATGATAGTCTTCTAAAATATCTTAAGTCATGGATTGTTGTGTGTAGCACAACACTGAAGTGGCTCTCCTATCTCGGCCACTGATTCCAAGCAATTAATATTGGGTCAACCCTCTCAGAATTGCATGAGCTGCTGCCACCTCAGCCTTTGATAAATTGAATTCTTGTCTTCAGGTTGTTCAGGAATGGATATTGTCAAGTATGCTTAAATTAAACCCTGAAAAAACAGAGTTCATCATATTTGGATCTCATGCTCAGCTAAAGAAATTAGATTCCTACCTTTGGTAAACTCTTGCATCCATTAGGTGTTATAAAGAACCTTGGTGTCTGGTTTGATGCTAATTTTTCCTTTGCTGATCATGTTTGCAATATTTGTAAGATTGGTTTCATTCAAATGCGTGATCTCAGGTGGTTCAGACAGTACCGGAAGGATAAGGCTGCTGTCCTGACGCCAAATGCCCTGGTGAGCAGTCGTCTGGACTACTGCAACTCTCTTTTCAGACTTGGGAGGATTGTCACAAATTGCAATAGATACTCACGAGCTACTCATATTCACAAAAAACTCCATTGGTTGCCAGTTGAATTTCAATGTATTTTCAAAACTGCCACTTTGGTTTATAATTTTCTTCACAGTGGTCACCCAAACTATTTCAGCCCTCATCTGTCTATTCGTTGTGGAAGATATGGCACAAGATACAACCGCACAGATAAAAGGTTCCTGGAGGTGCCTCAATACTACCCATCTGTACACCAATCCAAAAAACACTTCAGTCACAGTTTTTCTTTTGATGCTCCCACACTTTGGTATGCTCTGCCTGATGATGTTCATTCTGCTACAACTCTTGCCGGTTTCAGGAAAAAAAAAACTAAAATCTTATCTCTTTGATAAGGCTTTACCACCTCAGCAAGTAAACTTCCCGGCGTTTCTGTGGTGTTGACCTGGCTATGTCTATGGAATGATGATTATTGAATTGGACTTGGTGTTGCACCTTAGAGTCTGCCTTTGCAGAGATCAAGCGCTATAAAACTTTAGAATAGAAGTGAAGCCCATGAAACATGGCAGTTCTGCTCCAAGAAATAGCTAAAAAAGTCTTACAATCCACAAAACTTAAACATGGGATAAAAGTTTATTTCTTCACATTCAGGGTAAGTTTCCGATATTTTAAGTTTTCTCATAATTACATCTGCTCACAATTAAGTAGGGATGGGTCGGTATGAAAAATATGTACATCGGGAGGTCGCCAATGCAAAACCGTACCGATTCCGGGATTCCGCGTTTTATTACACCCCAAACAAACATGAACGTTTCCTCTTCACAACATCACAATGAAAGTGATTAAATGCATGAAATACGAGATAAAAGCTTATAATTTCTTCAGATTTCTTGTTTGTTCCCAATATTTTATGTTTTCCTTCAGTTATATAAGCTGACAAGCGAAATTTAGGTTATAAATTGTCGTAACCTAAACATGGCGGTTCTGCTCAACGTAATCGATAGTGCTGTATAAAGTCTGCAAATGCATGAAAATTGGGGAGAAAAGCTTATAATTTCTTCAGATTTTGGGTATGTTTCTAATATTTGAACCTTTCCTTCCATTATATGTGCTGACAAGCGAAGTGGCAGTTGTAAAATCTCATCACGGTATTTCAGTAAAATGCTCTCGATACCGAGATACCGGACCTACCGACCCATCCCTACAATTAAGATAGCATGAGTGAAGAATCATCAAGGTATTTTATTAAAATGGTCTCAATACCTTGATACCAGTGGTACCAACACATCCTTAATCTTTTATTGGGGTTGTTAGTCTTACAAGCAATAAACCCACACTGCTTAACCAGTGAAGTTCATCACCCCAATGAAGTTCGTCACATATACAACCAAAATAAAAGTCCTTTACTATGAACTTTCATCATATAATCATAGCTTGCTGTCAAAGGCAGCTATTACATTTATTTAAATGTAAATATTGTTTGCCTCAAGCGTTTCAACAGCAGATGACAAACCTCACTGGGGTGTCAAATTTCTAGGGGTGTTGCGGTAGTACCGGTATCGTCGGTACGGTAAATAAATTACTGCAAACCGTCATAAAGTTCAGCTAACAGTTTTCCGCTTACACTTGAATATAAAGAAATTTTACTAACCTTACATACAAAATAAATGTCATAATCCACTTTTATTTGCTTTTTACTGTAAAACAACAGCCATAATGAGCGATAATTCACAGATACCATATATTTCGTCTTTTAGCCAATCAGAATCGAGGACACATCTGTGTTATGTTAGAATTCCTGTTTTACAGTATGGAAACTATTTGGTTCTCATGTTTTCTTAAATAAGAGACGGTTAACCGGTAACCGACTGGGAAGTACTAGACGTGAAACCGGAAGGAAAAAATCGCTACCGCAACACCCCTACAAATTTCATTGGCTGACCAGTAGCTCCCTACACTATTAATAGTTGGATTTTAAATTTGAGTCGCAGGCTTCAATTTATTAAAACCAACAAAGGCTTATTTTGTGGACATATTGGATAACCATGATCTCTAACAAAGAAATGTAAGGTGGGCTTTCACTGGCAATCAATCCTTCACTGAAAGAATGCCAATACATGTTGTACATCAGTCAATAAATTAGTGTACCTTCAGATGATAAAGCAGGCAACTCCATGCACTCTGCAACATGCCATCCTGGCGACTGTAATAGCAAAATACTAAATGGCATTTGATATACAGGACAATAACCCTCATGTTGATTTTGCTTCTTTACAGCTGTGATCTTATTGGATTTCCTATAGTTACTTGAATTTGTTTCTGTTTGTATATTTAGTGCACTACTTGACAAGCTACTTTGTTCCGACTTCTTGTTTTTGGTCGTGCTGGATCTCCTGCTGGATTTTGTTGTTGCCTTCCTGGAATCCCGAGAGGCATGGGCGATATTAGGGCTAATTTTGACAGTAGCCACTGTTCTTTTCTTTCGTCCTCGTTTGAGTGACTTGTAGTCCCATACTTCACCCTCATCTGTTACATCTGGTTTCATTGTCAACAAATACTTTGAAATGCAAAACTTGTTAACTGGACAAAAACTTAGCCAAATGTACGAAAAAACATAACTACCGTATTTTTGGTACATAGTAAAAGCACGTTAATTAATTTCTTCGTTAGATAGCAACAGCATAGAAATCGTAAACTTTTTTATACGATTTCTATGAGCAACAGTACATAATTTACATTATTCCAAAATAAGGGATGACTAAAGTACACTAGCGATTCTACACTAATTAGTTGATACAAAGTGGGTGTAGAGAGTGCAGTCTGAAAATCCAACTTAACTCAGTTTATTTCTGCCTGGCACTGCTGAGGTTGTCAAACTCTGTTGTACATTACTTAACCACTGAGAACCTCAAGTGTTTGTGCCAGTACCCGCCTGCTAAGAATTGACTAGATACTGGTGTATTTCTTAATAGAGCCTAGATGTTCATACATTCTTTATGTGAATGGTCATGTTAGGTTTTCTGGACAGTTAACTGAGTGTCTCAAGGGTGTCCTTTATCCAAAAGTGTGTGGGTGTCACAGCCACTTGTAGCATTGGAGGCAACACTGATTCTAGTGATAGCATCGAGGAAGTCAATCTGACTCATAGTATGTTGGGAATGAACACTCAAATTAAAACAAGACTAAGACTACTTCTTCTGAGTCAGAGTATATGTATGCCTTATATAATTAATTTTACTTCCAATAATTGTATTTTGACTGTCTTTAACTAATGGACAATCTCATAAGAGGCTAATGTTAAAATTTACTGAAGAGGTATATATTCCATATGCGCCTGAAAGATGACACAGAAACCACTGATTGTATGTCCCCATGAAGCTCATTCAACTAAGTTGGACCTAATTAATCTATATCTACTGCTTCGCAGTACAATATCTTCCATATAATGGGAAACTCAGTGAGCTGAGTTAACAAAAATATTGATCATCAGATAAGTCAAGGGGTGGTTATGGTTGGTAGTTCAGAGCTATGGGTGCGACCAAAGTGAAGAAAACTAAGTGGGGAAACTATAGACTTAAAGACATGACATGAGTTTTCAAATGTCTCCTGAAAAAAGTGACTGAGGGTCTTTTCTTATTTGGGAGGGGAAAGAGTTCCAAAGGGCAGGTGCGTATATATAATAACAGAATGAATTTGAAAAATGTTTGTGTGATTTGTGAACTCTGCAATCAAAGGTGGGGATATAGGAACTTAAGTTTATTCTGTGTCTGGTATTTCTAAAAGAGGTGTAGGGGTGAATTAATTCACCTAGGTAGGCTGGTTGGACATGTTTTAGAATTTTGTATGTAATAAGTCCTATTTTAAATTGTACCCTATACTTGACTGGGAGCCAATGAAGGTTTTTCAATTGGGGAGTGATTTGGGAAAACTTAGAGTAATGAGTGACAATCCTTCAGACTGAGTTTTGGATGTGCTGCAATCCTCTTAACTCAAAATCAGTGAATGATGCAAACAGTAAATAGCAGTAGTCCAATCTGGTGCTCACCAAAGCATTTGGCAGAAGGAGTGATGTTTTAAGTTCCAAGAGGGGACAAATTCTGTAAAGGTCTCTTGCATGAATTCTGGTGAACTTTATGACTTGTGAGAGTTAGAGAGAGTTAGATTAGAATCAAACACCACTTCAAGGTTGTTGACATTTTGTGCTGGTGAAACCTGAATGCCCAGAATATCGATTGGAATTTGCATGTGGAAGGATTTGTTTGCAATTGTTTTTGGAGCCTATCCAGATAAATTCAGTTTATTCAAGGTTTAATTTTTATTTATTAGTGAATATGAAATTTTTAATATCATTGAGGCAATTCCTGAGTGTTTGTATAGAGTGAGAGAAATAAGCTGGTGAGAGTGTTCTGTATAAGTGGGTATCATTGGCATAGAAATGGTACTAAATATTACTGAATGATTGAGCTGATTGGATTTGTATAAAGAGAAAACAGTATTGGGACCAGAACCCTGGGGCACACCAAACTGGAGCTCAGCAGGATATGACGGAATACTACCTACCTTGATTGAGTGCATGCGTCTTTCCTGACAGGTATGAATTGAACCAGCTAATTGCCAGTTCACTGATTCCATAGAATGTGTGGAACCCGTCAAGGAGAATAGTGTGGTCTATATGCTATGAAAAGGGGTAGAGATATCCCGAAGGGTGAGGGCTGTGACAGACCCTTTAGCTATATTGAAGAGAAGTTTGTTTTGAATATTTAGGAGGGCATTTTCCAGTGGAATTATGTTTTGTATGAGCTGATTTAAAACCGGTCATAAGGCTAGCTTTGTTAAGGTGGGTTTAAAGCTGGACACCTACTACCTTTTCAAGAATCTTAGAAATGAAATCGAGGTTGGAAACCGGCCTATATTTTGAATACTTCCTTGTCTAAGGATGATTTTTTAAGAATTAAGAGGCTTGTTCAAATTACACATTGATTATTGAAGTGATCGGGGTAATGAGGATGTCCAGATAATCCAGGAAAAAACAAGTGGGCCAAGGGAGCATGATTTACTTGAAGAGTTTGTAATGATTTTGGCAACTTGTCAGTGGACAGTGGAGAAAGTGGAAAAGGAAGGAAGGAACACTTATAAAGCACCGAAATTGATGTAAACATCCTCTAAGGTGCTGATGTCCAAAGAGGGATAGTCCAGTTCCAAAAAGAGGTCCATTTCCATATTAGTGTCCGATAGGGGAGATAGGCTATGGTGGAGGATAGGATAATCTGAAAAGATATGTTTGTGGAGTGAAAGACACAGAGAAAGTTGAGTGATTTCTAATTTTTTGTGAAAAACTCAAAAAAAATCTATCGGCCAGAAGTTGAGGGGGTCTAAGATGGGAGCAACCTGGCTGGTAATCTATGTAACACATCTCCTAGGACTCACCATAATTTTTGTGGGTTGTGATGATTTTCTTAAATTTTTGGTCCAAGCAATTCTGATTTAGCTCTCATGCAGGCTCTCTTGTACTAATTAAATTTCTACAGGTATTGTGATTTGTTGAAGAAGGATTTATTTCTGTGCCAAATGTGGTCATACAAAAGCTTGATCTCTTTGACCATAATTATGCTTCCATTTACCCATCCTGGGATGTACTGAGCCTTAACATGTTTGGTGTAAGGTGGAGCATGTTTGTTAATCAGGCTTGACAAGGTTAGTGATATTGGATGTACAAAGCATCCTTATGAGGATTGGTGAGGATTTCAGAAGCAAGAAGATCTGTTTTCATTTTTTTACTAATACTTTCAAAGTTAACTATAACACTTCGACATGTGCCCAACAGAGATAAAATATTAGACGTATTTCACAACCATAACCCGTTGAATCTAGATTCTTCAGATCAACAGATTCACTTGTGATATGACTTGAATCTTAATCCGGATTATGAATCTGTTGTTCTACCTCGAGAGGTAGATCAACAGATTCAGATTCATTGGATTACCCATAATTCTTTGTAAAATAATGGCAGCAAAATGTGGCAGGAAATTTTAACATTTGGAAAATTTTTATTATTCTGTAATATGATAATGTTATATTAATATGTATTAATATATGTTAACATACGATATTTATGTTGGTTGATATTATTTTTTTGATTTGGGATTCAGGTATAGATAAAATTTTATTTCACGATTTTAAGCTAATCCAAAGAATCCATATCTGAATATCTGGATTGCACAGATTACGCAGATTTTTGTTTGTGGAATACGCCTATTCACTTTGCCGATTACCTACGTTATTGGTATTTCCTACCAAGAAAGACAATTTTAGTTTGTCGTAAAGAGTTTGCTTTAAGTTTTCTAAAATAATAGCCCTCCAAACCAGTAAAGATGGTACTAGAGAGTACTATGGTGTGGTTAGTATCGTATCTACTGTTATAAAGCTTTTGATGATATGGTGGAATGATTTTATTGAAGAAAAAGGAATATGAGACAACAATGCCATATTATCGCCAACGTGAATCAGCAGGCACCGCACTTAAATTTCAGAAACTGGCCCCTTATGACAGTTCGACCAACCACCCACCCCCGTTTATGACAGATGACTCGCCCCCTCGTCCTTTGACAAGTCTCAAACTGTATTAGATTTAAACTCTATATATGGTCTTTGTGGCGATTTTGAGATCTGTACAGATCAGCCAAGTTTGTCGCCTACCCAAGTTTGACACTTGGATTTTTTGACATTATTAAAACCTCTCCACAATTATCTTTCATTGTAGAGGAGTACATTATCATTATTAGCATTTATTGCACTTGTTTTGGGATAAATATTGCATATTCTAAACAAGTTTTAAGGTGGGTGACAAACTTGGGTAGGTGATGAATTTGGGTAGCTGAGCAGTACTCAGTAGCTTAAATTTTAGGGTCACCTTAAAGTCTCTAAAAATATGCAAAGGGGCCCAGTGAGTTTACAAATTTTTTGACACTTTTTAAGCTATGTAGCTGTCAAACAATGTTGCTAATTTACCCACAATCTCAGCTGGGAATATATTAATGTGTTTGTTTTAGTGGTGGTAGACCAATTCACGCCCATATACCTATTCACGCCCACCCTAAATTTTCTTAAAGACTTATTATTTTTCATAGAAAAGATGTTGACCACAACATAGGTAATTATCAAATTGATCATATACATTGGTAATTTATTGTGTAATTGTGACTGTTTTGGAGAAATTTTGGGGTGGGCGTGAATAGGTACACAGGCGTGAACTGGTCCACCACCACTACATATGCTAAAAATTAAGGCTTTAAGTAGGGATGCGAACGGGTACTCGAGTCTCGAATAACGGGTCCATTTATGTCAACTGTCGAGTGTGATTTATTGCACTCGAGGCTCTAACGTAATTACATCAGTAAAAACCATAACATATTTTGTCCTAAACACAACAATATATCCATATATTATTCTTTTCAGGTACTATGAATTTGTTAAATAAACTTTACAAACCATTTTTCTTTGTTTTTTCTATCTCCAAGTACTGAATTTGTGACGTAGTACTGACAATAGTATTACGTAGTACTGTAAATCTACGTAATTTTGCCCCTGGCGTCTACTAAGAGTTGTTAATAATATCTGGTGATTAAAATGGCTGAGAATAAAAAAAGAGTGTTGTTTGGCAATATTTTGAATTAAATAGTGAAAGGAATAAAACAACCTGTCAGTTATGTCATGCTACACTGGCGTATTCAGGTATTTATTTTATTTATCAATAAATATGAAGAGTAGTGGTGGGATCGCCAGCTTAAATGAAAGATCGAGCATCACTTGTTAGAAGCGAGTTGAACTCGAGTCAAACTCGAGTAATTTTCGGGATAAAGTATTTCGTTTGTTAGCGAAAATATTTTACATAACCGTACATGAGGCAAAACTTTGAACTGGAAATGATCTTTCGCGATATAATTTAAGTTAAATCTTCATTGATTTAAGCAAGAATAAAGTAAAAATACAATATATTTTTGAAAATTTCAGATATTTCTATTATTTTGGTGAAGTGTCAGCCTTAGATGGTGAAAATATATACGTTTTCAAAAACTCGAGTTTGACTTGCGCAAATCGATGCGACCCCCAATTATCGCCCATCGAGTTGTAACTCGAGTTTCCATCAACTCGTCCCAGCACTAATGAAGAGATTACATTTTAAAATTTAATTTCGATTTTTGATCAGAATTTAGTCAACTGTGACTAATTTAAGTATTAGAAGCCCCCTTTTTATTATCTTTAAGGTTCCACAACTTCTACAATGAGGACTCACCTCAGCCACGGGCATCCCAGTGTCAGTTTGCAGTCACCCACATCTTCATCCCAGCCAAAGCAAACTACACTTACCTTTGTGAAAGAAAATGATATGCCGCAGCAAAAAGTAGAGGAACTTACCCGAAAGTTAGCACTCATGTGCGCATTGGATCTAAAACCTATCAGTATGGTAGAGGGGCTGGGTTTTAGATATTTTCTACATTCCCTGAATCCTCAATATAAGGTACCATGCAGGAAAACTGTAAGCAAGTACTTACAGAAGCTCTATGAGGAAGAAAAAGCCGATTTAATTTCAACAATCACAGGCCTAGATGTTTCCATAACCAGCGACCTGTGGACAAGCACTGCCCAGCAAGGTTACATAGGCATCACAGCCCACTACATATCATCTGACTGGATTCTGAGCTCCAAAGTGTTGGGAACAAGGCTGGTGGTGGAACGACACACTGGAACTAATATTGCCTCTGAAATTCTCAAGATTAAAACAGAGTTCCAGCTTAGCAGCTGTGTAGCCCTAGTGACTGACAATGCAGCCAATATGCTGACTGCATCCAGAGAGCTCAATTTGGCCCATGTCAACTGTTTTGCTCACACCCTTCAGCTGGCTATTGAAGACGGCCTAAAACTCCCCCAAATTTTAAGGGTTCTAGGTGCAGCCAGAAAGTTGGGTACCCATTTTAGTCACTCCCTTTTGGCCACAAATGCCCTCCTTTGTAAGCAAGGTGATAGTAAGCTCAAGTTGGTACAAGATGTTCCAACTCGTTGGAACAGCTCCTATGACATGATGGCCAGACTCCTTAAGTTGAGAGTAGCAGTTTATGGAGTTATTTTTGATGAATCGGTAACCAGCCCCAATGATCGAGTAAAACTTGACATTAGAGATGACTTTTGGAAGGTTATGGAGGATATAGTGCCCGTTTTAGACCCCTTGGCTGATATTACAGAGGTGTTAGGCAAAGAGGATCAGCCCACAGGCAGTGGTGTACATGTCATTTTGTACAGTATTTTCAAAGATGTTTTGAACTTTGTTGACCATGATAGTAATGTTGTTAGAAATATGAAACTTAGGATCAAAGAAGGGTTACAGAAGCGCTTCAAGGTAAGTGACCAAGGGCAGCCAATGGATGCGGTTCTTGGGTCCCCATTGCTCATAGCCTCTCTTTTGGACCCAAGGTACAAGACACTAGTGGGCAGGGACATTGTTCCAGAAGGTAAGATTGAGATTTTATATTTAGTGGTTACTGATTCAATGGGAGAGTTGAATAACCCTACTGCGACTCAAGAAGATTCAAATTCTGGAGCTGCTGTACCCCCCAAAAAATCAAAACTTTGGGAAATTTTGGGTGGGGAGGTAAGTTCCAATTATAATCAGCAGAGCCAACGAGATGAGTTATTGGATTACATTAGGGAACCTGTGACCATCAGTGATCCATTGATGTGGTGGAAGAGGAATGAATTCAAATTTCCTAGGTTGGGTCAGTTAGCCAAAAAATATTTGGCAGTCCCTGCCACCGCTGTACCTTCTGAAAGGACATTTTTTACTGCTGGATTGACTGTTACAAAACTTAGGGCAAATTTGGATGCAGGGTCAGTTGATCAAATTGTGTTTTTAAACAAAAATTCTAAGTCCACTCTTTACAGTCATGTCAAATCAGTTGTGGGTGAGGTGAAAGGTGAAGTTAAGGTTGAACCTCAAGCTGAGTCTGAGATTTCCAGCACAGTATCAGTTACAGAACAAATCCAAGGTCATACAGTCAAGTCTGAGATAGAGTAGGGAAATACAAGTGTGAAATTTCAAATTTGTATTTTAAGTAAGGTTTTTAGCAAGTTGGTATGTTGAATACTGTTACTGGACATTCAATGATGAACATGTTAAATATTGCATTCAGAATGTGTTTTGTCTTAGTGTTAGGGTTTCTTTTTAAAGCATGGACTGCTTATAGTTAAGATCAACAGTTTCATTTCTTGGACTTTACTGCTATTGCATGGACTTTTCATGAAAATTGCTATGATTTCGATTTTATCATTTTTCTGTATTTTTTTCTGTTTGAAAATGGAATAAAATCAATAAATATAGTTAAGATTGGTAAGTTGATGGACTGTCAGGACTGTCAGTGATAGACATTTAATACAGAATGTTTTTGTCCAAGTATAATAATTTACCTTTACAAGGTAATTATGTATAATATATGGAGGTTATCTTGGCATAATAATCCTGAAAAGTAAAAAAATAAAACGGAAAAGCAACCACAATGTTTCCTCTCTTTATTCAAATAATCTGACAAACATTTCATACATACCTTAAAAAGGCAAATTTTATGGTGATTACTGTAATCTCACATCAGGTGCGAACAGGTATCTCAACTTCCTGTTTGGAAATACTTATGTTGTACAAGCAGTACTGCATGATAGTGTGGATATTGAAACATTAAATGGATAGAAACATATTTTAAACTTATTTTTAGAAGGTAAATATACAATTTGAACTTTTGTAATTGATTTATTACTTTTACCGGCTCTAACGTAAATCCCTATAGAGCACTCGAGTGGGAGTTGGTTGTCGACGCATTTGTACTCGAGCCCATTATGAAGTACCCGTCACACCCCTAGCTTTAAGTATACTTTTAACTTGTGTATTAGGCCAATAAATGCTCCAGTATTTTATATTTTTAAAACCATCCATTTCAAGGGCTAAGCGAAAAAAAAGTTGTAAATTTGAAACTACATTCGAGCAATGCTGTTACTTCTGCGAAATCGTGTGAGTCCATTTGTTTGTGTTGTTAATCACTAGTGGTGGGATCGGCAGCTTAAATGGTAGATCGAGTATCACTTGTTAGTAGCGAGTTGAACTCGAGTTAAACTCGAGTAATTTTCGGGATAAAGTATTTCGTTTGTTAGCCATTAATATGGCGAAAATATTTTACATGACCGTACATGAGGCAAAATTTGGACCTGGAAATGGGCTTTCGCGATATAATTTAAATGAAATCTTCATTGATTTAAGCCAGAATAAAGTAAAAATACAATATATTTTTGAAAATTTCAGATATTTCTATTGTTTTGGTTAAGTGTCAGCCTTAGATGGTGATAATATTGACGTTTTCAAAAACTCGAGTTTCAATAGCGCAGATCGATGTGTCCCCCAATTATCGCCCATCGAGTTGCAACTCGAGTTTCCGTCAACTCGTGCCAGCACTATTAATCACATTCGGGCATACAGTATATCATTTTGGTAGAAACAATGAAATCCGAAAAAAAATGGCTGTCATTATTTTAGGCTTTCTAATGACGAATACTTCATCAAAACAAAAATGTACAAACTTGGTGAAATATGTCACATTTTTGCTTAAAACTGGGTAAAAATAATGTTTACTCACTTTATATTATCTCGCAAAATCAATTTCCATTTGTTAATTATTGCTCATGTACACTTGCATTTAATTTTCACCATATCTCTGATATGCATATGAAAAACGGGATTTTGTTTGTTTCAAAGCCCCAGTAACTGGTGTAGCACCAGACAATGTGTCCGCCACACAAAATATGGCAAGAGGGGCTGCCACAAAATGTGTGGGGATACAAAATATTGCAATGGGGCTGGCACATTTTGTATCGCCTGCCATATTCTGTGTCCCCTTTGCCATATTTTGTATCCCCTGGTATTTTATGAGCTGATCATTAGAATTTCCCTCTGTGGTTAATGGTTATGCAATTAATAGCCCAATGTTTTTTAATATAAATGCATTTTTTGTTTTTAAACCCTTTTAAAGGGGTAAGTTTTCATCGCTTGACGAAAATGTTATTAAATTTCATTCTTGGCTTATTGTATCCCCGGACGAAAGTCTGGGATACTTAGGATTCAGTGCGGTCATGCTGCCGCAGAGATTTCCTTTTGGACGCGATAACTTTAAAAATATCTTAGTTTGACTTTTCAAATTTGGTATGTGGGTATATATGGGCAATGCCACGAACGCTGTTAATTTGTGACCTTGACCTTCAATTTCAAGGTCACTGGTGGCTAGTGATAAAGACGGCAAACCGGATAGTTGGTTTCTATTCGATTTATAAAAGAGCAAACGAAATCCGGTGATAAATTCCAATAACCGGTTCCCGAAATGTCACATATTTCACATCAAAACGTATAAAATATTGCACAGAAACGTTTAAAAATATTAACTTCTGTAATATTTTGCCAATATACACTGAAATAATATCCAAAACGTCTGTTTTATCATCAAATAAACCACATTTTAGTTGAAATTATTGTTCATGTACACGCAGAGAAAGTTTTACAGCTTGACTACAGCTTGGTGTATACTAATTCGAACGAATCCGGTTTCCGCCGAATTTTTGTTTTCGGGACCCGGTTTCCATATTTACATTCGATCGTAACACTACTGGTGGCCTCTTAATGGTCAGATTTTGGCCATTTTTTCACATTTTGGCCCAGTTCTCCTATACAGAAAGTTAGATCATCCTATGGGTGGTATATATAATACATATATATGTCCTCTGTAAGCATGCAGAAATTTGACCTTGAAGCTCTTCATTGAAGGTCATCCACAGACCGCCAAAGTACCTCACCGAGGCCATTTTTGGCCTTTTTGAAGATATTTTCACACTTAATGCTGACTATATTGCATGGAAACTATTGAAAATGGCTTTGGAGGTTGATTACATCATGGAGTACCAACATTCAATTTGTTTACCTTGGCTGTTGTTTTCAAGGTCACCTTAGGCCTGCTAAAATGACTCAAAGTGGTACCTTTTACTGCATATTTATGCCTATATAAGACTGTGAGGCCATTGGATACTTTGGTTTAGCGTTCGCTACGCCGCTGCGCATAGAGAGATTTTCGGTGTTAACGCTCTCAGAGGAAAACTACACTAGCTAGGATCACCAAACTTGCAGGATATCTACATTGGGGGTAAGCTTCTCTGGGACTGAAATTAGCCTCATTCTGGAAAAAACAAGATGGCCGCCGCAGGCATTTCTTTGAACATTATCTACATTTTTCTACTGGCTGTTTCTCATGGGTAGAAGCTTGAATCTCTTCATACATGTCCTCTGCAACCTTGCAGACATGTCCTCTACAACCCTGCAGAGATTTGACCTTGAAGCCCTTAATTCAAAATCATCCACGGAGTGGCAAAGTAACCCACATAGCGGACGGAGTGCCAAAGTAACCCACATAGCGGACTTTAAAAATGCCTATAACACACTTATTATTGGTCCTAGAGGTTTGGGATTGTAAACCAACCTATAGGAAATCATGTGAAATCTTCTGATGTTGTCAGATTTGACCCCTGACCCCTCCTTCAAGGTCAAACGAGGATAGCCAAACTTAAAAGTGTTTTAACTCACTTATTATTGGTCCTAGAGGTTTGGGATGGTAAACCAATTCTGGTGTGGTCGGATTTGACCTTGGGCCCCGCCTTATAATACATATATATGTCCTCTGTAAGCATGCAGAAATTTGACCTTGAAGCTCTTCATTGAAGGTCATCCACAAACCGCCAAAGTACCTCACTGAGGCCATTTTTTGCCTTTTTGGAGATATTTTCACACTTAATTCACTAAAAGCATGAAAACATAATACTCTGTATGTCACGCTTCAACCATGTCCCGTCTGGGGATACACTGCGTTGAGACTAGAGCTGAAAGGGTTATTCACATTATTCGTTTTCCGGTCCACATTTTCCGGATTCGACTTTCATCATAAGCAAACAAATATTCGGTATGAATATGGAAATTAGGCGTGGTATATGACTATATGTAAATATTGCAAATAACACTAATTTTTTCTAATGTTTTACTAAAAGTGAACTTACTTGTTTTTCTTCCAGTGGTTGACTGAAAACCTAAATGTCCGTGATTTTACCTAAATTTTGGAACACACTAAAACTATATAACGAATTTCCAGAAAATATCGGAAAATACGTAACGAATATTCGACCGCAATTTTGGTCTCCTCTTTCAGCTCTAGTTGAGACGCAATGTCTAGTTATTGGTTGTACTTTTACCTATTTGTGCTACCTCCATTAACAGCTATACTTTCATAAATAGATAAATTAATAAATCTTAAAGCGTCACAAAGTTTATAAATTATTGTTGTCATCTTGCCATTGAATTGTCTTATTTTGATATTTTGTCTTTACTTAGTCTTCTGTTTCTTTGGCGTTGTATCTCCTTCATCTTTATGTAACTTACACTGTCTGTTCTAAAAGACTCCTTATGCTTCAACTTTTTTATCTCTTCTGTATCTCGTGTTGTCTAATGCTATTTTCCCAGTCTGTAGGGTACAGACATTGCTGATATTTTTGTAACCTAAAATTCAAGTTTGTTTTGTAGCGTGGACAACAGTGATTTCATGAGAAATGGGGATTTTGTGCCAACAAGGTTACAGGCCCAACAAGATGCTGTGAATGTGATATGTCATTCAAAAACAAGAGCCAATCCAGAAAACAATGTGGGTCTATTGACATTAGCCAAGTAAGTATTTTACAAGCTGTCTGTCTAAAAACATATGCTGAGCTTTTATAAAGGAAATTCAGTATTTGTTTAAATTGTTTCATATTTTATTGTATATAAACTCTTTGATACAAATTTGTATATATTTTTTTTCTTTTCTCAACTCTCATGAAATATACCCTGCATTGGAAGGCCTAAATTCAGTGATCTTACACCCCATTGTTTCAGTTTCTATGGGATTAACTCAGAAAGAAGCTTTACTGCACATCTGCGAAGAATTTATAACAGGCCAATAAAAAAAGGTCCGTATGCTAATAAGGTTGTGCATAATCTCCCAGAGTAGATCACTTCCTAAATTGACAATCTGTAATAGAATAATTTTATTATTTTGATCTTTAGAGCTTTCATATGACTATAAATGAGCAGTGGATCCCCTAAAATGTAATTACTACTGGTTTATGTAACGCATGAAGATTTGACGGAATGAGTTTTAAATTAAAAGGACATTAACGGACAAATTTTAGATATTTTATATTCAGAGATATGAACACAAATGTATGGCATTTAGTATAGGAAATTGGTATTGGAAAATCTTCCATACCTGATATCAAATATACAAAAAAGTAAAATCACAGTTTGCTGTTAATTGTGAAGGTAGCAGTCATGATGGCACACAATTTAGCCTTGCTTTGATGAGACTCGAATATGTTTTAAACATCTAAACACGGGAAAAGTTATATCACTTGTAGATCCCAGCATATAATCTGGATGATCCCAATCATATTCCACAACTGGTTCACAACTAAATTTGTCCCCAAGGTGAAGGAGCATCTGTTGAGCTTTAATCTTCCTCTGAGGGCAATTTTCCTGATAAACTAGCCAGCCCATCCCTCTGATCTGGAGGTAAAACCAGCAGATAGTTCCATAATTGTTGCCTTCTGCCAGTCAACACCACCTCACACCTGTAGCCTATGGTCCAGGGCCTGTTAGAGGTGATGAAAAATCACTACAGGCACCCGTTAATGCAAACCATTCTGGCTGATGAGGGTCAACTGTTGGCTGTCAAGCATGTGTCAGGTATCAAGTATACATGTGCTTAATCTCCAAACTAGCAGATTCTAAGGCACACCATTCAAATCGTAATGCACAAATCAGAAAGTCATGACATGTGAAATGGGTCGTATCCAGGGAGGCCATCAGTGTTGGTAGTCAAAAGCTAGGGAGGGAAACACTTTTGAAAAAAAATGATTTTAAGTCACCTTTTCAAACATGAAAGAGTAGGAGCAGTTCGAATTTCCAGTGGTCAACCATTCCAAAGTATTGGAGCATCATATAAGAGACAATTGTCGAAATGAAGTTTTGATTTATGAATTGAGGAACTATAATTAAGAACCTTTCGGAACATCTTCTCTGGATTGCTACATCTTATTTTAACAGCAGACGTATACAAAGACAAATATAAGGCAAAATATTTTGGCTGTCCAGTGGTGAGGTGCTGGTCTATGTGTACCAAGGTTCTGAAGATGATTCGTTGTTTTACATGAACTTAGTGAAGAGATTTAAGGATTGGAGTAATATGAATAAATCTTGAAACACCAGTAATAAAGCATGCCAAACTATTTTGGATATTTTGACGCCTTGTGATATTTTTATATAACAAGCTACGAAACAGAGAATTGCTATAATCCAGATGACTACTGAGTATTGACCATGACGGAGACATCAAAGAAGAGAAAAGGACAAAATACAAATCACAAAGGATAGGCAAAACAGGATTTGATCAGAGTCAATTTGATTAGCAAAGCTAGATTTTAAAATCAAACGATACACCCAGATTTAGTGTTGAAGATGGTAAACCGGAAACCTATTTGCCAACCGAAAGACACTGATCCGGTTACGTTTGGTTTTCTTGTAACCAAAACCGGTTTCACCACATATGTAGTCATTATTATCGCGGGAGATTATAATTTGCACCATGTGAGTGCGTGCGTGCGTGGGTCACACAGTTTTCTCTGAAACTACTACAGTTACACATTTTTGGTAAATTACTTGTCCTAATGAATTTTTATGCCCTTCAAATTTTTTTTGGTTTGGTGAACTTTGGCCTACTTTTGAGTGAGTAATAGCACTTTTACCTAATATAACTACATGGCTTATAACTCTCAAACTATTGCATTTAGAGTATTTTGTTCCAGTATGTTGTTCAGCTACTTTCTCCACAGCTACAACATGGTCAGTGGTTTGTAAGTGTATCTCCATAGCTAAGTGAGTAATAGCTACTTTGTCAATTTTTAATGATAACCATAATGAGTAAATGGCTTATATCTTCAAAAGTATTGCAGCTACACAATTTCTCTCAAATATGTTGTTCATGTACTTTTTTGTGAACTGTAACATATTGAAGTTTCACAACTGCTGCTCAATGTACAAGTAAGTAATGGCTACTTTATTGCTACTTTTAGTGAAAATGTGAAAAATCACAAATATCTCACAAACCATAAGAGCAAAATGAGTAAATGCTAATTATCTGTAAAAGTATTGCGGATACCCAATTTTTATCAAATAACTCATTCACCTACTTTTGGGAGAGCTTTCACTCGGTGAAGTTTCAGACCCGTAGCTAATTACTCACCTACTCAAAATGAGTAAATGCTAATTATCTCAAAAACTATTGCGGATACCCAATTTTTATCAAATAACTCATTCATGTACTTTTGGGAGAGCTTTCACATGGTGAAGTTTCAGACCCGTAGATGATTACTCACCTACTCAAAATGAGTAAATGCGAATTATCTCTTAAAGTATTGCAGATAGCCAATTTTTCTCAAATAACTCATTCACCTACTTTTGGAAGAGCTTTCAGATGGTGAAGTTTCAGACCCATAGCTAATTACTCACCTACTCAAAATGAGTAAATGCGAATTATCTCTAAAAGTATTGCAGATGGCCAATTTTTATCTAATAACTCATTCACCTACTTTTGGGAGAGCTTTCACTTGGTGAAGTTTCAGACCCGTAGCTAATTATTCACCTACTCAAAATGAGTAAATGCTAATTATCTATAAAAGTATAGCGGATACCCAATTTTTATCAAATAACTCATTCATCTACTTTTGGGAGAGCTTTCACATGGTGAAATTCCAGACCCGTAGGTAATTACTCACCTACTCAAAATGAGTAAATGCAATTTATCTCTAAAAGTATTGCAGATAGCCAATTTTTCTCTAAGTCATTCATCTAGTTTTGGGAGAGTTTTCGTATGGCGAAGTTTCAGACCCGTAGCTAATTATTCACCTACTCAAAATGAGTAAATGCACATTATCCCTTAAAAGTATTGCGGATAGCCAATTTTTCTCAAATAACTCATTCACCTACTTTTGGAAGAGCTTTCACATGGTGAAGTTTCACAGCCATAGCTAATTATTCACCTACTCAAAATGAGTAAATGCGAATTATCTCTATAAGTATTGTGGATAGCCAATTTTTCTCGGTAAGTCATTCATCTAGTTTTGGGAGAGTTTTCATATGGCGAAGTTTCAGACCCGTAGCTAATTATTCACCTACTCAAAATGAGTAAATGCACATTATCCCTTAAAAGTATTGCGGATACCCAATTTTTATCAAATAACTCCTTCATCTACTTTTGGGAGAGCTTTCATATTGTGAAGTTTCAGACCCAAAGGTAATTACTCACCTACTCAAAATGAGTAAATGGGAATTATCGCTTAAAAGTATTGCAGATGGCCAATTTTTGTCAAATAACTCATTCACCTACTTTTGGGAGACCTGTAGCTAGTTATATATGCTACATTTAGTGAAAATGTGAAAAATCACAAATATCTCACAAACCGTAAGAGATAGAGCAATTTCGAGCGAATTTTTGATCCACAGGGTGGTACAACAATGTCCTATGCTATGGGGATTGCTGAACTTTGGCCTACTTTTGAGTAATAGCACTTTTACCTAATATAACTATATGGCTTATAACTCTCAAACTATTGCATTTAGAGTATTTTGTTCCAATATGTTGTTCAACTACTTTCTCCACAGCTCCAACATGGTCAGTAGTTTGGAAGTGTATCGCCATAGCTAAGTGAGTAATAGCTACTTTGTCAATTTTTAATGATAACCGTAATGAGTAAATGGCTTATATCTTCAAAAGTATTGCGGCTACACAATTTCTCTCAATTATGTTGTCCATCTACTTTTTTGTGAACTGTAACATGTTTAAGTTTTACAACTGTTGCTCAATGTACAAGTGAGTAATAGCTACTTTATTGCTACTTTCAGTGAAAATGTGAAAAATCACAAATATCTCACAAACCGTAAGAGATAGAGCAATTTCGAGCGAATTTTTGACCCACAGGGCAGTACAAGAGTATCCTATTGTACTGGGTTTGGTGACCTTTGGCCTACATTTGAGTGAGTAATAGCACTTTACCTAATATAATTATATGGCTTATAACTTCCACACTATTACATTTACAGTATTTTGTTCCAATATGTTGTTCAACTACTTCCTCCACACCTACAACATGGGTCAGTAGTTTGGAAGTGTATCTCCATAGCTAAGTGAGTAATAGCTACTTTTTCAATTTTTAATGATAACCGTAATGAGCAAATGGCTTATATCTTCAAAAGTATTGCAGCTACACAATTTCTCTCAAATATGTTGTTCATTTATTTTTTACCCGACAGCCCATGGTGTCCAGATGGGTGGGCGGGCAGGCGGCGGGAAAAAGTTTGTCCAGACTGTATCTCACAAACCGTAAGGTGTAGGGAGTTGGTACTTGGTAGGGACATTCGTTAGGATGTGTTGGTGTGCAACATCATGGTCTGACCCTGATTTGACCTTTGACCTTGCCGCAGAGACCTTGAGTTTGAAGATCTTGTCCCAGCTATATCTCAGAAACCGTAAGGTGTAGGAAGTTGATACTTGGTAGGAACTGTTTAGGGGATGTAGGTGTGCAATGTCATGGTCTGACCTTGATTTGGCCCTTGACCTGGCCGTAGTGACCTTGACCTATAAAATCTTGTCTGGGCTATATCTCAGAAACCGTAAGGTGTAGGAAGTTGATACTTGGAAGGGACATTGGTTAGGGGGTGTAGGTGTGCAACGTCATGGTCTGACCTTGATTTGACCTTTGACCTTGCTGTAGCGACCTCGGCCTATAAAATCTTGTCCGGGCTATATCTCAGAAACTGTAAGGTGTAGGAAGTTGATACTTGGTAGGGACATTGGTTAGGGGGTGTAGGTGTGCGACATCATGGTCTGACCTTGATTTGACCATTGCCCTTGCTGTAGTGACCTCGACCTATAAAATCATTGTGAATATCTCGGAAAAGGTATTTCTTCCCCTTTAATGCTCGGCGGGAGATACACACCGCGGAAGTGGTCTTGTTTTAAAATAAGTTTACTAAATATTCAACTACAACAAATATTTTATGGTATTTTATAATATTCTGTCAGTATACGACCCATTTTGTCCTCAAACGGCTTCCAAAAGGCCATCGTTGTTCTTATTTATATATGAATTACATCTCATGTACGTGTTTGAAAATTTATTTCTTTGTGTTTAATAAATCAAACGTGCCCTGTTTTTTGCCAAATTTCCGCTTTCAGAAACCGGTTCTAAAATTCGTATTCAACCACAACACTACCCAGATTGCAACCATCGTCAATTGGGGAGAAACATATGCCCAAGATATTGACAGGGAAATAATCTGTGAGCCATTTGTACATATTGGAGGATTCAAAGACTATAAACTTGGTTGTTGTTTTTTTTAGGATTTAATTTAAGCTTATTTTCAAACATTCAGGTATGTATGTCAAACAATCATTGAGCTGATATGAGAATTTGCACAGTTTCCAGGAGATAGATGGATGAATAGCTGGGTGTCATCCACATAGAAAATTAGAAATGATATTTCACATCCATATATTTTTCAATCCCCTGACTAAGGGGGTCCTGTATAGTGAGTTCAAAAGAGGACATAAAACAGGACCTTGAGGGACACCAAAATTTAATTTAAACCAGTCAGAGATCACTGAGCTAATTTTGACAGATTGAAAATGACCCAAGAGATATGTTGTAAACCATCTGAGGACAGTTCCAGCTAGTGGTGGGAATCGGACTTGAAAATCCGAATCGATTAATCGGAAAAGTCCAGAGACGATTAATCGAGTCGAATCGATTTTTGGAATTTTACAGGGAATTTTACAAAATTCCTTCCATAAAAAATACGGTCTGGACTACTGTCAGTGACGGATCTACAGTAATGATCTTGGTTTCCAGTAGAAATAAATGTCAGTAATTATCTTTGAAATCTATCAATAGTTCCTGATATTTTAATGATATATATGTTGTACTGTGGGTCTATGTTATCTTTAATTCATTTACGATAATAGTTATTAAGCATCCCTGAAAGGGCGCTTATTTGTTTTCACCTCAGTTTCCTCGCCACCGCCGCATTATGGTCTCCCTTGAATATCTCCCTTATTATTAGAAGGATTCAAACCATATTTGGCACTTATATACCGTAGGCGTGGGAAAATTTTTCTGCATGCTTAAATTTGACCTTTGACCTTTATGAAGGTCACATGATCAAAAACTAATACCTCCCAATACCTCTTAATACATTCTGAAGCTATAAAAGCAACAATAAAGGAGATATAAGGCAAAAACTCAATCAGAGTTGAAAATGACCCAAGACCCCCCCCCCCCCCCCCTTCATCACAGTTCAGGAAAAACTACTTGCTACACAGCCTTATGCTTTGACACACCTGTTCATACTATCGAAAACGCGAGCTGATTAGATTTTGGGAGCAATCCCTTGAAAAATGTCTCATTTATGGGTGATTTCCTGACACCTTCCAATCTGAGAGCCTTAAATTTAGGTCAACCCCCCTATTATCTTCTTAAGCATTGCATTTAGAGCCATAAAATGTATTGGGAGGTAATAGGAAACCATATGTGGAGAGTCTAAATAGCCGGTCAGTTTTACCCCACGGCCCCCCCTTATGGGTCAAACTGGGGTCATAAAATAGCTGATTTTGAGTTTTTGCCTTATATCTCCTTTATTGTTGTTTTTATAGCTTCAGAATGTATTAACAGGTATTGGGAAAGCATATGTGGAGAGTCTAAATAGCTGGTCAGTTTTACCCCCCGACCCCCCCTTATGGGTCAAACTGGGGTCATAAAATAGCTGATTTTGAGTTTTTGCCTTATATCTCCTTTATTGTTGCTTTTATAGCTTCAGAATGTATTAAGAGGTATTGGGAAAGCATATGTGGAGAGTCTAAATAGCCAGTCAGTTTTACTGCCCGACCCCCCCTTATGGGTCAAACTGGGGTCATAAAATAGCTGATTTTGAGTTTTTGCCTTATATCTCCTTTATTGTTGCTTTTATAGCTTCAGAATGTATTAAGAGGTATTGGGAAAGCATATGTGGTGAGTCTAAATAGCCGGTCAGTTTTACCCCCCGACCCCCCCACCCCCACCCCCCCACCCCCTTATGGGCCAAACTGGGGTCATAAATAGCTGCTTTGGAGTTTTTGCCTGATATCTCCTTTATCGTTGCTTTTATAGCTTTAGAATGTATTAAGAGCTATTGGGAAAGCATATGTGGAGAGTTTTAATAGCCGGTTAGTTTTACCTCCTGACCCCCATGTATGAGTCAAACAGGGGTCATGAGATAGCTTTTGCCTTTATTGTTGCTTTTATGCTTTCACAATGTATTAAAACCTATTGCAAAACCCTGTGGACAATCTAAATAGCAATACATACTTGCACACATGATTATGTGATTATATTATATGATTATATGAAGTTATCAATACTCGTTACTGAAATGCTTTGTAGCATTTGCACAAAATTTACTAAAGTTACATCCAATGTTGTACATCCAATGTACAACACTTTCTCCAGCTTGTCTACAACGCTTGTTTATGTTAATTAAAGAAGACCTTTGTAGGATTTTCCCTGTCATGATATCACTAAGGGGGTTGCTTTATATAACAGTACGGTACAGCTTTGTGCATTCTTAGCTTTACAGTATGCTTATTAAAACCACAAGTCATTTATAACTCTCGGGGACGCTTCGCTTTTGTTAGCAAAAGCATTCATCTAGTTATAATATATATTATAATAATAGTAATTTCCTGGAATAAAATGGATGTAAGTTCTGTCACTTTATTGTCAAGAAGTTTCACAACTTGCAGTTAAGTTTCATAGATGATAATTAACATGTAAACTTCTAAATAGTGACAAATGTGTTGAAATAACATAAAATATCCTCAGTGTGACAGAATACAGCTAATTAAACTGAACACAATGGTGAAAATATTATAAAAATTGGACAAGAAATAAGGATGTTATGGCTATTTAAACATACATTAAACATAAAAATGAAGTACTGCGATCGCATACATTCCCGATTATCGCCCATTTAAAACCACTTTAGTTACCGCTGACGTTTCTGAGACTGTATCTTGTAGCCAGTTAGTTTGCCTTCATGTTATTAATATCGCTATTCGTTGTAAAACCACGCTAGTTGTGTGTTATTCCTTCATTGTAGCCAGTATTTCGTCCACTCAAAACGTCTTCCGTGGTTTCGTTTTTTTTTCCGTCGCCTACGTTTCCAATAGGGATCGATTTAGATGCTAAAACGCGGACTCAAGTTTGGAAATCGAGTTCTCGGCGAATCGTTCCACCACTAGTTCCAGCAAAGCCAGGCCTTGTTGACAGACAGGTGAGGAGTGTGTCATGGTTGATTATGTCAAAGGTAGCAAACAGGACAAGACCTGTTTCATTAGAGGACTCACTACATTTTGTTAAAGCCTTTAAATGTGTGAGTCAATTAAGTCTTTGTGATTGCTTCCCCTCTGGGCCTGATAAGACCGATGCATTGGGAAAGAAATTGGCAGAATTTATTTGGTGATTTCAAGTATAGCTATTTTTATGTGCTCAGTGTGCATTATCTTGTGTAAGTGACTGCCCTAGATCATGAAAGAAATATGCTTCATTAAATGTTCTATTGTATTGGTATAAACATATTTGTGGTTAAAAAGCTACAATTGCAGCATCTCAGAAACTTGAGATTCAAAGGTTAGTCATGCTTTTATGCTTGGAAAATGACTTAATCAAATGGTAAATGTTACTTTCCAATTTAAAAAACGTAAAAGGTGAGCTTAAGAAAGCCAGATCATAAAATATAAAAATATATTGAATAGTAAGTTGTTTTTTTTTTTTTGTTTTTTTTTTTCAGAACTGAAGTTCTGGTCACGTTGACAAGTGATGTTGGGCGACTACTTTCAAAGCTTCATCAAGTCACTCCAAAGGGTTCAATACGGTTGACATCTGGAATCAGGATAGCTCATGTAAGTGTTATAAGTGGAATGCTGTATCTTGCCATTACTCTGCATCTTGTGTGTGAAAGGTGAGAACATGCAGAATTTGTGATAATCAAAACATATGTAGCAATAGCAGTAGTAGTAAAAGTCATAATCTGGGAGTACCGGCATTATCTTATCTAATCTACTGCTTTACAGGCACAATATCTTCTTCACAATGGTGAACCCAGTGCTGTAAGTAACAAATGATTTTCCTAAAATGGATAATCAAGGGGGCGATCTAGAACCGTAATCACAGATTGTGGGTGTGACCAACTCTTCCCTGGCATAAATAATATTATATTGTGTTACTGTAATCAAAATACCAGTTTCCCATATTTATTTTTGTTAAATAGTTGACCTAGAACAGCAGGACTGTGTTACATCTGTTGTCCTTTTCTTTTTCATACTGGTGTGGTTCTGTGGATTCTCTTTACCAGGTAACACTTCAGTTAGTACTGTCATGACACTCACTACTTCCGATACTATCACTTGCTACGTCTACTATATCTTTTTGACAACCCAGTGCATACAAATGGAGTCACATGACCTGTCAGGAAAGTATATTAAACCATTGTTCAAGTTTAGTTTCATAATTGCAACTTTATTTTTTCTTTCAGGTTTTTAATTTAATTGATGCAAAGCTTCAAATGACTGTGTGAGAATGTTGTAGTGTTATTAACTTTAGGTGTATATGTCGTAATATAGCCAATATTCAGCATTTTATGTGGTCAGAATTAGATAATTGTTTTAATATACAAAGGGTTCCTGCATTTGACAATGCATAAACAACTGAAATTATAAGACAAATATGGCGCTATGAATGGTATATAAAGGTGAGAAAATAATGTTATTTTAGTTAAATAGTCTCATTTTGAGGTGAGTTTATGAAGTCGAAATATGTTGGTACCTGATCAGCCAACGTGGGCGATATGCGATGCAAATTTACAGTGGTGAGTGACAGCACTTTCTTTAGTGTGATGAACTGAGGGCCTATCTTGACATGGCCTACATTGTTGAAATGGTTGTAAATTCCCATGCTTTATCCAGATATTTGACCTGATTGATGACATTGACTTGTTTTATTTTTCCTATGGATGCAGCTTGCACTGAAGCACCGACAAGGGAAGAACCACAAGATGAGGATCGTGGCGTTTGTTGGTAGCCCAGTGGAGGATGATGAAAAAGAGGTGAGATGTTTACAAGCATGAGAAACTAAGCAGATAGTGTATTTAGTAGCACTGATTGACCAATTTGAAAAGATACATTTTTAGTTTGGGCTTGCTATGGATGTTAGAAATGAAAGGATGAGAGGTTTGAAGGTTTTTCAAGAAATCAAAATATTGCACTAACTTGCATACAATGCTGTGAAGATTTTTCCGTCCAGCAAATGTGTTTAAAATAGTGGTTGTTGACAACATATTTTGGGGATAGGACATATTTTCTAAACAAGTCGCATACAGTCTGTGCTCATCCCAATATAGGTGTATAAAATTTAAATGCGCAAAAAGAAGTGTAGAGTGGAGCATTTCTTCGCACACAGAGGCAAGAAAATGGTCTATATCAGTCTTACATTGTAGTATGGATTTTATGAAGAATTTTGTGAATATCTGCAGAAAAATGACTAATAGAACAGAACAGTTGTATTTCGTAAGTATGAACTTAATCATAAAATAATGCCCCACATAACCCCTCTCTCCAGTATTTCAGCAGTATTTGGGGAAAATGGCTACTTTGTACAGTTTTTAGAATCAACACTGGGCACTCCTCACATAAAGTTTTGATAATCTAATGCTAAATTGTTTGGACAATGTAGAAATGTCATTTAATCATGAAATACTATTACACATACTTAAATGTTTAACTTTTGTAATTTTAGTGTACTTAAATGGAGGAGTATTTGAAATCTAAATATTCATATAAAAGTGCTTGTATCTTTATTTTTGCAACTGTATTTCAGTTGGTGAAATTGGCCAAGAAACTAAAGAAAGAAAAAGTCAATGCGGATATAATCAATTTTGGGGAAGAGGTAATATCCTGTGTCTTAATAGTAGCATGCCATTTAAATTGGAAAACAGTGAACACATGCATTATTTACAGAGTAAGTAATCTTTGAGATATTGTATCTTTTGGATATAAAATCAGGAAGACAATTGTGGTGCAGATTATCTGTATTTTTTGTTTTCTTTGTGATATGATTCTTGTGCCATCTTTCCCAGTATATTATCTGCTTAATATGTAGTAAAGTATCAAAGATGTCCTTTTATTATCTCCCGAGATTATGAAATGATGCCTGTGTGTGTGTGTGTGCATGTGTGCGTGCGTTAGTTAGTCACGCAGATTTCTCCAAAACTACTACAGCTACAGATTTTTTGTAAATTAATTGTCCCAATGAATTTTCACGCCCTCGAAAATTTTTTTGGTTTTATGGACTTAGGCCTAAAGATAAGTGAGTAATAGCAATCTTAGCTACTTTGAGTGAAGGGCTCATAACTCAAAAACTATTGCAGTTACAACTTTTTCTTCAAATATGTTGTTCAGCTACTTTGTCCTTAGCTATAAGATGGTACATAGTTTGGGGTCCCATTGCATGCCATAAGTGAGTAATAGCTATTTTCTTATTTGTAGCAAAATAATGACATAAGTAAATGTCAAATATCTTCAAAAGTATTAAAGTTAGGGAATTCTTTTCAAATATGTTGTTCATCTACTTTTTGATAAGCTATCACATAGTAAAGTTTCAGATCTGTTGCACATTGGATAGCTGAGTAATAGCTACTTTGAAATTCTGCAGTTGAGTAAATCCATTGTAACTCCAAAACTAGTGCAGTTAGAGTATTTTCCTAAAATATGTTGTTTAGCTACTTTGTCCTTAACTATAAGATGGTATATAGTTTGGGGTTCTATTGCATGCCATAAGTGAGTAATAGCTATTTTCTTATTTGTAGCAAAATAATGACATAAGTAAATGTCAAATATCTTCAAAAGTATTAAAGTTAGGGAATTCTTTTCAAATATGTTATTCACCTACTTTTTGATAAGCTATCACATAGTAAAGTTTCAGATCTGTTGCACATTGGATAGCTGAGTAATAGCTACTTTGAAATTCTACAGTTGAGTAAATCCATTGTAACTCCAAAACTAGTGCAGTTAGAGTATTTTCCTAAAATATGTTGTTCAGCTACTTTGTCCTTAATTATAAGATGCCATATAGTTTGGGGTTCTATTGCATGCCATAAGTGAGTAATAGCTATTTTCTTATTTGTAGCAAAATAATGACATCAGTAAATGTCAATTATCTTCAAAAGTATTAAAGTTAGGGAATTCTTTTCAAATATGTTATTCATCTAGTTTTGGTAAGCTATCACATAGTAAAGTTTCAGACCTGTTGCACAGTGGATAGCTGAGTAATAGCTACTTTGAAATTGTGACTGTTGAGTAAATCCATTGTAACCCCAAAACTATTGCAGTTAGAGTATTTTCCTAAAATAAGTTATTCAGCTACTTTGTCCTTAACTATAAGATGGCATACAGTTTGGGATTCTATTGCATGCCATAAGTGAGTAATAGCTATTTCCTTATTTGAAGCAAAATAACGACATGAGTAAATTTCAAAGATCTTCAAAAGTATTAAAATTAGGGAATTCTTTTCAAATATGTTATTCATCTAGTTTTTGGTAAGCTATCACATAGTAAAGTTTCAGACCTGTTGCACAGTGGATAGCTGAGTAATAGCTACTTTGAAATTGTGACTGTTGAGTAAATCCATTGTAACCCCAAAACTATTGCAGTTAGAGTATTTTCCTAAAATAAGTTATTCAGCTACTTTGTCCTTAACTATAAGATGGCATACAGTTTGGGATTCTATTGCATGCCATAAGTGAGTAATAGCTATTTCCTTATTTGAAGCAAAATAACGACATGAGTAAATTTCAAAGATCTTCAAAAGTATTAAAATTAGGGAATTCTTTTCAAATATGTTATTCATCTAGTTTTTGGTAAGCTATCACATAGTAAAGTTTCAGACCTGTTGCACAGTGGATAGCTGAGTAATAGCTACTTTGAAATTGTGACTGTTGAGTAAATCCATTGTAACTCCAAAACTATTGCAGTTAGAGTATTTTCCTAAAATATGTTGTTCAGCTACTTTTTCCTTAATTATAAGATGGCATATAGTTTGGGGTTCTGTTGCATGCCATAAGTGAGTAATAGCTATTTTCTTATTTGTAGCAAAATAACAACATAAGTAAATTTCAAATATCTTCAAAAGTATTCAAGTTAGGGAAATATTTTCAAATATGTTATTCATCTAGTTTTTGATGAGCTATCAGATAGTAAAGCAGCAAACCTGTTGCACACTGGACAGCTGAGTAATAGCTACTTTGAAATTGTGACTGTTGAGTAAATCCATTGTAACTGAAAAACTACTGCAGTTACAGGATTTTCCTAAAATAATTTGTTCAGCTACTTTTTCCTTAACTATAAGATGGCATATCGTTTGGGGTTCCATTGCATGTCATAAGTGAGCAATAGCTCTTTTCTTATTTGTAGCAAAATTATGATGGAAATAAATGTCAAATACGTTCACAAGTACCAAAGTTAGGCAAATCTTTTCATTTGTTATTCATCTAGTTTTTCAAAAGCTTACTTTCTTGTGTCCTTTATATTTTTGTTGCTTTTGCAGATGTAGGTCAATAGCTGAGTGAGTAGATAGCTGAGCAAGAGCTACTAAAATGAGTAAATGTCTTTTATCTCTAAAAGTATTATAGGTAGGCAATTTCTTCTAAATAAGTCATTCACCTACTTTTGGGTGATCTACCACATAGTGAAGTTGCACAACTGTAGCTCTTTGGATAGCTGAGTAATAGCTACCAAAATGAGTAAATGTCTTTTATCTCTAAAAATATTACACATAGGCAATTTCTTCTAAATAAGTCATTCACCTACTTTTGTGTGATCTACCACATAGTGAAGTTGCAGAACTGTAGCTCTTTGGATAGGTGAGTAATAGCTACTAAAATGAGTAAATGTCTTTTATCTCTAAAAGTTTTACAGATACACAATTTCTTCTAAATAAGTCATTCACCTACTTTTGGGTCATCTACCACATAGAGAAGTTGTAGAACTGTAGCTCTTTGGATAGCTGAGTAATAGCTACTAAATTGAGTAAATGTCTTTTATCTCTAAAAGTATTACAGGTAGGCAATTTCTTCTAAATAAGTCATTCACCTACTTTTGGGTGATCTACCACATAGTGAAGTTGCAGAACTGTAGCTCTTTGGATAACTGAGTAATAGCTACTAAAATGAGCAAATGTCTTTTATCTCTAAAAGTATTGCAGGTAGGCAATTTCTTCTAAATAAGTCATTCACGTACTTTTGGGTGATCTACCACATGTTGAAGTTGCAGAACTGTATCTCTTTGGATAGCTGAGTAATAGCTACTAAAATGAGTAAATGTCTTTTTTCTCTAAAAGTATTACAGTTAGGCAATTTCTTCTAATAAGTCATTCACCTACTTTTGGGTGATCTACCATAGTGAAGTTGCAGAACTGTAGCTCTTTGGATAGCTGAGTAATAGCTACTAAAATGAGTAAATGTCTTTTATCTCTAAAAGTATTACAGGTAGGCAATTTCTTCTAAATAAGTCATTCACCTACTTTTGGGTGATCTACCACATAGTGAAGTTGCAGAACTGTAGCTCTTTGGATAACTGAGTAATAGCCACTAAAATGAGCAAATGTCTTTTATCTCTAAAAGTATTGCAGGTAGGCAATTTCTTCTAAATAAGTCATTCACATACTTTTGGGTGATCTACCACATGTTGAAGTTGCAGAACTGTATCTCTTTGGATAGCTGAGTAATAGCTACTAAAATGAGTAAATGTCTTTTATCTCTAAAAGTATTACAGGTAGGCAATTTCTTCTAATAAGTCATTCACCTACTTTTGGGTGATCTACCACATAGTGAAGTTGCAGAACTGTAGCTCTTTGGATAGCTGAATAATAGCTACTAAAATGAGTAAATGTATTTTATCTCTAAAAGTATTGCAGGTAGGCAATTTCTTCTAAATAAGTCATTCACCTACTTTTGGGTGATCTACCACATAGTGAAGTTGCAGAACTGTAGCTATTTGGATAACTGAGTAATAGCTACTAAAATGAGCAAATGTCTTTTATCTCTAAAAGTATTACAGGTAGGCAATTTCTTCTAATAAGTCATTCACCTACTTTTGGGTGATCTACCACATAGTGAAGTTGCAGAACTGTAGCTCTTTGGATAGCTGAATAATAGCTACTAAAATGAGTAAATGTATTTTATCTCTAAAAGTATTGCAGGTAGGCAATTTCTTCTAAATAAGTCATTCACCTACTTTTGGGTGATCTACCACATAGTGAAGTTGCAGAACTGTAGCTCTTTGGATAACTGAGTAATAGCTACTAAAATGAGCAAATGTCTTTTATCTCTAATAGCTACTAAAATGAGTAAATGTCTTTTATCTCTAAAAGTATTACAGGTAGGCAATTTCTTCTAAATAAGTCATTCACATACTTTTGGATGATCTACCACATAGTTAAGTTGCAGAACTGTATCTCTTTGGATAGCTGAGTAATAGCTACTAAAATGAGTAAATGTCTTTTATCTCTAAAAGTATTACAGGTAGGCAATTTCTTCTAAATAAGTCATTCACGTACTTTTGGGTGATCTACCACATAGTGAAGTTGCAGAACTGTAGCTCTTTGGATAGCTGAGTAATAGCTACTAAAATGAGCAAATGTCTTTTATCTCTAAAAGTATTGCAGGTAGGCAAATCTTCTAAATAAGTCATTCACCTACTTTTGGGTGATCTACCACATATTGAAGTTGCAGAACTGTAGCTCTTTGGATAACTGAGTAATAGCTACTAAATAGAGCAAATGTCTTTTATCTCTAAAAGTATTACAGGTAGGCAATTTCTTCTAAATAAGTCATTCACGTACTTTTGGGTGATCTGCCACATAGTGAAGTTGCAGAACTCTAGCTCTTTGGATAGCTGAGTAATAGCTACTAAAATGAGTAAATGTCTTTTATCTCTAAAAGTATTACAGGTAGGCAATTTCTTCTAAATAAGTCATTCACATACTTTTGGGTGATCTACCACATAGTCTTTTATCTCTAAAAGTATTACAGGTAGACAATTTCTTCTAAATAAGTCAATCACCTACTTTTGGCTGATCTACCACATAGTGAAGTTGCAGAACTGTAGCTCTTTGGATGGCAGAGTAATAGCCACTAAAATAAGTAAATATCTTTTATCTCTAAAGTGTTACAGATAGGCAATTTCTTCTAAATACGTCCTTACCTACTTTGGGTTGATCTACTGCATAATAAAGTTGCAGAACTGTAGCTCTTTGGATGGCAGAGTAATAGCTACTAAAGTGAGTAAATGCCTTTTGCCTTTAAAAGTGTTGCAATCAAACATTAAACTTGTTGTCACTTCTACATGTGCCTCCATCTCACAAGAAAATTTATATTCCACTATCTTTAGTACATCTAATTTATATGGCGGGAGATAAATGCATGCGTCAGAATGCTTGTTAAATATGTTTTATTGATACACATTCATATGGTTTCAGAATATAAATTTTTGGTAAAATTTCAAGATATTGTTCAATGTTTAAATATAGATTGTGGTATATTTTCAGAATGCTGCATTAAATACAGACAAACTCACCCAGTTCATCAACACTCTAAATGGAAAGGATGGAAATAGGTATAGGGTTCTGCACTTTATTAATATATTGGCCTTGTCCAGTGTCCAATTTGAAAGTATAAAAATCACACAACCTAAAAGCAGCTATTTTTCATGGCTTTATAAGACCACAAATCAGTTTTATTTATAGCTATAGCTTTGTTACTTTTCAAAAATCTACATCTCTTTACAGGTTCTTGCTGTAACCTAGAGGCAGGATTTCTGGTACCCTATTTATTATACACTCAGCTATGTCGCTGTAACTTAGTAATATTTGCTTTTTGTTTATTGATGTGTTTTATTGTACAAAGCTGCTGACTGAATTATTGAGCACTGCTTTCTGATGGCCTGCTACATTTGCCCATCAGTGCCCTGTAGTCTGCATATCTGTTATTAACAACTATACCATTGCCAGTTATGGTGCCCTGTACTCTGCATACCTTTTTATCTGGCAGTTTTAACCTGGTTAAATTCAGTTCTGGTGCCCTGTATTCTGCATATCTCTACCTTGCAGTTATAACCTGGAGAGATTCAGTTCTAGTGCCCAGTACTCTGCATATCTTTATAAACAGTTGTAACTTGGTTATAGTCAGTTCTAGTGCTCTGTATTGTGTATACCTCTTTACCTTACACTGTGAACTGGTGATCTTGAGTTCTGGTGCCCTGTACTCTGCATACTTCTTTGTAGCTGTAGCCTTGTGACTGTGAATTCCAGTGTCCAGTACTCTGCATATCTCTTTACCTTACAGCTGTAACCTGGTGACAGTGAGTTCAGGTGCCCTGCTTTCTGATGCCTTGGTACACTCTCCCATTGTTATTGGGGAGGATGGGACAGGGGCCCCACCTGCAGGAGTGTCTGGGTTTGAGTTTGGTGTGGATCCCAATGAAGATCCAGAGCTTGCACTTGTGAGTATCAAGTCATTTTTTATGGAAAAATCAAATTCAATTTAAATTTTTTTTTTTTTTTTTTTTTTTTTTTTTTTTTTGTGGTGCCTAATCTCTGTGCAAATTATAAGGTGTGTAAAACACAAAAATCATTTTTCCAAAGAAATTTTATGGCTGCTGAACAATCGGTGATTAGATTTGAAAAGGATGATATGTTTGAAATTCTTTAGAAATAATTTTGTTTGGAGAAGCAGTGTACATGTTTATGTTATATAGTTCCTGTCATGATTGGTAGCTTATTTATGGAGAAAAGTTGTGTGCAGAAGCTTATCACAATGTTTTTACTTTCATCTTTCCAATACAAAAACACTGTCCATTGTTATAAACCTCACTGTGGGACATATGAGGAGTGTGCTACCTTTTCAATCTTGTGTTTTCAGTTTATAATGCTTGAACTTTATGTGTACTCTCTCCTGGGCATAAGTATCAAAGTGTTGAGATAATGTGGTAAGAAGTTGGTAAAAAGTATTTCATTTATTCAGTTTTCAGGCACAAGTCCACACCAATGTCATTACGAATACATTTATCATTGTCAGTAATTATTGTGCAGGCCTTGCGTGTGTCTATGGAAGAACAAAGGGCTCGGCAAGAGAAGGAGGCCAAGGACACACAAGTTCAGTCAGCTATTGAGGCAGGAGTAATACCTGAGGGTATGTATCTGATGCTAAAATTTCTAAAACTAAATTTAAATCAAAGATCAAGGTACTCATATGATTAAAACTCTTGACTATTAACAATTTTAGTCCTCTGTGGAGGTGAGGTTATATGTGAGGGTGCAGCATAATAAATCTCTCCTTAAAAATCTGAAGTAATAAGCAAGCACACAGGACTCGTAATAAGAGAAAGCTGATTCCACAAACTAAAAGGTTGAATTTGCAAGTGTCATGCTTAAGGGTGTGCACTTAATTGGAACATGTCGCCTGAGAAACTTATTAGTAAATAAGGCCATAGTCCTCATAATAAATAGAAAGCTACAGGTGACAGATTGAAGTAAACACTCATGCCCACAATGGAAAGATAAAAGTTGGTTTATGCTATTAGAAAAGAATTCCTCTAAACACAGAATTCCATTTAACAGAGTTTGACTCTTATGTATGGCTTTCCCCCCCCCCTAAACTACCTGTTGTGAGAGGACATATATAGTGTAACTTCTATTATCCAAACCGATGTAATCCAAATGTTTAATTATCCACCCTTAAAGCCACTCTCCCAACTCCATTTTAACCTGTAGTATCAAGCTTTCTATTATCTGACCTAATTGTTACTCAAACTAGAGGGTCTGATAATAGAGGTTTTTATGTCATCACTCTGCGGCGTGGGCGTACGCATACGCGTCCGCGTGAACAACTTCTTCTCCAAAACTACAAGGCCTAGAGACATGCTGTTTTTTTTAAAAGATACCTTATCTATCGAGGATGAAAATTGTTCAAGGCATGCAAATCTGTCTGTTCGTCTGTTTGCTAGAGACATTACAAGGGGGGTACCCCCACCAAAAGTGTGAAAATTTCAACTTTTTATCACAATTTTCTCAGTGACTATTGCAGGGATTTCTCTCATATCTTGCATATATGTACTAGGCCAGAGGTAGATTCTCTTGTGTGAGTATGAGACCTGGATCTGTCTTACTTTTTTTTTAATAAATTTTTTTAATAATTTTTAATGCATTAAAATTCGTGAAATCATGCACTAAATCACTTATAACTTCAAAAGTGTTGCATTTACAGCATTTTGTGAAAATATGTTGTTCAGCTACTTTTTTCATAGCTACAATATGGTGAGTAAGTTGGGTGTCTGTCTCAATAGCTAAGTGAGTAATAGCTACTTTTGGGCTTTTCAGTAACTTCCATTATGAGTAAAATCACTTGTAACTTAAAAACTATTGCATTTAGAGAATTTCGTATAAATATGTTATTCAGCTACTTTTGGGCCAGCTATAACATAGTGAAATTTCAGACCTGTAGCTCATGGCATAGCTGAGTAATAGCTACTTTTAGGTTATCACTGTTGAGTAAATCGCTTATAACTTGAAAACTATTGCATTTAGAGAATTTCGTATAAATATGTTATTCAGCTACTTTTGGGTCAGCTATAACATAGTAAAATTTTAGACCTGTAGCTCATAGCATAGCTGAGTAATAGCTACTTTTAGGTTATCACTGTTGAGTAAATCACTTATAACTTGAAAAGTTTTGCATTTAGAGCATTTTGTTAAAATATGTTATTCAGCTACTTTTTTTATAGCTAGAATATGGTGAGTAAGTTGGGTGTCTGTCTCAATAGCTAAGTGAGTAATAGCTACTTTTGGGCTTTTCAGTAACTTCCATCATGAGTAAAATCACTTGTAACTTAAAAACTATTGCATTTAGAGAATTTCGTATAAATATGTTATTCAGCTACTTTTGGGCCAGCTATAACATAGTAAAATTTCAGACCTGTAGCTCATGGCATAGCTGAGTAATAGCTACTTTTAGGTTATCACTGTTGAGTAAATCACTTATAACTTGAAAAGTGTTGCATTTAGAGCATTTTGTTAAAATATGTTATTCAGCAACTTTTTTCATAGCTAGAATATGGTGAGTAAGTTGGGTGTCTGTCTCAATAGCTAAGTGAGTAATAGCTACTTTTGGGCTTTTCAGTAACTTCCATCATGAGGAAAATCACTTGTAACTTAAAAACTATTGCATTTAGAGAATTTCGTATACATATGTTATTCAGCTACTTTTGGGCCAGCTATAACATAGTAAAATTTCAGACCTGTTGCTCATGGCATAGCTGAGTAATAGATACTTTTAGGTTATCACTGTTGAGTAAATCACTTGAAAACTATTGCATTTAGAGTATTTTGTTTAAATATGTTATTCACATATTTTGGGGTCAGCTATAACATAGTGAAGTTTCAGACCTGTGGCTCATTTCATAGCTGAGTAATAGCTACTTTGAAGTTCTCACTGTTGAGTAAATCAGTTATAATTGGAAAACTATTGCATTTACAGAAATTTGTGCAAATATGTTATTCAGCTACTTTTGGGTCAGCTATAACATAGTGAAATTATAGACCTATAGCTCATGGCACAACTGAGCAATAGCTATTCTCAGGTACTGACTGTTGAGTAAATCAGCTATAACTTGAAAAATATTGCATTTGGAGTATTTTGTTAAAATATATTGTTCACCTACTTTTGGGTCAGCTATAACATAGTGAAATTACAGACCTATAGCTCATGGCATAGCGGAGCAATAGCTATTTTCAGGTTCTCATTATTGAGTAAATCAGTTGTAGCTTGAAAACTAATGCATTTACAGTAGTTTGTGTTGTTCACCTACTTTTGGGTTAGCTAGAACATAGTAAAATTTCAGACATGTAGCTCATTGCATAGCTGAGTAATAGTTCCTTTGAGGTTCTCACTGTTGAGTAAATCAGTTGTAACTTGAAAACTATTACATTTAGAGTAATTTGTTAAATATGTTATTCACAGAATTTTCGTCAGCTATAACATAGTGAAATTGCAGACCTCTATGTCATGGCATAGCTGAGCAATAGCTACTTTCAGGTTCTCACTGTTGAGTAAATCATTGTATCCACTGGATAGCCGCAGTGTGTAGAGAGAGATTTCACCATTACTGCTCTGATGAAAAAAAATATTATAGCTAGCTTTCTTAAGTTTGCAGTATATATTAATAACCATAAAATGTTGTCTGGGAATATTTTTGGCCTCATTTTGAGAAACAAGATGGCCGCCACAGGTGTTTTTTGTCAGTCATGAAAAGTGCTTGTATCTCCCTTATTATTGATCCCAGAGGTTTGGGATGATAAACCAACCTGTAGGAAATCATGGGATGGGAATCTTTTGGTGTGGTCAGATTTGACCTTCAATGACCCCTCCTTCAAGGTAAAACAAGGATAGCCAAACTTAAAAGTGCTTATAACTCGCTTATTATTGGTCCCAGAGGTTTGGGATGGTAAACAGACAGGAAATCATGGGCTGTGAATCTGTTGATATGGTCCGATTTGACCTTGGAACCCTCCTTCAAGGTCAAATGAGGATAGCGAAAAATGAAAGTGCCTACAACTCGCTTATTATTGGTGACAGAGATTTGGGATGGTAAACCATCCCATAGGAAATCATTGGCTCGGAATCTTTTGGTATGGTCAGATTGACCTTTGGACCCCTCCTTCAAGGTCAAATGAGGACAGCCAAGCTTAAAAGTGCTTATAACTCATTTATAATTGGTCCTAGAGGTTTGGAATGGTAAACCATAGGAAATCATGGGCTGGGAATGTATTTGTGTGGTTAGATTTGACCTTGGACCCCTTCTTCAAGGTCGAACGAGGATATTGCATTTGTAGTATTTCTTTAAATATGTTTTAACCTATTTTTTACACTTAAACAATTACCTTGTTATTTTCCTTCATAATACCATTTACAGGGCACAACTTTTTTATCCTTTTCTTCTGTCAGCTTCGGAATTTCTTTCGAACTTGCTGTTCAGTTACCATTTACTGTATTTCTGTACAGCCCTTTTCCTGATAATTATTCTGTCCTCTAATCACCTTCACAAATCAAAAACACTCAGTCAGCTGACACAGTGCCCGTTCACGGGCACTCTCCTCTTGTTCTGTAGTCTGTTCAAAGTGGCATTAAACCTATTGATCCTTTTGATTTTATAAATAAAATATCCTTTGATTATCCCTGTTTAGAAACAAAGGTTTGATATTTGTCCCATATAGATATGTTGAAGGGTATTATTTTACAGTATAAGAAGTAAAATGGTGGGACTGTTTTGTCTAATTTTTCAGAGAGTAATGAGGAGGCCTTGTTGAAACAGGCACTGCAGATGTCAGATGACCAGCCCATTGACACGCCCTCCACCACTGTTCCTGACTACAGCATGATGACAGAGGAGGAGCAACTCGCATACGCCATGCAGTTGTCTATACAGGCGTCAGGTAAATGTAAAACAGCTCAGATATGCAATGCAACTGTGTAAATATACATAAGTCAAAAGAAAACTGTCTAAACATGTGCCATGTAACGGATGTAAGTGATAATCACCTATATATGAAATGCAACCATCTAAATATGCATTGGGTAAGTGAACATATGACATGTAACTGTCTAACTATGTATTGGCTAAGTGATCATCTACACATTGTGATGTAATAAACTATGCAACTAGATCACAAAAAGCTGGAAATTGGTCTTTTAACAGGACAATAGTGCAGAAATGTGTTCACATTAAAATGTGAGTTATCCACTTTGTGTAGTACCTCGATATTGCATTGAAAGTCATTGACTTACACAAGTGGTCCAGTTTATGGACACTTAGGGTTACAATACTCTGTATATTTTAACAGAAGGAGGTGAATCTGCTATGGAAACTGATGATGTGAAAGCTGGAAATGCAGAGGTAAGGACTTGACTTTGAGTGTATCTTCTGACATGATCTAGATGTCAATTTATGGTTTTTTTATTGGTAAAATTATTGGTTACAGATATGTTCTGCAATTTATAGTGTTAAAATCAAAAGGGATTTTCAAAACCGGGTTCCAAAAATCACAAAATTCGTACTCATTCAGTTTAGTATAAACCTTCATATAAAATGGTTTGAGGGAAGTACATGAGACATAAGTTCAACCCAAAATTTGGTTAATGTGGAAGTAGTAAAAAAAAATGTTTGGGATTTTAAGTCACTGTATATTGTGTCTTTATTGACAAAATAATATACAACTGTATGTAGAGAATATTAAACAAATTGCTTTATCATTGTATGTATCAGATGGGAAGTTGGTATCACTCATCTACACTAATGCTGTGTAGTGAAGAATTAAGATGATTTTTGCTCCATTCTGTATATTTGTATCAACTTTCTTCTGATACGTGTCATCATTTATTATATCCCCAGACGAAAGTCGGGGATATATTGGATTCAGGTCCGTCGCGCCGCCGCCGCCGCCGTAGAAATTTCCTTGTGGACGCGATAACTCAAAAACAAATTAATATTTTTTTTTCAAACTTGGTACACATGTTAAGGGTGCCCAAAGGAAGATCCCTATTTTAAGGTGACCTTAAACTCCCAGTAAAAAAGAACTTATGGCCACCTTAAGGTCAGAAATTGGACTTTTGGCCACTTAGAGCCCTGTAGGTCACAAACTATGATGCTCAGCTGGCTGAAATTTTACCTGACAACACATTAATATGTTCTTAGTACATGTGCCGAAAATCACGACTTTAAGTTGAGGAGAAAATTGTGTTTGAGGCCCATAAATACCCCCACTTAGGGATTTTTTGCTATACTTTTCACATATTTTGCCCTATAATTTGGAAGTGGCAATTCTGATGAGTCTCAAACTGCGCTAGGTATAACTTTGATATGTAATCCTTGTCTGTAGAAATTTTAGGGCTGTAGGATTACCCAAAGGGGTCGACTTAAGGTCTCAAAAGTGCCCACAGAGACCCAATTTATGCACTTTTGGCCACTTTCAAGCACTGTAGCTTTCAAACTATGTCTCTCATCTAAGTTAAATATCATCTGGGAATATATCTATGTGTTTTCTTATATGTGCCCCAACATTTAGGCCTTTAATAGACAGTTAACCTGTGTATCAGGACCATAAACACCCACCCGAGTGACCCTTATAAGACATTTTTCACATCTTTTTCCCTGTAACTTGGAAATGGTAAGTCTGAGAAGTTTCAAACTGTATTAGATATATATTCTGTGTGTAATCTTAGTATGTAACAGATTTTAAGTCTGAAGCTTTAATTTTGAAGGTCAAAAAAGGCTCTAAAAGGCTCCCAAAGACCCAATATTTGGACTTTTTGCTACTTTTAAGCCCTGTGACTGTCAAACTATGTGACTGATAGAGCTCAAATCCTATCTGGGAAGATATTAGTATGTTATTTATATATGTGCCAAAAATTAAGGCTTTAAGAAGACATTTAACCTGTGTATGAGGACCATAAATCCCCACCCGAGTGACCATTTTTAGACATTTTTCACATATTTTTCCCTGTAACTTGGAAATGGTAAGTCTAAGATGTTTCAAACTGTATTAGATGCATATTCTATGTGTAATCTTAGTATGTGACAAATTTTAAGTCTGAAGCTTTAATTTGAAGGCCACATTTAGGTCTCTAGAAGGCCCCATAAAGACCCAGTATTTGGACTTTTTGCCAATTTTAAGGCCTGTGACTGTTAAACTATGTGACTGATAGAGCTGAAATCTCATCTGGGAATACATTATTATGTTCTTTTTACATGTGCCAAAAATCAAGGCTTCAAGTAGACATTTAACCTGTGTATGAGGACCTTAAACACCCACCTGAGTGACCCTTTTAAGACATTTTTCACATATTTTGCTCTGTAACTTGGAAATGGTAAGTCTGAGAAGTTTCAAACTTTATTAGATACATATTCTATGTGTAATCTTAGTATGTAACAAATTTTAAGTCTGAAGCTTTAATTTCAAAGCCACATCGAGATCTCTAAAAGGCCCACAGAGACCCAATATTTGGACTTTTTACCACCTTTAAGCCCTGTGACTGTTAAACTATGTGATTGATGGAGCTGAAATCCCATCTGGGAATGCATTATTATGTCCTTTTTACATATGCCGAAAATCAAGGTTTTTAGTAGACATTTAACCTGTGTATGAGCGCCATACACACTCGCCCAAGTGCCTTTTTTGACATTTTTTCCGTATTTTGCCCTGTTATTTGGAAATGCTTAGTGTGACAAGTCTTAAACTGTATTATATATAATTTTTGTTTGTTATGTATGTCCCCCAAAAAGTTTCAGATCTGTAGTTTAATTGCTAAGGTCTCTTTAACAATTGTAAAATGCCCACAGAAACCCAATTTATGGACATTATGCCACTTTAAAGCCCAGTAACTGTCAAACTATGTGGCTTATAGAGCTGAAATCTTTGAATTTTTAAAAGGAAATGCCTGTCTATTTAAATTTTGAATATTAATAATGTTATGGCTATCTTAGTCTTTTAAGAACTTATTTTTGTGTGTTATACCTCTGCTTGCTGAGTTTTTAACTTTTTAAAATGAAACTGGTTAAACATATTCAAGTAGACAACATGGACACTTTAAGTGAGCTTTAAGTCCCAATATTAATGAAATTATATCCTTATGTAGTAAAACTAGGGGATTTTTAACCCTCAACTAGCCCAGTTTTATTCAACTTGCCTCAGTTAATTTTGACACAGCTCCTACAGTTATGAACTCATTTCAGTTGATAATCACATACTTAAAATTCTCAATTCTTTTTGTATTTGAGTACCCCTTTTATATAGATTGTTTGTTTACCATTTATGCTGTAGCAGTCCATCTCTTTGTAGTCCCAACCCACATCCCCCACCCGGATTCCCCCCACCAACCTCTGGGACCTCCAGCTATATTGAGTGACACTAAATAAACAAAGGTATTTAATGATATCAGATGAGAAACAAAGAACTCAATGGGTTGCAGATCTTGTGTAATAGTGAGAGAGGTGTGGAGAAGGGGAGAGGGGTGGGGGTGGGAGGTGGTGGGCTTCATTACATATAACACAAAGGGGAGTCAGAACTGAGATTGTATCACATATTTAGGTTGCATATATATGGACCACATATATAGGTATAGAGGAAATGAATAACTGAAAACAATTTGCAAATTCTAAAAATAATATAATAAAATAATAATATAAATAATTTTTTTTTAAATAATATTTTAGTTGTGAACAAATATAGAAACAGATATGCGCTTTTGGGATTATGAATTTTAGAATGGACATTGAATCATCAATCATTTAAATACTTTGAAGGAAGATTGAAAAGTATGATGAGTTGAGTTAAAAATAATATTTTATTTGTCAACAAATATAGAAACAGATATGCTCTTTTGGGATTATTATTTTAGAATGGACATTCAATCATCAATCATTTAAATACTTTGAAAATAGGTTTAGAGTTATCATTGCAGGAAGATTGAAAATATAATTTGAGTTATGTATTCGGCGTCTGGGGATACACCATCTTCCTTGGGAAGATATAAACAGAGTAGATTGATGTGCTGAAGTTCATATAATAATGGGTAATTATGTTTTAAAAAATTCCCAATCAAAACCTGTGGCGTGAGTGATGACCTGTCTGGGGATATGTTGGCGCCGAGTTGGCCCAATCTAGTTTTTGTCAGCTTTCTGCTAATATCCACATGCTGTCAAATTCTAATATTCATTTGAACTATACAGCCATACTGTTGATTTGTTTAAAATTTCTGCTGATTTATAGAAATAATCAGCTATATTGTGTAGCCATTCAGTTGATTGTATAAATTTCTGTTGATATGTGCAAACAATCCTTTGAATCATGTGGCCATTCTGTTGATTTGTATAAATTTGTATTGATATGTACCAACAATCTGTGGAATTATGGAGCCACTCTGTTCCCACATTTGTCTCATTCCACCTTTCAGGCAGTTGCAGAAGATGAAGAGGAGATGGATGACATTGTAAATGATCCAGAGTTCCTGCAGAATGTTCTGGAAGGTTTACCAGGTGTCGACCCACAGAGTGAGGCCATACAGACTGCCATGGGACAGCTACAGCAGCAACAGAAAGATGGGAATAAAAAACAAGATGGGGACAAGAAGTAGCCACAGGAGGCATAGATAAATACATTGTTACAAAAAGAAAACTAGATTCTCATAAATCTGAATATATAAAACTAGAGTAACACCAGTAAGATGGATAGTAAACAATATGGGCACAAGCAGTAAACATTGGCTGTGACAGGAAGTAAAAGTAGTGGACAGAAAGTAACTGGTAAAATGAAAAAAAAGGAAATAATTAAAAAATATATTTGCCATATACATGTTGAGATGTGACAGGTTGTAACTTGTACAGACTATTTGCACAGGTAGACTTGTACAAGTTGCAAGCTTGCAAAAAAATGGGGTTGTAACAAGTGGCAAGTTGTAACCAGCTCAATATTTTTCAGATTTTTCACACCAACACACTGAAATTTGAAACATAATTACACAAACAAATAAATAGCAAGAGCAAAGGAGTAGAGAGCAAAATGGTATCAAAAAGCAGTCATACCCAGTAAACCAAAAAATAAAAATAAAATGAAAAACATTCAGAAATTAAAAATATAAATCATACTAATATATATAATCATAATAGCAACATTACAAGGTAGATGTGAAACACAGGATGTGACAGAAGAAATTTTAAAAACTTATAAATATTTGAAATACAATTTTCCAAATTTATTTAGGGAAAAAATCAGAATGCAGTACTTGAAATAAAATTGCAACAAACGAGAAAATCTGTGACATTGTATGGTTTTACCCGGAGTAATGCTACCCCCTCATTGCAACACCATTTAATATTTGATACAACTAGTCGGAATATGCCATTGTTCAAAATTTATCTTAAAATATTCACTCTTAAGCAGATTGTGTTGACAATCAATATGCTAATTGGTATTTTTGATAGGGAATTCTGGAATTTCAAGAAAATAATAGATTATCTTTCAGTTATTTCAACATTAAGCGCAATATATTGGTATAGTATTGGAAGTTAAATTTTGTTGCCAAAAACTGTTCATTGTTACACTGAGGATTATGTATTAACCATAACTTTGAAAATATTTCATGTACAGTAAATCACTTGAATAACCAAGCAGTACATATAAAGGCTTGGTGAAACCTATTGCACAATTTCCCTTTTCTCAAGGAAACTCTACTTTTGCAGTGCTTTAACTACTTTAAAACAAAAGAGTACTAGTTAGTCCTTTTACACTGTAAAAATAATGCTGAGAAAACTTGAAATGTTTATCACTTTCAATGGAATTTGCTTCTGTACACTGATGTGAAACCACCATAACTCATAATATTCCGTGTTAATTTTGCCATTTGTAAATTGAATCAAGTTTCCGAAAAAGACTTTTATCAAATTTTCCATGTGTTTGTATGTCCCAGGAGCAATCACTTAGACAAGAAAGAAATTTCTTTTATTCCCCATTATTAGTTTGGTGACCTTGTTACACATGTGAAAATTAAAGTCTTCGAATCCTTGTCAAAGGTTATGACATCCCCAGGTCTGTAGTTTCAAGGTCACCTTAAGGCCTCAAAAAAAAAGTCCATGGACCCATTTTATTAACTTTTTGCCACTTTGTAGCTCTTAACTATAGAATAGAATAGAAACATTTATATAGCGCAAAATTGATGGAACATCCTCTAATGCGCTTGAACTCAAAAAGGGAAAGTCTAGGGACGTATCAGGTCGAGGTCGTGACTATGTCACTGGTCCAGTTAAAAACTCATCTGGGAATATACTTTTTTTCACATCTTAAAAATTAGGGCTTGGAAATGTAACCTGTTTGTATGAGGCTCATAAGCAGCCCGCCCTAAGGACCTTTTTTCCCATATTTTGCCTAAGTGTTCTAAATTTCTGCCAACCCGCTGGTCCAAAACTGACAACTTCACTTGCAGACCTGTAACTCTAGCAAGAAGATAAAATGAAGATGTACATGGCAAATTATCACTGCAAAAAAAAAAAAAAAAAAACTCTAGCAAGAAGACAGTCTGTGTGTCCAGAAACTTTTACGATAGATTGCCTACATTTGCCTTGTTTATCCAACATAGTTAGAGGATTTATAGCAGCAGCCATATTGTAAACAGTACTGTCATTACAGTGCATCCAAAATAGTGCAGCTAGAATTGTATCAAACACCAGTCGATACACCAGTATAACTCCTGTGCTAAAGAAACTGCATTGGCTTCCTGTTGAACAGCGTACAGTGTTCAAGACGGCAACACTTGTTTATAAGTATCTTCACACAGGCTTTCCCAGGTATTTTGCTCCATATCTTTCCTCCTACAGCAGTTCATATAGCACCAGGCGCAGTCAAAGTGGTGGAAATTTCCTTGTCATTCCAAAGTTCTGCCCCTCTGTTCACAAATCTGTCAAACAATTTGGTAATAGTTTTGCGTTTGATGCTCCCACTGTGTGGAATGCTCTCCCTGATGAGATTCGTGCCTCTCCTTCACTGGCCTCCTTCAGAAGGCACCTCAAAACCCACCTGTACACCAAAGCATACCCACCTTAGCCTGGATCATTCCCCTGGCGTTCTCCGTGGTGCTTTACCCCTGCTATGCCCCTGGATACTGAAATTTTGATGTCTGTTTTTTGCTTAGTTGCGCCTTAGAGTCCTCTTATCTGGGGAGATTAAGCGCTATAAAAGTCCAATTAGAATTAGAATTGCTTTTCTTATCTTCTGATTTGTCAAGACCGCCTATCATTGGCTAATCAGAAGCTAGCTTTCAAAATCTAGCACTCAAGTGTCCCTGGCAAATAGAATTGTATCTATATGTTCGTGTGTTGGTATATGCCAATTCACAATTTCAAATGTCTGATTTTCGCAAGTGGCCTTGTTAAAGTCAAGCGAGTAAAAACAAAGATATTTATGATAGAAGAACCAGGAAGTAGCGAAAAATCAGTTTTCGTGGATCCTGTGTGTTAACGCATATATGAGAATTATCAGTGGAAGTAGAGGAATACATTTTACAAACAAGGAAATCTCTACAGATGCGGACGATGAGCATGCATGATCCATGGTATCCCCAATTTTCGGAGGTAAAATTAGTTCAGTTTACAGTATAGAGTTCATGTAAATTATGTGCAGTAGTTTTAACAAAATATCTCCTCTCTTTGGCCACTGTCAGTTTGTCAAATTAGTGTTACAAATTCACCAAGAAGTGCTGATTATTCTTTGATATTTCTGAAACTATGTAACCTACAAATGTGTTCTATACTTCAATAGAAAGATATTTTACAGAGCTTCTGCTCATTTCTGTTGCATTAAAATTCATAAAGAAATCGTAGCTTAAAAATTGAAGTTTTTTTATTTTACCTGGGCCAGAACTCAGTCACCCATCCAAGTACTAACCAAGCCCTGTGCTGCTTCAGTGATCAGACGAGAACTGGTCAATCCACGCCACATAAGCAGTTTTCTAATTTTAATACAGACTTTTTATGGCAATTGATCTTTACTCAAAAAACTATGGGTGTGTTAACTGGGTCCGATTCCCAGAGAAAAGGTTTTAATTTGTGGTTTGACTCTTTCATTAATCAAAAAAGTGCCATTAAATTTTTGAACAATTTTTTATCATTTTCCTCACAAAAAATATTTGAGGTGTTGGACTGTGAATATTCTTATTTACCTATGTAGCATATTATATCATCAGACCAACTTTGACTAAAGTTAGAAGTAGCGAGATAGTAGTTTGTTGGACCAGTAACTTTTTGATGTTGGCTTGGGTCAAACACTTTTGTCTTGTAACTTGGAAATGGCAAGTCTGACCAGCCTCAATCTGTACTAGATATTTGTAGAAACTTTGAAGTTTGTAGTTGCAATTTTAAGATCATGTTAAGGTCTCAGCAATGACCACAAAGACCATTTTTATAAGCGTTGTGCCTCTTTAAGCCCTGTAGCTCTCAAACTATGTGGCAAATCCAGCTAATACCTAACCTGATAATACATGTTGTTCTTTTTATCTCCCGCCGGGCCTTAGCCCGGGAGGGAGATTATGAAATGATGCCTGTGTGTGCGTGCGTGCGTGTGTGCGTGCGTTAGTTAGTCACACAGATTCCTCCAAAACTACTACAGCTACAGATTTTTTGTAAATTAATTGTCCCAATGAATTTTCACGCCCTCGAAAATTTTTTTGGTTTTATGGACTTAGGCCTAAAGATAAGTGAGTAATAGCAATCTTAGCTACTTTGAGTGAAGGGCTCATAACTCAAAAACTATTGCAGTTACAACTTTTTCTTCAAATATGTTGTTCAGCTACTTTGTCCTTAGCTATAAGATGGTACATAGTTTGGGGTTCTATTGCATGCCATAAGTGAGTAATAGCTATTTTCTCATTTGTAGCTAAATAACAAAAGAAGTAAATGCCAAGTATCTTCAAAAGTATTACAGTTACAGAAATCTTTTCAAATATGTTATTCATCTACTTTTGGGTAAGCTATCACATAATAAAGTTTCAGACCTGTTGCACCTTGGATAGCTGAGTAATAGCTACTTTCAAATTCCGACTGTTGAGTAAAGCCATTGTATCTCCAAAACTATTGCAGTTAGAGTGTTTTCCTAAAATATGTTGTTCAGCTACTTTGTCCTTAGCTATAAGATGGTACATAGTTTGGGGTTCTATTGCATGCCATAAGTGAGTAATAGCTATTTTCTCATTTGTAGCTAAATAACAAAAGAAGTAAATGCCAAATATCTTCAAAAGTATTAGAGTTACAGAAATCTTTTCAAATATGTTATTCATCTACTTTTGGGTAAGCTATCACATAGTTAAGTTTCAGACCTGTTGCACCATGGATAGCTGAGTAATAGCTACTTTCAAATTCCGACTGTTGAGTAAAGCCATTGTATCTCCAAAACTATTGCAGTTACAGTGTTTTCCTAAAATATGTTGTTCAGCTACTTTGTCCTTAGCTATAAGATGGTACATAGTTTGGGGTTCTATTGCATGCCATAAGTGAGTAATAGCTATTTTCTCATTTGTAGCTAAATAACAAAAGAAGTAAATGTCAAATATCTTCAAAAGTATTAAAGTTAGTCAAATCTTTTCAAATATGTTGTCCATCTACTTTTGGGTAAGCTATCACATAGTAAAGTTTCAGACCTGTTGAACCTTTGATAGCTGAGTAATAGCTACTTTCAAATTCCGACGGTTGAGTAAAGCCATTGTAACTCCAAAACTATTGCAGTTAGAGTGTTTTCCTAAAATATGTTTTTCAGCTACTTTGTCCTTAGCTATAAGATGGTACATAGTTTGGGGTTCTATTGCATGCCATAAGTGAGTAATAGCTATTTTCTCATTTGTAGCTAAATAACAAAAGAAGTAAATGTCAAATATCTTCAAAAGTATTAAAGTTAGGGAAATCTTTTCAAATATGTTGTCCATCTACTTTTTGGTAAGCTATTATATAATAAAGTTTCAGACCTGTTGAACCTTTGATAGCTGAGTCATAGCTACTTTCAAATTCCGACTGTTGAGTAAAGCCATTGTATCTCCAAAACTATTGCAGTTAGAGTGTTTTCCTAAAATATGTTGTTCAGCTACTTTGTCCTTAGCTATAAGATGGTACATAGTTTGGGGTTCTATTGCATGCCATAAGTGAGTAATAGCTATTTTCTCATTTGTAGCTAAATAACAAAAGAAGTAAATGTCAAATATCTTCAAAAGTATTAAAGTTAGGGAAATCTTTTCAAATATGTTGTCCATCTACTTTTTGGTAAGCTATCACATAGTAAAGTTTCAGACCTGTTGAATCTTTGATAGCTGAGTAATAGCTACTTTGAAATTCTGACTGTTGAGTAAAGCCATTGTAACTCCAAAACTATTGCAGTTAGAGTGTTTGCCTAAAATATGTTGTTCAGCTACTTTGTCCTTAGCTATAAGATGGTACATAGTTTGGGGTTCTATTGCATGCCATAAGTGAGTAATAGCTATTTTCTCATTTGTAGCTAATTGAGAGCTTTCACTTGGTGAAGTTTCAGACCCTTAGCTAATTACTCACCTACTCAAAATGAGTAAATGCGAATTATCTCTAAAAGTATTGCAGATAGCCAATTTTTCTCAACTCATTCACCTACTTTTGAAAGAGCTTTCACATGGTCGAGTTTCAGACCCGTAGCTAATTACTCAAAATGAGTAAATGCTAATTATCTCTAAAAGTATTGCAGATAGCCAATTTTTCTCAAATAACTCATTCACCTACTTTTGGGAGAGCTTTCACTTGGTCAAGTTTCAGACCCGTAGCTAATTACTCACCTACTCAAAATGAGTAAATGCGAATTATCTCTAAAAGTATTGCAGATAGCCAATTTTTCTCAAATAACTCATTCACCTACTTTTGAGAGAGCTTTCACTTGGTGAAGTTTCAGACCTGTAGCTAATTATTCACCTACTCAAAATAAGTAACTGCAAATTATCTGTAAAAGTATTGCAGATAGCCAATTTTTCTCAAATAACTCATTCACCTACTTTTGGAAGAGCTTTCACTTGGTGAAGTTTCAGACCCGTAGCTAATTACTCACCTGCTCAAAATGAGTAAATGCGAATCATCTCTAAAAGTATTGCAGATAGCCAATTTTTCTCAAATAACTCATTCACCTACTTTTGAGAGAGCTTTCACTTGGTGAAGTTTCAGACCTGTAGCTAATTATTCACCTACTCAAAATGAGTAAATGCTAATTATCTCTAAAAGTATTGCAGATAGCAAATTTTTCTCAAATAACTCATTCACCTACTTTTGAAAGAGCTTTCACTTCGTGAAGTTTCAGACCCGTAGCTAATTATTCACCTGCTGAAAATGAGTAAATGCTAATTATCTCTAAAAGTATTGCAGGTAGCCAATTTTTCTCAAATAACTCCTTCAGGTACTTTTGGAAGAGCTTTCACATGGTGAAGTTTCAGATCCGTAGCTAATTACTCACCTACTCAAAATGAGTAAATGCTAATTATCTCTAAAATTATTGCAGATAGACAATTTTTCTCAAATAACTCGTTCATCTACTTTTGGGAGAGCTTTCACATGGTCGAGTTTCAGACCCGTAGCTAATTACTCAAAATGAGTAAATGCTAATTATCTCTAAAAGTATTGCAGATAGCCAATTTTTCTCAAATAACTCATTCACCTACTTTTGGGAGAGCTTTCACTTGGTCAAGTTTCAGACCCGTAGCTAATTACTCACCTACTCAAAATGAGTAAATGCGAATTATCTCTAAAAGTATTGCAGATAGCCAATTTTTCTCAAATAACTCATTCACCTACTTTTGAGAGAGCTTTCACTTGGTGAAGTTTCAGACCTGTAGCTAATTATTCACCTACTCAAAATGAGTAAATGCAAATTATCTGTAAAAGTATTGCAGATAGCCAATTTTTCTCAAATAACTCATTCACCTACTTTTGGAAGAGCTTTCACTTGGTGAAGTTTCAGACCCGTAGCTAATTACTCACCTGCTCAAAATGAGTAAATGCGAATCATCTCTAAAAGTATTGCAGATAGCCAATTTTTCTCAAATAACTCATTCACCTACTTTTGAGAGAGCTTTCACTTGGTGAAGTTTCAGACCTGTAGCTAATTATTCACCTACTCAAAATGAGTAAATGCTAATTATCTCTAAAAGTATTGCAGATAGCCAATTTTTCTCAAATAACTCATTCACCTACTTTTGAAAGAGCTTTCACTTCGTGAAGTTTCAGACCCGTAGCTAATTATTCACCTGCTGAAAATGAGTAAATGCTAATTATCTCTAAAAGTATTGCAGGTAGCCAATTTTTCTCAAATAACTCCTTCAGGTACTTTTGGAAGAGCTTTCACATGCTGAAGTTTCAGATCCGTAGCTAATTACTCACCTACTCAAAATGAGTAAATGCTAATTATCTCTAAAATTATTGCAGATAGACAATTTTTCTCAAATAACTCGTTCATCTACTTTTGGGAGAGCTTTCACTTGGTAAAGTTTCAGACCTGTAGCTAATTATTCACCTGCTGAAAATGAGTAAATGCTAATTATCTCTAAAAGTATTGCAGGTAGCCAATTTTTCTCAAATAACTCCTTCACATACTTTTGGAAGAGCTTTCACATGGTCAAGTTTCAGATCCGTAGCTAATTACTCACCTACTCAAAATGAGTAAATACGAATTATCTCTAAAAGTATTGCAGATAGCCAATTTTCTCAGATAACTCATTCACCTACTTTTGGGAGAGCTTTCGCATGGTGAAATTTCAGACCCATAGCTAATTACTCACCTACTCAAAATGAGTAAATGCTAATTATCTCTAAAAGTATTGCAGGTAGCCAATTTTTCTCAAATAACTCCTTCAGGTACTTTTGGAAGAGCTTTCACATGGTGAAGTTTCAGATCCGTAGCTAATTACTCACCTACTCAAAATGAGTAAATGCTAATTATCTCTAAAATTATTGCAGATAGACAATTTTTCTCAAATAACTCGTTCATCTACTTTTGGGAGAGCTTTCACATGGTCGAGTTTCAGACCCGTAGCTAATTACTCAAAATGAGTAAATGCTAATTATCTCTAAAAGTATTGCAGATAGCCAATTTTTCTCAAATAACTCATTCACCTACTTTTGGGAGAGCTTTCACTTGGTCGAGTTTCAGACCCGTAGCTAATTACTCACCTACTCAAAATGAGTAAATGCGAATTATCTCTAAAAGTATTGCAGATAGCCAATTTTTCTCAAATAACTCATTCACCTACTTTTGAGAGAGCTTTCACTTGGTGAAGTTTCAGACCTGTAGCTAATTATTCACCTACTCAAAATGAGTAAATGCAAATTATCTGTAAAAGTATTGCAGATAGCCAATTTTTCTCAAATAACTCATTCACCTACTTTTGGAAGAGCTTTCACTTGGTGAAGTTTCAGACCCGTAGCTAATTACTCACCTACTCAAAATGAGTAAATGCGAATCATCTCTAAAAGTATTGCAGATAGCCAATTTTTCTCAAATAACTCATTCACCTACTTTTGAGAGAGCTTTCACTTGGTGAAGTTTCAGACCTGTAGCTAATTATTCACCTACTCAAAATGAGTAAATGCTAATTATCTCTAAAAGTATTGCAGATAGCCAATTTTTCTCAAATAACTCATTCACCTACTTTTGAAAGAGCTTTCACTTCGTGAAGTTTCAGACCCGTAGCTAATTATTCACCTGCTGAAAATGAGTAAATGCTAATTATCTCTAAAAGTATTGCAGGTAGCCAATTTTTCTCAAATAACTCCTTCAGGTACTTTTGGAAGAGCTTTCACATGGTGAAGTTTCAGATCCGTAGCTAATTACTCACCTACTCAAAATGAGTAAATGCTAATTATCTCTAAAATTATTGCAGATAGACAATTTTTCTCAAATAACTCGTTCATCTACTTTTGGGAGAGCTTTCACTTGGTAAAGTTTCAGACCTGTAGCTAATTATTCACCTGCTGAAAATGAGTAAATGCTAATTATCTCTAAAAGTATTGCAGGTAGCCAATTTTTCTCAAATAACTCCTTCACATACTTTTGGAAGAGCTTTCACATGGTCAAGTTTCAGATCCGTAGCTAATTACTCACCTACTCAAAATGAGTAAATACGAATTATCTCTAAAAGTATTGCAGATAGCCAATTTTCTCAGATAACTCATTCACCTACTTTTGGGAGAGCTTTCGCATGGTGAAATTTCAGACCCATAGCTAATTACTCACCTACTCAAAATGAGTAAATGCTAATTATCTCTAAAAGTATTGCAGATAGCCAATTTTTCTCAAATAACTCATTCACCTACTATTGGGAGAGCTTTCACTTGGTGAAGTTTCAGACCTGTAGCTAATTATTCACCTACTCAAAATAAGTAACTGCAAATTATCTGTAAAAGTATTGCAGATAGCCAATTTTTCTCAAATAACTCATTCACCTACTTTTGGAAGAGCTTTCACTTGGTGAAGTTTCAGACCCGTAGCTAATTACTCACCTGCTCAAAATGAGTAAATGCGAATCATCTCTAAAAGTATTGCAGATAGCCAATTTTTCTCAAATAACTCATTCACCTACTTTTGAGAGAGCTTTCACTTGGTGAAGTTTCAGACCTGTAGCTAATTATTCACCTACTCAAAATGAGTAAATGCTAATTATCTCTAAAAGTATTGCAGATAGCAAATTTTTCTCAAATAACTCATTCACCTACTTTTGAAAGAGCTTTCACTTCGTGAAGTTTCAGACCCGTAGCTAATTATTCACCTGCTGAAAATGAGTAAATGCTAATTATCTCTAAAAGTATTGCAGGTAGCCAATTTTTCTCAAATAACTCCTTCAGGTACTTTTGGAAGAGCTTTCACATGGTGAAGTTTCAGATCCGTAGCTAATTACTCACCTACTCAAAATGAGTAAATGCTAATTATCTCTAAAATTATTGCAGATAGACAATTTTCTCAAATAACTCGTTCATCTACTTTTGGGAGAGCTTTCACATGGTCGAGTTTCAGACCCGTAGCTAATTACTCAAAATGAGTAAATGCTAATTATCTCTAAAAGTATTGCAGATAGCCAATTTTTCTCAAATAACTCATTCACCTACTTTTGGGAGAGCTTTCACTTGGTCAAGTTTCAGACCCGTAGCTAATTACTCACCTACTCAAAATGAGTAAATGCGAATTATCTCTAAAAGTATTGCAGATAGCCAATTTTTCTCAAATAACTCATTCACCTACTTTTGAGAGAGCTTTCACTTGGTGAAGTTTCAGACCTGTAGCTAATTATTCACCTACTCAAAATGAGTAAATGCAAATTATCTGTAAAAGTATTGCAGATAGCCAATTTTTCTCAAATAACTCATTCACCTACTTTTGGAAGAGCTTTCACTTGGTGAAGTTTCAGACCCGTAGCTAATTACTCACCTGCTCAAAATGAGTAAATGCGAATCATCTCTAAAAGTATTGCAGATAGCCAATTTTTCTCAAATAACTCATTCACCTACTTTTGAGAGAGCTTTCACTTGGTGAAGTTTCAGACCTGTAGCTAATTATTCACCTACTCAAAATGAGTAAATGCTAATTATCTCTAAAAGTATTGCAGATAGCAAATTTTTCTCAAATAACTCATTCACCTACTTTTGAAAGAGCTTTCACTTCGTGAAGTTTCAGACCCGTAGCTAATTATTCACCTGCTGAAAATGAGTAAATGCTAATTATCTCTAAAAGTATTGCAGGTAGCCAATTTTTCTCAAATAACTCCTTCAGGTACTTTTGGAAGAGCTTTCACATGGTGAAGTTTCAGATCCGTAGCTAATTACTCACCTACTCAAAATGAGTAAATGCTAATTATCTCTAAAATTATTGCAGATAGACAATTTTTCTCAAATAACTCGTTCATCTACTTTTGGGAGAGCTTTCACTTGGTAAAGTTTCAGACCTGTAGCTAATTATTCACCTGCTGAAAATGAGTAAATGCTAATTATCTCTAAAAGTATTGCAGGTAGCCAATTTTTCTCAAATAACTCCTTCACATACTTTTGGAAGAGCTTTCACATGGTCAAGTTTCAGATCCGTAGCTAATTACTCACCTACTCAAAATGAGTAAATACGAATTATCTCTAAAAGTATTGCAGATAGCCAATTTTCTCAGATAACTCATTCACCTACTTTTGGGAGAGCTTTCGCATGGTGAAATTTCAGACCCATAGCTAATTACTCACCTACTCAAAATGAGTAAATGCTAATTATCTCTAAAAGTATTGCAGATAGCCAATTTTTCTCAAATAACTCATTCACCTACTATTGGGAGAGCTTTCACTTGGTGAAGTTTCAGACCTGTAGCTAATTACTCACCTACTCAAAATGAGTAAATGCTAATTATCTCTAAAAGGATTGCAGATAGCCATTTTTTGTCAAATAACTCATTCACCTACTTTTAGGAGAGCTTTCACTTGAAGTTTCAGACCCATAGCTAATTACTCACCTGCTCAAAATGAGTAAATGCTAATTATCTCTAAAAGTATTGCAGATAGCCAATTTTTCTCAAATAACTCATTCACCTACTTTTGGGAGAGCTTTCACATGGTGAAGTTTCAGCCCCATAGCTAATTACTCACCTGCTCAAAATGAGTAAATGCTAATTATCTCTAAAAGTATTGCAGATAGCCAATTTTTCTCAAATAACTCATTCATCTACTATTGGGAGAGCCATCACTTGGTGAAGTTTCAGACCCGTAGCTAATTATTCACCTACTCAAAATGAGTAAATGCTAATTATCCCTAGAAGTATTGCGGATAGCCTTCACATGGTGAAGTTCCAGACCCGTAGGTAATTACTCACCTACTCAAAATGAGTAAATGCTAATTATCTCTAAAAGTATTGCAGATAGCCAATTTTTCTCAAATAAGTCATTCACCTACTTTTGGGACAGCTTTCACTTGGTGAAGTTTCAGACCTGTAGCTAATTACTCACCTACTCAAAATAAGTAAATGCCTAAAATGACTAAAAGTATTGCAGATAGCCAGTATTTCTCAACTCATTCACCTACATTTTGGAGAAGTTTCACATGCTTAAGTTTTTTTATGAATTTTTAAAATAAATTTTAATACATTAAAATTAATTAAATCATGCACTAAATCAATTATAACTTGAAAAGTACTGCATTTAGAGCACTTTGTGCAAATATGTTATGCAGCTACTTTTGGGTCAGCTATAACATAGTAAAATTTCAGACCTGTAGCTCATGGCATAGCTGAATAATAACTACTTTTAGGTTATCACTGTTGGGTAAATCACTTATAACTTGAAAACTTTTGCATTTACATTATTTAGTTTCAGTATGTTATTCACCTATTTTGAGGCAGCTATAACATAGTAAAATTCCAGACCTGTGGCTCATTGCATAGCGGAGTAATAGCTACTTTGAAGTTCTTACTCAACACTAAATCATTTATAACTTGAAAAGTATTACATTTAGAGCATTTTGTTAAAATATGTCATTCACCTACTTTTTCCATAGCAACAACATGGTGAGTAACTTGGGTGTCTATCTGAATAGCTAAGTGAGTAATAGCTACTTTTGGGCTTTTCACTAACTTCCATCATGAGTAAAATCACTTGTAACTTGAAAACTATTGCATTTAGAGAATTTTGTGCAAATATGTTATTCACCTACTTTTGGGTCAGCTATAACATACTAAAATTTCAGACCTCTAGCTCGTGCCATAGCTGAGTAATAGCTACTTTTGGGCTTTTCACTAACTTCCATCATGAGTAAAATCACTTGTAACTTGAAAACTATTGCATTTAGAGAATTTTGTGCAAATATGTTATTCACCTACTTTTGGGTCAGCTATAACATACTAAAATTTCAGACCTCTAGCTCGTGCCATAGCTGAGTAATAGCTACTTTTGCCTTTGCCGGTGGATACATTTTGCATCTGGCCACAGATGCATCCTTGGTCTAGTCTCTAAAAGTATTACAGGTGGGCAATTTCTTCTAAATAAGTCATTCACCTACTTTTGGGTGATCTACCACATAGTGAAGTTGCAGAACTGTAGCTCTTTAGATGGCAGAGTAATAGCCACTAAAATAAGTAAATGTCTTGTATCTCTAAAAGTAGTACAGATAGGCTATTTCTTCTAAAGACGTGCTTCCCTACTTTGAGTTGATCTGCATAATGAAGTGGCAGAACTGTAGCTCTTTGGATGGCAAAGTAATAGCTACTAAAATGAGTAAATGCCTTTTGTCTTTAAAAGTATTGCAATCAAACATTAAACTTGTCACTTCTACATGTGCCTCCATCTCGCAGGAAAATTTATATTCCACTATCTTTAGGACATCTAATTTATACGGCGGGAGATAAATGCATGCGTCAGAATGCTTGTTTTCTTATGAAATTATGAAAAATGATTCATAATAACTGTGGTACATAAAACAGGTCCTACAAAAATCATAGCTTGTTATGCAAACAATGCCTTTGGTGTCAGAGACGGCCTGTTCAGGGATATGTTGGAATCAAGTCCGAGCAGTCTAGTTTGAATACACGAGCATTAAACATAATTATTTTATTGTCACTTGGAGCAGAGTTAACAAAGCATTTGTTTCAATAAATTCAACAAACTATCCACCAAAAGAGAAATATTTAACAAAAATAGCATCAGAGATGCCCGTACCCCACAGCCTTGGGAAATATTTTCAACACCATGAGATACAGAAGCACTGTACCAGTACAAAGTTCAGGATACTTTCAGAGCACTGTCAGTTCTATAAAGTTCCAAAAATGTTTAAATGCAGAAAATAATGTTTAAAAGAAAGATAATGCATGTAAAGATGAAGTATTAAAACAAGTCAATTCAATAACAAGATGACAGCATTAATCCGTAAAATAAAATTCAACATTCTTTATCTACATCTGCATGGCCGAATTATGGTTTAGATGTTTTGAATATTACCATGCATACAGAAGTGGTAATACATTTAATGAACGCTTATGTGTGGTGTTGGAGCAAAATCTGTGGCTCACTTGATGAAATTCTATCTCTTACAATGGGAAGTTATGAAAGTAAAATTCTTAATAAATTCTAATATGAATTAACAGTGCTTAATCTGCATCAAAAGACAGACCCAAAGGTGCAACAAGATTTTAAAGGTCAAGGTCACTACGACAAGGTCAAAGGTCAAATTAAGGTCACACCATGATAATACACACCTATGGCCCCTACCAAGTATCAACTTCCTACACCTTACGGTTTCCGAGATATAGCCTGGACAAGATTTTCAAACTCAAGGTCACTACGGCAAGGTCAAAGGTAAAATCAAGGTCAGACCATGACGTTGCACACCTACACCCCCTAACCAATGTCCCTACCAAGTATCAACTTCCTACACCTTACGGTTTCTGAGATACAGCCCGGACAAACTTTTTCCCGCCGCCTGCCCGCCCGACAGGACGCCCGCCCACCCATCCGGACACCATGGGTGAAAACAATACCCTGACAGCCCTTAAGGGCTGTGGGGTAACAAAAAACAACACTTCTGTGACAGATACTTACACACTTTCTTGTACAACATGGGGTTCATAACATTGCAAGCTATGTCTTTATCAAAGTATAACAAAAATCAGATCAAGCTTAAATCAAGACTACGTCTACTGGTCATAATACTAAAACAGTCTCACACAAACTTTGTGCCAAATAAAGTGTACATGTTAAAAATATTCAGAAGTCGCTTTTGATTATTTATGAGCTATTTTTAATAGCTAAAACATTGTATAACAAATCAATATAGATTGTATCCACAATAACATACTTTGGCAATACTAAATACCAATCCATAACGACTTTAAAAATGCTGATGGTATTATGTCTAACATGTTTGACAACTTGGACACTAAGGTCTCCTACATGAGCTCAAAAATATCGCTCCTATTTCATGGGAAAAAGTATTCATTTGAAACCAACAACATGAAATTTAATCTCAATACTTCAACAACCAAGTCATAAACCAAAGCAAGGTAATGGATTTAACTTCAATGTGAAGATCTTATCTCAGTTAATATTTTGGCTTTCCCTATTAGCCAAACCATGACTCACAAGAGCATTACAATATTGCTTTCTCAACAGCAATAATTTTAAATTTTTGATGGTTCATACAACTGATAGAATTGCTCGAAAACAACCTTTTTCATTAACAATGACAGGAGAAATATATTGCAAAATCTGCAATAATATTGATCTTTAAGCTGATTAGTGTAAGGCTACTGCTGTGATGCCTAAGACTGATTGTTGTGCTCAGAAAATTCCTCATGGAAGAGAATATAAAAAATATAAAGCTTCATTGAATAAAACCTATGTCACAATACACTATAAAAAAGCATGAAATGGATAACATAAAATTAAATAGAAATTAGACAAGATCTAGTCTCAAATATCATTACTGCTTGACCAGTTAAATGTAAATTGGCAAAAGCATTAAATGCTTGTGTATAGCATGAAAATAAACATAACATGAATAAAATTAATACAAGTTAGAAGAGAACCATTCTCAATGTCATAATTCTTTAACCAATTAAATGTACACTGGTACTAACATTTTAAATGCATTAAACCTAGTAGAACCGATGGTAGATATTGCAGGAGATATTCTTCTAAAGTATAGAAGACTCCATGATTGTATTCTCAATAAGATGAGACTTTGCTATATGAAGAAATTACAACAATAATGTTTTTACTGCCTTAAAAATTAATGATTTAGCACAAAAGAACCAATAAACAAGCTAAAGCTGAGCAATGCTACAAGTAAAAGCAAAGAAACCCAGAGATTTAAATCCAACCTAAGTGTTGGCATGGGTTCAAGCAGAGTTATTTTGTATATGTTAGAAATTTAACACTTCATTTTCACTACAACCTTACAACAATAAACTGTTGAAAAAATAATCTACAGCAAAAATCCTTCAAAAGCATACATGTAACTGATTTTTTTGCTTCACAGAAACTAAATCACACAATCGCACATAATACTGGCCACTAATCTACATTTCAAGTAAGAAATGGGAAATTTGCCACTGATAAAAAAGGTTACTTTTCTTCATATTATTGGATTTTTTTCACCCAATTTGTGATTTATATAGCTATTTATCTTACTTGATACACAAGCAGCATTGGGATTAAATGGCAATTTCAATATTGACATTAAAGTCTTTTTTGCCTTTGTATATCAATTGATATATAGTGTTACTGTGTTAGTCTGTGAAAAAGCATAGATGTTCTTGCATCATTTACCAAAAATACAGAATTTTAAAAGGACCATAAATTTCAATTGAAAATATTGCCATAGTGTCAGTTCCCTATGCAAATGTTCCATGATTATGGCTCTTTTGTCGCAAAATTTTAATGGTTGGCAACTGGCAAATGCAAATTTCTTACTTGACCTAAGTGTCATTACTACACTCCTCTACGATCTTATATATACCAGGGTGTGTTTTGTAGGCATACAGATAATATGTACACTGAGATTGCTTGCACTCCACTGTCTCAGACTACTTTGCCTTTCCCTGAGCTGCCACCTTGTCAGTTGCAGCCTTTACTTGAGCGTCATCTGCCAGGTAGTAGTGCTTGATGTGCTTCAAGTCAGCATCCAACTCGTACACCAAGGGGATTCCTGGAAAACACAAACATGCATGAATCAAGTACCCGAGAGCCTGAGAGATTCCTGCAAAACAGATTTTAATTTTAATTAGTAGATATCATCCAATTCATGTACACCGGGGGGTGGGGGGTGTGTGTGTGGTAAAACAGGGATACTGGTGAAATCTGTTGATACCACTCAACTTATACCAACCGAGGGGAATAAAACAAAGCAGAATGAAGCGTTGAACAATGATATTCCTGCAGAACATTACATCCAACGTCTATACCTAGGACATTCCTGCAAAATGAGAAATATACTTAATCACCTTTGGAATACCTGTGCAATAGGGATATACCAATATTATTCATGCAAATGGACCATGTGCTTCACTCAGTGACTAGTATGTAACAGATTGGTCAGTAGTATATTTTCATTTTAGTGTCCAGAAAAAGACAAAACCGTTCTGATTCCATGATTCCGAAAAAAGATGCATGTTTTTATATACAGGGTATATACTTTCATTTCTTTTTCAACAGGAGTTAGCATTTACAAGTATATAATAGGAAAACTTCATGGGTGACATATACAAAGAAAAAATATATCACGAATGAACATAACAATATTTTACAAGTGCGCAGCACGAGTATTATATTGTTAATCTTCATGAGTGATATACTTCTCTGTATATGTCTCATGAGGGATGTTTTACGTTTATTATCCACCATTTTGTATGTTTTATGACTTAAATAAGCCCATATTTATAGAGGGAACATTACAAAGGCTGTAAAAACATGGGCAACAGTGAATATAAAATCTTCAGTCTTTAACTTCCAATATCTTTGTCATTTCTACATGGATTTTTATCCAATAACACGAGCAGAAGAACGGGAAAAAAGACCTCTCAAACGATATATAATACATATTTGTAGGTTACATAGTTTACAATATATTAGTGAAAAAACGGAAGTTATTGACACTTATTATCCATGGTACAGAGGTGCTGCTGTATATAAAAAATATATATCCCGCTCTGTATTCCCCCCTAAACGGGTCAAATACAGCTTACGGTGGATAATAAATCCTTTTCCTAACAATCTGTAAGCTCATGAAAAATACTAGAAATAGGACGCCCTGTTGATAGTAGATTCGAATAGAAACAGGATAGCATAGAAGAACACACATTATCATGTGTAATGTCCACCCCATGAACCTTGCCCAAATTGTACAGTAGTCTTACAAGACCCTGTTTCATTTGTAAAATATATCAATGATGCTTAAATATTTATTAGTGTAGATGTAAATTATTTCAGCTTCATGCCTTTTTGCATTGGTTGGGTCGAAAATTTTCGAAAATTCAAAATGGCCGCCATTTTTGGGGAGGGGAAAATTTTTTGAAAATTGCAAGGAGTACATTCCTTAAATACCCTGTGGGTCGAAAATTTCGACGAAATCGCTCTATCTCGCACGGTTAAGGAGATAGAAGCAAATTTGTGTTTTGCCATTTTTGGCAAAAATTCGAAAAATCAAAATGGCCGCCATTTTTGGGGAGGGGAAATTTTTTTGAAAATTGCACCGAGTACATTCCTTAGATACCCTATGGGTCGAAAATTTCAACGAAATCGCTCTATCTCGCACGGTTAAGGAGATAGAAGCACATTTGTGTTTTGCCATTTTTGGCAAAAATTCGAAAATTCAAAATGGCCACCATTTTTGGGGAAAATTTTTTGAAAATTGCAAAGAGTACAATGCTCGGATACCCTGTGGGTCGAAAATTTCGACGAAATCGGTCTATCTCGCACGGTTAAGGAGATAGAAGCAAATTTGTGTTTTGCCATTTTTGGCAAAAATTCGAAAATTCAAAATGGCCGCCATTTTTGGGGAGGGGAAAATTTTTTGAAAATTGCCAAGACTACAATGCTCAGATACCCTGTGGGCGAAAATTTTGACGAAATCACTCTATCTCGCACGGTTAAGGAGATAGAAGCAAATTTGTGTTTCGCCATTTTTGGCAAAAATTCGAAAATTCAAAATGGCCGCCATTTTTGGGGAGGGGAAAATTTTTTGAAAATTGCCAAACAACACATTCCTTAGATACCCTGTGGGTCGAAAATTTCGACGAAATCGCTCTATCTCGCACGGTTAAGGAGATAGAAGCAAATTTGTGTTTCGCCATTTTTGGCAAAAATTCGAAAATTCAAAATGGCCGCCATTTTTGGGGAGGGGAAAATTTTTTGAAAATTGCCAAGACTACAATGCTCAGATACCCTGAGGGCGAAAATTTTGACGAAATCGCTCTATCTCGCACGGTTAAGGAGATAGAAGCAAATTTGTGTTTTGCCATTTTTGGCAAAAATTCGAAAATTCAAAATGGCCGCCATTTTTGGGGAGGGGAAAATTTTTTGAAAATTGCAAAGAGTACATTCCTTAGATACCCTGTGGGTCGAAAATTTCGACGGAATCGCTCTATCTCGCACGGTTTAGGAGATATGAGCACATTTGCCTTTTTCAGTATTCAAAATAGCTAATTACTCATTTATTTAATTAACTAGAAATAGGCCGCCCTGTTGATAGTAGATGCGAATAGAAACAGGATAGCATAGAAGAACACACATTATCATGTGTAATGTCCACCCATGAACCTTTTGCCCAAATTGTACAGTAGTCTTACAAGACCCTGTTTCATTTGTAAAATATATCAATGATGCTTAAATATTTGTTAGTGTAGATGTAAATTATTTCAGCTTCATGCCTTTTTGCATTGGTTCGGTTGAAAATTTTGACGAAATCACTCTATCTTGCACGGTTAAGAAGATAGAAGCAAATTCCTGTTTTTCTATTTTTGGCAAAAATTTGAAAATTCAAAATGGCCGCCATTTTTGGGAAAAGGAAATTTTTTTGAAAATTGCCAAGAGTACATTTTTTACATACACTATGGGTCGAAAATTTCAAAGAAATAACTCTATTTTGCACGGTTAAGGCCAGTTTGTGTTTTTCCATTTTGGGCAAAAATTCGAAAATTCAAAATGGGTGCCATTTTTGGGGAGGGGAAATTTTTTTGAAAATTGCAAAGATTACATTTCTTAGATACCCTGTGGGTCAAAAATTTCGACGAAATCGCTCTATCTCGCATGGTTAAGGAGATAGAAGCAAATTTGTGTTTTGCCATTTTTGGCAAAAATTCAAAATTGTCGCAATTTTTGGGGAGGGGAAAATTTTTTGAAAATTGCAAAGATTGCATTGCTTAGATAAACTGTGGGTCGAAAATTTCGACGAAATCGCTCTATCTCGCACGGTTAAGGAGATAGAAGCAAATTTGTGTTTTGCATTTTTGGCAAAAATTCGAAAATTCAAAATGGCCGCCATTTTTGGGGAGGGGAAAATTTTTGGAAAATTGCATAGATTGCATTCCTTAGATACCCTGTGGGTCGAAAATTTCGACGAAATCGCTCTATCTCGCACGGTTAAGGAGATAGAAGCAAATTTGTGTTTTGCCATTTTTGGCAAAAATTCAAAATTGTCGCAATTTTTGGGGAGGGGAAAATTTTTTGAAAATTGCAAAGATTGCATTGCTTAGATAACCTGTGGGTCGAAAATTTCGACGAAATCGCTCTATCTCGCACGGTTAAGGAGATAGAAGCAAATTTGTGTTTTGCATTTTTGGCAAAAATTCGAAAATTCAAAATGGCCGCCATTTTTGGGGAGGGGAAAATTTTTGGAAAATTGCAAAGATTGCATCCCTTAGATACCCTGTGGGTCGAAAATTTCGACGAAATCGCTCTATCTCGCACGGTTAAGGAGATAACATTTATGAAGCAATTCCCCCCAAAAGCAATCCCATACAAGCTATTAACCCAATGAACCTCCATACCAAATTTCAGAAAGCTAGGCTTAATAGCATTCCTTAAAATGTCTGGAAACCAAAGAGCTACTCAAAAGTAGCAAAGTAGCTATTACTCAGTTAGCTATAGAGCTATCATCACCAAAAGCAATCCCATACAAGCTGTTAACCCAATAAACCTGCATGCCAAATTTGGTAAAGATAGGATAAGAACTGTTGCCTAAAATGTCTGGAAACCAAGTGGGACGCCGGACGGCGGAAAAAGCAAAAATAATATGTCCACCCCCCAGTGGGGTGGACATAACCAGTGGGGTGGACATAATAAGCTTAGTTTTACTGTGAGATATATTAGTCATTACTGTGATATATATTAAGTCATCTATGGGTGATACAAAGTATCTAACTATGTCAGTTGTGAGATAAAGTCCAACTTTTTTATGTCAGCTGACTTGTCAATCAGCTCACATTATGGCATCACTCTGTGGTGTCTACGTACACGTGAACATCTCCTCCAAAAGTACAAGGCCCAGAGACATGCTGTTACTTTTAAAAGATACTTTATCTATCGAGGATGATAAATCGTAAAATTCATGCAGACCTGTCTGTTCGTCTGTTCCCCAGAGCCGTTAGAAGCGAGGTACCCCCACCCAAAGTGTGAAAATTTCAACACTTTATCTGAATTTTCTCATTGACTATTGAAGGGATTTCTGTCTTATCTTGCATATATGTACTAGGCCACAGGAAGATAACTTTGTGTGAGTATAAGACCTGGATCTGTCTTAATTTTTTTTTTTTTTTTTTTTATGTGCATTTTAAAAATAAATTTTAATGCATTTAAAATTTGGAAATTTAATAAGTAAATTAAATTTTTATAAGTTAATACCCTATCTAATGGACAGTTGCTTTACTGGTCGGCGCGACCGGTCCCGCCAAATGACAGAAAAAGTCATCCTGTATAAACTACCGGCAGGACCGGTCACGGAGTGTACATTCGCCAGGTGTCGCCTCGTGCATACTTCCTGTCTAGACAGGATGACGTCATCGCGTCTTTTTCGTTGTCTAAACCTATTAGACCCCTAGTAACCTGATAGCTGGGCCAGTTGGGAGGGCCTTGCCTGTCCATTGGATAGGGTATTACTTATTAAATTTTCAATTTTATTGTGTTAATACATCCTATCCAATGGACAATTGCTAAATAACTACCGCTTGGCAGGCGGGTAAGCTACTAGGACTTGAGTGAACTCATAAAACAACAATAATTTTCAGACCTGGGTTACCTAGAGACCCCATAAGGTCAAGGTCTCACACCAGAATCCGGTTAACCGGGAGTATACAGACACTACCTCTCCCCCCCCCCCCCCCCCTTTTTTTTTGTCATACCTGCTCTGAGGTTAGGGAAGAGAAGTGTGAGTTCAGTCCCAAGATATAAACCTCGCAAAGGAAGCATGTCACAGTTTTTTGTTTTTTTGTTGTTTTTTTTTTTTGATTGGTTGATTTATACTTATCTAAGTATCAGTATATACAATATGTACATATTTACAATAAAATGTCCCCTCATTATTGGGCCTGCTGGTGGATCTGCTGAGCAGCCACTACTGGCCCTAGATGGAAAAGCTCTGAGTCAGCCCAAGCCACATCCTTCAGATAGAATTGAGTGAAGGTGTTATGTGATTTCCAGTGGCAGGCTGATAATATTTGGTCTAAGGAGGCAGCAAAGGCTCTTACATCATGGGCTTTAACCTGATGTAAGGTGAGGGCCTGCTGGTCAGAGAGCTCATAGCATAGGATCACAGTCTGTTTGATCCATGAGGAGACAGTGGCGGGGAGATGTCCTTGTCGAAACCTTTCTTGAAGGAGACAAGGACCAACTCCTTATTCTGCCTGAGGTCCTGTCCAAGTAGTAACGCAGGGCTCTAACTGGACATAATGACCTGTCACTCTTGAGTGACTTATCCACTGTGGGAGCCAGGGCTGGAATCACCACCGGGGCCACACTATCTGGTCCTTCCTTAGCCAACTGATTCTTGGACAGAAAGCTGGGCAAGGGGTATAAGGATACCTTGGACCAGTCAGCTTGGTGTCTGATGTTCTTGTGTAACCAAGCATGAATCTCACTCCTGTGTTTACCTGAACCCAGGGCCAATAGGAAAACAGTCTTGAAGGTCAAATGCTTCAAGGAGGCCTCTTTAAGGGGTTCAAAGGGGGCCTTGGTCAGCTGGTGTAACACCAGGGAGAGGTTCCAAGAGGGAATGCCCCTCCTGCCCTTGGGCCTGTCTCTATGGAAACTATCCAGGAGTCGAGTGAGATTCTCATCCTTGCTGACATTTATGGGAACGTTGCCTAATTTGTCAGCAATGGCTGATCTGTAGCCATCAATAGTGCCTGGTTTAACTTCCTGTCCTGGAACAAGTACAGGAGGAAGTCAGCTATGGCTTTTAGAGGTGGTGCCCTGAAGTCCACCTGATTACTGAGTCACCACTTTGTGAAAATGGTCCACTTTGCCTCATAGACAGATCTGGTTGATCCCCTTTGAGGAGCCTCAATTCATGCTGCCATTGCCTCAGAGAAGCCCTGCTCCTTGATTGCTGTGGCTCTAGGAGCTAGGCATGTAGATTCAGATTTGACAGGTTCCTGTGTAGGACCTGGTTGAATGGCTGAGACACTAGATTGGGTATGTTGGGCAGACACAGGGGAATCTGGCTGGACATTTCCACTAGATCCCAGAACCAAGGCATGTTGGGCCATCCCGGTGCAATCAGTATGATTCTGCTGCAAGGGTAATCCTGTAACTTCTCCACCACTTTGCCCAAGATGGCTGCTGGTGGGAAGGCATACAGATCCAGTCCTCCCCATCACAGGCTGAGAGCATCCACTGCCCATGCCTGCGGGTCTGGAACCGGTGAGACAAACTGTGGAAGCTTGTTGTTGAACCTGGTGGCAAACGGGTCCACAGTGGGTTGGTGCCACCGGTGACATATTGCTTGGAAGACGTCTGGACTGAGGGACCATTCGGTTGGAATGGTCTGTCCCAGTCTGGATAGCTTGTCAGATATCACGTTCAGACGGCCGGGGATGTGTCGAGCTTTGAGAGTAACCTGTTTCCTGGTACACCAGGTCAGAATTCTCCATAGTAAGGCACACAGAGGACCCGACTTCATTCCCCCTTCCTTGTTTATGTAAGCTAAATTAAGCAACCACTGTAGTGTTGTCTGTAGCTATGAGGACTGTGTTGTTGGTACAGAGGGCCTGAAATTCTTTCAAAGCCAGAAGAACTGCTTTTAACTCTAGATAGTTTATGTGCAGTTTGCTTTCTGGAAGTGACCAGTTTCCCCTTGCCCTGTGCTCGTTTAACTGAGTGCCCCACCCTTCTTTTGAGGCGTCTGTAAAGATCTACAGCGCATGTTTTAGTGCATGTAATGGTTGACCTGTGATAACATTGCTTTCCTCCAGCCACCATCTTAGATGTGGATGGAGTAACCTGGGAATGGGGATGGTCTTTTCCAGTGTCTCTGGTACTCCAATTGTTTTTGAGATGCCACTGTATGGGCCTCATATGTAACCAGCCCAAATGTACCTGTTTCTCTGTGGCAGTCAGTAATCCGATCAAGGACATTGGATGCCGGACCAGACACACTGGACTTGACATAATGTCCCGTATCTTTGTCTGTAGGGTCTGCCCACGTTCTGGGGTTGGGCGGACCCTGTCGTTTTTCAGATCGAACTGGTAACCTACAAAGTTGAAGACCTGTTTGGGTTCCAGCTCTGATTTTTCCTCGTTCACTATCCAGCCCAATTCTTGACAGAGCGCTACCAAGGTTTGTGTGTTGCAGACAAGTTTGGTGAGATCTGGCTCTGACCAACCAGTCGTCTAGGTACTGGTGGATTCTTATACCCTTTTTCATTGCCAGAAATTTGACCTCTTTGGCCACCACTGTAAACTGCATGGGGGCTGTGGACAGACCAAAGGGCAGTGCTTTGAATTGATAAATCTTGTCCTGGACATGAAAACGCATGTACTTCCTGGACTGGCTGTTTATTGGTATATGGAAGTATGCGTCTTTGAAATCTATGGAGGTCACCCACTCCCCTGCCTGGAGGGAGGTCCTTATAGTCTCTGGGGTCTCCATTTTGACCTATTGTGTTTTCAAATAATTGTTCAGTATGCTCAGGTCTAAGATAGGTCGCCACTGGTTGTTGGGTTTGGGTACCAGAAATAACCGGTTGTAAAAGCCCAGGGACTGTGGATTTTGAACCAATTCTACAGCATTTTTGTCTAACAGCTGATGCAATGCCTCCAACAGGTAGCTGTTCCTGTGAGGATTTACATAGCAGCTTGTTATTGTGGGCTTTCTTGTCAGATTGGGCCGGAACCGGAAGGGAAGTATGTAACCTTCTCTGAGGACTGCTAGTACTTTGGGGCTGACGCCTAGGGCTGCCCATTTTTCCCAAAACTGGTGTAATCTGGCCCCTACAGGTAGATTTGGTACAACAGGTGGGACATTTGTGACATTTTTTACAGAACTCAAGTGATTTACACAGGAAACACTTTTCACAGATTTTGTTGCCCTTTGATGATCAGGATTTATGCCTTTCTTTTGTGGCAACCCTCCTGCAAAAGGAACATGACTTGCAACAATATACAGGTGAAAGAGTTCTTGTCTTTAAACTTTGGTTTACACAGTCCTTCCCAGTTACAGGTAGGTTCCAGAGTTCAAATCCTTTACTGCACCAGTCACAACACAATAATTGTCATTTCTACTGCTTCTGTGTCTTGGCAGGTCGCTGGGAGAAAGAAGCAGCTTTGCCCCTGTTAGATCTGTGGCCACAACGTCTGATCTGTTTCCATGCCGGAAGAGCAGATTTCTGTTCAGTGTCCTGTGGACGGGGCTTCACACTCTGAGCATAAGGGTGATAACGTGGTGCCTTCCTTGATGGACCCGGAGTACGTTTATCCTCAAAATGACGTATCTCCTCTTCTGCCTTAGAAATAATATGGTCTGGGAAAAGGGCACTCATGTGTAGTGGAGCAGACCTGACAGACATGAGGGTGTCCTGCTTAATTCCTGTTTTCACAAAGTCCAGGTAACTGTCCCATCTAGCTAGGGTTAGGTTAGCCAAACTGATAAAGACACCATCTGAGAGGTCCTGCATGGTGCGAGCCATAGCTTGGGTAATGGACCTGTTAAAGGTAACCAGAAAGTCAAGACCATCAGTTGCCTGGTGGAGCTTAGTTGAAGACTTGCCCTTTGCAGTGACACCCTGAATGATCTTAAGTTGACTTGTCATGTTTTCCTGGACCTTAGTAAGGCAACGACTGAAAGCTGCAGCCTGGTTGCACATGTAAGCCTGGTCCCGTGCTGCCCGTTCCCATTTCCTCAGGGTATCCTGTGACACTGGACGGGAAGCTGGAGCAGAAGGCACAGAACGACCAGCTATTCTTGGGAAACTGCTGTTCAGTCTTGCTGGTTCACTTGTCCAGGTGTACACTTTAGACCGGGAAAAGTCTTTCTTGTCACTGTGCATTCCATACCACTTCAAGGTTTTGGGTGGTTGGATGAACTGGTCTTTACGGAGTCCAGCAGTCTCTGAATTACATGTCAGATAGCCTTCCTGCAGAGTGATGTTGAGCTTTTCAAATTTCTTGCAGAGCCATTTTTGTCGACGGACCTTGACCGACACTTTACCGGTCTGAGAAGATCTACTACCGGTAAAAGGGTTATCATCCTGGGACGATGAGGCAGAATCAAATTCCGGAATGCCATTCCAGGCTATGAATGACCTAACACCTCACAGAGTTTCCTTATAACTTTTCTCAGCAGACAGTTCCTGATCACCCTCCCAACAATTCCTCCTGATCTTGACCAGTGGAATCTAAGTCAGATACCCCCCCTTCATCAGCTGCACTAGATGGTCACTTGAATGTCCTGTTTCCAGTGTCGGTTCCTCAACAGGGACTGTGGAACCGGTGATAGTGACACTGTGCTTACTGGCTGGAACCGGGAACTGAAGATCTGGCCTACTACCGGTTCTGTGAATACTAGCAGGTAGGGGAGTATCCAGGTCAGTGGGTAGACTGTCTGTGTCGGCACCGGGGGCCTCAACAGCCTGGGTGGCTGACACATCACCGGAAGAATCCATCTGCTGGCTGCCAGGAAGAGCACCGGGAACCTCAACAGGCTGGGTGGCTTTCTTTCCCTTCTTTTGACCGGTAGACTGATGTTGTTGGCTGGTAGAACCGGGAGCTGCCTGTCTAGCTGGTGGGATGAAGCGTCTCTCAGTCACCACCACATCACTGCTCTGTACCGGTTCTACAGGAACTGTGAAGCTCTTTGCTACCAACATGGCTTCCAGTCTCGAAAATCTCTCAGATCACTTCTCATCTAAGGTGGTCAATTCTGCCTGAAAATCAGAAGACTTGATAGGCTTCTTCTTCAAGGGGGACTTGTGAGAGGACTTTTTACTCTTTTTACTAGGGGTTTCACCTCGATCACTAGAAGTCTCGCCCTTACTCTCGACCTTCCCCAAAACAGTGACTTCAGATGGATTGACATGGGAGGGAGAGTCGGCCTTCTTCTGAAGTTCTTTCCATACCCTGTACTTTGGGGTGGACAGTTGCAGCTTCTGTTCTTGTGAGAAACCATCACAAATTGAGCAGGTTTCTTCTCCACACAAGCATCTGAGCCCACTCCCTTTTCACGGCAACGTGCACACTTGGTGTGACTGTCAAATAATGCCATAGCGTGGCCGCACGTGCCTCTTCTCTGGCCAGGGGACGCCATAATGCTCCAGAAGTAAGGTAAAGTTGATAAAATAATATAAAAGTTCAAATAAAAGGGTAGTCTTTAAAATACTTCACGTTTCACAACACAGCAAAAAACACGTCTGTACACTCCATGCGCCAAACGATGACGTCATCCTGTCTAGACATGAAGTATGCACGAGGCGACACCTGGTGAATGTACACTCTGTGACCGGTCCTGCCAGTAGTTTATACAGGATGACTTTTTCTGTCATTTTGGCGGGACTGGTCACGCCGACCGGTAAAGCAATTGTCCATTGGATAGGATGTATTAACGCAATAAAATCATGAAATTATGCACTGATCACGTATAACTTGAAAAGTATGGCATTTAGAGCATTATGGTAAAATATGTTATTCAGCTACTTTTTTCATAGCTACAACATGGTGAGTAACTTGGGCCTCAATCCCCATAGCTAAATGAGTGTTAGCTACTTTGTGACTTTTCAGTAACTTCCATAATGAGTAAAATGGAGCTACTTTGAGGTTCTTATTGTTGAGTAAATCAGTTGTAACTTGAAAACCATTGTATTTAGAGAATTTTGTATAAACATGTTTTTCATCTACTTTTGGTTTTGCTACAACATAGTAAAATTGCAGGCTTGTAACATCATTACCTAGCTGACCAATAGCTACTTTCAGGTTATCACTGATGAGTAAATCAGTTTGCTTATAACTTCAAAACTATTGCATTTAGAGACTTTTGTTTAAATATGTTATTCATCAACTTTTGGGTTTGCTACAACATAGTAAAATTGCAGACTTGTAGCTCATGGCATAGCTGAGCAATAGCTACTGTGAGATCCTAACTGTTGAGTAAATCAGTTGTAGCTTTAAAACTATTGCATCTACAGTAATTTCTTTCAATATGTTATTCACCTACTTTTCAGTCCTCTATAACATAGTGAAATTGCAGACCTGTAGCTCATCACATAGGTGAGTAATAGCTACTTTCAGGTTATCACTGTTGAGTAAATCAGTTGTAACTTGAAAACTATGGCATTTATAGTAATTTCTTTAAATATGTTGTTCACCTACTTTTGAGTCAGTTGTAACATAGTAAAATTGCAGACTGGTAGCTCATTGCATAGATGAATAATAGCTATTTTTAGGTTCTCACTGTTGAGTAAATCAGTTGAAACTTGAAAACTATTGCATTGACAGTAATTTCTTTTAATATGACTTCACCTACTTTTCAGTCCTCTGTAACATAGTGAAATTGCAGACCTGTAGCTCATCACATAGCTGAGTAATAGATACTTTGAGGTTATTACTGTTGAGTAAATCGGTTGTAACTTCAAAACTATTGCATTTACAGTAATTTCTTTAAAATAGGTTATTCACCTACTTTTCAGTTGGCTATAACATAGCGAAATTGCACACCTGTACCTCATTGTATAGTTGAGTAATAGCTACTTTGAGGTTATTACTGTTGAGTAAATCTGTTGTATCTTGAAAACTATTGCATTTAGAGTATTTTGTATAAACATGTTATTCAGCTACTTTTGGGTCAGCTATAACATAGTGAAATTGCAGACCTGTAACATCAGTGCATAGCTGAGCAATATCTACTTTCAGGTTATAACTGTTGAGTAATCAGTTGCAACGTGAAAACTATTGCATTTACAGTATTTTGTTTACGTTATTCACCTACTTTTATGTCAGCTATAACATAGTGAAATTCCAGACCTGTAGCTCATTGCATACCTGAGCAATAAAAAGCTACGTTAAGGTTATCACTGTTGAGTAAATCAGTTATAACTTGAAAACTATTGCATTTAGAGAATTTTTTTTCCAATATGCTATTCATCTACTTTTGGGTTTGCTATAACATAGTAAAATTGTAGACATGTAGCTCATGGCATAGCTGAGCAATAGCTACTTTGAGGTTCTCATTGTTGAGTCAGTTGTAACTTGAAAACTATTGCATTTACAGTATTTTGTAAATATGTTTTCTACCTACTTTTCACACCTTAATAGTTAACGTGTTACTTTACTTATGAATACCATTTGCAGGGCACAACTTTTGTGTCCTTCCCTTCCATCACTTCTAATCTGAAACTGAAAACACGCAGTCAGCTGACACAGAGCCTGTTCATGGGCACTGATAGCTTGTTTAAAATTATGTTCTTGGTTTCATAATACTGCCACTCCTGATCTCAGTAAACATTTTTAAATAAACCAAGTGCTTTATTTAATTGGAACAAGTTTTCCTTTTTGTTGTAGTGAAATTATATTTTTTCATCTCTTGTATACTTTGAATTCACTTTTAAGGGAATTCCATATCTTTGTACAAACAATTTTAAAGGATACCTTTTTAATATCAGTTCCACATTTTGCACATATAAACAAAACTTTCAAAACAAACTACTAGAAATAAAAAAAAAATCGATCTCTTGCCATGTTCCATCATTACACATAACAATATGCCCCAGTTGCTTAGTTACACTAACTTCTGTCCAGTCTACAATGAAGCAGTTTTAAATTTTGCTTCATCTCCTTTGTCCCCTTTAAGCAGAAAATAGAAAACTTATATTTTAAAAATTTGATTAAATCACATTCAAGAAAGGTTAAAAAGTACAAAATGTAGAAATTATTTAAAACAGTAATAAACAGTGTTGGTTCCACCCTGTAAAAACTCACCAGTTGGGATGTTGACCTTCATAATGTCTACATCCGACATATTTTCCAAATACTTCTTCATTGCACGCAAGCTGTTTCCATGAGCCGATATCAACACCTTCTGACCTTTCTGAAAAATAATTAAAACCCGTGTGTTTTCTCAGAATTCCTCAAATTTCTCTGTCAACATAGTTGTAACACAAAACAAATTTATTAAAGCATTATTGGCCTGACATGATTAAAATCACATGTCTTCCGGAATATAACAATGTTTTGGGTTCTACCTTCATCAGCCACTATGACCTATTTACTCAAAACTAACTCTTTGCAGATGAAATCAATAATTCAGTAAGTATCAAATGAATGTAGTTGTATCTACATATTGCTTTTCTGATGATTGATAAACATTAAGGCAATTTTCATGTTAATATTTTCTTACCAATATCTCAGGTACAATGGCATCATACCAATATGGCAAGACACGGGCCACAGTATCTTTTAAACATTCAGTTCTAGGGATAAGCTGCTTGTCTACAAACTGAAACACAAAATACATAACTTTACAAAACATTTCTTGAAAAAATAATATGGAGTAACTTAAGGCTTTGAAAAAGTACTCCTGTACTGGCTAAAAATAGAATCATGGGTATTACATTCAAAAAATTGACTCAACAATACTATTTTCTACTTATACAATAAGTTATATTTAATATTTTTGTAGTGACCTGCCAATGGTGTAAAATTTGACACATTTTACAGGAAAATAGCATTGTAGATGACCATACCCCACCACCTAGGAAAAATAGTTTTGAACACCATGAGATATAGAAGTAGTGAAATAATACAAAGATCAGGACACTTTCAGAGCACTGTCAGTTATATATAATGTTTAAGTAGAGTAAAGATAAAGTATTAAAAAAGATAATTCAATCCCAAGATGACAGCATTAATCAGTAAACTAAAAATTATGAAGCTGTAAAATTTATTAATTGGAGAAAAGCTGTCAATGGAAAAAGCACAATTATGTGAAAGTACATAATATTCAGTTGCAACAATCCATATATCTTTGTCATAAGAGAAACATGTCTCAAATATGGCTGGTGAACACACTTTGCCATAGCTAAAGTTAAAGATCACACCATGATGCACACCTACAACCATAACCAATGTCCCTACCAGGTGTCAGCCTTCTACACCTTCTGGAATCCAATAAATGGCCAGGACAAGATTTTAAAACTCATGGTCACAACAAGGTAAAATGTGAAATCAAGATCACTCTATGATGTCGCATACCTGCAATCCCTAAGCAATGTCCCTAAGCAAAGTCAAAGGTTTCAGAGATATTGCCCTGACAAAATTTTAAAGGTCAAGGTCACTACCACCTCTGAGGCCGGGGTTCGGTTCACGGCTCTACCTCCAGTGGAAAAGCTGGTAATTGCTTGCCGTTGGTCGACAGTTTACAGTACAGAACCTTGACCAACTGTATGTACTGGTTTCCTCTGCCCTTCCAAATACCTGTCATGATATGACATGTACAGTGTTGAAAGCAACGTAAAACCCCAAATAAATACAGATTCTGAGATACGGCCCAGACAAGATTTTTTATGTCAAGGTCACTATAGCAAGGTCAAAGGTCAAATCAAGGTCACACCACAACGTTCCATACCTACAATCCCTAACCAATGTCCCAAGTATTAACTTCCTACATCTTACAGTTTCCAAGCTATAGCCCAGACAAGATTTTTAAACTCAAGGTCACTTCTGCAAGGTCAATTCAAAGCCACACCATGATGTTGCACGCCTACACCCCTAACGAATGTCTCTACCAAGTATCAACTTCCTACGCCCTGCAGTTTCTGAGATACAGCCCGAACAAACTTTTTACAGCCATCTATCCAACCGCCTGCCCATCCAGACACCATGGGTTAAAACAATACCCCCACAAGGGTTGTGGGGTAAAAAGTAAAACAATAACAGCTTTACCTGATACTTTGGGTCAGTACCCGGATAGAGTTTATGTGTTACTTCCATATCTGGGGGTGGTTTATCATATGAACGACGCCAAATCTAAAATAACAATAACAAGCTTGATTTTAACAAATAAAAAACTTAACACATAAGATTAATTGTACTTTAAAATTTAAACATGACTTCATTTTATCACATGCAGCTTACAGCATTTCGCCGTATAAATGCTCCCTTCCTATTAACCTCACCCCACCCCCCGACCCCCCTACCCCACTTGCAATTCCATAATTCCTAAAAAAGTTTTAGTGCATAACCAATTGAAGAAATGAAGCCAATAAAATCAAAATATGGCAGTTTTAATCAAAAACGCCTTTAAATCTACAAACATATGACATAAAATTTATAATTTCTTCAAATTTAAGTTTGTTTCTAATATCTTAAGTTCTTCGACAATTATATGTGCTGACAATCGAGATTGGGGTTGTAAAGAGTCTACTTATCTCCCATTATCACTGACTCTTGAGTTGATTCTTTTATCTATAAAAGTAGCCCACCATTTTAAAAGCTGCATCGCCCCAGAGCATGTACATGATGAAATACAGATTTTCTAAACAGAAGATATAAAGTCAGTAAAGACTTCAGTTAATTTTTCTATTCAATCGAAATATCACTAAATTTGAGTTTGAATTAAAGTAATCCACACTGTGAAAAGTTAATTAAGTGTATATTCTGCACAGTCAAACAAGAAAAAGACTGTTGACTACACAAGATGGTTCTTTACAAATATGTTATTTTTTTTCAGTTGTTAATATATTACCTGAACTTGTTGTTCCCCATGCTCTTTAGCAGTTTCAGCTTTGTTCAAACCTTGCAATAATCCATACATTCTTTCATTCAGACGCCAGTGCCTTACAACTGGAATCCAGTGTAAATCTAGTTCGTCTTGAACATAATACAGCGTTTTGATGGCTCTCTTCAGCACACTGGTGAAAGCAATATCAAACTCATATTTGTTATCTTTCAGCATCTGTAATAATGAAACAAAATCAAATCAAGTCCCATTATAATACTCAAGTAGTCAGTGAGTACAAATTTATGACAACTGACAATCATTAATTCTTTCATAAACTAAGAGAAGTGACAACAGTGGTATAATGGAGTTACAAAAAGGTCTAAAATAATCATTACAATTTGCAATTCCTGCCACTGTTAAGAAAACTAGAAATAGGACGCCCTGTTGTTAGTAGCTGCGACATATGAATAGAAAGAGGATAGCATAGAAGAACACACATTATCATGTGTAATGTCCACCCCATGAACCTTTTGCAAAAATTGTACAGTAGTCTTACAAGACCCTGTTTCATTTGTAAAATATATCAATGATGCTTAAATATTTATTAGTATACATGTCAATTATTTCAGCTTCATGCTTTTTTGCATTGGTTGAGTCGAAAATTTCGCTGAAATCGCTCTAACTTGCACGGTTAAGGCGATAGAAGCAAATTTCTGTTTTTCAATTTTTGGCAATAATTCGAAAATTCAAAATGGCCGCCATTTTTGGGAAGAGGAAAATTTTTTGAAAATTGCCAAGAGTACATTCCTTAGATACCCTGTGGGTCGAAAATCTCAACGAAATCGCTCTATCTCGCACGGTTAAGGAGATAGAAGCAAATTTGTGTTCTTCCATTTTTGGCAAAAATTCGAAAATTCAAAATGGCCGCCATTTTTGGGAAGAGGAAAATTTTTTGAAAATTGCCAAGAGTACATTGATTAGATACCCCTGTGGGGCGAAAATTTCGACGAAATCGCTCTATCTCGCACGGTTAAGGAGATAGAAGGAAATTTCTGCAAAAAATTTGAAAATTCAAAATGGCCGCCATTTTTGGGGAGAGGAAAATTTTTTGAAAATTACCAAGAGTACATTTCTTAGATACCCTGTGGATTGAAAATTTCGGCGAAATCGTTCTATCTCGCACGGTTAAGGAGATAGAAAAAAATTTGTGTTTTTCCATTTTTGGCAAAGTAGCTAAGTAGCTATTACTCAATCAGTTATATAGCTATTATCACTAAAAGCAATCCCAAGCAAGCTATCGACCTAAGTAATGCTCATACTAAATTTGGAGGGGCCACGGTGGCAGAGTGGTAACACTCTCGCCTCCCACCTCTGAGGCCGGGGTTCGATCCCCAGCACGGCCTCAAGTGGGAAAGCTGGTAGTTGCTTGCCGTTGGTCGGCAGTTCACAGTACAGAACTGTATGTACTGGTTTCCTCCGCCCTTCCAACTCCCTGTCGTGATATGACCTGTACAGTGTTGAAAGCGACGTAAAACCCCAAAGAAAGAAACAAACATTCTAAATGTGGTAAAGATATGTCAAATATTTTTCCTTAAAATGCCCGGAAACAAAAGAAGTACACAAAAGTAGCTAAGTAGCTATTACTCAATCAGTTATATAGCTATTATCACTAAAAGCAATCCCAAGCAAGCTATCGACCTAAGTAATGCTCATACTAAATTTGGAGGGGCCACGGTGGCAGAGTTGTAACACTCTCGCCTCCCACCTCTGAGGCCGGGGTTCGATCCCCAGCACGGCCTCAAGTGGGAAAGCTGGTAGTTGCTTGCCGTTGGTCGGCAGTTCACAGTACAGAACTGTATGTACTGGTTTCCTCCGCCCTTCCAACTCCCTGTCGTGATATGACCTGTACAGTGTTGAAAGCGACGTAAAACCCCAAAGAAAGAAACAAACATTCTAAATGTGGTAAAGATATGTCAAATATTTTTCCTTAAAATGCCCGGAAACAAAAGAAGTACACAAAAGTAGCTAAGTAGCTATTACTCAATCAGTTATATAGCTATTATCACTAAAAGCAATCCCAAGCAAGCTATCGACCTAAGTAATGCTCATACTAAATTTGGAGGGGCCACGGTGGCAGAGTGGTAACACTCTCGCCTCCCACCTCTGAGGCCGGGGTTCGATCCCCAGCACGGCCTCAAGTGGGAAAGCTGGTAGTTGCTTGCCGTTGGTCGGCAGTTCACAGTACAGAACTGTATGTACTGGTTTCCTCCGCCCTTCCAACTCCCTGTCGTGATATGACCTGTACAGTGTTGAAAGCGACGTAAAACCCCAAAGAAAGAAACAAACATTCTAAATGTGGTAAAGATATGTCAAATATTTTTCCTTAAAATGCCCGGAAACAAAAGAAGTACACAAAAGTAGCTAAGTAGCTATTAGTCAGTTAGCTATAGACCTATCTTCACCAAAAGCAATCCCATGCAAGCTATTAACCCAATAAACACCCATACCAAATTTGGTAAAGATAGGATAAATATTTTTCCTTCAAATGAGCGGAAACCAAGCGTCCGGAGGGCGGAAAAAGCAAAAATAATATGTCCATATAACAAGAAACTGGGGTTGTAGACCCCAAAAGGCGGGTTGCGCAATCAGCATCAGGGATGGTAACACATACTAGTACTTGCCATGTCTATAGTATGGATGTATGCAACATGATAGCTGTGATACTGGTCTTGGACATATCAAATTAGTGCTGAGTTCTATCCTTCCATGGTGTCAATTTTGAAATCGAATAGAAGCATCTTCAAGTTATAGGCCATCTTGTTTTTCCAAGCCTAACCGAAGTGGTGCCCTACCACCCTGTTACCTTTCAAATCGATCGACAGAAGCCTCTTTGAGTAAAAGTCCTGAAACGGAATTTCAAGATGGAAGAAGGGGTCAAAGGTCTAATCCAACAGCATCAGAAGATTCGCAGCACATGATTTTATAAAGGTTGGTTTAGCCTCCCAAATCTCTAGAAACAATAATAAGCGAGTTTTAGGCCCTTTAAAGATGGTTGACCCCAGTTTTACCCTACAGGAGGGGGTTTAAGGTCAAATCTGATCTCATGAAAAGATCCGCAGCACACTATTTCCCACTGGTTGGTTTAAAATTCCAAATCTCTAGGACCAATAATAAGTGAGTTTTAGGCCTTTTAAAGATAGATGACCTTCGTTTGACCTTGAAGGAGAGGTCAAAGGTAAAAAATCTGACGTCATGAAAAGATCCACAGCAACTGATTTCCTACAGGTTGGTTTAACATCCAAAACCTCTAGGACCAATAATAAGTGCGTTTTAGGCCCTTTAAAGATGGATGATCCCCATTTGACCTTGAAAGAGAGGCCAAAGATCAAATCAGACAGCATCAAAAGATTCACAGCACATGATTTCCTTCAGGTTGGTTTGACATCCCAAAACTCTGGGGCCGATAATAAGTGAGATAACACACCCTATGATTGGCAAAATAGCTGATGTGGGACACTTGTATGTTCCATACATAATTTATTTGTTAGAGTTGTAACGGTGAAATCTCTCTATACACTGTGGCGGTAGCGTAACAAAGTGAAATCCATAGTATCCATCGGATGGTATCGGGTGCATACAATTTGTCTTAAATAAGTCAGCCAAGTTAATTATTTCTAGACATCTAATGCCAAATTTCATGCGCATAAGTAGCTTTTTAAGTTTTCATCTGGAAAAGCATACCCTGAGCTATAGCCAACAGAAAATGCAGGAGCACCTTGCACATGACTATTCTCCCGTATACAATCATGCATCCCTTGCTGGACACTTAATAAGTCACATGAAAATACAATTGGGTTTTGAGTTTTGAGTTGAAGTTGACAGACTTTATATTTTAGGCTTCTGTTTATTATTTGACAATGGGTCCTAAGGAAGGCAGAGCCCCCTGTGAGTCCAGGTATGTAGAATAGGCCCAACGTATCCTCCTGCGTGTCGTAAGAGGCGACTAATTCGGGGCAGCCTGTTTGCCGTGGGTTGCGATCCGTGTCAGTGGAAGAGAGTGTCCTGGCTGTTGAGCCAATACTTTGTTGCGGCATTAAGGAGGCAATACACAGCTTTTGCCTCAATTTCAATTAGTCGGAAGGTTAAGATGGCCTGGCTTAATCAATCAGCCGGTAGTGCCAAGCCCTAGTGCTCCAATTAATGATGGCTTGTTTATTCTAATGGTTTATACTGTTGTTTTTGATTGTATTTTGCTGGTGTTTGGTTTGTACTTTTGTTTGGAGTATCTAGAAGGCGGCTGCTTAACAGATCAATCAAGGTTCACTTTTTGTGTGTTCTTTGAGTATATTGCTAATGTATCTCTGATATCAGTGTGCAGGACTCAGCTCCACACTATTATGATATCCCCTTGTTGGACTCGAATGGAGGGGTGGAGAGCATTGGCAATGAATAATTATTGTTTTACTATGGCTACTCAACACTCTTAACTGACCAATAGGAAACGAACTAGAACTGATATCTGGACTACGAGCTTGGATTCTGCACCAATTTGTTCATGGCCACGTTTTTTGTTGAAAAAAGGCATAGACAATGAGAGACCCTTGTCTAAACTGTCGCCATTTTCTGTAAACAGGGCCATTGTTGCTGTTTTAGGGTCTGATCCTTTCAATATAAAGAAATTAAGGAACGGAAAAATTTTAATTGAAGTTGACAAGGAAGCTCAAAGCAGCAAACTACTGAAGACAACCAAATTGAACTTGACAATGGACAATGTTATACCCATCAATGTGTCGCCACACTACAGCCTGAACACAAAGAAAGGGGTCATTAGATGCCCGGATATAAAAGGCTGTTCTGATGAGGAAATATTAGAAGGACTAAAAGATGAAGGTGTCATAAAGCTGGACAGGATATCAGTATTCAGGGATGGACAAAGGAAACCAACAGGGACATTTATATTGACCTTTCAAAGCCAGACCTTACCAAAATACATCAGGGTGGGTTACTACAGAGTGGCTGTGTCAAAATTTATCCCAAATCCTGTGAGATGCTAAAGCCTACAAGTGTCAAAAGTTTGGTTTGCACTAAATGTGGGCAAGAAAATCATACAGACTCTCAAGAATGTAAGAATGAAGCGAAATGTGTAAATTGCCAATTGAAGGCATGCATCAAATGATAAAGAATGTCCAAAATGGAAAGAAGAAAAGGAAATTCAAAGAATAAAGGCAGAAAGAGGGATTTCATACACAGAAGCCAAAAAACTAATGGATATATTTAATTCTGTGAAGACAACCTATGCCCAAGCGGCTGCAGCAACCAAACCTGTGGTGAAAACAGTAACAGTGGAAACACAAACAGAAATGACTTGGCCAGATGGTTTGAAACAACCCAAAAAGTGTGCAGTTGAAAAACAGACAACTAAGGTGACTAAAACAAGTTCATCAAGTCAGACAAGTACATCTCAAAATGACCCTATTAAATTGAAAATAAGTTAGAGCAAAGTATATTTGACCAAACAACATAAGGGATCTAATGACCCTATTAAACAATAAAACAAATATGATGCTTTGAGTGATAGTGACAGTGACATGAGTGTTGAAGAATCTCCAATCACAAATTCACAAGGGCGGAGTGGCAATAAAAGTGTAAATAATGGAACCAAACAAAAATAAAAGTATACTACAGTGGAACTGCCGTGGCTTAAGGGCAAATTTTGAAGAAATTAAAAACTTAATTCCCAATTCTAAACCCTACATTTTAACATTGCAGGAAACCCATTTTAAAGATACAGATAATGTAAATATTAGAGGATTTGATCATTATTTTAAAACATGTGTGTCAGAAGTACATGGGAGAGCCACTGGTGGATGCTCCATCTTTATTAAGAAAGGTATACCTCATGAGGTACTTGAGTTGGATACAGAACTGCAGGCAGTTGCTGTAAAAGTATCTCTACATAAAACTATAACTGTATGTAATGTATATATTCCACCACGTTTTAATACTGCACAAAGTGATCTCCAGCGGAGGAGACTGGAGAGGGAGGCCAGAGAGAGGGAGGAGGCACAACAACAGCAACAGAAGCAAGGATGGAGGAGGCAAGAGCAGAGGAAACACACTTGCAGGAGGAGGGAGTTGCAGAAAAAAGACCCATAACAGAGAAAAGTGACACAAAAACAGAGGCAGTTGGACGAGAGGTGGGACCATCACATTCACAATAAAAGAAGGGGCACATGATCAACATCTACCTCACTGACTCGGATGAGGAGGCTATTGTGGACCACGAGGAGTTGTACCACAAGAATAATGAACATTTCAAGGACTAGGCAAGGAAGGAGTGTCTCTGGGAGCAATTGGCCAACAGTCGCAAGCTGTCTGTCAAGGTGTGCAAGACCTGGTTTGACTCGCAAAGGACATGTTATGGGAAGTTGACGTAATCGAAGTCTGGACAGGCCCCAAAGAAGATGATGGAATGTCAGAATTTGATACAGGACAAGTTTGGATTCAGCAAATCGTCGTCCTTCACGTCCCAGGCCCGAGGTGCCAGTACTTCAGCTACTACAGCACATGACATCTCTAGAGCCTCGAATGACACAGACAGTATGGAGATTAGCATGTGGTCAACAGACACCATGTAACAGCCTCAACAAGTGACGAGCCTCACCACAGCTTCAGGGTGCTCTTCGGTCAACCAGCAGGTCATGGACCAGTTCACACAGATGAGAAGCATGCTGTCATCATTCCTCAGGCAAAAGCAGGAGACAATAACACGCACAGCCTTCTGCAACTACCTGGTTAGCATGTGGTCAACAGACACCATGTAACAGCCTCAACAAGTGACGAGCCTCACCACAGCTTCAGGGTGCTCTTCGGTCAACCAGCAGGTCATGGACCAGTTCACACAGATGAGAAGCATGCTGTCATCATTCCTCAGGCAAAAGCAGGAGACAATAACACGCACAGCCTTCTGCAACTACCTGGTGTCGGAGGTGGAGGGATTAGAGGAAACAGATTTTCAGATATTTAGAAACGAGGCTGTAAAGCTTCTTGGCAACATTTAAAGCAAGGCAAAAGAATGTAGTCGTTAGCTCCAGCAGCCACAGCAACAGACACTTTCACGTAGCTCAAGTGCAACTTGAACATTTGTGCCACAGACATTTTAACAGCCACTGCAAGGGAATATATCTAAACCATCCCAGAGACACAGATGCCTTCAACCCAGGTCATCCAACAGGGGCGTAGGAAGCAATTTTTGGTTGGGGGGGGGTGAGGAACTAGACTGCACCAACGCGACTCAACACCAATAATTTTGGTTAATTTTACAGAATGTATTGCATATAGGTAATATTTAAATGGTCCAATTGAAATATTTTAAAATTCCTTTACCAAAGGAAATCCTGTGATGACATCAATCCTAAGTTTTCCCAACATTGTATGAGTATAGAAGTACATATAGTCACCTCTGCATTTGAAAGGTATTTCTGATCTCTTGACTACATGTTTCCAGAACCTGTGACCTTTCATTCAAGTGCCGAGCTGATACAAGATCTATTTTTATCAAGGTTAATCCCCAAATTGAGGGGGATGTATAATCGCTGGACTGGCTAGGTCCAATAAACACACAGTAAAGAAAGAAGAGATTTCTGGGAAAAATCTTATCAGCTAACAAATTGCTGTGCCAAGCCATTGCTCTGTGTGAATGTGAAACTACATGTCTAAGTTATAAATAATTAGCAACACAGTAAATTAAATGTAGAATATCACTGTATGTGTGATTTTGGTCTGCATAAGTGAAACGTTTCACAGAATTTTACAAATCTCATGACAGGTTAACTAAAAATGTTCTTTTTACAAATCATAAAAATAAATATTTTTTAGTCTAAATGGTAGCTTACACAATGGTACATGTGAACAGTGAACAAGGTAAAAGTGTAATTTGATCATATATTAATGAGTTGCCTGTAAAAATTTACATAAACTTCAAAATTGCAAATTTAATAAGTAAATTAAATTTTTATAAGTTAATACCCTATCCAATGGACAATAGCTTATCCGGTCGGCGCAGACCGGCCCGCCAAACGTCAGAAAAAGACGTCCTGTGTTTCCACCGGCCAGGCCGGTCCAGTGCTGTGCACTCGCCAGGTGGCGTGTAGTACTTCCTTCCTGTCTAGACAGCGTGACGTCATAGCATCTTTTTCGTTGTCTAAACCAATTAGACCCCTAGTAAGCTGAAAGCGGGGCCGGTGGGAGGGCCTTGTGTGTCCATTGGATAGGGTATTAACTTATAAAAATTTAATTTACTTATTAAATTTGCAATTTTATTGCGTTAATACATCCTATCCAATGGACAGTAGCTGAATAACTACCGCTTGGTCGGCGGGTAAGTTACTAGGGACTAGCCTTGAACTCCTACTGGAATAATGAACTATTTCCTTTAAAGCCTGGTCAGACCTGAGGTCGATAACCCTTAAGGCTATGGTCGAATATCATCATCCGGTTACAAAGAATTGAACCGTCAGTCGACCTTGCTCCCCCCCCCCCTTTTTTAACAGACCTGCTCTGAGGTAGGGGAAGAGAGGGATGAGTTCAGTCCCATAAAGTAATCCTCCCGAAGGAAGCACGTCCAGAAATTTTTTTTTTTTTTTTTTTTTTATAACTATATGTGCAATATATACAACTATGTGCAACTATTTACATATGTACACATCTCCTCTAGGTACTGGCCTGTTGGTGGATCTGCTGGGCAGCCACAACCGGTCCAAGATGGTAGAGCTCTGAGTCAGCCCAAGCCACATCCTTCAGATAGAATTGAGTGAAGGTATTATGAGATTTCCAGTGGCAGGCTGACAGGATCTGCTCTAAGGAGACTCCCGACTGGAAGGCCTTAGAGGCAGCAAAGGCCCTGACATCATGAGATTTGACCTGATGCAAGGTGTGGGCCTGATGATCCGAGAGCTCATAGCATAGGATCACTGTTTGTTTGATCCATGAGGAGATAGTGGCAGGTGATATGTCTTTGTCGAAGCCTTTCTTAAAGGAGACAAAAACCAATTCTTTGCCCTGCCTAAGGTCTGATGTCCTGTCCAAATAGTAGCGCAAGGCTCTGACTGGACAGAGAGTTCTGTCAGACTTGAGGGACCTATCCAGAGTAGGAGCCAGGGCTGGTATGCCCACTGGGGCTACACTCTCCGGGCCCTCCTTGGCCAGCTGGTTCTTGGAAAGAAAGCTGGGGGACGGAAACAGGGACACCTTAGACCAGTCCGACTGGTGTCTGATGTTCTTATGCTGCCATGCATGTATCTCACTTCTTCTCTTGCCAGAACCCAGGGCCAAAAGGAAGACAGTTTTGAAAGTCAGATGTTTCATTGAAGCTTCCTTAAGAGGTTCAAGGGGAGCCTTTGTTAACTGGTGTAAGACCAGAGAAAGGTTCCAGGAGGGTATACCCCTCCGCCCTCTGGGTCTGTCTCTGTGAAAACTATCTAAGAGACGGGTGAGATTATCATCTTTGCTGATATTGACTGTGGTGTTACCCAGTTTATCAGCAATGGCAGACCTGTATCCATCAATGGTGCTGGGCTGAAGTTTCTTGACCTCAAAGAGGTATAGAAGGAAGTCAGCCACTGACTTTATAGGTGGTGACCCGAAGTCCACCTGATTAGTGATGCACCACTTCGTTAAAATGGTCCACTTTGCCTCATAGACTGACCTGGTTGATTTTCTTTGAGGAGCCTCAATTCTTGCTGCCACTGCCTTAGAGAAACCCTGTTCTTTGATTGCTGTGGCTCTAGGAGCCATGCATGGAGATTCAGGTTTGTCAGATTCCTGTGAGGGATCTGGTTGAACGGCTGTGTCAAGAGATTGGGCAGGTTTGGTAGGCTGAGGGGAATTTGACTGGACATGGCCACCAAGTCCCAGAACCAGGGCATGTTGGGCCACCCGGGAGCAATCAGAATAACTCTCTGGTACCGGGAGTCCAGTAGCTTCTCCACTACTTTGCCCAAGATGGAGGTCGGTGGAAAGGCATATGCATCCAGGTCCTCCCATGGCAGAGTGAGAGCATCCACTGCTACAGCCAGGGGGTCCGGGACTGGAGAGACAAACTGAGGAAGTTTGTGGTTGAATCTTGTGGCAAACAGATCTACTTGAGGCTGGTGCCACTTCTTGCATATGCTTAAAAATACCTCCCGGAGGAGGGACCACTCTGTATGGTCTGACCTAGTCTGGATAGCTTGTCTGCTATCACATTCAGATGGCCCGGAATGTGACGGGCTTTTAACGTCACTTGTTTCTGGGAACACCAGGTCAGGATCCTCCACAGTACGGCACATAGAGGGCCCGACCTCATACCTCCTTCTTTGTTTATATAAGCCACTACTGTAGTGTTGTCGGATGCCACTAGAACTATCTTGCCTGTACATAGTTCTTGGAACTCTTTGAGAGCTAGAAAGACTGCTTTTAACTCTAGATAGTTTATGTGCAGTTTGCTTTCCGGAACCGACCAAGGGCCCCTTGCAGTGAGCTCGTTTAAGTGAGCGCCCCACCCTTCTTTTGATGCGTCTGTAAAGATCTGTAGAGCATGTTCTACTGGGTGTAATGGTTGGCCTTGTAGCACATTGCTTTCGTCTAACCACCATTGCAGATGAGGGTGCAGGGACCTGGGTATAGGGATGATCTTTTCCAAAGATTCCGGTACCCTCCAGTTGTTTTTGAGGTGCCACTGAATGGGTCTCATGTGGAGTCGGCCGAGGTGAACTTGTTTTTCTGTGGCTGTTAAGAGACCTATCAAGGACATAAACTGCCGGACCGGACAGGTCGGTCGGGCCAAGATAGCCTGAATCTTTGTTTTGAGATTCTGCCACCGGTCTGGTGTGGGTCTGACCCGACCGGATCTGAGGTCGAACTGGTATCCTACAAAGTCGAAGACTTGTTTTGGATCCAGTTCTGATTTCTCTCTGTTGACTACCCAGCCTAGCTCCTGGCACATTTCCAGCAGAACTCTTGTGTGCTGGATACAGACTTGGTAGGACATGGCCCTCACCAACCAGTCGTCTAGGTACTGGTGGATCCTTATACCCTTGTGCATGGCCATCAACTTTACTTCCTTGGCTATTACCGTGAACTCCAATGGTGCTGTGGACAGACCAAATGGAAGAGCCTTGAATTGGTATGTCTGACCCTGGACATGAAATCTCAGGTATTTCCTTGATTGTTCCTGTATAGGTATGTGGAAGTAAGCGTCCCTGAAATCTACAGAAGTTACCCATTCTCCCCTTTGAAGGGAAGTTCTGATGGTTTCCGGTGTTTCCATCTTGAACTTCTCCACTTTTAGAAAGGGATTTAGATTGCTCAAGTCCAGAATGGGCCTCCATTTGTTGTTGGGTTTGGGCACCAGGAAAAGTCGGTTGAAGAAACCTAGAGAGTTTGGGTTTCGTACTGGCTCCACTGCCTTTTTGGAAATAAGCTGATGTAAAGCCTCCGACAGGTAGCTGTCCCTGTGGTGGTTTACATAACGGCTTATGACCGTTGGGTGTCGTGATAGGAGGGGCCTGTTCTGAAAGGGGAGGGTGTAACCCGACCTTAAGATCTGGACGACCTTGTAACTGGCCCCTAGCTTCGACCAAATCTGCCAGAAACTCTGAAGTCTGGCGCCTACAGGAGGATTTGAGGCAACATCTCTGGCATTTACTACAGGTTTGACACAAGATAACAGAGTGACACAAGAAGCAAGCTTCACAGATTTTATTTTGTAATTTCTTTGAGAATGACAAACTACTGCCCCGGGACTTATTTCTTTCTTTTGCGAATGCTCGGGCGCAGTAGGAACACAAGGTACAACATTTAAGTCTACAAAAGTGTCTGTTTGTCTCTGCAAAGTGCTCCCGGCCAGCAGTCCTGATATCACTCTGTTTACACAATAACTGTCATTTATAGGACTGCTGGCCCTTGGCTGGTCGCGAGGAATAGTAAGCGGCCTTGCCCTTCTGTTTCCTGCCCTGTCCGCGCTGCCCAATGTTCTTCCATGCCGGTCGTTCCTGCTTCCTGTTATCCCCACGTTTATCAGGGCGATCATAGGGGTGGAACCGACCTTTCTTTCCAGTGTGAAGTTGGCCCTTGCTTTCAAAAGCGGCTATGTCCTGTTCGGCTTGCCTGAGGGCTTCATCAGGGAAGAGCATTGGAATGTGGAGAGGTGCAGTCCTGAGAGAGGCCAAGGTATCTGGTTTAATACCTGCTTTGAGATGTGAAAGATATGAATCTCTGCGAGCCAAGGTAGTATTAGCCACTGACACGAAAACAAAATCACTTAAATGTTCTAGTGTCTTAGCCATGGCCTGCGTGATGCTGGCATTAAAGTTCATCAAAAATTGCAACTCGTCGAGTGAGCCGGTTGCTTTAGTGGAAGACTTTCCTTTGGCCATTTCTGTTTTGAGAGTTTTAACTTGTCCCTTCATATTTTCTTGAACTCTATACAAACATCTGTTAAATCCAGCCGCCTGATTACAGATAGTTGAGGCTTCCCTAGCCGATTTCTCCCAACGTCTAAGATTGTCTTGAGAAATCTGACGGGAGGCTGGAGACGTTGAGGAGATACCTGCCGCTTTAGCAATGCGACTGTATGTGTTGTTAATCTTTGAAGCGTCGGTACTCCAGGAACTAACAGTTTTCTCACTAGTGGCGTCTCCCTTCTGTTGGTCGGATACAAAACCGTACCATTTGGCCTGTGAACGGACCGGCTTGACAAATTGGTCCTTTAGAAGCCCCCCTGCCTCAGAGCTGCGTGAGGGATACCCCTCCACCAGTGTTAGGTTCAGCCTACCCATCTTTTTGCACAACCACTCGTCGGTTGGCATATTGACTGAGATTTTCCCTGTAGGTTGAGACTGAGGCCCAGCGAAAGGGTTATCATCAGATGCTGTGGTCGCTGTATCCAAATCAGGGATATGGGACCAGCCCATATATGACCTGATGCCTCTCATGGTCTCCCTGTAATTCTGGTCCTCTGAGAGGACCTGGTCGGGGTCAGCAGAAGCAGCATCTGGGTCCTGGTCGGACAATTCACCTTCTTCGACGAAAATGTCCACTGGGGGCTGGTCGGAGAAATCTGAGTCAGAGTCCGTGTCCATAGCCGGTGGGCTGTGAAGGCCGGCCGGTGTGGCAGACGACCTGCTGGGAACCTGATGAGAAGGTGGGTCGGTACCAGCCAGATCTGAGGTGGTCGATTTCTCCCTAAGCGACTTGCTGGTCGACTGAACTCTGTGAGCAGTCTGAGATACACCATGCAAATCTGAAGAAGGTAGCTTATCATCAGCGGATGAAGAGTGCGACTTGTCGGTAGCCTGACTCTGTGGAGAGGAACGGTTACCGGCCAAATCTGAAGGTGGTATGGCATCTGAAGGTCTGATAAACGGCTCAGTAGACTTAGCAATGCCAGGAGGAGCGGAAGAAGTAGGAGCCACTTTAACTGTTGAAAAGGTGGGTTCTTTGTCCATAGTCTTTGCAAGTAAGAGAGCCTCCAGTCTGTTAAACCTATCCGACCATTTCTGGTCGAGCTCATCAATCCTTGCGTCAGCTGAGGATCTGAGAGTGGTAGGCGACTTGGCCGGCTTCTCTGAAGACTTAGAATGTTTTGTAGGGGGTTTCTTGTCAGAAGATGAAGATTTCTTCTTCTTGGCAGAGGAACTCGAACCTGGGGACTGTACCATCCCTTGGCCGTCCACAGCCCCCACTACCGTCACAGAGGACGGGTCAATGAGGGTGGAACTGTTTGAGTCCTTAGTGGGAGTATCTGACGCTTTCTTTAATTCGCGCTTTTCTTTCTTCAATCTATAACTGGGGGTAGACAACTGAACACGTTGTTCCTCAGTCAAAGAATTACAAGCCTGGCAATCGTTATTAGACACACAAGGGTCTGAACCTTTTCCTTTCTCCCTGCAGCGCGCACAGAAACAATGGCTGTCGAAACTGGCCATGATGTGTCCACAGTTACCATGTTTCTGGCCCGGGGAAGACATAACGATCTGATGGCAGTAAAAAACAGAGTTCTAACAGGTCTATATACTCCCAAGATAAAGTAAGCACAAATATAAAGTACAATTCTCACCAATAACAATGAAAACTGAAGATAAACTTCTGATGAAATTATTCCGTGCACACAAGCATGCGCCAAACGAAAAAGATGCTATGACGTCACGCTGTCTAGACAGGAAGGAAGTACTACACGCCACCTGGCGAGTGCACAGCACTGGACCGGCCTGGCCGGTGGAAACACAGGACGTCTTTCTCTGACGTTTGGCGGGCCGGTCTGCGCCGACCGGATAAGCTATTGTCCATTGGATAGGATGTATTAACGCAATAAAATGGGAGTTTAGTTCTATTGCAAAAAGTTGGGGGGGGGGGGCGAAAAGATATCCCCCCCCCCCCCCCCCCCGCCAAATTTATGGTTGGGAGGGGTGGCCCCCGCTGCCCCCCCCCCCCCCCAGTTCCTACGCCTATGTCCAACCCACTCAGCCAGGTGGCAAGCAAGGGACAGCAGCAGCAATCCAGAGGGCAGTCGACTTCCTTCCTAGTCGTTGACGACCACCAGGCAGAGGCCAACCCTAGAGTCGGTTAGTGGGTCGGTTCCAATGGAACACGCCCATAAGGTCTTTCATATCCTGGAGAGCTTGACCTGCCTTCTGAGAGGATTTCTGGGAGAAAACTGTCAATTGTCATAACCTTATCTTAAATCTTGTCCACACATCTGTTAAATGAAGCAGCTTGGTTGCAGACCATGGTAGATTCCTTCAACAACTTTTACGCATTGCCTCTTGGGAAATGGGGCGAGAATGAGGCGAGACAGCAGCTAAAGGCTTTGATATCCTACTGAATGACCTGTTGAGTGAAGAAGCTTCCCCTGACCAACTTCTAACTGATTTGCCTGGCCTAGTGACAAAGGGATCAGTTTCAGGGATCATAACATACCATCTAGCTTGCGACTTGGGTGGCTTGATGAACTGATCAGCTTGTAGTCATTCGTGATCACCAGATCTTGAGACATGGCCTTGCAGTAGATGTAAACTCATCTATTCTATCTTGGAGCAAAATCAATTGTCTGCTGGCATTGCGACAGAAACTTTGCCAGAAGGTTGTGATCTGCTGCCTGTCCAGAGATTATCACTTAATAAAGACCTGACTGCACATACTGTCTCTCTGTGACTCTGATTTTCAGATATACGAGCTTCACTGTGAGTGGGGTGGGACTCCGAACCAGAGAGTGTCTCTTGCAAATCATCAAAAGAAATCGGGACTCGGTCAGAGTGAGAATCTGAGATTGCTTCCAGATCTGAGTCTTGGTCCATGTAGAGATTGATGAGAGGAGAGTTAAAACCTTGAACACTTGTGGACTGAGGATTAACAACCTAAGTTGCTGAGCCAGAAAATCGTTCAGACTACACTAGACCGGTGCTGAGTAGGTTGCTGCTGTTGGGTAACCGGACTGGTAGCACTGGCAGCTAAGGCTGGAGTAAAGCGTTGTGGTTCTTGCCGGTGGTCAGCTTGCCCGGCTGAACTTACAAGGGGTGCTTGAGTACTAGACTGCCTAGGGCCTACTGTAACAGAGGAACTGGCAGGGAAGGTGAGTGTTGAAGACTGAATCCCATGGCCAACAAAACCGGTTTAACTAGGGATAAGGTCAAAATTGGCTAGCTGACACAGCCACACTGGTAAAGGGAGTAGGTTGCAGAATAAAAGCAGCAGAAGAAATTGCCCCAGCAGGGGGATGAGATACTCCAACTTTCACAGACACAAACACAGGCAGCATATGAGATTGAGGGAGAGCACCGACAGAAATTAGGATAGCTTCAATCCTAATGAAATGAGATGACCACTGATCCACTGGTCCTTGAGTTCAGCAAATTCACTTTAAGTTGACTGATATGCAGGTTTGTTGGCATTTTTACAGGAAACACACCCACTGGGTCAGAAGCTTCAGCCTCAGCAGGCCCAAGGACAGAGACTGAAGCAGGGCCAACATTTTATCCGACTTGTCTTTTTGTTTTTCTGTTCTGATATCCAGGAATGGACAATTGTTGGTGTTGGTCAGGGATTAAGAGAGAGCAGGCAGGGCAGTCTAGCCAAGCACATAAGGGTCTCATCCCATACCCTTCTCCCTGCAATGTATGCATTTCTGATGGGTGTCAAAAACAGCCATAATATGGCCGCATGAACCCTTTTTCTGTCCAGTAGAAGCTATGAATGTCTACAACACAAATGCTTCAGACAAAGACACTAAAAACTAGCAATAGCACAGAAACCAGATGTAAAACTTTGAACTGAATTAAAAGTGTCTGTTTTAGATGCACCAAACGTAAAAGATGAAGCAACGTCATGGCCACCGGGCATGTATGGGAGGCACTAGTCCCCTGGCGAGCAAAGGAGACATTGTGGCCGGTTCAACTGGAGGACACTTGGGACGTTTTTTCTGACATTTGGCAGGTTTCGGCTTGTGCCAGACCTATGGCAATTCTCTGTACGTAAGATATATTAACACAATAAAAGAATGCTGCCATACTATAGAATCTTTTCTCGAGTGCGGTGATTTACCGTACTCAAGCCACTTCTAATTGGAATTGCCCTTTCCAATGAAAACAGATATAACAGATTATGAAGCTGCCAAAAAAAAAAAAAGATAGTAAAAACAGTTTTTTTTCTGTTCAAACTTCACATGGTCTTTAAAAGAATGACACAGATAGTTAGGCATATTTGGCATGTGAGGACAACTCTTTGCCAAAATTGCATTTTCTATTTGGAGCACGGCAACTGGTGGTTCAAGGACATCTTAAAACAGCTCTAAAATTAAATTCTTTTGATTAGCATGAAAAATAATTTAAATACTTGACCAAGTAGTTTGTATTTTGTTACAATATAGGCCTGACATTAACTGTCACTTTGATATTAAGTACACGGGTGGTCACTGAGATAAACAGTCATAGAGATTAACAGTCTTCATAGCATTTCAAATCTTAGTAGTGTATATAACACAATCACACAAACTAAATAACAAAACATGAATCATAGACAACTTGGACCCCGCAAACTCGGACCCATTCAGATGCAAACTTGGCCCCTTCTAAAACCCATTCACACAAAGCCTAATTATTGTTTCCCATGTTTTACTGCATCGATTTTGTCACAACTCACAATCGGTGAACTTGATCTGTCAAAAACAAATGCTGTTAATTTTTTTCTAGTTTGTGCCAGGAAATCTAGTACAAATTGGTAATATCTTAATATTTAGGCCATGTAGATCTTATAACCACTAAATCTAAGCATTTTCACTGATGATATGTTATATTCTGCATTAATCCGGAAATTATTACACCTACACTTTTAATATTTGCTTTTAAGTTTGAATTTAGGGTTACCATAACCTAATTATAGGAACATCTTCTCCAGGTGCATGGTAATAGGAAGTGGCATTCGAGCATCTTGTGACCTCAGCATCTTGTGACCAACAACTTGTACCCACAACTCGAACATAAATATTTAAACAAATAAATAAACATTTTTTTCTGCTTGATTAACAAATACTTGTATTAGTTGTATACCAAGTTCAACTTTAATGAAGAAATATGCAACCACCCAATTATGTGGGGTTTTCTAATCATATTTTATATTTAATAAAGAGAAATGCTGCTTCAAGATCGAGTATTTTATGTAAGAACGTGTATATTTAAAGATCAAATACTTTAAATTCTCATACTTGTATGGTGCATTATAAAACCCAGAATTGGAATTGGAATCGGAATTTTTTTCGGGAATAGCACCTCTTACCGCACGTCCATGCTGACTGGCTCTTAAAGGTATGGGGGTGGGGCTTATGTCCTACACACCTTTGTATACGCCTGAGTATAGCAGCCTATTTTAAGGTAATGTAATTAGGAAATTTAGTGTTTTTCATTATTCCATCTCATTTGTGAATACCAAATATATGTTATAAATTAAAAAGTTTTTATAATAACCCTTACTTTTAACGAAGTGACTCCTGTCACGGCATCGTGGTTTGAAGTTTTCGTCTAAAGTCACGGCATCGCATTAAAAATCAATGAATTTCAACAACTCAGTTAATTTATTAGTGGTACGTTTGCTTGACAATTGTGTAGAATATATACGAGGTCACGGAATTCCGTGGGGTTTCCCAACACTGTATGTAGTAGAAATACTTTACTTGATCAATATTCACGGGCAATATATTAATATTCATGAGGTCACAGATTTCCATGATGGTTTCTTAACAATATTTTCTGCTTTAAGATCAAATACTAGATAGACTACACAGTTCATAAATATTTATACAATATATGTGTAGGAAGTATTTGACGATTCCATGGCATTTTTAACAATACTTTACTTGAAGATCAAATTTGTGGACTACATAGTAATATTCATGATGTCACAATACTCTTTGGGGTTTCCTAACATATTTTATTTGTGCGAATTGATGGTATTATTTGCGATGCCGTGACTTTAGATGAAAACTTCAAACCACGATACCGTGACAGGAGTCACTTCGTACTTTTAAATGCAGGTGAAATATTGTAATTATATCCACTGTAATATATTTTGGAATTTTTTCGGAATAGCACCTCTTACCACACCTCCATGCTGATTGGCTCTTGAAAGTATGGGGGTGGGGCTGTATTACTGCAAACACACAGAAAATTGTGTTCCTGCATCTAAATGATTTATACTGTTAATACATTTAAGTGGATATTTGAAAGTTTAAAGTGACAGTAATTTTCAGATATTGAAGTTTTTTGTGTGGCGAGGAACTCGGTCTACTCAGCAGTGGTGGTGGACCAGTTCACGCCCGGGTACCAGGGGCCGGTTTCATGAACAGACTTAAGCCTTGAGTCAGACTCAAAAGTTGAGACTTTGTCTCAAATTTTGGAAATATTTTGCTGAGTCTGTGAACTCAGACTCAATGCATTTCACAAACAAGCTCAACTTGAGACCTGGCTCAGTCACAGGCTCAAATTTGAGCCCATGAAGGAGGTGTCTCAAATTTGAGTCCAAGCTTTGATGCCAAAAAACATGTACATAAAGCGATACAATTTGTTCCAAAATGAAATTGATAAATCTTGAAATCTTCTATTTTCATTTTATTTTGTAATTACAGCCACATATTCAATATTTACTAATAACAAAAGTCAATAGAATTGACATGCTTTATAGGCTATTATCAAGTGACAGGCCTCAAGGGTGGACTCAAAGCCAGACTCAATCTCTGTTGAATCTCAATCTTATGGATCACTTAGAATAATATATTATCATATACCGTAGCCGCGCTCCATAACGCTCATGCTTTTGAAAGCGCCCATCCACAATCTTACGTTATCGCTCATATGTCGTTTCGAGGTAAACTGTCTCCATATAAACCCAATAATCGGTGAAATATTTTTAATTTATATCAATTTTCAACAAAAGTTTCCTTATTTTAGCAGTTATGACAACTTTTATTGCATCGAGATTTGTTTACCAACTGCATATTTTACTTCCAGTCGGTGTGTGCTAAAACGCGGTTTCCATAAATTCGGGTTATTTTTTTTCGAAACGCCAGGCTGGTTTTCATTGTCGTAAACGCCCATCCCCAACTTTCACAAATATTTGGTCACATTGCCCATGGGCGTTACAGAGCGCGGCTACGGTAATTTCTTTGTATTATGAGTATTAAAGATATTTAAAATGATAATAATCATGAAATATAACTTTTTAAACTAAAAATAAGCCCACTAAATATATGAAATGAGATTAAAAAGTTGAGACCATAACTTGAGACTGGTCTCAGCTGATCCACCCTTTGTGAAATCCATTTGAGCCAAAAACTCAGCCGAGACAAAAGTCTCAGATTTGAGACCCTGACTCAGCCTTGAGTCTGGCTCAGTTTGAGACTTTTCATGAAACCGGCCCCAGTTCATGCCCACCCTCAATTTTCTTGAAGATTTATAATTTTTCATAGAGAAGATGTTTACCACATTATAGATAATCATCAAATTGATCATATACATTTGTAAGTTATTGTTTAACTGTGATTGTTTTGGATAAATTTAGGGGTGGGTGTGAATTGGTACCCGGGCGTGAACTGGTCCACCACCACTAGTGGCATTCTACCAGTAAACGCCCGTGCTGAAGCTAATATATTGATTTTAAATTATATTAACAGCTTTATATTTTATTCCTTTAACAACAGATTCTCAAATAATGTAAACTGCAATTAATAACTAAGGCACATGTTGTTTTATTTGTTTCAAAGCTTTCTATTTTCATAATTTAGCTCTATTATCGGCCGTTTCTACCGCAAAACGGAAATACCAGTGAACGCCCACTTTGTAGTTAAATATAAGCATTTGTCCTTGACCTCCAACAAAGGAATAGTAGGTGGGCATTCACTGGTAGGCGGGCGTTCACTGGTAGAAAGCCACTAGATATTGGATACGTCGATATACTGTACTAGTAGGGCCCACATTTAAAAATAATGAAATAATACATCCTAGGATTTTAGAGATTCACGCGAAATGTCTCCCGTTTTTACCGCGAATTTTCCAAATTAACGGCGAAACGACCAAGACAGCGAAACCTCTTGACACCACCGCACGTTTACCCTAAACTTACTTTGCCGGCGCTCTTGGCCTCTTCAATACCCAGTTCGGACAAATCAGCATCATACCATCCACAAAATTTGTTTTCTTTGTTCCACTCACTCTCCCCATGCCTTACCATCACAACTTTGTAAGCAGTCATGTTTAATTTGGAAGTTTTAATAGTTTCAAAGGATTTTTCGGCCCCTGTAGCACAGAGTAGCTGTCAAATACGCGATGACCTTCTGGCCGAGGTTACTGGAGAGTAGTAAAGAATAAGTGCTGAAATATTCGGATGTCTGCAGAGTACGGGACAAACTGTTAAAAGTACCCAAATTGATAACAAAAGCCTTTTGTTTTCATATGTAAAAATGAAATATCCAGCTCTAGGGAGTTAAAAGTTTATAACACATATGTTATTTATTAAAGTAAAACAATTATGCCCTTATGATGTATAGAACCTTTGCAATTACGTACACCCAGGGACAGTGGATCCAGCAGTATTTATATTTTGGCATCACCTCAGTACTAAACTTAAACCGCCACTCACCCATTAAGTGCAATGGGAAGATACATATTTTGTTGAAATATTTATAATATTTACAGTTTAATTTACTTTGTTATCTGTGTACTTTTGTACTGATTTACACATGTACCTATTCTAATAAATTTAGACTAAAGAGTTTAGTGAAACCAGCAGTTCATGAAACAATGTTGCTTACGAATATTTATGAGTTGGATTTAAAAGTCCTTTCATAAATTTGAAGCACTAAATGTAATATACCACTTTGTGTCAGGATGCATTCACCAATTCTTTAATTCAATTGGTTAATTAGCCTCAATGGAAAGTAGCCGCAGGCACAAAATAGAGGCACATTTGATCAAAAGTCTTCAACTGGTATTAAAATTAACGTTAAGACTTGTCTCTATTTATTTATTAGAATCTGATGGAAAGATCTTTAGTTTAGCTGGGGAGTTATTTTCACAAAAAAACATAGACCAGTATTGATTTAGTATGTTTGGCAGTGTGTTTGGCTCCAGAAAATTTTCCATGGATTTGGGGATAGGTATTTAGCAAGATGAGGACGAGTTCACTCTTACTGACAGATGACTGACTCCAGGTGTAGTCTAATTCAATCTTAGCACAACATTGTGTGTAACAGTTAATATTATGTAAACATAGATATCTTTACTGACTGATCACTGACTCGTTATGTGTTTTTGTCAGTATCTTTTTACAAAGCCCATTTAAACATGGTGCAGCAGTGGTAACAAAAATACCAGTATAAAATTGCCGTGCATTATACATAACAACACTATCAAAACAAAGACTGTATTTAGAGTACAGTATACAGGGACTCCTACCTGGAAAGAGGGCACAGTTCCTTGGTCTCTTTCCCCAAACAAAGTGAAAGTGGCATGCAATGGCAACAATGAGGCCATGTTGAGTACTTCCAAAGAAAATTTTAATTATTTTATGTTGCCAGTTGGATTAAGAGAAACCAAGTGATTTAAAAAGTAGCTTTAAAGTAGCAAAAAAGGTATTTATAATTCTATAACATTGGCTTGCTGCAACAAATGAGGTTCTAGATGAATCTAAAATATTTTGACATATATTGTACAGGCCAAACTTGATATTTATTTCGAAGTTAAAAGGAGCAATTTAGTGCAAGAAAATTATTCAGTGTGTTGTGTCAAAGACATGATGTAAATATTCATCAATATATGGGCAGAATCCAAAGTGCTGTCGAAAGCATGCATGAATGTTTGGTGAAATTGAAGTGTTAACATAATTGGGGGGTCATATTAGTTCTTTGCTGTCATGATGACCAACAAAATGGAAAGATTTTATTAAAACATATGAAATTTTGACATTTAACAAATCAGTTGAAATTTACACAGCACAGTGTATATCAATCCGAAAAATGACAACTTGCTTTGTTTTTTTGAAACAGAGCAGCAGTGAAATCAGTCAAGCAGCAGTTCAGAGTCTAGAGGTAGTAATGAAAGATTCCAACAGAATGAAAATAGAAAAGGACAAACTACTCAGTTTGATACCTCAAAATATAGAGTGTGATTTCTGTGCCAAAAAGTATGTTTGGGGAAAAGTAATTGCTCAATATTTGGTAAATATTGCTCCAAACGTGGATATCTGAACCAGATTGCTGTGAAATGCAAAGCAAAACAAAGGTAAACAGCTAAGCCTAAAAAATCAATTGCATGCTGCGAAGGATGAGTATGAATCAAATACAAAATACAATGAGACACAGAATACATCATGACTTCCAATAAAACAAATGAAAATTAAAATTTTTGTTGGCAAGAATGGAAATGGTGGAAAAGAAGGAGATGATCACATTTGAAGCTGACACAGGAGCGACAAGTCAATGCTCTACCACAGTCAGCTGCAAAGAATGAAAGACTAAAGCTACAAAGTATCAAGCTTAAAACTTGGGATTCAAGTGTGTATTGTACATAGTTATGCGACTTAATATCAGAAATCCCTAGATCAACAAAAGATACAATGTGGCATTTGTTGCTGTGAAAGAAAATGTAACACTAAACCTGTGTGAAACAGCCAATGAACAAATGGGTTTAATCCAAATAGACTATGACAGCATTTAAACATTTTAATGGAGAAATGGTGTTCTATCAAAGTTTGAAGACATTTTTGCAGATAAGGTGGGCAATCTCAATTGAATGATTCACCTGACAGATGTAAGACAAATACAACCAACAGCCTTTGCCTCATACAAAGTTCTAGTCAGCATAAAGAAACAGGTTTTAACAAAAACTGAGCCAGCTACAAAATGAAAATATAATAGCAAAAGTGTAACAACATACTGAGGGGTATCACATACGATTGCAGGTCTCAAATGGAACAATGACCTCAGAATCTATATAGACTGGTTATAACTTACCCAAGCTTTAAAACAAGAAATATGCCCATTATTAATGATAGATGATATACTACCAGAAATGAAGGGCTAGTGTGTTCTCAAAGTTTGATGAAAAAATGGATTTCAGCACTGCACTCTAAATGAGGAGTCAGATTAGTTAATTACCTCCAAGACCACATTTAGGGGGTACAGATGGACTAGGCTTCCTTTTGGTTTATGCATGCCCAGTCAAATATTTCAGAAGTAACTACATCAAGCACTAGAGGGGCTACAAAATGTTATTTGTGTGGCTGACATTCTTTTGTACGGGAAGGGTAAGGCCCAAACAGAGGAACTGCATGATCATGATGTAAACTTAGACAGATTTCTTCAAAGATGTCGCCAGCTGGGCATCAGACTCAAAAGAAAAAGACAGTATTCAAAGAGAGAGATGATATTTTTAGGACAAAAGATTGGTCAGCATGGTTTAGCAGCAGACCCAGAAAAAGTTGCATCTATTGTAAAGATGGATATCCCAAAGTGCATTAGATACAGAGATAAGCAGGAATGGTCAACAATCAACACTCTTACCAAGACTGAAGTGATGAGAACATTAAAAGATCTTACACTGAATGCACTATAGGGGCCACCATGGGCAGTGGTAACACACACCTCCCACCTCTGAAATGAGGCTTCGAATCCCAGCCTGACCTCAAGTGGAAAAGCTGGTAGTTGTTTGCCGTTGGTCGGCAGTTTACAGTACAGACCCTTGACCAAGTGTAGGTACTGGTTTCCTCTGCCCTTCCAACTACCTGTCATGATATGACCTGTACAGTGTTGAAAGAGACGTAAAACACCAATTAAACAAACTGAATAGGGTCAAGGGTCCTGGCCAAGGGAAAAACCTTCTCTGAAGTAAAACACCTTCTGACAAACAGCCCAGTGCCTGCTTACTGTGATTCATCATGTGAGCTAAAATACAGTGTGACCCCAGCCTAAAAGGGCTTGGTTGTTTTAATTGAAGAATGGACAACCAATTGCATATGCTTATTATATTGCATTAACTCCTGCTGAAGTTCCCTATGTCCATAAAGAAAAATAAATCCTAATCATAGTATTTTCAGTGTAGAAGTTTTACAAATACACCATTGGTAGGGTGGTAACATGCACATCTATCGATCAGTAAGGAATGACTTAATACAATTCAACAAGCTTCAAAATCTGAACCAGTGATTTTTCAATTGACAGAGTATATAGCATGGATGGCCAGAACGGAAAAGTGAAGTGCCTACTGTAGTACTACCATATTTTCAGTACTGAGATGAACTTACCATTCAAAATGGTTTAGAGTTTAAAAGCAAAGCAAAATTGTGCCCTCTGCTATGAGAAAAGAGATCCAACATTACAGGTGAATGTGAACAATACAGGTGCTGAAGGATGATTACATAGAGCCCATGATTGTGTTTTGTCCTGAAATGAAAAGTGATCTTAATGAATATTTTCAGTAGGGTGAAATATGCAATAGGTCTAAGTCAAAGTAATAAAAGGAAACCCTAATTTCACATGAAACAACTGACAGACCCTATGAGAGAGTGGGTGTGGACTTAATTTGAACTTGATAGCCATAGTCACGTAATTATGATTGATTACTAAAGCAACTTCTGGGAAGTTTATATATTATCCAGCATGAGGTAATCCAATGTGATGGCCAAGCTGAAAGCACGTTTTGCTAGGTATGGCTTACCCAAAGTTTTGATCTGGGATAAGCACCTACACTGTAAGCAATGAATTTAATAACTTTGTGCCCGAATGGGACATTGAACATAGAACCAGCTCACCAGGACACCAGTAAACAAATGGAAAATCAGAGGCCACTGTCAAAATTGCCAAAAAAAAAATTTCTATGGCACAACCGACCAAGAAAGAGCCTCACATGGCAATTCTAAAGTATACAAAAATACCATAACAAAACACAGGTTCCAGTCCATCCCATAAAATATTTTCTAGAATGATGAGACAATGTTGCCAGCAAAAATGACCTATTTAAGCATAAAGAGAGTGAAACCATAAAATAAACTAGATGCTAAGGGATCTGTGAAAGGATCAAACATGTCAAAGATTTGGATCCACTTGTTGAAGGTCATGTTTTCAGAATAAGACCATTAGTGAACAATTCTGAGGACTGGAGAAAGGCAAATGAGTACTGAAAAGGTTGGACAAATGCATATATGAGGTAGATCCAATGGCGCAATCTATCATAGGGACTAATGTCATTTGAGAAAAATCAAATGAAGTTGATTCAGATCAAGATAAGCTGAGGCCAAATTCTCCAAAGCCAAACAACTTGGCTGATACATGTACTCAAACACAGACAGGCAAGCAAGAGTTACTGATGAAAAAGTGATCCTGAAGTGGTTCTGAATTGACGCCCAGGCAGACAATGCAGATCATCAGAGTATTTGTAAGACTATAAATGTTAATGTTACTTTCAAAACATTTTAATGTCAGATTACAGTGTACATTCGTCTTTTCAGAAGAATAATTCATAAGGCATTAGCAAGGATAGTCCAACATTGGTGCCTTGTATGCACCATCAGCAACAAGATATATGAAAACCGTTTGATACATTAATAATTCAAAATACTGCTCGATATATCTTGATGTTGTAAGGGTGACAAAGGTTACATACAATAAAAAAATAGTAATAATACAAAGAACGAAAAGTGCATAAAAGGAACATTATGATATAGGTCACATGTAAATTTTACAAGAGAATTTAAGGTTCTTTAGTTTAAGTTTATAATCAGAGATTTTCAAATTGAGGTTTTTTCTTGAGCAGTTGCAAATATAATATTTACCTGTAAAAAAGATCAGGTTCATTGTGAATGTATACTGATTTAGCTCATATTGGCCAAAGACTATATATTTTGGACTGATGTTTATTTTGATATCTGTACTTTGCTTTATCCACGATTTTATGTTTTTCCAAAATTGTTTTGTCTTTTTACACAGAATAAATAAGTGCACTATACTTTCATTATCATCATTGCAAAAATTACATATTGAGTTTTCTGACTTTTTAATTTTATATAAATATTGTCGAACTCCTAACAATTTGTGAATAATCTTGTACTGAAATCAAATTAAGTGGTGGTCTGGTAGACATTTAAATCACATTTTGTGTATCTCCTTCCAAGCCTGTTCATCGAACTGAACATTTAGGTCCCTTCCAAGCTTTGTTTGTAATTATTGTTCTATATGTTTGCATTGTTATTCAAAATTTTGCAAAAATCTTGACATCCTTTATTTGACTGTCCTAGCATTTTCAATAGATCTTTGTCAAATTTGCAGAAATGCAGGTACTTTTTCAAGTATATTAGAAGTCTATAGTAGTCTAAAAAGTTGATGCTAATATTGGAACATTTATTTATATATTCACATGGATAAATTTCACCATTCTGATTTACAATATCTGCAGGTGAGAGAACCCCTCTGTTGTATAGTTGTGGTATAAAGAGTGGAACATCAGATATTACTGGGTTGTACCATAGTGGCCCACATATTCTCTCATAAAACCTATCTGTACATGAATAATTGTCTATTAATTCACACCAAGCATTCAGAATATCTTGCCAAAATCTATTGTTAATCTGGTTAGCAACATGTGAGGACCATTGGCTGCCAAAGAAGAATATTTTATCAAGTGCAGTTTCATTGAAAGGTACCAAGGGAATCCAACATGCTTGTTGATGTTTTTGTAATCTACGTAGCTATGTAATCTTAAGAGCCCTAATAAAATAGTCAAAATTTGGCATTTTTAGTCCACCCTGTGAATATTCCCTTGTTATTTGTCTTCTACAAATCTTATCAGGTTTGCCATCCCAAATGAATTTATGCAAAGTTGAGTTAAGGTCTTTTAAAAAGGCTTCTCTTGGGTTGGGGATGGAGATGAACAGGTGATTAAATTTGGGAATAATAAGCATTTTTATGACTGTTACTTTTCCAATTGGTGTTAAATATCGCTGCTTCCATCTGGGTAATGTTTTTATTGTTTTTGAGTAGGCTAGGTTGTAATTTAATTCTATAATTTTTTCAAAGTCTACTGAAAACTCAATACCGAGTAAGTTAAACTCGACTGTGCCCCAAGCCAAATCTGCTACTCCATCTAATTTATCTTTAGAGTATTGCTTTTCCCAATCCATATTATTTTGGTCTGATCAGTGTTTACCTTTAATCCAGACATAGAACCATATATCTCAATAGTGTTCAGTGCTGCCAACAGAGAATCTCTTGTACCATCCAGTATGATAGTGGGAGAGCTTGAATTCTTTATTTGCTATTGAAATACCACATATTGACATGTTGAATTTGACCATTAGACAGAGTATTTGGGCACAGAGGAGGAACAAGTAGGAAGCCATAGGATCCCCCCTTTCATATCTTGTCAATGATATTTTCAACTCTGCAATTTCTTGATTGATTTTTGAAGAAAACAAACAGTACACTATTGCAAAAATCGAGATGTGATATTCCAAAGTTAAAACGAGTATATGTGTTGCTTCTCATAGCTGTTTAAAAACATTCTATCCACTTTAGTTCATACCCCCAATCCAGAAACTTTGATTGATGGGGAAAATGCTAATTAGTGTAACAACTAACTGCATCTTTGTATGGATGATTTTTCTTGTAAAGAGATTTTATGCCTTGTAAAAGCATTTAATTTCTCAAAATATTAAACATTTTTGCATTGTTCCAAGTCAGTAGTTGTATCCATGGATGAAAGTCTGGGATACTTAGGATTCAGTACGGTCATGCCGCTGCCGCAGAGATTTCCTTTCGGACACGATAACTTAAAAAATATTTTAGTTAGACCTTTCAAATTTGGTATGTGGGTATATATGGGCAATGCCACGAACGCTATTGTTTTGTGACCTTGACCTTCAATTTTAAGGTCACTGGTGGCCTCTTAAAGGTCAGATTTTGGCCATTTTTCACATTTTGGCCCAGTTCTCATATACAGAAACTTAGATCATCCTATGGGTGGTATATATAATACATATATATGTCCTCTGTAAGCATGCAGAACTTTGACCTTGCAGCTCTTGATTGAACGTCATCCACAGACTGCCAAAGTACCTCACCAAGGCCATTTTTGGCCTTTTTGGAGATATTTTCACACTTAATGCTGACTATATTGCATGGAAACTATTGAAAATGGCTTTGGAGGTTGAGTACATGATGGGGTACCAGCATCTAGTTTGTTTACCTTGGCTATTATTTTCAAGGTCACCTTAGGCCTGCTAAAATGACTCCAAATGGACCCTTTTACTGCATATATATGCTTATATAAGACTGTGAGGACATATACCTTCTTTATTATTGGCTGTATAACTTACTGGCTCATGTTGATTATCTCTAGATGGTCCACTGGACAGGAGATTATGTATGGCATAGGTCCAAAGCTAAGTGAGTAATAGCACTGGTAGCTACTTTGAGTAAAGTGCTTATAACTAAAAAATGACTGCATTTATAACATTTTGGTAAAATATGTTGTTCAGCTACTTTCTCCATGCCTACAAGGTGGTAACTTTTTCAGAGGTCTGTATCAATAGCTACTTGAGTAATAGCTATAATCAGTTTTAACCATGACCAAAATAAGTAAATGATATTTTTCTTCATAACTGTTAGAGTTACAATAATTTTGTCAAATACGTTCTTAAGCTACTTTTTGATGCACAGTGTCATGGCAAATTTTCTAAGCTGTAGGTCCATAGCTACCTTGACAGTGCACCATTGAGTAAATTACTTATATCTGCAAACCTATTAAATTTAGAGGTCTTTTATCAAATATGTTGTTCATGTACTTTTAAATATACTCTGTCATGGCAAATTTACAGAGCTGTAGGTCCATAGCTAACTGAGTAATAGCTACTTTGACAGTTCACCATTAAGTAAATCACTTATAGCTGGAAATCTGTTGCACCTATCCTTACCAAAGTTTCAAGATATCTTCCCTGCTATGAAATCTTGCCTGGTTAACATTTGGTCCAGTTTGTTCAATTTGGTTGGTTGCTATGGCAACGAATTAGAAAATCTGAGGTGACCAAACTTAAAGGAGCCTATATCTCCCATATTATTGGTCATAGAGGTTTTTTGGATGTGAAGACAACTTCTAGGAAATCATGTGGCCCGAATCATTTGCTGGTTTCAGATTTGACCTTGGATCCCTCCTTCAAAGTCAAATGTGGTTCTTCATAACTATAATGGCCTATATCTCCCTTGTTATTGGTGGTAGGGGTTTTGGAAGTGAAGACAGCATATAGGAAATCATGTGTATACCCTTCTGTAAAGCTATCAGTTTAACCTCTTTGGCCAACACTGTGAATTCCATGGGAGCTGTGGACAGGCCAAAGGGTATTGCTTTTAACTAGTAGGACTGGCCCAGGATGTGAAAATGCATATACTTCCTGGACTGACTGTGTATTGGTATGTGGTCTTTTTAAGCATGCGTCTTTGAAATCTATGGAGGTAACCCAACACCCTGACTGTATGGAGGTTCTTATTGTCTCTGGTGTCTCCATTTTGAACGACTGCATGTTAGGAAGGTGTTCAACGTGCTCAAGACCAAGATGGGTCTCCACCGGTTGTTGGGTTTGGGTACAAGAAACAGTTTGTTTTAAAACCTTTGAGATTTTTGATTTGCTACCGGTTCCACAGCATTTTTGTTCAAAAGCTGATGCAATGCCTCCAACAAGTAGAGGTTCTTGTGAGGATTTACATAGCAGCTTATGATAGTTTGTGACCTGGTCAAATTTCGCTGTAACTGGAAGGGGAGGGTGTAGCCCTCTCTGAGTACTGTTACCACTTTGGGGCTGGCCCCTAGGGCTGCCCAGGTCTTCAAAAACTAGTATAATCTGGCCCCTGATCTGGAGCAACAGTTGGGAAATTTGTGATTTACACAAGTCAAGTGATATACACAGGCAACATCTTTCACATACTTTTTTTTGACAGTGATAACAATAACTGGGATTTACACTTTTCTTTTGCAGATACCCTTTTGCAAAAAGAACAGGATTGACAAAACAAGAGTTTACATGTAAATTTACAGTCTCGCTGTTGCTGGTCACAGACAAGTCCTTCTTTCTGGCTAACACTGGTGAAGGATTGAAACTTTCTAACTTGCCTGACACATATACAAGGTCCTTCAGTCTGGTCACACACTTTACAAAGTAATTGTCATTTATGCTGTTTTGAACCCTTAGCCAGTCTCTGTTTGAAAGTTGAGGCCTAGCCACGACCTTTCTTGCCCTGTTGCCAGTCCTTTATCTGCTTCCAAGCTAGTACACCAGACTTCCGGTCTGGTTGGTGAGATGGCTTGGTAGTAGAAGTAAAGGGATGATAACGACCGGGCTTCCTGTGAGAGTTGCCAGAATGCCTTTCCTCACTTTGTGAGACTTCTTCTGCTTTCACCACCAACTGATCCGGGAACAGAGACTGCAAGTGCAGTGGGGCAGTACACAAGACAGTGTGTCCTGTTTAACCCCAGCATGAAATTACTCCAGATAATTGTCCATCCTGGCCAGTGTAAGATTTACCATGTTGATGAAGATACCCTCTGAGAGGTCTTGCATCATGCGAGCCATAGCCTGGGTGATGGATCTGTTGAATGTCACAAGGTAATCAAGTTCGTCTACTGTTTGTTGTGACTTTCCTGGGGTTTTGCCTTTGCCCTTGTCCAGATGCAGAGTTTTAAGCTGTGTTACCATTGAGTCCAGATGCAGAGTTTTAAGCTGTGTTACCATTGAGTCCTGTACTTTGGTGAGGCATCTAGACAGACCAGCAGCCTGATTACACATGAAAGTTTGTTCTCTGGCTGACCTCTCCCAACACCTTAAAGTGTCTTGGTTAATGGACCAGGAGGCTGGGGCAGAAGGCAAGCTGTGTCTGGCAACCCTGCTGAAACTGCTGTTGAGTTTGGCTGGATCCGGTGACCAGGAACACACAGTTAATTTACCAGAGTCCTTCTTGTTGGTGTACATGTCAAACCTGCCACAAAGACCTGGGTGTCTTCACTAAACTAGTCTCTCAACAATCCAGCAGTTTCAGCACTCCTGGATGGGTAACCTTCTGCAATGGTGACGTTCAATTTCTCCAACTTCCTGCACAGCCAGTCATTAGCCGGTATCTTGATGGATACTTTCCTGGTAGGCTGGGCCCAGGGACTGGCAAAAGGGTTGTCATCCAGTGAAGAAGACGAGCTATCAAAGTCAGGGATCTGGTGCCAGCCCATAAAAGAATGCACCCCTCTCATTGTCTCTCTGTAGTTGGCCTCTTCAGAGAACTCCTGGTCAAGATCGCCATCCTTGACTGGGTCCCTGTCTGACAACGATTCCTGGTCACACACTACAGCAGGGGATTCCGGTTCACTATTCAGTTCATCTTCTATGTCAGACACACCACTAGTAGCAGCCACAGTTTTCTTACTGGTGAAGGACTGCCTCCAACAAGTAGAGGTTCTTGTGAGGATTTACATAGCAGCTTATGATAGTTGGTGACCTGGTCAAATGTCGCCGTAACTGGAAGGGGAGGGTGTAGCCCTCTCTGAGTACTGTTACCACTTTGGGGCTGGCCTCTAGGGCTGCGCAGGTCTTCCAAAACTAGTGTAACCTGGCCCCTGATCTGGAGCAACAGTTGGGAAATTTGTGATTTACACAAGTCAAGTGATATACACAGGAAACATCTTTCACATACTTTTTTTGACAGTGATAACAATAACTGGGATTTACACATTTCTTTTGCAGATACCCTTTTGCAAAAAGAACAGGATTGACAAAACAAGAGTTTACATGTAAATTTACAGTCTCACTGTTGCTGGTCACAGACAAGTCCTTCTTTCTGGCTAACACTGGTGAAGGATTGAAACTTTCTAACTTGCCTGACACATATACAAGGTCCTTCAGTCTGGTCACACACTTTACAAAGTAATTGTCATTTATGCTGTTTTGAACCCTTAGCCAGTCTCTGTTTGAAAGTTGAGGCCTAGCCACGACCTTTCTTGCCCTGTTGCCAGTCCTTTATCTGCTTCCAAGCTAGTACACCAGACTTCCGGTCTGGTTGGTGAGATGGCTTGGTAGTAGAAGCAAAGGGATGATAACGACCAGGCTTCCTGTGAGAGTTGCCAGAATGCCTTTCCTCACTTTGTGAGACTTCTTCTGCTTTCACCACCAACTGATCCGGGAACAGAGACTGCAAGTGCAGTGGGGCAGTACACAAGACAGTGTGTCCTGTTTAACCCCAGCTTGAAATTACTCCAGATAATTGTCCCTCCTGGCCAATGTAAGATTTACCATGTTGATGAAGATACCCTCTGAGAGGTCTTGGATCATGCGAGCCATAGCCTGGGTGATGGATCTGTTGAATGTCACAAGGTAATCAAGTTCGTCTACTTCTTGTTGTGACTTTCCTGGGGTTTTGCCTTTGCCCTTGTCCAGATGCAGAGTTTTAAGCTGTGTTACCATTGAGTCCTGTACTTTGGTGAGGCATCTAGACAGACCAGCAGCCTGATTACACATGAAAGTTTGTTCTCTGGCTGACCTCTCCCAACACCTTAAAGTGTCTTGGTTAATGGACTAGGAGGCTGGGGCAGAAGGCAAGCTGTGTCTGGCAACCCTGCTGAAACTGCTGTTGAGTTTGGCTGGATCCGGTGACCAGGAACACACAGTTAATTTACCAGAGTCCTTCTTGTCGGTGTACATGTCAAACCTGCCACAAAGACCTGGGTGTCTTCACTAAACTAGTCTCTCAACAATCCAGCAGTTTCAGCACTCCTGGATAGGTAACCTTCTGCAATGGTGACATTCAATTTCTCCAACTTCCTGCACAGCCAGTCATTAGCCGGTATCTTGATGGATACTTTCCTGGTAGGCTGGGCCCAGGGACCGGCAAAAGGGTTGTCATCCAGTGAAGAAGACGAGCTATCAAAGTCAGGGATCTGGTGCCAGCCCATAAAAGAATGCACCCCTCTCATTGTCTCTCTGTAGTTGGCCTCTTCAGAGAACTCCTGGTCAAGATTGCCATTCTTGACTGGGTCCCTGTCTGACAACGATTCCTGGTCACACACTACAGCAGGGGATTCCGGTTCACTATTCAGTTCATCTTCTATGTCAGACACACCACTAGTAGCAGCCACAGTTTTCTTACTGGTGAAGGACTGGTCCACAGCACTCACATCTCCACCACCGGTACCGGTGGGCTGAGCATGCACATCAGTTCTGGCACCGGGAGCCTCAACAGGTCTGATAGCAGTCATGTTGACAGCACTCTCCACCCTCATTCTGGGAGCCTCAACAGGCTAGGTAGCCTCAACAGGACTGGTACTGGTAAATACATCAGTAGGTTGGGTGACCGACATCATGCTGGTACCGGCTCCTGGATCAAAAACGGGTGGGCTGAGCATGCACATCAGTTCTGGCACCGGGAGCCTCAACAGGTCTGATAGCAGTCATGTTGACAGCACTCTCCACCCTCATTCTGGGAGCCTCAACAGGCTAGGTAGCCTCAACAGGACTGGTACTGGTAAATACATCAGTAGGTTGGGTGACCGACATCATGCTGGTACCGGCTCCTGGATCAAAAACGGGCTGGTCACCACTGCAGAAGGTTTCTTCACCAGCTCCACCGGTACAGCAAAAGACTTAGCAAGAAACATTGCTTCAAGTCTAGCAAGCCTCTGGGACCACTTATCGTCCAGGCTTCTCAGGTCATCAGAAGTGGGTTTGCTGCTGGATTTCTTCTTGCTGGGCTTTGGGGAGTCGTCACATATCTTCTTTTTTCCAGCAGGTGTGGTTTCTGTACTCTTTCCAGCTTTCTCTCCCTCTACTCGTCCCAACAGTGTAACTTCTTATGGGTCCACGAGAGTGGGGGTAGTAGACACAGGGGAGGCGTGGATAGGATGTATTAACGCAATAAAACTCTATTTTAACACCTGATAAACACATCTTCATTCCTATATTAACAATATTTACTTATGAAATGGAGCATTTCAATATAAGTAGATATATGAATACTCCAAAGCACTGATTGTTGTAAAACCTTGACTGACTAAAATAAGAAGGAATGCTTTTAATCCAGCCAAAAAAAATTTGCTCAGCACATTTTAAGGCAGATGATTTCCTACCAGATACAGATAGGAGACGCCTTAAGTCAAATGCTGTCCTAACTATATTTCAATGAAAATCTGAAAAGCAAAGTGTTTTGTGTTCATCCTTTCTCTAAAAGGCCTAGTATTAAGCCCTGATATAGAGCTTGTTGTCATTCCCTACTGCAGGTAAAACATTATCAGCTTGAGCACAATCAAGTGCACATGTTGTGCTGCAGAACATTTGAATGTATCATTCTGCAAGAAATTTGTAGCCTTTATCCATTGAATTCTTTTTTATACCTTTTTTGTGAACATTATAATTTTATCACACTATTATGGACTATCACCTTATGACACTGTTCCACCATTGTTAATGTTTGGTCATGTGACTTATCAGGGATTCCCTAAACTAAGATCCTCCCACAATCTGTGTGTCACTTGCCTTCTGTTAAACAATGGCCACATAACACCATGCTACAATCTGATTGGCTGATGCTATACATTGAGCAAAATTCTTTTACCGGTGGCTTGCCGACGTTGGGCCAACGTTGGACTGCCAGCCAAAAACCCGTTGGGCCAACGTTGGTAGCCAATGTCGGACCGACGGATATTGTTATAGTGTGGTAAATATCTATAAACTGGAAAATGTAAACATATGAAAATATTTAGGATATATTTTATAAATTACTCTTTTTGGCATTTGAATTCAGTTTAGGTATTAAACACATGTTAAGTTGTTTGTATCTGTTGTTTATTGTACTTATTGTATTGTCTCCAATGTCCATCTTGTTCAATTATAGAATTACCTTAAATACCCTTTAGTTTAATACCCTTGTTTGGTTCCCATGTCAGGTGTCACTTGAAAGATACTATTTGTGTTTGTTTTGACAGCTGCTTATAGTTTTGTATTGTCATTCAACCTTTGTTTAATTATTCTAAAAGACAACAGTCACACTTTTATGTATTGTTATGGTTAGGTATAAATATAGGGGATATGTAAGCTTTAGATCAGATAGAATATTGAGAGAGAACACAGATATAATATGAGATAAAATTCAGACAGAATATTGGAGTATGAGATGAAATTAGTAAGAGAATAATATAGAATAGGAAATAAAGTATTTAATATAGATATTGAGAAGAGACTGGAAATAGAGACTTTAAATTTAATGAAAAATATGCAAGTGATACTGGATTATAATTATATGTGAATTGTTAATCATTGTTGAATAATAAATTAATAAGTGAATAAATAAGAACATCAAATAAGAACTCTTACACCCCAACCAAACTATAAGATATGATGAAAGAAGAATTCTTTTACACCCTCAACTATAATAATATGCTGACGTTGGGCCAACTTTGGCCCAATGTCGAAATGCTATTTGGGAGCAAAGTGCATACAATACACAGGACTTCACTGGATCAGTGGAGTGAGTGTAGTGTTTGTTTAGGTTCTGGGTCCGAACGGTTTAACTTGTTACTGGACCAGGTACCCCACCTCCCTGCTCCCACCCTGTCTTTTCAGAGTTCAGTAGCTAGGGATTCCCCTAGGAAGATCAGGGCCTGTATTCACAAAGATTCTCTTCTTCTTAGAATTAATCTTATTCTTAGAATTTTTGTTAGAAAAATTCCAACAATAAGAATTTTCCTTTTCATAAAGATTCCTATTCTTAGAATCATAATCACTCTTAGAATTTTCCTAAGAATGGTTTCTATACAATACAATGTGTGACGTTTTATAAGTTAATACCTTACCTAATGGACAATTAGCTATACTGCCGGCGCCAATCAGACTTGTCAAACGTCAGAAAAAGACATCCTGTGTCTCCACCAGCACGACTGGCTTAGTTGCCACCATTTTCTTGGTGGCGCACAGTACTTCATTTCTGGCTAAAGAATGTGATATCATAGCATCTTTTCTGCTCTTCTAATCTTAGTTGACCCCTGTTAAGATGAATGTGGTGTCAGTTGGAATGACCTCTCTTGTCCATTTGGTACTTATTAAATTTGAAATTTTTATTGTGTTAATACATCTTACCTAATTGACAGTTAGCTAAGATAACTACCGCTTGGAAGATGGGTAGCTTACTAGGGAGTGAAATCAAAGAGACATCAGTGGTCCTAGAGGGACATCAGTTAGTCCCAATGGTACTGGAACCAACAAATCTTGCTCTATCCCCTTTTTTTCTACAGAACTGCTCTGAGGTAGGGGAGAGGAGAGTAGTAATAGCTGAGTTTCGATCGAGTCGAGTTTCCCATTAATCATGTCATTTTTGACAGCTGTGCAGCTGCTGGGAGACTTTGGAAGAGTTATGGCTACCTGTGGTAAAGTCGATACTAGCTCAATGGTGGGCTGAGAGTACTTTTTCAGGGTTTCTTTTGATGCTTTATATTTAGTTACTCCCATTAATAATTTTTATTGCACTTGACAGCTGTACAGCTGCTGGGGTTATGGGTAGCTGTGAACACTCAATAGAGAGCTCAATACTAGGCTATAACTAAGTAGGATGGCTCAATGCTAGATGTCTTTCTAATAATAAATTTCATCAATATTTTTATTGCACTACCTGCTATTGTAGCTGCTCTGATGCAGCTCTTTTATGTAAGGGGGGCTTTGTTTGCTAGCCAATGACTAGCTCTGATGCAGCTCTTTTATTTAAGGGGGGCTTTGTATATATACAACTTTTCTTTTGATAGTTTATACTAATTACTTTTCATTTGATTTTTATTTCATCTGATGATGCAGCTGTACAGTTGTTCATGAGGCTTTGTCTGCTTACCAAGCTGTGCAGTACTAATGAATGCATGGGAGCCGCAGAAGGATGGCAGGGCTTTTTCTTTCTTTTGCTTACCTTATAATACAACATGTTAATTTCTCCCTCCTCCCCTAAAATTTTATCACATCTCATATCAATCAGAGCTGTATAGGGCGCCTGGTGCAGCTGCTGAGAAAGCTTTTCTGGGGAATTGTGTGTAGTCAGCCTTTGGTCACTCAATACTAGCAAATAACAGTTGTCAAAGGGGTCTCTTTTCGATGCTTTGTATTATGTACTCTATTTTGATCATGTTGGTTGCAGATGCTACTGCTGTTGTGCAGTTGTTTATGATGCTTTGTCTGCTGACCAAGCTGTGCATTAATGAATAGAAAACTAGCCTTAATTTTATGAAATATTTGTAGACCTTTTTTTGCACTCCACCCATTATGTTTATCACAGCTGTGACTCTGCAGCTTCTCTGAAGGTTAATGGAGCAGCAATTGGAGATGATTTGTCACCCAATGTATACTAGCCACAGAGGAGGTCTGTTGAAAATCCCCATTCCCAGTTAAAACTAGATTGGGCCAACTCGGCGCCAACATATCCCCAGACAGGTCATCACTCACGCCACAGATTTTGATCGGGAATTTTTTAAAACATAATTACCCATTATTATATGAACTTCAGCACATCAATCTACTCTGTTTATATCTTCCCAAGGAAGATGGTGTATCCCCAGACGCCGAATACATAACTCAAATTATATTTCAATCTTCCTGCAATGATAACTCTGAACCTATTTTCAAAGTATTTAAATGATTGATGATTGAATGTCCATTCTAAAATAATAATCCCAAAAGAGCATATCTGTTTCTATATTTGTTGACAAATAAAATATTATTTTTAACTCAACTCATCATACTTTTCAATCTTCCTTCAAAGTATTTAAATGATTGATGATTCAATGTCCATTCTAAAATTCATAATCCCAAAAGCGCATATCTGTTTCTATATTTGTTCACAAATAAAATATTATTTAAAAAAAAATTATTTATATTATTATTTTATTATATTATTTTTAGAATTTGCAAATTGTTTTCAGTTATTCATTTCCTCTATACCTATATATGTGGTCCATATATATGCAACCTAAATATGTGACACAATCTCAGTTCTGACTCCCCTTTGTGTTATATGTAATGAAGCCCACCACCTCCCCCCCCACCCCTCTCCCCTTCTCCACACCTCTCTCACTATTACACAAGATCTGCAACCCCATTGAGTTCTTTGTTTCTCATCTGATATCATTAAATACCTTTGTTTATTTAGTGTTACTCAATGTAGCTGGAGGTCCCAGAGGTGGGTGGGGGGAATCCAGGTGGGGGATGTGGGTTGGGACTACAAAGAGATGGAGTGCTACAGCATAAATGGTAAACAAACAATCTATATAAAAGGGGTACTCAAATACAAAAAGAATTGAGAATTTTAAGTATGTGATTATCAACTGAAATGAGTTCATAACTGTAGGAGCTGTGTCAAAATTAACTGAGGCAAGTTGAATAAAACTGGGCTAGTTGAGGGTTAAAAATCCCCTAGTTTTACTACATAAGGATATAATTTCATTAATATTGGGACTTAAAGCTCACTTAAAGTGTCCATTTTGCCTACTTGAATATGTTTAACCAGTTTCATTTTAAAAAGTTAAAAACTCAGCAAGCAGAGGTTTTACACACAAAAATAAATTCTTAAAAGACTAAGATAGCCATAACATTATTAATATTCAAATTTAAATAGACAGGCATTTCCTTTTAAAAATTCAAAGATTTCAGCTCTATAACCCACATAGTGTGACAGTTACTGGGCTTTAAAGTGGCATAATGTCCATAAATTGGGTTTCTGTGGGCATTTTACAATTGTTCAAGAGACCTTAGCAATTAAACTACAGATCTGAAAGTTTTTGGGGGACATACATAACAAACAAAAATTATATATAATACAGTTTAAGACTTGTCACACTAAGCATTTCCAAATAACAGGGCAAAATACGGAAAAAATGTCAAAAAAGGCACTTGGGCGAGTGTCTATGGCCCTCATACACAGGTTAAATGTCTACTAAAAACCTTGATTTTCGGCACATGTAAAAAGGACATAATAATGCATTCCCAGATGGGATTTCAGCTCCATCAATCACATAGTTTAACAGTCACAGGGCTTAAAGGTGGCAAAAAGTCCAAATATTGGGTCTCTGTGGGCCTTTTAGAGATCTCGATGTGGCTTTCAAATTAAAGCTTCAGACTTAAAATTTGTTACATACTAAGATTACACATAGAATATGTATCTAATAAAGTTTGAAACTTCTCAGACTTACCATTTCCAAGTTACAGAGCAAAATATGTGAAAAATGTCTTAAAAGGGTCACTCAGGTGGGTGTTTAAGGTCCTCATACACAGGTTAAATGTCTACTTGAAGCATTGATTTTTGGCACATGTAAAAAGAACATAATAATGTATTCCCAGATGAGATTTCAGCTCTATCAGTCACATAGTTTAACAGTCACAGGCCTTAAAATTGGCAAAAAGTCCAACTACTGGGTCTTTATGGGGCCTTCTAGAGACCTAAATGTGGCCTTCAAATTAAAGCTTCAGACTTAAAATTTGTCACATACTAAGATTACACATAGAATATGCATCTAATACAGTTTGAAACTTCTTAGACTTACCATTTCCAAGTTACAGGGAAAAATATGTGAAAAATGTCTAAAAATGGTCACTCGGGTGGGGATTTATGGTCCTCATACACAGGTTAAATGTTTTCTTAAAGCCTTAATTTTTGGCACATATAAAAATAACATACTAATATCTTCCCAGATAGGATTTGAGCTCTATCAGTCACATAGTTTGACAGTCACAGGGCTTAAAAGTAGCAAAAAGTCCAAATATTGGGTCTTTGGGAGCCTTTTAAAGACCTCAATTTGACCTTCAAAATTAAAGCTTCAGACTTAAAATCTGTTACATACTAAGATTACACACAGAATATATATCTAATACAGTTTGAAACTTCTCAGACTTACCATTTCCAAGTTACAGGGAAAAAGATGTGAAAAATGTCTTATAAGGGTCACTCCGGTGGGTGTTTATGGTCCTGATACACAGGTTAACTGTCTATTAAAGGCCTAAATGTTGGGGCACATATAAGAAAACACATAGATATATTCCCAGATGATATTTAACTTAGATAAGAGACATAGTTTGAAAGCTACAGTGCTTGAAAGTGGCAAAAAGTGCATAAATTGGGTCTCTGTGGGCACTTTTGAGACCTTAAGTCGACCCCTTTGGGTAAACCTACAGCCCTAAAATTTTCTACAGACAAGGATTACATATCAAAGTTATACCTAGCGCAGTTTGAGACTCATCAGAATTACCACTTCCAAATTATAGGGCAAAATATGTGAAAAGTATAGCAAAAAATCCCTAAGTGGGGGTATTTATGAGCCTCAAACACAATTTTCTCCTCAACTTAAAGTCGTGATTTTCGGCACATGTACTAAGAACATATTAATGTGTTGTCAGGTAAAATTTCAGCCAGCTGAGCATCATAGTTTGTGACCTACATGGCTCTAAGTGGCCAAAAGTCCAATTTCTGACCTTAAGGTCGCCATAAGTTCTTTTTTACTGGGAGTTTAAGGTCACCTTAAAATAGGGATCTTCCTTTGGGTACCCTTAACATGTGTACCAAGTTTGAAAAAAAAATATTAATTTGTTTTTGAGTTATCATGTCCACAAGGAAATTTCTACGGCGGCGGCGGCGCGACGGACCTGAATCCAATATATCCCCGACTTTCGTCTGGGGATATAATTAACAGGAAATTTCAGACACCAGTGTAAGCACCCAAACACAATTTCTCACCTCATAGATATGCACACCATAATCTCCTACAATTCTAGGGTTAGGGCTTTGGGGTTATTAAAACAAAACAAGTGACATACACTCTGAATCGTATCTGATGCTTTTTACACTGACTCTCTAATGATATGCGTGTTAGGGTTAGGGCTGTGGGGTTAGGGATGAAGACTGCAAATTGTAAATATAATAATTTTTATTAGTACCAAAATTTTAAAAATATTCAAATCCCTCAAGATGGTGCAGGACTCTCACCCCAATTTTTTTTAAAAAGAAAGAAGCCTAACTTTGTTTTATAATAATTGAACAAACTGCCAGGAAAGCAAATGTCATTTATAATTCTTAATTTTCTGCAGACAAAGACCTTTGAATAAAATAATGCTCTAGCAAAGAAAAAACCATGTCTTGTGAAACTAGCTCTCTTTGTAATCTTTTATCTCCTATTTAACCCAACCACCACCCTCATCGAGTTTTTAAATAACCTTCTACTACCTAGTCACCTAATCTGTTACCACTCACCTGTCCCCGTTTATGTTTCCCAGTTTTCTCTTAATAAAAATGCCCCATTAATATTACCATAAAATTTACCATAAAATATTTCAACTCCACATAAACAGTATAAGAAAGAAACATCCTTTAAATTGAAAGAATACTCTCACTTTTCAGTTCCTTTAATGATACCCTAGGAAACCATATTTATGTATCTACCACCACCGCCCCTCCCTCTCCTCTCCACAACTCTATGTGATTTTACGACTACCATAAGAGGCTCATATATCACCTGACTAATGATTCTCTAATACACACACACCACTTAAATTTTTTTCTTACATTTTTATTTTCCCTTTCTCCTTTTACCCACATTTGTTTAATGAGGTTACTTTGATTTAAGATGGGATATTTATAGATGGAATTAAATGCTGAGCTAGCATTTTCTTTCTGTGACTATAATCCTCCCCACCCTAGCTCAATCCCTCTCAACACATTTGAGGTGGACTCTCTCCTTTTCCTATAAAAATCTCCATTCCCAATTAAAACTAATTTTGAACCCGAAGGTAAGCACCCAAACGCATTTTTTTCAGCAGTGAATGGCTTTTGAAGAAATAACAAAGAACATATAACTCATTCTAATGATTTTATTTATTATACTGGATCATCATTTTACAAAATTGTCTATAAAAAACCTAATAACCATATCCTCATTTCTCTTTAGGTTTACTGAAAAATCTGACAAAATACTTTGCATGGTTCTTCCTCGACTACTGTGATAACTATAATACAAACAAAACAGTCCACATGCATCTGTGTGATAATTTTGTACTCTCTTATTATTGTATTTGTATCATAATGCATTACTGGATAAATTATTAACTATGTCTCTCTTTGGCTGCCTACCTGCTGAATCGAAGTGTTCCACAATTTCATTATTCACCCGATGCAATACCACCCAATGGCTTCCCTTATCAGTTGAGTAATCCAGGGAAACAATAATTATGGAGGGATTGGGTAGATTTTGAGGGATTAGGTCTAGGGAATATACCCCATAGAAATGGTCTTGAACTTTTTCATCCAACTTCATGTACCTGTTGGTTTGACACAACTTCATCACACAATATTAATAGATATGTTGCAACAGATCAAATCTGACCTGACACGAGCCTTACAAGTGATTGACAAATTACAACATGAAAATAGATTAAAAGAAGATAAAACAAGCATTCTGACGCATGCATTTATCTCCCGCCATATAAATTAGATGTACTAAAGATAGTGGAATATAAATTTCCTTGTGAGATGGAGGCACATGTAGTAGTGACAAGTTTAATGTTTGATTGCAATACTTTTAAAGACAAAAGGCATTTACTCATTTTAGTAGCTATTACTCTGCCATCCAAAGAGCTACAGTTCTGCAACTTTATTATGCAGTAGATCAACCCAAAGTAGGTAAGGACGTATTTAGAAGAAATTGCCTATCTGTAACACTTTTAGAGATAAAAGACATTTATTTATTTTAGTGGCTATTACTCTGCCATCCAAAGAGCTACAGTTCTGCAACTTCACTATGTGGTAGATCACACAAAAGTAGGTGAATGACTTATTTAGAAGAAATTGCCTACCTATAATACTTTTAGAGATAAAAGACATTTACTCATTTTAGTAGCTATTACTCAGCTATCCAAAGAGCTACAGTTCTGCAAGTTCACTATGTGGTACATCACCCAAAAGTAGGTGAATGACTTATTTAGAAGAAATTGCCTACCTATAATACTTTTAGAGATAAAAGACATTTACTCATTTTAGTAGCTCTTGCTCAACTATCTACTCACTTAGATATTGTGACCTACATCTGCAAAAGAAACAAAAATATAAAAGACACAGGAAAGTAAGCTTATGAAAAACTAGATGAATAACAAATGAAAAGATTTGCCTAACTTTAGTACTCATGAAGGTATTTGACATTTATTTCCATCATAATTTTGCTACAAATAAGAAAATAGCTATTGCTCACTTATGACATGCAATGGAACCCCAAACGATATGCCATCTTATAGTTAAGGAAAAAGTAGCTGAATAACATATTTTAGGAAAATACTCTAACTGCAATAGTTTTGGAGTTACAATGGATTTACTCAACAGTCACAATTTCAAAGTAGCTATTACTCGGCTATCCAATGTGCAACAGGTCTGAAACTTTACTATGTGATAGCTTATCAAAAACTAGATGAATAACATATTTGAAAAGAATTCCCTAATTTTAATACTTTTGAAGATATTTGACATTTACTTATGTCGTTATTTTGTTTCAAATAAGAAAATAGCTATTACTCACTTATGGCATGCAATAGAACCCCAAACTATATGCCATCTTATAGTTAAGGAAAAAGTAGCTGAATAACATATTTTAGGAAAATACTCTAACTGCAATAGTTTTGGAGTTACAATGGATTTACTCAACAGTCACAATTTCAAAGTAGCTATTACTCAGCTATCCAATGTGCAACAGGTCTGACACTTTACTATGTGATAGCTTATCAAAAAGTAGATGAATAACATACATGTATTTGAAAAGAATTGCCTAACTTTAATACTTTTGAAGATATTTGACATTTACTGATGTCATTATTTTGCTACAAATAAGAAAATAGCTATTACTCACTTATGACATGCAATAGAACCCCAAACTATATGCCATCTTATAGTTAAGGACAAAGTAGCTGAACAACATATTTTAGGAAAATACTCTAACTGCACTAGTTTTGGAGTTACAATGGATTTACTCAACTGTAGAATTTCAAAGTAGCTATTACTCAGCTATCCAATGTGCAACAGATCTGAAACTTTACTATGTGATAGTTTATCAAAAACTAGATGAATAACATATTTGAAAAGAATTCCCTAACTTTAATACTTTTGAAGATATTTGACATTTACTGATGTCATTATTTTGCTACAAATAAGAAAATAGCTATTACTCACTTATGGCATGCAATAGAACCCCAAACTATATGCCATCTTATAGTTAAGGACAAAGTAGCTGAACAACATATTTTAGGAAAATACTCTAACTGCACTAGTTTTGGAGTTACAATGGATTTACTCAACTGTAGAATTTCAAAGTAGCTATTATTCAGTTATCCAATGTGCAACACATCTGAAACTTTACTATGTGATAGCTTGTAAAAAAGTAGATGAACAACATATTTGAAAAGAATTCCCTAACTTTAATACTTTTGAAGATATTTGACATTTACTTACATCATTATTTTGCTACAAATAAGAAAATAGCTATTACTCACTTATGGCATGCAATGGGACCCCAAACTATGTACCATCTTATGGCTAAGGACAAAGTAGCTGAACAACATATTTGAAGAAAAAGTTGTAACTGCAATAGTTTTTGAGTTATGAGCCCTTTACTCCAAGTAGCTAAGATTGCTATTACTCACTTATCTTTAGGCCTAAGTCCATAAAGCCAAAAAAATTTTCGAGGGCGTGAAAATTCATTGGGACAATTAATTTACGAAAAATCTGTAGCTGTAGTAGTTTTGGAGAAATCTGCGTGACTAACTAACGCACGCACACACGCACACACAGGCATCATTTCATAATCTCCCTCCCGGGCTAAAGCCCGGCGGGAGATAATAAAACACTGCTGCTGACAATATGCAACTCAGTTTGAAAATGCCTAAGTTAAAAGCAGGAGTGGTAACTAGGTAACACAGGCGAGTCATCTAGAAACTGAATGACATCATAGTCCAAGACACATAATTATGTCATAGAGTTGATATTACGTCATAGTGACATAAATTACATCATATTGAACCTCGTATGGTTATGGGCCTCTTGTGTGAGTGGTCAAATATCGAAACGAGCACTCAGGCCGCGGCTGAGTGGTAACTTCAAAATCTTGCTGCAATCTACTAATAACTTGCTGCATTACAAGATTCCAACTACACATCTTTTGCATTGGGTCCAAATTTGGCCAACTCAAAGTAGCTATTGCTCAGCTATGGAATGAGCTATAGTTCTGGAATTTTACTGCGTTATGGCTGATGTAAAAGTAGGTGAATAACATATTTCAACAAATACTCTAAATGCAATAGTTTTAAAGTTACAAGCGATTTACTCAACAGTGAGAACCTTAAAGTAGCTATTGCTCAGCTATGGATTGAGCTACAGGTCTGCAATTTTACTATGTTACACCTAACCTAAAAGTAAGTGAATATATTTCAACAAAATTTTCTAAATGCAATACTTTTCAAGTTACAAGTGATTTACTCAACAGTGAAAACCTCAAAGTAGCTATTAATCAGCTATGGAATGACCTACAGGGCTGTGATTTTATTATGTTATAGCTGATTCACAAGTAGCTGAATAACATATTTCAACAAAATACTCTAAATGCAATAGTTTTAAAGTTACAAGTGATTTACTCAACAGTGACATCCTGAAAGTAGCTTTTGCTCAGCTATGGAATGAGCTACAGGTCTGCAACTTCATTATGTCATAACTTACTCAACATAGTAAATTATGTATTCAAAGAAAGTCACTATATGTGATATTTTTTAAAGAAATTGGACACATTCTCATTTTTAAATTGTGCTACATATCAGGAAGTAGCTATTACTCTGTTAGCTAATGCAACAGAGCTCCAAACTATGCACCATCTTATAGCTAAAGTACCTGAACAACATATTTAACAGAAACACTCTAAAACCAATGGTTTCAGAGTTATAAGTCATTTCGTCAGAGTAGCTAAAATGGTCATAGCTATGTTCCAATGGTATCGATTTTGTCAAAATTCGGTCCTTCTCTATTCTGACACCTGACAATATTATAGGGAAAAAATGAGAAACCTAGCTTCAAAATTGTGGCCTAGAACGTGCTAACAAACATACATACAAACAAATGAGAATGAGCTACAGGTCTGAAATTTTACTATGTTACACCTGACCTAAAAGTAGGTGAATAACATATTTCAACAAAATACACTAAATGCAATAGTTTTAAAGTTACAAGCGATTTACTCAACAGTGAGAACCTTAAAGTAGCTATTGCTCAGCTATGGAATGAGCTACAGGTCTGCAACTTTACTATGTTACACCTAACCTAAAAATAAGTGAATAACATATTTCAACAAAATTCTCTAAATGCAAAACTTTTCAAGTTACAAGTGATTTACTCAACAGTGAAAACCTCAAAGTAGTATTAATCAGCTATGGAATGAGCTACAGGGCTGTAATTTTATTGTTATAGCTGATTCAAAAGTAGCTGAATAACATATTTCAACAGAATACTCTAAATGCAAGTTTTAAAGTTACAAGTGATTTACTCAACAATGACATCCTGAAAGTAGCTTTTGCTCAGCTATGGAATGAGCTACAGGTCTGTAACTTGATTACGTCATAACTTACCCCCAACATAGTAAACTAGAGGAATGCTTTTGCTAACAAAAGCGAAGCGTCCCTTAAAGTTTAAAATGCTTTGTGGTTTTAATAAGCATGCTGTAAAGCTAAGAATGCACAAAGCTGCACCGTATGCTTTCCCAATACCTCTTAATACATTCTGAAGCTATAAAAGCAACGATAAAGGAGATATAAGGCAAAAACTCCAAAGCAGCTATGTATGACCCCAGTTTGGCCCATAAGGGAGGGTCGGGGGGTAAAACTGACCGGCTATTTAGACTCTCCACATATGCTTTCCCAATACCTCTTAATACATTCTGAAGGTCTAAAAGCAACAATAAAGGAGATATAAGGCAAAACTCCAAAGCAACTATTTTATGACCCCAGTTTGACCCATAAGGGGGGGTTGGGGGATAAAACTGACCAGCTATTTAGATTCTCCACATATGCTTTCCCAATACCTCTTAATACATTCTGAAGCTATAAAAGCAACGATAAAGGAGATATAAGGCAAAAACTCCAAAGCAGCTATTTATGACCCCAGTTTGGCCCATAAGGGAGGGTCGGGGGGTAAAACTGACCGGCTATTTAGACTCTCCACATATGCTTTCCCAATACCTCTTAATATAGTCTGAAGCTATAAAAGCAAAAATAAAGGATATACAAGGCAAAAACTCAAAATCAGCTATTTTATGACCCCAGTTTGACCCATAAGGGGGGGTCGGGCGGTAAAACTGACTGGCTATTTAGACTCTCCACATATGCTTTCCCAATACCTCTTAATACATTCTGAAGCTATAAAAGCAACAATAAAGGAGATATAAGGCAAAACGCCAAAGCAACTATTTTATGACCCCAGTTTGACCCATAAGGGGGGGTTGGGGGATAAAACTGACCAGCTATTTAGATTCTCCACATATGCTTTCCCAATACCTCTTAATACATTCTGAAGCTATAAAAGCAACGATAAAGGAGATATAAGGCAAAAACTCCAAAGCAGCTATTTATGACCCCAGTTTGGCCCATAAGGGAGGGTCGGGGGGTAAAACTGACCGGCTATTTAGACTCTCCACATATGCTTTCCCAATACCTCTTAATATAGTCTGAAGCTATAAAAGCAACAATAAAGGATATACAAGGCAAAAACTCAAAATCAGCTATTTTATGACCCCAGTTTGACCCATAAGGGAGGGTCGGGCGGTAAAACTGACTGGCTATTTAGACTCTCCACATATGCTTTCCCAATACCTCTTAATACATTCTGAAGCTATAAAAGCAACAATAAAGGAGATATAAGGCAAAAACTCAAAATCAGCTATTTTACGACCCCAGTTTGACCAATAATGGGGGGCCGTGGGGTAAAACTGACCGGCTATTTAGACTCTCCACATATGGTTTCCTATTACCTTCCAGTACATTTTATAGCTCTAAATGCAATACTTAAGAAGATAATATGGGGGGGGGGTCCCAAAATCTAATCAGCTCGCGTTTTCGATAGTATGAACAGGTGTGTCAAATTACAAGGCTGTGTAGTAAGTAGTTTTTCCTGAACTGCGATGACGGGGGGGGGGGGGGGGGGGGGGGGGTGTACTTCAAAAAATTGTTTTTGATCATGTGACCTTCATAAAGGTCAAATTTAAGCATGCAGAAAAATTTTCCCATGCCTAAGGTATATAACTGCCAAATATGGTTTGAAACCTTCTAATAATAAGGGAGATATTCAAGGGAGACCATAATGCGGCGCTGGCGGTGGCGAGGAAACTGAGGCGAAAACAAATAAGCGCCCTTTCAGGGACGCTTAATTATGTGTTCAAAGAAAGTACTGAGAACTCCATGTTTACAGGAGTACCTGAGGCTGGGGTGTTGAATACAGATCGTGATTGTACTTAAAGACCATTCATTGCAGTGCTGAGGCGGAGACATTTTTTCCACCTTAAGGGGGAAAAGTTGATTTTTTCATCTGATGATAATAATATACAAATGTATTCGAAATAATCAATCTTAGAGAGAGATTATAAGGCCCAGGAGTCAATTTATTCACTTACGCATTGACTTATTTGAATTTTTCTCGGATTACTTTCAGTGCAAGTGAATCAGGCCTCAGCACTGCAATGAATGATCTTGAAGTACAATCAGGATCAGTATTCAACACCCCAGCCTCAGGTACTCCTGTAAACATGGAGTTCTCAGTGCTTCATAGGATGGGGGATAGTAACAACCCAAATGACACTGCAGGCCATAGAGGCCAATAATTATTTTACATTTGGGAATTCCCCATCCTACACCCTGCAGGTATTAATATGTTTGTGTGAGCTGTAGTGTCATCTTAATGCACCCCTAACCCAGCAGCCACCTATTTATATCACTTTCAAGTTTGGCTATCCTCGTTTGACCTTGAAGGAGGGGTCCAAGGTCAAATCTGACCACACCAAAAGATCCCCAACCCATGATTTACTATAGGTTGGTTACCATCCCACACCTCTAGGATCAATAATAATTGAGCTATAAGCACTTTTAAGTTTGGCTATCCTCATTTGACCTTGAAGGAAGGGTCCAAGGTCAAATCTGACCACAGCAATAGATTCCCAGCCCATGATTTCCTGTAGGTTGGTTTACCATCCCAAACCTCTAGGACCAATCATAAGGGAGTTATAAGCACTTTTAAGTTTGGCTATCCTTGTTTGACCTTGAAAAAGCTACAATTTCCACACCAATATAAAAATCAAGTAACAATCTAAGATATAAGATTTAAAAGATCAAATCAAGATCAAACCATGACTTGTAAACGTGCACCTATTAACCATATCCCTATTGAGTATCAACTTGCTTCAACTTACAGTTTCCAAAATATAGCCCTGACAAGATTAAAGGTCGTTATGGCAAGTCAAGGCTGCACCATGATTTTTTTTTTTTTTTTTATATATTTTTATTTCTATTTCTGCATACTACATGGGTTTATAACAAAAAAAAATAAATGAACAATCTTACATAACCTGGACATGCATCAATAGCTTATGATAAGCTGAAAGTATTATGGACACCCAACATAGGACACCACTTTTCCCACAGTTTAATAAAAATAGCATCAGAGATGCCCGTACCCCACAGCCTGGGGAAATATTTTTCAACACCATGGGATATAGAAGTAAGGAAACAGTACAAAGTTCAAGATACTTTCGGAGCAATGTCAGTTATATTAAGGTCCAAATAATGCTTAAGTAGAGAAAATAATATCTAAGGAAAAGAAATGTATGTAAAGATGAAGTATTAAAACAAGACAATTCAATAATAAAATGACAGCATTTATCAGTAAACCAAAAATGGCCGAATTATGGTTTGGATGTTTTGAATATTACCCATGCATACAGAAGTGGCAATACATTCAATGAATGCTTATGTGTGGTGTTGGAGAAAAGCCTGTGGCTCATTTGATGAAATTCCATCTGTTACAATGGGAACTTGCAAAAGGAAATTCTTAATGAACTAGAAATAGGCCGCCCTGTTGATAGTAGATGCGAATAGAAACAGGATAGCATAGAAGAACACACATTATCATGTGTAATGTCCACCCATGAACCTTTTGCCCAAATTGTACAGTAGTCTTACAAGACCCTGTTTCATTTGTAAAATATATCAATGATGCTTAAATATTTGTTAGTGTAGATGTAAATTATTTCAGCTTCATGCCTTTTTGCATTGGTTGGGTTGAAAATTTCGACGAAATCGCTCCATCTGGCACGGTTAAGGAGATAGAAGCAAATTTGTGTTTTGCCATTTTTGGCAAAAATTCGAAAATTCAAAATGGCCGCCATTTTTGGGGAGGGGAAAATTTTTTGAAAATTGCAAAGATTGCATTCCTTAGATACCCTGTGGGTCGAAAATTTCGACGAAATCGCTCTATCTCGCACGGTTAAGGAGATAGAAGCAAATTTGTGTTTTGCCATTTTTGGCAAAAATTCGAAAATTCAAAATGGCCGCCATTTTTGGGGAGGGGAAAATTTTTTGAAAATTGCAAAGATTGCATTCCTTAGATACCCTGTGGGTCGAAAATTTCGACGAAATCGCTCTATCTCGCACGGTTAAGGAGATAGAAGCAAATTTGTGTTTTGCCATTTTTGGCAAAAATTCGAAAATTCAAAATGGCCGCCATTTTTGGGGAGGGGAAATTTTTTTTGAAAATTGCAAATATTACATTCCTGAGATACCCTGTGGGTCGAAAATTTCGACGAAATCGCTCTATCTCGCACGGTTAAGGAGATAGAAGCAAATTTGTGTTTTGCCATTTTTGGCAAAAATTCGAAAATTCAAAATGGCCGCCATTTTTGGGGAGGGGAAAATTTTTTGAAAATTGCAAAGATTGCATTCCTTAGATACCCTGTGGGTCGAAAATTTCGACGAAATCGCTCTATCTCGCACGGTTAAGGAGATAGAAGCAAATTTGTGTTTTGCCATTTTTGGCAAAAATTCGAAAATTCAAAATGGCCGCCATTTTTGGGGAGGGGAAAATTTTTGGAAAATTGCAAAGATTGCATTCCTTAGATACCCTGTGGGTCGAAAATTTCGACGAAATCACTCTATCTGGCACGGTTAAGGAGATAGAAGCAAATTTGTGTTTTGCCATTTTTGGCAAAAATTCGAAAATTCAAAATGGCCGCCATTTTTGGGGAGGGGAAAATTTTTTAAAAATTACCAAGAGTACAATGCTCAGATACCCTGTGGGTCGAAAATTTTGACGAAATCGCTCTATCTGGCACGGTTAAGGAGATAGAAGCAAATTTGTGTTTTGCCATTTTTGGCAAAAATTCGAAAATTCAAAATGGCCGCCATTTTTGGGGAGGGGAAAATTTTTTGAAAATTGCAAAGAGTACACTCCTTAGATACCCTGGGGGTTGAAAATTTCGACGAAATCGCTCTATCTCGCACGGTTAAGGAGATAGAAGGAAATTTGTGTTTTGCCATTTTTGGCAAAAATTCGAAAATTCAAAATGGCCGCCATTTTTGGGGAGGGGAAAATTTTTTGAAAATTGCAAAGAGTACACTCCTTAGATACCCTGGGGGTTGAAAATTTCGACGAAATCGCTCTATCTCACACGGTTAAGGAGATAGAAGGAAATTTGTGTTTTGCCATTTTTTGGCAAAAATTCGAAAATTCAAAATGGCCGCCATTTTTGGGGAGGGGAAAATTTTTTGAAAATTGCAAAGAGTACACTCCTCACATACCCTGCGGGTCGAAAATTTTGCCGAAATCGCTCTATCTCGCACGGTTAAGGAGATAGAAGCAAATTAGTGTTTTGCCATTTTGGGCAAAAATTCGAAAATTCAAAATGGCCGCCATTTTTGGGGAGGGGAAAATTTTTTGAAAATTGCAAAGAGTACACTCCTCAGATACCCTGTGGGTCGAAAATTTTGCCGAAATCGCTCTATCTCGCACGGTTAAGGAGATAGAAGAAAATTAGTGTTTTCCCATTTTTGGCAAAATTTCGAAAATTCAAAATGGCCGCCATTTTTGGGGAGGGGAAAATTTTTTGAAAATTGCAAAGAGTACACTCCTCAGATACCCTGCGGGTCGAAAATTTTGCCGAAATCGCTCTATCTCGCACGGTTAAGGAGATAGAAGCAAATTACTCAAAAGTAGTACTGAAAATACACAATGAAGTACCTAAATGGCTATTACTCATGTACTGACAAAGCTATCGGTCCCAAATGCAATAGCAAGCGAGCTATGGACATAACAATCTTGTATTCAAAATTGTAGTAAAATATCTTTAATTATTTTGGCTTAAATGCACGGAAACCAATGGGTACTGAAAATAGCTGTACTTAAGTATTACTCAGTAAGCAAAAGAGGTACAACAGCCAAAAGCAATCCCAAGCAAGCTACTGACCCAATAAGCCTGCATACCAAATTTGGTGACAATAGCTCTAATACTTTTCCTTTAAGTGAGCGGAAACCATGCGTGACGCCGGACATCGGACGCCGGACGGCGAAAAAAGCAAAAATAATATATCCACCCCCCAGGGGGGTGGACATAATTCTAATATGACTAACAGTGCTTAATCTGCATCAACAGACAGACCCAAAGGTGCAACAAGATTTTAAAGGTCACTACAGCAATGTCAAAGGTTAAATCAAGGTCACACTATGACGTAGCACACCTACACCCCCTAACCAATGTCCCTACTAAGTATCAACTTCCTACACCTCTTACGGTTTCCAAGATATAGCCCGGACCAGAATTTATAGGTCAAGTTCACTACAGCAAGGTCAAAGGTCAAATCAAGGTCAGACCATGACGTTGCACACCTACACCCCCTAACCAATGTCCCTACCAAGTATCAACTTCCTACACCTTACGGTTTCCAAGATATAGCCCAGACAAGATTTTAAAGGTCAAGGTCACTACGGCAAGGTCAAAGGTCAAATCAAGGTCAGACCATGACGTTGCCCACCTACAGCCCCTAACCAATGTCCCTACTAAGTATCAACTTCCTACACCTTACGGTTTCCGAGATATAGCCCGGACAAGATTTTAAAGGTCAAGGTCACTACAGCAAGGTCAAAGGTCAAATCAAGGTCAGACCATGACGTTGCACACCTACAACCCCTAACTAATGTTCCTGCCAAGTATCAACTTCCTACACCTTATGCTTGCCGAGATATAGCCCGGACAAGATTTTCAAACTCAAGGTCACTACGGCAAGGTCAAAGGTCAAATCAAGGTCAGACCATGACGTTGCACACCTACACCCCCCAACCAATGTCCCTGCCAAGTATGAACTTCCTACACCTTACGGTTTCTGAGATACAGCCCGAACAAACTATTTCCCGCCGCCCGCCCGCCCATCCGGACACCATGGGTGAAAACAATACCCCGACAGCCCTTAAAGGCTGTGGGGTAAAAAAAGTCTTGTTTATCTATTAACACAGCCAAGTAATACTCATCAAAGCATGTTTGCTGAAACTTTTGTTTTAAAGCCATCAGATTTAAGATGCCATTTTTACGATTAATGTCATACATGCATTTTTTTGAAGTTAGCAATATCACATTCAATGGAACTCTGTTTCTGTCTGTATTTTGGTAGCCAAATAATATATCAAATTTTGAAAAATGAATCTGCAACCCAGTTGTTTCATAAATTAGTTTTTCAATTTCCCTCCAAAAAACTTAGACCCTATCACATTCAAGAAACATGTGGACTATAGTTTCCTTTTCATGACAATGGTTACAGTCTGAGCTATTAACAATATTGATTTTATTCAAGTACTCCTTTGTACCAAGGATTATGTACAAAAGTTTTAACTGAAACCACACTAGTAAATTATTTTGAGCACTTTGGTAAGTTACACTAAATATTGAACTCCATACTCTTTTATTAATAGTTACTTGCATTTCGCTTTCCCATTTTAACTTGATTTTATGTTCATTTTCATTACGTTTTGTAAGAGTTTTGTAGAAGGCACGAACACCCTTTTTGTTTTACCAAATGGGTACAATATGAAATGGGACAAAAGGTTTCTGAACTATATACTGTTCATCAAATTTATATTTTTTAATATATTGCTTTACATTGTGCTTTACTCTAAGATAATGCAATGGGTTAATAGTACTAAACGAGTATTGGTGTTTTACTTCATCCATTGTCATTATTGGCCCGTTGGAGTTTATAATATCTGATATGGTTTTAATACCCTTCCCAAACCAAATAGGAATGTACATATCAAGGCAAGACATTTTACTATTGTACCACAATGGGCTACTGAATACGTCTGAGTTTGTTTTGGCAGCACAGTTATCTGAAAATTTTTTGCCAAGCCTCAAAAACATTTATCCAAAATTTGTCAGTTGTTCTATTTTTTAACACTTGAAAATAACCAGGTCCAAAGTTTATTGCTTTAGTTATATTAACATTGAAATTTCTTTCAAATTAGCTTATCCACAAGGATTTCCCTGTGGACATAAATAACCTGATCCAAGATATTTTCAGAGATGGAACAAAATCTTTAATATTAATCATTTTTAAACCTCCAATTTTCTTATCCAACATAACTGTATATCTGTTTATTTTATCTGGTTTAGAGGACCATATAAATTTGAATAGAAGCTCATTTATTTCTTTGACAAAAGAATCATCAGGATTTGGCAAGGGTGTAAAGAGGTGATTTAATTTTGCTAATAGGAAGGTCTTAACTATTGTTATTTTACCTAATGGTTGCACCATGATGATGCACACCTAATCTCACCAAAACAACATAGCAACCATGTGTCAACTTCCTATACTTCATATTTTCTGAGATATAGCCTGAACAAGATTTCAAAGGTCAAGCTCACTGTGACTAGGTTAAAGATCATTATGGTTTTAAAGATTATTTTAAAGGTCTGCATCAATATGGCAATATCAAAAGTGGAATCAATGTCACGCCATGCTGTTGCTCACCTACTCTCCCCAACCAATATCTCAAACAAATATCAACTTCCTACTCCTTACAGTTTCACACAGTGTGAGAAAGTCGTTGCAAAGTAGTGGTGGCCCGATAGGGCCACAAGGTTCTGAAGTTCAGTGGCCCCTATTAAAACTTGATGGCCCAAACTTTTTAAAAACTAATTAACATTTTTTTTTCTAACAAACTGTCTTTTTAATTTATTAAAAGTGACAAGTCAAAAGATACAAAAGTGATTTTTGTAAATTTCTTTATTTAACTTCAAGCTTGAATACAAATTATACAAGATGCACTCAGAGAGAGCAAAATGCTCGACTCCATGTGACCAGTCTCTCAAGTGATATAAAGTATTGTAAAGAAAACAATAAAAGAAAACCAAACATGTAAACTAGATTGGGCCAACTCGGCGCCAACATATCCCCAGACAGGTCATCACTCACGCCACAGGTTTTGATCGGGAATTTTTTAAAACATAATTACCCATTATTATATGAACTTCAGCACATCAATCTACTCTGTTTATATCTTCCAAGGAAGATGGTGTATCCCCAGACGCCGAATACATAACTCAAATTATATTTTCAATCTTCCTGCAATGATAACTCTAAACCTATTTTCAAAGTATTTAAATGATTGATGATTGAATGTCCATTCTAAAATAATAATCCCAAAAGAGCATATCTGTTTCTATATTTGTTGACAAATAAAATATTATTTTTAACTCAACTCATCATACTTTTCAATCTTCCTTCAAAGTATTTAAATGATTGATGATTCAATGTCCATTCTAAAATTCATAATCCCAAAAGCGCATATCTGTTTCTATATTTGTTCACAAATAAAATATTATTTAAAAAAAAATTATTTATATTATTATTTTATTATATTATTTTTAGAATTTGCAAATTGTTTTCAGTTATTCATTTCCTCTATACCTATATATGTGGTCCATATATATGCAACCTAAATATGTGACACAATCTCAGTTCTGACTCCCCTTTGTGTTATATGTAATGAAGCCCACCACCTCCCACCCCCACCCCTCTCCCCTTCTCCACACCTCTCTCACTATTACACAAGATCTGCAACCCCATTGAGTTCTTTGTTTCTCATCTGATATCATTAAATACCTTTGTTTATTTAGTGTCACTCAATATAGCTGGAGGTCCCAGAGGTGGGTGGGGGGAATCCGGGTGGGGGATGCATAAATGGTAAACAAACAATCTATATAAAAGGGGTACTCAAATACAAAAAGAATTGAGAATTTTAAGTATGTGATTATCAACTGAAATGAGTTCATAACTGTAGGAGCTGTGTCAAAATTAACTGAGGCAAGTTGAATAAAACTGGGCTAGTTGAGGGTTAAAAATCCCCTACTTTTACTACATAAGGATATAATTTCATTAATATTGGGACTTAAAGCTCACTTAAAGTGTCCATTTTGTCTACTTGAATATGTTTAACCAGTTTCATTTTAAAAAGTTAAAAACTCAGCAAGCAGAGGTATAACACACAAAAATAAGTTCTTAAAAGACTAAGATAGCCATAACATTATTAATATTCAAAATTTAAATAGACAGGCATTTCCTTTTAAAAATTCAAAGATTTCAGCTCTATAACCCACATAGTTTGACAGTTACTGGGCTTTAAAGTGGCATAATGTCCATAAATTGGGTTTCTGTGGGCATTTTACAATTGTTAAAGAGACCTTAGCAATTAAACAACAGATCTGAAACTTTTTGGGGGACATACATAACAAACAAAAATTATATATAATACAGTTTAAGACTTGTCACACTAAGCATTTCCAAATAACAGGGCAAAATACGGAAAAAATGTCCAAAAAGGCACTTGGGCGAGTGTCTATGGCCCTCATACACAGGTTAAATGTCTACTAAAAACCTTGATTTTCGGCATATGTAAAAAGGACATAATAATGCATTCCCAGATGGGATTTCAGCTCCATCAATCACATAGTTTAACAGTCACAGGGCTTAAAGGTGGTTAAAAAGTCCAAATATTGGGTCTCTGTGGGCCTTTTAGAGATCTCGATGTGGCTTTCAAATTAAAGCTTCAGACTTAAAATTTGTTACATACTAAGATTACACATAGAATATGTATCTAATAAAGTTTGAAACTTCTCAGACTTACCATTTCCAAGTTACAGAGCAAAATATGTGAAAAATGTCTTAAAAGGGTCACTCAGGTGGGTGTTTAAGGTCCTCATACACAGGTTAAATGTCTACTTGAAGCCTTGATTTTTGGCACATGTAAAAAGAACATAATAATGTATTCCCAGATGAGATTTCAGCTCTATCAGTCACATAGTTTAACAGTCACAGGCCTTAAAATTGGCAAAAAGTCCAAATACTGGGTCTTTATGGGGCCTTCTAGAGACCTAAATGTGGCCTTCAAATTAAAGCCTCAGACTTAAAATTTGTCACATACTAAGATTACACATAGAATATGCATCTAATACAGTTTGAAACTTCTTAGACTTACCATTTCCAAGTTACAGGGCAAAATATGTGAAAAATGTCTAAAAATGGTCACTCGGGTGGGGATTTATGGTCCTCATACACAGGTTAAATGTCTTCTTAAAGCCTTAATTTTTGGCACATATATAAATAACATACTAATATCTTCCCAGATAGGATTTGAGCTCTATCAGTCACATAGTTTGACAGTCACAGGGCTTAAAAGTAGCAAAAAGTCCAAATATTGGGTCTTTGGGAGCCTTTTAGAGACCTCAATTTGACCTTCAAAATTAAAGCTTCAGACTTAAAATCTGTTACATACTAAGATTACACACAGAATATATATCTAATACAGTTTGAAACTTCTCAGACTTACCATTTCCAAGTTACAGGGAAAAAGATGTGAAAAATGTCTTATAAGGGTCACTCGGGTGGGTGTTTATGGTCCTGATACACAGGTTAACTGTCTATTAAAGGCCTAAATGTTGGGGCACATATAAGAAAACACATAGATATATTCCCAGATGATATTTAACTTAGATGAGAGACATAGTTTGAAAGCTACAGTGCTTGAAAGTGGCAAAAAGTGCATAAATTGGGTCTCTGTGGGCACTTTTGAGACCTTAAGTCGACCCCTTTGGGTAAACCTACAGCCCTAAAATTTTCTACAGACAAGGATTACATATCAAAGTTATACCTAGCGCAGTTTGAGACTCATCAGAATTACCACTTCCAAATTATAGGGCAAAATATGTGAAAAGTATAGCAAAAAATCCCCAAGTGGGGGTATTTATGGGCCTCAAACACAATTTTCTCCTCAACTTAAAGTCGTGATTTTCGGCACATGTACTAAGAACATATTAATGTGTTGTCAGGTAAAATTTCAGCCAGCTGAGCATCATAGTTTGTGACCTACAGGGCTCTAAGTGGCCAAAAGTCCAATTTCTGACCTTAAGGTGGCCATAAGTTCTTTTTTACTGGGAGTTTAAGGTCACCTTAAAATAGGGATCTTCCTTTGGGCACCCTTAACATGTGTACCAAGTTTGAAAAAAAAATATTAATTTGTTTTTGAGTTATCGCGTCCACAAGGAAATTTCTACGGCGGCGGCGGCGGCGCGACGGACCTGAATCCAATATATCCCCGACTTTCGTCTGGGGATATAATTAATTTTTGAAGAAATATCAAGTAGAAAGCTAAAGTCATTAAAAATGCATTTAAATGGGACCCCTGAAAACTCATGATTATTTTTGAAATGCCTTCCTTTCGTGACACAAAAAATATATAAAATAAAAACCAACACCACTTTTGTGCACACTACTCCAAAGAAAAATGTCTCACTAAAATTTTGTATGATTTAGATTTTTATTAACTTTAGATAAATTTTTGTAGAACTAAAAAAATAAACTAGCAATATATTTTATGTTTTTACTTTTTTTAACTGTCAAACATTGCACTAATTGAAAATTTAAAGAAACTGTTACTTGAAAAAGTAAATCATACAAATTAATCTGCTTGTTTTTCGGATTGATGTGTATTCCATTATGTCCTCATGCATAACAGTTAAGTATTGTTTTTTGTCATGATAGATGGGCATCTTTACTTTTTTTTCATTCAACTTTGACAACTTTTCACCCGTAACTAAGGGCCTAGGAATATGAAACAAGAACTTAATATATTGGCATGTATTATGTTTGAGTAAATGAATAGTTTTTCTGCACAAGTTGTGTTGCTTGTGTGTTGTGTTAAGGATTATATTCTCATATGAAGTGACTCCCTTATAACAAAGCTCAGTATCATCTGAAATATGAAGAAAAATTTTGTGCCAGTCCCAGAGCCAACAATGCCAAATCAACATTGATCAGGGGCCGGTTTCATAAAAAGTCTCAGTTTGAGACCAGTTTTGGGCTGAGTCTGGGTCTCAAATCTGAGACTTTTGTCTCGGCTGAGTTTTTAGCTCAAATGGATTTCACAAAAGGTGGATCAGTTGAGACTGGTCTCAAGTCATAGTCTCAACTTTTAAATTTCATTTAAGACACTTCCTTGGTTTGTTTTTTATGCAAGTGCATTTATTTCATGGTCAATATCGATTTAAATTGTATTAACGCTGATAACACATGAAAAAAAATTGATATAATATTATTGGTAACAAGCCAATTGTTTGAGACTCAACTGAGACCGAGTCAAGCTTTGAGTCCCCTCTTGTAACTATTCACTTGACAACGATCAAAAAAGCATGTCAATTCAATTGACTTTTCTTATTATGAATATTGAATATGTAGATGTAATTAGTAAGCAAAATAAAAATATAATATTTCAAGATTCAACAAATTCATTTTCATGCAAATTATATTGCTTTATACACAAGTATTTGGATGACAAACTTTGGACTCAAAATTTGAGACACCTCATAGGTGGGCTCAAAATTGAGCCCATGACTGAGCCAAATCTCAAGTTGAGCCTGTTTGTGAAATGCTTTGAGTCTGAGTCCACAGACTCACCAAAATATTTACAACATTTGAGCCCAAAGTCTCAGATTTGAGCCTGAGACCAGACTTAAGTCCTTTCATGAAACCGGCCCCTGTGGTTTTATTTCCCTCCTCAAGTACAAGTGTATACATATTACATACATACATAGGATTTTGTTTCTCACACAAAGTGGAGTTGTGGGGGGAGTGAGAGAGAGACTGAATGTTGGGGAAAAAATCAATAGTTCACACAGGGTGGATTAGATTGGGTCGTTTTTCTATCCCAAAACACAAAGGATTTCTTTAATAGAATAAGAAAAATAGAAATAAAATTGTTTTGATGCAAATGATAAGAAATATCTCTGTTTCCAGAAATAGTAGGAGTGCCAATGTAATAAAAAGTAACATTTATTACATGGCAAGGGCTACATAATGCACATGTAAAAGTTCAGGAGTCAGTGGTATTTGTTTAGTCTTAAATAACACCTATAGAGATAACAAAAGTGAAATTTATGTTTTGGAATGAACATTTCCCTCTTACACAGCAGTTGCATCATTACTAGAAAAAAACTGACAGCATTTAGTGTAAATAACAAATTTAACTACAGGATAACCAGCTTCCAAAAATAACCAGTTCCCCAATCTAACCTCCCTGCTGTCTTCTCTGAAATTTCATACACCAGTCACTGCTTAGCTTTAACATGTTAGGGGGGAGGTATGTTGGCCTGTGTGTGAAAGACACAACAGAGAAACAGTGTCAGCTAATTAAGGGTGAACTCAATCTGGAATATGCAAAACAATACATAATTAAAGACTTAGCCATGGGGAAAGAAAACCAATTTAAAAAAAAATGACAGCACACTGGATTGTATTACCACATGAGGCATGTTGTAGTCAATGTGGTGGCCCATTGGGGCCCATGAAAGTCAAGTTGTGGTGGCCCTAACTTAAAAAGGGGGGGCCCCTGGCCACGGGGCCATGGTGAATTTCGCACGCTGGTTTCACAGAAATAGACAGCACAATATTTTAAAGGTCAAGGACACTATGACAAGGTCAAACGTCACAAAAAAGCATCAGAGATGCCTGTACCCCACAGCCTGGGGAAATAGTTTTCAACACCATCAGATACAGAAGAAGTGAAACAGTACAAAGATTTGGATACTTTGAAAGCAGTGTCAGTTATATAAAGCTCCAAATAATGTTCAAGTAGAGAAAAAGTCACCCCATGACGTTGCACACCTACAACCCCTAACCAATGTCCCTATCAAGTATCAACTTCCTACACCTTACAATTTCAGAGATACAGCCCAGACAAGAGTTTATAGGTCAAGGTCACCACCGCAAGGTCAAACGTCAACACCAAGTCATACCATGACGTTTCACACCTACACCCACAACCAATGTCCATTCCAAGTAACAACTTCCTACACCTTACGGTTTCCGAGATATAGCCTGGACAAGATTTTATAGGTCAAGGTCACTATGGCAAGGTCAAATCAAGGTCACAACATGAGGTTGCACACCTACACCCCCTAACCCATGTCTCTACCAACTATCAACTTCCTACACCTTACGGTTTGAGATACAGCCCTGACAAATTTTTTCCCAACGCCCACCCGCCCATCCAGACACCATGGGTGAAAACAAAGCCTTAAGGGCTGTGGGGTTAAAACACCTAGCCAATGTTGCTACCAAATATAATTTTCCTATACTTCATGGTTTCCAGGATATGAACCACATAAGATTTTCCTCACTGATGCACAAGTGACCTGTTGGATCAAATGAATGCACCTTGCTAACGAAAACAATTGTACTTTCAGTTCTCCCAGTATTTGCTTGACTAAATAATTTACACAGTATTGGTTCCTATATTAAATAACATATTTGACAAAAGAGTATATTTACTATTCACATTCTAAAATTCCATATTCTATGGCTTTAAACATAATAGTACAGAATAAGTGCTTGAGGTAGACTGGAGTGTTAAATAAGCACTTGAGGTAAATTGGAGTGTTAGTAAATAAAAAAATAATAAATTTATTCAAAAGTCTCTTCATAAATCTGTAAACAAGCAACCAGTGCCTGTGAGTGGGATCTGCGTCAACTGACTTTGTGTTCTGAGCTTCAGAGTAGAAGTGAAAGTAGGAAAGGGCACAAAAGTTGTGTGCTGCAAATGAAATTAAAAAGTAAAGTACAAAGTTAGCTGTTTAGGTGCTTCCTAATGAGCTAGTGAGGACCTGGTTCTGATACAAAGGTAAAGAGTTCAAAAAGTAGGTATAGTGACTACATATGCATAGCTGATACCTTCACAAAGTAACCCACCTTACATATAACACTGTACATATAACAGATAAATCCCTCAAATTTTCACAGAAAAAAATTGTGAAAAGGTGTTAACATTTTAACACTAGATAGGTGACCTCACTTGTAACAGCTCTTCTTCACACACAAAATTTCTTGGAAAAAACAATAAAGGAAAGGGATTAAAAGTAGTAAGGACTAATTTGACCTTGGAGGGTCAATGGTCAAATCTGATCCCCTCTAAAATATTCAGGCCACATCATTTCCCATAAGTGCTCTTCAAATTCCAAACCTCTAGGATCGATAAAAGATTTTTTTTTTCATTATTAAAACTTTAAAACTGCTACAAAGTGAGTAAGTAGCTATTATTTACTCATTTATTGACAACTTGTGTGAAACTTTATATGTTATACTTAATTAAATTAAATGAACAACACCTTTGAGAGAAATTTGCAAATTTAATAAGTAAATTAAATTTTTATAAGTTAATACCCTATCCAATGGACAATAGCTTATCCGGTCGGCGCAGACCGGCCCGCCAAACGTCAGAAAAAGACGTCCTGTGTCTCCACTGGCAGGTCGGTCCGTAGTACCAGTGCACTCGCCAGATGGCGTGTCGTACTTCCTTCCTGTCTAGACAGCGTGACGTCATAGCATCTTTTTCGTTGTCTAAACCTCTTAGACCCCTAGTAAGCTGATAGCGGGGTCGGTGGGAGGGTCTTGTGTGTCCATTGGATAGGGTATTAACTTATAAAAATTTAATTTACTTATTAAATTTGCAATTTTATTGCGTTAATACATCCTATCCAATGGACAATAGCTGAATAACTACCGCTTGGTCGGCGGGTAAGTTACTAGGGACTTATGTGAACTCACAAGTAATAGCAAATTTTAACCTACAGTCTAGGCTGACTTCGTCAGGAGACCTATAGGCCCAGGTCTGGGTTGATCTTAAGATCAGGAAACCCTGTAAGACCTTGGTCGGTTGCCAACAGCCGGTTACCCGGGGCTATACCGACGTCGCCCCCCCCCCTTTTTAACAGACCTGCTCTGAGGTAGGGGAAGAGAGGGATGAGTTCAGTCCCAGAAAGCCAATAAACCTCCCGAAGGAAGCACACCACATTTTATACTATGTGCTTGTAGAGTTGTTTATATATATATATACAAATCTCCTCCATCTAAGGGCCACTTGTGGATCTGCTGAGCAGCCACTACCGAGCCCAATTGGTAAAGCTCTGAGTCAGCCCAAGCCCCACCCTTCAGATAGAACCATGTGAAGGTATTATGTGACTTCAGAGGCAGGCTGACAAGACTGTATCGAAGGAAACTTCCGACTGGAAGACCTTAGAAGCAGCAAAGGCCCTGATATCATGGGGTTTAACCTGATGTAGAGTGTGGGTCTCCTGGTCAGAGAGCTCATAACATAGGATCACAGTCTGCTTGATCCAAGAGGAGATAGTGGCAGGTGAGATGTCTTTGTCAAAACCTTTCTTAAAGGAGACAAAAACCACCTCCTTATTCTGCCCAAGGTCCTGCCCAAATAGTAGCGCAATGCTCTGACTGGACAGAGGGACCTGTCAGACTTGAGGGATCTATCCAGAGTTGGGGGCCAGGGCTGTTATATCCCTGGGGCCCCACTGTCTGGAACCTCTTTGGCCAGCTGATTCTTGGGGAGAAAGCTGGGTGACGGGTACAGGGACACCTTGACCAGTCGGACTGGTGTCTAATATTTCTGTTTTGCCAAGCATGTATCTCACTTCTACTCTTGCCTGACCCCAGGGCCCAGAGGAAAGCTATCTTGAAGGACAAATGCTTCAAGGAGGCCTCTTTAATTGGTTCAAAATGACCCTTGTCAGCTGGTGCAAAACCAGGGAGAGGTTCCAGGAGGGGATTCCCTTCCTGCCTTTGGGTCTGTCTCAGTGGAAACTATCCAGGAGACGAGTGAGATTTTCATCCTTACTGATATTGATGGGCGAATTTCCCAGTCTATCAGCAATGTCTGACCTGTAACCATCAATGGTGCTGGCTGCAACTTCCTGTCCTGAAATAGGTACATAAGGAAGTCAGCAACTAACTTTACAGGGGGGTGCCCCGAAGTCCACCTGATGAATGATACACCACTTGTAAAAATGGCCCACTTGCCTCATAGACTGATCAGATTGATCCCCCTTTGAGGAGCCTCAACTCTTGCTGCCACTGCCTCAGACAAGCCCTGCTCCTCGATTGCTGAGGCTCTAGGAGCCCTGCATGGATATTAAGGTTTGTCAGATTTCTGTGAGGGATCTGATTGAATGGCTGTCAACAGGTTGGGCATATTGGGCAGGCTCAGTGGGATTTGGCTGGACGTAGCCACTAGATCCCAAAACCAAGGCATGTTGGGCCACCCCGGAGCAATCAGAATGATTCTCTTGCATGGGGAGTCTTGCAACTTCTCCACCACTTTGCCCAATATGGCTGATGGTGGGAAGGTGTATGCTTTCAGATCCTACCACGGCCGACTGAGCGTATCCACTGCTGTGGCCAGGGGATCCGGTACCGGTGACACAAACAGAGGCAACCTGTTGGACCTCGTGGCAAATAAGTCTATTTGGCCCGGTGCCACCTGCTGCAGAGAGTGGAAGACCTCTGGAAGGAGAAACCACTGTTTGGATGGTCTGGCCTAGCCTGGATAGCTTGTCTGCTACCACATTCGGCCGGCCTGGAATGTGTCGTGCTTTAGAGTCACTTGTTTCCTGGTATACCAGGTTAAGATTCTCCATAGTAGGGCACAAAGTGGGCACGACCTCATGCCTCCTTCCTTGTTTATGTATGACACTACTGTGGTGTTGTCAGTTGCTACAGGTACTATCTTGTTGAGCAAAGGTCTTGGAACTCTTTTAAAGCCAGAAAGAACTGCTTTAAGTTCTAGATAGTTTATATGCAGCTTGCTTCCCGGAGGGGACCAGGTTGCTCTTGTAAGTGCTCGTTTAAGCGAGCGCCCCACCCTTCTATTGATGCGTCTGTAATTATTTGCAGAGCATGTTTATTGGGTTTAATGGTTGGACTGTAAGTACATTGTCTTCCTTCAGCCATCATTGTAAAGGGGGTGCAAGGACCTGGGGGTTGGGATCACCTTTTCCAGTGATTCTGGGACCCTCCAGTTGTGTTTGTGATGCCACTGAATGAGTCTCATATGAAGTTGGCCTACATGAACTTGCTTTTCTGTAGCTGTTAGTAAGCCTATCACGGACCTGAATTCCCGGACCGGGCAAGCCGGTAGGGATAGCAATTTCAGCATTTTCTCTTGAAGGTTCTGCTACCGGTCTGGAGTCAGTCGGACCGGATCAGACCTGAGGTCGAACTGGTAGCCTACAAAATTAAACTCTTGTTTGGGCTCCAGCTCTGATTTCTCTAAGTTCACCAGCCAACCTAGTTGCTGACACATTATTTACTAGCTCCTGTGTATGTTGGAGACAAGCCTGGTGGGATCTGGCTCTCACCAACCAGTCGTCTAGTTACTGGTGGTTTCTTAAATCCTTGTGTATGGCCATCAATTCACCTCCTTTGGTATCACGATGAACTCCAAAGGTGCTGTGGACAAACCGAAAGGCAGGGCCTTGAACTGAACTGTCCGACCTTGGATGTGAAATCTCAGGCATTTCCTGGATTGTTCTTGTATAGGTATATGGACATAGGTATCCCTCCTTCCACAATTGTACTACCTAGGGTCCAGCCCCCAAGGCTTCCTAAGTTCCCAAAAGGGCTTAGTCTGGACCCTACAGGCAGATTGTGTGCCACATTTGGGACATTTGGTATCCTGACAATATCTCCTGTCCCTCCGGACACTGGTCCGGTCTGGTGACAATGATCCAAGTTAACAGTCTCTCTGTTCTTATTGTGGTCCGGTGGGGCTGACACAACTTTTCACATCAATAGACTCTTTGCCCCGGGCCAGCAGCCTGCAAGGTGCAGCATTTACCAGAGCAATTGTCATTTGTGAGATGTCTGACTCCTGGCTGGACATGATGACAAACTTATTATCTCTCCAGTCAAGTCCAGCACCGATAACAGGTTGTTGAGAGATGTTGCCTAGCAGTAGCTTGGGACACTGTCATATCACTGTCATATCCCCAAGACCACTGACTGGTCTAAGAATTCTCTGTAACCAAATTTACTTTAGGCAACTCTGTCCAGTACCAGGACTCCATACCCGGTACTTAACTGTGACCAGTAATTTTCTGTAACCGGCAAAAAACTTGGAGGCTGGGGTCACCAATGAATTAGACAGCTACTGGTCTATATTTAGCCAGCTTTTTTTTTTTTTTTTTTTTTTTTTTTTTTTTTTTTTTTTTTTTTTTTTTTGTAACCAGTTGGGGTGAAGCCCTGTACAGTAAGGACTGTGTAGCCAGCACCCTATTAGTAGACTTGTAACCGGTAGGTTGAAGCAAGTGTACAAGACTGTGTAGCCAGTACCAGTCGGTACACTCTGTAACCAGTTGTTGAAGTAAGTGTACAAGGCTGTGTACCCAGTACCAGCCGGACACTCTGTAACCAGTTGTTGAAGCAAGTGTACAAGGCTGTGTAGCCCGAACCAGCTGGTACACTCTGTACCCAGCTGTTGAAGCAAGTGTACAAGGCTGTGTAACCAGTACCAGCCGGTACACTCTGTAACCAGTTGTTGAAGCAAGTGTACAAGGCTGTGTAGCCCAGTACCAGTCGGTACACTCTGTAAACAGTTGTTGAGGCAAGTGTACAAGGCTGTGTAGCTAGTACCAGCCGGTACACTCTGTAACCAGTTATTGAAGCAAGTGTACAAGGCTGTGCAGCCGGTATACTGGTGGGTACACTCTGTAACCAATTGCTAAAGCAATTTTACAACTATTTTTTTTGTGTTGAATTCAGCTTGCTGTAGTTTCCCTCCATTAATTAAAGAATTTCTTTAATCGCACGTCTTATTTGTAGATTTGACAGTTGCTGGGAAAGCCCTTGTGAGCTATATTTAGAAACACTTGGTGTTCGGTGTATCACGTGACCAGCTTGCTGGTCGGAAAGACACGCGATTGGCTGATTGGAGCTCGTCAGTAGTGGCGTTCTTTTGTGATACTTAAACATGCAAATGCGCAGTATCCTACTCATCCACAAACCCCACTACCGACAACGAAGCCGGGTCCGCAAGGCAGGGACTGGAATCACAGTAGACGTGAGTTCTGAAGAACGCACCTCCGACCTTCCTGGTCGGTGAAAACACGTGACCTGCTTCGTGATTGGTCGGAAAGACACGCGATTGGCTGACTGGAGATGACGTCAGTATTCGCGTTCTTTGTGTGATGCTTTACCGGCAAATTTACAGTACACAAAACCCCACTACCGACAACCAGTCCGGGTCTGCAAAGCAGGGACTGTAATCACAGTAGACGTGAGTTCTGAAGAACGCACTTCCGACCTTCCTGGTCGGTGAAAACACAGACCTGCTTCGTGATTAGTCGGAAGGACACGCGATTGGCTGACTGGATATGACGTCAGAGGTCGCGTTCTTTTGAGCTGGTCGGTCGGCTGATGCTTTAAAAGCAGAGAAGCCTGGGCCAGTGCGCTCTGTAGATGAAGTCCTGGCCGGTCTGAAGTCGATTCTTCTTTTCAGCCGGCTGTACACTCAAACCAGTTTCCTGGCCATCCACCTCCCTTACTACCGACATAAGTGCCGGGTCCACAAGGGAGGGACTGAGAGTGATTAAAGATGAAATTCCTTCTATGTAAATACTAGGTGAGGTCGGCTGAACATGAGCTTGCCGGTCGACTAATGCTTTACAGCAAAGATGTCTGGACCAGTGCGCTCTGAAGAAATCTGAAGAATTCCTCTCTTGCTGCTGATGTACATATATATATATATATATATATATAAGCTTACCGGTCGACTAATGCTTTAAAGCAAAGATGTCTGGACCAGTGCGCTCTGAAGAAATCTAAAGAATGCACCTCTTGGGGATTTCCTTCTATTGCAGTGTTCAAAACTACGTAGATTGAAGTTTTCCGTGATTCTATTCATAGTACTAGAAAAGACGTTTCTATGGTGATTGAACTGGAAGTTACAGAGGGTACATTCAACAAACGAACACGGATAAAAATACCTGTAAGTAGTATATCCATTATTTCCTTAATATTGTCGATCTGCCCCTAACAACACCATGGTTGAATGGGAGGAAACTAGAAAAAAATGGCTGCCTTCATATATCTCGTCGATTACTGCCCTATCATCAACACTAAATTGAGTCAGCTAGGGAGCGTTTCCAGCAGATTTCTCGATGTATATCCGTGCTTGATATGTAGGTAACACTTTTACAATAAATTATTTGCAAATAAGGTATAAAATCCATCATAATGCACACTTTTCCTTAAAATATCTGGAGATTGTTGAAAACACGTCTGCACAGTACACGCGCCAAACGAAAAAGATGCTATGACGTCACGCTGTCTAGACAGGAAGGAAGTACGACACGCCATCTGGCGAGTGCACTGGTACTACGGACCGACCTGCCAGTGGAGACACAGGACGTCTTTTTCTGACGTTTGGCGGGCCGGTCTGCGCCGACCGGATAAGCTATTGTCCATTGGATAGGATGTATTAACGCAATAAAATGTGTACCTGCAATATACTTTTAAAGACAGAAGCTATTTAATTATTATGTTGACTGCAAACAAGTTTGAAACTGTAATATGTTATAATTCATCAAAATGTAGATGAACAGCACTTTCAAAAGAAATTGCATAGCTGCAGAACTTTTGAAGACACAGGCTATTTACTCATTAGATAACTGCTGAAAGTGCAAAAGTAGATATTACTCACTTAGCTATGGAGATGCACTTTCAGACTTCTGAACCATGTTGTACCATGGAAAAAGTCGTTGAACAATGTATTTCAACATAATACCCTATATGCAACAGTTTTCAAGTTATATGTGATTTTACTCATTATGGAAGGCACTGAACAGTCAGAAAGTAGCTATTACTCACTTAGCTATTTGGATTGACTCCCAAGTTACCCATCATGTTGTAGCTATGGAAAAAGTAGTTCAAAATGGCCGCCATTTTTGGGAAGAGGAAATTTTTTTTGAAAATTGCCACTAGTACATTTCTTAGATACCCTGTGGGTCGAAAATTTCAATGAAATTGCTCTATCTCGCACGGTTAAGGAGATAGAAGCAAATTAGTGTTTTTGCATTTTTGGCAAAAATTTGAAAATTCAAAATGGCCGCCATTTTTGGGAAGAGGAAATTTTTTTGAAAATTGCCAATAGTACATTTCTTGGATACCCTGTGTGTCGAAAATTTCGACAAAATTGCTCTATCTCGCATGGTTTAGGAGATAGACATATTTATGTTTTTGGCTATGTAGCTATTACTCAGGAGGTTACAGCTATTACCACCATCAACAATATCAAGCAAGCAATTGACGCTATAAACCTTCACACCAAATTTTAAAAAGATGAGTTAAATATGTTTCCTTTAAAAGAGTGAAAGCAGAAATGCAATTCAGAGTAGGCTCAAAGTAGCAAAGCAGCTATTACTCAGATAGCTACAAAGCTATCATCGACGAAAAGCTATCCTGGCCAAACTATTGACCCAATTATCCTTCACATAAATTTTTGTGAAGATAGAAAACCTTGTTTTATTAAAATGTCTAGAAAAAGTCAACTCAAAATAGCATAATAGCTATATAGCACAGTAGCTATTACTCAATTAGCTATAAGGGTATTATCGCCAAAAGCAATCCCAAGCAAGCTACTGATCCAAAAATCCTCCATCCCAAATTTTGTGAACATAGGTGAAATACTTTTCCTTCAAAATGCTTAAAATAAAAAACCTACTCAAAGTAGCTAAGTAGCTATTACTCACTCAGTTATATAGGTATTATCACTAAAAGCAATCCCAAGCAAGCTATTGACCTAACTATTGCTCATACCAAATTTGGTAAAGATATGTCAAATATTTTTCCTTAAAATGTCTGGAAACAAAAACAGTACACAAAAGTAGCTAAGTAGCTATTACTCAATTAGCTATAGCTACAAAGCTATCATCGACCAAAAACTATCCCGACCAAAAACTATCCCAGCCAAACTATTGACATAACTATTGGGTGTGGTGGACATAATTCATGCTTATGTGGCCTAGTACATATCTACAACATAAGAGACACATCCCTTCAATAGTCAATGAGAAAATTGTGATAAAGTGTTGAAATTTTCACATTTTGGGTGGGGGTACCTCGCTTCTAAAGGCTTTAGGGAATAGACAATCGAATATATCTGCATGCCTAGTGCAATTTTTCATCCTTGATAGAGAAGGTACTTTTTAAAACAAACAGCATGTCTCTGGGCCTTGTACTGTTGAAGAAGTTGTTCATGTATACTTGTCTTGGACACCGCAGAGAGATGCCATAACGTCAGCTGACTTATCAATCAGGTGGCACACAAACAAACACAAACATATTAGTATAAACAATAATAAAAAATTATTTCCTAACTACTGCCTTATAGATGTAAAAATATCTATAAAGGTACTATAACATTCGAACTACTTTAAAATATTATTTTTAAGATGAATCAACAGATAACTGATATAATATGTACCAACTTATTAGACTGCCACGTGACATCTTTATGAAAGATAATGGATTATTTTTACACAAAAAATACAATTTTTCTCAAGTTCATAAAATAGCTTTTCACCATCAGTTTATTTAAACTCATGACCCAAGTAATCGATTGCAAAGCACCTAACGTTACACACTACATGCATGGCATATTGCTCTTTCTATAGTTTTCCAAGAATAAGCCCATGCAATAACAATGTATTTTAGAAAAACTTTGGTCCAGCAGTAAGCACTAATCCATAAGTTATCTGGAATGGTCACTTTGCAGCTTTTCCCTGAGCTACCACCTTGTCAGTTGCAGCCTTTACTTTAGCGTCATCTGCAAGGTAGTAATGCCTGATTGGCTTCAAGTCAGCATCAAACTCATATATCAAGGGGATTCCTGGAAAAGAGAGACATGCCTGGAAAAAATTAATACCATCCAAGTCAAATACCAAAGGAATTCCTGCAAAATTTTAAATTTTATAATTACATGTCGCTTTTATAATCTACAATCTTCCCTTTTCAGACTCAATGCTACATGGGAGGCTTGACTTGTATACTACTGCATTGAGAGTATCTTGTTAAAATATGTCGTTCACCTACTTTCTCCTTACCTACAACATGGAAATTACTTAGAATCACCTTTGCACTATATAAGTGAGTAAGTCATTTCCTTAATTTTAGCAGAATTACAGAAGGAGTAAATGTCTAACATCTTCAAAAGTAATACACTCATCCTTTCACTTAAAAATATAGAGTTGAATATAGGAGTTGCCTATAACATGGTAAAGTTGCAGACCTGTAGCTCACTGTATAGCTGAGCCACAGATACTTTCAGATTCTCACTGATGAGTAAATATCTTTTAAAAAAAATTGGAAATGTCATTTGTCTCGAAACTGAAAGAGATACATCACATTTTGGACCCCCTAGGTAGTAAAAACTATTTGTTTATCATATCTGAAAAATTTTGAATTTTACTAACTTCAATTGCCATTATGAATTTTGGGGTAAATCAAAACTGTTGTTTATTTTGGAAACAAGACTGCTGTCGCGGTGTGTATCTCCCGCCGAGTATTAAATGGGAAGAAATACTGTTTCCGAGATATTCACAAGTTTTCATTTTCTGCTAAAATCCAAGATGGCCACCAAAAGTGGCGAAAATTAAAATTTTTCCCCTTTGCATAAGATACTCTTATACTACCCTGTGGGTCAAAAATTCGCTCAAAATGGCTTTATCTCTTACGGTTTTCAAGATATTTACAGTTTTTCAATTTCTGCTAAAATCCAAGATGGCCGCCAAAAGTGGCAAAATTGAAATTTTTCCCCTAGGCACAGGATATTCCGGTACTACCCTGTGGGTCAAAAATTCGCTCAAAATCGCTCTATCTCTTACTGTTTCCGGGATATTTTCAATGTTGTATTTTTCACTAAAATCCAAGATGGCCACCAAAAGTGGCGAAAATTGAAATTTTCCCCCTTTACATAGGATACTCTTTTTCTACCCAGTGGGTCAAACATTCGCTCAAAATCGCTCTATCTCTTACTGTTTCCGAGATATTTTCAATGTTTTATTTTCCGCTAAAATCCAAGATGGCCGCCAAAAGTGGCGAAAACTGAAATTTTTTCCTTAGGCACAGGATACTCCTGTACTAATCTGTGGGTCAAAAATTCGTTTGAAATCACTCTATCTCTTACTGTTTCCGAGATATTTTCAATGTTTTATTTTCCGCTAAAATCCAAGATGGCCGCCAAAAGTGGCGAAAATTGAAATTTTTGTTCTAGGCACAGGATACTCCTGTACTACCCTGTGGGTCAAACATTCGCTCGATATTGATCTATCTCTTACTGTTTCTGAGATATTTTCATATTCCGCTATAATCCAAGATGGCTGCCAAAAGTAGCGAAAATTTTGCGGGGCCGGTTGGGTGGGCCTTGCCTGTCCATTGGATAGGGTATTAACTTATAAAAAATTTAATTTACTTATTAAATTTGCAATTTTATTGCGTTAATACATCCTATCCAATGGACAATTGCTGAATAACTACCGCTTGGTAGGCGGGTAAGCAGCTAGGGACTTATGTAAACTCATAACAACAAATTTCAACAGGCCCATTTGACCTAGGGTCAGAGAACCCTGAAAGGTCAGGGTCGGCACTAACTCACCGGTTAACCGGGAGCCTACCGACGTTGCCCCCCCCTTTTTTCTTTCCTTTCAGCTTTGGTCTGAATTGGAAAGATAGAGAGAGAGAGGGGCTGAGTTCAGTCCCAGAAGAAATAAACTTCCCAAAGGAAGCAAGTCACAGGTTTTTTTTTTTTTTTTTGAAAATATATGTACACTCAACATATTTACATTATGTACATATCTAACATATTTACAATATGTACATATTTACATATATACAACACCCCCTCACTTCTGGGCCTGGTGGTGCACCTGCTGGGCAGCCACTACAGGTCCCAGGTGGAAAAGCTCTGAGTCAGCCCAGGCAACATCCTTCAAATAGAATTGGGTGAAGGTGTTGTGAGATTTCCAGTGGCAGGCTGACAAGATCTGATCTAAGGAGATCCCTGATTGGAAAGCCTTAGAAGAAGCAAAGGCCCTAACATCATGGGCTTTAACCTGATGTAAGGTGAGGGCCTCCTGGTCAGAGAGCTCATAGCACAGAACCACAGTCTGTTTGATCCATGAGGAGATGGTGGCAGGCGAGATGTCTTTATCAAAACCTTTCTTGAAGGAGACAAAGACTAACTCCTTATTCTGCCTGAGGTCTGCAGTCCTGTCCAAGTAGTAACGCAGGGCTCTAACTGGACATAGGGACCTGTCACCCTTGAGTGACCTATCCAGAGAAGGTGCCAGGGCTGGGATGACCACTGGTGCCACACTATCTGGACCTTCCTTAGCCAGCTGGTTCTTGGATAGGAAGCTAGGTGAGGGATACAAAGACACCTTAGACCAGTCTGACTGGTGTCTGATGTTCTTATGTAACCAAGCATGGATCTCACTCCTGCGTTTACCTGAACCCAAAGCCAGCAAGAAAACAGTCTTGAAAGTTAAATGTTTCAAGGAGGACTCTTTCAGGGGTTCAAAAGGAGCCTTTGTGAGCTGATGTAAAACCAGTGAAAGGTTCCAGGAGGGGATGCCCCTCCTGCCCTTAGGTCTGTCTCTATGGAAACTATCCAGGAGACGAGTGAGATTCTCATCTTTGCTGACATTAATGGTGGAATTGCCCAGTTTGTCAGCAATGGCGGATCTGTAGCCATCAATAGTGCCTGGTTGTAACTTCTTGTCCTGAAACAAGTGCAGGAGGAAGTCAGCAATGGCCTTCAGAGGTGGTGCCCTGAAGTCCACCTGATTACTGAGGCACCACTTTGTAAAAATGGTCCACTTTGCCTCATAGACAGATCTGGTTGATCTTCTTTGAGGAGCCTCAATTCGTGCTGCCACTGCCTCAGAAGGCGGGAGGCGTATGGGTCCAGGTACTCCCAGGAGAGACTGAGTGCATCCACTGCCCAAGCCTGGGGGTCTGGCACCGTGACACAAACTGAGGTAGTTTGTTGTTGAACCTGGTGGCAAACAGGTCCACTTTTGGCTGGTGCCACCTTGCGCATACAGCTTGGAATACTGCTGGATGAAGTGACCACTCTGTTTGAATGGTCTGGCCAAGTCTGGATAGCTTGTCTGCTATCACGTTCAGCCGGCCGGGGATGTGACGTGCCCTGAGGGTTACCTGCTGTCTGGTGCACCAGGACAGGATTCTCCACAGTAGGGCACACAGTGAACCCGACTTCATCCCCCCTTCTTTGTTGATATAGGCAACCACTGTTGTGTTGTCTGTAGCTATCAACACAGTCTTGTTGCAGACCAGGGTTCGAAACTCCTTTAGAGCTAGAAAAACTGCTTTTAGTTCTAAGTGGTTTATGTGCAACTTGCTTTCTGGGAGGGACCAGGTTCCCCTTGCAGTATGGTCGTCCAAGTGAGCGCCCCACCCTTCATTTGATGCGTCTGTAAAGATCTGCAGAGCATGTTTTAGAGGGTGTAATGGTTGACCTAGTAGCACATTGCTTTCCTCCAGCCACCACCTTAGATGAGGGTGGAGGGACTTGGGGACCGGTATCACCTTTTCCAGTGACTCTGGGACCCTCCAATTGTTTTTCAAGTGCCACTGTATGGGTCTCATGTGGAGTCGCCCTAAGTGGACTTGTTTTTCTGTTGCTGTGAGGAGACCTATGAGGGACATGAATTTCCGGACCGGACAAACCGGATCCGACATCATTGATCTGATCTTGTCTGTCAAGGCCTGCCAACGGTCTTCTGTTGGTCTGACCTTGCCCTCTTTCAGGTCGAACTGGTAACCTACGAAGTTGAAGACCTGTTTGGGTGCCAGTTCTGACTTTTCCTTGTTCACCAGCCACCCTAGTTCCTGACAAAGAGTGACCAGGGTTTGAGTATGCTGGAGACAGGTGTGGAGGGTAGAGGCCCTCACCAGCCAGTCGTCTAGGTACTGGTGGATTCTTATACCCTGTCGTAAGGCCATGAGCTTGACCTCTTTGGCCACCACTGTGAACTCCATGGGTGCTGTGGAAAGACCAAAGGGCAGGGCCTTGAACTGGTAGGAGTGGCCCTGAATGTGAAAACGCATGTACTTCCTTGACTGACTGTGAATTGGTATGTGGAAGTAAGCGTCTTTGAAGTCTATGGATGTGACCCACTCCCCTGCCTGTAGGGAGGTTCTTATTGTCTCTGGGGTCTCCATCTTGAACGACTCTGTGTTTAAAAAGGTGTTCAAAGTGCTCAGGTCCAAGATAGGTCTCCACCGGTTGTTGGGTTTGGGAACCAAAAATAGCCGGTTGTAAAACCCTAGGGAGGTCTGATTTGTTACCGGTTCTACTGCATTCTTGTTTGTTAGCTGAGTCAGTGCCTCCAAAAGGAAGGACTGTCTTTGGGGGTTTACATATTTGCTGATGACCATTGGTGACCTGGTTAGGTTGGGTCTGAACCGGAAGGGAAGGGTGTAGCCCTCTCTCAGTATTCTGATAACTTTTGGACTCGCACCCAGAGTTTCCCACTTTTCCCAAAACTGCTGAAGTTTTGCCCCTACAGGAAGATTTGTGACAACAGTTTGGACATTTGTGACAATATTTACAAAACTCAAGTGATCTACACAGGAAACATCTTTCACATGGTTTATTTCTCTGATAGATTGACAATAAACGGGATTTACACCTTTCTTTTGCGGTGACCCGCTGGCAAAAGGAACACTTGCAACAAAAGAGTTTACATGTGGAAACACAGTCTCGCTCTTGTTTGTCACTGGTGGTGGTGGGTTCAAGCCCTCCATCTTGTCGGATACATTTACAGAGTTCACCAATCCGACCACATTTGCAAAACAGTGATTGTCATTTATGCTTTTTAAAACCTCTGGCCGGCTTCTGGCTGAAGTTTGAGGCTTTACCACCCCCTTTCTGAGCAGTTTGCCGGTCTCTAATCTGCTTCCATGCCGGAGTAGTGGGCTTCCGGTCCGGCTGGTGAGGGGTTCGATTGGAGGAGACGTATGGATGAAAACGTCCAGGTTTCCTTGGTGTGGTACCAGCAGAACGCCTCTCTTCACTACGTAAGATTTCCTCTTCAGCTTTGACCAGTAAGCTGTCCGGGAAGAGTGATAGTTGGTGAACTGGAGACGTACGTAAGGCAGACAAGGTGTCCGGTTTAATGCCACCCCTTATGAACTCTAAATAACTGTCCCGACGGGCCAGGGTGAGATTAGCCATGCTGATAAAGACTCCCTCTGATAAATCCTGCATGGTACGCTGCATAGCCTGTGAAATTGACCGGTTAAACGTAACCAGATATTCCAGTTCTTCAACAGCTTGTTGTTGTTTCTCAGCACTTTTGCCCTTTGAGGAATCGAACCTCAGGGACTTTAACTGGGTGACCATGGAGTCCTGTACTTTGGTGAGGCATCTAGAGAGGCCAGCAGCGTGATTACACATCACTGATTGTTCTCTGAATGACCTCTCCCACCTTCTAAGGGTGTCCTGGCTGAAGGTCCTGGAAGCTGGGGCAGAAGGTAAACTGCGCCTTGCAACTCTAGAAAACATACTGTTAAGCTTTGCCGGTTCCGGAGACCAGTCACCAACAGCCTGGTTAGACGCATCCTTCTTAACAGATTGCATGTCGTACCACTTGGAAGTACGGGGTGTCTTGACAAATTGGTCACGCAGCAGACCACTGGTTTCTGTATTCCTGGAAGGATAACCTTCAGCAATAGTTATATTTAGTTTCTCCAGCTTTTTACAAAGCCATTCATCCACCGGCAATTTTACTGACACTTTACCGGTAGTCTTCACTCTAGAACCGGCAAAGGGATTGTCATCCATAGATGCAGCTGAGGTGTCATAATCCGGGATTTGATGCCAGCCCATGAAACTCCTCACCCCTCTCAATGTTTCCCGGTAATTAGCATCTTCAGAAAGATCCTGGTCAGTGTTAGTTTCCGGTACATCACCCTGGTAGTGAACACTAGCCGGTGAAGCCGGTTCCGCATCCACCTCAGCCTCACTGTCAGATTCCCTAGCAACCTCAGAATTCTGGCCAATGGGAGGCGACTGGTTAGACAGCGTAGTTTCATAACCGGAAGGCAGAACCTCAGGACCCGCACCGGGAGCCTGTGGAGGCTGGGTGGCAGTCCCTGCACCGGGAACCAGTAAAGGTTGGGTGGCAACAGTCTCAGAGGTACCGGGGCCCTGAACAGGGTGGGTAGCACTCTTAGTCACTTCCTTCACAGCTTGTGTACCGGGAACCCCCAGCGGAGGTTGGGTAGCCGTCAACTGCGTAGCCACGTCACTAGTGCCCTCAGAAAACATAACACTTGTAGAAGCACCCGGATCAAAGAAGGGGTGTTCTCTGGGCACCACAGAAGCAGAATTCACCGGTCTCACAGGGACAGCAAATGACTGGTTAATCAGCATTGCTTCCAGACGGGAAAATCTCTCACTCCACTTGTCATCAAGGGACTTGAGGTCATCTGAAGTGGGCTTACTGCTGTGCTTCCGTTTACTAGACCTTGGGGAGCCATCAGAACGCTTCTTCTTCTGCTTGGGTGTAGAATCAACAGGAGACTGCGTCCCTGAGTTGACTGGACCCAGCAGTGAAACCTCAGACGGATCAACAAGCTTGGGAGACGTACTTGTCAATTCTTCAGATTTCTTCTGGCTAGAGCGTTCTTTCCGTTCCTTGTAGGTGGGGGTTGCTAACTGGTGGATCTGAGCAGGCGTAAACGCCTTACAGATACTACAAGCCAACTTCTTCACACACGGGTCGTCTCCCACCCCCTTGTCACGACAACGCGCGCATTTCTTATGGTTGTCGAAAAGGGCCATAACGTGCCCGCAAGAACCTCGTTTCTGTCCAGGAGACGACATAATGATCAGGAACGTTGTAGAATTACTCCGTACTAATAAAAAACAAGAAACTTGGAAGAGTTCGTTGTAAAACTTCAGAAACGTATCTCTGAAGAAAATCTTCTGCACACTCTTTCGCGCCAAACGAAAAAGATGCTATGACGTCAATAGGTAAACAGGAAATGAAGTACGATGCGCCACCTGGCGAATGCACACTCTGTGACCGGTCCTGCCGGTAGTATATACAGGACGTCTTTTTCTGGCGTTTGGCGGGACCGGTCGCGCCGACCGGTAAAGCAATTGTCCATTGGATAGGATGTATTAACGCAATAAAAATAATTTTTTCCCCCTAGGCACAGGATACTCCTGTAATACCCTGCGGGTCAAAAATTCACTCGAAAGTTACTCTTACAGTTTTCGAGCTATTTGTGATTTTTCACTGAAAGTAGCAATAAAGTAGCCATTACTAACTTGTACATTGAGCAACAGGTGTGAAACTAAAATATGTTACAGTTCACAAACAAGAGGAGAGTGCCCGTGAACGGGCACTGTGTCAGCTGAGTGTTTTTGATTTGTGAAGGTGATTAGAGGACAGAATAATTATCAGGAAAAGGGCTGTACAGAAATACAGTAAATGGTAACTGAACAGCAAGTTCGAAAGAAATTCCGAAGCTGACAGAAGAAAAGGATAAAAAAGTTGTGCCCTGTAAATGGTATTATGAAGGAAAATAACAAGGTAATTGTTTAAGTGTAAAAAATAGGTTAAAACCAATAAAGCCAATGATTTCCTATGGGATGGTTTACCATCCCAAATCTCTGTCACCAATAATAAGCGAGTTGTAGGCACTTTCAATTTTCGCTATCCTCATTTGACCTTGAAGGAGGGTTCCAAGGTCAAATCGGACCATATCAACAGATTCACAGCCCATGATTTCCTGTCTGTTTACCATCCCAAACCTCTGGGACCAATAATAAGCGAGTTATAAGCACTTTTAAGTTTGGCTATCCTTGTTTGACCTTGAAGGAGGGGTCATTGAAGGTCAAATCTGACCACACCAAAAGATTCCCACCCCATGATTTCCTACAGGTTGGTTTATCATCCCAAACCTCTAGGATCAATAATAAGGGAGATATAAGCACTTTTCATGACTGACAAAAAACACCTGTGGCGGCCATCTTGTTTCTCAAAATGAGGCCAAAAATATTCCCAGACAACATTTTATGGTTATTAATATATAAACTTAAGAAAGCTAGCTATAATATTTTTTTCATCAGAGCAGTAATGGTGAAATCTCTCTCTACACACTGCGGCTATCCAGTGGATACAATGATTTACTCAACAGTGAGAACCTGAAAGTAGCTATTGCTCAGCTATGCCATGACATAGAGGTCTGCAATTTCACTATGTTATAGCTGACCAAAAATTCTGTGAATAACATATTTAACAAATTACTCTAAATGTAATAGTTTTCAAGTTACAACTGATTTACTCAACAGTAAGAACCTCAAAGGAACTATTACTCAGCTATGCAATGAGCTACATGTCTGAAATTTTACTATGTTATAGCTAACCCAAAAGTAGGTGAACAACATATTTAAGCAAACTACTGTAACTGCAATAGTTTTCAAGCTACAACTGATTTACTCAATAGTGAGAACCTGAAAATAGCTATTGCTCCGCTATGCCATGAGCTATAGGTCTGTAATTTCACTATGTTATAGCTGACCCAAAAGTAGGTGAACAATATATTTTAACAAAATACTCCAAATGCAATATTTTTCAAGTTATAGCTGATTTACTCAACAGTCAGTACCTGAGAATAGCTATTGCTCAGTTGTGCCATGAGCTATAGGTCTATAATTTCACTATGTTATAGCTGACCCAAAAGTAGCTGAATAACATATTTGCACAAATTTCTGTAAATGCAATAGTTTTCCAATTATAACTGATTTACTCAACAGTGAGAACTTCAAAGTAGCTATTACTCAGCTATGAAATGAGCCACATGTCTGAAACTTCACTATGTTATAGCTGACCCCAAAATAGGTGAATAACATATTGAAACAAAATACTCTAAATGCAATAGTTTTCAAGTTATAAGTGATTTACTCAACAGTGATAACCTAAAAGTAGCTATTACTCAGCTATGCCATGAGCTACAGGTCTGAAATTTTACTATGTTATAGCTAACCCAAAAGTAGGTGAACAACATATTTAAGCAAACTACTGTAACTGCAATAGTTTTCAAGCTACAACTGATTTACTCAATAGTGAGAACCTGAAAATAGCTATTGCTCCGCTATGTCATGAGCTATAGGTCTGTAATTTCACTATGTTATAGCTGACCCAAAAGTAGGTGAACAACATATTTAAGCAAACTACTGTAACTGCAATAGTTTTCAAGCTACAACTGATTTACTCAACAGTGATAACCTAAAAGTAGCTATTACTCAGCTATGCCATGAGCTACAGGTCTGAAATTTCACTATGTTATAGCTGGCCCAAAAGTAGCTGAATAACATATTTATACGAAATTCTCTAAATGCAATAGTTTTTAAGTTACAAGTGATTTTACTCATGATGGAAGTTACTGAAAAGCCCAAAAGTAGCTATACTCCCTTAGCTATTGAGACAGACACCCAACTTACTCACCATATTGTAGCTATGAAAAAAGTAGCTGAATAACATATTTTAACAAAATGCTCTAAATGCAACACTTTTCAAGTTATAAGTGATTTACTCAACAGTGATAACCTAAAAGTAGCTATTACTCAGCTATGCCATGAGCTACAGGTCTGAAATTTTACTATGTTATAGCTGACCCAAAAGTAGCTGAATAACATATTTATACGAAATTCTCTAAATGCAATAGTTTTCAAGTTATAAGCGATTTACTCAACAGTGATAACCTAAAAGTAGCTATTACTCAGCTATGCCATGAGCTACAGGTCTGAAATTTCACTATGTTATAGCTGGCCCAAAAGTAGCTGAATAACATATTTATACGAAATTCTCTAAATGCAATAGTTTTTAAGTTACAAGTGATTTTACTCATAATGGAAGTTACTGAAAAGCCCAAAAGTAGCTATTACTCACTTAGCTATTGAGACAGACACCCAACTTACTCACCATATTGTAGCTATGAAAAAAGTAGCTGAACAACACATTTTCACAAAATGCTCTAAATGCAACACTTTTGAAGTTATAAGTGATTTAGTGCATGATTTCATAAATTTTAATGCATTAAAAATTATTAAAAAAATTTATTAAAAAAAAAGTAAGACAGATCCAGGTCTCATACTCACACAAGAGAATCTACCTCTGGCCTAGTACATATATGCAAGATATGAGAGAAATCCCTGCAATAGTCACTGAGAAAATTGTGATAAAAAGTTGAAATTTTCACACTTTTGGTGGGGGTACCCCCCTTGTAATGTCTCTAGCAAACAGACGAACAGACAGATTTGCATGCCTTGAACAATTTTTCATCCTCGATAGATAAGGTATCTTTTAAAAAAAAACAGCATGTCTCTAGGCCTTGTACTTTTGGAGAAGAAGTTGTTCACGCGGACGCGTACGCCCACGCCGCAGAGTGATGACATAAAAAAGAGATGAACAACATATTTGAGAGAAATTGTGTAGCTGCAATACTTTTGAAGATTGGAAGCCATTTACTCATTATGGTTACCATTAAAAAGTGACAAAGTAGCTATTACTCACTTAACTATGGAGATACACTTCCAAACTACTGACCAAGTTGTAGGTGCGGGAAAAGTACCTGAACAACATATTTGAAGAAAACACTGTGCATGCAATAGTTTGAGAGTCATAAGCTATTTAATTATATTGGATAAATGTGATATTACTCACTCAAAAGTAGGCCAAAGTTCACAAAAACCAAAAAATATAGAAGGGCATAAAAATTCATTAGGACTACTAATTTACCAAAAATATGTCACTGTAGCAGTTTTAGAGGAAACTGCGTGACAAACGCATGCACGCACAGACGTATGCACACACATGGTGTAAATTATAATTTCCCGCCGGCGAGCTAAATATAATAGAGCAATTTCAGGCAAATTATGAACCCCCTTGGAAGTAAAGAATGATTTTATCATCTTTGAACAAGAGGAGAGTGCCCGTGAACGGGCACTGTGTTAGCTGACTGAGTGTTTTTGATTTGTGAAGGTGATTAGAGGACAGAATAATTATCAGGAAAAGGGCTGTACAGAAATACAGTAAATGGTAACTGAACAGCAAGTTCGAAAGAAATTCCGAAGCTGACAGAAGAAAAGGATAAAAAAGTTGTGCCCTGTAAATGGTATTATGAAGGAAAATAACAAGGTAATTGTTTAAGTGTAAAAAATAGGTTAAAACATATTTAAAGAAATACTACAAATGCAATATCCTCGTTCGACCTTGAAGAAGGGGTCCAAGGTCAAATCTAACCACACAAATACATTCCCAGCCCATGATTTCCTATGGTTTACCATTCCAAACCTGTAGGACCAATTATAAATGAGTTATAAGCACTTTTAAGCTTGGCTGTCCTCATTTGACCTTGAAGGAGGGGTCCAAAGGTCAAATCTGACCATACCAAAAGATTCCGAGCCAATGATTTCCTATGGGATGGTTTACCATCCCAAATCTCTGTCACCAATAATAAGCGAGTTGTAGGCACTTTCAATTTTCGCTATCCTCATTTGACCTTGAAGGAGGGTTCCAAGGTCAAATCGGACCATATCAACAGATTCACAGCCCATGATTTCCTGTCTGTTTACCATCCCAAACCTCTGGGACCAATAATAAGCGAGTTATAAGCACTTTTAAGTTTGGCTATCCTTGTTTGACCTTGAAGGAGGGGTCATTGAAGGTCAAATCTGACCACACCAAACGATTCCCACCCCATGATTTCCTACAGGTTGGTTTATCATCCCAAACCTCTAGGATCAATAATAAGGGAGATATAAGCACTTTTCATGACTGACAAAAAACACCTGTGGCGGCCATCTTGTTTCTCAAAATGAGGCCAAAAATATTCCCAGACAACATTTTATGGTTATTAATATATAAACTTAAGAAAGCTAGCTATAATATTTTTTTTCATCAGAGCAGTAATGGTGAAATCTCTCTCTACACACTGCGGCTATCCAGTGGATACAATGATTTACTCAACAGTGAGAACCTGAAAGTAGCTATTGCTCAGCTATGCCATGACATAGAGGTCTGCAATTTCACTATGTTATAGCTGACCAAAAATTCTGTGAATAACATATTTAACAAATTACTCTAAATGTAATAGTTTTCAAGTTACAACTGATTTACTCAACAGTGAGAACCTCAAAGGAACTATTACTCAGCTATGCAAAGAGCTACATGTCTGAAATTTTACTATGTTATAGCTAACCCAAAAGTAGGTGAACAACATATTTAAGCAAACTACTGTAAATGCAATAGTTTTCAAGCTACAACTGATTTACTCAATAGTGAGAACCTGAAAATAGCTATTGCTCCGCTATGCCATGAGCTATAGGTCTGTAATTTCACTATGTTATAGCTGACCCAAAAGTAGGTGAACAATATATTTTAACAAAATACTCCAAATACAATATTTTTCAAGTTATAGCTGATTTACTCAACAGTCAGTACCTGAGAATAGCTATTGCTCAGTTGTGCCATGAGCTATAGGTCTATAATTTCACTATGTTATAGCTGACCCAAAAGTAGCTGAATAACATATTTGCACAAATTTCTGTAAATGCAATAGTTTTCCAATTATAACTGATTTACTCAACAGTGAGAACTTCAAAGTAGCTATTACTCAGCTATGAAATGAGCCACAGGTCTGAAACTTCACTATGTTATAGCTGACCCCAAAATAGGTGAATAACATATTGAAACAAAATACTCTAAATGCAATAGTTTTCAAGTTATAAGTGATTTACTCAACAGTGATAACCTAAAAGTAGCTATTACTCAGCTATGCCATGAGCTACAGGTCTGAAATTTTACTATGTTATAGCTGACCCAAAAGTAGCTGAATAACATATTTATACGAAATTCTCTAAATGCAATAGTTTTCAAGTTATAAGCGATTTACTCAACAGTGATAACCTAAAAGTAGCTATTACTCAGCTATGCCATGAGCTACAGGTCTGAAATTTCACTATGTTATAGCTGGCCCAAAAGTAGCTGAATAACATATTTATACGAAATTCTCTAAATGCAATAGTTTTTAAGTTACAAGTGATTTTACTCATAATGGAAGTTACTGAAAAGCCCAAAAGTAGCTATTACTCACTTAGCTATTGAGACAGACACCCAACTTACTCACCATATTGTAGCTATGAAAAAAGTAGCTGAACAACATATTTTCACAAAATGCTGTAAATGCAACACTTTTGAAGTTATAAGTGATTTAGTGCATGATTTCATGAATTTTAATGCATTAAAAATTATTAAAAAAATTTATTTAAAAAAAAGTAAGACAGATCCAGGAGAAGAGAAATCCCTGCAATAGTCACTGAGAAAATTGTGATAAAAAGTTGAAATTTTCACACTTTTGGTGGGGGTACCCCCCTTGTAATGTCTCTAGCAAACAGACGAACAGACAGATTTGCATGCCTTGAACAATTTTTCATCCTCGATAGATAAGGTATCTTTTAAAAAAAACAGCATGTCTCTAGGCCTTGTAGTTTTGGAGAAGAAGTTGTTCACGCGGACGCGTACGCGGACGCCCACGCCGCAGAGTGATGACATAATGTCAGCTGACTGACAAGTCAGCTGACATAAAAAAATAGTCAGCCTCGGCGGGCAAAAACCCCATCCCGCAGGTATAACTAAAGGAGCAACAACTATGAGATTTGGGAAAATCTTAGGAACAACTTCAGTTGTAAGAAGTGTACAGAATTCACAAAATGTTGTCCGATTAAGATTCACAGGCCATGATTTCTTACAAGTTTTTTTTTCTCCATATTTTGATGCCCTAGAACCAATTATATGGGATATAAAGCCCCTTTAGCATGATGACACTACATGACCTTAAAGCAAGGATCAAAGGTCAAATTTGACACTTGACATTTGACACTTTCCTAGCCATTTACATTTTGTGCAAATCTGACACAGCTAGCTGCAATATTTTAAATTTTAGAACATATCAATGTTTTTCGGCTATGGAGGCCATGTTTTTTAAAAGGAGTACCATAATTTTTTACAGACATGCTTACACAGTCATAAACATGCTCTGTAAATTTGGTGAAGATATGCAACTGTGGTAACATCGGTTTAATAGCGTCCCTTTGTAAATTAAGAATTTTAAGACCGAAATTATTTAAAGCGTTGCCATGGCAACAGGTATTGTCCGACACCCTCCCAAACCTACTCATCTGTAGATCCTGTTTAGGTTAACATATCCTGAAAATTTGGTGAAAATCCATGCATCGGTTTAGGCTGTGGAACACCCACAAACATTAAAATCCTAAAACATTCAAAGCGTTGCCATGGCAACAGTTGTTGCTAGATATCCCAAAATAAATTAATCAGCTCTAGATCCTCTTGGGATAAACATATCCTGAAAATTTGGTCTAAATCCATGCCTGGGTTTAGGCTGTGGAAAACCCGCAAAGTTTAATACACCATAATCTTTAAAGTGTTGCCATGGCAACAGTTGTTACCAGATACCCCCCAAAACCCAGTCAGCTCTAGATCCTCTAGGGGTAAACATACCCTGAAAATTTGGTTAAAATCCATGGAGGGGTTTGGGCTGTGGAACACCCATAAAGTTTAAGACAAAAAATCTTAAAAGTGTTGCCAGGGCAACAGTTGTTACCGGATACCCTCAGACCTTGACGTTGCACACCTAGATCTCCCAACCAATGTCCCTGCCAAGTATCAACTTCCTACACCTTACGGTTTCTGAGATACAACCCGGACAAACTTTTTCCCACCACCCACCCACCCATCCGGACAGCATGGGTGAAAACAATACCCCGACAGCTGTGGGGTAAAAAGCCAATAGACTGAACTGCTGATTTTTATATACTTTCAGTTTCAACACATGATACAAACTAGAGGAATGCTTTTGCTAACAAAAGCGAAGCGTCCCTTAAAGTTTAAAATGCTTTGTGGTTTTAATAAGCATGCTGTAAAGCTAAGAATGCACAAAGCTGCACCGTATGCTTTCCCAATACCTCTTAATACATTCTGAAGCTATAAAAGCAACGATAAAGGAGATATAAGGCAAAAACTCCAAAGCAGCTATGTATGACCCCAGTTTGGCCCATAAGGGAGGGTCGGGGGGTAAAACTGACCGGCTATTTAGACTCTCCACATATGCTTTCCCAATACCTCTTAATACATTCTGAAGGTCTAAAAGCAACAATAAAGGAGATATAAGGCAAAACTCCAAAGCAACTATTTTATGACCCCAGTTTGACCCATAAGGGGGGGTTGGGGGATAAAACTGACCAGCTATTTAGATTCTCCACATATGCTTTCCCAATACCTCTTAATACATTCTGAAGGTCCAAAAGCAACAATAAAGGAGATATAAGGCAAAACTCCAAAGCAACTATTTTATGACCCCAGTTTGACCCATAAAGGGGGGTCGGGGGATAAAACTGACCGGCTATTTAGGTTCTCCACATATGCTTTCCCAATACCTCTTAATACATTCTGAAGCTGTAAAAGCAACGATAAAGGAGATATAAGGCAAAAACTCCAAAGCAGCTATTTATGACCCCAGTTTGGCCCATAAGGGGGGTGTCGGGGGTAAAACTGACCGGCTATTTAGACTCTCCACATATTCTTTCTCAATACCTCTTAATACATTCTGAAGCTATAAAAGCAACAATAAAGGAGATATAAGGCAAAAACTCAAAATCAGCTATTTTATGACCCCAGTTTGACCCATAAGGGGGGGCCGTGGGGTAAAACTGACCGGCTTTTAGACTCTCCACATATGGTTTCCTATTACCTCCCAGTACATTTTATATCTCTAAATGCAATACTTAAGAAGATAATAGGGGGGTTGGCCTAAATTTAAGGCTTTCAGATTGGAAGGTGTCAGAAAATCACTCATAAATGAGACATTTTTCAAGGGATTGCTCCCAAAATCTAATCAGCTCGGGTAAAACTGACCGGCTATTTAGACTCTCCACATATGCTTTCCCAATACCTCTTAATACATTTTGAAGGTATAAAAGCAACAATAAAGGAGATATAAGGCAAAACTCCAAAGCAACTATTTTATGACCCCAGTTTGACCCATAAGAGGGGGTCGGGGGATAAAACTGACCGGCTATTTAGATTCTCCACATATGCTTTCCCAATACCTCTTAATACATTCTGAAGCTATAAAAGCAACAATAAAGGAGATATAAGGCAAAAACTCCAAAGCAGCTATTTATGACCCCAGTTTGGACCATAAGGGGGGGTCGGGGGGTAAAACTGACCGGCTATTTAGACTCTCCACATATGCTTTCCCAATACCTCTTAATATATTCTGAAGCTATAAAAGCAACAATAAAGGAGATAAAGGCAAAAACTCAAAATCGGCTATTTTATGACCCCAGTTTGACTCATAAGGGGGGGTCGGGGGGTAAAACTGACCGGCTATTTAGACTCTCCATATATGCTTTCCCAATACCTCTTAATACAGTCTGAAGCTATAAAAGCAACAATAAAGGAGATATAAGGCAAAAACTCAAAATCAGCTATTTTATGACCCCAGTTTGACCCATAAGGGGGGACCAGGGGGTAAAACTGACCGGCTATTTAGACTCTCCACATATGCTTTCCCAATACCTCTTAATATATTCTGAAGCTATAAAAGCAACAATAAAGGAGATAAAGGCAAAAACTCAAAATCGGCTATTTTATGACCCCAGTTTGACCCATAAGGGGGGGGTCGGGGGGTAAAACTGACCGGCTATTTAGACTCTCCATATATGCTTTCCCAATACCTCTTAATACATTCTGAAGCTGTAAAAGCAACAATAAAGGAGATATAAGGCAAAAACTCAAAATCAGCTATTTTATGACCCCAGTTTGGACCATAAGGGGGGGTCGGGGGGTAAAACTGACCGGCTATTTAGACTCTCCACATATGCTTTCCCAATACCTCTTAATATATTCTGAAGCTATGAAAGCAACAATAAAGGAGATAAAGGCAAAAACTCAAAATCGGCTATTTTATGACCCCAGTTTGACTCATAAGGGGGGGTCGGGGGGTAAAACTGACCGGCTATTTAGACTCTCCATATATGCTTTCCCAATACCTCTTAATACAGTCTGAAGCTATAAAAGCAACAATAAAGGAGATATAAGGCAAAAACTCAAAATCAGCTATTTTATGACCCCAGTTTGACCCATAAGGGGGGACCAGGGGGTAAAACTGACCGGCTATTTAGACTCTCCACATGTGCTTTCCCAATACCTCTTAATATATTCTGAAGCTATAAAAGCAACAATAAAGGAGATAAAGGCAAAAACTCAAAATCGGCTATTTTATGACCCCAGTTTGACCCATAAGGAGGGGTCGGGGGGTAAAACTGACCGGCTATTTAGACTCTCCATATATGCTTTCCCAATACCTCTTAATACATTCTGAAGCTATAAAAGCAACAATAAAGCAGATATAAGGCAAAAACTCAAAATTGGAAAATTTTGTTGTAATTTTAATTTTTATTAGATAAATACTTACCATTTCCTGACCATTGCTATATGTTGGTGCCATCCAACTCACTGGCCAACGTTGAGAAACGTTTTAAGAAACCTTAAGAGGCCAGTGAGTGAGTGTGAACTAGCATGTCCCCCTAGTGGTCATGTGACCACGCTAGTAAACAACCTTCATTATTTTTGTTGCAGAAAATACTCCCCTAGTACTGAATCTGCGGGGAGGCAGGGGGGGACTATCCTGGTCAGGAAATGGTAAGTATTTATCTAATAAAAATTAAAATTACAACAAAATTTTCCAATTTTATTGCGAAAAATACACTTACCATTTCCTGACCATTGCTGAATGCAGCCTTCATGGAAGGAGGGCAGTACTAGAATTTAAAGACCCAGTACACCACTCTGCACAGCTATCATACACAGCACAAACCTATAGGCATTCAGATCCAAACTAACCTCCCAGATGAGGCAGTGGAACTGTTGAGCACTACAAAACAACACAGCCTTGTTGTTGTTGTTGTTGCTGTTGTAGGAAGGAAGTAATCATAACAGAGACTCACTACCTAGCCTACAACTAAAACATTATGAGAAGTTTACATTGAAATTTACATGCATACCACAACATATAAACTTCCAACAGTCACCACATACCATACAGATCCCCTAAATCATAGTATGTAGTTGAAGTTCTCACAAACTGACAGTCATTGTCACAGTTGAATGCTGTATCTAGACAAACATCCAACACCCACACAGGTGACACAAATATTGGAAGTGTCATCAGCATATTGTGTAATTCCAAGCCTGAATGAAGTCAACAATTCTGCCTAATAAAAAGACAGATAGTATGACAGACATACAGATGCAAATGTATACTAAAGTATCAAAATAATTTTCACACATATACTTATAAGATAACAAACTGTAGGACACAATATCAAAGTCTGACCACAAGCAAACCAAGCAGGTGAGACTGAAAATTGGTGAAAAAGTTATGGTTTCCAGTAACTGGCAACTGAAAATTCATATACAGAAACACTATCCTAAAACCTAAAGATTCTTGCTTTGACTCGCTGCTGTTGAGAGTCAGAATTTGACTTCTCCTCAGTCAAAATGCTAGTCTGCCTACAGCAAGAAAAGATAGTTGACCTGAAAATATCTGCTGTAAAGCCTTCTTAACTAGGCACAGACAAGACATAATAATTCCTCATTGAATCCTTTGTCCCAAGTAAAAGTATTTCAAAACCTCACAAGACAAAGAGATCTATCTTGAGTAAAACTGCTGTCCCAGTGATTGAGAGCTGGCATATCGACCGGCTTAACTGAAGTAGGCCCATCCGAAGCCAACTGAATCTTGGCTAATAAATGGCCAGAGCCACTTGTGAGCAATACTCATTCAAAGTAAGGGAAGACAAAGCCAACGAGAATACCCTTCTTCCTTTGCCTAATGCCAAAGTCAAAAGAAAGACTGTCTTGAAAGTTAATAACCTCCAAGAAATCTTCCCCAAAGGCCAAACAAGACCAGAGACAAAAGGAAAAGAAGGCTTAACCTATTGGCTACTGGATTGTCTCTATAGAAATATGTCAACAATCTATACAGCTGAAGAGTTCTAGAGACTTATTCCCCTTCAAGGAAAGCAATCTACCATTGTTATTCTGTAACCAGCAATAGTAGATGGCTTAAGATTCCTTTCCTTAAAGAAATAATTAAGGAAATTTGCTACATCTAGAAAAGTAGTATCTGAGAAGTTCACCACAAAGAAGCCTCAGATGGAGGTTTGTGTATAGATCTACCAGGTCCCACAACCAAGAACATCCACCATGACCATCATGATTCAGTCATGATGAATCTGAACCTGAAGGTGGTCATCTTCTAAATCACCTGAAGAATCCTTGGCTATCCTGGTGCAATCATGATGATTCTGCACCTGTAGGTGATCATCTTGAGTCACCTGAGGAATGAGAGCCACTGGAACAAACACAAAGCTGTCCAGATCCTCCCAAGAAATGAGTAATGCACCTGTTCCCCAAGCCCCACAGTCTAAGAAAGGAAACACATACACTGGAAGCTTAAGATTCAGGTTGTTGGATACCAATGGCAGAATGATTGAACTCACCAGCAAGGGAAGCCTTAAAAGGAACCTTTGTGGAACAGATCCACCAGATCCCAAAAATAAGACATCCCTATCCACTCTGATGCAATCCAGATGATTCTGCACCGAAATCTTGGAGTAGCCCTTCTTAATAGCTACAAAAAGAATTTTCTTGCCTTCCCTGAGATCTTTGACTAATCAAGATACCCTCTCAAGGATCTCACTGGACAAAGAAACCTATCTTGCACCAAAGCATGATCTAAAGAAGGTTCCAAAGCAGGAATGACTACAGGTTGAAAATCAAAGGAACCTTAGAAGCCAAATGATTCACCTGCATCACCTGAAGAATCAAGGTCACAGGACCAAACAAACTGTCCAGTCCATCCCAAGAAAAGTTGAAAAAGACAAGCTTGTGGTTTAAACTAGTTGCAAAACAAACCCATCATTGGTGATTGTAATCAAAGACAGATTTGATTGAACACCTGAATCAGAATAGAAGATTCAAAAGTCATCCAAAACACACTCAATTTGAATCATCTTGACTCTCATGAACAAAGAATTTGTTGGAATATTGTACCCCCTGGGAAGTGATATACCTGAATCTGAACCCATGGCATTCGTCCAAGGAATGATTCTTCAGATAAGGAAAACATTCCTGAAAGTGGGTACCTCCCTACCTGTTCAGATAGGAAACCACTGAAGAACTGTCTGTGGAAATCAACAGATTCAGAATCCGAATCAGACTTCCAAATGATTCTAAAGGTAATAGCCCTGTTAATGTGGAGTCTTGACCCCTCATGATACAACAGACCACTGGCTGTTTGATGCCATAATTGTGCATCCCAACCCTTAAAGAAAGCATCTAATAACAGGAGATTGTGCTCCTTCTGATGAAGTAATGGGAGCTCCTGCAAATTTGAAAAGTCGTTCCACCACTGAAGATGATCCCTGAGAACCTGAGAACAGAAAAACTGGTACATTATCTGTGTATTATATGTGGTATCTGTGGTACATTAGCAGATAGCCTTGGGGTTACCTGATAAACAAAAGATCCAATGGCACTGTTTTCTCCTATGAAGCCACACCGTCACCAAAGAAATGGCTTCCTCAGAAACCATGAGCCGGAGAAAATGCTTTGCTATGAGTAAAGATGTACCCTAAGGTGGAATCTGCAACCCAAACTAAAAAACCTGGTGCTTTAGACAAGATGTGTTTTTTTTTTTTTTTTTTTCAATGTATATAAGCTGGTGAACACCCAATGCCTTCTAGTGCAGCCATCAGGTTCACTATCCGTTGATACAATAGTAAAGTCGAAAATAAACCATTTCCAAGAGCAAAGCAATGAAATGGTCTATATACTGGTAAAGCATGATGCGTTCTTATTGATCCCACAGCCTCACCATGGACTAACATAGCAAACAGGCAGTGAACCGGTGTGAACTGTCATCAACAGGGAAGTGAAGATAAAATTTGTGAATCCGGCTACGAAAGAATGCAACTGTAAGGAAACGAGTTGACACACCCATTCACTTACTAGCAACAATTGCGAAAATCCCAACTATGCGAAATTAAGGTACATGTAAAGGTTTATTACCTGACCTCAACTATTAGTGGTAACCATCTCTTCCCAGCTTATCACAACCGATAAAGTGTAAAATTGTAGCGATATCACCATCTCACTGGTGTTATCGCCCTTTTGTCGATCATTTCATACACAGCTTTTATGCAACTGATGTCTCCCGCATTTTATTCATTTATCCTTAACACACATGTCCACAACTGCTTTAGGAACATGAATAAGTAAACCTTCCTGGTGAAAGGTAAAATATGTTGTGGTAAGGTCTAGAATATCTGCCACTAGTGGACAAACACTCCTCCTAAAGATTACTCCTAACCCCTTTAAGTCTTACAGAGGAGGAGAGTTTTGTAACAGAGTTGGAGGATTAATTATCATAATGGGCACAAAACTGCCCTGGGGCACTAATCCCCTTTCTGGTCATGTGTAGGAATTTGCTCCTTCCCAGACATTAGAAACACTATACACCCGAGATGACAAAATGAAATTTTCCTGGACATCTGACCAAAAGTTCAGCAGGAGAAAACCTCATTAAGAGTGAAAAATGCACTTTTATTCTACCAAAATTATCTAAGAGATAAGATAGAGAAAAGTAAGACTTGTAACACTCCTGTTGAGTAACAAGTTGAAGAACTGATCCCAGCACTGCCCAACAAAAAATTCCTGATCACTGAGGACTGTAATTGCAAAAACTCTGCACACAGCCCAAGGCATAAAAGAAACTCTGTGAGCTCCTGTTAATCCTTAGCTCCTTGAAGACGTCCTGCCAGACCACTTCAAAAAATTATCCAGGTCTTAACATGCTCTCTGCAGCAGAAACCAGAGAACCTGTACTCCTGAATAATAAATTGACAATGGTTACTAGATCATATGTACCAGTGCCGGTCTCAGACCAGCTGAAAAACCGGTAAAAAATCACAGAAAACAAATGCCAATTACTGAGATGAATCACAGCTCCGGGAAACTGACAAACCGATTTCTGACCTTTTGGGAGGTATGGAAACTCGATTGTCTTCGGATGACGTCATGCAGGTATTTTCCTCCGTGAAAAGTTCCGACTGAACCTCACCGGAGGAAATGAACGGTGTAAAAGATCAAATCTGCATCCGGAACTTGCCCACGATGTAGCATCCAAGAAAATCAATGATGTCTGCCACCACGGGGAATTCCAACCGGTGATCTATTCGGCAGAGCATGATGTGGTGAGATCTTTGCTACCAAACGCCTGGCTATACGAACCCGACGTGTGATAAGCTTTGTGACAATCGAATTGTCTCCATTGTTTCCTTTGTCGCCTAGCAACATGTAAACTGTCCCTGCCGGAGCTAGTATGACTGCCGACAGTTTCAGTGTTAAAAATGAAGTAAATCTTCAAAAAAGAGGAATTGCATAAAAAAAGAACTCCCATATGATGAATACGAGAGTTATGAAGAAAAACAAGCATTCTGAGCAGCAGAAGATCTTCATCCAAAGACAAACATCCCTGTCGCCATTTTACAAAAAGTGGTAAACAATCCCTGAAGAAATGTCTACAAAAGCACTTTTCCTCTGTGCTTTTCCTCTTAATTTTGTCCTGAGAAGACATTGTCAACACAGACGTCTTATAACAGAACTCAAATCCACAAAAGTCCAAATACTTAATAAAAATCCAAAAGAAAATAAATACGTCCACACTCTGGGATGGCCAACAAAAATAATGAAGGTTGTTTACTAGCGTGGTCACATGACCACTAGGGGGACATGCTAGTTCACACTCACTCACTGGCCTCTTAAGGTTTCTTAAAACGTTTCTCAACGTTGGCCAGTGAGTTGGATGGCACCAACATATAGCAATGGTCAGGAAATGGTAAGTGTATTTTTCGCAATAAAATCAGCTATTTTATGACCCCAGTTTGACCCATCAGGGGGGGCCGTGGGGTAAAACTGACTGGCTATTTAGACTCTCCACATATGGTTTCCTATTACCAGTGAGTGTACTTCAAAAAATAGTTTTTGATCATGTGACCTTCATATAGGTCAAATTTAAGCATGCAGAAAAATTTTCCCACGCCTAAGGTATATAACTGCCAAATATGGCTTGAAGCCTTCTAATAATAAGGGAGATATTCAAGGGAGACCATAATGCGGCGGCGGCGAGGAAACTGAGGCGAAAACAAATAAGCGCCCTTTCAGGGACGCTTAATTATACCACTACAGGTAGTTGGGGTGTAGAACCAAAAGTGCAATCTAGTTGGTCAAAATTCTGCCCTATAAAAAATCAAGTGCCTGCAACCCACGACCTCCCACCGGTCGAACCCATGTTAACTAGAAGAATGTTTTTGCTAACAAAAACTAAGCGTCCCAAAAAGGTTCACCGCAATATAATATACAGTAGAAAAAGGTTTTTGAAACTAACAACATGCAGTGCTGAGAGAAGAAGTGAAAGTTAAGCAGACAGTGTGGAAGTTCATGTATTAACATGAAAGAAAAATTTAAGGTTTATTTTGTTTTCTATGGTCATAAATTGCGAAAAGTTAATTGAATAAATGCTCTGGCTAAGAATGCATAAAGCATCAATACTTATAATAGGTCGAAAGTTACACCATAAAACTACTTAATTAAAGAGTAACAGTGCTTTATAAATGCCATATATCTATTTACATTTTAGAAAAAGGCATAGTAAAATGTGAGCCTTTAGAAAGGCAAGAAGTTTATGACACAATGCTTTGAACACATCTATCTGGTAAATCTGACCTGCTATCTAGACTCTTCACATAAGGTTTCCCAATACCTCTGAATACATTGTAAATCTCTAAAAGCAAGAATAAAATAGATATAAGGAAAAAACACAAAATCGGCTATTTGATGAATCCAGTTTGATCCTTAAAAGGGGGGCAGGGGGTAAATCTGACCAGCTATCTAGACTCTTCACATAAGGTTTCCCAATACCTCTCAATACATTCTAAAACCCGAAAAGAATAAAAGAGATAAAAGGCAAACACACAAAATCGGCTATTTTATGACACCAGTTTGACCCATGGGTGTGTGTGTGTGTGTGTGTGTGTCCAGGGGGTAAATCTGACCAGCTATCTAGACTCTTCACATATGGTTTCCCAATACCTCTTAATACATTCTAAAGCTGTAAAAGCAAGAATAAAGGAGATAAAAGGCAAAAACACCAAATCGGCTATTTTATGACCCCAGTTTGACCCATAAGGGGGGGGGGGGGTCCGGGGGTAAATCTGACCGGCTATCTAGACTCTTCACATACGGTTTCCCAATACATCTTAATACATTCTAAAGCTGTAGAAGCAAGAATAAAGGAGATATAAGAGAAAAAGACGAAATTGGCTATTTTATGACCCCAGTTTGACCCCTACAGGGGGGTCGGAGGGGAAATTTGACTTGCTTTCTAGACTCTCCACATATGGTTTCCTACTACCTCCCAATACATTTTATGGCTCTAAATGCAATACTTAAGAAGATAATAGGGGGGTTCACATGAATTTTAAGCTTTCTGATTGGAACCTGTGAGAAAATCGCCCATAAATCGGTCAATTTTCATCGGATTGCTCCCAAAATCTAATCAGCTCGCGTTTTTGATAGTATGAACACATGTATGAAGTTACAAGCATCTGCGGTCAGTAGATTTTCCTGAACTACGATGACGGGCGGGTGTACCCAAAAAAACTATTTTTTGATCATGTGACCTTGATAAAGATGAAAGGTCAAATTTAAGCATGTGGAAAAATTTTCCCACGCCTAAAGTATATAACTGCCAAATATGGTTAAAAAGCTTGCAATAATAAGGGAGATATTCAAGGGAGACCATAATGCGGCGGCGGCGAGGAAACTGACGCAAAACCAAATAAGCGCCCTTTTCAGGGACGCTTAATTACTGTGAATTAAGAAGTTATATGGAACATGCAAGCCTCACCGGTGGGGATATTGAGTTCCACAACTGCTTCCTCTGACATATCATCAAGATACTTCATCAATCCCCGCAAGCTATTTCCATGAGCAACTATTAGCACTTTCTGGCCTTTCTGCATACATAAAATACAAACAGAAATATATAGTACACAAAGAAAAATAAACATTTACTCCTTTTGATAGAATGCCCAAGGTTTTAATTAAAAATCAATATCCTCAAAATAAAGCAAGCACAACAATTTTATCCTTGACTTGTCAACAGATAATTAATATAAAAACTTAAGTTATTGTTATACCAGCAATAAGAAAACTTAAAACTTAAACATTTCTAATTTAGAAATACAACCAAACAGGAAGTTATTGAACAGCTGACATTAAAGTTTCCAGAACAATCCTCAAAATTTCTGTAAGTTATGCAACCTGAAGCACATAGCCTGATTAAATTTATTAATTTCTTATTGTCAACAAAGTTAACATACCAATATCTCAGGTACAATGGCATCAAACCAATATGGCAAGACACGCTCAACAGTATCTTTTAGACACTCTGATCTTGGGATTAGCTGCTTGTCTACAAACTGAAATGTGTAAACATAGGGTTAAAAGTAAAGTTAAATAATAATGTGGCACTGTGAAAAGAAAACAAATACCACCAAAAAGTCTTTGGGTCTACATGCATGAGCTACAAAGCCATCAGAGACATGAGTAGTGCACTAGAATTTATGAAAGTTTGGCGAGAAAACAAATTTCAAGTCAGATACATCCCCTGACTGGCCTAGAACTCAGTCACCCATTCAAATACTAACATAGCCCATGGTTACTAACTTCAGTGATGAGACTGGTACTCATCACGCTACACCACAAGTCCGGCAACAAAAAAAAGATATAAAAACTAGAGGAATGCTTTTGCTAACAAAAGCGAAGCGTCCCTTAAAGTTTAAAATGCTTTGTGGTTTTAATAAGCATGCTGTAAAGCTAAGAATGCACAAAGCTGCACCGTATGCTTTCCCAATACCTCTTAATACATTCTGAAGCTATAAAAGCAACAATAAAGGAGATAGAAGGCAAAAACTCCAAAGCAGCTATTTATGACCCCAGTTTGGCCCATAAGGGAGGGTCGGGGAGTAAAACTGACCGGCTATGTAGACTCTCCACATATGCTTTCCCAATACCTCTTAGTACATTCTGAAGGTCTAAAAGCAACAATAAAGGAGATATAAGGCAAAACTCCAAAGCAACTATTTTATGACCCCAGTTTGACCCATAAAGGGGAGTCCGGGGATAAAACTGACCCGCTATTTAGATTCTCCACATATGCTTTCCCAATACCTCTTAATACATTCTGAAGCTATAAAAGCAACGATAAAGGAGATATAAGGCAAAAACTCCAAAGCAGCTATTTATGACCCCAGTTTGGCCCATAAAGGGGGGGTCGGGGGGTAAAACTGACCGGCTATTTAGACTCTCCACATATTCTTTCTCAATACCTCTTAATACATTCTGAAGCTATAAAAGCAACAATAAAGGAGATATAAGGCAAAAACTCAAAATCAGCTATTTTATGACCCCAGTTTGACCCATAAGGGGGGTCGGGGGGTAAAACTGACCGGCTATTTAGACTCTCCATATATGCTTTCCCAATACCTCTTAATACATTCTGAAGCTATAAAAGCAACAATAAAGCAGATATAAGGCAAAAACTCAAAATCAGCTATTTTATGACCCCAGTTTGACCCATCAGGGGGGGCCGTGGGGTAAAACTGACCGGCTATTTAGACTCTCCACATATGGTTTCCTATTACCTCCCAGTACATTTTATATCTCTAAATGCAATACTTAAGAAGATAATAGGGGGGTTGGCCTAAATTTAAGGCTTTCAGATTGGAAGGTGTCAGAAAATCACTCATTAATGAGACATTTTTCAAGGGATTGCTCCCAAAATCTAATCAGCTCGCGTTTTTGATAGTATGAACAGGTGTGTCAAATTATAAGGCTCTGTAGCAAGTAGTTTTTCCTGAACTGTGATGACGGGGGGGTGTACTTCAAAAAATATTTTTTGATCATGTGACCTTCATAAAGGTCAAAGGTCAAATTTAAGCATGCAGAAAAATTTTCCCACGCCTAAGGTATATAACTGCTAAATATGGTTTGAAACCTTCTAATAATAAGGGAGATATTCAAGGGAGACCATAATGCGGCGGCGGCGAGGAAACTGAGGCGAAAACAAATAAGCGCCCTTTCAGGGACGCTTAACAAGCACTCAGTGCCCGTGAACAGGCTCTGTGTCACGTGACTGTGTGTTTTGAGTTTCAGAGTAGAAGTGAAAGAAGGTCACAAAGGTGGTGCCCTGCAAATGGTATTCAGAAGTAAAGGTAGCTGTTAAGGTGTAAAAAGTAGGTGGAAAACATATTTCAACAAAATACTGTAAATGCAATAGTTTTCAAGTTACAAGTGATTTGATCAACAGTGATAATCTCCAATTAGCTTTTGCTCAGCTTTGTACTGAGCTACAGGTATGCAATTATACTATGTTATAGCTGAGCGAAAAGTAGTTGAATCACAGATTTAAACGAAATACTGTAAATGAAATAGTATTCAAGATACAATTGATTTACTCAACAGTGAGAACCTCAAAGTAGCTATTGCTCATTAATCCAATGAGCTACAGGTCTAAAACTTTACTATGTTATAGCTGTTCAAAAAGTAGCTGAATAACATATTTACAGGAAATTCTCTAAGTGCAATAGTTTTCAAGTTACAATTGATTAACTCAACATTGAAAACCTGAAAGCAGCTACTGCTCATGTATGCAATGAGCTGCAGGTCTGCAACTTTACTGTGTTACAGCTGACCCCAAAACAGGTGAAAGACACATTTAAAAAATACTGTAAATGCAATAGTTTCAAGTTACAACTTATTTACTCAACAGTGATAACCTGAAAGTAGCTATTGCTCAGCTATGGTATGAGCTACAGGTATACAATTTCATTATGTTATAACTGACTGAAAAGTAGATGAATAACACATTTAAACAAAATACTGTAGATGCAATAGTTTTTAAGTTACAACTGATTTACTCGACAGTGAGAACCTGGAAGTAGCTATTGCTTAGCTATGCAATTAGCTACATGTCTGCAATGTTACTATGTTATGGCTGACCCGAAAGTAGATTAATTACATACCGTATTTAAAGAAAATTCTCTAAATGCAATAGTTTTCAAGTTACACATGATTCACACAACAGTGATAACCGGAAAATAGCTATTGCTCAGCTATGCAATGAGCCACAGGTCTGCAATTCCACTATGTTATAGTTGACTGAAAAGTACATGAATAACATATTTAAGCAAAATACTGTAAATGCAATAGTTTTCAAGTTACAACTGATTTACTCAACAGTGCGAACCTTAAAGTAGCTATTGCTCAGCTATGCTCTGAGATACAGGTCTGCAACTTTTAGGGGTGTTGCGGTAGCGATTTTCTCCTTCCGGTTTCACTTCTTGTACTTGCCGGTCGGCTACCGGTTAAACATCTCTTATTTAACAAAACATGAGAACCAAATAGTTTTCCATACTGTTAAACAGGCATTCTAATATGACACAGATGTGTCCTCGATTCTGATTGGCTAAACGACGAAATATATGGTTTTTATGAATTATCGCTCATTATGGCTGTTGTTTTATAGTAAAACGCAAATAAAATTGGATTATGACATTTATTTTGTATGTAAGGTTAGTAAAGTTGCTTTTCATTAAAGTGTAAGCGGAAAACCGGTAGCTGAACTTTTTGACGGTTTATTTACCGTACCGACGATACCGGTGTAATGGTAAATCTTGCCCCCCAAAAATATTCCCCCCGGGGGGAGATTTTCTAGAAAATAATACCTCCCGCCTAAAATTATCCCCCCCCCCCCACTTAAGGACATTAATCTTCAACTGATAGTTTTGTGCTTTATTAGTTTTCAGAATATCTATCATCTAAAACGTACAGGCCTGCAGATTGTGATTTCATATTTTATGATAATAATAACTTCCATTTTGATGGATCCATTAGTTTCACTTGTTGTATAAATTCTTTGAATGAAGCAAAATCATGAAACTCATTGTGCAGACCTGTACTTTAATCATTGTATGTTTTTATTCCATAAATAATATCTTCCATTTTGGTGAATCCATTAGTTTCACTTGGATAACTTCTTGAATAAAACAAAATCATGAAACTGATTATGCAGACCTATACTTGATCATTGCCTAGAAAAGGGTGAAATGTGTCCATTTCCAACAACTGACTGTAAAGTAACCTCTCTTGGAGAAAGGACATTTTTAATTGAAATAGACTGTTTATGTAGGCAGCCAAACAAGAGATCATGAAAAACTGCAAAAAATGTTAAAAAACCACATAGCCTGTTTATGGCAGAATCTAAAGTGTGATCAATGTCTGTAATCTGTAACATAGTGTTAGCATAAACAGGTTAGATATTTTGTAATCTGCATTTTTTTTACCTTTTATGTTGCTTTTATATTGTAGAAATTATTGTTACATATATTGGACACTATATTAGTACATTGTATATTACATATATTAGGCACTATATTAGTGCATTGTTTAATTTAAGCTTTATGTTTATACATTGTCATAAAAGATAATTGTGTTGTTGGTTCTTTTTGTGTGTTAACATTTAAAGTAAGGGAGTTATTGATTTTTGTGTTTTAGTGTTTATTGATTTGTTCACAGACTGGGGGAAATCCCCCCCTCAGTGGTTATGATAGATTTGGGGAAACCCAACTGCCAGTAGTTTCTAGAACTTCCTCCTTTGGCCTAGATGGCTCAAGCCTTTTGGAGTTGGTTCTGTATAATTCCAGAGAAATCTGTGAATGTATATAAGAAATGTACATCTGACCACAAGTGAACTTTGTATTCGCGGGCTATAAGGAGATCTATTGTGTTTTGGAATATAATATAACTTGTGTTGCTGTGAACTTTTACTGGAGTGAACTGGATACATCATCTGGACAGATTTATTGTACTGTGGATATTTTGGATATTGTACATTCATATAACAGAGAGTGAATTTACTGCATTTTGGACATTGTCCACATCTTGGAGCAGACAGTACAGTTGTGTTAACTCTCTAAATATCTCCAGACAGACATTCTGTGTGACTAGATATATAAAGAATAGCAGGACAAGAACCTTTTGTGTTGTTGAGTGTGAGACAGGTCACAGGATATAGATATCCGTGTGTGAGTGAACATTGGACAGATCACAGGACAGACCACAGGACATTAGACAGACCACAGAATATACCACAGGACGGATTACAGAACAGATTGCTGGATACGGCGGATAAACTTAACTCTTAATCTCAGTGGTCAGGTCAGCTAGATCTTATTATTGTATTTGTGTGTTTGGTTAAGAGCACACCAGTTGACTGTAATCATTATTGTTGACTATTAAATAAATTTGTTAAGTTTAACTTTTTGCTTTTTCTGTTACAACTTAAAGACAACCGGTAATTGCTACCGCGCTTGCCCGTGACCGTAACAGGAAAATTGGGGGCTCGTCCGGGATCCAACCATTTGATTACAACTATTTGATCAACCGTTCAATTAACATTTTGAAAATCCATTTGATTTAGTAATTGGTTACAGTCAACAGTGCTCAAAATGGCTAGTGCTAAAGAGTTTGTACAGTCACCATCTATGGAAGTTCTAGAAACTTTTAAAAAAGATATGTTAATGCAGATAGCACAAGAGTTACAGTTAGAGGTGAAAAGGTCAACACGTAAACATGAACTTAAAAGGCTTATTGTTGAACAGTTAGTTGATGAAGATGTTTTACCTGATAGTTGTTTAGAAGTGTATAAGCCTCTACCAATGGAACCTTCTGGGCAATATGAGATCAGGCGATTAGAAATTGAAAGAGAGTTAAGACTTAAAGAGCTTGAAACTCAAGCTCAACAGCGAAAAGAAGAGCTTGAAGCTCAACAACGAAAAGAAGAGCTTGAAGCTCAACAACGAAAAGAAGAGCTTGAAGCTCAACAGCGAAAAGAAGAGCTTGAAGCTCAACAGCGAAAAGAAGAGCTTGAAGCTCAAGCTCAAAAGGAAGAGCGAGCGCTTAAACATGAAAGAGAAATGAGAGCTTTAGAACTCAATGCCCGTAGAATTGCCCATGAAGAGTCCATTTGATTTGGGTAAAAATGTGCGACTGGTACCACCTTTTAATGAGTCCGAGGTTGATAAGTACTTTCAACACTTTGAAAGAGTAGCTCAAAATTTGAAATGGCCTATAGACCAGTGGCCTTTATTGCTGCAAAGTGTTTTGAGGGGAAAGGCCCAGGAGGCATACACGGCTTTGCCAATTTCTGAATGTGTGGACTATAACTCTGTCAAAAATGCTAATTTGAAAGCATATGAGTTGGTACCAGAAGCATATCGTCAAAAATTCAGAAATTATCGTAAACAAGAAAGTCAAACTCATGTTGAATTTGCCCATGAGAAAGAAGTGTACTTTGACAGATGGTGTAATTCTAGGGAAGTAGGTACAGACTTTGAAAAACTTAGGCAAGTTATTTTGATTGAAGAGTTCAAAAGGTGTGTTCGTGATGACATTAAAACCTATCTAGATGAACAGAAAGTTGAAAATTTGGCAAAAGCAGCAGCTTATGCTGATGATTATGCGCTAACTCACAAGTCCACTTTCAACAAGAATAAGTCCTTTGGTCCTGCTAAAAAGTCTTATCCAGAAATAGGAAAGAAATCTGAAAATGTAGCTCCAGAAAAGAGTTCAGATAAGGGTCAAACTTCAAATCAGACTATGAGTAAGGATAGGAAGCCCAGATCCTTTGCTCCTGTTTGCCACTATTGTAAGAAACCTGGGCATGTTATGTCTGACTGTTGGCTCTTAAAGAAGAGAAGAGAAAAGGAGGCAACGCCCAACGCCTTTGTGTCTAGCAAGTCTAACTGGCGTTCAAATCCCAATAGAGCAGAGTCTAGTATTGGTTTAGACAAGTCTGAGATTATTAGGGAAGAGTTCAAACCTTTTGTGTCTGAGGGTTTTGTATCCTTGGAAAGTAGTTCCAGTCAGGTCCCCATTAAGATATTAAGAGACACTGGAGCTACTCAGTCCTTACTTTTAGAAGGTGTATTGCCATTGAGTGTAAGCACATCTACTGGTGAGAGTGTCATTGCTCAAGGTATTGAAGGAGGCTGTGTGAACGTTCCCTTGCATAAGGTCAAGTTAGTATCAGACTTAGTTACTGGTTCTGTTGTTGTGGGTACCAGGCCCACTTTACCCATTAAAGGGGTATCTTTGTTGTTGGGAAATGATCTTGCAGGTGGAAAGGTAGTTGCTGATCCTAAGGTTACTTCTAAGCCGATCACTTTGGTTAGCACTGAGAAATTAGAAGAGGTTATTCCTGGTATTTTTCCCTCCTGTGCTGTGACTCGAGCTATGGCCAAAAAGGCCCAAGAAGAACCAAAAGATTGTAAACAATCTACAGATGTCTTAGTTGATTTGTCAGATACATTCTTAAACAACTATGACCATGATGTGCAGAATACTAGTGATACTAATCCCAAGGATAGGGTAAATTCTGAAAAACAAGACCCAATTGACTGCAAAGATGTATCGCTTTCAAAATCAAAATTGATTTCAGAGCAGGAAAATGACCCTGAATTAGCTCCTTTATTCAAGTTGGTCTTGCCACCAGTAGAGCTAGATAAGGTCCCTGTAGGCTATTATGTCAGAAATGGTGTACTTATGCGAAAGTGGAGGCCACCAAATGTCCCTGCATCTGAAGAATGGTCAGTAGTACACCAGATTGTTGTGCCAAAAGTGTACCAAAGTGAGATATTAAAATTGGCTCATGAATCTCCAATGGGTGGCCATTTAGGCATCAACAAAACTTACAACAAGATAACCAAACATTTCTATTGGCCTCAAATTCGGCACTGTGTGGCAGAATTTTGCAAGACTTGTCACATTTGTCAAATGGTAGGAAAGCCAAACCAAAAAATTCCTGTAGCTCCTCTCAAACCCATTCCAGCATTTGAGGAACCATTTAGCAAAGTGATAATTGACTGTGTAGGTCCCTTACCAAAAACTAAATCCAGAAACCAATATCTTTTGACCATTATGTGCGCCTCAACCAGATTTCCCGAAGCCATACCATTGACCAACATAACAGCTCCCAAAATCTCAAAAGCTCTGGTTAATTTCTTTACTCTAGTTGGCTTACCAAAAGAGATCCAGTCAGATCAAGGGTCAAATTTTATGTCAGGACTATTTCAACAGGTTGTATTTCAGTTAGGTGCCAAACAGATCAAATCTAGTGCTTATCACCCAGAATCCCAAGGTGCACTTGAAAGGTTCCATTCCACTTTGAAGAATATGATTAGGACATATTGTTTAGACAATGAAAAAGATTGGGATGAAGGCATCAGCTTATTATTGTTTGCAGTTAGAGAGTCTGTTCAAGAGTCTTTAGGCTTTAGTCCCTTTGAGTTGGTCTTTGGCCATTCAGTCCGTGGTCCTCTCAAGCTGTTGAAAGAAAATTGGTTATCTGAGAACACCGAGAGCCTAAATCTGTTAGACTATGTCTCGAAGTTCAGAGATAAGTTGAAGAAGGCTTGTGGGCTGGCGCAACAAAATTTGAAAAATTCTCAGTCAAAAATGAAGATGCTTTACGATAGGAAGTCGCAAAACCGTACTTTCAAACCAGGTGACAAGGTTTTAGTGTTACTACCTGTCCAGGGAAATACGTTACAGGCCAGATATCACGGGCCATACAAAGTGTTAAAGAGAGTAGGTGACCTGGACTATATCATTGAAACCCCGGACAGAAGAAAGTCAACCCAACTATGTCATGTACATATGGTAAAACCATACTTTGAAAGGGGTGTGAAAAAGCCTGTTATGGTTACTGACTGTAATATAGAAAGTAACAGTAATCAGGAGCATGAAATATGGGACGACACTCCTGATCTTGATGTTGAATGTAAAATTAGGTTGAGTAATTCTGAGATCCTTGATGATTTGGAAACCAAACTGAGTCATGTACCACCAGATAAGAGGGTTCCACTCATTGAATTGCTCTTAAAGTACAAGTCAGTGTTCCCAAATGCCCCTAATAGGACAAATATACTCATGCATGATGTCGATGTCGGCGATGCCCATCCGATCAAACAGCATCCGTATCGGGTAAATCCTATCAAACTCGAAAAATTAAGGCAGGAAGTGCAATATATGCTAGAAAAAGATATAATTGAACCAAGTCAAAGTAGTTGGGCATCTCCTTGTGTTTTGGTCCCGAAACCAGATGGCTCAATCAGATATTGCACTGACTACAGAAAAGCCAATGTTTTGAGTAAAACGGATTCCTTCCCTATCCCAAGGATGGAAGACTGTATTGATCGGATTGGCAATGCCAAATACATCACAAAGTGTGATTTACTGAAAGGATATTGGTGTGTACCTCTCACTGAGCGGGCCAAAGAAATATCAGCCTTCGTGACCCCTGATGGTCTATATCAGTACAAGGTGATGCCATTTGGCATGAAGAACTCCCAGGCCACATTTCAAAGACTAATGAATATATGTTTAAAAGACTTAAAAGGTGTTGAAGTGTATGTGGATGATATTGTCATCTTTAGTGATACTTGGGAAGAACATTTAAAAAGGCTTGAACAAGTCTTGTTTCGGCTCAAAGAGGCAAACCTCACTGTAAATTTGTCAAAGAGTGACTTTGTAAAAGCCAAAGTTATTTACTTAGGGCATGTAGTAGGTCATGGAGTTGTGACACCAATCAAAGCCAAAGTCAAAAGCATCATTGACTACCCCGTTCCTGAAAATAAGAAAAGCTTAATGAGGTTCCTTGGAATGGCAGGATATTATAGAAAATTTTGCAAAAATTTTTCAGAGGTCACTGCTCCACTGACTGAGCTACTGAAAAAGAATGTAAAATATCACTGGTCAGAGACTTGTCAAAAATCATTTGACAAAGTAAAGAACCTTCTCTGTTTAGAGCCCGTACTAACTGCTCCGGACTTCAGTAAACCTTTCCAGCTGGCTGTAGACGCCAGTGATGTGGGTGCAGGTGCAGTTTTACTGCAATGTGATAATGAAGATATTGAACATCCCATCTGCTACTTTTCAAAAAAATTTAATGTTCATCAAAAGAACTACTCTACAGTAGAAAAAGAATGTTTAGCACTCATTTTGGCCATCCAGCATTTTGACATATACATATCTTCATCATCAAAACCCACCGTTGTATACACAGATCACAATCCTTTAGTCTTCTTGCACAAAATGAAAAACAAAAATAGAAGATTATTGAACTGGAGTTTAATGTTGCAAGAACACAATCTTCAAATAGAACATGTTAAAGGAAAGGATAATATCTGCGCGGACGCCCTGTCCAGAAGCTGTATTTAAATTGTAATTTATATACCTGTAATTAGTAAGTTTGTAAAGGTTATACATGGTACTAATTTTACTTTTGTATTTAGATAAATATGTTTTGTAAAAAGTTATTACCTGTGTATATATACCTGGTAAAAATCTCTTGTAAAATTTTGTAACTCCTTGGCTTCCAAAATTTTTCTTTAAGGGGGGAGGTGTTACATATATTGGACACTATATTAGTACATTGTATATTACATATATTAGGCACTATATTAGTGCATTGTTTAATTTAAGCTTTATGTTTATACATTGTCATAAAAGATAATTGTGTTGTTGGTTCTTTTTGTGTGTTAACATTTAAAGTAAGGGAGTTATTGATTTTTGTGTTTTAGTGTTTATTGATTTGTTCACAGACTGGGGGAAATCCCCCCCTCAGTGGTTATGATAGATTTGGGGAAACCCAACTGCCAGTAGTTTCTAGAACTTCCTCCTTTGGCCTAGATGGCTCAAGCCTTTTGGAGTTGGTTCTGTATAATTCCAGAGAAATCTGTGAATGTATATAAGAAATGTACATCTGACCACAAGTGAACTTTGTATTCGCGGGCTATAAGGAGAGCTATTGTGTTTTGGAATATAATATAACTTGTGTTGCTGTGAACTTTTACTGGAGTGAACTGGATACATCATCTGGACAGATTTATTGTACTGTGGATATTTTGGATATTGTACATTCATATAACAGAGAGTGAATTTACTGCATTTTGGACATTGTCCACATCTTGGAGCAGACAGTACAGTTGTGTTAACTCTCTAAATATCTCCAGACAGACATTCTGTGTGACTAGATATATAAAGAATAGCAGGACAAGAACCTTTTGTGTTGTTGAGTGTGAGACAGGTCACAGGATATAGATATCCGTGTGTGAGTGAACATTGGACAGATCACAGGACAGACCACAGGACATTAGACAGACCACAGAATATACCACAGGACGGATTACAGAACAGATTGCTGGATACGGCGGATAAACTTAACTCTTAATCTCAGTGGTCAGGTCAGCTAGATCTTGTATTTGTGTGTTTGGTTAAGAGCACACCAGTTGACTGTAATCATTATTGTTGACTATTAAATAAATTTGTTAAGTTTAACTTTTTGCTTTTTCTGTTACAACTTAAAGACAACCGGTAATTGCTATCGCGCTTGCCCGTGACCGTAACAATTATTAACTTCCCTTATATTCTTTATACACGGTTTAAATGAAGACAATTTGAAAATATTAATAAACCTTTATAACTATTACAGGTGGGGGGGGGGGGGGGGGGACCCAAAAGTAGACGAATAACATATTTCAAGGATATTCTGTAAATTTGAAAATTTTAACTAGAGGATCGCTCGCAAAAAAAAAAGATAATGTTTTTGCATAGCAAAAACAAAGCGTCCCGAAAAGGATATAAAGGTGAGTGCTAAAGTATTAAGAAAATGCTTCGTTTCTAGCCTTATACTGTTGTGGCAACCAAAGTCAGCGCAGTCTGCTCTATCTAGCACGGTTTTCAAGATATAAGCATTTTTGTGTTTTGCAAAAAATAAACAAGAGGAGAGTGCCCGTGAACGGGCACTGTGTCAGCTGACTGAATGTTTTTGATTTGTGATGGTGATAATGAGAGGAAAGCATAATTATCAGGGAAAGGGCTGTACAGAAATACAGTAAATGGTAACTGAACAGCATGTTCGAAAGATATTCCGAAGCTGACAGAAGAAAAGGACAAAAAAGTTGTGCCCTGCAAATGGTATTATGAAATAAAGTAACAAGGTAATTGGTTAAGTGTAAAAAGTAGGTTAAAAATATTTAGAGAAATACTATAAATGCAATATCCTCGTTCGACCATGAAGAAGGGGTCCAAAGGTCAAATCTGACCATACCAAAAGATTCCCAGCCAAAGAATTTAGGATGGTTTACCATCCCAAACCTCTCGGACCAATAATAAGTGAGTCATAGGCACTTTTTAAGTTTGGCTATCCTTGTTTGACCTTGACGGAGGGGTCCAAGGTCAAATCCGACCACACAAAAAAATTCCCAGCCCATGATTTCCTGTAGCTTGTTTACCATCCCAAACCTGTAGGACCAATAATAAGCGAGTTCTAAGCAATTGTAAGTTTGGCTATCCTCAATTGACCTTGAAGGAGGGGTCCGAGGGCAAATCTGACCACACCAAAAGAATCCCAGCCCATGATTTCCTATATGTTGGTTTACCATCCCAAACCTCCAAGACCAACTAGAGGATCGCTCGCAAAAAAAAAAGATAATGTTTTTGCTATGCAAAAACAAAGCGTCCCGAAAAGGATATAAAGGTGAGTGCTAAAGTATTAAGAAAATGCTTCGTTTCTAGCCTTATAGTGTTGTGGCAACCAAAGTCAGCGCAGTCTGCTCTATCTAGCACGGTTTTCACGATATAAGCATTTTTGTGTTTTGCAAAAAATAAAAAAATTAAAAATGTCCGCTATATTTGGCGAGACAAAAATATTTTGAAAATTGGCATGGCTACTCTGCACAGATACCCAGCAGGTCCAAAATTTTGTTGAGTTCGCTCCATATAGCACAGTTTTCGAGATATAAGCATTTTTGTGTTTTGCAAAAACTTTGAAAATTCAAAATGGCCACCATTTTTGGGGAGACAAAAATTTTTGTCAAGACCACTGCCGTGGTGTGTATCTCCCGCCGAGCATTAAAGCAGAAGAAATAGCTTTTCCGAGATATTCACAATTTTTCATTTTCGTGTGTGAAAGGTCTTCCAAAAGTAGGTGAATGAGTTATTTGAGAAAAATTGGCTATCTGCAATACTTTTAGAGATAATTCACATTTACTCATTTTGAGTAGGTGAATAATTAGCTATGGGTCTGAAACTTCACCAAGTGAAAGCTCTCCCAAAAGTAGGTGAATGAGTTATTTTAGAAAAATTGGCTATCTGCAATACTTTTACAGATAATTCGCATTTACTCATTTTGAGTAGGTGAGTAATTAGCTATGGGTCTGAAACTTCACCAAGTGAAAGCTCTCCCAAAAGTAGGTGAATGATTAATTTGACAAAAATTGGCTATCTGCAATACTTTATGAGATAATTCGCATTTACTCATTTTGAGTAGGTGAGTAATTAGCTATGGGTCTGAAACTTCACCAAGTGAAAGCTCTCCCAAAAGTAGGTGAATGAGTTATTTGAGAAAAATTGGCTATCTGCAATACTTTTAGAGATAATTCACATTTACTCATTTTGAGTAGGTGAATAATTAGCTATGGGTCTGAAACTTCACCAAGTGAAAGCTCTCCCAAAAGTAGGTGAATGAGTTATTTTAGAAAAATTGGCTATCTGCAATACTTTTAGAGATAATTCGCATTTACTCATTTTGAGTAGGTGAGTAATTAGCTATGGGTCTGAAACTTCACCATGTGAAAGCTCTCCCACAAGTAGATGAATGAGTTATTTGATAAAAATTGGGTATCCACAATACTTTTACAGATAATTAGCATTTACTCATTTTGAGTAGGTAAATAATTAGCTATGGGTCTGAAACTTCACCATGTGAAAGCTCTCCCAAAAGTAGGTGAATGAGTTATTTGAGAAAAATTGGCTATCTGCAATACTTTTAGAAATAATTCACATTTACTCATTTTGAGTAGGTGAATAATTGGCTATGGGTCTGAAACTTCACCATGTGAAAGCTCTTCCAAAAGTAGGTGAATGAGTTATTTGAGAAAAATTGGCTATCTGCAATACTTTTAGAGATAATTCGCATTTACTCATTTTGAGTAGGTGAGTAATTAGCTATGGGTCTGAAACTTCACAGAGTGAAAGCTCTCCCAAAAGTAGGTGATGGAGTTATTTGAGAAAAATTGGCTATCTGCAATACTTTTAGAGATAATTCGCATTTACTCATTTTGAGTAGGTGAGTAATTAGCTATAGGTCTGAAACTTCACCAAGTGAAAGCTCTCCCAAAAGTAGGTGAATGATTAATTTGACAAAAATTGGCTATCTGCAATACTTTATGAGATAATTCGCATTTACTCATTTTGAGTAGGTGAGTAATTAGCTATGGGTCTGAAACTTCACCAAGTGAAAGCTCTCCCAAAAGTAGGTGAATGAGTTATTTGAGAAAAATTGGCTATCTGCAATACTTTTAGAGATAATTCGCATTTACTCATTTTGAGTAGGTGAGTAATTAGCTATGGGTCTGAAACTTCACCAAGTGAAAGCTCTCCCAAAAGTAGGTGAATGAGTTATTTGAGAAAAATTGGCTATCTGCAATACTTTTAGAGATAATTCGCATTTACTCATTTTGAGTAGGTGAGTAATTAGCTATGGGTCTGAAACTTCACCATGTGAAAGCTCTCCCACAAGTAGATGAATGAGTTATTTGATAAAAATTGGGTATCCACAATACTTTTACAGATAATTAGCATTTACTCATTTTGAGTAGGTAAATAATTAGCTATGGGTCTGAAACTTCACCATGTGAAAGCTCTCCCAAAAGTAGGTGAATGAGTTATTTGAGAAAAATTGGCTATCTGCAATACTTTTAGAAATAATTCACATTTACTCATTTTGAGTAGGTGAATAATTGGCTATGGGTCTGAAACTTCACCATGTGAAAGCTCTTCCAAAAGTAGGTGAATGAGTTATTTGAGAAAAATTGGCCATCTGCAATACTTTTAGAGGTAATTCGCATTTACTCTTTTTGAGTAGGTGAGCAATTAGCTATGGGTCTGAAACTTCACCAAGTGAAAGCTCTTTGGGATAGCTGCTCTGCAGAGATACCCTGAAGATAAAAAATTTCGTCGAAATCGCTCTATGTAGCACGGTTTTCGAAATATAAGCATTTTTGTGTTTTGCAATTTTTACGCAAAAATTCGAAAATTCAAAATGGCCGCCATTTTTGGCAAGATAAAATTTTTTTGAAAATTGGCATGGCTACTCTGCAGAGATACCCTGTGGGTCAAAAATTTCGTCGAAATCGCTCTATCTAGCACGGTTTTCGAGATATAAGCATTTTTGTGTTTTGCAATTTTGCGAAAAATTTGAAAATTCAAAATGGCCGCCATTTTTTGCGAGAAATTTTTTGTTTGAAAATTGGCATGGCTACTCTGCAGAGATACCCTGTGGGTCAAAAATTTCGTCGAAATCGCTCTATCTAGCAGGGTTTTTGAGATATAAGCATTTTTATGTTTTGCAATTTTTGCGAAAAATTCGAAAATTCAAAATGGCCGCCATTTTTGGCGAGACAAAAATTTTTTCAAAATTGGGATAACTACTCTGCAGAGATACCCTGAGGGTCAAAAATTTCGTCGAAATCGCTCTATCTAGCACGGTTTTCGAGATACAACCATTTTTATGTTTTGCAATTTTTGCGAAAAATTCGAAAATTCAAAATGGCCGCCATTTTTGGCGAGATAAAATTTTTTTCAAAATTGGGATAACTACTCTGCAGAGATACCCTGAGGGTCAAAAATTTCGTCGAAATCGCTCTATCTAGCACGGTTTTCGAGATATAAGCATTTTTGTGTTTTGCAATTTTTGCGAAAATTTCGAAAATTCAAAATGGCCGCCATTTTTGGCGAGACAAAAATATTTTGAAAATTGGGAAAAGTACTCCGCAGAGATATCCTGCGGGTCAAAAATTTTGTCGAAATTGCTCTATCTAGCACGGTTTTTGAGATATAAGCATTTTTGTGTTTTGCAATTTTTGCGAAAATTTCGAAAATTCAAAATGGCCGCCATTTTGGGCGAGACAAAAATTTTTTGAAAATTGGGAAAACTACTCCGCAGAGATACCCTGCGGGTCAAAAATTTCGTCGAAATCGCTCTATCTAGCACGGTTTTCGAGATATAAGCATTTTTGTGTTTTCCTTATTTGGAAAATTCGTAATGATTAATTAATCATTAATTACTCGGCCATTTCTTGACCAATCAATGCCAAAATCTAATGATTTCCAGATTTTAATAGAATGAATGTATTTGCCAAGTTTCAGGTGAATTGATAAAATTCCTTTCAAGTTATCATCCGGACAAGCTTCCCCATCGAAAAAAGACATTTTTGGTCATGTGACCTCTCTGATTGGTTGAAATGTCACTGCAGCATATTCAAAAAAATTCCCCAGGGCTACTGCCTAAACCTGCCAAATTTGAAAAGAATCCGCCTAACGGTTACAGAGTTATAAGGAAAACAAAATGCGGAGCCGGCGGAGCCGCCGGAGCCGGCGGAGCCGGCGGAGCCAGAAGCTCTCCCATACACAAACAAGCGTCCCTTGCGGGACGCTTAATAATACGCGAGTTATAAGCACTTTAAGTTTGGCTATCTTCGTTTGACTTGGAAGGAGCGGTCTGAGGTGAAATCCGACCACACCAAAAGATTCCCAGCCCATGATTTTCTATAGGTTGGTTTTCCATTCCAAACCTCTAGGACCAATAATAAGCGAGTTATAAGCACTTTTAAGTTTGGCTATCCTCATTTGACCTTGAAGGAGGGGTCCAAGGTGAAATCCGACCACACCAAAAAATTCACAGCTCATGATTTTCTATAGGTTGGTTTTCATTCCAAACCTCTAGGACCAATAATAAGCGAGTTATAAGCACTTTTATGTTTGGCTATCCTCATTTGACCTTGAAGGAGGGTTCCAAGGTCAAATCGGACCATATTAACAGATTCCCAGCCCATGATTTCCTACAGGTTGGATACAATGATTTACTCAACAGTGAGAACCTGAAAGAAGCTATTGCTCAGCTATGCCATGACATAGAGGTCTGCAATTTCACTATGTTATAGCTGACCAAAACGTGTGTGAATAACATATTTAACAAAATACTCTAAATGTAATAGTTTTCAAGTTACAACTGATTTACTCAAGAGTGAGAACCTCAAAGTAACTATTACTCAGCTATGCAATGAGCTACATGTCTGAATTTTTGCTCTGTTATAGCTGACCTAAAAGTAGGTGAACAACATATTTAAGCAAAATACTGTAAATGCAATAGTTTTCAAGTTACAACTGATTTACTCAATAGTGAGAACCTGAGAATAGCTATTGCTCAGTTGTGCCATGAGCTACAGGTCTGTAATTTCACTATGTTATAGCTGACCCAAAAGTAGCTGAATAACATATTTGCACAAATTTCTGTAAAGGCAATAGTTTTCCAATTACAACTGATTTACTCAACAGTGAGAACTTCAAAGTAGCTATTACTCAGCTATGCAATGAGCCACAGGTCTGGAACTTCACTATGTTATAGCTGACCCCAAAATAGGTGAATAACATATGAAACAAAATACTCTAAATGCAATAGTTTCCAAGTTATAAGTGATTTACTCAACAGTGATAACCTAAAAGTAGCTATTACTCAGCTATGCCATGAGCTACAGGTCTGAAATTTTACTATGTTATAGCTGACCCAAAAGTAGCTGAATAACATATTTATACTAAATTCTGTAAATGCAATAGTTTTGCAATTACAACTGATTTACTCAATAGTGAGAACCTCAAAGTAGTTATTACTCAGCTATGCAATGAGCTACAGGTCTGAAATTTTACTATGTTATAGCTGACCTAAAAGTAGGTGAACAACATATTTAAGCAAAATACTGTAAATGCAATAGTTTTCAAGTTACAACTGATTTACTCAATAGTGAGAACCTGAAAATAGCTATTGCTCCGCTATGCCATGAGCTATAGGTCTGTAATTTCACTATGTTATAGCTAACCCAAAAGTAGGTGAACAATATATTTTAACAAAATACTCCAAATGCAATATTTTTCAAGTTATAGCCGATTTACTCAACAGTCAGTGCCTGAGAATAGCTATTGCTCAGTTGTGCCATGAGCTACAGGTCTGTAATTTCACTATGTTATAGCTGACCCAAAAGTAGCTGAATAACATATTTGCACAAATTTCTGTAAAGGCAATAGTTTTCCAATTACAACTGATTTACTCAACAGTGAGAACTTCAAAGTAGCTATTACTCAGCTATGCAATGAGCCACAGGTCTGGAACTTCACTATGTTATAGCTGACCCCAAAATAGGTGAATAACATATTGAAACAAAATACTCTAAATGCAATAGTTTCCAAGTTATAAGTGATTTACTCAACAGTGATAACCTAAAAGTAGCTATTACTCAGCTATGCCATGAGCTACAGGTCTGAAATTTTACTATGTTATAGCTGACCCAAAAGTAGCTGAATAACATATTTATACTAAATTTTCTAAATGCAATAGTTTTGCAATTACAACTGATTTACTCAATAGTGAGAACCTCAAAGTAGTTATTACTCAGCTATGCAATGAGCTACAGGTCTCAAATTTTACTATGTTATAGCTGACCCAAAAGTAGGTGAACAACATATTTAAGCAAAATACTGTAAATGCAATAGTTTTGAAGTTACAACTGATTTACTCAATAGTGATGACCTAAAAGTAGCTATTACTCAGCTATGCCATGAGCTACAGGTCTGAAATTTTACTATGTTATAGCTGACCCAAAAGTAGCTGAATAACATATTTATACGAAATTCTCGAAATGCAATAGTTTTCCAATTACAACTGATTTACTCAATAGTGAGAAATTCAAAGTAGCTATTACTCAGCTATGCCATGACCTACAGATCTGAAATTTCACTATGTTATAGCTGGTCCAAAAGTAGCTGAATAACATATTTATACGAAATTCTCTAAATGCAATAGTTTTGCAATTACAACTGATTTACTCAATAGTGAGAACCTCAAAGTAGTTATTACTCAGCTATGCAATGAGCTACAGGTCTGAAATTTTACTATGTTATAGCTGACCCAAAAGTAGGTGAACAACATATTTAAGCAAAATACTGTAAATGCAATATTTTTCAAGTTACAACTGATTTACTCAATAGTGATGACCTAAAAGTAGCTATTACTCAGCTATGCCATGAGCTACAGGTCTGAAATTTTACTATGTTATAGCTGACCCAAAAGTAGCTGAATAACATATTTATACGAAATTCTCTAAATGCAATAGTTTTCCAATTACAACTGATTTACTCAATAGTGAGAACTTTAAAGTAGCTATTACTCAGCTATGCCATGACCTACAGATCTGAAATTTCACTATGTTATAGCTGGCCCAAAAGTAGCTGAATAACATATTTATACGAAATTCTCTAAATGCAATAGGTTTTAAGTTACAAGTGATTTACTCAATAGTGAGAACTTCAAAGTAGCTATTACTCAGCTATGCAATGAGCCACAGATCTGAAACTTCACTATGTTATAGCTGATCCCAAAATAGGTGAATAACACATTGAAACAAAATACTGTAAATGCAATAGTTTCCAAGTTATAAGCGATTTACTCAACAGTGATAACCTAAAAGTAGCTATTACTCAGCTATGCCATGAGCTACAGGTCTGAAATTTTACTATGTTATAGCTGACCCAAAAGTAGCTGAATAACATATTTATACGAAATTCTCTAAATGCAATAGTTTTCAAGTTATAAGCGATTTACTCAACAGTGATAACCTAAAAGTAGCTATTACTCAGCTATGCCATGAGCTACAGGTCTAAAATTTTACTATGTTATAGCTGACCCAAAAGTAGCTGAATAACATATTTATACGAAATTCTCTAAATGCAATAGTTTTTAAGTTACAAGTGATTTTACTCATGATGGAAGTTACTGAAAAGCCCAAAAGTAGCTATTACTCACTTAGCTATTGAGACAGGCACCCAACTTACTCACCATATTGTAGCTATGAAAAAAGTAGCTGAATAACATATTTTAACAAAATGCTCTAAATGCAACACTTTTCAAGTTATAAATGATTTTGTGCATGATTTCATGAATTTTAATGCATTAAAAATTATTAAAAAAATTTATTAAAAAAAAAGTAAGACAGATCCAGGTCTCATACTCACACAAGAGAATCTACCTGTGGCCTAGTACATATATGCAAGATATGAGAGAAATCCCTGCAATAGTCACTGAGAAAATTGTGATTAAGTGTTGAAATTTTCACACTTTTGGTGGGGGTACCCCCCTTCTAATGTCTCTAGCAAACAGACGAACAGACAGATTTGCATGCCTTGAACAATTTTTCATCCTCGATAGATAAGGTATCTTTTAAAAAAAACAGCACGTCTCTAGGCCTTGTAGTTTTGGAGGAGAAGTTGTTCACGCGTACGCGTACGCCCACGCCGCAGAGTGACGACATAAAAAATTAAAAATGTCCGCTATATTTGGCGAGACAAAAATATTTTGAAAATTGGCATGGCTACTCTGCAGAGATACCCAGCAGGTCCAAAATTTTGTTGAGTTCGCTCCATATAGCACGGTTTTCGAGATATAAGCATTTTGTGTTTTGCAAAAACTTTGAAAATTCAAAATGGCCACCATTTTTGGGGAGACAAAAATTTTTGTCAAGACCACTGCCGTGGTGTGTATCTCCCGCCGAGCATTAAAGCAGAAGAAATAGCTTTTCCGAGATATTCACAATTTTTCATTTTCGTGTGTGAAAGGTCTTCCAAAAGTAGGTGAATGAGTTATTTGAGAAAAATTGGCTATCTGCAATACTATTAAGAGATAATTCACATTTACTCATTTTGAGTAGGTGAATAATTATCTATGGGTCTGAAACTTCACCAAGTGAAAGCTCTCCCACAAGTAGGTGAATGAGTTATTTGAGAAAAATTGGCTATCTGCAATACTTTTAGAGATAATTCGCATTTACTCATTTTGAGTAGGTGAGTAATTAGCTATGGGTCTGAAACTTCACCATGTGAAAGCTCTCCCACAAGTAGATGAATGAGTATTTGATAAAAATTGGGTATCCGCAATACTTTTACAGATAATTAGCATTTACTCTTTTTCAGTAGGTGAATAAATAGCTATGGGTCTGAAACTTCACAGAGTGAAAGCTCTCCCAAAAGTAGGTGAATGAGTTATTTGAGAAAAATTGGCTATCTGCAATACTTTTAGAGATAATTCACATTTACTCATTTTGAGTAGACGAGTAATTAGCTATGGGTCTAAAACTTCACCAAGTGAAAGCTCTCCCAAAAGTAGGTGAATGATTAATTTGGGAAAAATTGGCTATCTGCAATACTTTTAGAGATAATTCACATTTACTCATTTTGAGTAGGTGAGTAATTAGCTATGGGTCTGAAACTTCACCAAGTGAAAGCTCTCCCAAAAGTAGGTGAATGAGTTATTTGAGAAAAATTGGCTATCTGCAATACTTTTACAGATAATTCGCATTTACTCATTTTGAGTAGGTGAGTAATTAGCTATGGGTCTGAAACTTCACCAAGTGAAAGCTCTCCCAAAAGTGGGTGAATGATTAATTTGAGAAAAATTGGCTATCTGCAATACTTTTAGAGATAATTCGCATTTACTCATTTTGAGTAGGTGAGTAATTAGCTATGGGTCTGAAACTTCACAGAGTGAAAGCTCTCCCAAAAGTAGGTGAATGAGTTATTTGAGAAAAATTGGCTATCTGCAATACTTTTAGAGATAATTCGCATTTACTCATTTTGAGTAGGTGAGTAATTAGCTACGGGTCTGAAACTTCACCAAGTGAAAGCTCTGCCAAAAGTAGGTGAATGAGTTATTTGAGAAAAATTGGCTATCCGCAATACTTTTAGAGATAATTCACATTTACTCATTTTCAGTAGGTGAGTAATTAGCTACGGGTCTGAAACTTCACAGAGTGAAAGCTCTGCCAAAAGTAGGTGAATGAGTTATTTGAGAAAAATTGGCTATCCGCAATACTTTTAGAGATAATTCGCATTTACTCATTTTGAGTAAGTGAGTAATTAGCTATGGGTCTGAAACTTCACAGAGTGAAAGCTCTTCCAAAAGTAGGTGAATGAGTTATTTGAGAAAAATTGGCTATCTGCAATACTTTTAGAGATAATTCGCATTTACTCATTTTGAGTAGGTGAGTAATTAGCTATGGGTCTGAAACTTCACCAAGTGAAAGCTCTCCCAAAAGTAGGTGAATGAGTTATTTGAGAAAAATTGGCTATCTGCAATACTTTTAGAGATAATTCGCATTTACTCATTTTGAGTAGGTGAGTAATTAGCTATGGGTCTGAAACTTCACCAAGTGAAAGCTCTGCCAAAAGTAGGTGAATGAGTTATTTGAGAAAAATTGGCTATCTGCAATACTTTTAGAGATAATTCACATTTACTCATTTTCAGTAGGTGAGTAATTAGCTACGGGTCTGAAACTTCACAGAGTGAAAGCTCTGCCAAAAGTAGGTGAATGAGTTATTTGAGAAAAATTGGCTATCCGCAATACTTTTAGAGATAATTCGCATTTACTCATTTTGAGTAAGTGAGTAATTAGCTATGGGTCTGAAACTTCACAGAGTGAAAGCTCTTCCAAAAGTAGGTGAATGAGTTATTTGAGAAAAATTGGCTATCTGCAATACTTTTAGAGATAATTCGCATTTACTCATTTTGAGTAGGTGAGTAATTAGCTATGGGTCTGAAACTTCACCAAGTGAAAGCTCTCCCAAAAGTAGGTGAATGATTAATTTGACAAAAATTGGCTATCTGCAATACTTTTAGAGATAATTCACATTTACTCATTTTGAGTAGGTGAGTAATTAGCTATGGGTCTGAAACTTCACCAAGTGAAAGCTCTCCCAAAAGTAGGTGAATGAGTTATTTGAGAAAAATTGGCTATCTGCAATACTTTTAGAGATAATTCACATTTACTCATTTTGAGTAGGTGAGTAATTAGCTATGGGTCTGAAACTTCACCAAGTGAAAGCTCTCCCAAAAGTAGGTGAATGAGTTATTTGATAAAAATTGGCTATCTGCAATACTTTTACAGATAATTCGCATTTACTCATTTTGAGTAGGTGAGTAATTAGCTATGGGTCTGAAACTTCACCATGTGAAAGCTCTCCCACAAGTAGATGAATGAGTTATTTGATAACAAGAGGAGAGTGCCCGTGAACGGGCACTGTGTCAGCTGACTGAAAGTTTTTGATTTGTGATGGTGATAATGAGAGGAAAGCATAATTATCAGGGAAAGGGCTGTACAGAAATACAGTAAATGGTAACTGAACAGCATGTTCGAAAGATATTCCGAAGCTGACAGAAGAAAAGGACAAAAAAGTTGTGCCCTGCAAATGGTATTATGAAATAAAGTAACAAGGTAATTGTTTAAGTGTAAAAAGTAGGTTAAAAATATTTAAAGAAATACTATAAATGCAATATCCTCGTTCGACCATGAAGAAGGGGTCCAAAGGTCAAATCTGACCATACCAAAAGATTCCCAGCCAAAGAATTTAGGATGGTTTACCATCCCAAACCTCTCGGACCAATAATAAGTGAGTCATAGGCACTTTTTAAGTTTGGCTATCCTTGTTTGACCTTGAAGGAGGGGTCCAAGGTCAAATCCGACCACACAAAAAAATTCCCAGCCCATGATTTCCTGTAGCTTGTTTACCATCCCAAACCTGTAGGACCAATTATAAGCGAGTTCTAAGCCATTGTAAGTTTGGCTATCCTCAATTGACCTTGAAGGAGGGGTCCCAGGTCAAATCTGACCACACCAAAAGAATCCCAGCCCATGATTTCCTATATGTTGGTTTACCATCCCAAACCTCCAAGACCAATAATACGCGAGTTATAAGCACTTTAAGTTTGGCTATCTTCGTTTGACCTGGAAGGAGGGGTCTAAGGTGAAATCCGACCACACCAAAAGATTCCCAGCCCATGATTTTCTATATGTTGGTTTTCCATTCCAAACCTCTAGGACCAATAATAAGCGAGTTATAAGCACTTTTAAGTTTGGCTATCCTCATTTGACCTTGAAGGAGGGGTCCAAGGTGAAATCCGACCACACCAAAAAATTCCCAGCTCATGCTTTTCTATAGGTTGGTTTTCATTCCAAACCTCTAGGACAATAATAAGCGAGTTATAAGCACTTTTATGTTTGGCTATCCTCATTTGACCTTGAAGGAGGGTTCCAAGGTCAAATCAGACCATATTAACAGATTCCCAGCCCATGATTTCCTACAGGTTGGATACAATGATTTACTCAACAGTGAGAACCTGAAAGAAGCTATTGCTCAGCTATGCCATGACATAGAGGTCTGCAATTTCACTATGTTATAGCTGACCAAAACGTCTGTGAAAACATATTTAACAAAATACTCTAAATGTAATAGTTTTCAAGTTACAACTGATTTACTCAAGAGTGAGAACCTCAAAGTAACTATTACTCAGCTATGCAATGAGCTACATGTCTGAATTTTTGCTCTGTTATAGCTGACGTAAAAGTAGGTGAACAACAATTTAAGCAAAATACTGTAAATGCAATAGTTTTCAAGTTACAACTGATTTACTCAATAGGGAGAACCTGAAAATAGCTATTGCTCCGCTATGCCATGAGCTATAGGTCTGTAATTTCACTATGTAATAGCTAACCCAAAAGTAGGTGAACAATATATTTTAACAAAATACTCCAAATGCAATATTTTTCAAGTTATAGCCGATTTACTCAACAGTCAGTGCCTGAGAATAGCTATTGCTCAGTTGTGCCATGAGCTACAGGTCTGTAATTTCACTATGTTATAGCTGACCCAAAAGTAGCTGAATAACATATTTGCACAAATTTCTGTAAAGGCAATAGTTTTCCAATTACAACTGATTTACTCAACAGTGAGAACTTCAAAGTAGCTATTACTCAGCTATGCAATGAGCCACAGGTCTGGAACTTCACTATGTTATAGCTGACCCCAAAATAGGTGAATAACATATTGCAACAAAATACTCTAAATGCAATAGTTTCCAAGTTATAAGTGATTTACTCAACAGTGATAACCTAAAAGTAGCTATTACTCAGCTATGCCATGAGCTACAGGTCTGAAATTTTACTATGTTATAGCTGACCCAAAAGTAGCTGAATAACATATTTATACTAAATTCTCTAAATGCAATAGTTTTCAAATTATAAGTGATTTACTCAACATTGAGAACTCAAAGTAGCTATTACTCAGTTATGCAATGAGTCACAGGTCTGGAACTTCACTATGTTATAGCTGACCCCAAAATAGGTGAATAACATATTGAAACAAAATACTCTAAATGCAATAATTTCCAAGTTATAAGCGATTTACTCAACAGTGATAACCTAAAAGTAGCTATTACTCAGCTATGCCATGAGCTACAGGTCTGAAATTTTACTATGTTATAGCTGACCCAAAAGTAGGTGAACAACATATTTAAGCAAAATACTGTACATGCAATAGTTTTCAAGTTACAACTGATTTACTCAAAAGTGATGACCTAAAAGTAGCTATTACTCAGCTATGCCATGAGCTACAGGTCTGAAATTTTACTATGTTATAGCTGACCCAAAAGTAGCTGAATAACATATTTATATTAAATTCTCTAAATGCAATAGTTTTGCAATTACAACTGATTTACTCAATAGTGAGAACCTCAAAGTAGTTATTACTCAGCTATGCAATGAGCTACAGGTCTCAAATTTTACTATGTTATAGCTGACCCAAAAGTAGGTGAACAACATATTTAAGCAAAATACTGTAAATGCAATAGTTTTGAAGTTACAACTGATTTACTCAATAGTGATGACCTAAAAGTAGCTATTACTCAGCTATGCCATGAGCTACAGGTCTGAAATTTTACTATGTTATAGCTGACCCAAAAGTAGCTGAATAACATATTTATACGAAATTCTGTAAATGCAATAGTTTTCCAATTACAACTGATTTACTCAATAGTGAGAACTTCAAAGTAGCTATTACTCAGCTATGCCATGACCTACAGATCTGAAATTTCACTATGTTATAGCTGGCCCAAAAGTAGCCGAATAACATATTTATACGAAATTCTCTAAATGCAATAGTTTTGCAATTACAACTGATTTACTCGATAGTGAGAACCTCAAAGTAGTTATTACTCAGCTATGCAATGAGCTACAGGTCTCAAATTTTACTATGTTATAGCTGACCCAAAAGTAGGTGAACAACATATTTAAGCAAAATACTGTAAATGCAATAGTTTTCAAGTTACAACTGATTTACTCAATAGTGATGACCTAAAAGTAGCTATTACTCAGCTATGCCATGAGCTACAGGTCTGAAATTTTACTATGTTATAGCTGACCCAAAAGTAGCTGAATAACATATTTATACGAAATTCTCTAAATGCAACAGTTTTCCAATTACAACTGATTTACTCAATAGTGAGAACTTTAAAATAGCTATTACTCAGCTATGCCATGACCTACAGATCTGAAATTTCACTATGTTATAGCTGGCCCAAAAGTAGCTGAATAACATATTTATACGAAATTCTCTAAATGCAATAGGTTTTAAGTTACAAGTGATTTACTCAATAGTGAGAACTTCAAAGTAGCTATTACTCAGCTATGAATGAGCCACAGATCTGAAACTTCACTATGTTATAGCTGATCCCAAAATAGGTGAATAACATATTGAAACAAAATACTGTAAATGCAATAGTTTCCAAGTTATAAGCGATTTACTCAACAGTGATAACCTAAAAGTAGCTATTACTCAGCTATGCCATGAGCTACAGGTCTGAAATTTTACTATGTTATAGCTGACCCAAAAGTAGCTGAATAACATATTTATACGAAATTCTCTAAATGCAATAGTTTTCAAATTATAAGTGATTTACTCAACATTGAGAACTCAAAGTAGCTATTACTCAGCTATGCAATGAGTCACAGGTCTGGAACTTCACTATGTTATAGCTGACCCCAAAATAGGTGAACAACATATTGAAACAAAATACTCTAAATGCAATAATTTCCAAGTTATAAGCGATTTACTCAACAGTGATAACCTAAAAGTAGCTATTACTCAGCTATGCCATGAGCTACAGGTCTGAAATTTTACTATGTTATAGCTGACCCAAAAGTAGGTGAACAACATATTTAAGCAAAATACTGTACATGCAATAGTTTTCAAGTTACAACTGATTTACTCAAAAGTGATGACCTAAAAGTAGCTATTACTCAGCTATGCCATGAGCTACAGGTCTGAAATTTTACTATGTTATAGCTGACCCAAAAGTAGCTGAATAACATATTTATATTAAATTCTCTAAATGCAATAGTTTTGCAATTACAACTGATTTACTCAATAGTGAGAACCTCAAAGTAGTTATTACTCAACTATGCAATGAGCTACAGGTCTCAAATTTTACTATGTTATAGCTGACCCAAAAGTAGGTGAAAACATATTTAAGCAAAATACTGTAAATGCAATAGTTTTGAAGTTACAACTGATTTACTCAATAGTGATGACCTAAAAGTAGCTATTACTCAGCTATGCCATGAGCTACAGGTCTGAAATTTTACTATGTTATAGCTGACCCAAAAGTAGCTGAATAACATATTTATACGAAATTCTGTAAATGCAATAGTTTTACAATTACAACTGATTTACTCAATAGTGAGAACTTCAAAGTAGCTATTACTCAGCTATGCCATGACCTACAGATCTGAAATTTCACCATGTTATAGCTGGCCCAAAAGTAGCTGAATAACATATTTATACGAAATTCTCTAAATGCAATAGTTTTGCAATTACAACTGATTTACTCAATAGTGAGAACCTCAAAGTAGTTATTACTCAGCTATGCCATCAGCTACAGGTCTCAAATTTTACTATGTTATAGCTGACCCAAAAGTAGGTGAACAACATATTTAAGCAAAATACTGTAAATGCAATAGTTTTCAAGTTACAACTGATTTACTCAATAGTGATGACCTAAAAGTAGCTATTACTCAGCTATGCCATGAGCTACAGGTCTGAAATTTTACTATGTTATAGCTGACCCAAAAGTAGCTGAATAACATATTTATACGAAATTCTCTAAATGCAACAGTTTTCCAATTACAACTGATTTACTCAATAGTGAGAACTTTAAAATAGCTATTACTCAGCTATGCCATGACCTACAGATCTGAAATTTCACTATGTTATAGCTGGCCCAAAAGTAGCTGAATAACATATTTATACGAAATTCTCTAAATGCAATAGGTTTTAAGTTACAAGTGATTTACTCAATAGTGAGAACTTCAAAGTAGCTATTACTCAGCTATGAATGAGCCACAGATCTGAAACTTCACTATGTTATAGCTGATCCCAAAATAGGTGAATAACATATTGAAACAAAATACTGTAAATGCAATAGTTTCCAAGTTATAAGCGATTTACTCAACAGTGATAACCTAAAAGTAGCTATTACTCAGCTATGCCATGAGCTACAGGTCTGAAATTTTACTATGTTATAGCTGACCCAAAAGTAGCTGAATAACATATTTATACGAAATTCTCTAAATGCAATAGTTTTGAAGTTATAAGCGATTTACTCAACAGTGGTAACCTAAAAGTAGCTATTACTCAGCTATGCCATGAGCTACAGGTCTAAAATTTTACTATGTTATAGCTGACCCAAAAGTAGCTGAATAACATATTTATACGAAATTCTCTAAATGCAATAGTTTTTAAGTTACAAGTGATTTTACTCATGATGGAAGTTACTGAAAAGCCCAAAAGTAGCCATTACTCACTTAGCTATTGAGACAGGCACCCAACTTACTCACCATATTGTAGCTATGAAAAAAGTAGCTGAATAACATATTTTAACAAAATGCTCTAAATGCAACACTTTTCAAGTTATAAATGATTTTGTGCATGATTTCATGAATTTTAATGCATTAAAAATTATTAAAAAAATTTATTAAAAAAAAAGTAAGACAGATCCAGGTCTCATACTCACACAAGAGAATCTACCTCTGGCCTAGTACATATATGCAAGATATGAGAGAAATCCCTGCAATAGTCACTGAGAAAATTGTGATTAAGTGTTGAAATTTTCACACTTTTGGTGGGGGTACCCCCCTTGTAATGTCTCTAGCAAACAGACGAACAGACAGACTTGCACGGTTAAGGAGATAGATCAACGATCCGTAAATCTAAATTTCAACTAGAAATAGGCCGCCCTGTTGATAGTAGATGCGAATAGAAACAGGATAGCATAGAAGAACACACATTATCATGTGTAATGTCCACCCATGAACCTTTTGCCCAAATTGTACAGTAGTCTTACAAGACCCTGTTTCATTTGTAAAATATATCAATGATGCTTAAATATTTGTTAGTGTAGATGTAAATTATTTCAGCTTCATGCCTTTTTGCATTGGTTGGGTTGAAAATTTTGACGAAATCACTCTATCTTGCACGGTTAAGAAGATAGAAGCAAATTCCTGTTTTTCTATTTTTGGCAAAAATTTGAAAATTCAAAATGGCCGCCATTATTGGGAAAAGGAAATTTTTTTGAAAATTGCCAAGAGTACATTTCTTAGATACCTTATGGGTCGAAAATTTCAATGAAATAACTCTATTTTGCACGGTTAAGGCCAGTTTGTGTTTTTCCATTTTGGGCAAAAATTCGAAAATTCAAAATGGCTGCCATTTTTGGGGAGGGGAAAATTTTTTGAAAATTGCAAAGATTACATTCCTTAGATACCCTGTGGGTTGAAAATTTCGACGAAATCGCTCTATCTCGCATGGTTAAGGAGATAGAAGCAAATTTGTGTTTTGTCATTTTTGACAAAAATTTGAAAATTCAAAATGGCCGCCATTTTAGGGGAGGGGAAATTTTTTTTTTAAATTGCCAAGAATACAATGCTGAAATACCTGTGGGTCGAAAATTTTGACGAAATCGCTCTATCTGGCACGGTTAAGGAGATAGAAGCAAATTTGTGTTTTGCCATTTTTGGCAAAAATTCGAAAATTCAAAATGGCCGCCATTTTTGGGGAGGGGAAAATTTTTTTAAAATTGCAAATATTACATTCCTTAGATACCCTGTGGGTCGAAAATTTCGACGAAATCGCTCTATCTGGCACGGTTAAGGAGATAGAAGGAAATTTGTGTTTTGCCATTTTTGGCAAAAATTCGAAAATTCAAAATTGCCGCCATTTTTGGGGAGGGGAAAATTTTTGGAAAATTACCAAGAGTACAATGCTCAGATGCCCTGTGGGTCGAAAATTTGGACGAAATCGCTCTATCTGGCACGGTTAAGGAGATAGAAGGAAATTTGTGTTTTGCCATTTTTGGCAAAAATTCAAAAATTCAAAATGGCCGCCATTTTTGGGGAGGGGAAAATTTTTGGAAAATTGCAGATTGCATTCCTTAAATACCCTGTGGGTCGAAAATTTTGACGAAATCGCTCTATCTCGCACGGTTAAGGAGATAGAAGCAGATTGGTGTTTTGCCATTTTTGGCAAAAATTCGAAAATTCAAAATGGCCGCCATTTTTGGGGAGGGGAAAATTTTTGGAAAATTGCAAAGATTACATTGCTTAGATACCCTGTGGATCGAAAATTTCGACGAAATCACTCTATCTCGCACGGTTAAGGAGATAGAAGCAAATTAGTGTTTTGCCATTTTTGGCAAAAATTCGAAAATTCAAAATGGCCACCATTTTTGGGGAGGGGAAAATTTTTTAAAAATTACCAAGAGTACAATGCTCAGATACCCTGTGGGTCGAAAATTTTGATGAAATCGCTCTATCTGGCACGGTTAAGGAGATAGAAGGAAATTTGTGTTTTGCCATTTTTGGCAAAAATTCGAAAATTCAAAATGGCCGCCATTTTTGGGGAGGGGAAAATTTTTGGAAAATTGCAAAGATTGCATTGCTTAGATACCCTGTGGGTCGAAAATTTCGACGAAATCACTCTATCTCGCACGGTTAAGGAGATAGAAGCAAATTAGTGTTTTGCCATTTTTGGCAAAAATTCGAAAATTCAAAATGGCCGCCATTTTTGGAGAGGGGAAATTTTTTTAAAAATTACCAAGAGTACTATGCTCAGATACCCTGTGGGTCGAAAATTTTGACGAAATCGCTCTATCTGGCACGGTTAAGGAGATAGAAGGAAATTTGTGTTTTGCCATTTTTGGCAAAAATTCGAAAATTCAAAATGGCCGCCATTTTTGGGGAGGGGAAAATTTTTTGGAAAATTGCAAAGATTGCATTCCTTAGATACCCTGTGGGTCGAAAATTTCGACGAAATCACTCTATCTCGCACGGTTAAGGAGATAGAAGCAAATTTGTGTTTTGCCATTTTTGGCAAAAATTCGAAAATTCAAAATGGCCGCCATTTTTGGGGAGGGGAAAATTTTTGGAAAATTGCAGATTGCATTCCTTAAATACCCTGTGGGTTGAAAATTTCGACGAAATCGCTCTATCTCACACGGTTAAGGAGATAGAAGCAAATTTGTGTTTTGCCATTTTTGGCAAAAATTCGAAAATTCAAAATGGCCGCCATTTTTGGGGAGGGGAAAATTTTTTGAAAATTGCAAATATTACATTCCTTAGATACCCTGTGGGTCGAAAATTACGACGAAATCGCTCTATCTCATACGGTTTCTGAGATATTAGCAAATTACTCAAAAGTAGTACTGAAAATACACAATGAAGTACCTAAATGGCTATTACTCATGTACTGACAAAGCTATCAGTCCCAAATGCAATACCAAGCGAGCTATGGACATAACAATCTTGTATTCAAAATTGTAGTAAAATATCTTTAATTATTTTGGCTTAAATGCACGGAAACCAATGGGTACTGAAAATAGCTGTACTTAAGTATTACTCAGTAAGCAAAAGAGGTACAACAGCCAAAAGCAATCCCAAGCAAGCTACTGACTCAATAAGCCTGCATACCAAATTTGGTGACAATAGCTCTAATACTTTTCCTTTAAATGAGCGGAAACCATGCGTGACGCCGGACATCGGACGCCGACGCCGGACATCGGACGGCGAAAAAAGCAAAAATAATATATCCACCCCCCAGGGGGGTGGACATAATTAGCTATGGGTCTGAAACTTCACCATGTGAAAGCTCTCCCAAAAGTAGGTGAATGAGTTATTTGAGAAAAATTGGCTATCTGCAATACTTTTAGAGATAATTCGCATTTACTCATTTTGAGTAGGTGAGTAATTGGCTATGGGTCTGAAACTTCACCATGTGAAAGCTCTTCCAAAAGTAGGTGAATGAGTTATTTGAGAAAAATTGGCCATCTGCAATACTTTTAGAGGTAATTCGCATTTACTCTTTTTGAGTAGGTGAGCAATTAGCTATGGGTCTGAAACTTCACCAAGTGAAAGCTCTTTGGGATAGCTGCTCTGCAGAGATACCCTGAAGATAAAAAATTTCGTTGAAATCGCTCTATGTAGCACGGTTTTCGAAATATTAGCATTTTTGTGTTTTGCAATTTTTGCGCAAAAATTCGAAAATTCAAAATGGCCGCCATTTTTGGCAAGATAAAATTTTTTTGAAAATTGGCATGGCTACTCTGCATAGATACCCTGTGGGTCAAAAATTTCGTCGAAATCGCTCTATCTAGCACGGTTTTCGAGATATAAGCATTTTTATGTTTTGCAATTTTTGCGAAAAATTCGAAAATTCAAAATGGCCGCCATTTTTGGCGAGACAAAAATTTTTTCAAAATTGGGATAACTACTCTGCAGAGATACCCTGAGGGTCAAAAATTTCGTCGAAATCGCTCTATCTAGCACGGTTTTCGAGATATAAGCATTTTTGTGTTTTGCAATTTTTGCGAAAATTTCGCAAATTCAAAATGGTCGCCATTTTTGGCGAGACAAGAATTTTTTGAAAATTGGGAAAAGTACTCCGCAGAGATATCCTGCGGGTCAAAAATTTTGTCGAAATTGCTCTATCTAGCACGGTTTTTGAGGTATAAGCATTTTTGTGTTTTGCAATTTTTGCGAAAAATTCGAAAATTCAAAATGGCCGCCATTTTTGGCGAGACAAAAATTTTTTCAAAATTGGGATAACTACTCTGCAGAGATACCCTGTGGGTCAAAAATTTCGTCGAAATCGCTCTATCTAGCACGGTTTTCGAGATATAAGCATTTTTGTGTTTTGCAATTTTTGCGAAAATTTCGAAAATTCAAAATGGCCGCCATTTTTGGCGAGACAAAAATTTTTTTAAAATTGGGAAAAGTACTCCGCAGAGATATCCTGCGGTTCAAAAATTTTGTCGAAATTGCTCTATCTAGCACGATTTTTGAGATATAAGCATTTTTGTGTTTTGCAATTTTTGCGAAAATTTCGAAAATTCAAAATGGCCGCCATTTTGGGCGAGATAAAAATTTTTTGAAAATTGGGAAAACTACTCTGCAGATATACCCTGCGGGTCAAAAATTTCGTCGAAATCGCTCTATCTAGCACGGTTTTCGAGATATAAGCATTTTTGTGTTTTCCTCATTTGGAAAATTCGTAATGATTAATTAATCATTAATTACTCGGCCATTTCTTGACCAATCAATGCCAAAATCTAATGATTTCCAGATTTTAATAGAATGAATGTATTTGCCAAGTTTCAGGTGAATTGATAAAATTCCTTTCAAGTTATCATCCGGACAAGCTTCCCCATCGAAAAAAGACATTTTTGGTCATGTGACCTCTCTGATTGGTTGAAATGTCACTGCAGCATATTAAAAAAAATTGCCCAAGGCTACTGCCTAAACCTGCCAAATTTGAAAAGAATCCGCCTAACGGTTACAGAGTTATAAGGAAAACAAAATGCGGAGCCGGCGGAGCCGCCGGAGCCGCCGGAGCCAGAAGCTCTCCCATACACAAACAAGCGTCCCTTGCGGGACGCTTAATTACTTAAATGTAGCTTTTATAAGCTACAAGCTTACCATGTGGGACTTAATGCCGTTCTCGGGTTGCCACACCCGGGGCCAACGTCTTAGAAAAAAAGACAGTTCTTGTTAGCCACCGGATATACTGGTAGTTGTCGTCACGTGATAACTTCTGACCAATCGTCCTACTTTCTCGTTGAAATTTTCTAAAACCTACCCCTCAGCTGTAAACAGCGGGGAGGCAGGGTGGGACTCTTCTAAGTCCCACATGGTAAGCTTGTAGCTTATAAAAGCTACATTTAAGTAATTAAAATTTTCAATTTTATTACGCTACAAAGCCTACAATAGCTTACCATGTGGGACTTAATGCTGAATTCAACCGCCCGGTGGCGGGATTACAGCTGAGACTGGACGATATGTCATTTTTTTCTAAGATTTGAATTAATATATATAGAATAGTGTTAGAAATACCAGTCTGAGTCCCATTTACAGTGCCCCGGGCCTGTAACGAGCCAAAAACCTAAGTAAAATGAGGGACAGTGCTAAAACTGTCTAGATGTCAGATTGTAGGACGGAAGTGCAGCAGTGCTCACTTCGAGGTCTAAGGGTCCCTAAGGGGGTCTAAGGGTGCCCTTCACGAGTGACTGACCAACCCAATGGTTGAACATCTCATAAATTTTTTCCACCTGAATATGAGATTAATGACAACTTAATACAAATTACTTGATAACTAAAAAACAAAATGACCTTACCCGTAACATCTTGAAGGTAAAGGAATACCTAGATCCTGGGAGATACTCCTGAAGACTTGGTTGTAGCGGATGTCCCCCCCCCCCCCCCCCCCCCTTTTTTTTCTTTCCGAGGACAACTGGTCTGAGGGGAAGGATCTAGGACTTGTTGTGCCGCCACTATGGGTCCCAGATACATATTGTTGTCGGTGTCTGACCAAGTAAGGTCTTTTAGGTAAAAATTTGTAAATGTGTTGTGAGCTTTCCAGTGACAGGCTTGCATGATTTGGTCCACCGATACCCCACCGTAAAAGGCCTTAGAGGCTGCGAAGGCCCGGATGTCATGCGCTTTAACTTGGACCAAGTCCAAGGCTTGTTGGTCTGCTTGTTTGTAACAAAGTTTGTTTCAACCAGGAAGAGAGAGTAGCGGGTCTGATGTCTGAAGTATGTCCTTTCTTGAAGGAGATGAAAAGGAGGGAACGAGACCCTCTCAGGTCTTTGGTTCGGTCCAGATAATACCTCAGGGCCCGTACCGGACACAGGGTCCTGTCTTCTTTAAATTGTCTATCTACAATGGTAGTCAAAGCAGGAATAGTCACCGGAGACACACTTTGAGAACCTTCTCTTGCTAGTTGGTTTTTGGCTATGAAATCAGAAGAGGGGAACAAGGCGACCTTTTCCCATTGGCCTAGATTAGATACTTTGTTTTTGACCCAGGCATGGATTTCGCTGCGGCGTTTGCCGGAGGCCAAAGCTAGCAAGAAAGCAGTTTTGAGAGTAAGATGTTTGAGGTCTGTGTCTTTCATGGGCTCAAAGGGTGCTTTTGTGAGCTCGTTGAGGACAACAGAAAGGTTCCACTTAGGTAAATTTCTGGAACTTTTTGGACGATCCCTGTGAAAACTGGAGAGTAACCTGTGAAGGTCTGCATTATGTGCAATATGGTGGGCCGTTGGGCCCAAAGTGTCAACGATTGCAGTCCTGTAACCATCAATGGTCGAGGGGCGCCGATTTAGGTCTTGGTACAGGTACATGAAAAAATCTGAAATTTGTTTCACAGATGGAGTGGAGAAATCCACCGAATTTTCTCTGCACCATTTTTCAAATAGGGCCCACTTTGACTTGTAGATGGTCCTTGTTGATGACCGCTGAGGAGCAGGAATTCTCTCTGCCACCTCCACAGAGAAGCCTTGTTCTTGGAGTTGTCCGCTCCTAGACACCAGGCGTGGAGGTTCAGCTGTTGTGGGTTGTTGTGGAACACATACTTATGGGACTGTTTGAGTAGGGTCGTTGACACTGGGAGTTGTAGTGGGATCTCTGTTGAGAGCTGTACTAGGACCCAAAACCAGGGCATCCCTGGCCAGCCTGGGGCTATCAGGATGATCAGGCAATGACATTGCTTGATCTTTTGGATAACCTTGTGAAGGAGAGCCGTACGAGGGTAAGTATAGGCCGTGAGGTTGGTCCAGTTTATGTTTAGAGCATCTATGTCCCAAGCCTTTGGGTCTGGGACAGGAGATACGTACAGTGGAAGTTTGTGGTTCAGGTGAGTGGCAAATAAGTCTACATGAGGGGTGAACCACTTCTGGCAGATCTGTTTGAACACCTGCGGGTGCAGAGACCATTCTGTTGACTGCACTTGGTTGAACCTGGACAGTAGGTCGGCCATCACATTCACGCACCCTGGAATGTGCCTGGCTTTCAATGTTATGTGGTAGTGATGGCACCAGGTCATGATCTTCCACAGGAGAGCACACATTTCTGCTGAGTGAGTTCCTCCTTGTTTGTTGATGTAGGCTACCACTGTTGAGTTGTCCGTCGCAACTAACACTGTTTGGTTCTGGCACTGGTCCTTGAAGTCTCGAAGGGCCAGGGAGACCGCTTTCAATTCTAGGACATTTATGTGAAGTCTTTTTTCCCGATCTGACCACAGACCCTTTGTAGAATTTTGGTCTAAGTGAGCGCCCCAACCTTCGTTTGAGGCGTCGCTAAAGAGTTGGATACTGTGGTCTTTGGGATGAAGGTCTGCACCTTTCATCACGTTTGAGGGATTTTGCCACCAATCTAGGTGGACTGCAATGGCTTCTGTCTAAGGAAGGAGGTTGTCCAGCGACTGAGGATATCTCCAGTGCTCCTTGAGATGAAACTGAAAGGGCCTCATGTGAAGGCGTCCCTCCGGGACCATTTTCTCCATTGAGGCGAGCAACCCAATTAGCGACATCAAACATCTTGCAGTCAAAACACGTTTTGACTTGAGGTGTAGGATCAAATCCTGGAGTTTGAGCCATCTCTCTTGAGTGGGTTTTACAAGGGCTGAATCTAGATGGTACTCGTAGCCCACGAACGAAAACACCTGAGTAGGTTTCAGTTCTGATTTTTCCTGATTTATTATCCACCCCAAGGACTGGGTTAGGTCAACTACCGCCTGAGTGTTCACTTGGGCTTCCTCCTGAGATTGGGACCTGATCAGCCAGTCGTCCAGGTATTGGTGAATTCTGAGTCCTCTTGAGAGGGCCATTAGTTTCACTTCCTTTACAATCATTGTAAAGACCTGGGGGGCTGTGACTAGTCCGAATGGGAGGGAGGTGAACTGGAACACCTGAGCCTTGTAGCAAAACCTTAGGTATTTCCTTGAGTTTGGGTGGATGGGGATGTGCAGGTAAGCGTCCGACAGATCTATCAACAATACCCACTCCCCAGGAATCAGGGAGGTCCTGATGGACTCTGGAGTTTCCATTTTGAACTTTTCTACGTGTAGAAAAGTGTTGAGCCTGCTTAGGTCCATGACTGGCCTCCACCTTTCGATTGTGTTCTTTGACAGGAGAGACTGGATACAAGTGGCCAAGGCTTGGTCTTTTTGCTGGGCCTTGTACTCTGACAGAATCAGAGGAAATCTGACCAAATTTGGCTTTGAAAGGAATGGCAGTACGTAGCCATTGGTGATAATGTTTAACATGTTTTGAGAACATTTGTTTGTTAGCCAGTCTCTCCTGAAAGAACGGAGGCAACCTCCTACTGGTGGACTGAGTGAGGCTTTGGAGGAGTCATTGGGAAGGGGGGTTTCCACGCCCCCCTTCCCCTATTGTGGGGTCGAAAACGACCCCTGGAGCCTCTGAAGTTCGGTTTTCCCCTTCCTGAGGAAAACGATAGGTTACTGCTTTGAGAGGAGTTGCCCCCATAGGGGCGTTTCCTGTAGGAGCCTCTTTTCTTGTGGGGACCATGAAAGGGCTTATTCTGGTCGGGTGCGAAACCCTGAGTCTTTTGAGGTGCCTTTTTTGAGAAGGAAGTCTTCACCTTCCTTCACAAGTTGAGACTCGAACAAGGACGGGTCCCCAAAGGACGAGTTCCTAAGTTCTTGACATCTCGTTTCCCCCAACTGTGGATGTAAGAGAGTCATCTCGGCTTCGCGCCTAAGCAAGCCGGTATTAGCCATAGAATATAACTCCCTCTGGAGAATATGGGCTAGAGATTTGCTGAGACAGGTGAGGGCCCTGTGTTGAATAAGAACTGTCTTATTCCAGAAATCCATGTACTCAGCGACTTCCTCATATCCGCGCTTTGCTGCTTTCTCAGGATTGGCACCTTTCTCAATCTGAGACTTGATCTTCTTGACAGTTGACTTGATGCTATGTTGACACTTCTCCAGGGAAGCATTGCAAGAAGAAGAAGTTTTAGCAAAGGCAGCGGTGAAATTGAGGGTTGAGATATTTTGTCTAGCCTGATGCTCCAGCTCCTTGAGAACTGGCAGGGGGACCTTTGCTATAGGGGCCCCAGAGGGTTTAGGAGTAATACAGATCTTGGTGAAGTCTGTATTCAACTCCTGAGTTTTGTCCTGAAAACAGGGCTGTCCCACCCTGTACCACTTAGAAGTGGAAGGAGGAGGCTTGACATATTTACCCTCAGATAAATTTGCAGCCTTAAAGTCATGTTGAAATTTATCAAAGGCATCCTTGATAACTGAGCTAAGGGGTAGAATAGAGGAAGGACCTCTAGGTCTGAGCTCTTGACGGCCTTTTTCATCATCCAGACCTAACACTGAAATTGAAGACCTAGGCATAGACTCCCTGGGGTCAGGGAGTGAAAGAATACGCCTAAAAGTGTCGACTTCTTCAGCGTATTGTGAGGGCATGTCAGACAGAGCTACTTCCCTATAATAAGGGGGGTCTGGATCATGTTGTGGAAGGTCTTGATCAGAAACAGCCCCTGAGGGTAGAGCCCTAGAGGGCTTAGAAGACCTGTGTCTGGTTGCAGGGGACTGATCCTCCCCTGAAGAAGATGACACATATCTGGACCTTGACTTGTGTTTACTCTTATCAGAGTGCTTTTTAGGTCTGGTAGAAGGGATCCGAGGTTCATCAGATTCCTCATTTAGTTGGTCCGAGGTAGAACCCGGATCAACTTGCTGCCTACTATGAGAGTGGCTATGCTTTTTGTGAGAGTACGAGACCTCTTTCGGTGGTAGTTCAGAAGGATCAACATACTGGTCCGAGGTATCTGGCTGGTTAAGTACTAGACGAGGAGGGAGTGCTGGACCGTAGTCCACATCCATAGCCTCGGTATGAATATTAGTACTAGATCTCGGAGGGGGTAGATCCAGATTTACAGCATTATTACTGGATGTACCAGGTTTGGAAGCAAGAAACGAGGTCTGATCCACCTCTGTTTGCTTTTTAGCAGTCAACTCCTCTCGAAGCGACTGAAAAGCTTCCAACATGGATGCCTGAAAGGAACCCATTTGTTGCTGTAAATTGCAAATTTAATAAGTAAATTAAATTTTTATAAGTTAATACCCTATCCAATGGACAATAGATTATCCGGTCGGCGCAGACCGGCCCGCCAAACGCCAGAAAAAGACGTCCTGTGTCTCAACACCGGCCAGGCCGGTCCAGTACTGTGCACTCGCCAGATGGCGTGTCGTACTTCCTTCCTGTCTAGACAGAGTGACGTCATAGCATCTTTTTCGTTGTCTAAACCTATTAGACCCCTAGTAGACTGATAGCGGGGTCGGTGGGAGGGTCTTGTGTGTCCATTGGATAGGGTATTAACTTATAAAAATTTAATTTACTTATTAAATTTGCAATTTTATTGCGTTAATACATCCTATCCAATGGACAATAGGTGAATAACTACCGCTTGGTAGGCGGGTAAGTTACTAGGGACTAAGAAAACTTGAACTCATATTGGAATAATGACAATGCCTTCTAAAGCCTGGGTAGACCTTGAAGTCTAAACCCTTAGGGCTATGGTCGAATATCATCATCCGGTTATCCGGAATGAAACCGTCAGAGTCGACCTTGCCCCCCCCCCCCCCCCCTTTTTTACAGACCTGCTCTGAGGTAGGGGAAGAGAGTGATGAGTTCAGTCCCATAAAATTAAGTCTCCCGGAGGAAGTACGTGAGATTTTTTTTTTTTTTTTTTTTTTTTTGTTGCTCCTTAACTATGTGTGCAATATATACAAATATGTACAAGTATTTACATATGTACATCTCTCCTCTAGGTACCAGTCTGTTGGTGGATCTGCTGAGCAGCCACAACCGGTCCGAGATGATAGAGCTCTGAGTCAGCCCAAGCCACATCCTTCAGATAGAATTGGGTGAAGGTATTATGACTCCAGACTGGAAGGCCTTAGAAGTCGCAAAGGCCCTTACATCATGAGCTTTAACTTGATGTAGGGTGTGGGCCTGCTGATCAGAGAGCTCATAGCATAGGATCACAGTTTGTTTGATCCATGAGGAGATAGTGGCAGGGGAGATGTCTTTGTCAAAGCCTTTCTTGAAGGAGACAAAAACTAACTCCTTGCGCTGTCTGAGGTCTGAAGTCCTGTCCAAATAGTAGCGCAAAGCTCTGACTGGGCACAAGGATCTGTCAGACTTGAGGGATTTATCCAAAGTAGGAGCCAGGGCTGGTATGACCACTGGGGCTACACTCTCTGGACCCTCTTTGGCCAGCTGATTCTTGGAAAGAAAGCTGGGAGATGGAAACAGGGACACCTTAGACCAATCGGATTGGTGTCTGATGTTCTTGTGCTGCCAAGCATGGATCTCACTCCTTCTTTTGCCCGAGCCTAGGGCTAAAAGGAAGACAGTTTTGAAGGTCAGGTGCTTCAGAGATGCCTCCCTAAGAGGTTCAAAAGGAGCCTTTGTCAGCTGGTGTAGCACCAGGGAAAGGTTCCACGAGGGAATTCCCCTCCGCCCTTTGGGTCTATCTCTGTGGAAACTTTCCAAGAGACGAGTGAGATTATCATCTTTGCTGATATTGACTGTTGTATTACCTAGTTTATCAGCAATGGCAGACCTGTATCCATCAATGGTGCTGGGCTGTAACTTCTTGTCCTCAAAAAGGTACATTAGGAAGTCAGCCACCGACTTTACAGGTGGTGACCTGAAGTCCACCTGATTAGTGACGCACCACTTTGTAAAAATGGCCCACTTTGCCTCATAGACTGATCTGGTAGATCTTCTTTGAGGAGCCTCAATTCTTGCTGCCACTGCCTCAGAGAAGCCCTGTTCTTTGATTGTTGTGGCTCTAGGAGCCAGGCATGGAGATTTAGGTTTGTCAGATTTCTGTGAGGGATCTGATTGAAGGGCTGTGTCAGCAGGTTGGGCTGGTTGGGCAGGCTGATAGGGACCTGGCTGGACATGGTCACTAAGTCCCAAAACCAAGGCATGTTGGGCCACCCCGGGGCAATTAGAATTAGTCTCTTGCACGGGGAGTCTTGCAACTTCTCCACCACTTGGCCCAATATGGCCGTCGGTGGGAAGGCGTATGCATCTAGATCCTCCCATGGCAGGGTGAGTGCATCCACTGCTACTGCCAGCGTGTCCGGCACTGGAGACACAAACAGAGGTAACTTGTTGTTGAACCTCGTGGCAAATAGGTCTATCTGAGGCCGGTGCCATTTTCTGCACAAGTCTTGGAAAATGTCCGGAAGGAGGGACCATTCTGTTTGGATAGTCTGGTTTAGCCTGGATAGCTTGTCTGCTATTACATTTAATCGGCCAGGGATATGTCGGGCTATTAGGGTCACTTGTCGCTGGGAACACCAGGTCAAGATTCTCCACAGTAGAGCACACAGCGGACCCGACTTCATTCCCCCTTCCTTGTTTATATAAGCCACTACCGTACTATTGTCCGTGGCCACCAGGACAATGTTGTTTGTGCATAGACTTTGGAACTCTTTTAAGGCCAGGAGGACTGCTTTTAGTTCCAGATAATTTATGTGCAGCTTGCTTTCCGGCACTGACCAGGACCCCCTTGCAGTGAACTCGTTTAAGTGAGCGCCCCACCCTTCTTTTGATGCGTCTGTAAATATCTGCAGAGCATGTCTTACTGGGTATAATGGTTGACCTTGAAGCACGTTGTCTTCGTCTAACCACCATTGTAAGTGAGGATGTAGGGTTCTCGGTAGGGGGATAATCTTCTCTAGAGATTCTGGTACTCTCCAATTGTTTTTGAGATGCCACTGTAGGGGTCTCATGTGCAGTCGGCCGAGGTGAACTTGTTTCTCTGTGGCTGTTAGTAGGCCTATCAGGGACATGAATTGTCGGACCGGACAGGCCGGTAATAACAGAAGTACTTGTATCTTGTCCTGAAGGCTTTGCCACCGGTCCGGGGTCGGTCTGACCCGGCCGGACCTGAGGTCGAACTGGTAACCGACAAAACTGAAAACTTGCTTCGGCACCAGCTCCGATTTTTCTGTGTTCACCAGCCATCCGAGTGTTTGACACATTTCCACCAGACTTTGAGTATGTTGGAGGCAGATATTGTATGATTTGGCCCGTACTAACCAGTCGTCTAGGTACTGGTGGATTCTTATACCCTTGCGACCGGCCATCAGCTTCACCTCCTTTACTAATACGGTGAACTCCATGGGTGCTGTGGACAGACCGAAACGTAGGGCTTTGAATTGGTATGTCCGACCCTGGACATGAAACCTGAGATATTTCTTAGACTGTTCCTGTATTGGGATATGGAAGTAGGCATCTTTGAAATCGACCGAGGTGACCCACTCCCCTTGTTGGAGGGATGTTCTGATGGTTTCCGGTGTTTCCATCTTGAATTTCTCCACTTTGAGGAAAAGATTTAAGTGGCTTAGGTCCAATATTGGCCTCCATTTGTTGTTGGGTTTGGGAACCAAAAACAGTCGGTTGAAGAACCCTAGAGAGGTCTGTTTGAGTACTAGTTCTACAGCATTTTTGTCTATAAGCTGATGCAATGCCTCTAACAGGTAGCTGTTCCTGTGAGGATTGGCATAACAGCTTACGACTGTGGGATGTCTCGTCAACCTTGGCCGGTTCCGAAATGGAAGGGTATAACCCTCTTTCAAAATTTGGATCAACTTCGGACCGGCACCCAGATCCAACCAAACCTGCCAAAAGTTTTGAAGTCTTGCCCCTACAGGAAGTTTTGATGCAACATTTTTTACACTTGCTACAGAAGGGACATAAGACAACTGAGTGACACAAGAAGCACCTTTCACATATTTTAATGAATGATCTCTTTGAGAATAACACTCCACTGGCCCGGGACTTAAATCTTTCCTTTGCGAATGCCCGGGCACAGTAGGTACACGAGTTACAACATTTAAGTTTACAAAACAAGTGTCTATTGTCTTTCTCTTGGAGGTGCTCCCGGCCAGCAGCCCTGACTGAAACTGAGTTACATAGTAATTGTCATTTATAGGGCTGCTGGACCTTGGCAGGTCGGGAAGTTTAGTTGGAGGCCTTTCCCCTGGGTTTCCGGTAACGACCTTTTCCAATACTTTTCCAAGCTGGCTTGTCTCCCTTCTTGTCCTTACTTTTGTCAGATTTCTTGTCAGGTCTGTCATAAGGGTGAAAACGGGCCTTGCCGTGTGAACCACTAGCCTGACTTCTAGACTCGTAGTGTGAGATCTCCTCCTCAGCCCTCTTTATCACTGAATCAGGGAAGAGGGTGGGAATATGAAGGGGCGCTGTTCTCAAGGCGGCTACAGTATCCGGTTTGATACCCGACTTAACATGGGTAAGGTAAGCATCACGCCTAGCCAAGGTGAGATTGCCCATGGAGATGAACACAAACTCGCTCAAGTGCTCCATAGACTTTGCAGCAGCTTGGGTAATACTTGAGTTGAACTCCATAAGATATTTCAGTTCATCCAAGGTGTTAGCACTCTTTGTGGCCCCTTTCCCCTTGCAATCTGTCCGGAGACTTCTAAGTTGACTCTGCATGTCCTTCTGTACACGAAACAGGCACCTGTTGAAACTAGCGGCCTGATTGCATATAACGGACGCTTCCCTTGCAGATTTCTCCCACCTTCTTAAAGATTCCTGGGAGATGCGTCTGGAAGCTGGTGGAGTAGAAGTCAATCCGGACTGACGGGAAATCCGACTGAAACAACTGTTTAGCTTTGAAGAATCCGTACTCCAGCCTGAGACAGCAGCAGGGTCAGCTTTGTGGTCGGTGGCAAGACCGTACCATCTGGATTGCGACTTCGCTGTCCTCAGGAACTGGTCCATCAACAGGCCACCGGCCTCAGAACTACGGGAGGGGTATCCCTCAACCAGAGTCACGTTCATCTTCTTCATCTTCTTACAAAGCCAATCTTCCGTCGGCATTTGGATGGAAACCTTGCCTGGAGTCACAGCTTTGGGGCCCGAAAAAGGATTGTCCTCAGATCCAGTGTTAGTACTTTCCATTTCGGGAATGTCTGACCAGCCCATGTACTCCCGGATACACTTCATAGTTTCCCTATAGGTTTGCTCTTCAGAAGGGATAAGTTCCGATTCATTGATCAATTCCGGATCGTCTGACAGCTCTCCCTCCTCAGTATAAAGATCCACTGCGGGTCTATCAGACAAGTCACTCATAGAGTCAGAGGTGTCACTAGAGGCACTGTCCTTCCGTTTTTTCTGAAGATGAGGGGAGCCGGTGTCGGTGATAGCAGTTGGTCGGTCAGAATGTTTGCTATGAGACCTTCCGGCAGATTGATGCTTCAAGTGAGAGTCGGAACCAGAATGAGTAGAAGGTTGGTCCCATCCGGATGTCGGCCGGTCAGTGGGTTGATGCTGTGATGCAGAGGAACCCTTATCTGAGTCGTGACCAGCATGTCGGTGAGGAGATCTGGAGGAAGGTCGGTCGGTGGCAAGATGGCTGGCCGGTTGATGCTGTGAAGCAGAGGAACCTTTGCCAGTGCGCTCTGTAGTGGAAGGTTGAGAGTCGGATTCCGGCTGGCTGGCTGCCTGATGCGTTTCCGCAGAGAAGGCTGTGCCAGTGCGCCCTGTAGGTTGAAAAAATGGCTCAGAGTCCCTGGGTATGTTGGTCGGTGGAGAGTGAGATGGAGTAAGTTTTGAGGAAAAGGTTGGTTGAAAACTTTTAGAAAGCAAGAGAGCTTCCAACCTGTTAAAACGGTCGGACCACTTACTGTCCAAATCTGCTAACTTAGTATCCGTCGAAACTGAAGCAGAAGACTTCTTAGGTTTAGCAGAAACCTTTTCCTTCTTGGCTTTCTTCTCTGGAGGCATAGAAGAAGACGGAGGGGATTTAACCGAGTCTGTAGGAAGTGTAGAGCCCTCCTGGCCAACAACCCCAATGACGGACACAGACGCAGGGTCGACTAGTTCAGAAGAATCTTTAGTGGGGGTGGCCGTAACAGATTTCCTTGCCTCACGCTTCTCTTTCTTAATCTTATATGATGGAGTTGAAATCTGAGCTAACTGTTCAGGTGTAAAAGCAGAGCAGAACTTACAAGAAGTAGTATCCTTACTCTCCACACAAGGGTCTTTGCCTTTGTTCTTCTCGCGGCACCGCGCACAATAAGAATGTTGATCAAAAATCGCCATAGCATGGCCACAAGACCCCCTCTTTTGCCCCCCGTGGTGAGGTGAAAAGATTGTCAGCAGCACTCTCGAGGTCTGCATTTGAGCCAGTGAAGGAATCTCCGTCGCCTTCGCCCAAAAGATCGAGTTCATTATCTTTGGAACTAGATTCCGCCTTTTGTTTTTTAAGGTAACGTTTCCTGTTTTGAATTTTCTTCAACTGTTCATCTGTGAAAGATGTACAGAGATATGACAGGGAGTTTCGAAGGTGACACAGGGGTCATCACCCTTGCCACCCTTGCCAGGGCAATAGTTGTGTAGGTCGAAACTAAAACAAAAGTGGCGGCATTTCTGAGCTCTCGGTTTGTCTTTATTCGTTTGGTGGAGAGACATTTTAAACGCAATAAAAGACGTACAATGTAAATTGCCTGTACCGAGGAAGACCCAAAACACGCGAAAGCAAGAAAATACTTATCCTGTGAAAATAAGAATTTTACAGAATGATCTATGTTATATAACAAAAGATATATCCAAAAAAGAACCTCTAACAATAAGTAAAGGCTGAGAAATATATGAAAATGTCTGTATATTTACAAACTGCTACCAGTCAATTGTGGCCAACGAGAAAGTAGGACGATTGGTCAGAAGTTATCATGTGACGACAACTACCAGTATATCCGGTGGCCAACAAGAACTGTCTTTTTTTCTAAGACGTTGGCCCCGGGTGTGGCAACCTGAGAACAGCATTAAGTCCCACATGGTAAGCTATTGTAGCGTAATAAAAGCAATAGTTTTCAAGTGATAACTGATTTACTCAACAGTGAAAACCTGGTAATAGCTATTGCTCAGCTATGCAATGAGCTACAGGTCTGCAATGGCAGTATGTTATAGCTGACTGAAAAGTAGGTGAATAACATATTTAAAGAAAATACTGTAAAAACAATAGTTTTCAGGTTACAACTGATTTACTCAACAGTGATAACCTCAAAGTAGCTATTACTCAGCTAAGCAAAGAGCTACATGTCTGAAATTTTACTATGTTATAGCTGACCCAAAAGTAGCTGAATAAAATATTTATACAAAATTCTCTAAATGCAATAGTTTTCAAGTTACCAGTGATTTTACTGATTGTGGAATGTACTGAAATGTCAGAAAGTAGCTATTACTCACTTAGCTATTGGGATAGACACCCAAGTTACTCACCATGTTGTAGCTACAGAAAAAGTATCTGAATAACCTACTTTAACAAAATGCTCTAAATGGAATACTTTTCAAGTTATAAGTGATTTAGTGCATGATTTCATGAATTTTAATGCAATTTTAATTTTAAAACTTATTTTAAAAATTCATAAAAAAATAATTAAGAAAGATCCGGGCCTGACACTCGCACAAGGGAACTTACTAGTGGCCTAGTACATATATGCAAGAAAAATCGCTTCAATAGTGAATGAGAAAATTGTGATAAAGTGTTGAAATTTTCACACTTTGGATGGGGGTACCTCACTTGGTACCTCACTTTTTACCAGATATCCCTCTATCAGCTCTATATCATCTTGGGCTAAACATACCCTGAAAATTTGGTGAAAATCCATGCATGGGTTTAGGCTGTGGAACACCCACAAGCGTTTATGCCCGTACCCGCCACCGCCGCCTGGACGGTGCAGGGCATGACTATAACCCCAGCCTTTATGGGCTGGGGTTTAAAAAGAGCATGTCTCTGGGTCTTGTAGTTTTGGAGGAGAATTTGTTCACGTGGATGCCGCAGAGTGATGCCATAATGTCAGCTGACTGACAAGTCAGCTAACATAAAATAAAATAGGCCAAGGCCTGCTGCTTACTGGCGACCCGCATGTTGTGGTTGTGCCACCCAAATACTTTTTTCATGCTATAAATGTGCAGCAATTAATATATGTTTTATACAACAATAAATGTAAAATAAAAAAGAACACATTTTGCCTGTAATTTTGTGTTTTTCCATTTTAGGCAAAAATTCGAAAATTCAAAATGGCCGCCATTTTTGGGGAGGGGAAAATTTTTTGAAAATTGCCAAGAGTACATTCCTTAGATACCCTGTGGGTCGAAAATTTCGACGAAATCGCTCTATCTCGCACGGTTAAGGAGACAGAAGCAATTTTGTGTTTTTCCATTTTTGGCAAAAATTCGAAAAATCAAAATGGCCGCCATTTTTGGGAAGGGGAAATTTTTTTGAAAATTGGCAAGACTACATTCGTTAGATACCCTGTGGGTCGAAAATTTTGACGAAATCGCTCTATCTCGCACGGTTAAGGAGATAGAAGCAATTTTGTGTTTTGCCATTTTTGGCAAAAATTCAAAAAGGCTGCCATTTTTGGGGAGGGGAAAATTTTTTGAAAATTGCAAGAGTACATTCCTTAGATACTCTGTGGGTCGAATATTCCGACGAAATCGCTCTATCTCGCACGGTTAAGGAGATAGAAGCAATTTTGTGTTTTTCCATTTTTGGGGAGGGGAAAATTTTTTGAAAATTGCCAAGAGTACATTCCTTAGATACCTTCTGGGTAGAAAATTTCGACGAAATCACTCTATCTCGCACAGTTAAGGAGATAGAAGGAATTTGGTGTTTTTCCATTTTTGGCAAAAATTCGAAAATTTAAAATGGACGCCATTTTTGGAAAGGGGAAAATTTTTTGACAATTGGCAAGAGTACATTTCGTAGATACCCTATGGGTCGAAAATTTCGACGAAATCGCTCTATCTTGCACGGAGATAGAAGGAATTTTGTGTTTTGCCGTTTTTGGCAAAAATTCGAAAATTCAAAATGGCCGCCATTTTTGGAGAGGGGAAAATTTTTTGAAAATTGCCAAAAGTACATTTCTTAGATACCCTGTGAGTCAAAAATTTCGACGAAATCGCTCTATCTGGCACGGTTAAGGAGATAGAAGCAATTGTTTGTGTTTTTCCAATTTTGGCAAAAATTCAAAATGGCCGCCATTTTTGAGGAGGGGAAATTTTTTTCAAAATTGGCAAGAGTACACTTCTTATATACCTTGTGGGTCGAAAATTTCGACGAAATCGCTCTATCTCGCATGGTTAAGGAGATAGAAGCAATTTTGTGTTTTGCCATTTTTGGCAAAAATTCAAAATGGCCGCCACCTTTGGGGAGGGGAAAATTTTTTGAAAATTGGCAAGAACACATTGCTAAGATACCCTGTGGGTTGAAAATTTCGACGAAATCGCTCTATCTCGCACGGTTAAGGAGATACAAGCAATTTTGTGTTTTTCCATTTTTGGCAAAAAATCGAAAATTCAAAATGGCCGCCATTTTTGGGGAGGGGAAAATTTTTTGAAAATTCCAAAGAGTACGCTCCTTAGAAACCCCAGGGGTCGAAAATTTCGACGAAATCACTCTATCTCGCACCGTTTCTGAGATAAACACATTTTTGTTTTTTCAGCGTTAAGAAAAATCGAGACATTTAGTAAATTATTAATAAGTCGGCCATTTTGTATTGGATCACTTCGAAAAGTTATTGATTTCTAGACATGTATATAACGAACCTACTTGCAAAATTTCATGTGAATAGGTGAAGCGCTTTTTAAGTTATCATCCAGACAAGCACACCCTTTTGAAAAACATGTTTTTGGTCATGTGACCTTCTCTGATTGGTTGAAAAACATGCAATGAGGAAAAATGATAGTCCTCTACCCAAGGAAGCTCCATACCAAATTTCAAAGAAATCGGTGCAGTAGTTTCTGAGGAGAAGAGGCTGGAAAAAATTGTTGACAACAACAACAACAACGAAGACGACGCCAGGCCATGCCATTAGCTTACGGCCGTTGGCCAGTAAGCTAAAAATGATCTTTAGAAGCGCTAAGAGGCACCCAAACCCCACAGCCTGGGGAAACAGGATTGAATACTATGAGATACTTCTAGAAGAGGCGAAATAGTGCAAAAGAGTCTTTTAGAACAGACAGTGTAAGTTATGTGAAGATTTTTTCAGGATAAATACACTTGAGGGTTACACAAGTAATCAGCAAGGTGGTACATGGCGGGAAGGTGACCAAGATAGTTGTTCCACCTCTTATTCTTTTTGGCCCAACATCCCAGCTGTAAAATGAGCTGGGATGGATGAGTGGGACTCACAAAAGCTACATTTAAATATAAAATCTGCAAATTTTATTGCGCTACAATATCTTACCCTTTGGGGTTCAATGCTGAATCCAGCCATTGGGGGGGACTAAAGCTGAGACAGTGCATTTTGGTTCATAATCTAACTTTATGCATTAGGTCAAATCATACGTTTTGGTCTGGAAAAACAGTCCAAACGCCATGCATGTAAGGGAATGATATGGACTGATTAAACTGGTACTACATACAAAGGATATCTATTAATTTTAAGGCAGAGTAAATTCCTTTGTGTTCACACAACTATAACCTATACTATCTCAAAATTCTCAGAGCCAACCTGCAGCTATATTGGTACACCTTCAATTAAAGAGTTTTGAGCAAAGTTTTAAACTTCGATTTACCCTAGACTTGACAAAGATAGAAACAATCTTACCAGATATCCATAGTCTTGGTAATCCCAAGGAAGTACCTTATGTTCTGGGTCATTTAGGGATGGATGACTGGGTGGATGAGGCTGTGTCCTCCCTCTTCTTTCCTTGTGCTGAGGTATAGGTGTGTCCACTGCCTCTTGAGCTGCCACCACTGTGCCCAGGTACATATTGTTATCAATGTCTGACCATGTTAAGTCTCTTAGTTAAAGTTGATGAGCATATTGTGCACCTTCGAGTGACACAACAGTATTATTGGGTCAACTGATACCCTGCCATAAAAACTTTCTATGCTGCAAAAGGTTATAACATCATATGCTTTAACCTCAATCAGGTCCATGGCTGGTTAGACTACTTGTTTGAAACATACTCAGATGGAATGTTTCAACCATAATGACACAGTGGCCAGTTTAATACATGTTGTAAAACCTTTCTTCAAGGAGATGAATAGTGTTTGGTACAATCTAGGTAAAATCTCAGACCCTGAACCAGGGACAGTTTTTTTGTTTCTTTAAACGATCTGCTAACTATTGTAGTCAATGCAGGAATAATCAGTGGAGACACACTGTGTTCTTTCTTTGACTAGTTAATTCTTGGCAATGAAGTCAAATTAGGGAAACAGGGTCACTTCTCCAACTAACCTAAGTTTGATACTTTGTTAGCCACCCAAGGGTAGCAGGAAGGCCGTAAAAGGACAAAGAAACATTAATACATTATATATTAAAAGTAGACACACATTACACTATTAAAATTTAAAGGATTTAAAAATGCGGAAGGATTTTGCCCAAAAACAAAAGGATTTAAATCAATTCCAAATCCAAAATCCTTTTTTAGCAAAAGGATTTCAAATCCTTTCAAATCCTTTGAAAAAAGGATTTAAATCCTTCCCCAACCCTGCTTCTTAATACTTGGTTTTGTGAAGTCTCTCTCTCTCTCATGGTTACTAGCAATTTTCTTCTCGTAGTTCTGCCCTAGAAGACAAAGTTGAATGGACTAGGAAGGGCCAGGAAGCGTGGTAACCAGCATATTTCTTAGCACTGCCCTGTCCTTGATGTTTATTAACACTTTTACACAAAAACAGTTAAGCTGAAGACTGAAGGACCGTAAAATTCCTGGATCTCGTCAGCTTTTTTAAAAATGTGTCTGCACTGTACATGCACCAAATAAAAAAGATGCCGTGACATCAAGCTGTCCAGACAGGAAAGAAGTACGATGCATCACCTGGCGAATGTCAGTGGCTACACAGGAGGACTTTTTCTGTCGTTTGATGGGTCGGTCTGTGCCAACCGGATTAGCAATTGTCCATTGGTTAGGACGTATTAATGCAATAAAATGGACCACTTTGAGTGACAGATGGAACTTGTTTACACTCTTTTACTCTCCACCACCTCAACAGAGAACCCTTATTGTTGCAGCTGTTTACACCTAGAGATCAAGCATGTAGATTGAGCTATCGATTGTTGTTTTTAAACATTTGGTTGTTAGAGTAGTGTTGAGAACTTAGATAATTAAAGTGCAATTTCTATTGAAGATGTACTACATCATCAAACTACAGATTATTACACAGTTGCACTGACAAACTGGTAAATTACTTTGAGCATTGAAGCAGTTAGAAGGTAGCCATAAGCTCACAGACTCAACAAGCTAATGCTGACAGTATCTCTTCCCCATGCATTCTGATCAGAAACAGAGAAGACAAATAAAGGTACTTTGCTGTGTAGTCTGGTGGCAAAGAGGTCCAACTAAGGAGTATACCACTTAAGACTGCAATTAAGGTTGCACTGACTACTCTTTTGACAGAGTCTGCGTCAATTTGGACAGACACCCTCAATTGTATCTGGCTTTAAGTGAGATGTTATATTAGTGGCACAAGCTCATTAATCTCAAAAGGACAGCACAAATGGTGGATTTCTCATTGCTTGTTTAGGCAAGAAACTAATTTTGAGTCATCGGTGGCAATTAAAACTGTCTGATTCAGCCACTAATGTTTGAACTGTTTTGGTACTGGTAGTACAGCTTTCAGCTCCAGAACATTTATGTGAAGCAGTCATTGCAGTTTTGTTTGCAGTCCTTTTACTGAATTTTGACCAACCTACATTTGACACAATAAAGGTTCAATTCTCTGTGATGAAATCCAAACTGGAAATTTTGATGTTTTTGGTCTCACCGAGACCCATATTAAAGCTCTAGACACACCCTCATTTTTAAATGAGTTAACGCCTGAAGATTTTTCCCTTGTTCACACCAATAGAGAAAACAAACGTGGTGGCGGTGTTGGCTTTTTTATTAAATCTGCTCTTGATTTTAAAACCATTCATTCGCCTGAGTTCTCCTCCTTTGAAAATCACACTGTCTGTCTCACTCTTGATGGGCGTCGCTTGTTTCTTGGGGTCATTTACCGGCCCCCTGCCTCATCTGTAGTAAAATTTTTTGAAGATTTTCTGTCATATGTGGGTTTTTTGTCTTCCTTATCCCCCTCCTTTGTCATTTGTGGTGATTTTAATCTTCATGTCGACATTATGTCTCCAACAGTCTCTGAATTTAAATCAGTCATGGATTCTTGCTGTCTGTCCCAATACATTGATTTTCCAACTCACCTTCATGGTCATACCTTAGATTTGTTGATGGCTCCATCTGAGTTCTCTGCAATTTCTGATGTGAAAGGTTCAGGCTTCATTAGTGATCACAAAATTATCTCTTGTGTGGTTGACTTTCCATCTTTGGATACACCAATTCAGAAAGTTGTTACCTTCCGTCAGTACCATAAATTGAATATTGATAAATTCAGAAGTGACCTCCTGACTATTCCGTTTGTTAGCTCACCATCTGATGATATAGATTCATTGCATGAACAGTACATGTCTGGTTTGTCTGGCCTTCTAGATATTCATGCACCAGTGAAGACTAAACAGCTCATCAAACCAGCCCCAAGCTGGATAACTGATGAGTATAGAACTGCCAAGTGCATGAGAAGGCAGTTTGAGCGTGCCTGGAGAAGAGACAAATCCACTGAAAATCGTTCCCGTCTTCGACGGCAGATAAACAGATGTAACCACATCCTAAATAGAAACAAGGGGTGTTTCTATCGTGATCTAGTCAGTGAAAATTGCGGCGATAGCAAGAGGTTATGGCATGCACTAAACAGAACATTGAGTCGGTCAAATTCTACTGTCCTCCCATCCTTTGATGATGAAAAATCTTTAGCAAACAGATTTGGTTCGTTTTTCATTGATAAAATTAAAAAGATTCGAGACACCTTTAAATACACCCGATCTCAGGTTCTTCATCCAGACAAGGAGCCGCCGAGTTTCTGTTCCTTTCAAGCTGTCACTGAGACTGAAGTCCTTAAGTTTATCAAGGAATCCCCTTCTAAAACTTGCTCCCTTGATCCATGCCCCACTCACATTGTGAAACAATGTATTGACATTCTTCTCCCTTCATTGACTAAACTAGTTAACTTGTCCCTCAAAAACGGCATTTTCCCTAATCCTTTCAAACAGGCTATTGTCACTCCCCTCCTCAAAAAGTCCACCCTTTCAAAAGAGGATTTGAAGAGCTACCGACCAGTGTCCGGTCTTAGCTTCTTGTCAAAATTGGTCGAGCGAATTGTGGCTGCCCAAATTAGATCTCATATGGATTCTCATGATCTTGGTAATACTTTCCAGTCAGCCTACAAGGTGGGGCACTCGACAGAAACTGCCTTGTTGTGCATCAAAAATGAGATTCACTTATCTCTGTCCAAGGGCATGCCTACAGCACTAGTGCTACTTGACCTGTCTGCGGCATTTGATACTATCGATCATGACACACTCCTATCCTGCCTGTCGTCTAGATTTGGTTTTGCTGGATCGGCATTAAAATGGTTTAGATCCTATCTCCAGGATCGTTTTCAGTCAGTCAAGATTGGTTCTAGTCTTTCGAATTTGTTCAAATTGAAGTTTGGAGTCCCCCAAGGTTCTGTCTTAGGTCCCCTTCTGTTTTCCCTCTACACAACACCTCTTGGTCAAGTCATCAGAAAATATACCGGAGTCCGTTACCACTTCTATGCGGACGACACTCAGTTGTTCATTCACTTATCCCCCGATGATAGTCTCAAGTCTTTTGACCGTCTTAAATCATGTTTGAATGATATTCAGGTCTGGATGTCTGAAAACAAACTCAAGCTTAATCCTGATAAAACAGAATTCATAGTCTTCGGTGCCAAAGACAGACACAAATAGCTCAGTGACTCACTACCTGTCAATATCCTGGGTAATTGCCTCTCTCCCGCAGATGTTGTACGCAATCTGGGTGTTCTGTTTGACGCAAAGTTTTGTTTCACCAATCACGTAAATTCTGTTATCAAATCCTGCTTTATCAGCCTCAGGGACCTTCATCGTATCAGGAGGTTTCTTTCTGTGGATACATCAGTGGTGATTGCAAATGCTCTGGTCAGTAGTCGTTTGGATTATTGCAACTCTCTTTTTGGCAGTTTGTCATCCCGAAATACTACAAGGCTCCAATATGTTCAAAAAGCGCTTGAACGGTTTGTCACAGGTGCTTCAAAGTACACTCACATTACATCCACCCTTAGGACACTCCATTGGCTACCCGTTAGACAACGTATTATCTTCAAAACCCTAGTTTTGGTCTATAAGTACCTCACCACTGGCCAGCCTAAGTATTTTGCACCATATCTCCCCTTGTACAAATCTGCCGTGAATACAAGACGTTCCAATCCCAAAAATTTGTTCCTTCTGGTTCCCTCTTACTGTCCTTCCATCCATAAATCAAAGGTCCATTTTAACAATAGTTTCTCATATGATGCCCCTAAGTTATGGAATGATCTTCCATATGATATACGCAGTGCTCCAAATCTCTCCAGTTTCAAAAGTCGATTCAAAACCTACCTATTTCAGAAATCATTCCCACCATAGCTTCTTACTACCGAACACCGGACCGCCTCCCTGGTAACGACTCGGAACATGTCTAATGTCTCATGATTTATGCCTTACGGATTGGATGGTGTGCCTTAGAATCCGTTGATACGGAGATTAAGCACCTGGACAACTGATTGATTGATTGATTGACATCTGAAAAGTAAAATGTTGTATACCTTTGAATGAAGATCTGCACCTTCCAAAACATTTTTTAGGTCCTGCCACCAGTCTAAATGAGTATTATTTGCCTCAAACAGGGAAGGAGCTTCTCCAGCAACTGAGAAAACGTCCAATGCCCTTTCAGATGCTGCTGAAATGGTCTTGTGTAGGCAACCTGCTCGAACCAACTTCTCGTTCACAGCAAGCAATCCAAATAAGACATAAGCATCTTGTATTAGATACACATATCTGTTTGATCCAATAGATCAAGTCCTATATTTTCTGCCACCTGTCCTGCATACTTTATAGTCCTCGTCTTCTATTTTTATAACCAATTGTTAACACTTGATGCCTTGAGAGCCTTGGATTCTCCCTTTCTCCTGGAAAGGGAGTACCAAGTCATTAGTAATCAGTGGCCTGCTGCTAAGCATTTTTTTTCTTCCCAGTTTCCCCTGAAAACTTGTAACCATGTCCCAACTCCTAAATTTGCTTTCCTAGGTACTGGGATGTGGCCTGAGGATCGGGTAGTGAGACCAGTTGTGATTGTGGATTCAAGCTCGAACCAGGGACTGCCATTAGAAAACTCACATTGCTTTTCAGGAAAGCATATGGTTCATCTCCTGGTGGTTTTGGGACAGTGGAAGTTGGCTGCGGATACATCCTTTAGCGAGACAATGAACTGATGCGCACTTCCATCTGTTGCTGCTGAATTAATACTTTGTATGAATTTCAGATCCAATTTAGATTCAATCCTTCTCTCAGTCGGGACTGCTAATGTAAGTGTATCTAACCCTACTTCTTGGGCTCTCAAGAGCCTAAGGATAAATTTTGTGAATGTGAGGATCCAAAAAAGGAGATCTGCTGCTAAATTCCAGATCTTGTTGGGATCCAGTAAACTATTCTTCTCCCCAATAGCTCACCAAGGAGATCATCTTCAGCAGCTTGTAGAGAAGATTTGGCCTTTGACGATACCTTTTTCTGTTTGCAATTTTATAATTTTAATCTTCATTTAAGGCCACAGGTCATCACCTTTGCCACTCTCCCTACAAAAAGGGCAGTGCTTGGGCATCCCAATCATACATAAATGGTTGCATTTATTAGCCCATGTTTTCATATTGCTATCTACAAAATATATTTCTATATACAGAAGGAATAAATATTTAAGTTAAACATCCATTGAAAAAAACTCATCTATCCAAGATGGCGGCCAAACAAAAAGAGGCAGAACAACTAAGTATTTCAGTCTCCTTCCTCCCATATGCCACCTGGAAGATATTTCAGGTGGCCCAGAACATAATAAAACTCTTTATTTTATTTTACAGGTTTTGCTGTCTGGGAGGCGAGCCTCGCAGATAGCATCGATAGGATTGAGTCCCAAAGGGTAAGATATTGTAGCACAATAAAATGATCTGTATTTATTAATTGGAAATATAGTTGTCAAAGGAGAATGCACGATTAGGTACAAATATAATACTGAGTTGCAGCAATCCATTTTGCTTTGTGATCGGAGAAATAAATATGTTTCAAATGTGGCATTGTAAAATAATTTAGAACCAAGGTCAAAAGTCACACCAAGGTCACACAGTGACCGTAAATACCTGCACCCTCAAACCAATAAAACTACATTGTTACAGCTTCCTAGATATATTCTCAATCAGATTGTAAGAGTCAGTCACTATATATATATGGTAAGGTCAAAGGCAACGCCATGTTTCACCCCTATGCCCTTACTAAATATCAACTTCTTACAACTTATGGTTTCCACGATATAACCCAGACAAGACTTTTATGGTCAAGGTCACTTCATTAAGGTTAAAGGTCAAATCCAGATCACACCATGACAGTACACACTTACAGCTCTCAAACAATGTCCTCATTATGTATCAAACTCCCACAACTTACTGTTTCCCAGATATAGCCAAGATTTTGAAGGTCAGGGTCACTACGGAAAGGTTAAATCAAGGTCATACCACAACATAGCACACCTACAGCCCTTAACCAATATCACCACCAGGCATGAACATCCAACACCTTACAGTTTATGAGATACAGTCTGGGCAAAATTTTTACTGGTGCTCACCCAAGCACCCAACCTAGCAACTACCCATCTGCCCAGCCGGGCAATATAGGTGAAAACAATACCCACACAGCCTTCAAAGACTATGAGGTAAAATGTGATGTAAAAGTATCAATCAACAGTTTTATATTTCTATTATATAGCTTTCTTCATGTACTTACAACATCTCACCTTTACAACGTTGTAATAAAATAGCATCAGAGATATAGAAGTAGTGTAACAGTACAAAGTTCAAGATACTTTCAGAGCAGTGTAAGTTATATTAAGGTCCAAATAATGCTTAAGAGAAAATAATATCTAAGGAAAAGAAATGTATATAAAGATGAAGTATTAAAACAAGACAATTCAATGATAAAATGACAGCATTTATCAGTAAACCACAAATGGCCGAATTATGGTTTGGATGTTTTGAATATTACCCATGCATACAGAAGTGGCAATACATTCAATGAATGCTTACGTGTGGTGTTGGAGAAAAGCCTATGGTTCACTTGATGAAATTCCATCTGTCACAATGGGAACTTGAAAAAGGAAATTCTTAATGAATTCTAATATGACTTTAACAGTGCTTAATATCCATCAACAGACAGACCCAAAGGTGCAACTAGATTGGGCCAACTCGGCGCCAACATATCCCCAGACAGGTCATCACTCACGCCACAGGTTTTGATCGGGAATTTTTTAAAGCATAATTACCCATTATTATATGAACTTCAGCACATCAATCTACTCTGTTTGTATCTTCCCAAGAAGATGGTGTATCCCCAGACGCCGAATACATAACTCAAATTATGTTTTCAATCTTCCTGCAATGATAACTCTAAACCTATTTTCAAAGTATTTATTAATAAATGATTGATGATTGAATGTCCATTCTAAAATAATAATCCCAAAAGAGCATATCTCTTTCTATATTTGTTGACAAATAAAATATTATTTTTAACTCAACATCATACTTTTCAATCTTCCTGCAATGATAACTCTTAACCTAATTTCAAAGTATTTAAATGATTGATGATTGAATGTCCATTCTAAAATTCATAATCCCAAAAGCGCATATCTGTTTCTATATTTGTTCACAAATAAAATATTATTTAAAAAAAAATTATTTATATTATTATTTTATTATATTATTTATAGAATTTGTAAATTGTTTTCAGTTATTCATTTCCTCTATTCCTATATATGTGGTCCATATATATGCAACCTAAATATGTGACACAATCTCAGTTCTGACTCCCCTTTGTGTTATATGATGAAGCCCACCACCTCCTACCCCACCCCTCTCCCCTTCTCCACACCTCTCTCACTATTACACAAGATCTGCAACCCCATTGAGTTCTTTGTTTCTCATTTGATATCACTAAATACCTTTGTTTATTTAGTGTCACTCAATATAGCTGGAGGTCCCAGAGGTGGGTGGGGGATGTGGGTTGGGACTACAGCATAAATGGTAAACAAACAATCTGATATATATCAAAGGGGTAATCAAATACAAAAAGAATTGAGAATTTTAAGTATGTGATTATCAACTGAAATGAGTTCATAACTGTAGGAGCTGTGTCAAAATTAACTGAGGCAAGTTGAATAAAACTGGGCTAGTTGAGGGTTAAAAATCCCCTAGTTTTACTACATAAGGATATACTTTTATTAATATTGGGACTTAAAGCTCACCAGAAAATAACAGTGTCCATTTTGCCTACTTGAATATGTTTAACCAGTTTCATTTTAAAGAGTTAAAAACTCAGCAAGCAGAGGTACAACACACAAAAATAAGTTCTTAAAAGACTAAGATAGCCATAACATCATTAATATTCAAAATTTAAAGAGACAGGCACTTCCTTTTAAAAATTCAAAGATTTCAGCTCTATGACCCACATAGTTTGACAGTTACAGGGCTTTAAAGTGGCATAATGTCCATAAATTGGGTTTCTGTGGGCATTTTACAATTGTTAAAGAGACCTTAGCAATTAAACTACAGATCTGAAACTTTTTTGGGGGACATACATAACAAACAAAAAATTAGATATAATACAGTTTAAGACTTGTCACACTAAGCATTTCCAAATTACAGGGCAAAATACAGTAGAAAATGTCAAAAAAGGTCACTTGGATGAGTGTCTATGGTCGTCATACACAGGTTCAATGTCTACTACAGGCCTTGATGTTCGGTACATGGAAAAAGAAGACGCTTAATAATGTATTCCTAGTTGAGATTTCAGCCCTGTCAGTCACATAGTTTAACAGTCACAGGGCTGAAAAGTGGCAAAAAGTCCAAATATTGGGTCTCTGTGGGCCTTTTAGAGACCTCAATGTGACCTTCAAATTGAAGCTTCAGACTTAAAATCTTTCACAATCAGAGATTATACATAGAATGTATATCTAATATAGTTTGAAACTTCTCAGACTTACCATTCCAAGTTACAAGGCAAAATATGTAAAAAATGTCTAAAAAGGGTCACTCGGGTGAGTATCTATGGTCGTCATACACAGGTTAAATATCTACTAAAGGCCTTGATGTTCAGCACATGTAAAAAGAACATAATAATATATTCCCAGATGAGATTTCAGCTCTATCAGTCACATAGTTTAACAGTCACAGGGCTTAAAAGTGGCAAAAAGTCCAAATATTGGGTCTCTGTGGGCCTTTTAGAGACCTCAATGTGAACTTTAAATCAAAGCTTCAGATTTAAAATCTTTCACAATCAAAGGTTACACATAGAATGTATATCTAATACAGTTTGAAACTTCTCAAGACTTACCATTTCCAAGTTACAGGGAAAAATATGTGAAAAATGTCTAAAAAGGGTCACTCGGGTGGGTGTTATGGTCCTCACACACAGGTTAAATGTCTACTTAAAGCCTTTATTTCTGGCACATGTAAAAATGACATAATGATATATTCCCAGGTGAGATTTCAGCTCTATCAGTAACATAGTTTAACAGTCACAGGGCTTAAAAGTGGCAAAAAGGCAAAATATCGGGTCTCTGTGGGCCTTTTAGAGACCTCAATGTGACCTTCAAATCAAAGCTTCAGACTAAAAATCTTTCACATTCAAAGGTTACACATAGAATGTATATCTAATACAGTTTGAAACTTCTCAGACTTACCCTTTCCAAGTTACAGGGAAAAATATGTGAAAAATGTCTTATAAGGGTCACTCGGGTGGGTGTTTATGGTCCTCACACACAGGTTAAATGTCTATTAAAGGCCTAAATTTTGGGGCAGATATAAGAAAACACATAGATATATTCTCAGATGATATTTAACTTAGATGAGAGACATAGTTTGAAAGCTACAGTGCTCGAAAGTGGCAAAAAGTGCATAAATTGGGTCTCTGTGGGCACTTTTGAGACCTTAAGTCGACCCCTTTGGGTAAACCTACAGCCCTAAAATTTTCTACAGACAAGGATTACATATCAAAGTTATACCTAGTGCAGTTTGAGACTCATCAGAGTTACCACTTCCAAATTATAGGGCAAAATATGTGAAAAATATAGCAAAAAATCCCTAAGTGGGGGTCTTTATGGGCCTCAAACACAATTTTCTCCTCAACTTAAAGTCGTGATTTTCGGCACATGTACTAAGAACATATTAATGTGTTCTCAGGTGAAATTTCAGCCAGCTGAGCATCATAGTTTGTGACCTAGAGGGCTCTTAGTGGCCAAAAGTGCAATTTCTGACCTTAAGGTGGCCATAAGTTCTCTTTTATTGGGAGTTTAAGGTCACCTTAAAATAGGGATCTTCCTTTGGACACCCTTAACATGTGTACCGAGTTTGAAAAAAAAATATTAATTTGTTTTTGAGTTATCGCGTCCACAAGGAAATTTCTACGGCGGCGGCGGCGGCGGCGGCGGCGGCGGCGGCGCGACGGACCTGAATCCAATATATCCCCGACTTTCGTCTGGGGATATAACAAGATTTTAAAGGTCAATACAGCAAGGTCAAAGGTCAATCAGCGTTACACCATGACGTGGCACACGTAAAACCCTCAACCAATGTCCCTACCAAGTATAAACTTCCTACACCTTACAGTCTCTGAGATATAACCTGGACAAGATTTCATAGGTCAAGGTCGCTACAGCAAGGTCAAAGGTCAAATCAAGGTCACATGACGTAGCACACCTACACCCCTAACCAATGTCCCTAACAAGTATCAACTTCCTACACCTCTTACGGTTTCCAAGATATAGCCCAGACCAGGTATTATACATCAAGTTCATTACAGCAAGTACAAAGGTCAAATCAAGGTCACACCATGACGTCGCACACCTACTACCCCCAACCAATGTCCTCACCAAGTATCAGCTTCCTACACCTTACAGTTGCTGAGATATAGCCCGGACAAGGTTTATACGTCAAGGTCACTACGGCAAGGTCAAAGGTCAAATCAAGGTCAGACCATGACGTTGCACACCTACACCCCCTAACCAATGTCCCTATCAAGTATCAACTTCCTACACCTTACGGTTTCTGAGATATAGCCCAGACAAGATTTTAAAGGTCAAGATCACTATGGCAAGGTCAAAGGAAACTCAAGGTCACTACAGCAAGGTCAAAGGCGAAATCAAGGTCAGACCATGACGTTGCACACCTACACCACCCAACCAATGTCCCTGCCAAGTATGAACTTCCAACACCTTGCGGTTTCTGAGATACAGCCCAGACAAACTATTTCCCACCGCCCGCCCGCCCATCCGGACACCATGGGTGAAAACAATATCCTGACAGCCCTTAAGGGCTGTGGGGTAGTAAAATTTAACAAATATGGGTAAAGTGGTGGCTGGGCAGCCAGGTTTTAGATTATAAATTAAATCTTTTAGCTAACCACTTGACTATTAGTTACATCAGCCATACTTGTAAACATGTTCATTTGCAGAAATTTACATTTAAGTTAAAACTTAATTTAAAAATTTTAAAAATTTAAGTTAATAACAAAGATGAGTGAAGACAGAACCAACTTGCTAGATTACTCATTTTCTTAACAACTTGGTGTAAAAAATTTTACTTTATCTTGCACTGACTTTGTACTTCGGGTCGGTGCCTGGATACATTTCATTTGTGAGTTTCATCTCTAGTGGTGGTTTATCATAAGAGCGACGCCAGCTCTAAAACAAACCAAATCAAAGCAATTATTAACGCAATAAAATTGCAAATTTAATAAGTAAATTAAATTTTGTAAGTTAATACCCTATCCAATGGACACACAAGACCCTCCCACCGACCCCGCTATAAGCTTACTAGGGGTCTAATAGATCTAGACAACGAAAAAGATGCCATGACGTCACTCTGTCTAGACAGGAAGGACGTACGACACGCCACCTGGCGAGTGCACTAGTACTAGGGACCGGTCTGCCGGTGGAGACACAGGACGTCTTTTTCTGACGTTTGGTGGGCCGGTCTGCGCCGACCGGATAAGCTATTGTCCATTGGATAGGGTATTAACTTATAAAAATTTAATTTACTTATTAAATTTGCAATTTTATTGCGTTAATACATCCTATCCAATGGACAATAGCTGAATAACTACTGCTTGGTCGGCGGGTAAGTTACTAGGGACTAAAGAACTTCTTTTGAACTCATGTTAAGATTGATGGCCAATTCTTTCTCAGCCTGGGTGGACCTTGAAGTCGCTGACCCTTAAGGCTATGGTCGAATATCATCATCCGGTTATCCAGAGACAGACCGTCAGAGTCGACCTTTCCCCCCCCCCCCCCCCCTTTTTAATATACCTGCTCTGAGGTAGGGGAAGAGAGGGATGAGTTCAGTCCCATAAAAAATGAAGCCTCCCTGAGGAAGTACAGCCAGTTTTTTTATACACTGTATGTACTCTTTTTACATATCTACAAATCTCCTCTAGGCCTTGGATTGTTGGTGGATCTGTTGAGCAGCCACCATCGGCCCCAAATGGAAGAGCTCTGAATCAGCCCAGGCCACGTCCTTCAGATAAAATTGTGTGAAGGTATTATGTGATTTCCAGTGGCAGGCTGCTAGAATTTGCTCTAAGGAAACTCCCGACTGGAAGGCCTTAGGGGCAGCAAAGGCCCTGACATCATGAGCTTTAACTTGATGTAGGGTGTGGGCTTGATGATCAGAGAGTTCATAGCATAGGATCACAGTCTGCTTGATCCATGAGGAGATAGTGGCAGGGGAGATGTCTTTGTCGAAGCTTTTCTTGAAGGAGACAAAAACTCCTTGTTCTGCCTAAGGTCTGAAGTCCTGTCCAAATAGTAGCGTAGGGCTCTAACTGGGCAGAGACACTTATCAGCCTTGAGGGATCTATCCAGAGTAGGAGCCAGGGCTGGTATGACCACTGGGGCTATACTCTCCGGACCCTCTCTAGCCAGCTGATTCTTCGAGAGAAAGCTGGGGGATGGATACAGTGACACCTTAGACCAGTCAGATTGGTGTCTAATGTTTTTGTGCTGCCATGCATGGATCTCACTCCTTCTTTTGCCCGAACCTAGGGCCAAGAGGAAGACAGTTTTGAAGGTCAAGTGCTTCAGGGATGCCTCCCTCAGGGGTTCAAAGGGAGCTTTTGTCAGTTGGTGAAGTACCAGAGAGAGGTTCCAGGAAGGTATACCTCTCCGCCCTTTGGGTCTATCCCTGTGGAAGCTGTCAAGGAGACGAGTGAGATTATCATCCTTGCTGACATTCATTATGGCGTTACCCAGTTTATCAGCAATGGCAGATCTGTATCCATCAATGGTATTAGGTTGTAATTTCTTGTCCTCAAAGAGGTACAACAAGAAGTTTGCTATTGAAGTCACAGGTGGTGACCTGAAGTCCACCTTATTAGTGACGCACCACTTTGTAAAAACGGCCCACTTTGCCTCATAGACTGATCTGGTAGATCTTCTTTGAGGAGCCTCAATTCTTGCTGCCACTGCCGCAGAGAAACCCTGTTCTTTGATTGTTGAGGCTCTAGGAGCCATGCATGGAGGTTCAAATTTGTCAGATTTCTGTGAGGGATCTGATTGAAGGGCTGAGTCAACAGGTTGGGCAGACTGGGTAGACTGAGCGGGACTTGACTGGACATGATCACCAGGTCCCAAAACCAAGGCATGTTGGGCCACCCGGGAGCAATCAAAATGAGTCTCCTGCAGGGAGAATCCTGTAGTTTCTCTACTACTTTGCCCAAAATGGCAGTTGGTGGAAAGGCATAAGCATCCAGATCCTCCCAAGGCAGAGTGAGTGCATCTACCGCTATGGCCTGCTTGTCCGGCACTGGTGATACAAAGTGAGGCAATTTGTGGTTGAACCTCGTCGCAAAGAGGTCTACTTGAGGCCGGTGCCATTTGTTGCACAGCCCGTGAAAAACTTCCGGAAGGAGGGACCACTCTGTTTGGATGGTCTGACCCAGTCTGGACAGCTTGTCCGCTATCACGTTTAACCGGCCTGGGATATGTCGGGCTTTTAAAGTCACTTGTCGCTGGGAGCACCAGGTCAAGATTCTCCAAAGTAGGGCACATAATTGACCCGACCTCATGCCTCCTTCCTTGTTTATGTAGGCCACTACGGTTGTATTGTCTGTTGCTATCAGAACTATGTTGTTTGTGCAGAGGTCTTGGAACTCTTTTAAGGCTAGAAAAACTGCTTTGAGTTCCAGATAGTTTATGTGAAGTTTGCTTTCGGGTACTGACCAAGAACCTCTTGCCATGCGTTCGTTTAAGTGAGCGCCCCACCCTTCTTTTGATGCGTCTGTAAAGATCTGCAGAGCATGTTTTAGAGGGTGTAATGGTTGACCTAGTAGCACGTTCTTTTCCGTCATCCACCACTGTAAATGGGGATGCAGGGACCTGGGTAGAGGAATGATCTTCTCTAGAGACTCCGGTATTCTCCAATTGTTTTTGAGATGCCACTGTATAGGTCTCATATGTAGCCAGCCTAGGTGAACCTGTTTTTCTGTGGCCGTTAGCAGGCCTATAAGGGACATGAATTGCCGGACCGGACAGGCCGGTAATGACAAAATCTCTGAAATCTTTTCCTGAAGGTTTTGCCACCGGTCCGGTGTCGGTCGGACCCGACCGGTCCTGAGGTCGAATTGATAACCTACGAAGTCGAAGACTTGTTTCGGTTCCAGTTCCGACTTGTCCAGATTCACCAACCAGCCTAGACTTTGGCATAAGGCTACCAGATCCTGAGTGTGTTGACAACAGACCTGGTGGGATGTGGCTCTGACCAATCAGTCGTCTAGGTACTGGTGGATTCTTATACCCATGCGTATGGCCATTAGTTTTACCTCCTTTGCTACAACCGTGAACTCCAGAGGGGCTGTTGACAGACCGAAAGGTAGTGCTTTGAATTGATATGTTTGCCCCTGGACATGAAATCTCAGGTATTTCCTGGATTGCTCTTGTATTGGTATGTGGAAATCTATTGAGGTCACCCACTCCCCTTGTTGGAGGGAGGTCCGGATAGTTTCCGGAGTTTCCATTTTGAATTTCTCGGCCTTGAGGAATTGGTTGAGATTGCTGAGGTCCAGTATGGGCCGCCACTTGTTGTCTGGTTTGGGGACTAGGAAAAGTCGGTTGAAAAAACTCAGAGATGTTTTGTGTTTTACCAGTTCTATGGCATTTTTGTCCATAAGCTGATGTAATGCCTCTAACAGGTAGCTGTTCCTGAGAGGATTGACATAGCAGCTTACGACTGTGGGAAGTCTTGCTAGTTTTGGCCGGTTTTGGAAAGGTAGGGTGTAGCCCTCCCTTAGGATTTGAACCACTTTTGGACCGGCACCTAGATGTAACCAAGTTTGCCAAAATTTCTAGAGTCTGGCTCCGACAGGAGGATTGGGCACAACATTTCCGACACTTTTGACAGGATTGACACAAGGTAACTGAGTGACACAAGAAACACCTTTCACATATTTTAACTAGATTGGGCCAACTCGGCGCCAACATATCCCCAGACAGGTCATCACTCACGCCACAGGTTTTGATCAGGAATTTTTTAAAACATAATTACCCATTATTATATGAACTTCAGCACATCAATCTACTCTGTTTATATCTTCCCAAGGAAGATGGTGTATCCCCAGACGCCGAATACATAACTCAAATTATATTTTCAATCTTCCTGCAATGATAACTCTAAACCTATTTTCAAAGTATTTAAATGATTGATGATTGAATGTCCATTCTAAAATAATAATCCCAAAAGAGCATATCTGTTTCTATATTTGTTGACAAATAAAATATAAGCCTTGATTTTCGGCACATGTAAAAAGAACATAATAATGTATTCCCAGATGGGATTTCAGCTCTATCAATCATATAGTTTAACAGTCACAGGGCTTAAAAGTGACAAAAAGTCCAAATATTGGGTCTCTATGGGCCTTTTAGAGACCTCAATGTGACCTTCAAATTAAAGCTTCAGACTTAAAATCTGTCACATACAAAGATTACACATAGAATTTATATCTTATACAGTTTGAAACTTCTCAGACTTACCATTTCCAAGTTACAGGGCAAAATATATGAAAAGTATCTTAGAAGGGTCACTCGGGTGGGTGTTTATGGTCCTCATACACAGGTTAAATGTCTACTTAAAGCCTTTATTTTTGGCCCATGTAAAAAGAACATAATAATATATTCCCAGATGGGATTTCAGATCTATCAGTCACATAGTGTAACAGTCACAGGGCTTAAAAGTGGCAAAAAGTCCAAATATCGGGTCTCTGTGGGCCTTTTAGAGACCTCAATGTGACCTTCAAATTAAAGCTTCAAACTTAAAATCTGTCACATACAAAGATTACACATGGAATTTATATCTAATAGAATTTGAAACTTCTCAGACTTACCATTTCCAAGTTACAGGGTAAAATATGTGAATAATGTCTTAAAAGGGTCACTCGGGTGGGTGTTTATGATCCTCATACACAGGTTAAATGTCTATTAAAGACCTAAATTTTAGGGCACATATAAAAACTAGATTGGGCCAACTCGGCGCCAACATATCCCCAGACAGGTCATCAATCACGCCACAGGTTTTGATCGGGAATTTTTTATTTAATCCATTTGTTGTATGCCATAAATATTGGGAAAAGTTATATGAACTTCAGCACATCAATCTACTAAGTTTATATCTTCCCAAGGAAGATGGTGTATCCCCAGACGTCGAATACATAACTCAACAGATCATATTTTCAATCTTCCTGCAATGATAACTCTGAACGTATTTTCAAAGTATTTAAATGATTGATGATTGAATGTCCATTCTAAATTAATAATCTCAAAAGAGCATATCTGTTTCTATATTTGTTGACAAATAAAATATTATTTTTAACTCAACTCATCATACTTTTCAATCTTCCTTCAAAGTATTTAAATGATTGATGATTCAATGTCCATTCTAAAATTCATAATCCCAAAAGCGCATATCTGTTTCTATATTTGTTCACAACTAAAATATTATTTTTAAAAAAATTATTTATATTATTATTTTATTATATTATTTTTAGAATTTGCAAATTGTTTTCAGTTATTCATTTCCTCTATACCTATATATATGTGGTCCATATATATGCAACCTAAATATGTGACACAATCTCAGTTCTGACTCCCCTTTGTGTTATATGTAATGAAGCCCACCACCTCCCACCCCCACCCCTCTCCCCTTCTCCACACCTCTCTCACTATTACACAAGATCTGCAACCCCATTGAGTTCTTTGTTTCTCATCTGATATCATTAAATACCTTTGTTTATTTAGTGTCACTCAATATAGCTGGAGGTCCCAGAGGTGGGTGGGGGGAATCCGGGTGGGGGATGTGGGTTGGGACTACAAAGAAATGGAGTAATATAAAAGGGGTACTCAAATACAAAAAGAATTGAGAATTTTAAGTATGTGATTATCAACTGAAATGAGTTCATAACTGTAGGAGCTGTGTCAAAATTAACTGAGGCAAGTTGAATAAAACTGGGCTAGTTGAGGGTTAAAAATCCCCTAGTTTTACTACATAAGGATATAATTTCATTAATATTGGGACTTAAAGCTCACTTAAAGTGTCCATTTTGTCTACTTGAATATGTTTAACCGCCGTTTAACCAGTTTCATTTTAAAAAGTTAAAAACTCAGCAAGCAGAGGTATAACACACAAAAATAAGTTCTTAAAAGACTAAGATAGCCATAACATTATTAATATTCAAAATTTAAATAGACGGGCATTTCCTTTTAAAAATTCAAAGATTTCAGCTCTATAACCCACATAGTTTGACAGTTACTGGGCTTTAAAGTGGCATAATGTCCATAAATTGGGTTTCTGTGGGCATTTTACAATTGTTAAAGAGACCTTAGCAATTAAACTACAGATCTGAAACTTTTTGGGGGACATACATAACAAACAAAAATTATATATAATACAGTTTAAGACTTGTCACACTAAGCATTTCCAAATAACAGGGCAAAATACGGAAAAAATGTCAAAAAAGGCACTTGGGCGAGTGTCTATGGCCCTCATACACAGGTTAAATGTCTACTAAAAACCTTGATTTTCGGCATATGTAAAAAGGACATAATAATGCATTCCCAGATGGGATTTCAGCTCCATCAATCACATAGTTTAACAGTCACAGGGCTTAAAGGTGGTAAAAAGTCCAAATATTGGGTCTCTGTGGGCCTTTTAGAGATCTCGATGTGGCTTTCAAATTAAAGCTTCAGACTAAAAATTTGTTACATACTAAGATTACACATAGAATATGTATCTAATAAAGTTTAAAACTTCTCAGACTTACCATTTCCAAGTTACAGAGCAAAATATGTGAAAAATGTCTTAAAAGGGTCACTCAGGTGGGTGTTTAAGGTCCTCATACACAGGTTAAATGTCTACTTGAAGCCTTGATTTTTGGCACATGTAAAAAGAACATAATAATGTATTCCCAGATGAGATTTCAGCTCTATCAGTCACATAGTTTAACAGTCACAGGCCTTAAAATTGGCAAAAAGTCCAAATACTGGGTCTTTATGGGGCCTTCTAGAGACCTAAATGTGGCCTTCAAATTAAAGCTTCAGACTTAAAATTTGTCACATACTAAGATTACACATAGAATATGCATCTAATACAGTTTGAAACTTCTTAGACTTACCATTTCCAAGTTACAGGGCAAAATATGTGAAAAATGTCTAAAAATGGTCACTCGGGTGGGGATTTATGATCCTCATACACAGGTTAAATGTCTTCTTAAAGCCTTAATTTTTGGCACATATATAAATAACATACTAATACCTTCCCAGATAGGATTTGAGCTCTATCAGTCACATAGTTTGACAGTCACAGGGCTTAAAAGTAGCAAAAAGTCCAAATATTGGGTCTTTGGGAGCCTTTTAGAGACCTCAATTTGACCTTCAAAATTAAAGCTTCAGACTTAAAATCTGTTACATACTAAGATTACACACAGAATATATATCTAATACAGTTTGAAACTTCTCAGACTTACCATTTCCAAGTTACAGGGAAAAAGATGTGAAAAATGTCTTATAAGGGTCACTCCGGTGGGTGTTTATGGTCCTGATACACAGGTTAACTGTCTATTAAAGGCCTAAATGTTGGGGCACATATAAGAAAACACATAGATATATTCCCAGATGATATTTAACTTAGATGAGAGACAGTGCTTGAAAGTGGCAAAAAGTGCATAAATTGGGTCTCTGTGGGCACTTTTGAGACCTTAAGTCGACCCCTTTGGGTAAACCTACAGCCCTAAAATTTTCTACAGACAAGGATTACATATCAAAGTTATACCTAGCGCAGTTTGAGACTCATCAGAATTACCACTTCCAAATTATAGGGCAAAATATGTGAAAAGTATAGCAAAAAATCCCTAAGTGGGGGTATTTATGGGCCTCAAACACAATTTTCTCCTCAACTTAAAGTCGTGATTTTCGGCACATGTACTAAAAACATATTAATGTGTTGTCAGGTAAAATTTCAGCCAGTTGAGCATCATAGTTTGTGACCTACAGGGCTCTAAGTGGCCAAAAGTCCAATTTCTGACCTTAAGGTGGCCATAAGTTCTTTTTTACTGGGAGTTTAAGGTCACCTTAAAATAGGGATCTTCCTTTGGGCACCCTTAACATGTGTACCAAGTTTGAAAAAAAAATATTAATTTGTTTTTGAGTTATCGCGTCCACAAGGAAATTTCTACGGTGGCGGCGGCGCGACGGACCTGAATCCAATATATCCCCGACTTTCGTCTGGGGATATAATGAACTCTTTGTTACATGACAATCTGACACGCCGGGACTTACTCCTTTGTTTTCTGAATGCCCGGGTGCAGAAGGAACAGGTGAGACAACATGCAAGTTTACATCTAAATTTGAAAAGTTCATTAAATGTTTCGTGAGGATGCTCCCGGCCAGCAGCCGTCCTTGTGGCCTGTTGTAACAGTGATTGTCATTTATACGGCTGCTGGCCCTTGGCAGAACGTGAAGAGAAGTTTGAATTCCTGCCCTTGGGTTTCCTGAACTGCCTTTTGCCGATGTTTTTCCATGCCGGCCTTTCCTGTTTGAAGTCTGACCGACCTTCCTGTTTACGTTCCTGTCTTTCGTATGGGTGGAAACGTGCCTTAGCCCGTGAAGATGACGCAGTCGGTTGGCTCTTACTATCAAAGTGGGCGATCTCTTCTTCAGCCCGTTTAATAGCTGACTCCGGGAACAGAGTTGGAATGTGAAGTGGCCCGGTCCTCAGGGCAGCAAATGTGTCCGGCTTAATCCCATTTTTTAAGTGGTTGAGGTAAGCGTCTCTCCTTGCCAGGGTAAGATTACCCATGGTAAAAAACACAAATTCAGTCAAATATTCCATCGCCTTTGCTGTGGCGTGGGAGATGTTTGCGTTAAAGTCCATCAAAAATTGCAACTCGTCGGTAGCCTCTGACACTTTGGATGAGCCCTTACCCTTGCCTTCACTGCGGATAGTTTTGATCTGAGATTGCATGTCGGCCTGTACCTTGAATAGGCACCGATTGAAACTCGCGGCCTGATTACAGACTACAGAAGCCTCTCTGGCAGTTCTTTCCCAACGTCTTAAGGAGTCCTTGGATATTCTGCGTGAAGCAGGGGGTGTAGCAACTAAGGCCGCTTTGCGAGCTATCCTTCCAAAGCTACTATTTAACTTGGAGTGTCCTGTATTCCATGAAGTAACTTTGGTTTGGTCAGTCTGTTGTTCGGCGTATAGGCCATACCATTTTGCTTGAGAGCGCGGGGGTCTCAAAAAGTGGTCCATAGGAAGACTACCGGCCTCTGCAGTGCGTGAGGGGTATCCCTCCACTAAGGTAATGTTAAGTTTACTTAATTTTTTGCAGAGCCATTCCTCTGTCGGCATGTGAACAGCTATCTTACTGGGGGCCGGGGCCTTGGGGCCGGCGAAAGGGTTGTCATCTGATGGATTAGAGCTGTCTATCTCTGGTACATGCGACCACCCCATAAATGCACGTATGCCCCGCATAGTCTCACGATACGTCTGCTCCTCTGAAGTCGGTGTATCTTGTTCCGTTAGTTCTTGATCATCAGAGAGCTCCCCCTCTTCTACAAAGATTTCCAAGGGTGGATCATCAGACAAGTTACCGGTACTTTCTACATCTGAATCCATGCTGGAGATGCTGTCCCTACCGGAAGATTTGTGAAGGGTCGGTGACTCTGAACCAGTGTGGCTTGCAGAGGAGGGCCGGTCAGAACCTGGTCGGTCTGATAGAGCCTTGCTGGTTTTCTGGACCGACGATGAAGCTGTTCGGTGAGAGTCTGAATGTGGCTTGCCGGTCGACTTGTGCTTACTAGAAGCGACGTCTGGACCAGTGCGCCCTGATGCAGTCTGTGCAGGCAGAGTATCCGCCTTTGGCTTACCGGCCGACTTTTGCTTGGGAGCAATAACGTCTGGGCCAGTGCGCGTAGATGAGGTCTGAGAGTTCTTGTCAGTAGGTAGCTTGCCGGCCGACGGCTGCGATGCAGCAACAGTGTCTGGGCCAGTGCGCTGAGAAGAAACTCCAAGTAGGTTAGTAGGCTGGAAGAATGGTTCTGAGTCCTTAGAAACATTGGCCGGTGGGGAGTGCTTAGGGGTAACCCTAACATCAGCAGAAAAGGACGGTTCCAGAGATTTAGCCATTAAAAGAGCCTCTAACCTGTTGAATCGATCGGACCATTTAAGGTCTAAAGCTGAGATCCTATCATCTGCACTGGAGGAGGCTGATTTCTTAGCTTTTGAAGTGGGCTTGTCCTTCTTAGCCTTCTTTTCAGGTGGAATAGATGTTGAAGGGGAAGTAACAGATTCACCCACAGCTCCAATGACAGAGACGCTAGCAGGGTCTACAAGAGCAATTTCCTCTGTGGGGTTAGAGTTATCCAAACGTTTAGCTTCCCTTTTTTCCTTCTTAATTTTGTAAGACGGCGTGGATATCTGGGCACGTTGTTCAGGGGTAAGTAGGTTACAGAACTTACAGTCCGTGGTTTCCTTATTTGCAATGCAAGGTTCTTCCCCCTTTCCTTTCTCCCTGCAACGGGCGCAAAAAGCGTGCCCATCAAATCCAGCCATGGCATGCCCACAGCTGCCCCTCTTTTGTCCAGGAGATGCCATCGTATGCTATAAGTATGTAGGATCCCAACACAATAAACAAAAAAGTTAATATTTATCAACACGCAGTATAATCCACAAAAATATATGAAGAATTTTCAAAGCTTGTGCTCTAGCTCGCGCCAAACGAAAAAGATGCCATGACGTCACTCTGTCTAGACAGGAAGGAAGTACGACACGCCACCTGGCGAGTGCACTAGTACTAGGGACCGGTCTGCCGGTGGAGACACAGGACGTCTTTTTCTGACGTTTGGCGGGCTGGTCTGCGCCGACCGGATAAGCTATTGTCCATTGGATAGGATGTATTAACGCAATAAAATGGAAGTACTATTTAAAGTATTTTTCAGATGATAACTTTTACTTGCTTACTTTACACCACTACAAGTTTCTGAGTTTCACAAGCACTTTTAATGGGCAACAAACACAAGGCATCCCAGTACGTGTAAAACAGAGATTATAGTGACAGATACTGGGTCTAATGTCAACTTGGAATTTAAGCAAAAAAACTCACCCGCAATTCATTTGTTTGAAAATGAAAGCCAATTGTATCTATTTTGCTGACATAACAAACCGACATAAAGAATTTTTAAGCACTAGTCAATTTTACACGCAACAAAACTGAGGGATAAATGGCATAACCGACAGTGCCCAAATTATCAACATTAAGCAGATAACTGAAAACACATTCTGGAATTTTCAAAAAGTCTGTCAGTGCATTTGGTATACAACGCATTTGATCTGGACAACTAGCACAAATTTAAATGTTTGAAATTTAGACTTGCCATGGATGATAAACTGCCGCATTTGTGAAACCAAGGTCAATCATAATCAACTTGATATTTAACGGTTTGGCCAATAACACTGACACAAACTTGTACCCACTACACAGTGGATGACAAGCACCAGAAGCCATGGGCTTCCCATAAAAGTTCCCATTATCCCATTCACATCCATTATCCCATTCACATACCTTAACTTGGTCATCCCCATATGTTTTAGCAGTTTCAGCTTTGTTGAAACCTTGCAACTCTCCATACATTCTTTCGTTGAGACGCCAGTGCCTTACAACTGGAATCCAGTGTAAGTCTAGTTCATCTTGAACATAATACAGGGTTTTTATAGCTCTTTTCAATACACTGGTGAAGGCAATGTCAAATTTCATTTTACTTTCTTCCAACATCTGAAATATATTTCAAACAGGTATAAACATCAATATCAAAACATTTGAAATTATACAAACTTTTCAGTTGTGTTTGCCCAATAAAAATGAGCTGTCATTCTTCAAACTTTGTTACTTTGTTTATAGGTACAAGATTTGCACGTAGTGTACCATTTTCCATTTTGTTCAAGTGCAAACCATATTGTAAACTTCAACAGCTATAAGGTATGTTTGAGTGACATATTTGATGGCCAGGGATACTGGACATAATTACAATTGGGCATTTAGTAGGTGGTGTTCATTACAGCAGATATCAACTACAACTAGAGGATCGCTCGCAAAAAAAAAAGATAATGTTTTTGCATAGCAAAAACAAAGCGTCCCGAAAAGGATATAAAGGTGAGTGCTAAAGTATTAAGAAAATGCTTCGTTTCTAGCCTTATACTGTTGTGGCAACCAAAGTCAGCGCAGTCTGCTCTATCTAGCACGGTTTTCAAGATATAAGCATTTTTGTGTTTTGCAAAAAATAAAAAAATTAAAACTGTCCGCTATATTTGGCGAGACAAAAATATTTTGAAAATTGCCATGGCTACTCTGCAGAGATACCCAGCAGGTCCAAAATTTTGTTGAGTTCGCTCCATATAGCACGGTTTTCGAGATATAAGCATTTTTGTGTTTTGCAAAAACTTTGAAAATTCAAAATGGCCACCATTTTTGGGGAGACAAACATTTTTGTCAAGACCACTGCCGTGGTGTGTATCTCCCGCCGAGCATTAAAGCAGAAGAAATAGCTTTTCCGAGATATTCACAATTTTTCATTTTCGTGTGTGAAAGCTCTTCCAAAAGTAGGTGAATGAGTTCTTTGAGAAAAATTGGCTATCTGCAATACTATTAAGAGATAATTCACATTTACTCATTTTGAGTAGGTGAATAAGTATCTATGGGTCTGAAACTTCACCAAGTGAAAGCTCTCCCAAAAGTAGGTGAATGAGTTATTTGAGAAAAATTGACTATCTGCAATACTTTTAGAGATAATTCGCATTTACTCATTTTGAGTAGGTGAGTAATTAGCTATGGGTCTGAAACTTCACAGAGTGAAAGCTCTCCCACAAGTAGATGAATGAGTATTTGATAAAAATTGGGTATCCGCAATTCTTTTACAGATAATTAGCATTTACTCATTTTGAGTAGGTGAATACATAGCTATGGGTCTGAAACTTCACAGAGTGAAAGCTCTCCCAAAAGTAGGTGAATGAGTTATTTGAGAAAAATTGGCTATCTGCAATACTTTTAGAGATAATTCACATTTACTCATTTTGAGTAGATGAATAATTAGCTATGGGTCTGAAACTTCACCAAGTGAAAGCTCTGCCAAAAGTAGGTGAATGAGTTATTTGAGAAAAATTGGCTATCTGCAATACTTTTAGAGATAATTTGCATTTACTCATTTTGAGTAGGTGAGTAATTAGCTATGGGTCTGAAACTTCACAGAGTGAAAGCTCTCCCAAAAGTAGGTGAATGAGTTATTTGAGAAAAATTGGCTATCTGCAATACTTTTAGAGATAATTCGTATTTACTCATTTTGAGTAGGTGAGTAATTAGCTATGGGTCTGAAACTTTACCAAGTGAAAGCTCTCCCAAAAGTAGGTGAATGATTAATTTGAGAAAAATTGGCTATCTGCAATACTTTTAGAGATAATTCGCATTCACTCATTTTGAGTAGGTGAGTAATTAGCTATGGGTCTGAAACTTCACAGAGTGAAAGCTCTCCCAAAAGTAGGTGAATGAGTTATTTGAGAAAAATTGGCTATCTGCAATACTTTTAGAGATAATTCGCATTTACTCATTTTGAGTAGGTGAGTAATTAGCTATGGGTCTGAAACTTCACCATGTGAAAGCTCTTCCAAAAGTAGGTGAATGAGTTATTTGAGAAAAATTGGCTATCTGCAATACTTTTAAGAGATAATTCGCATTTACTCATTTTGAGTAGGTGAGTAATTAGCTATGGGTCTGAAACTTCACCATGTGAAAGCTCTTCCAAAAGTAGGTGAATGAGTTATTTGAGAAAAATTGGCTATCTGCAATACTTTTAAGAGATAATTCGCATTTACTCATTTTGAGTAGGTGAGTAATCATCTACGGGTCTGAAACTTCACCATGTGAAAGCTCTCCCAAAAGTACATGAATGAGTTATTTGATAAAAATTGGGTATCCGCAATAGTTTTAGAGGTAATTCGCATTTACTCATTTTGAGTAGGTGAGCAATTAGCTATGAGTCTGAAACTTCACCAAGTGAAAGCTCTCCCAAAAGTAGGTGAATGAGTTATTTGAGAAAAATTGGCTATCTGCAATACTTTTAGAGATAATTCGCATTTACTCATTTTGAGTAGGTGAGTAATTAGCTATGGGTCTGAAACTTCACAGAGTGAAAGCTCTCCCAAAAGTAGGTGAATGAGTTATTTGAGAAAAATTGGCTATCTGCAATACTTTTAGAGATAATTCGCATTTACTCATTTTGAGTAGGTAAATGATTAGCTATGGGTCTGAAACTTCACAGAGTGAAAGCTCTCCCAAAAGTAGGTGAATGAGTTATTTGAGAAAAATTGGCTATCTGCAATACTTTTAGAGATAATTCGCATTCACTCATTTTGAGTAGGTGAGTAATTAGCTATGGGTCTGAAACTTCACAGAGTGAAAGCTCTCCCAAAAGTAGGTGAATGAGTTATTTGAGAAAAATTGGCTATCTGCAATACTTTTAGAGATAATTCGCATTTACTCATTTTGAGTAGGTAAATGATTAGCTATGGGTCTGAAACTTCACAGAGTGAAAGCTCTCCCAAAAGTAGGTGAATGAGTTATTTGAGAAAAATTGGCTATCTGCAATACTTTTAGAGATAATTCGCATTCACTCATTTTGAGTAGGTGAGTAATTAGCTATGGGTCTGAAACTTCACCATGTGAAAGCTCTCCCAAAAGTAGGTGAATGAGTTATTTGAGAAAAATTGGCTATCTGCAATACTTTTAAGAGATAATTCGCATTTTACTCATTTTGAGTAGGTGAGTAATCATCTACGGGTCTGAAACCTCACCATGTGAAAGCTCTCCCAAAAGTACATGAATGAGTTATTTGATAAAAATTGGGTATCCGCAATAGTTTTTGAGATAATTAGCATTTACTCATTTTGAGTAGGTGAGTAATTAGCTACGGGTCTGAAACTTCACCAAGTGAAAGCTCTTTGGGATAGCTGCTCTGCAGAGATACCCTGAAGATAAACAAGAGGAGAGTGCCCGTGAACGGGCACTGTGTCAGCTGACTGAATGTTTTTGATTTGTGATGGTGATAATGAGAGGAAAGCATAATTATCAGGAAAAGGGCTGTACAGAAATACAGTAAATGGTAACTGAACAGCATGTTCGAAAGATATTCCGAAGCTGACAGAAGAAAAGGACAAAAAAGTTGTGCCCTGCAAATGGTATTATGAAATAAAGTAACAAGGTAATTGTTTAAGTGTAAAAAGTAGGTTAAAAATATTTAAAGAAATACTATAAATGCAATATCCTCGTTCGACCATGAAGAAGGGATCCAAAGGTCAAATCTGACCATACCAAAAGATTCCCAGCCAAAGAATTTAGGATGGTTTACCATCCCAAACCTGTCGGACCAATAATAAGTGAGTCATAGGCACTTTTTAAGTTTGGCTATCCTTGTTCGACCTTGACGGAGGGGTTTAAGATCAAATCCAACCACACAAAAAAATTCCCAGCCCCTGATTTCCTGTAGCTTGTTTACCATCCCAAACCTGTAGGACCAATAATAAGCGAGTTCTAAGCAATTGTAAGTTTGGCTATCCTCAATTGACCTTGAAGGAGGGGTCCCAGGTCAAATCTGACCACACCAAAAGAATCCCAGCCCATGATTTCCTATATGTTGGTTTACCATCCCAAACCTCCAAGACCAATAATACGCGAGTTATAAGCACTTTAAGTTTGGCTATCTTCGTTTGACCTGGAAGGAGGGGTCTAAGGTGAAATCCGACCACACCAAAAGATTCCCAGCCCATGATTTTCTATAGGTTGGTTTTCCATTCCAAACCTCTAGGACCAATAATAAGCGAGTTATAAGCACTTTTAAGTTTGGCTATCCTCATTTGACCTTGAAGGAGGGGTCCAAGGTGAAATCCGACCACACCAAAAAATTCCCAGCTCATGATTTTCTATAGGTTGGTTTTCATTCCAAACCTCTAGGACCAATAATAAGCGAGTTATAAGCACTTTTATGTTTGGCTATCCTCATTTGACCTTGAAGGAGGGTTACAAGGTCAAATCGGACCATATTAACAGATTCCCAGCCCATGATTTCCTACAGGTTGGATACAATGATTTACTCAACAGTGAGAACCTGAAAGAAGCTTTGCTCAGCTATGCCATGACATAGAGGTCTGCAATTTCACTATGTTATAGCTGACCAAAACGTCTGTGAATAACATATTTAACAAAATACTCTAAATGTAATAGTTTTCAAGTTACAACTGATTTACTCAAGAGTGAGAACCTCAAAGTAACTATTACTCAGCTATGCAATGAGCTACATGTCTGAATTTTTGCTCTGTTATAGCTGACCTAAAAGTAGGTGAACAACATATTTAAGCAAAATACTGTAAATGCAATAGTTTTCAAGTTACAACTGATTTACTCAATAGTGAGAACCTGAAAATAGCTATTGCTCCGCTATGCCACGAGCTATAGGTCTGTAATTTCACTATGTTATAGCTAACCCAAAAGTAGGTGAACAATATATTTTAACAAAATACTCCAAATGCAATATTTTTCAAGTTATAGCCGATTTACTCAACAGTCAGTGCCTGAGAATAGCTATTGCTCAGTTGTGCCATGAGCTACAGGTCTGTAATTTTACTATGTTATAGCTGACCCAAAAGTAGCTGAATAACATATTTGCACAAATTTCTGTAAAGGCAATAGTTTTCCAATTACAACTGATTTACTCAATAGTGAGAACTTCAAAGAAGCTATTACTCAGCTATGCAATGAGCCACAGGTCTGGAACTTCACTATGTTATAGCTGACCCCAAAATAGGTGAATAACATATTGCAACAAAATACTCTAAATGCAATAGTTCCCAAGTTATAAGCGATTTACTCAACAGTGATAACCTAAAAGTAGCTATTACTCAGCTATGCCATGAGCTACAGGTCTGAAATTTTAGTATGTTATAGCTGACCCAAAAGTAGCTGAATAACATATTTATACTAAATTCTCTAAATGCAATAGTTTTCAAATTATAAGTGATTTACTCAACATTGAGAACTTCAAAGTAGCTATTACTCAGCTATGCAATGAGTCACAGGTCTGGAACTTCACTATGTTATAGCTGACCCCAAAATAGGTGAATAACATATTGAAACAAAATACTCTAAATGCAATAATTTCCAAGTTATAAGCAATTTACTCAACAGTGATAACCTCAAAGTAGCTATTACTCAGCTATGCCATGAGCTACAGGTCTGAAATTTTACTATGTTATAGCTGACCCAAAAGTAGGTGAACAACATATTTAAGCAAAATACTGTACATGCAATAGTTTTCAAGTTACAACTGATTTACTCAATAGTGATGACCTAAAAGTAGCTATTACTCAGCTATGCCATGAGCTACAGGTCTGAAATTTTACTATGTTATAGCTGACCCAAAAGTAGCTGAATAACATATTTATACTAAATTCTCTAAATGCAATAGTTTTGCAATTACAACTGATTTACTCAATAGTGAGAACCTCAAAGTAGTTATTACTCAGCTATGCAATGAGCTACAGGTCTGAAATTTCACTATGTTATAGCTGGCCCAAAAGTAGCTGAATAACATATTTATACTAAATTCTCTAAATGCAATAGGTTTTAAGTTACAAGTGATTTACTCAATCGTGAGAACTTCAAAGTAGCTATTACTCAGCTATGCAATGAGCCACAGATCTGAAACTTCACTATGTTATAGCTGATCCCAAAATAGGTGAATAATATATTGCAACAAAATACTGTAAATGCAATAGTTTCCAAGTTATAAGCGATTTACTCAACAGTGATAACCTAAAAGTAGCTATTACTCAGCTATGCCATGAGCTACAGGTCTGAAATTTTAGTATGTTATAGCTGACCCAAAAGTAGCTGAATAACATATTTATACTAAATTCTCTAAATGCAATAGTTTTCAAATTATAAGTGATTTACTCAACATTGAGAACTTCAAAGTAGCTATTACTCAGCTATGCAATGAGTCACAGGTCTGGAACTTCACTATGTTATAGCTGACCCCAAAATAGGTGAATAACATATTGAAACAAAATACTCTAAATGCAATAATTTCCAAGTTATAAGCAATTTACTCAACAGTGATAACCTCAAAGTAGCTATTACTCAGCTATGCCATGAGCTACAGGTCTGAAATTTTACTATGTTATAGCTGACCCAAAAGTAGGTGAACAACATATTTAAGCAAAATACTGTACATGCAATAGTTTTCAAGTTACAACTGATTTACTCAATAGTGATGACCTAAAAGTAGCTATTACTCAGCTATGCCATGAGCTACAGGTCTAAAATTTTACTATGTTATAGCTGACCCAAAAGTAGCTGAATAACATATTTATACTAAATTCTCTAAATGCAATAGTTTTGCAATTACAACTGATTTACTCAATAGTGAGAACCTCAAAGTAGTTATTACTCAGCTATGCAATGAGCTACAGGTCTGAAATTTCACTATGTTATAGCTGGCCCAAAAGTAGCTGAATAACATATTTATATGAAATTCTCTAAATGCAATAGGTTTTAAGTTACAAGTGATTTACTCAATCGTGAGAACTTCAAAGTAGCTATTACTCAGCTATGCAATGAGCCATAGATCTGAAACTTCACTATGTTATAGCTGATCCCAAAATAGGTGAATAATATATTGCAACAAAATACTGTAAATGCAATAGTTTCCAAGTTATAAGCGATTTACTCAACAGTGATAACCTAAAAGTAGCTATTACTCAGCTATGCCATGAGCTACAGGTCTGAAATTTTACTATGTTATAGCTGACCCAAAAGTAGCTGAATAACATATTTATACAAAATTCTCTAAATGCAATAGTTCCCAAGTTATAAGCGATTTACTCAACAGTGATAACCTAAAAGTAGCTATTACTCAGCTATGCCATGAGCTACAGGTCTAAAATTTTACTATGTTATAGCTGACCCAAAAGTAGCTGAATAACATATTTATACGAAATTCTCTAAATGCAATAGTTTTTAAGTTACAAGTGATTTTACTCATGATGGAAGTTACTGAAAAGCCCAAAAGTAGCTATTACTCACTTAGCTATTGAGACAGGCACCCAACTTACTCACCATATTGTAGCTATGAAAAAAGTAGCTGAATAACATATTTTAACAAAATGCTCTAAATGCAACACTTTTCAAGTTATAAATGATTTTGTGCATGATTTCATGAATTTTAATGCATTAAAAATTATTAAAAAAATTTATTAAAAAAAAAGTAAGACAGATCCAGGTCTCATACTCACACAAGAGAATCTACCTGTGGCCTAGTACATATATGCAAGATATGAGAGAAATCCCTGCAATAGTCACTGAGAAAATTGTGATTAAGTGTTGAAATTTTCACACTTTTGGTGGGGGTACCCCCTTTGTAATGTCTCTAGCAAACAGACGAACAGACAGATTTGCATGCCTTGAACAATTTTTCATCCTCGATAGATAAGGTATCTTTTAAAAAAAACAGCACGTCTCTAGGCCTTGTAGTTTTGGAGGAGAAGTTGTTCACGTGGACGCGGACGCGTACGCCCACGCCGCAGAGTGACGACAAAATGTCAGCTGACTGACTGACAAGTCAGCTGACATAAAAATTTCGTCGAAATCGCTCTATGTAGCACGGTTTTCGAAATATTAGCATTTTTGTGTTTTGCAATTTTTGCGAAAAATTCGAAAATTCAAAATGGCCACCATTTTTGGCGAGACAAAATTTTTTTGAAAATTGGCATGGCTACTCTGCAGATATACCCTGTGGGTCAAAAATTTCGTCGAAATCGCTCTATCTTGCAGAGTTTTCGAGATATAAGCATTTTTTATGTTTTGCAATTTTTGCGAAAAATTCAAAATGGCCGCCATTTTTGGCGAGACATTTTTTTTTTTAAAAATAGGCATGGCTACTCTGCAGAGATACCCTGTGGGTCAAAAATTTTGTCGAAATCGCTCTATCTAGTACGGTTTTCGAGATATAAGCATTTATATGTTTTGCAATTTTTGCGAAAAATTCGAAAATTCAAAATGGCCGCCATTTTTGGCGAGAGAAAATTTTTTTCAAAATTGGGATAACTACTCTCTAGAGATACCCTGTGGGTCAAAAATTTTGTCGAAATTGCTCTATCTAGCACGGTTTTTGAGATATAAGCATTTTTGTGTTTTGCAATTTTTGCGAAAATTTCGAAAATTCAAAATGGCCGCCATTTTGGGCGAGATAAAAATTTTTTTGAAAATTGGGAAAACTACTCCGCATAGATACCCTGTGGGTCAAAAATTTCGTCGAAATCGCTCTATCTAGCACGGTTTTCAAGATATAAGCATTTTTGTGTTTTCCTTATTTGGAAAATTCGTAATGATTAATTAATCATTAATTACTCGGCCATTTCTTGACCAATCAATGCCAAAATCTAATGATTTCCAGATTTTAATAGAATGAATGTATTTGCCAAGTTTCAGGTGAATTGATAAAATTCCTTTCAAGTTATCATCCGGACAAGCTTCCCCATCGAAAAAAGACATTTTTGGTCATGTGACCTCTCTGATTGGTTGAAATGTCACTGCAGCATATTCAAAAAAATTCCCCAAGGCTACTGCCTAAACCTGCCAAATTTGAAAAGAATCCGCCTAACGGTTACAGAGTTATAAGGAAAACAAAATGCGGAGCCGGCGGAGCCTGAAGGTCTCCCATACACAAACAAGCGTCCCTTGCGGGACGCTTAATATCCTCTGAGTTTCATAAACCCCTCACAATGAATTTTATGTCAATTGTTTTGTGAAATAAAAGCTTATATAAAACAAAAGCCAAGGACATTGCAACACCCTCTGCCTCAAGAATCATTGCGCACAATATCTCGTGTCACTGGAAATATTAATTCCTAATAAGGTTGACACATGTCACACCTGAGTTATTGACAGATTATAGAAACAGTAAAATAAAATATGACAATCTCTGTGCACCCAACTGCAAAATTTGTTAGGTAGCTATTGCTTTTACTATGTCCTATAATTTCAGTCCTTCAGTATCACACTTTTGTCACTTGATGTTTTTAATCTGCCTTTTTACCCTGAATAATTTAAAATATTACAGTAATATACACTGTTTTAACTGTTTAAACTAGATTGGGCCAACTCGGCGCCAACATATCTCCAGACAGGTCATCACTCACGCAACATGTTTTCACTGGGTATTTTTGTCATGGGACCCCTCCTGTGTGATATAATTTTGAGGGAAAACATAATCAACCACTTATATATGAACTTGAGTACTTCAATCTACAATATTTTTTATTTTGCAAGCAAAATGGTATCCCCAGACGACGGATACGAATCCAGGAATTTGGCCCACAAGAACTTTGCCCAATGCAAACTCTATCCACAGGCACTTTTCAGGCACATCAACCAACCAACCAATCACCCAATCAGTCAACCAACCAACCAACCAATCAATCAATACTCCATTCAGATAACTACTCAGGATATATAGTGTTGAAAGAGATAAACATTAACTGAACTAAAGTTGCACTATATACAGTATGCAAGTTGATTTCATTAGCATTTAATTCACCGTTGATAGATTTACATAGTACTGCAAAATGGAAACTATAAAAATACCAGAGGTGGCCAAAACCTTTGCAATGAAGAATGCATATATACAAAAAAGGTTTCAAGAAAGTCCAACAGTCATTGAGAATATTATTACATTGTAACATTACATACTTAAAATTCGATAATATAATAAGAAGCTGACCTTTCATATGGTAGATATTGTACACTTATACTTCAATAAAAAAATTAAAAAGCAAATTTTTTGGATATTATTTCATATCATTATTTTATGCAAAGTTCCTCCCCTGTAAAAATGTGGTGGGCAAAAAATGTGGTGGGACTACATTACCTAATATATATATGACAAAGGGATGGAGTGATACTGCATAAATGGTAAGAGATAACAAACACTGATATATATAAAAGGGGTATAAAATTCAGAAATCATCAATGGTTTAATCTATTTTATAAACTTGCAATACAAAAAGCTTAGTTAATCTTATGACTAATAAAAAAATCAAATATATAAATAAGGAATGTCCAACAGGAAAATTATGCCTCCAGATTTAAATGGATACAATTATTAAACCACAAGAACAGATTTATAATAATAATTCAGAACTGAGAATTTTAAATGTGTGATTATCAACTGAAATAAGTTCATAACTGTAGGAGCTGTGTCAAAATTAACTGAGGCAAGTTGAATAATACTGGGCTAGTTAAGGGTTAAAAATCCCCTATTTTTTACTACATAAGGCTATAATTTCTTTACTATTGGGACTTAAAGCTCACCAGAAAATAACAGTGTCCATTTTACCTACTTTAATATGTATAACCATTAACCAGTTTCATTTTAAAAAGTGAAAAACTCAGCAAGCAGAGGGATAAAAACACAAAAATAAGTTCTTAAAAGCCTAAGATAACCATAACATCATTAATATTCAAAATTTAAATAGACAGGCACTTCCTTTGAAAAATTCAAAGATTCAGCTCTATGAGCCACATAGTTAGACAGTTACAGGGCTTTAAAGTGGCACAATGTCCATAAATTGGGTCTCTGTGGGCATTTTAGAATCGTTAAGAGATGACCTTAGCAATTAAACTACAGATCTGAAACTTTTTGGGGACCCAGATAACAAACAAAAATTATATATAATACAGTTTAAGACTTGTCACACTTAGCATTTTCAAATAACAGGGCAAAATACAGAAAAAAATGTCAAAAAGGTCACTTGGGTGAGTGTCTATGGTCCTCATACACAGGTTAAATGTCTACTAAAAAGCCTTGATTTTCGGCACATGTAAAAAGAACATAATAATGTATTCCCAGATGGGATTTCAGCTCTATCAATCATATAGTTTAACAGTCACAGGGCTTAAAAGTGACAAAAAGTCCAAATATTGGGTCTCTATGGGCCTTTTAGAGACCTCAATGTGACCTTCAAATTAAAGCTTCAGACTTAAAATCTGTCACATACAAAGATTACACATAGAATTTATATCTTATACAGTTTGAAACTTCTCAGACTTACCATTTCCAAGTTACAGGGCAAAATATATGAAAAGTATCTTAGAAGGGTCACTCGGGTGGGTGTTTATGGTCCTCATACACAGGTTAAATGTCTACTTAAAGCCTTTATTTTTGGCCCATGTAAAAAGAACATAATAATATATTCCCAGATGGGATTTCAGATCTATCAGTCACATAGTTTAACAGTCACAGGGCTTAAAAGTGGCAAAAAGTCCAAATATCGGGTCTCTGTGGGCCTTTTAGAGACCTCAATGTGACCTTCAAATTAAAGCTTCAAACTTAAAATCTGTCACATACAAAGATTACACATGGAATTTATATCTAATAGAGTTTGAAACTTCTCAGACTTACCATTTCCAAGTTACAGGGTAAAATATGTGAATAATGTCTTAAAAGGGTCACTCGGGTGGGTGTTTATGATCCTCATACACAGGTTAAATGTCTATTAAAGACCTAAATTTTAGGGCACATATAAAAACTAGATTGGGCCAACTCGGCGCCAACATATCCCCAGACAGGTCATCAATCACGCCACAGGTTTTGATCGGGAATTTTTTATTTAATCCATTTGTTGTATGCCATAAATATTGGGAAAAGTTATATGAACTTCAGCACATCAATCTACTAAGTTTATATCTTCCCAAGGAAGATGGTGTATCCCCAGACGTCGAATACATAACTCAACAGATCATATTTTCAATCTTCCTGCAATGATAACTCTGAACGTATTTTCAAAGTATTTAAATGATTGATGATTGAATGTCCATTCTAAATTAATAATCTCAAAAGAGCATATCTGTTTCTATATTTGTTGACAAATAAAATATTATTTTTAACTCAACTCATCATACTTTTCAATCTTCCTGCAACGGGTAACTCTGAACCTATTTTCAAAGTATTTAAATGATTGATGATTGAATGTTCATTCTAAATTCATAATTCCAAAAGCATATCTCTGTTTCTATATTTGTTCACAAATAAAATATTATTTAAAAATCATATATTATTTATATTATTATTTTATTATATTATTTTTAGAATTTGCATTGTTTTTCAGTTATTCATTTCCTCAATTCCTATATACGTGGTCCATATATATGCAACCTAAATATGTGACACAATCTCAGTTCTGACTCCCTTTGTCTTAGATAATTAGATAATGAAGCAAACAGCACCTCCCACCCCCACCCCACCTCTCTCCCCTTCTCCACACCTCTCTCACTATTACAGAAGATCTGTATACCTTTGTTTATTTAGTGTCACTCAATAGCTGGAGGTCCCAGAGGTGGGTGGGGGGATGGGGGGTGGGACTACAAAGAGATGGAGTGCTGCAGCACAAATGGTAAACAAACACTTATAATATAAAAGGGGTAATCAAATACAAAAAGCTCAGTTAATCTTATCACTAAAATCAAATCAAATATATAAATAAGGAATGTCCAACAGGAAGATTATATACCTCCAGAATTAAATATAAATTATCAAACGACAAGAACAGATTTATAATAATAATTCAGAATTGAGAATTTTAAGTATGTGATTATCAATTGAAATGAGTTCGTAACTGTAGGAGCTGTGTCAAAATTAAGGCAAGTTGAATAAAACTGGGCTAGTTGAGGGTTAAAAATCCCCTAGTTTTACTACATAAGGATATATTGCATTAATATTTGGGACTTAAAGCTCACCAGAAAATAACAGTGTCCATTTTGCCTACTTGAATATGTTTAACCAGTTTCATATTAAAAAGTTAAAAACTCAGCAAGCAGAGAGATAACACACAAAAATAAGTTCTTAAAAGCCTAAGATAGCCATAACATTATTAATATTCAAAATTTAAATAGACAGGCACTTCCTTTGAAAAATTCAAAGATTTCAGCTCTATGAGCCACATAGTTTGACAGTTACAGGGCTTTAAAGTGGCATAATATCCATAAATTGGGTCTCTGTGGGCATTTTACAATTGTTAAAGAGACCTTAGCAATTAAACTACAGAACTGAAACTTTTTGGGGGATATACACAACAAACAAAAATTATATATAATACAGTTTAAGACTTGTCACACTAAGCATTTCCAAATAACAGGGCAAAATACAGAAAAAAAATGTCAAAAAAGGTCACTTGGGCAAGTGTCTATGGCCCTCATACACAGGTTAAATGTCTACTAAAAGCCTTGATTTTCGGCACATGTGAAAAGGACATAATAATGCATTCCCAGATGGGATTTCAGCTCAATCAATCACATAGTTTAACAGTCACAGGGCTTAAAGATGGCAAAAAGTCCAAATATTGGGTCTCTGTGGGCCTTTTAGAGATCTCGATGTGGTTTTCAAATTAAAGCATCAGACTTAAAATCTGCTACATACTAAGACTACACATAGAATATGTATCTAATAATAAAGTTTGAAACTTCTCAGACTCACCATTTCCAAGTTACAGAGCAAAATATGTGAAAATGTCTTAAAACGGTCACTCGGGTGGGTGTTAATGGTCCTCATACACAGTTTAAATGTCTACTTGAAGCCTTGATTTTTGGCACATGTAAAAAGAACATAATAATGTATTCCCAGATGAGATTTCAGCTCTATCAGTCACATAGTTTAACAGTCATGGGCCTTAAAACTGGCAAAAAGTCCAAATAGTGGGTCTCTATGGGGCCTTTTAGAGACCTCAATGTGGCCTTCAAATTAAAGCTTCAGACTTAAAATTTGTCACATACTAAGATTACACATAAAATATATATCTAATACAGTTTGAAACTTCTCAGACTTACCATTTCCAAGTTACAGGGCAAAATATGTGAAAAATGTCTAAAAAGGGTCACTCGGGTGGGGATTTATGGTCCTCAAACACAGGTTAAATGTCTACTTAAAGCCTTGATTTTCGGCACATGTAAAAAGGACATAATAATGCATTCCCAGATGGGATTTCAGTTCCATCAATAACATAGTTTAACAGTCACAGGGCTTAAAGGTGGCAAAAAGTCCATATATTGGGTCTTTGGGAGCCCGTCAGAGACCTCAATTTGACCTTCAAATTAAAGCTTCAGACTTAAAATCTGTTACATACTAACATTACACATAGAATATATATCTAATACAGTTTGAAACTTCTCAGACTTACCATTTCCAAGTTACAGAGCAAAACATGTGAAAAATGTCTTAAAAGGGTCACTCGGGTGGGTGTTTATGGTCCTCATACATGGGTTAAATGTCTATTAAAGGCCTAAATTTTGGAGTACATACAAGAAAAACATATTGATATATTCTCAGATGATATTTCACTTAGATGAGAGACATAGTTTGAAAGCTACAGTGCTTGAAGATTGCAAAAAGTCCATAAATTGGGTCTCTGTGGGCAATTTTGAGATCTTAAGTCGGCCTAACAGGTAAACCTACAGCCTTTAAATTTTTCACAGACAAGGATTACATATAAGAGTTACATCTAGTGCAGTTTGAGACTCATCAGAATTACCACTTCCAAATTATAGGGCAAAATAAGTTAAAAATATAGGAAAAAAGTCCTAAGTGGGGTCTATATGGGCCTCAAAGACAATTTTCTCCTCAACTTAAAGTCTTGATTTTCGGCACATGTACTAAGACTATTAATGTGTTCTCAGGTAAAATTTGAGGCAGATAAGCCTCATAGTTTGTGACCTAGAGGGCTCTAAGTGGCCAAAAGTCCAATTTCTGACCTTAAGGTGGCCATAAGTTCTTTATTATTGGGAGTTTAAGGTCACCTTAAAATACGGATCTTCCTTTGGGCATCCTTAACATGTGTACCAAGTTTGAAAAAAAAATATTAATCCGTTTTTGAGTTATCGCGTCCACAAGGAAATTTCTACGGTGGCGGCGGCGCGACGGACCTGAATCCAATATATCCCCGACTTTCGTCTGGGGATATAAATACATATTCATATATTCCCAGATGATATTTCACTTAGATGAGAGACATAGTTTGAAAGCTACAGTGCTTGAAAGTGGCAAAAAGTCCATATATAAGTCCATATAAAAGTTATGCCTAGTGCAGTTTGAGACTCATCAGAATTACTACTTCCAAATTATAGGGCAAAATAGGTAAAAAATGTAGGAAAAAATCCCTAAATGGGGTCTTTATAGGCCTCAAACACAATTTTCTCCTCAACTTAAAGTCTTGATTTTCAACACATGTACTAAGAATATATTAATGTGTTCTCAGGTAAAATTTTAGCCAGATGAGCCTCATAGCTTGTGACCTAGAGGGCTCTAAGTGACCAAAAGTCAAATTTCTGACCTTAAGGTGGCCATAAGTTCTTTATTATTGGGAGTTTAAGGTCACCTTAAAATAAGGATCTTCCTTTGGGCACTCATAACATGTGTACCAAGTTTGAAAAAAAAATACTGATCCATTTTTGAGTTATCACGTACACAAGGAAAATTCGGAAAAAATAGGTTTTGTCCGGAAAAAACCCAACCTTGAATATAGGAGCACTGATTTATTTGGTATATTTAACTGTTACAATATTAATACTTTAAGGTAACAAGACAAAAAGAATGTCCCTTTTTTTCATCCTACATAAGTGTAGTTTAAATGAGGTAAGTGGAACAATAAGATAGTTGTGGGTTGAAAACCCACTTCTTTACAATAGTGATGCTTTTGTTTGCATGTACAAAATCTACATCCCAGGTCCTGAAAACAAAAGAATATCTTGTATTTCGTTTGGTTTAGTATTTGCCTGGGTGAAAAATGTAGAGGTCTGTACATGAGACATAACTATAAATGCAAAAGAGAACATTTTAAAGTTGTTGCAAAAGAGATATTTTAAAGTTTTCACTTTTATAACCCAGGTGAAATGAAATGTGGTGTACCAGCATAACCTAAACAAACTTAACAGGCTTAAGGATGACCATTTATCAATGTCCCTGAGGGTCTGCAGTCTACCACAGGGGACCAATCTAGTGACACAGGACCACATTTTAGGTGGTCAACTGAGCACTTATGTATCTGCCTGTACCTTTGTTTGAAGTTTGAACCTACGTCTCCTTTGTTCCTATGTGAATGTTACCCACCAGGCCACAATGGCAGATAATATCGAATGTTTTGACCGAGTATTTTCCATGGGATCCATCTTGTGTGATATAATTTTGAGGAAACATAATCAACCACTTATATAAGAAATTAAGTAATTCAATCTACAATATTTTTATTTTGCAAAGCAAAATTGTATCCCCAGACAACCAGTACCAATCCAGGAACATTGGCCACAAGAATTTTGCCAAATTCGAACTCTACCCACAGGAACTTTGTTCAATGGGAACTCTACCCACAGGACCTTTGCCCGCAGGTCCAAGGTCAAATCTGACCACACCAAAAGATTCCCAGCCCATGATATCCTCTAGGCTGGTTCACCATCCCTAACCTCTAGGACCAACTAGAGGATCGCTCGCAAAAAAAAAAAGATAATGTTTTTGCATAGCAAAAACAAAGCGTCCCGAAAAGGATATAAAGGTGAGTGCTAAAGTATTAAGAAAATGCTTCGTTTCTAGCCTTATACTGTTGTGGCAACCAAAATCAGCGCAGTCTGCTCTATCTAGCACGGTTTTCAAGATATAAGCATTTTTGTGTTTTGCAAAAAATTCAAAATGTCCGCTATATTTGGCGAGACAAAAATATTTTGAAAATTGGCATGGCTACTCTGCAGAGATACCCAGCAGGTCAGAAATTTTGTTGAGTTCGCTCCATATAGCACAGTTTTCGAGATATAAGCATTTTTGTGTTTTGCAAAAACTTTGAAAATTCAAAATGGCCACCATTTTTGGGGAGACAAAATTTTTTGTCAAGACCACTGCCGTGGTGTGTATCTCCCGCCGAGCATTAAAGCAGAAGAAATAGCTTTTCCGAGAAATTCACAATTTTTCATTTTCGTGTGTGAAAGCTCTTCCAAAAGTAGGTGAATGAGTTATTTGAGAAAAATTGGCTATCTGCAATACTTTTAGAGATAATTCGCATTTACTCATTTTGAGTAGGTGAGTAATTAGCTATGGGTCTGAAACTTCACCAAGTGAAAGCTCTCCCAAAAGTAGGTGAATGAGTTATTTGAGAAAAATTGGCTATCTGCAATACTTTTAGAGATAATTCACATTTACTCATTTTGAGTAGGTGAATAATTAGCTATGGGTCTGAAACTTCACCAAGTGAAAGCTCTGCCAAAAGTAGGTGAATGAGTTATTTGAGAAAAATTGGCTCTCTGCAATACTTTTAGAGATAATTCGCATTTACTCATTTTGAGTAGGTGAGTAATTAGCTATGGGTCTGAAACTTCACAGAGTGAAAGCTCTCACAAAAGTAGGTGAATGAGTTATTTGAGAAAAATTGGCTATCTGCAATACTTTTAGAGATAATTCGCATTTACTCATTTTGAGTAGGTGAGTAATTAGCTATGGGTCTGAAACTTCACCAAGTGAAAGCTCTCCCAAAAGTAGGTGAATGAGTTATTTGAGAAAAATTGGTTATCTGCAATACTTTTAGAGATAATTCACATTTACTCATTTCGAGTAGGTGAATAATTAGCTATGGGTCTGAAACTTCACCAAGTGAAAGCTCTGCCAAAAGTAGGTGAATGAGTTATTTGAGAAAAATTGGCTGTCTGCAATACTTTTAGAGATAATTCGCATTTACTCATTTTGAGTAGGTGAGTAATTAGCTATGGGTCTGAAACTTCACCATGTGAAAGCTCTTCCAAAAGTAGGTGAATGAGTTATTTGAGAAAAATTGGCTATCTGCAATACTTTAAGAGATAATTCGCATTTACTCATTTTGAGTAGGTGAATAATCATCTACGGGTCTGAAACTTCACCATGTGAAAGCTCTCCCAAAAGTACATGAATGAGTTATTTGATAAAAATTGGGTATCCGCAATAGTTTTTGAGATAATCAGCATTTACTCATTTTGAGTAGGTGAGTAATCAGCTACGGGTCTGAAACTTCACCAAGTGAAAGCTCTTCCAAAAGTAGGTGAATGAGTTATTTGAGAAAAATTGGCTATCTGCAATACTTTTAGAGGTAATTCGCATTTACTCATTTTGAGTAGGTGAGCAATTAGCTATGGGTCTGAAACTTCACCAAGTGAAAGCTCTTTGGGATAGCTGCTCTGCAGAGATACCCTGAGGATAAAAAAATTCGTCGAAATCGCTCTATGTTGCACGGTTTTCGAAATATTAGCATTTTTGTGTTTTGCAATTTTTGCGCAAAAATTCGAAAATTCAAAATGGCCGCCATTTTTGGCAAGACAAAATTTTTTTGAAAATTGGCATGGCTACTCTGCAGAGATACCCTATGGGCCAAAAATTCGTCGAAATCGCTCTATCTAGCACGGTTTTCGAGATATAAGCATTTTTATGTTTTGCAATTTTTGCGAAAAATTCAAAAATGCCGCCATTTTTGGCGAGACAAATTTTTTTTTAAAAATAGGCATGGCTACTCTGCCGAGATACCCTGTGGGTCAAAAATTTCGTCGAAATCGCTCTATCTAGTACGGTTTTCGAGATATAAGCATTTTTATGTTTTGCAATTTTTGCGAAAAATTCGAAAATTCAAAATGGCCGCCATTTTTGGCGAGACAAAAATTTTTTTCAAAATTGGGACAACTACTCTGCAGAGATACCCTGTGGGTCAAAAATTTCGTCGAAATCGCTCTATCTAGCACGGTTTTCGAGATATAAGCATTTTTGTGTTTTGCAATTTTTGCGAAAATTTCGAAAATTCAAAATGGCCGCCATTTTTGGCGAGACAAAATTTTTTTGAAAATTGGGAAAACTACTCCGCAGAGATATCCTGCGGCTCCAAAATTTCGTCGAAATTGCTCTATCTAGCACGGTTTTTGAGATATAAGCATTTTTGTGTTTTGCAATTTTTGCGAAAATTTCGAAAATTCAAAATGGCCGCCATTTTGGGCGAGACAAAATTTTTTTCGAAAATTGGGAAAACTACTCCGCAGGTCAAAAATTTCGTCGAAATCGCTCTATCTAGCACGGTTTTCGAGATATAAGCATTTTTGTGTTTTCCTTATTTGGAAAATTCGTAATGATTAATTAATCATTAATTACTCGGCCATTTCTTGACCAATCAATGCCAAAATCTAATGATTTCCAGATTTTAATAGAATGAATGTATTTGCCAAGTTTCAGGTGAATTGATAAAATTCCTTTCAAGTTATCATCCGGACAAGCTTCCCCATCGAAAAAAGACATTTTTGGTCATGTGACCTCTCTGATTGGTTGAAATGTCACTGCAGCATATTCAAAAAAATTCCCCAAGGCTACTGCCTAAACCTGCCAAATTTGAAAAGAATCCGCCTAACGGTTACAGAGTTATAAGGAAAACAAAATGCGGAGCCGGCGGAGCCTGAAGGTCTCCAATACACAAACAAGCGTCCCTTGCGGGACGCTTAATAATAAGCAAGTTATAAGCACTTTTAGGTTTGGCTATCCTCATTTGACCTTGAAGGAGGGGTCCAAGGTCTAATCTGACCACACCAAAATATTCCCAGCCCATGATCTCCTATAGGTTGGTTTACCATCCCACACCTCTAGGACCAATAATAAGGGAGATAAAATAGCATCAGAGATGCCCGTACCCCACAGCCTGGGGAAATAGTTTTCAACAGCATGAGATATAGAAGTAGTGAAACAGTACAAAGATCGGGATACTTTCAGAGCAGTGTCAGTTATATTAAGGTCCAAATGAGGTTTAAGTAGAGAAAATAACATCTAAGAGAAAGAAAATGTATGTAAAGATAAAGTATTAAAACAAGACAATTCAATAGCAAGATGACTGCATTAATCAGTAAACTAAAAATTATGATGCACACCTACAACCCCTAAGCAATACCCCTACCAACTATGAACTTCCTACACTTTACGGTTTCAGAGATATTGCCTGGACAAAATTTAAAGGTCAAGGTCACTATGGCAAGGTCAAAGGTCAAATCAAGGTCACACCATGACGTTGCACACCTACAACCCCCAACCAATGTCCCTACCAAGTATCAACTTCCTACACCTTTGAGTATCCGAGATATAGCCCGGACAAGATTTTATAGGTTAAGGTCAAAGGTTAAATCAAGGTCACACCATGACGTTGCACACCTACACCCCCTAACCAATGTCCCTACCAAGTATCAACTTCCTACACCTTACAGTTTCTGAGATATAGCCCAGACAAGATTTTCAAACTCAAGGTCACTGAGGCAAGGTCAAAGGTAAAATCAAGGTCACACCATGACATTGCACACCTACACCCCCTAACCAATGTCCCTGCCAAGTATCAACTTCCTACACCTTACGGTTTCCGAGATATAGCCCAGGCAAGATTTTATAGGTCAAGGTCACTACGGCAAGGTCAAAGGTCAAATCAAGGTCACACCATGATGTTGCACACCTACATCCCCTAACCAATGTCCCTACCAAGTATCAACTTCCTACACCTTACACTTTCCAAGATATAGCCCACACAAGATTTTATAGGTCAAGGTCACTATGGCAAGGTCAAAGGTCAAATCAAGGTCACACCATGACATTGCACACCTACACCCCCTAACCAATGTCCTACCAAGTATCAACTTCCTACACCTTACAGTTTCTGAGATATAGCCCGAACAAGATTTTATAGGTCAAGGTCACTGCGGCAAGGTCAAAGGTCAAACCAAGGTCACACCATGACGTTGCACACCCCCTAACCAATGTCCCTACCAAGTATCAACTTCCTACACCTTACAGTTTCTGAGATATAGCCCAGACAAGATTTTCAAACTCAAGGTGACTGCAGCAAGGTCAAAGGTCAAATCAAGGTCATAGCATGACATTGCACACCTACACCCCCCTAACGAATGTCCCTACCAAGTATCAACTTCCTGCACCTTACGGTTTCTGAGATACAGCCTGGACAAACTTTTTCCCGCCACCAGCCCGCCCGACCGCTTGCCCATCCGGACACCATGGGTGAAAACAATACCCTGACAGCCCTTAAGGGCTGTGGGGTAATAAGCTCTCTTAATGACTGACAAAGAAACGCCCGTGGCGGCCATCTTGTTTTTCAAAATGAGGCCAAAGAAAATTCCCAGTCAAGATTTTGTAATGGGGAACATATCCTGCAAATTTGAGATCTCTACCTATAATACCCTTTGCTCTAGAGGGCCAATAAAAGTCCTTGCTGAAAGTCGAAAAAACACCTGTGGCGGCCATCTTGTTTTTCAAAATGAGGCCAAAAATATTCCCAAGATTTTATGGTTATGAATATATCCTGTAAATTTGGTATGTGGGTATATATGGGTAATGCCACGAACGCTATTGTTTTGTGACCTTGACCTTCAATTTCAAGGTCACTGGTGGCCTCTTAAAGGTCGGATTTTGGCCATTTTTTTCACATTTTGGCCCAGTTCTCATATACAGAAAGTTAGATCATCCTATGGGCGACATATATATGTCCTCTTGAAGCTCTTCATTTGAAGGTCATCCACAGACCGCCAAAGTACCTCACTAAGGCTATTTTTGGACTTTTTGCAGATATTTTCACATTTAATGAAAAAAATATTATAGCTACCCTTCTCAAATTTACAGGATATATTCATAACCATAAAATCTTGCCTGGGAATATTTTTGGCCTCATTTTGAAAAACAAGATGGCCGCCACAGGTGTTTTTTGACTTTCAGCAAGGACTTTTGTTGGCCCTCTAGAGCAAAGGGTATTATAGGTAGAGATCTCAAATTCGCAGGATATGTTCCCCATTACAAAATCTTGACTTGGAATATTTTTGGCCTCATTTTGTAAAACAAGACGGCTGCCACGGGCGTTTCTTTGTCAGTCACGAAAAGAGCTTATATCTCCCTCATTATTGGTCCTAGAGGCTTGGTATGTCAAGCGAACCTATAGGAAATCATGGGCTGGGAATCTTTTGATGTGGTCAGATTAGACCTTGGACCCCTCCTTCAAGGTCAAACGAGGATAGCCAAACTTAAAAGTGTTTGTAACTCGCTTATTATTGGTTCTAGAGGTATGGGATGGTAAACCAACCTATTGGAGATCATGGGCTGGGAATCTTTTGGTGAGGTCAGATTTGACCTTGGACCCGTCCTTCAAGGTCAAACGAGGATAGTCAAACCTTAAAGTGCTTATAACTCACTTATTATTGGTCCTAGAGGTTTGGGATGGTAAACCAACCTATAGAAAATCATGGGCTGGGAATCTTTTGGTGTGGTCAGATTTGACCTTGGACCCTCCGAGGATACCCAAACTTAAAAGTGCTTATAACTCGCTTATTATCTGTCCTAGAGGTTTAAACCAACTTATAGGAAATCATGGGCTGGGAATCTTCTGCTGTGGTCAGATTTGACCTTGGACTCCTCCTTCAAGGTCAAACAAGGATAGCAAAATCTAAAAGTGCTTATAAATCGCTTTTTCTTGGTCCTAGAGGTTTGTAATGTGAAACCATCCTGTAGGAAGTCATGGGCTGGGAATCTTTTGATGTAAACAGATTTGACCTTTGGCCCCTTTGTCAAATGAGGATAGCCAAAATTAAAAGTGCTTATAACTCGCTTATTCTTGTTCCTAGAGGTCACATCAACCTATAGGAAATCATGGGCTAAGAATCTTTTGATGTGGTCAGATTTCCCCTTGGGCTCCCCCTTCAAGGTTAAGCGATGGTTGATTGGCTTTGGTGAGTTTTTTTCCTGGTGGATACAATTTGCATCGGTTCACTGATGCGCTAGGTCTAATTATTGGCTGTATAACTTACTGGCTCATGTTGGATTATCTATAGATGGCCCGCTGGACAGGAGATTATGTATGGCATAGGTCCATAGCTAAGTGAGTAATAGCACTGGTAGCTACTTTGAGTAAAGTGCTTACAACTAAAAAATGACTGCATTTACAACATTTTGGTAAAATATGTTGTTCAGCTACTTTCTCCATGCCTAAAAGGTGGTAGCTTTTTCAGAGGTCTGTATAAATATTTACATGAGTAATAGCTATATTCAGTTTTTAACCATGACCAAAATGAGTAAATGATATTTTTCTTCCTTTTTCTTCTGTTCGAGTTACAATTATTTTGTCAAATATGTTGTTCAGCTACTTTTTTATGCACAGTGTCATGGCAAATTTTCAGAGCTGTAGCTCCATAGCTAACCGAGTAATAGCTACCTTGACAGTTCACCATTGAGTAAATCACTTATAGCTGGAAATCTGTTGCACCTATCCTTACCAAGGTTTCAAGATATCTCCCTTGCTATGATATCTTGCCTGGCTAACATTTGATCCAGTTTGTTCAATATGATTGGTTGCTATGGCAACAAATTTGAAAATCTGAGGTGACCAAACTTAAAGGAGCCTATATCCACCTTATTATTGGTCGTAGAGGTTTTGGATGTGAAGACAACTTATAGGAATCATGTGCCCTGAATCTTTTGCTGGTTTCGGATTTGACCTTGGACCCCTCCTTCAAGGTCAAATGTGGTTTTTCATACCTATAATGGCCTATATCTCCCTTGTTATTGGTCGTAGAGGTTTTGGATGTAAAGACAACCTATAGGAACTCATGTGCCCCAAATCTTTTGGTGGGGTCAGATTTGACCTTAGATCCCTCCTTCAAGGTCAAATGTGGTCCTTGATACCTCTAATGGTCTATATCTCCCTTATTATTCATCGTAGACAGTCTAGACAATCTAGAGGTTTTGGAAGTGAAGACAACTTATAGGAAATCATGTACCCCCAATCTTTTGGTGGGGTCAGATTTGACCGTGGATCCCTCCTTAAAGGACGAATGTGGTACTTGATACCTATGATGGACTATATCTCCCCTATTATTGGTCATACAGGTTTTTTATGTGAAGACAACTTATAGGAAATCATGTGCCCCGAATCTTTTGGTGGGGTCAGATTTGACCTTGGATCCCTCCTTCAAGGTTGAATGTGATACTTGATACTTATGATGGACTATATCTCCCCTATTACTGGTCATAGAGGTTTTGGATGTGAAGACAACTTATAGGAAATCATGTGCCCCGAATCTTTTGGTGGGGTCAGATTTGACATATTACTCTGTATGCCACGCTTCAACCATGTCCCGTCCAGGGATACACTGCGTCGAGACACAATATCTAATTTTTATCAGCATTACATATACATGTTGTTTTATGGATTATTAAACATCTACACATTTGATTTAAAAAACAAAAATAGGAATAACTTACAGATACTATAATAGACATTTAGAAATGTCAGGTCTTTGGTGGATTAAACCAGGGTCTTTTATATATCATCCTAGATTGTAATAGAGCTGTGTTTGTAGAGTTCAAACATTTTAGTGTTGTCAGTTAATGACAGAGTTCAGCCCAGGGAGTCCCTGCCAGGAACAGTAACTGCAATTACAATCAGTTTTCCCAAAAGTGGTCAGCGTATGCAGATTCACAGTAATACACATGACAGGAATAATAGCAGATTTGTGTGTAGAGTGTTGTAAAGCTGTGACCAAGGCAACAGGCTATTCAATGTGATCGGTGTGACAAATGGTGTCACAGAAGCGGTGGAATATAGATCAAGCTTTTTATAGAAAACTTGTGAGGAAAGAGGTGACTCTTGAATAGAAGTGTAAAGACTGCACTTCATGTGATGTAAGTACATGTATATACATCAAACATGGTAATATTTTCCCATAAAACAAGCGATGTAATTTTACTAACTGTTTATTGTCTACTACACAGTTGTATCTTTTATAATTATTGTGATGTATTTCATATTTATTTACTGTATAATATAGTGAGTTATATAATGTCACACAATGAGTCATATAATAAGTTATATTTTTCATTTTATAGGAGTCATTACTTTTGCCAACCCCTGCAAATAGTACAAGATTATCTGTATCTTTTGCCGTAAGGCATGATGGACAGTTTGACCTAGGGTTATCAGCCAGCAAGTCTAACTTCACCTCTTCTGTGAGCTGTACAGCAGACTTTGAACTGGATGCACCAGATCTCATCAAACTCATGGCCTTAACATCTACACAGTGCATGGAAATGATGTTGAACATCTTGGCAGTAACCAGATAAGGGTTCCCTAGTACAGACAAAAATCCCCCTGGAAGCCAAGAAGTTAGCCTCGGCCAATGTCTTCCAGCCTGATAGTAGCATTGTTTGGCAGCTGCTGATGAAGCACAGGAATGAAGTATTCCTTCCAAAGCCTGATAACATTATCAAGACAACAAACCTCCATCTCCAGAAAAACTGAACAAATTTGCATTTTCATTTGAGTAGCTATATTTCACTGGGGTTTTTCCAGAAAGACATCCATGTTGATGAGAATCCAAATGTTAACACACAGGTGGTGAATAACCTAAGAACGGTCAAAGTTTCCCACTGGTATATGCTGCGTTCAAAGACAGGTGTTGCGCTGGTGCACACCATTCGTGAGTTGGTAACCACCAGTGGGAAGCTTTGACCATTCTTAACTAATTCAGAGTCGGTGTGTTTATATGCAGATCTAAACAAACACAAATGACAAAGAGAAAGAAATTAAAAATCCCAATATTTCGCTATCCACCATGCAAAAGATGTACTGCATTTGTTATACGTTTTCTGAGGTTATTTATCAAAATCCAGAGTTCAGAATCACCTTATTTAATGTGTTTTTTTTCACAACAAAAGCACATGTATTCTGCATCTTTTTTGTCATTAGAGGTGAATGTCACAAATTGGAAAGTTTCTGGAGGCACCCAACTCACTAGTGGTAAATACGACCCCTGACATCGTTCCTGACAAATTTACAGGCTGTGAACTCGTGTTTACAGCCGGTAAGAACACTGCAATATACAAACTCATGGGTGGTGCATACCACTCCGGATCCTGAATTTCCACCTGAATGGAGCATAAAATCAGTACACACCCATGGATGGTGAATCGGACAGGACAGTGGAGTCGGACACCAAAATAAATAGTGTCAGATATATTTTTATTGAATTTTAGTATTGAAAAAAAATAAAGACAAACAACAACAATATAAAACACAAGAAGTACCAATGTGTTCACATATGTATTTAAGCTTTTAAAGAGAAATCTAGTACAATTTTTTTTTTTTTTTAATATTTTTATTTCACAATAAAGCTCATTAGTTATTTGTAAATTGTATTGCATACGAACCAATTAAAAGACAGTTCTACCACAGGTAGATTGTATTTACTCGTTACATTGTTTTATAGTATTTCAATACTTTTTTATATAATTCACATAGACATTCACCATTTTTATACTTGTTTAATGCAATAAGGTACATTTCACTTTCTAGTTGCTTTTAAGTAAATTAATAAAGATCTTTAAAGTAATATTTTCCTCATTTTCCTACTCTTTCAAGTAGATGCACTGTTTTCCAACTAATATTAATAAGTTTAGTACTTTATGACGTAAACTTGTCGAGGGGATTCCAAATAAAATTTCTAGAACTGTAAGTTGGCAATTTAGCTTTAAAATATTGATATTTAATTCTTTTAGGCTGCTCCAAACAACTTGTACTTCTTCACAATAGTAGAAGAAATGTTCCACAGTATCCAGCTGTGAGCAAGATGTACAAAAGGGACTCTCTTTTATTTTCCAGTTACTTAAATTGTAGCTGAACCCTATAAAACGATGAAGGATACTGTAATGTAAACTATGCAGCCTAATATCTGGCGTTGTTCTGAATGGTATCTTATAGATGGTGGACCAGTCGGTCTTCTAAAAAAGGGTAATACTCCACCCATTTGTTCTCTCCAGTAGCATTTTTTTTTTCTGAGCAAAGCTCACAGCCAATTTTCTTACAACGCTAGCCACCGAGAACCTCCTCCCCCCATGGGCAGTGGGTCTAGCACTGGTCCCAGCATATCTGGTGCCCAAGGAAAGGAGGGGCACCGGTCCATCAACATCAGTGCCACGCTCCCGGTCCCCAGCACACAGGGGCCAAGGCAGGCCCTTCAGGGGACCACAACGTGGACGAGGATCCTCTCATGGATGCCCACGAGTCCCTGGTCCTTACACCCATGGAAGAAGCCCTCATCAGGGCCTTCAGGCAAAAAAGGACATTAGTTTGCACCTTATTGACTGTTGTTTCTTTGTTTTATATGTGTTCAGTCTAGTTAACCCACACTTTATGCTACATATCTTGTTTCGCCAAGAATTAACATACAAGTATTTCTTGTTGTTTCTATACCGTGTTCCATCAGTCACAAGAGGAACTCTTTATACACTTAATCTCAACCAAAATAACAATAATGATTCAACAACCAGTGTGGTTAACCTCTCTAACCACACCTTAAGTTAACCAGAACGCACCCTACTTTCCAAAGGTCTAAACTTCTGCCCAACCCCAGGCGAACCCAACATGGGTCAACTGAGGCGGGACCTAGATACATTTCATGGGGACACACAAAGACGTCATTTTTTCCTTACACAGGAAAGTGACAGCCAAACAGACCCATCAGGTACTACCACAAACCTCGCTGACCACAGTACCACAACCAGGCCAAGCAACTCCTTCCTTTTAAACACCAAAAGTTTAAATTAAAATCGACTTGGCAGCCCTACCCACCCCCACCCCCACCCCACCTTGGAGGGGATGATATTAATGAATGAGGCAGACATATCAACACTCCCTGCACACAGCCCAAGAAACCATAATCTCACCAAGTCAGAGAAAATGGCAATCAAAAAGCTATTCAATAACCCCCATATCATCATAAAACCAGCTGACAAGGGCTCAGCTGTGGTCATCCAAAACACCACAGACTACATCTCAGAGATTGACCGACAACTCTCAAATACAAAATTTTATAAACAGTTGGATCACAACTCAACACAGCAACACAATGTTGAGGTAACTAACCTCTTAACAGAAATGCTATCAGTGGATGAAATAGATGAAACCTGTTGCATACCTATGCAACCCCAACCCAGGTTTTACACCCGACCTAAATTCCACAAGGCCACTAGACCACCACCGGGCCGGCCCATTTTATCGGCCAACCAATGCCTAACTAAATGCATATCTGAATTTGTGGATTTTTTCCTAAAGCCCACAATACCTCATTTAAAATCCTACATCAAGAATACTACCCATTTCCTCCAAATCATTCAAAACATCAAAGGATTACCAAGAACCGCTATGTTAGTTACATTAGATGTGACATCCCTCTATACCAACATTCCCAATAAGGAGGGAATAAGGGCAGCAGCTAAAACTTTAGCCAGGCACCGCCCAGGTGCAAAACATCCCACCAACCAATCCCTGATAAGACTCCTAACCATTGTCAACAATGGGCAACACTGCCTACAGATATCAGGTACTGCCATGGGTACTCTGGTGGCACCTTCCCCTGCAAATAACTTCATGGGCCACTTTGAAGAAACCCATGTACACACGCACCACACTCAACCCTACTTATGGCTCAGGTTCATTGACGACATTTTCATGATCTGGACCAACTCATTGGACTCGTACCACGAGTTCATCTCACACCTAAACTCTTGCCACCAAAGCATTAAGTTCACTGCCGAAATGTTGACCCAAAAAGTCAACTTCTTAGACACCACAGTCTACCTAACCCACAGTGGATCTCTGAGTACCACCCTGTACTCTAATCCCACTGACTCACACAATTACCTCCTGCACAGTTCCTCACACTCACAACACTACAAAATAGCATCAGATGCCCGTACCCCACAGCCTAGGGAAATATTTTTAACGCCATGAGATATAAAAGTACTGTATCAGTACAAAGTTCAGGATACTTTCAGAGCACTGTCAGTTATATAAAGGTCCAAACAATGTTTAAATAGAGAAAATAATGTCTAAGAGAAAGATAATGCATGTACTCTTTATCTACATCTGGCATGGCCGAATTATGGTTTAGATGTTTTGAATATTACCATGCATACATAAGTGTTAATACATTCAATGAATGCTTATGTGTGGTGTTGGAGCAAAATCTGTGGCTCACTTGATGAAATTCCATCTGTTACAATGGGAAGTTGTAAAAATAAAATTCTTAATGAATTCTAATATGACTTTAACAGTGCTTAATCTGCATCAAAAGAAAGACCCAAAGGTGCAACAAGATTTTAAAGGTCAAGGTCACTACGACAAGGTCAAAGGTCAAATCAAGGTCACACCATGATGCTGCGCACCTACAACCCCTAACCAATGTCCCTACCAAGCATCAACTTCCTACATCTTATGGTTTCCGAGATACAGGCTGGACAAACTTCTTCCCGCCACCCGCCCATCCATCCGGCTTACCATTCAGTCCATTTTTACGCGCGAGAAGAATATGCACATTCCTGGATGACTATGATTCACACGCCCTAACACTGGACAGCACTTTATTAGAAGGGGGTACCCTCAACAACTTATTGAGGACTCACTGATCAAAGCACGCCGACAATCGAGAGAACAACTTTTAACCTCTGCTACTGTCTCACCAACCTGGCTTCCCTGGCCTCAAACAAACCATACAAAAAAATGGTTATTCCTCAACAGGGGGTACCCTCAACAACTTATTGAGGACTCACTGATCAAAGCACGCCGACAATCGAGAGAACAACTTTTAACCTCTGCTACTGTCTCACCAACCTGGCTTCCCTGGCCTCAAACAAACCATACAAAAAAATGGTTATTCCTCAACAGAGGAAATGAGACCAAATCTCTCAACCAAACACCACTAGTGTTTGGTCATAGAAGAAGTAAAAACCTGAGGGAGATGCTAGTGAGGGCCAAACTAGAATACCCACCCAAGGAAAGATGCCCTAGCACTAACCCCAAGGTAGCTCACTTGTCTCCATGTACAACATCCAAGTGTTACTATTGTCCCCTACTCAACACATCAGGGAGAATAATCAGTACCTATAGAGGCCACTCATATTCATCAAAGATAAGGGTGGACTGCAAGAGCAGTAACTTAACATACTGCATCACCTGCAAGGATTGCTCCACACAATATGTAGGCCAAACCAAGAGACGGCTCATGGACCGGTTCCAAGGCCATCTGTATAACATCCAGAAATGTTAAGGACACAATTGGACACCATTTCAACCAATGTGACCACCATGGTATCTCTGACTTGGAAATACACATAGTGGATTTCATCCATGCACACCCTGAGCCCCCACAGGCATTCAAATTGCGCAGAACCATAGAGCAAAACTGGCAACACAGGCTATGCACAATAGCCCCACAGGGCCTTAATATACAGGAGTGATCCTGGACCTGGGATATGCCCCTAGCCACGTAAAAAATTTTTTATTGAATCAGGCATAACCTAGGTCGCTTCTCATCCCACACCTATCAATAGTTGTGGTGCCAATCAGGTAACCGGGCTAATTCACTGGCAATTGGAATAGACATACCCCATTTCAAAGATTTTCCAATCATCCCCTTTTAGAATAACTTAATTGTAAAAGGGCAGTCTCAACCAGAGCAAAGTGGATTGTGCTCATCCCCAGCACATAAGTTGGTGATCACACTAGTAGGTCACCACCTTATGGGCAACCAACACCTATAAAGATCCACAACATGTGTTTCATCCCAAACCATTACACTTCCCTATTTCATCAAACCATGAAACAACCCCTTATGCGTCTGAGGAGTCTCCTTGACGAAACCGTGAAGGGTCTTACACCCATACATATGCAACCCCCTGGTATGAGCTACATGTTTGTGACATCATTAAACATAAAGACCCCATGTATGACATCATCATGACCTCACAAAACAGGCATGGTGATTTGTGCATTATCCAGTAACTTCAATGGGATTGGATAAGGAAAATCATCATCTTGGTTACCTTTAATGACTGGACATTTCAGTTCATTTGTAGACGGTCATGCAAACAAGAAGGATGTGTATTGGCAGCCTTCTCAACTTTTAGCCTCGTATGAATATTGTTCTCTGTAGTAGGAGTACTTTTTCTGTAGGTTATGCTTTCATAAACATTTTTATTTGTGAGGTTATTCAAATTTATTTTTAGTGGGCAATATCATAACAGGAGTTGTATCAAGCCTGTTCTCTGTTTTAAGTTTATAACTTTAACATTCCAGTTCGATGGAATGGCACATATCAAAGCATAAAGTCAAGATCAGGCAGATGACAGTTATATCTTTGTTCAAAATTAAGCCTTGATAGCAAAGTTTGATGATGAAATAGTTGACCTATTTTAGTTATCCCTGTCTCTTTGATGACTCTAAAAGTTGGTTCTATTACCTTACCTTCGACGGTTTTATATTATATGTCAATTTCTCATTGAGAATTTCTTCTAAGCTATTTGGATCAACTGCAAAGAACTTAAACCATGATTCTAGAACCTCGCTATAAAATTTAGTTTAGGATTTTCTAAAAATAATTGGGTCTAGTTTGTGTAGTAATGAGTTTGATCTGTGATACCTGCATTGACCAATGCAAGAACTTTCCATTTCTCAATGTATGGATTATCTGTATTTTCTGACAATAATCTTTTAACCCACATGGCTTTCAAGGATCTAACCATATTTTTAAAGTCAGTCATCTTGATCCCTCCCAAATTTTTATCATTGGTGGCTATTTGTCTTCGGACCTTTGCTCTTTTTCCTTTTCCCCCAGAGAAACTCAAAAAACAATGCATTTACTTCCTTCATAAAAGTATCAGGGACGTGAATTACACTACATATATTTATTATTTTGCTTAGCACCAATGTCTTCAGGAACATAACCTTTCCAAAAATAGACATCTTTCTACAACTCCACACATTTAAGGTGTTCCTTATTTCTTCAATTCTTCCTTCTAAATTAAGCTGAACCATTTGGAGTTCATCTAAGCAAAACCAACCCCCTAAAGTTTTAAAGTTGTCTTTTTTCCATGATATACCAATTGACTCATATAAATTTGAAGTAAAATTTATGGGAAAAACTTTTGTTTTTGATTTATTTAGTTTTGGAGAAATCTTGCAACGCACATAGGCAATCACCGAATGGACACCGAATGGAGAAGGAATCACCGAATGGAAATTGGTTTTAAATGGGCGATAATTAGATAGGAAGTTTTATGGATGTAAATTTGTAAATGAACTTGATTTCAAACAGGTATGACTGGTGCTAATAGGTTTTAAATGGGCGATAATTGGGGGTATTTGAGATCGTGAAGTGTGTCAAACAAAGCTGTGGCCTCTCAAGTACTGATTCCATATTACTTATTGCAACTGGCAATGCAATTAGTCCCAGCATATTGTGGTATTAGGGGTGATGTGACCTCTATTGTGTCCATGTCCCCTGATAATCCATCCAAGCCCTCTTCTAAATTTCCAAGTTAATCTAACTCTTTCCTATAATTAATACCAGCCACATAGTTTTGATTTTTTTTATGTGATTAATTGTCTTTTCACAGATGATGATTATAGAAATATTTTTTAAACTTAACAAATAATGTCAGCAATTTCTTATGTTTTACACAAATGTATTATATGTTTTATAAATTGAAATTAATAAAATATACTTAAACTGAATATATTAACCTTTAATCTCTGTTCGGTGACACCAAACGGAGCCCCGAACAGAGCCTCCGTTTGGGGTTTAGACCGACCCGCGAAAGAGCCTTACTGCATTCTTTTAACACTATTGGATTTTCACAGAGCATTTTGTCTTTTTCTGATAATTTTGGAATCTCTATATTATTCAGAAAGCTATTCTCTAGAGTTTCCATAGTGACATTCTCTTTATTGTTATCGCTATATAATTGCTCATAAAATTTCCTTTGCTCATGAAGGACTTTAGATTCTTCTGTTACAACATTGTTGTCAATATATAGACATTTAATGCATTTCATGTTAAAATTTTTGGAAGGATTGCAGAATTCCCCTCACGGAAGTAGAAAGGCATAGGAATATTACTGAATATAATTTTTTGAAGTAATATAGTTCCTTATTAAAGGAAAAATAGAGAGGTGGACAGGAATGAATATATAAATTTTTTTTAAAGGTCACATATCACACTTTTAAAAAAATCTGAGTTATGTTGTCCATGATGCTTTTATATATACTTGAATACTGTCTGTACATTTAATTTGGATGTTTCAAATGTTTAAATGTGATATTCAAGCAATATAATAAATACCACAAATCCCAAGCCACAAATCCCGCCATTTGTTTATAGACACAGTGTGACATCATCCGGGAATAGAAACAGCCAGCAGTGGTTTATTTTATAATGGCCTTTGACAGTAGGAGTGATTGTGGGGAATGTTTATTTATAGAAAAACAAGAACCACAACTATATATCTGGTGAACTAAGTGCAGGTCTTTTTACATCAGAAACTAGATTGGGCCAACTCGGCGCCAACATATCCCCAGACAGGTCATCACTCACGCCACAGGTTTTGATCGGGAATTTTTAAAAACATAATTACCCATTATTATATGAACTTCAGCACATCAATCTACTCTGTTTATATCTCCCCAAGGAAGATGGTGTATCCCCAGACGCCGAATACATAACTCAAATTATATTTTCAATCTTCCTGCAATGATAACTCTAAACCTATTTTCAAAGTATTTAAATGATTGATGATTGAATGTCCATTCTAAAATAATAATCCCAAAAGAGCATATCTGTTTCTATATTTATTGACAAATAAAATATTATTTTTAACTCAACTCATCATATTTTTCAACCTTCCTTCAAAGTATTTAAATGATTGATGATTCAATGTCCATTCTAAAATTCATAATCCCAAAAGCGCATATCTGTTTCTATATTTGTTCACAAATAAAATATTATTTAAAAAAAAATTATTTATATTATTATTTTATTATATTATTTTTAGAATTTGCAAATTGTTTTCAGTTATTCATTTCCTCTATACCTATATATGTGGTCCATATATATGCAACCTAAATATGTGACACAATCTCAGTTCTGACTCCCCTTTGTGTTATATGTAATGAAGCCCACCACCTCCCACCCCCACCCCTCTCCCCTTCTCCACACCTCTCTCACTATTACACAAGATCTGCAACCCCATTGAGTTCTTTGTTTCTCATCTGATATCATTAAATACTTTTGTTTATTTAGTGTCACTCAATATAGCTGGAGGTCCCAGAGGTGGGTGGGGGGAATCCGGGTGGGGGATGTGGGTTGAGCATAAATGGTAAACAAACAATCTATATAAAAGGGGTACTCAAATACAAAAAGAATTGAGAATTTTAAGTATGTGATTATCAACTGAAATGAGTTCATAACTGTAGGAGCTGTGCCAAAATTAACTGAGGCAAGTTGAATAAAACTGGGCTAGTTGAGGGTTAAAAATCCCCTAGTTTTACTACATAAGGATATAATTTCATTAATATTGGGACTTAAAGCTCACTTAAAGTGTCCATTTTGTCTACTTGAATATGTTTAACCAGTTTCATTTTAAAAAGTGAAAAACTCAGCAAGCAGAGGTATAACACACAAAAATAAGTTCTTAAAAGACTAAGATAGCCATAACATTATTAATATTCAAAATTTAAATAGACAGGCATTTCCTTTTAAAAATTCAAAGATTTCAGCTCTATAACCCACATAGTTTGACAGTTACTGGGCTTTAAAGTGGCATAATATCCATAAATTGGGTTTCTGTGGGCATTTTACAATTGTTAAAGAGACCTTAGCAATTAAACTACAGATCTGAAACTTTTTGGGGGACATACATAACAAACAAAAATTATATATAATACAGTTTAAGACTTGTCACACTAAGCATTTCCAAATAACAGGGCAAAATACGGAAAAAATGTCAAAAAAGGCACTTGGGTGAGTGTCTATGGCCCTCATACACAGGTTAAATGTCTACTAAAAACCTTGATTTTCGGCATATGTAAAAAGGACATAATAATGCATTCCCAGATGGGATTTCAGCTCCATCAATCACATAGTTTAACAGTTACAGGGCTTAAAGGTGGTAAAAAGTCCAAATATTGGGTCATTGTGGGCCTTTTAGAGATCTCGATGTGGCTTTCAAATTAAAGCTTCAGACTTAAAATTTGTTACATACTAAGATTACACATAGAATATGTATCTAATAAAGTTTGAAACTTCTCAGACTTACCATTTCCAAGTTACAGAGCAAAATATGTGAAAAATGTCTTAAAAGGGTCACTCAGGTGGGTGTTTAAGGTCCTCATACACAGGTTAAATGTCTACTTGAAGCCTTGATTTTTGGCACATGTAAAAAGAACATAATAATGTATTCCCAGATGAGATTTCAGCTCTATCAGTCACATAGTTTAACAGTCACAGGCCTTAAAATTGGCATAAAGTCCAAATACTGGGTCTTTATGGGGCCTTCTAGAGACCTAAATGTGGCCTTCAAATTAAAGCTTCAGACTTAAAATTTGTCACATACTAAGATTACACATAGAATATGCATCTAATACAGTTTGAAACTTCTTAGACTTACCATTTCCAAGTTACAGGGCAAAATATGTGAAAAATGTCTAAAAATGGTCACTCAGGTGGGGATTTATGGTCCTCATACACAGGTTAAATGTCTTCTTAAAGCCTTAATTTTTGGCACATATAAAAATAACATACTAATATCTTCTCAGATAGGATTTGAGCTCTATCAGTCACATAGTTTGACAGTCACAGGGCTTAAAAGTAGCAAAAGTCCAAATATTGGGTCTTTGGGAGCCTTTTAGAGACCTCAATTTGACCTTCAAAATTAAAGCTTCAGACTTAAAATCTGTTACATACTAAGATTACACACAGAATATATATCTAATACAGTTTGAAACTTCTCAGACTTACCATTTCCAAGTTACAGGGAAAAAGATGTGAAAAATGTCTTATAAGGGTCACTCGGGTGGGTGTTTATGGTCCTGATACACAGGTTAACTGTCTATTAAAGGCCTAAATGTTGGGGCACATATAAGAAAACACATAGATATATTCCCAGATGATATTTAACTTAGATGAGAGACATAGTTTGAAAGCTACAGTGCTTGAAAGTGGCAAAAAGTGCATAAATTGGGTCTCTGTGGGCACTTTTGAGACCTTAAGTCGACCCCTTTGGGTAAACCTACAGCCCTAAAATTTTCTACAGACAAGGATTACATATCAAAGTTATACCTAGCGCAGTTTGAGACTCATCAGAATTATCACTTCCAAATTATAGGGCAAAATATGTGAAAAGTATAGCAAAAAATCCCTAAGTGGGGGTATTTATGGGCCTCAAACACAATTTTCTCCTCAACTTAAAGTCATGATTTTCGGCACATGTACTAAGAACATATTAATGTGTTGTCAGGGAAAATTTCAGCCAGCTGAGCATCATAGTTTGTGACCTACAGGGCTCTAAGTGGCCAAAAGTGCAATTTCTGACCTTAAGGTGGCCATAAGTTCTTTTTTACTGGGAGTTTAAGGTCACCTTAAAATAGGGATCTTCCTTTGGGCACCCTTAACATGTGTACCAAGTTTGAAAAAAAAATATTAATTTGTTTTTGAGTTATCGCGTCCACAAGGAAATTTCTACGGCGGCGGCGGCGGCGGCGGCGGCGGCGCGACGGACCTGAATCCAATATATCCCCGACTTTCGTCTGGGGATATAATTAACAAAGATACAGTAATATATGAGGAAGAACATTTAGAAGACGTGATATAGTTCCTGCACGTTTTTCTTGGAAGGATTTTTTTTTGAAGGGATGTGGATGGGTGTGGCGTGGATTTTGTTCAGAATTTAGAATAAAAATTAGCATAAGTGGTGCTTATTAAATATCAGGTAAGTGTTGATGTAACTGTTAAATCAATAACCCCCCCCCCCCCCCCCCCCCCCCCCCCCACCTTTTTACACGCAGTCATATTCTCTAAAAACAAGATCATGTGTGTACTGTGTCTTTTCATTTACTGTGTATGTATGGCTGCTTCAACAGGCAGCATCACACAATGTATGAGACAAACAACGTAATTTACTCTGTCAAAAAAAAAGAAAAAAAAAAACCTTTTACAGCCAGAAAGTGGGACTATTTGTCATTTTATTTCTTTGGTAGACAGTGGCCCAACATTAGCCAAACATTATTGTGCAGCTGCCTTTACTTATGTTACACCATCCTGGTTTTATTTATTTGTTTTATTTATTTATTTATGTTATTTTTAATTTCACTTTAGAAACTGAAATAGATTTTAGTTCAGCACATAACTTCAAGTACAGGACATGCAGACCTCTAAAGGCCCCTTGGTAAAAAAACAAACTATGCACTTGCATACAACATGTTCAGTCTTATCTCCCACTGCTTTCTCTTGGGTTAACACACAAAGGGGAGGGGGGTGTGAAGAATATATCCTGTTTGTTGCAGTTAAAAGCAGTCTATCTTAAGGCTCAAATTTTAATTTTTTTAAGATGCACACACACTAAAAAAAATTGGTTTCACCACATAAATGTACAAGCTCATCAAACACTGTCCATCTTAGTAGTAAAAACCACCATCTGTAAGAGTACATTATGTAGAGTGAAACTTTGTTATGTAAATTGAAAGTTTTCCTGGCTAACAAAGGAACTTGGGTCTTAAGAAAAGCTATATATATATAGCTTCCCAGAAAGGCTTTTTGCAAACCAAAATTAGGAAAAAGTATAGTGTTTTGTAAATGTAAATACACAACCATGAATGGTGATGAATGGTGTTTAGTCCCGCCTGACGTCATATCTGTTTCTCGTCACAAAAACAGAAAATGGAGACAACAGAAAATAAACAGAAAAATGTGCTTTTTGAAACACTTTTTTTGGGGGGTTATAAAGTAAATTTCCCACAATAAATATACCAAATGATTTTATTTTAACTAGTACATAATATAAAATATTTTCTGGTATATGGTTAAAAGTGTGATATGTAACCTTTAAGTGATAATGAAATAAAGATATTATTTAGTTTTTGAATTGTAGATACACAAGTGGGCAGGTAGACAGGTGGGTATGTAGACAGGTGGGTAGGTCACCAGGTAGACAGGTCAGCAGGTAGACAGGTCATTTCTTGCTTGTTTTGAGAGAAACTTTTCATTAAAAATGAAACATCCTGTACATGCAAGTTGTGTGTGATGTGCTTCTGTCAATAACTGAAGTGACAATGAAAAAGATCTTGCTTGTTCCTGCCTTTTATAGTCCAATATGTTTACTGTCCTTGAACTTTTTAAAGTCATATGATCTATGAAATCAAAATTTCAGTATAAAAAGCAGCAATAAGGAAGAAGTTTTGCACTGTAACGCGAGATATCCTTGGAAGCACATCTCCCTCTGCTTGTTTGCACAGGATATAACATTTTTAAATTAAAATTTTATATTTTAATTGGCTTTTTCGTTGATACGTGACGCAGATACACAATTATTTATTTATCATATAATATTAAAAAGCCTTAAAATGCGTTTTGTACATATTTTTTTAATTTTGAGGAAAAAAAGAGGATTAACTAAGTGTTGACCAATCAACAAATCAAAAACTAGGTCAGCAGTAAATATTTGGATCCCATCATGTGACCAGAAATTTTACTATAAAAGGCAGCAATAAGGCAGAAGTTTATCACTGTAACGTGAGATATTGTTAGAAGCACACCTCCCTCTGCTTGTTTGCACATGATATAACAATTTTAATGAAAAATTTATATTTTCATTGGCTTTTTTGTTGATAGTCGGACACACATTCATTTATTTGTCATATTACAATCCCTTGAAATGAGTTTTCTACATAATTTTGATTTTTGGGGGGAAAAGAGGATCAAGTGTCCACCACTCAACAAATCAATAACTAGGTCAACAGTAAATATTTGGATCCCATCACGTGACTAGAAATTTTAGTATAAAAGGCAGCAACATCCAAGAGGGTTTTCATGGTCACTGGATATATTGTTGGAAGCTCATCTGTGATATTAAGAATTTAAATTGACATTTTATTTCATTCTGGAATACAGGTATTTAAAGTTTTATTAATTTATTATTCAACCCTATTATTCGACCTGTCTACCCGCCGACCTGTCCACCCTCCTGCCTGTCTACCTGCCTCTGTCTTACTTCTTTATATACAATATATATGTCTATATATATATTTCTTATACATATCTATTGACGGAACTACTTTCTTTTATTTCCGGGAGTGGAATTCTGCAATTTAGCGAAATTTTTCTTTTCTAGATTTATAAAATATTTTGATTTTTTTTTCATTGTGTTCTATGAACTCAGCCCTCAGAACACAGTACAATTTATATTGGTGTCCGACTCCACTGTCTTGTCCGATTCACCGTCCACAGGTGTAACCAGTTGCCTTCTATTATCGCTCATTATGGTTTTCTCGACAGCACACTTGTCGTAAAAATATAATAACATTTATAAAATTTAAGAACTTGTCATATTCGAATAGGAATAATGTCGCGTTCAGAAGGCCCGTGTACACGACCTGTGAGTTGGTACCCACCAGTGGAAAGTTTCAACCGTTCTGAAAAATTCACCGCCTGTGTGTTTATGTGTGGATGTGAACAAACACAAACCACAAAGTGAAAGAAATAAAAGAAATCACAATATTTCGCTATCCGCCATGCAAATGATGCATATTTCATTTGTTAAACCTTTTCCAATGTTATTTATCAAAATCCTGAGTACCGAAACACTTCATTCAACATGTTTTTTATAATGAAAGCACATGTATTCTGCATCTTTGTTGTCATTGGAGGTGAAGGTCAAAGTTTGGAAAGTCTCTGGAGGTACCCAACTCACGAGTGGTATATACCACCTGTGAGACCGTTCTTGACCAATTTACAGGCTGTGAGGTCGTGTTTATGGCCGGTAAGAACACTGCATAACCCCTGACAAATCATGGTATATGCAGAACTTTATCATGGTACGTACTACTGGTTTCCTACTACTGCACGCAAATATCCAAATCTCACCCTGCCAGAGTTCTTTGCTTCTTCAACCCCAAGTTCTGACAAATCTGCATCAAACCAGCCAGTAAATTTGTTTGCCTTGTTCCACTCACTTTCCCCATGCCTTATCATTACAACTTTATATACAGCCATTTTGTTTTGTTGCTTCTTCCACAAGAGCAAACTTTTCATTGGACACAGCTAAACTTTACGTATCTGCTGTACGAACTGTGATATTTCTACACAAAACCATCTGGGCAAACTCAATCAAAAGCCCTTCAAATCTTTACATGAGACTAATTTTTCTATAGAGTAAATTTCATTTATTGGGAATAGGCCTATATATTGAATCTATGCATAAGCTTGGTCCAAGCTTGTAGTCTTAATCCTGGATGGTCTGTAAAGTATCCAGGCCCTATAGCTTTCATCATTTTCAGCACAAGATGTTCTCTTATCCAGTGCCCATGGCTACTCAATTATAGATTTTATTTCCATTTGAAAACTTTACAATTCAGTGCAACTTCATCCCATTTTATAATATATTTCCATGCCAGCCTTTGTTAAAAAAAAACAAAGCCAGTTTATTCACCTTCTTTGAGAAAGAACCAAGTGATAACAGGAGAACCAAAAGTGGCCAACTTCCCACAATTTTTCTTCTACATTATGGTCACATTACTTTTAGTATTAAAGTATTGAGGTGTTTCACTTAATCTCTGAAAACTTTAAAATAAAATTACATACTTCAATACAACATATAACAGACAGAATGGAATAAAATATTGCTTATCAAGACAGAATAGATTTATGACTTATACAAACCAAATTGCTGATTCTGACATGACATGCATTGTAAAATCGAGCATAACCTCACGCCCAGTTTTACATAAGCGGGTGATAATCCCACTTCACATTTTAAAAGTCAAATTGTGAACAATATGCACTACAAATCTTCATCAAGACAGTAAGAAGACAAGGAATAAATGGGAAAAATATTAAATGTCATGTTAGAATCGAAATAACACACTCCTAACATGGGGTTATGCAGGGTTTGACAACTCATAGCTCATCAGAAACACTCAGGCTTTGCCTTCATATTACTAATATCGCTATTCATTGCAAAACATTGCATAACCCCATGCTAGTTATACATGTGTTATTCCTTAAATAGGAATTTCATAATAAATTTTTCCCAAACCAGATGTGGAAATAAATATAGGACAAATTGAATCCCCATTATAACTCACGGAGTTTACATTTTCTAAGATTGATTACACATATTTTTCCCCCTATTATTGGCTAAAACTTATAGGTTTCTAAATATTGCTAAAACATACTACCTACCTTCTGTATCATTCAAGGATCAACTACATTTATTAATCCTATAAGATGGTGTCATGTAAAATATATATCCAAGCTAAACCAAGCTGAACAGGACTCATCTGAACATGACTCATCTGATGTTCACTCACAAATGTTTGTTTACTTCATGTGCATCTTGACAATTTTTGGCAGGCCACACATGATTATCTGAAGAAGCCAATGTTGTTTTTTGTATTCTAATTACAAGCATCTTTAACACAAAAAATGTCAGTATAAGTGTGACAAATAAACCTTGCAGTTACACTTCAAAATAGGCATCCAAAAATGCTGATGACATCCTTTAATAATTTTTATTGTTATTTTTTATTTGATAAAACCACTTCTCCTGGCTTGGCTAACAGGGATATCCTTATAGCTCGCCTGGTAGAGTGTGGATCTCTGGAGTGGAGTGTTAGGCTATGCCTTACAACACCCTGAAAACCTTATCTACTTACATTTAGTTCCCAATTAGGGATGTAACATTTTATATCAGATACTTTCGAAATAGTTTATGGCCATCTCAGATATATCTAACATTTACATCTCAAAACCTGTAAGACAGAAATTACCTTTGAAATTTAATGTGAGACAAAATACAATGTATACTGGGATTTAGTGTCCTGAACTTTTGGATTCTACTCCTAGATATTGAAAGTGTTCCCATTATTTTATTTCCTGCTTTTATGTCAAAATGTTTTATTATTAGAATGTATAGTTAGTTTGTTCAGTTGTTTGTTTATTTGTCCCATAAAAAATGCCATCTCAGCCTTTGATAAACTGAATTCTTCTCTTCAGGATGTTTAAGAATGGATGTCGTTGAGTATGCTTAAATCAAACCCTGAAAAAACAGAGTTGATCATATTTGGATCTCATGCTCAGCTAAGGAAATTAGATTCTTACCTCCCTGTTAGGATATTTGGTAAACTTTCTCTTCCATCAGCTGTTGTTAAGAACCTGGGTGTCTGATTTGATGCTAATTTTTCCTTTGGTAATCATGTCTGCAATATTTGTAAGACCTGCTTCATTGAAATGCATAATCTCAGGCGGGTCAGACAGTACCTGGCGGATGAGGCTGCTGTCCTGGTGGCAAATGCCCTGGTAAGCAGTCATCTGGACTACTGCAACTCTCTTTTAAGAAGTCTGTCCAGTTTCAACATGTGCAAATTGCAGTGTATTCAAAACACACTTGGTAAGATTGTTACAAATTGCAATAGATACTCACAGGCTACTTGTATTCTCAAAAAACTCTGTTGGCTACAAGTTGAATTTCAGTGTATTTTCAAAACTGCCACTTTGGTTGACAAGTTTCTTTATAGTGGTCACCCAAGCTATTTCAGCCCTCATTTGTCTATTCATTGTGGAAGATATGGCACAAGATCCAACCACCCAGATAAAAGGTTCATGGAGGTTCCTCAATACTACCCATCAGTACACAAATCCAAAAAACACTTCAGTCATAGTTTTGCTTTTGATGCTCCCACACTTTGGAATGATCTGCCTGATCATGTCCATTCTGCTCCAAATCTTGCCTGTTTCAGGAAAAAGCTTAAATCATATCTCTTTGATAAGGATTTCCCACTTTAACATTTAAACTTCCCGGCATCTTTGTGGTGTTTACCTGGCTATGTCTATGGAATGATGATTATTGATTATATACCTGGTGTTGCGCCTTAGAGTCTGCCTTGGCAATAAAAGTTCAGAATAGAATAGAATAGTTAGAGTGCAAGCTATATCTTCTGTTTTCAGAACATACCAGCTGGCCACTAAACTGTTGTTTGTAGCATATTTTTAAGTCACATAAAAACTGTTAAATAATTTTTGAATGCATAATCATACAAATTTATACACGAAAATATGAAATCAACAATACGAGATTTGATTAGTCTTATCGCTCAGCTATACATATGCTAAATACTTTTTTATTGGAAAAATACAGTATAAAACTTTTCGTCATTAGTGATAGCCCATGCCACAGACATGGCCTAATTTGAGTTTTACTGAATGAAAACTACAAGCTTTTCTTTTCACTCTCTTGTGCTTGTTTGTTTACATAGAGATCACACAATCGTACTGTTAACTTATACTTAACCAGAATAAACATTAAAAGAAATTTACAAAGAAATGGTGATTTTAAAGTTTTGTCATACATCTGGAACTCATCAAGCAGTTTCAGTCACCTCCTTATTTTTAGAGATGGCTGCTCTCAGTGACATTTGTATTGCAAGTCAAGGGTGAAAATGTGGCAATGGGATATTCTATTAGAAAATTATTAGCATTTTGTCAAGTAGAAGTGTGTAGTTTTGTGTAGTAAATATGCATAATCAGGGAATATGCATATATTCTTTTAAAATTCAGTGATATACATATTCCCTAAATATACAAGACATTTATGTGGTTAAGTTGTTAACTTTTTAATATTTATACTTAAAATTTTCTCCATGAAAGTGTTTATGTGGCAGACTGACGTGCAGTACTAGTTTTAACTTTTCAGTTCAATATTGAAAGAAATTCTACGACATTTTGATACTAGTATGAATATTTATTCAGTTTCTATTTTAGAAAGTAAAAGTTTTTTGACTGGTATCAATATTTAATCTTTTTAGCTGACTAAATTCTGACATTTCACAAATTGTATAACAGCCCACATAGCATTCCGACGTTGGGCCAACATTGGCCCAATGTCGGCACATCCGTCGGTCCAACGTTGGCTGTCAATGTTGGCCCAACGGCTTTTTGGCCGGTGGTCTGGCGTTGGCCCAACATCGACAAGCCACCGGTAATTTTACTCAATGTATAGCATCAACTAATCAGATTGCAGCATGGTGTTATGTGGTCATTATTTAACAGAAGGCAAGTGACAGACAGATTGTGGGAGGATCTTATTTAAGGGAATCCCTGATAAGTCACATGACCAAACATTAACAATGGTGGAACACTGTCATAAGGTGATGGTCCATAATACAGTGATAAAATCATAATGTTCACAAACAGCTTTTTCAGTGTGAATTTATAATGAGAATATTTTTATGTCTAAAAGTGTTAAATAGTTAGTTAAAATTTGTGGGCTCACTGAAATATGATTTTAGACATACCATAATAAATAATTTTTTACTAAGTTTCACAAAATCCCCTATTATTACTCACCGCCATCTTGAATAATCCACAGTTGGCTCAACATTGGCCCAACATCGGCAAAATATAGAGATATCTAACCTGAGTTGTGGGGTCGGCAAGCCACCGTTGGGCCAACATTGGTAAAATCTGCTGACAATACAACCAATAGCCAACATTGGCCCAAAGTTGGCAAAATCTGCCGACCATCCAACCAACAGCCAACGTCGGTCCGATGACGGAATACTATCTGGAAGGCCATGCTTCAGATAATCTTCTGCAAAACTTATTAATCTATTATTTGTTTTAATTAAATATGTTGGTTGTTCATCATTGTGTACCTCATTGTGTTTTGTATAATCACTTTATTGCCATCAAGGACAATGAATATTTTTTGGCCACTTAAAATTTTGCTTTGTACATCCATCTTAACAATGTTTATCTTTACCCAGCCGAAGACTTTCTGTTTCATATGTGTTCTGAGAAATTCTTTATAACATGAAATACTGTTGCAAATTGTCTTTAATCTTTTATGATACCTTTGTAACAATTTTTTCAACCAAAATGCGAGTACCTTTACCATAAACAGCAAGGCAAAAACAGGACAGCCTTGACAAATTCCTCATCTTAAATTGATTTTGCCTAAAAGCCAGCCATTGTTTGTAAAAACAGCAAATGGTTCTTTGTGAAAAAGTTTGACCCGCTTAATAAACTAGTGTCTAAAATTAAATTTACCCATAACTTTAAATAAACAAGGCCAAAAGGGGTTTCAGTCTACTAGCGCGAGCCACAAAGTCATCAGAGAAACTAGTAGTGGTCTGAAGCAGTCACCCATCCCAGTAGTAATATAGCCCTTTACTTCAATGAGGAGGAAGGAACTTATCACTCTATACTAAGCCACAATTCATGATAGTCAGGAGAAAAAAAAATGAGAACAATGTGATCTTTAGAAGCACTAGGCTTACTAGTGCTCGCACTTAAAATGCCCACACTACTTTCATCTACTATGTCAAATGCTTTTTGAAAATCTAGAAATATGAGGACACCTGATTTTTCATTTTTTGTGAAATATTCAGCTGTATCTAGTATTTTTTCCTAATATTTGAGGCAATGTATTGTAATGGGTCTGGGGGTAGATCAGTTATTAATTCATGACTATAGGAACTTACAAAGTTTATCCAAGTTACAGAATAGGTTTTCTGGTTATTTTTCACCAAACAGTTTTATTTAAAATGTTATCTTACAGCCAGTCAGGGGTGCACCTTTCCCACTAGCTGTATAAACACCTGTGATCCAAATAAGGGTCACCACTCAGTAAAGCATTTCTGTAGTACAGAACTTTGAGAGGGGGGATATTTTAACTCTGTACTCACTCTATTGATTTTCTAGGCTGAACATGCTTTCTTTGAATGTGTGTGTGTGTTTAGTTTCTCCAGTAAATCTCGATCTTTTAGTGAGTTTGTTTCAGTACACACACTTGTGTAGAGTGAGGAATGTATTCTGGGGATAGTTTAGTATAAAACTGAATGTCTTTATTATGTCTCAAAAGTTATTTATGCATGTATATAAAATTGTACTTACATATTCTTGATGTATTGGGACATGTTTAATAATCTATGGTAATGTAATTTTACTATATTTTGGGGAGAAACTTTGTGCAAATAATTACTCTGAATGTCAGAGTAGAGTCAGAGTATGTCAGAGTAGGCTCAGCCAATCAAATGGCTTCTAGGCATTGTGGGTATCTATGTACTCTGGAAACCAGAGTAAGTCAGAGTAGGCCTTATAAATTGAGAGTAAAATAGGTAATTGGTGGAGTTTAGCTCAGAACTCCAGTGTGTAAACATCTCTCCTGGGAATTTACCAGCAGATTAGTCCACTCCACTCTGATAATTCCACACTTATCCACTGAGGTAATCTACAACCACAACTTGCTAGAAAGCTATCACCCCTCTATTCTTTGTTTACATATTACAATTGGCAGATGAGATTTTCCATATTTGGCTCCAACTTACTACATTGTTGTGACAGCTGTCAGATTGATATAAACTTATAGTATCACAGATATCTTATCAGAATACTCTTGGAAATCACTGTAAGTGCCTTTATTATTTTACCCAGGAACTTAATAGGTGATATTTAATTATTTTAGAGGGATAATTTTGATATACTGATATTTATCAGCAGTAATTAAGGCCTGACATAGTGCTCACTGATAATTAACAAGCACTAAGAGAAACTTGGCACAAGCTAAAATACCCCTTTGAGTAAATCACTCTACAGTTTTCTGGGTGACTCATACATTTGGCCCATGACTGAGCATATTAACAGTACCGGAATATCTGTATGAATAACTGAATAGTACAATTCAGTTGGACCATTTAATTCAAAGATTGTTTTCTTCTTGTCATTGTCTAAACTTTAGGTTGATTTTGCATGGACCGTTGTATATATTACACTGTATATAATATTTTACTGAATACTGTGTATCCCATCTGTACAGATATGTAGTTTCACCTTAGCATAGGTTGCTGTTTACTTTTTCACTAACTAAAAGTAACATTGATTCTGTATTACACTGTATATAATATTTTACTGAATACTGTGTATCCTGTCTGTACAGATATATCATTTCACCATAGCATAGGTTACTGTTTTCTTTTAATAAACTGACTTTATAGTTATATATTTGGTTCTTTTCACTACTATTGACACTTGCTCATACTTTTATTTAAAATACTGACCAAAGCTGTGGAATCTGCTGAAGAGAAATTACTGTTATATAAGTACTAGCTAATACCCCTGACCACATAATACCCTTACATTTTGATATCAAGACTTAGACTGTGATCAGCACTGATGAGAAACTGGTTCCTGTGATATTGTATTGAGAGACAACTCTACTTTGTGACACTCAACCAGATTAAATTTAACTGGTGGCTTCAGAATTGAGACCCCAGTACAGAGATAACAACTACAGAGATAAGAGATACAACACTTCCGCTGGGCCATTTCAGTATCTTTTCTTTATATAATCTGTCTGATCAGCAGATATAATTTTATTCAATACTTGGTGCATTCTGTTTGCTAAAATGTGCCCCAATAATCAGCATTTGTAGGGCTTATTGATCTATAATTCTTTATGTTGTGTGATTTCTGTATAATTGCAATTTGACTTAAAATGTTTTTCTATTAATTTTTGTAATAGTAATAGGGTAGTTTAACAAGAAAAATTTCAAACAATTGTAATTGGGCTGTTGCTGAATAAGTGGCACAATCTTTAAAATATAACATTAAGTTTAAATAACTTAATAAAGTTTTTAACTTCATGATAGATAACATAACATTGGGATTTTAACAACATGGAAAAAATAGTTCTCATTTAAACAGTATACATGTATTACATGAATCTAGATTTAGGGGCTTTACAGTATCCAGTTTTTGAGACTTTTCAATCCAGATTAAACTCTGTAGTGTGGACACTCAACTCGGATTGAGATGAATCTGCTTCAATCTGCTTCAACCTTCAATCCTTGTCAACCTGGATTATAGTCTGAACCCCACCTAAATGAGATTTCTGTTTCTCATCACCCACTACCAATCTAAAATTACCAAAAACAATTCTTGGACTTTACTTTAGAATCTACCCTGTCTGGGCCCTTCCAGAATCTACTCTGGTATAACATGAAAGGGGGGGGGGTATAGTCTGGGGACTTACACCAGCAATTTACCAGTAAACTGGCAAATGTATGCATGCTTGATAAAATCGTTGTTGTATCATTCTGATGTGAAAAGTGAAGTTATTACAAATGTCCGTGGAAAAAAGTAAGTTTTGGTTTAAAATGAAGATATTGTAAGTTTATAAGTTAAGGAAAAAATTTTGGGTATATATGAATATATAAGTTTCAGTGATTGGGTGTCAGCATTTAGGAAGTGCAGGTTTAGATAATATATTTTACAATACAAGTGGTACCACACAGGTATGTGTATATAAATCAGTATGATATTACATGATGTTCCTCCTTTGATTGCTAAATGAAAGTGCTGGTTAATTTTTGTTAAGTCTAAACAAGCATGTGAGTAAGATACAATATGACATTACCCCACAGTTTAAACCAGGGATATTTTGGGTACCATTCACAAGTGTTTCAGAAGACCTGTTGCATAAAAATGGAAACCAGACTGTAATAAATATACTGGTTCCCAACTGATTTCTGTTGATATTTAGTCTGACCTGACAAAATTGTTATGAAATGTCTGATAGGTTTATATATAAAAAGATCTTTCCTGGGTACGTATTACATGTTCTAATCGCACTTAATTAACATCACCCTATCAATGATTACTTAGTCTTGTTGTACATTTTGTATTAATATACTGAGGTGATCTTATTGAAACACCTGTTGGTTTGTCTGTGTTTCCATATATGCAATCAGTAAGTGACAATTTGTATGCAAATGTTTGGTGTTTGTACTAACCAAATATGGAACAAAAATATGAAAAATTCAATGGTCAGGCCATCTGTGCCTGGAGATTTATTTCACACTTAGTTCTATACTTGTGAACAGTTTCATATAGAAATCTTTCATTTTTTTATCACTTTGTCATCTTACATGTTATACGGTCATTATTCTGGTTTTGTTTTTCAAAGTTTAGAAAGTAGGATTAATTTTTCAAGCCCTGTTCAATCCATTTTGCCTGAAATCTGACATATGCTGCATCAGTTTTAACCTTGTATAATTCATTGCACACAGCATGTAGGTTTTTTCTTCTGCATGTTAAGTTTGGGTCTCTTTTTTATCAAGGTTTTCTCTATCATTCTTTAGAAACTTGTTTATCAGTCCACTTCTGCAATCTTGAATAAATTTAACCCTGTCCTTAACAATATTAGGAGCATAAACTCAGACAAGGCCAGTGCATAACTGTTAACATTAACCATAATTCTATACCTGCCATTGTTTTATGAATATCTGTAAAATCAATATTAGATACTTTGTAGGATATTAATATACTCACACCTCTGCTGTGAGAGCAATCTAAACAACTTGAAAATATTTTACTAGAGAATTATGGAAATCTTTTTTTATTTGCTCCCCGAGTACTGAAAGTTTCTTGAAAACATAATACATCACAATTTTGGTTCTTAGCCAGTTGATTATAGAGAAATATTTTTTTCCCTTCAGCCCCTTACATTTATCAATATTACTTGAAGTTTTCCATGATCCTTTTGGTATTAGTACTGCTTCTTCAAGTTTGAGTTATAGCCCATTATTTTTTCTATATATTTTGCCTTTTCTTTTGCAAGGAAACCTTTATATTTGTGTTAACAACAATCTGTTTTGAAATGGCTCCCTGGGCGTTATCTTCTGGCTTTGATTTATGGTTATTTGTTGTAGAAATTCTCTGCTCTGTATTTTTAAGCTTCTGGAGAACACTTTTTTGGGGTTTTTTTGCATTCGGACTTTCATGAATTGTGGCAAGGGCTGGGTTTTACAAAGTTAAATGGTGATGGGCTATACGTTAGCACTGGGATGGGTTACCGCTTCAGTGCACTACTCTTGTTCTTGATGGCTTTCCGCTTGCCCTAGGGGACTGAAACACCTTTCGGCCTTGTTCTCTACAACTATGGCAAAGATAATGATTTGGGTAGAAAGCCTCAACAACCTTTCTTTGTCTGGCAGAAATGGGAAGCCATCAGGGTTAAGCTTTAAGGTGTCTTCTTTAGTTTGGCCACTTGCCCAAAATTTGTCAATAGTTGACTCAGCCAGGTATTGTACTATTTAATGATTGATAACTGCATATCCCTGATTCTACTAGAGTCTCTCCGAATTCTGGGACTGATACCTTAAATGTAATGTTTTTCTCCATTACATCTATGCTCTTGTTCAACCATTCTCTGCAAAACTCATTGGGTATCATTTTGCTTAGACATTTTTTCTTTGCAAGCATGAACTACTCTTTTGAACAGCAAGAATTGGTTTGACTAGCATCAGTTGTACCATCTTCTACATGCACTGATATGCATGTTCTATAAAGTGCAGGGGGTCTTAATAGTGTAAATTAAGACCAAAATACATACTCAATTAAATAAATGGATTAATGCCTACAGGATCCATTGTTCCAATATTCCACAACCACCACTGCTCATGCTCAAGCGTTTCCTTCTGTGATCTATAGTTGTGTTATATTTAGGAGAATATTATTTAATGATTGAGAACTGCATATCCCTAACAGAATGGCTCTTACCAGTAAAATGCTTGGATGTTGGTATGCTTCTGTTATCCTTTGATTTGATGACAGTTTATATCCATAGATTCATGCTCTGAATGACCTGTCCGTTTCACCTTCATAATACTTACCACATTTTTATAGCGCTGATGACTGATTTTGCAGGTGATTTTATTATTTTTCTTGCCTCTATCTGATTTGGTGGGTGAGAGATTGAGACTTTGGTTAGCATGTTTAAGGTTAGGTAACCTTCTGAGGCCAATTATGGTTTTTTCCGGGAATGTTTGGGAACAGTGATTAACTGTTTTAATTATGCTTCAGTTGCCAAGGATAAATTGTTTAATGTCAAGGTTTCCAGGTTTAAATTTAGTGCTCATTACTGGGACTTTAGTATTTTCCCTTGTTTTGACCTCAAGCAGTTCATCAAATCATTGGCTTGAAAGGTGAAAGTTGGGGTTTTACGTCCCGTTCAACAGCCAGGGTCATATTGGGACAGGTCCTCAGAATTCCCACTTGTGGGACTCGAACCCACAGACGTGACAGCCTATGATTAGATGCCAAACTTGCTAACCACTAGGCCACTGAGGACCTAATCATTGGCTTGAATAGTCAATCATGAATATAATTTGCATCTGATGTTAGCAATACGTAGTTATATAGGAAGTAAAGGCCATACTGGGCTTCTTACAAACACAAATCTGTCACCATTTTTAAAGTTTATGAGGTGTCCATTTTCATCACACACTATACTGTGTTTATTGATGAAACCATCTCTACATTTTCTGTGAAGTGGCTTTGTACTTCAAAATTGGCAACAGACAAAAAAGTTCCTTAAAAGTAACTTTCTCACATGCTTCTTGCAGGGAATGATTGATGGAAGGGTTTGGCTGTGTATTTTTCTGTGCTGTATATACTGGGTACATTCTATGTATCCATTCCCAACAATGTGCCCAGCAGCTATGCAAATGTCATTGGATTCTAATATTTTTGTCATGATTCCTGATGAAAACAGGTTCAACTCTACTTTCATCTGGTTGTGCAGAAGTTAATTGTTGCAAGTTAAGGAAGTAAAAGGAAGTTATGCAAATTATGATTTTTTCCAAAGTGTATATATCAGATGAGCCCAGCTAAGAAACTGTAACAAACTGAATCTGCATAATTAAATTCTAGATTACTGAAACAAGCTATAAATAATGTCAGTTATGTTTTCAAATAAATGACAGCTTAGGTTAATTACACAAAATGTTGTGAATAATGCTTTGTCACATAACATAAAACTGGATTCCTTTAGAAAACTAGGTAGGTTGATTGATATTTTTATTTATTTATTTTTATAAATCAAACTACAGCTGATTTGTGAATAATGCTTGTCAGGGCATAAAACTAGTGCCCTTTACAAGGCTAGGTAGGTTAACAGAGTTTTTAATCAGCTGATTACAAAAAGTGCAACAAAGAAGCTGCAGACTTAGCTCTCACAGCAGTTATCAGATACACAATCACAACATATATTTTCCATAATGAGAACCTTAAACTCTCTATTATTATGTAACTTTTAAGATTATTAAATAGACATTATAAAGACACGAAAGTGTGCAGACTACACAAAACAATGCAGAGCCCATATTTCTGCGTACATTTATCTGAAACAATAAATGGACAATCGCTGATAATAGAGAACAAAACTATACAGGCAAAATATAGTGCAACAAATAGGTGTGTTAAAATCATATTTATAACAATATTTGTGGATAATTAAAGAAAACGGTCTTAAAAATAAAATAAATTCCTCAAGTTCGTACCTTATGACCTTTATAAACGGACAGAACTTCCAGCATAATGGACTTGCACTATACTTGTCCATTATCCACCAGAAGTACCATCCTTTTATAGAGGTCATAAAGAACTCATCCTCGGACTTTGTTTCCACACCTTTCCACTTTCACAGAACTCACTGAACTAATGGTATGCTGCATTGTTACTATTCATAAAAGAATCATAGAAGATTGCATTGAAAACACATGAATAGAAAATACAATTTTTTATGAACACACTTTGTTCAGAGATTTAATTTTGAACTTTTTCATTGTGCACATTCAAAATGTGTTTTACAAAAAAGCATAATTCTACAGTTCAATCAAGTACAATTTTATACAAAAACTTTCTATTTATACCAAATATATTCACCTGACACCCCCGTGATCCCTTAAACCAAGGGTTAATAAACTGTCATAGATTATGTTTAAATGTGTGCATCATCAGTTATTACACAATTGGCAGTTATTATTTTACAAAGCAAAATCGATAATCCAATGAATCTGAATCCGTTGATCTACCTCAGGAGGTAGATCAACATATTCATAATCCGGATTCAGATGCTAGTCACATCACAAGCGACGAATCTACATTCGATGGATTATGGATGTGAAATGCGATGCAGGCGTGTGTCCTATACACGGGCATGTGCTTTGAAAACAGAATAGCCAAAACAGCCACCGCCGTCTGGTGGCAGGTCATTTACATATTGTAGATCTTGTTGATCTTTTATTTGTTGGATAAACATACCATTTCGACAAGATTGCATAACTTCATAACATAACTAGTATCCAGTAAGTTTCCCCATTTCCTTGTGCATTCGGCGGAATATAATATATTTGATTGAATGTTATTGATGCAATGTTTGCAACGTTTTTAGACACCGCTTTTCGGTGGACATGTAGTGCAGTATGCCGCTATGTCAGCGCGTTACCTCATCTGGCTCCTTGTTTGTTTCAAGTTAATTCGATATGTCCTGTCTACCGCAGCAACTCCAAGATTTTTGCACTGTATGTATTGAAATCTTGTTATTTCACGAGTGAGGTAGAGCAGTTGTCAAGTGGTCATGTATGCATGAACTGACCAATTTGCATTTCCTGGTTTCATAGGAAAGGGGTTCAGTATGAACTGCAAATGCATTGGAAGACTTAATCATTTGCTAAATGTAGGGGTGTACAGTGTCACATATCGATACTTATGTATGGAGAAATGCAAATATATTAGGTTGTACCATAATGATACTTTGAGAAATTTCTCATTTCAAATAGCAAATAGAATCCAAGTAGAATTCTAACAAAAGTCCCCCCCCCCCCCCCCCCCCCCCCCCATTTAGTGACCATTTTTTATTCAAAAGAAAATTTTGAAAGTTTTATCCCCCTAATTACAGGATGACACCTCTGTTTGACTTCCAGAAGTGGCAATATTGGGGCATGTCCCAATATAGACGTGGTTACCTCGGCTCTACTTTATACTTGCGTGTAGAGCCGTGGCACGACCCCCACATAGAACTGGAGATTTGCAAAAAATCTTTTTCTGTTGAATAAAACTTGAAAAAAAATGACTGAAAATGGTTTAATATAATTAGAAACAGTTGATATTAAGCCAAGGACACAACAAATACAATACTTGTACAAAATATATGCTATTTAGCACAGCTTTTATAATAAAAGAACATTTTTCATTTTTTGGAGAAATGGTCCAAAAATGCTGGAAAATCAGGAAATGTCATTTATGTTTTGTCAAACATGTTTGCATGTTGATTGATTGTTGAAGAAAATGAAACAAAATAGTTGTGGGAACAGTCATGTGTACATATTTGTATGATATTTGTGTTTTATGCAAATCTCCAGTTCTATGTGGGGTCGTGCCACGGCTCTACACACAAGTAAAGTAGAGCCGAGGTAACCACGTCTAGTCCCAATATGACCCTGGCTGATAAATGAGATGTAAAACCCCAAATTTTTAGTTTTTATTTCGGTTGACTTTTCAGTCAGCTGACATTATATCACTCTGTTGCATGGGCGTATGCATACACCTCCACATGAGGACTTCTCTAAAACTACAAGGCCCAGAGACATGCTGTTTTTTTTTTTAAATAGCTTATCCATCAAGGATGAAAAATTGTTCAAGGCATGAAGATCTGTTTGTTTGCTGGAGCCATTACAAGTAAGGTACCCCACCCAAAGTGTGAAAATTTCAACACTTGGTCACAATTTTCTCATTGACTATTGCAGGGATTTCTCTCATATCTTGCATATATGTACTAGGCCACAAATAGATTCCCTTGTGTGAGTATCAGGCCTGGATCATTCTTAATTTCTTAATTATTTTTTTATGAATTTTTAAAATAAGTTTTAATGCATTAACATGCATGAAATCATGCACTAAATCACTTATAACTTGAAAAGTATTACATTTAGAGCATTTTGTTTAAATATGTTATTCATCTACTTTTTCCATAGCTACAACATGGTGAGTAACGTGGGAGTCTATCCCAACTAAGCTAGTAATAGCTCCTTTTTTTATTTTTCAGTAATGTCTATAATGGGTAAAATAACTTGTAACTTGAAAACTATTGCATTTAGAGCAGTTTGTATAAATATGTTATTCAGCTTCTTTTGGGTCAACTATAACATAGTAAAATTGCTGACCTGTAGCTCATTGCATAGTGCAATGAGCCGAGTAGTAGCTACTTTGCACATATCAATAAATCAAGGTCAATCAATCAATCAGTTGTCCACATGCTTAATCTCCGTATCAACGGATTCTAAGGCACACCATCCAATTCATAAGGCATAAGTCATAAGACATTAGACATGTTCCGAGTCGTTCCCAGAGAGGTCGTCCGGTGTTCGGTAGTAAGAAGCTATGGTGGGAATGATTTCTGAAATAGGTAGGTTTTGAGTCGACTTTTGAAACTGGAGAGATTTGGAGCACTGCGTATATCATATCGAAGATCATTCCATAACTTAGGGACATCATATGAATAACTATTGTTAAAATGGACCTTTGATTTATGGATGGAAGCACAGTAAGAGGGAACCTGAAGGAACAAATTTTTGGGATTGGAACGTCTTGTATTCATGGCAGATTTGTACAAGGGGAGATATGGTTCAAAATTAGTTTTGAAGATAATACGTTGTCTAATGGGTAGCCAATGAAGTGTCCTAAGGGTGGATGTAATGTGAGTGTACTTTGAAGCACCAATGACAAACCGTGCAAGAGCATTTTGAACATATTGGAGCCTTGTAGCGTTTTGGAATGACAAACTGCGAAAAAAAGAATTGCAATAATCCAAACGACTACTGACCAGAGCATTTGCAATCACCACTGATTTATCCACAGAAAGAAACCTCCTAATGCGATGAAGGTCCCTGAGGCTAATAAAACAGGATTTGATAACAGAATTTACGTGATTGGTGAAACAAAACTTTGCATCAAACAGAACACCCAGATTGCGTACAACGTCTGCGGGAGAGAGGCAATTACCCAGGATATTGACAGGAAGTGAGTCACTGAGCCATTTGTGTCTGTCTTTGGCACCGAAGACTATGAATTCTGTTTTATCAGGATTTAGCTTGAGTTTGTTTTCAGACATCCAGACCTGAATATCATTCAAACACGATTTAAGATGGTCAAAAGACTTGAGACTATCATCAGGGGATGAGTGAATGAACAGCCGAGTGTCGTCCGCATAGAAATGGTAACGGACTCCGGTACATTTTCTGATGACTTGACCAAGAGGTGTTGTGTAGAGGGAAAACAGAAGAGGACCTAAGACAGAACCTTGGGGGACTCCAAACTTCAATTTGAACAAATTCGAAAGACTGAAACCAATCTTGACTGGCTGAAAACGATCCTGGAGGTAGGATCTAAACCATTTTAGTGCCGATCCAGCAAAACGAGGATAGCCAAACTTGAAAGTGCTTATAACTCACTTATTATTGGTCCTAGAGGTTTGGGATGGAAAACCAACTAATAGGAAATCATGGGCTGGGAATCTTCTGGTGTGGGCGGATTTGACCTTGGACTCCTCCTTCAAGGTCAAACGAGGATAGCCAAACTTAAAAGTGTTGATAACTTGCTTATTATTGGTCCTAGAGGTTTGTAATATGGAACCAACGTATAGGAGGTCATGGGCTGGGAACCTTCTGATGTTTTCAGATTTGACCTTGGGCCCCTCCTTCAAGGTCAAATGATGTTTCACTGGCTTTGGTGAGTTTGTCGCAAAATAATGACATAAGTAAATGTCAAATATCTTCAAAAGTATTAAAGTTAGGGAAATATTTTCCAATATGTTATTCATCTAGTTTTTGATACAGAGTGTCTTCGGAACCGACTGAATTAAAGCATGCTGTCGATGAAAATAGATACATAAAACCAGGAAACCAGTCTACTTTTCATCTGCAAACGTGATTAATTTCAATAACCAATGAAATAATTATGTCCACCCCACTGGGGGGTGGACATATTATTTTTGCTTTTTCCGCCGTCCGGCGTCCCACTTGGTTTCCAGACATTTTAGGCAACAGTTCTTATCCTATCTTTACCAAATTTGGCATGCAGGTTTATTGGGTTAATAGCTTGTATGGGATTGCTTTTGGTGATGATAGCTCTATAGCTAACTGAGTAATAGCTACTTTGCTACTTTTGAGTAGCTCTTTGGTTTCCAGACATTTTAAGGAATGCTATTAAGCCTAGCTTTCTGAAATTTGTTATGGAGGTTCATTGGGTTAATAGCTTGTATGGGATTGCTTTTGGGGGTAATTGCTTCATAGATGAGTGAGTAATTAATTAAATAAATGAGTAATTGGCTATTTTGAATACTGAAAAAGGCAAATGTGCTCATATCTCCTAAACCGTGCGAGACAGAGCGATTTCGTCGAAATTTTCGACCCACCGGGTATCTAAGGAATGTACTCTTTGCAATTTTCAAAAAATTTTCCCCTCCCCAAAAATGGCGGCCATTTTGAATTTTTGCCAAAAATGGCAAAACACAAATTTGCTTCTATCTCCTTAACCGTGCGAGATAGAGCGATTTCGTCGAAATTTTCGAGCGACAGGGTATCTAAGAATTGTAATCTTTACAATTTTCAAAAAATTTTCCCCTCCCCAAATATGGCGGCCATTTTGAATTTTTGCCAAAAATGGCAAAACACAAATTTGCTTCTATCGCCTTAACCGTGCGAGATAGAGCGATTTCGTCAAAATTTTCGACCCACAGGGTATCTGAGCATTGTACTCTTGACAATTTTTAAAAAATTTTCCCCTCCCCAAAAATGGCGGCCATTTTGAATTTTTGCCAAAAATGGGAAAACACGAATTTGCTTCTATCTCCTTAACCGTGCGAGATAGAGCGATTTCGTCGAAATTTTCGACCCACAGGGTATCTAAGGAATATAATCTTTGCAATTTTCAAAAAATTTTCCCCTCCCCAAAAATGGCGGCCATTTTGAATTTTCGTATTTTTGCCAAAAATGGCAAAACACAAATTTGCTTCTATCTCATTAACCGTGTGAGATAGAGCGATTTCGTCGAAACTTTCGACCCACAGGGTATCTCAGCAATGTAATCTTTACAATTTTCAAAAAATTTTCCCCTCCCCAAATATGGCGGCCATTTTGAATTTTTGCCAAAAATGGCAAAACACAAATTTGCTTCTATCTCCTTAACCGTGCGAGATAGAGCGATTTCGTCAAAATTTTCGACCCACAGGGTATCTGAGCATTGTACTCTTGGCAATGTTTAAAAAATTTTCCCCTCCCCAAAAAATGGCAGCCATTTTGAATTTTTGCCAAAAATGGCAAAACACAAATTTGCTTCTATCGCCTTAACCGTGCGAGATAGAGTGATTTCGTCAAAATTTTCGACCCACAGGGTATCTCAGGAATATGATCTTTGCAATTTTCAAAAAAATTTTCCCCTACCCAAAAATGGCGGCCATTTTGAATTTTTGCCAAAAATGGGAAAACACAAATTTGCTTCTATCTCCTTAACCATGCGAGATAGAGCGATTTCGTCGAAATTTTCGACCCACAGGGTATCTAAGGAATATAATCTTTGCAATTTTCAAAAAATTTTCCCCTCCCCAAAAATGGCGGCCATTTTTAATTTTCGAATTTTTGCCAAAAATGGCAAAACACAAATTTGCGACCCACAGGGTATCTAAGGAATGTAATTTTTGCAATTTTCAAAAAATTTTCCCCTCCCCACATTTTGAATTTTCGAATTTTTGCCCAAAATGGAAAAACACAAATTTGCCTTAACCGTGCAAAATAGAGTTATTTCGTTGAAATTTTCGACCCATAGGTCTAAAATGTCATGTTAGAATAGAAATTTTGTGGTTCCGATTTTTTATGAAAACATTTATAAAATATATCAAGGGTAAAGACATTTTTCTTTAAAACGGGCCTTAATGCAAATAATTTGTGAGCCATTTCCATTGGCAGTTCTGAAAGGGATTGTTTTCCGATCTGTCAGAGACTGTTCTGAAGCCACAGTGTTTTTGATAAGCTATTAGCCTATTACATAGTAAAGTTGCACATTGGATAGCTGAGTAATAGCTACTTTGAAATTCTGACTGTTGAGTAAATCCATTGTAACTCAAAAACTGCTGCAGTTACAGTATTTTCCTAAAATAATTTGTTCAGCTACTTTTTCCTTAACTATAACATGGCTTATTGTTTGGGGTTCCATTGCATGTCATAACTGAGTACCGTAAATGACCTATTTAGCGCATCCGCCCTTGTAACCGCACCCTACCTCTTTTTCCCGATGACAGTCCACAATATCCACATTTTTATGTCAGCTGACTTGTCAGTCAGCTGACATTATGTCGTCACTCTGCGGCGTGGGCGTACGCGTACGCGTCCGCGTACGCGTCCGCGTGAACAACTTCTCCTCCAAAACTACAAGGCCTAGAGACGTGCTGTTTTTTTTAAAAGATACCTTATCTATCGAGGATGAAAAATTGTTCAAGGCATGCAAATCTGTCTGTTCGTCTGTTTGCTAGAGACATTACAAGGGGGGTACCCCCACCAAAAGTGTGAAAATTTCAACACTTAATCACAATTTTCTCAGTGACTATTGCAGGGATTTCTCTCATATCTTGCATATATGTACTAGGCCAGAGGTAGATTCTCTTATGTGAGTATGAGACCTGGATCTGTCTTACTTTTTTTTTAATAAATTTTTTTAATAATTTTTAATGCATTAAAATTCATGAAATCATGCACAAAATCATTTATAACTTGAAAAGTGTTGCATTTAGAGCATTTTGTTAAAATATGTTATTCAGCTACTTTTTTCATAGCTACAATATGGTGAGTAAGTTGGGTGCCTGTCTCAATAGCTAAGTGAGTAATAGCTACTTTTGGGCTTTTCAGTAACTTCCATTATGAGTAAAATCACTTGTAACTTAAAAACTATTGCATTTAGAGAATTTCGTATAAATATGTTATTCAGCTACTTTTGGGTCAGCTATAACATAGTAAAATTTTAGACCTGTAGCTCATGGCATAGCTGAGTAATAGCTACTTTTAGGTTATCACTGTTGAGTAAATCACTTATAACTTCAAAACTATTGCATTTAGAGAATTTCGTATAAATATGTTATTCAGCTACTTTTGGGTCAGCTATAACATAGTAAAATTTCAGACCTGTAGCTCATGGCATAGCTGAGTAATAGCTACTTTTAGGTTATCACTGTTGAGTAAATCGCTTATAACTTGGAAACTATTGCATTTACAGTATTTTGTTTCAATATGTTATTCACCTATTTTGGGATCAGCTATAACATAGTGAAGTTTCAGATCTGTGGCTCATTGCATAGCTGAGTAATAGCTACTTTGAAGTTCTCACTATTGAGTAAATCAGTTGTAATTGGAAAACTATTGCATTTAGAGAATTTCGTATAAATATGTTATTCAGCTACTTTTGGGTCAGCTATAACATAGTAAAATTTCAGACCTGTAGCTCATGGCATAGCTGAGTAATAGCTACTTTTAGGTCATCACTATTGAGTAAATCAGTTGTAACTTGAAAACTATTGCATTTACAGTATTTTGCTTAAATATGTTGTTCACCTACTTTTGGGTCAGCTATAACATAGTAAAATTTCAGACCTGTAGCTCATTGCATAGCTGAGTAATAACTACTTTGAGGTTCTCACTATTGAGTAAATCAGTTGTAATTGCAAAACTATTGCATTTAGAGAATTTCGTATAAATATGTTATTCAGCTACTTTTGGGTCAGCTATAACATAGTAAAATTTCAGACCTGTAGCTCATGGCATAGCTGAGTAATAGCTACTTTTAGGTCATCACTATTGAGTAAATCAGTTGGAACTTGAAAACTATTGCATGTACAGTATTTTGCTTAAATATGTTGTTCACCTACTTTTGGGTCAGCTATAACATAGTAAAATTTCAGACCTGTAGCTCATGGCATAGCTGAGTAATAGCTACTTTGAGGTTATCACTGTTGAGTAAATCGCTTATAACTTGGAAATTATTGCATTTAGAGTATTTTGTTTCAATATGTTATTCACCTATTTTGGGGTCAGCTATAACATAGTGAAGTTCCAGACCTGTGACTCATTGCATAGCTGAGTAATAGCTACTTTGAAGTTCTCAATGTTGAGTAAATCACTTATAATTTGAAAACTATTGCATTTAGAGAATTTAGTATAAATATGTTATTCGGCTACTTTTGGGTCAGCTATAACATAGTAAAATTTCAGACCTGTAGCTCATGGCATAGCTGAGTAATAGCTACTTTTAGGTTATCACTGTTGAGTAAATCACTTATAACTTGGAAACTATTGCATTTAGAGTATTTTGTTTCAATATGTTATTCACCTATTTTGGGGTCAGCTATAACATAGTGAAGTTCCAGACCTGTGGCTCATTGCATAGCTGAGTAATAGCTACTTTTAGGTTATCACTGTTGAGTAAATCGCTTATAACTTGGAAATTATTGCATTTAGAGTATTTTGTTTCAATATGTTATTCACCTATTTTGGGGTCAGCTATAACATAGTGAAGTTCCAGACCTGTGACTCATTGCATAGCTGAGTAATAGCTACTTTGAAGTTCTCAATGTTGAGTAAATCACTTATAATTTGAAAACTATTGCATTTAGAGAATTTAGTATAAATATGTTATTCAGCTACTTTTGGGTCAGCTATAACATAGTAAAATTTCAGACCTGTAGCTCATGGCATAGCTGAGTAATAGCTACTTTTAGGTTATCACTGTTGAGTAAATCACTTATAACTTGGAAACTATTGCATTTAGAGTATTTTGTTTCAATATGTTATTCACCTATTTTGGGGTCAGCTATAACATAGTGAAGTTCCAGACCTGTGGCTCATTGCATAGCTGAGTAATAGCTACTTTGAAGTTCTCACTGTTGAGTAAATCAGTTGTAATTGGAAAACTATTGCCTTTACAGAAATTTGTGCAAATATGTTATTCAGCTACTTTTGGGTCAGCTATAACATAGTGAAATTACAGACCTGTAGCTCATGGCACAACTGAGCAATAGCTATTCTCAGGCACTGACTGTTGAGTAAATCGGCTATAACTTGAAAAATATTGCATTTGGAGTATTTTGTTAAAATATATTGTTCACCTACTTTTGGGTTAGCTATAACATAGTGAAATTACAGACCTATAGCTCATGGCATAGCGGAGCAATAGCTATTTTCAGGTTCTCACTATTGAGTAAATCAGTTGTAACTTGAAAACTATTGCATTTACAGTATTTTGCTTAAATATGTTGTTCACCTACTTTTAGGTCAGCTATAACAGAGCAAAAATTCAGACTTGTAGCTCATTGCATAGCTGAGTAATAGTTACTTTGAGGTTCTCACTCTTGAGTAAATCAGTTGTAACTTGAAAACTATTACATTTAGAGTATTTTGTTAAATATGTTATTCACAGACGTTTTGGTCAGCTATAACATAGTGAAATTGCAGACCTCTATGTCATGGCATAGCTGAGCAATAGCTTCTTTCAGGTTCTCACTGTTGAGTAAATCATTGTATCCAACCTGTAGGAAATCATGGGCTGGGAATCTGTTAATATGGTCCGATTTGACCTTGGAACCCTCCTTCAAGGTCAAATGAGGATAGTCAAACATAAAAGTGCTTATAACTCGCTTATTATTGGTCCTAGAGGTTTGGAATGAAAACCAACCTATAGAAAATCATGAGCTGGGAATTTTTTGGTGTGGTCGGATTTCACCTTGGACCCCTCCTTCAAGGTCAAATGAGGATAGCCAAACTTAAAAGTGCTTATAACTCACTTATTATTGGTCCTAGAGGTTTGGAATGGAAAACCAACCTATAGAAAATCATGGGCTGGGAATCTTTTGGTGTGGTCGGATTTCACCTTAGACCCCTCCTTCCAAGTCAAACGAAGATAGCCAAACTTAAAGTGCTTATAACTCGCGTATTATTGGTCTTGGAGGTTTGGGATGGTAAACCAACATATAGGAAATCATGGGCTGGGATTCTTTTGGTGTGGTCAGATTTGACCTGGGACCCCTCCTTCAAGGTCAATTGAGGATAGCCAAACTTACAATTGCTTAGAACTCGCTTATTATTGGTCCTACAGGTTTGGGATGGTAAACAAGCTACAGGAAATCATGGGCTGGGAATTTTTTTGTGTGGTCGGATTTGACCTTGGACCCCTCCGTCAAGGTCAAACAAGGATAGCCAAACTTAAAAAGTGCCTATGACTCACTTATTATTGGTCCGAGAGGTTTGGGATGGTAAACCATCCTAAATTCTTTGGCTGGGAATCTTTTGGTATGGTCAGATTTGACCTTTGGACCCCTTCTTCATGGTCGAACGAGGATATTGCATTTATAGTATTTCTCTAAATATTTTTAACCTACTTTTTACACTTAAACAATTACCTTGTTACTTTATTTCATAATACCATTTGCAGGGCACAACTTTTTTGTCCTTTTCTTCTGTCAGCTTCGGAATATCTTTCGAACATGCTGTTCAGTTACCATTTACTGTATTTCTGTACAGCCCTTTCCCTGATAATTATGCTTTCCTCTCATTAACACCATCACAAATCAAAAACATTCAGTCAGCTGACACAGTGCCCGTTCACGGGCACTCTCCTCTTGTTTTTATGTCAGCTGACTTGTCAGTCAGCTGACATTATGTCGTCACTCTGCGGCGTGGGCGTACGCGTACGCGTACGCGTACGCGTGAACAACTTCTCCTCCAAAACTACAAGGCCTAGAGACGTGCTGTTTTTTTTAAAAGATACCTTATCTATCGAGGATGAAAAATTGTTCAAGGCATGCAAATCTGTCTGTTCGTCTGTTTGCTAGAGACATTACAAGGGGGGTACCCCCACCAAAAGTGTGAAAATTTCAACACTTAATCACAATTTTCTCAGTGACTATTGCAGGGATTTCTCTCATATCTTGTATATATGTACTAGGCCACAGATAGATTCTCTTGTGTGAGTATGAGACCTGGATCTGTCTTACTTTTTTTTTAATAAATTTTTTTAATAATTTTTAATGCATTAAAATTCATGAAATCATGCACAAAATCATTTATAACTTGAAAAGTGTTGCATTTAGAGCATTTTGTTAAAATATGTTATTCAGCTACTTTTTTCATAGCTACAATATGGTGAGTAAGTTGGGTGCCTGTCTCAATAGCTAAGTGAGTAATAGCTACTTTTGGGCTTTTCAGTAACTTCCATCATGAGTAAAATCACTTGTAACTTAAAAACTATTGCATTTAGAGAATTTCGTATAAATATGTTATTCAGCTACTTTTGGGCCAGCTATAACATAGTGAAATTTCAGACCTGTAGCTCATGGCATAGCTGAGTAATAGCTACTTTTAGGTTATCACTGTTGAGTAAATCGCTTATAACTTGAAAACTATTGCATTTAGAGAATTTCGTATAAATATGTTATTCAGCTACTTTTGGGTCAGCTATAACATAGTAAAATTTCAGACCTGTAGCTCATGGGATAGCTGAGTAATAGCTACTTTTAGGTTATCACTGTTGAGTAAATCGCTTATAACTTCAAAACTATTGCATTTAGAGAATTTCGTATAAATATGTTATTCAGCTGCTTTTGGGTCAGCTATAACATACTAAAATTTTAGACCTGTAGCTCATGGCATAGCTGAGTAATAGCTACTTTTAGGTTATCACTGTTGAGTAAATCGCTTATAACTTGGAAACTATTGCATTTACAGTATTTTGTTTCAATATGTTATTCACCTATTTTGGGATCAGCTATAACATAGTGAAGTTTCAGATCTGTGGCTCATTGCATAGCTGAGTAATAGCTACTTTGAAGTTCTCACTATTGAGTAAATCACTTGTAACTTAAAACCTATTGCATTTAGAGAATTTCGTATAAATATGTTATTCAGCTACTTTTGGGCCAGCTATAACATAGTGAAATTTCAGATCTGTAGGTCATGGCATAGCTGAGTAATAGCTACTTTAAAGTTCTCACTATTGAGTAAATCAGTTGTAATTGGAAAACTATTGCATTTAGAGTATTTCGTATAAATATGTTATTCAGCTACTTTTGGGTCAGCTATAACATAGTAAAATTTCAGACCTGTAGCTCATGGCATAGCTGAGTAATAGCTACTTTTAGGTCATGACTATTGAGTAAATCAGTTGTAACTTGAAAACTATTGCATTTACAGTATTTTGCTTAAATATGTTGTTCACCTACTTTTGGGTCAGCTATAACATAGTAAAATTTCAGACCTGTAGTTCATTGCATAGCTGAGTAATAACTACTTTGAGGTTCTCACTATTGAGTAAATCAGTTGTAATTGCAAAACTATTGCATTTAGAGAATTTAGTATAAGTATGTTATTCAGGTACTTTTGGGTCAGCTATAACATAGTAAAATTTCAGACCTGTAGCTCATGGCATAGCTGAGTAATAACTACTTTGAGGTTCTCACTATTGAGTAAATCAGTTGTAATTGCCAAACTATTGCATTTAGAGAATTTCGTATAAATATGTTATTCAGCTACTTTTGGGCCAGCTATAACATAGTGAAATTTCAGATCTGTAGGTCATGGCACAGCTGAGTAATAGCTACTTTGAAGTTCTCACTATTGAGTAAATCAGTTGTAATTGGAAAACTATTGCATTTAGAGAATTTAGTATAAATATGTTATTCAGCTACTTTTGGGTCAGCTATAACATAGTAAAATTTCAGACCTGTAGCTCATGGTATAGCTGAGTAATAGCTACTTTTAGGTCATCACTATTGAGTAAATCAGTTGTAACTTCAAAACTATTGCATTTACAGTATTTTGCTTAAATATGTTGTTCGCCTACTTTTGGGTCAGCTATAACATAGTAAAATTTCAGACCTGTAGCTCATTGCATAGCTGAGTAATAACTACTTTGAGGTTCTCACTATTGAGTAAATCAGTTGTAATTGCAAAACTATTGCATTTAGAGAATTTAGTATAAATATGTTATTCAGCTACTTTTGGGTCAGCTATAACATAGTAAAATTTCAGACCTGTAGCTCATGGCATAGCTGAGTAATAGCTACTTTTAGGTCATCACTATTGAGTAAATCAGTTGTAACTTGAAAACTATTGCATGTATAGTATTTTGCTTAAATATGTTGTTCACCTACTTTTGGGTCAGCTATAACATAGTAAAATTTCAGACCTGTAGCTCATGGCATAGCTGAGTAATAGCTACTTTGAGGTTATCACTGTTGAGTAAATCGCTTATAACTTGGAAATTATTGCATTTAGAGTATTTTGTTTCAATATGTTATTCACCTATTTTGGGGTCAGCTATAACATAGTGAAGTTCCAGACCTGTGACTCATTGCATAGCTGAGTAATAGCTACTTTGAAGTTCTCAATGTTGAGCAAATCACTTATAATTTGAAAACTATTGCATTTAGAGAATTTAGTATAAATATGTTATTCAGCTACTTTTGGGTCAGCTATAACATAGTAAAATTTCAGACCTGTAGCTCATGGCATAGCTGAGTAATAGCTACTTTTAGGTTATCACTGTTGAGTAAATCACTTATAACTTGGAAACTATTGCATTTAGAGTATTTTGTTGCAATATGTTATTCACCTATTTTGGGGTCAGCTATAACATAGTGAAGTTCCAGACCTGTGGCTCATTGCATAGCTGAGTAATAGCTACTTTGAAGTTCTCACTGTTGAGTAAATCAGTTGTAATTGGAAAACTATTGCCTTTACAGAAATTTGTGCAAATATGTTATTCAGCTACTTTTGGGTCAGCTATAACATAGTGAAATTACAGACCTGTAGCTCATGGCACAACTGAGCAATAGCTATTCTCAGGCACTGACTGTTGAGTAAATCAGCTATAACTTGAAAAATATTGCATTTGGAGTATTTTGTTAAAATATATTGTTCACCTACTTTTGGGTTAGCTATAACACAGTGAAATTACAGACCTATAGCTCATGGCATAGTGGAGCAATAGCTATTTTCAGGTTCTCACTATTGAGTAAATCAGTTGTAACTTGAAAACTATTGCATTTACAGTATTTTGCTTAAATATGTTGTTCACCTACTTTTAGGTCAGCTATAACAGAGCAAAAATTCAGACATGTAGCTCATTGCATAGCTGAGTAATAGTTACTTTGAGGTTCTCACTCTTGAGTAAATCAGTAGTAACTTGAAAACTATTACATTTAGAGTATTTTGTTAAATATGTTTTTCACAGACGTTTTGGTCAGCTATAACATAGTGAAATTGCAGACCTCTATGTCATGGCATAGCTGAGCAATAGCTTCTTTCAGGTTCTCACTGTTGAGTAAATCATTGTATCCAACCTGTAGGAAATCATGGGCTGGGAATCTGTTAATATGGTCCGATTTGACCTTGGAACCCTCCTTCAAGGTCAAATGAGGATAGCCAAACTTAAAAGTGCTTATAACTCGCTTATTATTGGTCCTAGAGGTTTGGAATGAAAACCAACCTATAGAAAATCATGAGCTGGGAATTTTTTGGTGTGGTCGGATTTCACCTTGGACCCCTCCTTCAAGGTCAAATGAGGATAGCCAAACTTAAAAGTGCTTATAACTCGCTTATTATTGGTCCTAGAGGTTTGGAATGGAAAACCAACCTATAGAAAATCATGGGCTGGGAATCTTTTGGTGTGGTCAGATTTCACCTTAGACCCCTCCTTCCAGGTCAAACAAAGATAGCCAAACTTAAAGTGCTTACAACTCGCGTATTATTGGTCTTGGAGGTTTGGGATGGTAAACCAACATATAGGAAATCATGGGCTGGGATTCTTTTGGTGTGGTCAGATTTGACCTGGGACCCCTCCTTCAAGGTCAATTGAGGATAGCCAAACTTACAATTGCTTAGAACTCGCTTATTATTGGTCCTACAGGTTTGGGATGGTAAACAAGCTACAGGAAATCATGGGCTGGGAATTTTTTTGTGTGGTCGGATTTGACCTTGGACCCCTCCGTCAAGGTCAAACAAGGTTAGCCAAACTTAAAAAGTGCCTATGACTCACTTATTATTGGTCCGAGAGGTTTGGGATGGTAAACCATCCTAAATTCTTTGGCTGGGAATCTTTTGGTATCCTCAGATTTGACCTTTGGACCCCTTCTTCATGGTCGAACGAGGATATTGCATTTATAGTATTTCTTTAAATATTTTTAACCTACTTTTTACACTTAAACAATTACCTTGTTACTTTATTTCATAATACCATTTGCAGGGCACAACTTTTTTGTCCTTTTTTTCTGTCAGCTTCGGAATATCTTTCGAACATGCTGTTCAGTTACCATTTACTGTATTTCTGTACAGCCCTTTCCCTGATAATTATGCTTTCCTCTCATTATCACCATCACAAATCAAAAACATTCAGTCAGCTGACACAGTGCCCGTTCACGGGCACTCTCCTCTTGTTTATATATTGTACGTATTTTTACTTAATAAATTGACATTTTTATCACGACTTTCGAGTTTGTTTTCATCTACCGCCATATTTACAGGAAGTGGGTATTTCTAAATGTCGAAACACCGTTTTTCTACCGGATTGACCGAAACTTCATCCCGGAAAGTGTTTCATGATGAGTGCGCTAAAAGGGACATTTTTTCCCCAACAAATATTGAATAAAAATAGACTTTGCTTAGCGCACTGTGCGCTAAATAGGTCATTTACGGTAATAGCCATTTTCTTATTTGTAGCAAAATTATGACGGAAATAAATGTCAAATACCTTCACAAGTATTAAAGTTAGGCAAATCTTTTCATTTGTTATTCATCTAGTTTTTCATAAGCTTACTTTCCTGTGTCCTTTATATTTTTGTTGCTTTTGCAGATCTAGGTCAATAGCTAAGTGAGTAGATAGCTGAGTAATAGCTACTAAAATGAGCAAATGTCTTTTATCTCTAAAAGTATTACAGGTAGGCAATTTCTTCTAAATAAGTCCTTCACCTACTTTTGGCTGATCTACCACACAGTGAAGTTTCAGATCTATAGCTCTTTGCATAGCTCAGTCATATCTACTAAAATGAGTAAATGTCTTTTGTCTGTAAAAGTATTGCATGCACGCAAAGAAGTCATTCACCTACTTTTGGGTGATCTACCACATAGTGAAGTTGCAGAACTGTAGCTCTTTGGATGGCAGAGTAATAGCCACTAAAATGAGTAAGTGTCTTTTATCTCTAAAAGTGTTACAGATAGGCCATTTCTTCTAAATATGTCCTTCACGGCTTCACCTACTTTGGGTTGATCTGCATAGTAAAGTTGCAGAACTGTAGCTCTTTGGGTGGCAGAGTAATAGCTACTGAAATGAGTAAATGCCTTTTGTCTTTAAAAGTATTGCAATCAAACATTAAACTTGTTGTCACTTCTACATGTGCCTCCATCTCACAAGAAAATTTATATTCCACTATCTTTAGTACATCTAATTTATACGGCGGGAGATAATTGCAGAATGCTTGTCTTTAAATGAGTTATTCAAGTACTTTTCATAAAATGAGAGAAAAAAATATGTGTGCAAAATAATGTCGTTCATCAATATGTTCTTAAACTTTGCTTCTTTGGAAGTTATTTGGGGCAATGGTATGCCTGTGCTGACTGGGTGCCCTTTTCACATTTATTCACCAGATGTTTGATAAAGAAATTTAACAATTAAATTGGATTACACTGCACTGATACATCTTTCTCTTTGTCACTAAAGGTAACATTTATTAATGTAAATTTGTGTACAGTTAAATAATGATAATGAAAAAAATATCAATAAAATAGTGCAGAAAATTAAAGAAAAAAAACATAATTCCTTGAAATATTTTTTATGTTACAAAGAAAACTACTAGCTGTACATTAGTTCGAAACACTGTTGTAGTGATAGAAACTCAATCTGGAACATGCGGAATCCTGTCAACTCACAGGCACGCATCTTTGTGTACAACAGATGAGCATCCATTCATAACATCACTGGAATCCTTATAATATGTGAACTAAGTCTGCGATAGGTTACCCGAAAATGATTCAAAATCTGCAAGAAACCGAGTACAAAGTGGCGAAGCGGGTAACCGAAAAAATATTAAATATGTGGTAAAACAACGAAAAACGCGGGTAAACTTCAATATTCTGTCAGATTTCTCTAACCACTGTTAGTTTTTCATGTAATTTTCCTTATTAAGCGTCCCGCAAGGGACGCTTGTTTGTGTATGGGAGAGCTTCTGGCTCCGCCGGCTCCGGCGGCTCCGCCGGCTCCGCATTTTGTTTTCCTTATAACTCTGTAACCGTTAGGCGGATTCTTTTCAAATTTGGCAGGTTTAGGCAGTAGCCCTGGGGAATTTTTTTGAATATGCTGCAGTGACATTTCAACCAATCAGAGAGGTCACATGACCAAAAATGTCTTTTTTCGATGGGGAAGCTTGTCCGGATGATAACTTGAAAGGAATTTTATCAATTCACCTGAAACTTGGCAAATACATTCATTCTATTAAAATCTGGAAATCATTAGATTTTGACATTGATTGGTCAAGAAATGGCCGAGTAATTAATGATTAATTAATCATTACGAATTTTCCAAATAAGGAAAACACAAAAATGCTTATATCTCGAAAACCGTGCTAGATAGAGCGATTTCGACGAAATTTTTGACCCGCAGGGTATCTCTGCGGAGTAGTTTTCCCAATTTTCAAAAAATTTTTGTCTCGCCCAAAATGGCGGCCATTTTGAATTTTCGAAATTTTCGCAAAAATTGCAAAACACAAAAATGCTTATATCTCAAAAACCGTGCTAGATAGAGCAATTTCGACAAAATTTTTGACCCGCAGGATATCTCTGCGGAGTACTTTTCCCAATTTTCAAAATATTTTTGTCTCGCCAAAAATGGCGGCCATTTTGAATTTTCGAAATTTTCGCAAAAATTGCAAAACACAAAAATGCTTATATCTCGAAAACCGTGCTAGATAGAGCGATTTCGACGAAATTTTTGACCCTCAGGGTATCTCTGCAGAGTAGTTATCCCAATTTTGAAAAAATTTTTATCTCGCCAAAAATGGCGGCCATTTTGAATTTTCGAATTTTTCGCAAAAATTGCAAAACATAAAAATGGTTATATCTCGAAAACCGTGCTAGATAGAGCGATTTCGACGAAATTTTTGACCCTCAGGGTATCTCTGCAGAGTAGTTATCCCAATTTTGAAAAAAAATTTTTCTCGCCAAAAATGGCGGCCATTTTGAATTTTCGAATTTTTCGCAAAAATTGCAAAACATAAAAATGCTTATATCTCAAAAACCCTGCTAGATAGAGCGATTTCGACGAAATTTTTGACCCACAGGGTATCTCTGCAGAGTAGCCATACCAATTTTCAAACAAAAAATTTCTCGCAAAAAATGGCGGCCATTTTGAATTTTTTTCGCAAAATTGCAAAACACAAAAATGCTTATATCTCGAAAACCGTGCTAGATAGAGCGATTTCGACGAAATTTTTGACCCACAGGGTATCTCTGCAGAGTAGCCATGCCAATTTTCAAAAAAAATTTATCTTGCCAAAAATGGCGGCCATTTTGAATTTTCGAATTTTTGCGTAAAAATTGCAAAACACAAAAATGCTTATATTTCGAAAACCGTGCTACATAGAGCGATTTCGACGAAATTTTTTATCTTCAGGGTATCTCTGCAGAGCAGCTATCCCAAAGAGCTTTCACTTGGTGAAGTTTCAGACCCATAGCTAATTGCTCACCTACTCAAAAAGAGTAAATGCGAATTACCTCTGAAAGTATTGCAGATGGCCAATTTTTCTCAAATAACTCATTCACCTACTTTTGGAAGAGCTTTCACATGGTGAAGTTTCAGACCCATAGCCAATTATTCACCTACTCAAAATGAGTAAATGTGAATTATTTCTAAAAGTATTGTGGATACCCAATTTTTCTCAAATAACTCATTCACCTACTTTTGGGAGAGCTTTCACATGGTGAAGTTTCAGACCCATAGCTAATTATTCACCTACTCAAAATGAGTAAATGCTAATTATCTCTAAAAGTATTGCAGATAGCCAATTTTTCTCAAATAACTCATTCACCTACTTTTGGGAGAGCTTTCACTTGGTGAAGTTTCAGACCCATAGCTAATTACTCACCTACTCAAAATGAGTAAATGCGAATTATCTCTAAAAGTATTGCAGATAGCCAATTTTTCTCAAATAACTCATTCACCTACTTTTGGGAGAGCTTTCACTTGGTGAAGTTTCAGACCCATAGCTAATTACTCACCTACTCAAAATGAGTAAATGCGAATTATCTCATAAAGTATTGCAGATAGCCAATTTTTGTCAAATTAATCATTCACCTACTTTTGGGAGAGCTTTCACTTGGTGAAGTTTCAGACCCATAGCTAATTACTCACCTACTCAAAATGAGTAAATGCGAATTATCTCTAAAAGTATTGCAGATAGCCAATTTTTCTCAAATAACTCCATCACCTACTTTTGGGAGAGCTTTCACTCTGTGAAGTTTCAGACCCATAGCTAATTACTCACCTACTCAAAATGAGTAAATGCGAATTATCTCTAAAAGTATTGCAGATAGCCAATTTTTCTCAAATAACTCCATCACCTACTTTTGGGAGAGCTTTCACTCTGTGAAGTTTCAGACCCATAGCTAATTACTCACCTACTCAAAATGAGTAAATGCGAATTATCTCTAAAAGTATTGCAGATAGCCAATTTTTCTCAAATAACTCATTCACCTACTTTTGGGAGAGCTTTCACTTCGTGAAGTTTCAGACCCATAGCTAATTACTCAACTACTCAAAATGAGTAAATGCGAATTATCTCTAAAAGTATTGCAGATAGCCAATTTTTCTCAAATAACTCATTCACCTACTTTTGGGAGAGCTTTCACTTGGTGAAGTTTCAGACCCATAGCTAATTACTCACCTACTCAAAATGAGTAAATGCGAATTATCTCTAAAAGTATTGCAGATAGCCAATTTTTCTAAAATAACTCATTCACCTACTTTTGGGAGAGCTTTCACTTGGTGAAGTTTCAGACCCATAGCTAATTATTCACCTACTCAAAATGAGTAAATGTGAATTATCTCTAAAAGTATTGCAGATAGCCAATTTTTCTCAAATAACTCATTCACCTACTTTTGGGAGAGCTTTCACTTGGTGAAGTTTCAGACCCATAGCTAATTACTCACCTACTCAAAATGAGTAAATGCGAATTATCTCATAAAGTATTGCAGATAGCCAATTTTTGTCAAATTAATCATTCACCTACTTTTGGGAGAGCTTTCACTTGGTGAAGTTTCAGACCCATAGCTAATTACTCACCTACTCAAAATGAGTAAATGCGAATTATCTGTAAAAGTATTGCAGATAGCCAATTTTTCTCAAATAACTCATTCACCTACTTTTGGGAGAGCTTTCACTTGGTGAAGTTTCAGACCCATAGCTAATTACTCACCTACTCAAAATGAGTAAATGCGAATTATCTCTAAAAGTATTGCAGATAGCAAATTTTTCTCAAATTAATCATTCACCTACTTTTGGGAGAGCTTTCACTTGGTGAAGTTTCAGACCCATAGCTAATTACTCGTCTACTCAAAATGAGTAAATGCGAATTATCTCTAAAAGTATTGCAGATAGCCAATTTTTCTCAAATAACTCATTCACCTACTTTTGGGAGAGCTTTCACTCTGTGAAGTTTCGGACCCATAGCTATTTATTCACCTACTCAAAATGAGTAAATGCTAATTATCTGTAAAAGTATTGCGGATACCCAATTTTTATCAAATACTCATTCATCTACTTGTGGGAGAGCTTTCACATGGTGAAGTTTCAGACCCATATCTAATTACTCACCTACTCAAAATGAGTAAATGCGAATTATCTCTAAAAGTATTGCAGATAGCCAATTTTTCTCAAATAACTCATTCACCTACTTTTAGGAGAGCTTTCACTTGGTGAAGTTTCAGACCCATAGATAATTACTCACCTACTCAAAATGAGTAAATGTGAATTATCTCTTAATAGTATTGCAGATAGCCAATTTTTCTCAAATAACTCATTCACCTACTTTTGGAAGACCTTTCACACACGAAAATGAAAAATTGTGAATATCTCGGAAAAGCTATTTCTTCTGCTTTAATGCTCGGCGGGAGATACACACCACGGCAGTGGTCTTGACAAAAATTTTTGTCTCCCCAAAAATGGTGGCCATTTTGAATTTTCAAAGTTTTTGCAAAACACAAAAATGCTTATATGTCGAAAACTGTGCTATATGGAGCGAACTCAACAAAATTTTGGACCTGCTGGGTATCTGTGCAGAGTAGCCATGCCAATTTTCAAAATATTTTTGTCTCGCCAAATATAGCGGACATTTTTAATTTTTTTATTTTTTGCAAAACACAAAAATGCTTATATCGTGAAAACCGTGCTAGATAGAGCAGACTGCGCTGACTTTGGTTGCCACAACAGTATAAGGCTAGAAACGAAGCATTTTCTTAATACTTTAGCACTCACCTTTATATCCTTTTCGGGACGCTTTGTTTTTGCTATGCAAAAACATTATCTTTTTTTTTTGCGAGCGATCCTCTAGTTTATACAGATATTTAACATTATTTTTCATAACATTTTGTTTACATCTTCCGCCATGTTTGCTTCTCTGCTACTTCCACTAGGTGACAACTAAAACACGGTTACCCGAATTCGGTATGGTTCTTGCGAGACGAATACCCAGTGTCTTTTTTTTAACGAAGTCACAGCCTTAATGTGAACCAGAGTTTTTGTCGCCTGACCGTCCGTTTGTACACTGGTGCACATCTAACACAGCGTTCTGGCATTGAAAAACTTTTAAATCTATAATTGCATGCAGAGGAGAAGCAGTGAATAACATTGAATATGTTATTATTGTGCTTTTTATGTCAGCTGACTTGTCAGTCAGCTGACATTATGTCATCACTCTGCGGCGTGGGCGTACGAGTCCGCGTGAAAAACTTCTTCTCCAAAACTACAAGGCCTAGAGACATGCTGTTTTTTTTAAAAGATACCTTATCTATCGAGGATGAAAAATTGTTCAAGGCATGCAAATCTGTCTGTTCGTCTGTTTGCTAGAGACATTACAAGGGGGGTACCCCCACCAAAAGTGTGAAAATTTCAACTTTTTATCACAATTTTCTCAGTGACTATTGCAGGGATTTCTCTCATATCTTGCATATATGTACTAGGCCAGAGGTAGATTCTCTTGTGTGAGTATGAGACCTGGATCTGTCTTACTTTTTTTTTAATAAATTTTTTTAATAATTTTTAATGCATTAAAATTCATGAAATCATGCACTAAATCACTTATAACTTCAAAAGTGTTGCATTTACAGCATTTTGTGAAAATATGTTGTTCAGCTACTTTTTTCATAGCTACAATATGGTGAGTAAGTTGGGTGTCTGTCTCAATAGCTAAGTGAGTAATAGCTACTTTTGGGCTTTTCAGTAACTTCCATTATGAGTAAAATCACTTGTAACTTAAAAACTATTGCATTTAGAGAATTTCGTATAAATATGTTATTCAGCTACTTTTGGGCCAGCTATAACATAGTGAAATTTCAGACCTGTAGCTCATGGCATAGCTGAGTAATAGCTACTTTTAGGTTATCACTGTTGAGTAAATCGCTTATAACTTGAAAACTATTGCATTTAGAGAATTTCGTATAAATATGTTATTCAGCTACTTTTGGGTCAGCTATAACATAGTAAAATTTCAGACCTGTAGCTCATGGCATAGCTGAGTAATAGCTACTTTTAAGTTATCACTGTTGAGTAAATCACTTATAACTTGAAAAGTGTTGCATTTACAGCATTTTGTTAAAATATGTTATTCAGCTACTTTTTTCATAGCTACAATATGGTGAGTAAGTTGGGTGTCTGTCTCAATAGCTAAGTGAGTAATAGCTACTTTTGGGCTTTTCAGTAACTTCCATCATGAGTAAAATCACTTGTAACTTAAAAACTATTGCATTTAGAGAATTTCGTATAAATATGTTATTCAGCTACTTTTGGGCCAGCTATAACATAGTAAAATTTCAGACCTGTAGCTCATGGAATAGCTGAGTAATAGCTACTTTTAGGTTATCACTGTTGAGTAAATCACTTATAACTTGAAAACTATTGCATTTAGAGTATTTTGTTTCAATATGTTATTCACCTATTTTGGGGTCAGCTATAACATAGTGAAGTTTCAGACCTGTGGCTCATTTCATAGCTGAGTAATAGCTACTTTGAAGTTCTCACTGTTGAGTAAATCAGTTATAATTGGAAAACTATTGCATTTACAGAAATTTGTGCAAATATGTTATTCAGCTACTTTTGGGTCAGCTATAACATAGTGAAATTATAGACCTATAGCTCATGGCACAACTGAGCAATAGCTATTCTCAGGTACTGACTGTTGAGTAAATCAGCTATAACTTGAAAAATATTGCATTTGGAGTATTTTGTTAAAATATATTGTTCACCTACTTTTGGGTCAGCTATAACATAGTGAAATTACAGACCTATAGCTCATGGCATAGCGGAGCAATAGCTATTTTCAGGTTCTCACTGTTGAGTAAATCAGTTGTAGCTTGAAAACTATTGCATTTACAGTAGTTTGCTTAAATATGTTGTTCACCTACTTTTGGGTTAGCTATAACATAGTAAAATTTCAGACATGTAGCTCATTGCATAGCTGAGTAATAGTTCCTTTGAGGTTCTCACTGTTGAGTAAATCAGTTGTAACTTGAAAACTATTACATTTAGAGTAATTTGTTAAATATGTTATTCACAGAATTTTTGGTCAGCTATAACATAGTGAAATTGCAGACCTCTATGTCATGGCATAGCTGAGCAATAGCTACTTTCAGGTTCTCACTGTTGAGTAAATCATTGTATCCACTGGATAGCCGCAGTGTGTAGAGAGAGATTTCACCATTACTGCTCTGATGAAAAAAAATATTATAGCTAGCTTTCTTAAGTTTGCAGTATATATTAATAACCATAAAATGTTGTCTGGGAATATTTTTGGCCTCATTTTGAGAAACAAGATGGCCGCCACAGGTGTTTTTTGTCAGTCATGAAAAGTGCTTATATCTCCCTTATTATTGATCCTAGAGGTTTGGGATGATAAACCAACCTGTAGGAAATCATGGGGTGGGAATCTTTTGGTGTGGTCAGATTTGACCTTCAATGACCCCTCCTTCAAGGTCAAACAAGGATAGCCAAACTTAAAAGTGCTTATAACTTGCTTATTATTGGTCCCAGAGATTTGGGATGGTAAACAGACAGGAAATCATGGGCTGTGAATCTGTTGATGTGGTCCGATTTGACCTTGGAACCCTCCTTCAAGGTCAAATGAGGATAGCGAAAATTGAAAGTGCCTACAACTCGCTTATTATTGGTGACAGAGATTTGGGATGGTAAACCATCCCATAGGAAATCATTGGCTCGGAATCTTTTGGTATGGTCAGATTTGACCTTTGGACCCCTCCTTCAAGGTCAAATGAGGACAGCCAAGCTTAAAAGTGCTTATAACTCATTTATAATTGGTCCTACATGTTTGGAATGGTAAACCATAGGAAATCATGGGCTGGGAATGTATTTGTGTGGTTAGATTTGACCTTGGACCCCTTCTTCAAGGTCGAACGAGGATATTGCATTTGTAGTATTTCTTTAAATATGTTTTAACCTATTTCTTACACTTAAACAATTACCTTGTTATTTTCCTTCATAATACCATTTACAGGGCACAACTTTTTTATCCTTTTCTTCTGTCAGCTTCGGAATTTCTTTCGAACTTGCTGTTCAGTTACCATTTACTGTATTTCTGTACAGCCCTTTTCCTGATAATTATTCTGTCCTATAATCACCTTCACAAATCAAAAACACTCAGTCAGCTGACACAGTGCCCGTTCACGGGTACTCTCCTCTTGTTTTAGATAGCTCACCTTTATTTATTTTTTTCTTATTTGAAAATAGGCTAAAAAACTTGATCACTTTGTGTGCTATATTCTACCCAATTCTTTGCCATATTTTGTGTCAATTAAAAATATAAGCAAAGCTAATGTGCATTGATGGGACTCCTCCCCTAAGGGAAGTTTTCCAAGGAATTCATTTCTCCTTCTATTTCTTGCTATTAACTGTGCTTTACTTTTGTATTTTGCAGAAGGCAGCATGTCAGAACAGCCTGTAACAAATGGCCCTGCAGAGGGTGAAAAGTATATAACCAAAATAGGTAAATATGGTTGTTAAAATCACTAACCTACAATTGCTGATAAATGATAGACTGATTAGTCTGATTTGATATTTCGGACTAAATGTTCAGTTAAAATTTATCAATTTCACTCTGTTTGACCAGTAATTGCTGAAATATCTATATATTTAAGTAAAAAACTATTGTCCTTTTCATTACAGCACAGTTGCTACAATATTTACTGAAAATATACCGTAGCCGCGCAATGTAATGCTCATGCTTTTGAAACCGCCCATCCATAATCTTATGTTATCTCTCATAAATTGCTAATATGTCGTTTTGAGGTAAACTGTCGTCATATAAACCCAATAATCGGTGAAATGTAATTACTTTATATCAATTTTCAACAAAATTTTCCTTATTTTAGCAGTTCTAACAACTTTTATTGCATCAAGATTTGTTTACCAACCGCATATTTTACTTCCAGTCGGTGTGTGCTAAAATGCTTTTTCCCTAAATTCGGGTTTTTTTTTTCGAAACACCCAGCTGGTTTTCATTGTCGTAAACACCCATCCCCAATTTTTGCAAGTATTGGTCACATTGCCCATGGGCGTTACAGAGCGTGGCACTGGTAATTATGCTGGATATGAATGTGATCACACTGTGTGTTTGCAGATACAGATGACCCCGAGTACATTCGTCAGATGAGACGCCCAGCAGAAGTAAAAGAAGATTTAACTCAAATGGAAAACAGGTACTAGCCCACAAAGCGGTGAGAATGCTCAAAATAGTTATTGCTAGATACACCAGGACTAATGTCTGACATGTCTGCGTGAAAAAAAACACCTGAAATTCAAAATTAAGAGTACCATCAGTGTAGCAGTTAGTGGTGGGATCGCCAGCTAAAATGGCAGATCGAGCATCACTTGTTAGAAGCAAGTTGAACTCGAGTTAAACTCGATTAATTTTCGGGATAAAGTATTTCGTTTGTCAGCCATTAATATTGAAAATATTTTACATAACCGTACATTAGCTAAAACTTTGACAGCGATATAAGGAGTTATAAGTTAAATCTTCATCGATTAAAGCCAGAATTAAGTAAAAATGTAAAATATTGGATATTTCCATTGTTTTGGTGAAGTGTCCGCTTTAAATATTGTCGTTTTCAAAAACTCGAGTTTCACTTGCGAAGATAGATGTCACCCCTAATTATCGCCCATCGAGTTACGCCTCGAGTTTCAGTCAACTCGTCCCAGCACTAGTAGCAGTCTTGATGACTAATTTTTATGACGAAGGTACTGGTAGAATTTTAAACTTCTCGGTCAATATTTATAGCTTCTGTGATGTTTTTAATATGAATGTAAACTTTACTCATTTGAAAAAGTAATAGTCCAGACTTGGGATTGATCGGTAGGTCTATTATCAAGAGCATTTTCCTGAAATTTTACTGAAATTCTGTGTTGGGATTTTACAACTGCCACTTTGCTTTCTAACACATATAATGGAGGGAAGAGTTGAAATATGTGAAACCCAAAATCTGAAGAAATTATAAGCTTTTATCCCATATTTTCCTGCATTTGCAGACTATTATAGCGATATGTTGGGCAGAAATGCCATGTTTGGTTACGACACTTTGTAACCTCAATCTTGCTTGTCCACACATTATGGAGGGAAAAGTTTAAAATATCCGGAGCAAACCTGAAATCTGAAGAAATTTTACACTTTTATCTCGTATTTTGTGCATTTGAGGACTTTTATGGGGTCTACTGAAAAGCGGCCTCTTGATGTACAAGTTTTTGGTACTGACCCATCCCTAGTCCCGACTGTGTTATGCAGCAGCTGTGTGAGGTACAGTATTTGTGCATTGATAAAGTAATTTTTGTTGGCTTGACATGCATCTGTACTTTATAATTCACACACATCTCTCTCCATTGAACAGAAAACGGGTAAACCTGGTTTTGAACAGTCAGTCATTTCGAGATGAGCTGGAGGACCTGGTGAATGAGCAGATGAAGGCCGGTGCAAGTTCTTCCAGAATAGCTGCTCTGCAGAAGATTTCAGAACTGCTGTTCTCACGGCTAGGTGCCCAGACCTCTGCAAGCTCTTCTAAATGTAAGAACTTCATTAATTAGTAATTATGTACTACTGGTGTGAACAGTAAACTGGTATCTTCCTTTTCATTTCATTTTTACCCCACAGCCCTTAAGGGCCGTCGGAGTATTGTTTTCACCCATGGTGTCCGGATGAACGGGCGGGCGTGGGAAAAAGTTTGTCTGGCCTCTATCTCAGAAACCGTAAGGTGTAGGAAGTTGATACTTGGTAGGGACATTGGGTAGGTGGTGTAGGTGTGCAACGTCATGGTCTGACCTTGATTTGACCTTGCCGTAGTGACCTTGACCTATAAAATCTTGTCCAGGCTATATCTCGGAAACCGTAAGGTGTAGGAAGTTGATACTTGGTAGGGACATTGGTTAGGGGGTGTAGGTGTGCAATGTCATGGTCTGACCAGGATTTGACCTTGCCATAGTGACCTTGACCTATAAAATTTTGTCTGGGCTATATCTCAGAAACCTTAAGGTGTAGGAAGTTGATACTTGGTAGGGACATTGGTTAGGGGTGTAGGTGTGCAATGTCATTGTCTGACCAGGATTTGACCTTGCCATAGTGACCTTGACCTATAAAATCTTGTCTGGGCTATATCTCAGAAACCTTAAGGTGTAGGAAGTTGATACTTGGTAGGGACATTGGTTAGGGGTTGTAGGTGTGCAGCATCATGGTGTGACCTTGATTTGACCTTGTAGTGGCCTTGACCTTTAAAATCTTGTTGCACCTTTGGGTCTGTCTTTTGATGCAGATTAAGCACCGTTAAAGTCATAGTAGAATTTATTAAGAATTTTACTTTTATAACTTCCCATTGTAACAGATGCAATTTCATCAAGTGAGCCATGGATTTTGCTCCAACACCACACATAAGCATTCATTGAATGTATTACCACTTCTGTATGCATGGTAATATTCAAAACATCTAAACCATAATTCAGCCATGCAGATGTAGATAAAGAGAGTTGTAATGTTTTATTTACTGATTAATGCTGTCATCTTTTTATTGAATTATCTGGTTTTAATACTTCATCGTTACATGCATTATCTTTCTCTTAGACATTATTTTCTCTATTTAAACATTGTTTGGACTTTTATGTAACTGACAGTGCTCTGAAAGTATCCTGAACTTTGTACTGATAAAGTACTTCTATATCTCATGGTGTTAAAAATATTTCCCTAGGCTGAGGGGTACGGGCATCTCTGATGCTATTTTTGTCCTTTGAATTTCATCCACTTCAGTCTTTAGCCAAAGCTGGTGACACAGTACAATTCTTTTGAATAATTGTTTGTTTACTGATTAATGCCGTCATCTTGCTATTGAGTTATCTTGTTTTAAGACTTTATCTTTACATACCTTTTCTTTCTCTTAGACATTATTTTTTCTACTTAAACATTATTTGGAAAAGGGATTTAAATCTTTCAAATACAAATCTTTTAAGAACGTGAACCTTCAACATCATGATGCAACCCCGCTTTGACATTGCCATAAAGGCCTTTACTGTTAAAATCTTGTCTGAGCTGTACCTTAAAAATCATAAGGTCATACTTGTCAGGGATATTAGTTTGGGGGATATAGGACTGGTGTTCATCAATGTGTGACTAGGAAGATGCACATTTTTATGTCAGTCAGCTGACATTATGGCATCACTCTGCGGCGTCTGTGTACGCGTACGCGTCCGCGTGACAAACTTCTTCTCCAAAACTACAAGACCCAGAGACATGCTGTTTTTTTTAAAAGATACCTTAACTATCGAGGATGATAAATCGTAAAATTCATGCAGATCTGTCTGTTCGTCTGTTTGCCAGAGCCATTACAAGTGAGGTACCCCCACCCAAATTGTGAAAATTTCAACACTTGATCACAATTTTCTCATTCACTATTGCGGGGATTTTTCTCATATCTTGCATAGATGTAATAGGCCACTAGTAGAGTACCTTGTGTGAATATAAGACCTGGATCTGTCTTAATTTTTTTTTTATTAATTTTTAAAATAATTTTTAATGCAATAAAATTCATGAAATCATGCGCTAAATCAATTATAACTTGAAAAGTATTGCATTTAGAGCATTTTATTAAAATATGTTATTCAGCTACTTTTTCCATAGCTACAACATGGTGAGTAACTTGGGTGTCTATCTCAATAGCTAAGTGAGTAATAGCTACTTTTGGACTTTTCAGTAACTTCCATCATGAGTAAAATCACTTGTAACTTGAAAACTATTGTATTTAGAGAATTTTGTGTAAGTATGTTATTCAGCTACTTTTGGGTCAGCTATAACATAGTAAAATTTCAGACCTGTAGCTCATGGCATAGCTGAGTAATAGCTACTTTTAGGTTATCACTGTAGCGTAAATCACTTATAACTTGAAAAGTATTGTATTTAGAGTATTTAGTTTCATATGTTATTCAGCTACTTTTGGGTCAGCTATAACATAGTAAAATTTCAGACCTGTAGCTCATGGCATAGCTGAGTAATAGCTACTTTCAGGTTATCACTGTTGAGTAAATCCCTTATAACTTGAAAACTATTGCATTTACAGTAATTTGTTTGTATATGTTATTCAGCTACTTTTGGGTCAGCTATAACATAGTAAAATTTCAGACCTGTAGCTCATGGCATAGCTGAGTAATAGCTACTTTCAGGTTATCACTGTTGAGTAAATCACTTATAACTTGAAAACTATTGCATTCACAGTAATTTGTTTGTATATGTTATTCAGCTACTTTTGGGCCAGCTATAACATAGTAAAATTTCAGACCTGTAGCTCATGGCATAGCTGAGTAATAGCTACTTTTAGGTTATCAATGTTGAGTAAATCACTTATAATTTGAAAAGTATTGTATTTAGAGAATTTAGTTTCATATGTTATTCACCTATTTTGGGGTAAGCTATACCATGGTAAAATTCCAGACCAATGGCTCATTGCTTAGCTGAGTAATAGCTACTTTGAGGTTCTTACTCAACACTAAATCATTTATAACTTGAAAAGTATTGCATGTAGAGCATTTTATTTAAATATGTTATTCAGCTACTTTTTCCATAGCTACAACATGGTGAGTAACTTGGGTGTCTATCTCAATAGCTAAGCGAGTAATAGCTACTTTTGGACTTTTCAGTAACTTACATCATGAGTAAAATCACTTGTAACTTGAAAACTATTGCATTTAGAGAATTTTGTGTAAATATGTTATTCAGCTACTTTTGGGTCAGCTATAACATAGTAAAATTTCAGACCTGTAGCTCATGGCATAGCTGAATAATAGCTACTTTTAGGTTATCACTGTTGAGTAAATCACTTATAACTTGAAAAGTATTGCATTTAGAGTATTTACTTTCATATGTTATTCACCTATTTTGGGGTCAGCTATAACATAGTAAAATTCCAGAGCAGTGGCTCATTGCATAGCTGAGTAATAGCTACTTTGAGGTTTTTACTCAACACTAAATCATCTATAACTTGAAAAGTATTGTATTTAGAGCATTTTGTGTAAATATGTTATTCAGCTACTTTTGGGTCAGCTATAACATAGTAAAATTTCAGACCTGTAGCACATGGCATAGCTGAGTAATAGCTACTTTCAGGTTATCACTGTTGAGTAAATCACTTATAACTTGAAATCTATTGCATTTACAGTAATTTGTTTGTATATGTTATTCAGCTACTTTTGGGTAAGCTATAACATAGTAAAATTTCAGACATGTAGCTCATGGCATAGCTGAGTAATAGCTACTTTCAGGTTATCACTGTTGAGTAAATCACTTATAACTTGAAAACTATTGCATTTACAGTAATTTGTTTGTATATGTTATTCAGCTACTTTTGGGTCAGCTATAACATAGTAAAATTTCAGACCTGTAGCTCATGGCATAGCTGAGTAATAGCTACTTTCAGGTTATCACTGTTGAGTAAATCACGTATAACTTGAAAACTATTGCATTTACAATAATTTGTTTGTATATGTTATTCAGCTACTTTTGGGTCAGCTATAACATAGTAAAATTTCAGACCTGTAGCTCATGGCATAGCTGAGTAATAGCTACTTTCAGGTTATCACTGTTGAGTAAATCACTTATAACTTCAAAAGTATTGCATTTAGAGTATTTAGTTGTATCCACCGGACAGCAGGATATGTTCCTCATTATAAAATCTTCACTGCAAATGTTTGGGTCCTCAACATGGCCGCCACAGGTGTTTCTCTATCAGTCATGAAAAGTGGTTATAGGTCGCTTATTATCGGTCCTAGAGGTTTGGGATGGTAAACCAACATATAGGAAATCATGGGCCGGGAATCTTTTGGTGTGGTCGGATTTGACCTTGGACCCCTCCTTCAAGGTCAAACGAGGATAGCCAAACTTAAAAGTGCTTATAACTCGCTTATTATTGGTCCTACAGGTTTGGGATGGTAAACCAATCATTGGCCTGGATTCTTTTGGTGTGGTCGGATTTGACCTTGGACCCCTCTTTCAAGGTCAAACGAGGATAGCCACACTTAAATGTGCTTATAGCTCACTTATTATTGGTTCTAGAGGGTTGGGATGATAGAACAACCTATAGGAAATCACGGGCTTGGTATCTTTTGGTGTGGTCAGATATGACCTTGGACCCCTCCTTCAAGGTCAAATGAGGATACCCAAACTTAAAAGTGCTTATAACACGCCTATTATTGGTCCTAGAGGTTTGGGATGGTAAACCAACCTAAAGGAAATCATGGGCTGGGAATCTTTTGGTATTGTCGGATTTGACCTTGGACCCCTCCTTCAAGGTCAAACGAGGATTGCCAAACTGAAAAGTGTTTTTAAGTCGCTTATTATTGGTTTTAGAGGTTTGGGATGGTGAACCAACCTATAGGAAATCATGGGCCTGGATTCTTTTGGTGTGGTTGGATTTGACCTTGGACCTCTCTTTCAAGGTCAAACAAAAATAGCCAAACTTAAAAGTGGTTATAACTTGCTTATTATTGGTCCTAGAGATTTGGGATGGTAAACCAACCTATAGGAAATCATGGGCCTGGATTCTTTTGGTGTAGTCGGATTTGACCGTGGACCCCTCTTTCAAGGTCAAAAGAGGGTAGCCAAACTTAAAAGTGCTTATAGCTCGCTTATTATTGGTCCTAGAGATTTGGGATGGTAAACCAACCTATAGGAAATCATGGGCCTGGATTCTTTTGGTGTGGTCGGATTTGACCTTGGACCCCTCCTTCAAGGTCAAACAAAAATAGCCAAACTTAAAAGTGCTTATAACTTGCTTATTATTGGTCCTAGAGGTTTGGGATGGAAAACCAACCTCTAGGAAATCATGGGCTGAGAATCTTTTGGTGTGGTCGGATTTCACCTTGAAACCCTCCTTCAAGGTCAAACGAGGATAGCTAAACTTAGAAGTGCTTATAGCTCGCTTATTATTAGTTCTAGAGGTTTGGAACGGAAAACCAACCTATAGGAAATAATGGGCTAGGAATCTTTTGATGTGATCAGATTTGACCTTTGGCCCCTCTTTGAAGGTCAAATGAGGAAAGCCAAAATTAACAGTGCTTATATCTCGCTTATTTGTGTTCCTAAAGGTTTGCAATGTCACACCAACCCATAGGAATCATGGGCTAAGAATCTTTTGACATGGTCAGATTTCACCTTGAGCTCCAAGGTTAAGCATGTTTTAATGGCTTTTGTGAGTTTTCTGGTGGATACAATTTGCATCAGTTCTCCGATGCTATAGGTCTAGTTTCAGTGTGTTATTCACATATTTTGGGGTCAGCTATAACATAGTAAAATTAAAACTATTGCATTTGCAATATTTTCTTTAAATATGTTTTTAACTTACTTTTTACACCTTAACAGTTACCTTCTTACTTTTCTTCCAAACACCATTTCCAGGGCACAACTTTTGTGTTTTTTTCTTCTGTCACTTCTACTCTGAAACTCAAAACACACAGTCAGCTGACACAGAGCCCGTTCACGGGCACTCTCCTCTTGTTATGAAATAAGTATGATGTTCTAGAGTTGTGGCTCTGCCTCATATCTGTAGTGTGACATCTTTCAATTTGTTCACAGTGTTAGGCCCTGTGATACCAGTGGCAGATATCAGAGGGGTGGACTCTATGTGTTACGTCAAAGGTGAAAAGATCATGAGATGCAAGCTGGCTTCCCTTTATAGACTGGTCGAGATGTTTGGCTGGGCAGGAAACAACCAGAGTATGGTCACTGTGAGTAATAGTTTCAGACTGTCTATTTATCTTAAAAAATTCATATTTAATGTTATTTATTAATGTTCTGTTTAATTGCAATTTTGAAAGATTTTGAGTATACAAAAGATTACACATACTTGAATAAATCCACAGTTTCAGAATAGAAATGCAAATAGAAAAAAAAAAAAATTTATCAGGACCCACAATGATAGTGGCAGAAAATAGATGGAAGTTTTAGTTTTGGTTGGGCATATAGTGAAGTGATTAGCAAAAAGGATATTACTTCTTCAGAATAATGCTGTTAGTGGTAAACTGGTATTCCACTTTTGGTGCGGTTGCAGTGGCGACAAAAAATGACTATTGGGCATTGTCAAGAGCCAGTAATTGAGAACCTTTGCATTTTCCACTTATAATATTTCATCAAACAATGAATAATTAAGCGTCCCTTGAAAAGGGGACGCTTATTGGTTTCACCCCTGGTTTTCAGTCAGCCGCCGCCGCATTATCGTCTCCCTTGAATATCTCCCTTGTTATTAGGCCTATCCAAATGATATGTGGCAGTGTTCTTCTATAGGTGTGGGGAAATTTTTTGACAGGCATAAATTTAACCTTTGACCTTTATCAAGGTCACATTATCAAAAATTAAAAAAAAAATTTACTTCCTTTTCACTAGATTTCCTCAGAAAGTACTGGGTGTGGGTCAACCAAATTTGGTATGCACATTCCTGAGGGAAGAATCTAGGCGCCAGTCGATATTGGGATCAATCGGGCCATAATTGACCGATTGACGGGTGATTGATTATAAGTTCATAAAAATTTTGCTAAGATTAAGCCTTGAACTCGCTTATTATTGATCGTAGAGGTTTGGGATGGTATACCAACATATAGGAAATCATGTGCTGGGAATCTTCTGGTGTGGTCAGATTTGACCTTGGGCCCCTCGTTCAAGGTCAAGCAAGGATAGGCAAAGTTTAAAGTGCTTATAACTCGCTTATTATTGGTCCTAGAGGTTTGGGATGGTATACCAACATATAGGAAACCATGGGCTGGGAATCTTTTGGTGTGGTCAGATTTGACCTTGGACGTCTCCTTCAAGGTTAAACGGGGATAGCCAAACTGGAAAGTGCTTATAACTCGCTTATTATTAGTCCTAGAGGTTTGGGATGGTATACTAACATATAGGAAATCATGTGCTGGGAATCTTCTGGTGTGGTCGCATTTGACCTTGGGCCCCCCCTTCAAGGTCAAACGAGCATAGCCAAACTTAAAAGTGCTTATAACTCGCTTATTATTGGTCCTAGAGGTTTTGGATGGTATACCAACATATAGGAAATCATGGGCTGGGAATCTTCTGGTGTGGTCGGATTTGACCTTGGGCCCCTCGTTCAAGGTCAAAAGAGCATAGCCAAACTTAAAAGTGCTTATAACTCGCTTATTATTGGTCCTAGAGGTTTGTAATGGTATACCAACATATAGGAAATCATGTGCTGGGAATCTTCTGGTGTGGTCGCATTTGACCTTGGGCCCCCCCCCCCCCTTCAAGGTCAAACGAGGATAGCCAAACTGAAAAGTGCTTATAACACGCTTATTATTGGTCCTAGAGGTTTGGGATGGTATACCAACATATAGGAAATCATGTGCTGGGAATCTTCTGGTGTGGTCAGATTTGACCTTGGGCCTCTCCTTCAAGGTCAAACGAGGATAGCCAAACAAAAATGTTTATAACTCGCTTATTATTGGTCCTAGAGGTTTTGGATGGTAAACCAACATATAGGAAATCATGGGCTGGGAATCTTTTGGTGTGGCTAGATTTGACCTTGGGCCTCTCCTTCAAGGTCAAACGAGGATAGCCAAACTGAAAAATGCTTATAACTCGCTTATTATTAGTCCTAGAGGTTTGGGATGGTATACCAACATATAGGAAATCATGTGCAAGGAATCTTCTGGTGTGGTCAGATTTGACCTTGGGCCTCTCCTTCAAGGTCAAACGAGGATAGCCAAACATAAAAATGTTTATAACTCGCTTATTATTGGTCCTAGAGGTTTTGGATGGTATACCAACATATAGGAAATCATGGGCTGGGAATCTTTTGGTATGGTTAGATTTGACCTTGGGCCTCTCCTTCAAGGTCAAACGAGGATAGCCAAACATGAAAAGTGCTTATAACTTGCTTATTATTAGTCCTAGCGGTTTGGGATGGTATACCAACATATAGGAAATCATGGCCTGGGAATCTTTTGGTGTGGTCGGATTTAACCTTGGGCCTCTCCTTCAAGGTCAAACGAGGATAGCCAAACATGAAAAGTGCTTATAACTTGCTTATTATTAGTCCTAGCGGTTTGGGATGGTAAACCAACATATAGGAAATCATGGCCTGGGAATCTTTTGGTGTGGTCGGATTTAACCTTGGGCCTCTCCTTCAAGGTCAAACGAGGATAGCCAAACATAAAAATGCTTATAACTCGCTTTTTATTGGTCCTAGAGCTTTGGGATGGTAAACTGACATGTAGGAAATCATGGGCTAGGAATCTTCTGGTGTGGTCGGATTTGACCTTTGGCCCCTCCTTCAAGGTACAACGAGCATAGCCAAACTTAAAAGTGCTTATAACTCCCTTATTATTGGTCCTAGAGGTTTGGGATGGTATACCAACATATAGAAAATCATGGGCTGGGAACCATCTGGTGTGGTCGAATTTGACCTTGGGCCCCTCCTTCAAGGTCAAATGAGGATAGGCAAACTTAAAAGTGCTTATAGCTCGCTTATTATTGGTCCTAGAGGTTTGGGATGGTATACCAACATATAGGAAATCATGTGCAGGGAATCTTCTGGTGTGGTCAGATTTGACCTTGGGCCTCTCCTTCAAGGTCAAACGAGGATAGGCAAAGTTTAAAGTGCTTATAACTCGCTTATTATTGGCCCTAGAGGTTTTGGATGGCATACCAACATATAGGAAATCATGGGCTGGTAATCTTTTGGTGTGGTTAGATTTGACCTTGGGCCTCTCCTTCAAGGTCAAACGAGGATAGCCAAACTGAAAAGTGCTTATAACTTGCTTATTATTAGTCCTAGCGGTTTGGGATGGTATACTAACATGTAGGAAATCATGGCCTGGGAATCTTTTGGTGTGGTCGGATTTAACCTTGGGCCTCTCCTTCAAGGTCAAAAGAGGATAGCCAAACATAAAAATGCTTATAACTTGCTTATTATTGGTCCTAGAGCTTTGGGATGGTAAACTGACATGTAGGAAATCATGTGCCAGGAATCTTCTGGTGTGGTCTGATTTGACCTTGGGCCCCTCCTTCAAGGTCAAATAAGGATAGCCAAACATAAAAATGCTTATAACTCGCTTATTATTGGTCCTAGAGCTTTGGGATGGTATACCAACATATAGGAAATCATGGGCTGGGAATCTTATGCTGTGGTCGGATTTGACCTTGGGGTCCCCTTCAAGGTCAAGCGAGGGTAGTCAAACTTAAAAGTGCTTATAGCTCGCTTATTATTGGTCCTAGAGGTTTGGGATGGTATACCAACATATAGGAAATCATGTGCAGGGAATCTTCTGGTGTAGTCAGATTTGACCTTGGGCCTCTCCTTCAAGGTCAAACGAGGATAGGCAAAGTTTAAAGTGCTTATAACTCGCTTATTATTGGCCCTAGAGGTTTTGGATGGCATACCAACATATAGGAAATCATGGGCTGGTAATCTTTTGGTGTGGTTAGATTTGACCTTGGGCCTCTCCTTCAAGGTCAAACGAGGATAGCCAAACTGAAAAGTGCTTATAACTTGCTTATTATTAGTCCTAGCGGTTTGGGATGGTATACTAACATGTAGGAAATCATGGCCTGGGAATCTTTTGGTGTGGTCGGATTTAACCTTGGGCCTCTCCTTCAAGGTCAAAAGAGGATAGCCAAACATAAAAATGCTTATAACTTGCTTATTATTGGTCCTAGAGCTTTGGGATGGTAAACTGACATGTAGGAAATCATGTGCCAGGAATGTTCTGGTGTGGTCTGATTTGACCTTGGGCCCCTCCTTCAAGGTCAAATAAGGATAGCCAAACATAAAAATGCTTATAACTCGCTTATTATTGGTCCTAGAGCTTTGGGATGGTATACCAACATATAGGAAATCATGGGCTGGGAATCTTATGCTGTGGTCGGATTTGACCTTGGGGTCCCCTTCAAGGTCAAGCGAGGGTAGTCAAACTTAAAAGTGCTTATAGCTCGCTTATTATTGGTCCTAGAGGTTTGGGATGGTATACCAACATATAGGAAATCATGTGCAGGGAATCTTCTGGTGTAGTCAGATTTGACCTTGGGCCTCTCCTTCAAGGTCAAACGAGGATAGGCAAAGTTTAAAGTGCTTATAACTCGCTTATTATTGGCCCTAGAGGTTTTGGATGGCATACCAACATATAGGAAATCATGGGCTGGTAATCTTTTGGTGTGGTTAGATTTGACCTTGGGCCTCTCCTTCAAGGTCAAACGAGGATAGCCAAACTGAAAAGTGCTTATAACTTGCTTATTATTAGTCCTAGCGGTTTGGGATGGTATACTAACATGTAGGAAATCATGGCCTGGGAATCTTTTGGTGTGGTCGGATTTAACCTTGGGCCTCTCCTTCAAGGTCAAAAGAGGATAGCCAAACATAAAAATGCTTATAACTTGCTTATTATTGGTCCTAGAGCTTTGGGATGGTAAACTGACATGTAGGAAATCATGTGCCAGGAATCTTCTGGTGTGGTCTGATTTGACCTTGGGCCCCTCCTTCAAGGTCAAATAAGGATAGCCAAACATAAAAATGCTTATAACTCGCTTATTATTGGTCCTAGAGCTTTGGGATGGTATACCAACATATAGGAAATCATGGGCTGGGAATCTTATGCTGTGGTCGGATTTGACCTTGGGGTCCCCTTCAAGGTTAAGCGAGGGTAGTCAAACTTAAAAGTGCTTATAGCTCGCTTATTATTGGTCCTAGAGGTTTGGGATGGTATACCAACATATAGGAAATCATGTGCAGGGAATCTTCTGGTGTAGTCAGATTTGACCTTGGGCCTCTCCTTCAAGGTCAAACGAGGATAGGCAAAGTTTAAAGTGCTTATAACTCGCTTATTATTGGCCCTAGAGGTTTTGGATGGCATACCAACATATAGGAAATCATGGGCTGGTAATCTTTTGGTGTGGTTAGATTTGACCTTGGGCCTCTCCTTCAAGGTCAAACGAGGATAGCCAAACTGAAAAGTGCTTATAACTTGCTTATTATTAGTCCTAGCGGTTTGGGATGGTATACTAACATGTAGGAAATCATGGCCTGGGAATCTTTTGGTGTGGTCGGATTTAACCTTGGGCCTCTCCTTCAAGGTCAAAAGAGGATAGCCAAACATAAAAATGCTTATAACTTGCTTATTATTGGTCCTAGAGCTTTGGGATGGTAAACTGACATGTAGGAAATCATGTGCCAGGAATCTTCTGGTGTGGTCTGATTTGACCTTGGGCCCCTCCTTCAAGGTCAAATAAGGATAGCCAAACATAAAAATGCTTATAACTCGCTTATTATTGGTCCTAGAGCTTTGGGATGGTATACCAACATATAGGAAATCATGGGCTGGGAATCTTATGCTGTGGTCGGATTTGACCTTGGGGTCCCCTTCAAGGTCAAGCGAGGGTAGTCAAACTTAAAAGTGCTTATAGCTCGCTTATTATTGGTCCTAGAGGTTTGGGATGGTATACCAACATATAGGAAATCATGTGCAGGGAATCTTCTGGTGTAGTCAGATTTGACCTTGGGCCTCTCCTTCAAGGTCAAACGAGGATAGGCAAAGTTTAAAGTGCTTATAACTCGCTTATTATTGGCCCTAGAGGTTTTGGATGGCATACCAACATATAGGAAATCATGGGCTGGTAATCTTTTGGTGTGGTTAGATTTGACCTTGGGCCTCTCCTTCAAGGTCAAACGAGGATAGCCAAACTGAAAAGTGCTTATAACTTGCTTATTATTAGTCCTAGCGGTTTGGGATGGTATACTAACATGTAGGAAATCATGGCCTGGGAATCTTTTGGTGTGGTCGGATTTAACCTTGGGCCTCTCCTTCAAGGTCAAAAGAGGATAGCCAAACATAAAAATGCTTATAACTTGCTTATTATTGGTCCTAGAGCTTTGGGATGGTAAACTGACATGTAGGAAATCAGATTTGTGTGGTCAGATTTGACCTTGGGCTTCCTCTTCAAGGTCAAACGAGTATAGGCAAACATAAAAGTGCTTATAACTCGCTTATTATTGGTCCTAGAGGTTTGTGATGGTATACTAACTTATAGAAAATCATGGGCTGGGAATCTTTTGGTGTTGTCAGATTTGACCTTGGGCCTCTTCTTCAAGGTGAAACAAGGATAGCCAAACATAGAAGTGCTTATAAGTGGCTTATTATTGGTCCTAGAGCTTTGGGATGGTAAACCAACCTGTAGGAAATCATGTGCTGGGAATCTTCTGGTGTGGTCAGATTTGACCTTTGAGCCTCTCCTTCAAGGTCAAATGAGCATAACCAAACTTTAAAGTGCTTTTAACTCGCTTATGATTGGTCCTAGAGGTTTGGGATGGTAAACCAACATGTAGAAATTAAGGGCTGGTAATCTTTTGCTGTGGTCGAATTTGACCTTGGCCCTCTCCTTCAAGGTCAAATGAGCATAGCCAAACTTAAAAGTGCTTATAACTCACTTATTATTGGTCCTACAGGTTTAGGATGGTAAACCAACATGTAGGAAATCATGGCCTGGGAATCTTCTGGTGTGGTCAGATTTGATCTTAGGCCTCTCCTTCAAGGTCCAACGAGGATAGGAACTTTAAAGTGCTTATAACTCATTTATTATTGGTCCTAGAGGTTTGGGATGGTATACCTACATATGGAAAATGATGGGCTTGAAATCTTTTGATGTGGTCAGATTTGACCTTGGGCCTCTCCTTCAAGGTCAAACAAGCATAGCCAAACTTTAAAGTGCTTCTTCTTCTTTGCAGCTGAAAACACACAGTCAGCTGATACAGAACCCGTTCATAGGCACTGAGTGTTTTTTTCGTTTTAAGGTCGCTCTTGTGATCCTAATATGGTCCTTTTCACGAACATTTCTCTTCACCAATAACATTTACCTCTTCACATTAGTCCTTTAGCATTTTATATAAAGCTTAAAAGCTGTAGGGACGCTTTGTTTTTGTGTACAAAAACTTTTGTCTAGTTTGTAAATTTGGTTAGGGACGTCACGACTCCAAATATTTCATGTCGTCTAATCGCTAAGTACTATGCGTGTCGACAACAAATAACCGTCGAATTTATAAAACAACCAAGAGTTGTAAGTTTCATATGGTAAAAAGCAATGAAAACAATAAATATGTGAAATAAAATGAAAAGATATTCATACAATCTGTAAAATTTAATAAATTTGCTGTTTTTTCTGTGACTTCTACTTTGTTTATTTCATACAGGAAGTATAAGAGGTATATGGTACTTCCGGTTTTACATGGATGCACAAACAATGCAGAAAACGTAGCTTTTGTTGGATTTTAACTTATTTAATGTGACAATATGGACATATTTTACAGATTCAGACCTTCTGCCTTCTTTTACTACATTGAGCAATTATTCATACTTTAAAATATGAAGCAGTAAAAAGCACTATTCTAACCGTTGTCGATTAGTCGGCTAGTCATGATGGCACTAAATTTGGATATATCTCGCATTTTGACTTTTTATGGTGCAAGGATTAAGTTTCCTAAGTCCAAAAATACCTACCACTTTAAATAACTCTTCACATATGCTTGTGCCTATGTTTCGCCAAGATTATGTTGCAAGACTAGGCGAAACATTTTTTTGATTTTCACAATCAAGTATACTGACATTCCTACTTTTGTAACTTTAGAGTAAGTGTATGTACACATGTATATGGCTTACAACATCTGATAGCCGATTTGTGACGGCGAATTTTTTCCCCGCCCGGACCTTCTCAATATTTTGTGAACATCCATCTAAATTCACTTGTTATCCGATTTATTCCCTCGCAGAGTGGAAAAATCGCCGTCGCAAATCGGACATCGAATGTTGCAAATCAGTCGGATATATGTAAACAACCAAACATAAATGAGAAGAAGGGAAAAAAATCACTGTCGCAAATCGGCCGTTGGATGCCGTAAGCCACATACATGTGTACGTACGCTTAGGGTGAGAATGGTTACTTGAACAACGATAGACTAGATGGTTAATTGGTTTGATTGAAAGCACACTTCAGCCTCGAGTACCCGTATCCATCCATTTTGACATAAGATTGGAGTCACATGACCTATCAGACATGAAAGCATTGCTCGAATGTAGTTTCAGAATTACACTTTTCATTTTTGATCTTATGCAGCATTTTTCACCATTTGGAAATGGCCATTTATATCAATATACTGATGATTTTCATTCAAAGGGGTTCCTGTCTTTTGCAATATATAAACAATAGAAGTAAAAGTTAAATTAAATAAAGTAAATGGCATTTATATGCAAAAAAAAAAAGCAAAAAAAACCCAATTATATTGCATTAATACATCCTATCCACTGGACAATTGCTTTACAAGGACAAGGGGTTGGGTGATGACACGTGTGTCTTAAAGAAGGACTGCACCATTTGCAGAGCTTTCACCCCAGAACAGCTTCAGCAATTGGCCACCCCCACATACAGAACTAGGAAAGAAAAAGAGCAGAAGAAGACGGTTTCCGCCCCTCCTAAGACTGCTACCCCCAGTCTCATGGACCCTTCACAAGTCAGTGTTTTGGGACGGGTAGAGGGACAGAAGGCTGATAAGAAGACAGAAACCACTCCTGCTGACAAGAAGAAGTGACCTGATGAGTCAGCAAAGCCCAGCAAGAAAAATCTAGCAACAGCAAACCCACGTGAGACGACTTGAAGAACCTGGATGACAAGTGGGCTCAGAGGTTTGCCAGACTTGAAACTTTGTTACTCACCAAGTCTTTTGCTGTAGCGGTGGAACTGGTGAAGAAACCTGCTGCAGTGGTGACCAGTGAGCCGCAATTTTTTTTTCATCCTGGACGCATCTACCTCTAAGGTGTTGTACTGGTCACCGGACCAGGCTAAACTCAACAGTACCTTTAGCGGGGTTGCCAGACACAGCTTGCCTTCTGCCCCAGCCTCCTGGTGCATTAACCAGGACACTTAAGATGTTGAGAGAGATCAGCCAGAGAACAAACTTACATGTGTAATCAGGCTGCTGGTATGTCCAGATGTCTCACCAAGGTTCAGGACGCTATGGTGGCCCAGCTTAGAACACTGCAGTTGGACAAGGGCAAAGGCAAGGCTCAAGAAAGGTCACAGCAAGTTGTAGACAAATTGGACCGTTTAGTAACCTTCAACAGGTCCATTATCCAGGCTATGGTGCATACAATGCAGGACCTTTCAGTAGTGCTGTCACTCGCCAGTGCAAATAAACATCGAATATCGCCCACGTTGGCCGACCGAGTACCGACATATGTCGACTTCATAAACTCACCTCAAAACGAAACTATTTAATTGAAATATAAAATAATATTGTTTTTCTCACCTGATTACACCATTTTAGTGCCATATTTAAGCGTCCCGCAAGGGACGCTTGTTTGTGTATGGGAGAGCTTCAGGCTCCGCCAGCTCCTGCGGCTCCGCCGGCTCCGCATTTTGTTTTCCTTATAACTCTGTAACCGTTAGGCGGATTCTTTTCAAATTTGGCAGGTTTAGGCAGTAGCATTGGGGAATTTTTTTGAATATGCTGCAGTGACATTTCAACCAATCAGAGAGGTCACATGACCAAAAATGTCTTTTTTCGATGGGGAAGCTTGTCCGGATGATAACTTGAAAGGAATTTTATCAATTCACCTGAAACTTGGCAAATATATTCATTCTATTAAAATCTGGAAATCATTAGATTTTGGCATTGATTGGTCAAGAAATGGCCGAGTAATTAATGCTTAATTAATCATTACGAATTTTCCAAATAAGGAAAACACAAAAATGCTTATATCTCGAAAACCGTGCTAGATAGAGCGATTTCGACGAAATTTTTGACCCACAGGGTATCTCTGCGGAGTAGTTTTCCCAATTTTCAAAAAATTTTTGTCTCGCCCAAAATGGCGGCCATTTTGAATTTTCGAAATTTTCGCAAAAATTGCAAAACACAGAAATGCTTATATCTCAAAAACCGTGCTAGATAGAGCGATTTCGACGAAATTTTTGACCCGCAGGGTATCTCTGCAGAGTAGCCATGCCAATTTTCAAACAAAAAATTTCTCGCAAAAAATGGCGGCCATTTTGAATTTTCGAATTTTTCGCAAAATTGAAAAACACAAAAATGCTTATATCTCGAAAACCGTGCTAGATAGAGCGATTTCGACGAAATTTTTGACCCACAGGCTGCAGAGTAGCCATGCCAATTTTCAAAAAAATTTTATCTTGCCAAAAATGGCGGCCATTTTGAATTTACGAATTTTTGCGCAAAAATTGCAAAACACAAAAATGCTAATATTTCGAAAACCGTGCTAGCCTACATAGAGCGATTTCGACGAAATTTTTGATCTTCAGGGTATCTCTGTAGAGCAGCTATCCCAAAGAGCTTTCACATGGTGAAGTTTCAGACCCATAGCTAATTGCTCACCTACTCAAAAAGAGTAAATGCGAATTACCTCTAAAAGTATTGCAGATGGCCAATTTTTCTCAAATAACTCATTCACCTACTTTTGGAAGAGCTTTCACTTGGTGAAGTTTCAGACCCGTAGCTAATTACTCACCTACTCAAAATGAGTAAATGCTAATTATCTCAAAAACTATTGCGGATACCCAATTTTTATCAAATAACTCATTCATGTACTTTTGGGAGAGCTTTCACATGGTGAAGTTTCAGACCCGTAGATGATTACTCACCTACTCAAAATGAGTAAATGCGAATTATCTCTTAAAAGTATTGCAGATAGCCAATTTTTCTCAAATAACTCATTCACCTACTTTTGGGAGAGCTTTCACATGGTGAAGTTTCAGACCCATAGCCAATTACTCACCTACTCAAAATGAGTAAATACGAATTATCTCTAAAAGTATTGCAGATAGCCAATTTTTCTCAAATAACTCATTCACCTACTTTTGGGAGAGCTTTCACATGGTGAAGTTTCAGACCCATAGCTAATTATTTACCTACTCAAAATGAGTAAATGCTAATTATCTGTAAAAGTATTGCGGATACCCAATTTTTGTCAAATAACTCATTCACCTACTTTTGGGAGAGCTTTCACATGGTGAAGTTTCAGACCCATAGCTAATTACTCACCTACTCAAAATGAGTAAATGCGAATTATCTCTAAAAGTATTGCAGATAGCCAATTTTTCTCAAATAACTCATTCACCTACTTTTGGCAGAGCTTTCACTTGGTGAAGTTTCAGACCCATAGCTAATTACTCACCTACTCAAAATGAGTAAATGCGAATTATCTCTAAAAGTATTGCAGATAGCCAATTTTTCTCAAATAACTCATTCACCTACTTTTGGCAGAGCTTTCACTTGGTGAAGTTTCAGACCCATAGCTAATTACTCACCTACTGAAAATGAGTAAATGTGAATTATCTCTAAAAGTATTGCAGATAGCCAATTTTTCTCAAATAACTCATTCACCTACTTTTGGGAGAGCTTTCACTCGGTGAAGTTTCAGACCCATAGCTAATTACTCACCTACTCAAAATGAGTAAATGCGAATTATCTCTAAAAGTATTGCAGATAGCCAATTTTTCTCAAATAACTCATTCACCTACTTTTGGGAGAGCTTTCACTCTGTGAAGTTTCAGACCCATAGATAATTACTCACCTACTCAAAATGAGTAAATGTGAATTATCTCTTAATAGTATTGTAGATAGCCAATTTTTCTCAAATAACTCATTCACCTACTTGTGGAAGACCTTTCACACACGAAAATGAAAAATTGTGAATATCTCGGAAAAACTATTTCTTCTGCTTTAATGCTCGGCGGGAGATACACACCACGGCAGTGGTCTTGACAAAAGTTTTTGTCTCCCCAAAAATGGTGGCCATTTTGCAAAACACAAAAATGCTTATATCTCGAAAACCGTGCTATATGGAGCGAACTCAACAAAATTTTGGACCTGCTGGGTATCTCTGCAGAGTAGCCATGCCAATTTTCAAAATATTTTTGTCTCGCCAAATATAGCGGACATTTTTAATTTTTTTATTTTTTGCAAAACACAAAAATGCTTATATCTTGAAAACCGTGCTAGATAGAGCAGACTGCGCTGACTTTGGTTGCCACAACAGTATAAGGCTAGAAACGAAGCATTTTCTTAATACTTTAGCACTCACCTTTATATCCTTTTCGGGATGCTTTGTTTTTGCTATGCAAAAACATTATCTTTTTTTTTGCGAGCGATCCTCTAGTTTTCCTTTTATTTTGGTTGTTTATGCATCGTTAAATGCAGGAACACTCTGAAAACCGTCAGTATATTAAAATGATTATCTAATTCCGTCTTTATAAAATGCTGTATAATGGCCATATTATAACATATACGCCTCAAATAAATTAGAACTACAGTGGTTTTGCACAATATTTGAAAGCTTTACGTCAATTAAATTGACTTACCAAGTGTGAAAAAATAAAGATGCAATTCCGAAATTACATTCGAGCAATGGTTTATTGCTTTCCTGATAGGTCATGTGACTCCATTTGTATGGACTAGGTTGTCAAAACGCCGAAAATACATTTCAAAATGCTGGATAATCCTTCACTTTTAACAGATATTCTGTCATTATTATATAAATATGCTAATACCTTTGCAATCGGATTTGAAAAAACAGTTCCGATTATCGTTCCTAAGAGACCTAGCAAACGATAGTATTGGAAGTAGCGAATGTCGCGACAGCACTACCTTTCAGAGGGCGTCTTTGTAAACATGGCCAACCTCACAAAGGCCAGAAGGGATAGTTACTTAGAATTTTTACGAAGTGGTGTAAAACAGGACACTGTAACTGCCTTGCATACTGCTCCACTGCATTCACACTTAATGTTCCCGGACCAGTTGTTGGTGAGAGCAGAAGAGGAGGTCTCGAGAGAGAGAGAGAGAGAGAGAGAGAGGCATTTTTCTGGCAACTCACACAGGAAGCCCGGTCGTTTTCACCCCTATGCTTCTTCAACTAACAAGTCATCTCACCAACCGGACCAGAAGTCCGGTGTACCAGCTTGGAAGCAGATAAGGCACTGGCAGCAGAGCAAGAAAGGTCGTGGCAAGGCCTCAACTTTCATACAGAAACCAGCTAATTTCAAAGCAGCGTAAATGACAATTACTGTGTAAAGTGTCTGACCTGATTGAAGGACTGTGCTTATGTGTCCTGCAAAACAGGAAGTTTGAACCCTTTATCAGTGATAGCCAGAGAGGACTTGACCAGCAAAAGCGAGACTGTAAATTTACATGTAAACAGGGTGTATCCAGTCTTGGAAAACCTGGAAAAAATCATGGATCCCATAATTTTTTCCAGGCCTGGAAAAGTCATTGAAATTGAGTCCAGGTTTAGGAAAATTCATAAAAAGTCATGGAAATTAAAAGGCATCCTCTCACAAAATGGCGCTGTTTCTTTCTTTCATGCAGCATTTCAGTACAAGGATACATTTATGTAATCAGATCAAATTTTGGTGTCTTCCAAATCTTCCTGTACTGTGACTGGTTCTCATCGGCAAAACAGCCGGGAGCTCGTAGTTTCGACGGGACTCATGGCCTTGGTATATGTCTCACGCCACGAAGCATGTAAAAGGTCCTTCATTTTAAAGCTTCGGTCATGGATAAGTGACTTGTATTTGTACTTGTACTTAAAAATTAACAATGTACTTGTACTTAAGTACATTTCAATGTACTTGGCCCCAACCCTGGATAAGTCATTGAAAAGTCATGGAAAAAATAATAAAATTTAGTGGATACACCCTGTGTAAACTCTTGTGTTGTAAATCCTGTTCTTTTTGTCAAAGGGTATCCACAAAAGAAAGGTGTAAATCCCAGTTGTTGTTATCACTGTCAAAGAATAAAGTGTGTGAAAGATGTTTCCTGTGTAGATCACTTGAGTTCTGTAAATCTTGTCACAACTGTTCCAACTGTTGCTCCAGATCTACCAGTAAGGGCCAGATTGCACCAGTTTTGGGAGAAATGGGCAGCCCTAGGGGCCAGCCCCAAAGTGGTAACAGTACCCAGAGAAGGCTACACCCTCTCCTTCCGGTTCCGGCGAAATTTGACCAGGTAACCAACTGCTATGTAAATCCCCACAAGAACCTCTACTTGCTGGAGGCTTTATATCAGCTTCTGACCAAAAATGCAGTGGAACCGATAGCAACTCCAAAATCCCTGGGTTTTTACAACAGGCTGTTTTTGGTACCCAAATCCAACAACTGGTGGAGACCTATCTTGGACCTGAGCACCTTGAACAACTTTCTAAACACAAAGTCATTCAAAATGGAGACACCAGGGACAATAAGAACCTCCCTACAGACAGGGGAGTGGGTTACCTCTATAGATTTCAAAGATGCATACTTCCACATAATAATTCACAGTCAGTCCAGGAAGTACATGCGTTTTCACGTCCAGGGTTGGTCCTACCAGTTCAAAGCACTACCCTGTGGTCTGTCCACAGCACCCATGGAGTTCACAGTGATAGCCAAAGAGGTCAAACTAATGGCTTTGCAGAGGGGTATAAGGATCCACCAGTACCTAGACGACTGGTTGGTCAGAGCCAGGTCCCACCATACCTGTCTCCAGCATACACAGACTTTGGTAGCTCTGTCGAGGGTTAGGTTGGCTGGTGAACAGGGAGAAATCAGAACTGGACGCAAGTCAGGTCTTCAACTTCGTAGATTACCAGTTCGACCTGAAAGAGGGCAAGGTCAGACCCACACCAGAGCGTTGGCAGACCAACTACCAAAAGCCAGACTATGCTGTCCTGTCCGGTATGCCCTGTCCGGCAGCCCATGCCCCTGATAGGTCTACTCACAGCAACAGAAAAACAAGTCCACCTATGCTCCATGTGAGGCCCATACAGTTGCACATGAAGAACAACTGGAGGGTCCCAGAGTCACTAGAAAAAGAGATACCAGTCCCCAGATCACCCCACCCTCACTTAAAATATTGGCTGGAGGAAAGCAATGTGCTTCATAGTCAACCATTACACCCACTAAAACAGTCTCTACAAATCTTTACAGATGCATCAAAAGAAAGGTGGGGCACTCACTTAAACAAACGCACTGCAAGGGGAACTTGGTCCCTTCCAGAAAAACAAATTTCGCATAAAACCATCTGGAATGAAAGGCGGTATTTCTGGCCCTAAAAGAGTTCCAGGACCTCTGTTTGAACAACATAGTTCAAACACTACAGTGGTTGTAAACAAAGAGGGGGGATGAAGTCGGGCCCTATGTGTGCCCTTCTTTGGAGAATCCTGACCTGGTGTGCCAGAAGACAGGTAACTGTCAAAGCTGTCAAACACATCCCGGCTGAACGTGATAGCAGACAAATTGTCCAGACTAGGCCAGACCATTCAAAAAGAATGGTCCCTTCACCCAGAGGTCTTCCAGGCCATATGCTTAAGTTGGCACCAGTCCCAAGTGGACCTTTTTGCCACCAGGTTCAACAACAAACTACCACAGTTTGTGTTACCTGTTCCAGACCCCAGGCCTGGGCAGTGGATGCACTCAGTCTGTCATGGGAAGATCTGGACCCACATGCCTTCCCACCAGCAGCCATCTTGGGCAAAGTAGTAGAGAAGTTGCAGGACTACCAATGCAACAGGATCATACTGATTGCACCAGGGTGACCCAACATGCCTTGGTTTTGGGACCTAGTGGCCATGCCCAGTCAGATCCCACTGTGTCAAATCTGGCGACTCAATTATTCAACGAGACCCTGCACAGGAATCTGTCAAACCTGAACCTACAGTAATCAAGGAGCAGCTTCTCTGAGGCAGTGGCAGCACGAATTGAGGGTCCTCAAAGAGGATCAACCAGATCCGTCTATGAGGGAAAGTGGACCATTTTTCCAAAGTGGTGCCTCAGTAATCAGGTGGACTTAGGGCACCACCTCTGAAAGCCATAGCTGACTTCCTTCTGTACTTGTTCCAGGACAGGAACTTGCAGTCAGGCACCATTGATGGCTATAGATCAGCAATTGCAGACAAGTTGGGAAACTTCCCCATTAATGTCAGCAAAGATGATAATCTTGCCCGTCTCCTGGATAGTTTCCACAGAGACAAACCCAAGGGTAGGAGGGGCATCCCCTCCTGGAACCTTACCCTGATTCTGCACCAGCTGACAGAGGCTCCTTTGAACCCTTAAAAAAGACCTCCCTGAAACACTTGACTTTCAAGACTGTTTTTCTGTTGCCCCTGGGTTCTGGTAAACACAGGAGTTAGAGCCATGCTTGGCTACACAAGAACATCAGACACCAGTCAGACTGGTCTAAGGTGTCCTTGTACCCCTCACCCAGCTTTCTGTCCAAGAACCAGCTGGCTAAATAGGGCCCAGACAGTTTGGCCCCAGTGGTTATACCAGCCCTGGCCCCCACTCTGGATAAGTCACTTAAGGGTGACAGCTCCCTATGTCTAGTCAGACCCCTGCATTATTACTTGGACAGGACCTCAGACATTAGGCAGAACAAGGAGTTGGTCTTTGTCTCCTTCAAGAAAGTTTTGATAAGGCCATCACACCTGCCACTATCTCCTCAGGGATCAAGCAGACTGATCCTGTGCTACGAGCTCTCTGACCAGGAGGCCCTCACAATGCATCAGGTTAAAGCCCATGACGTCAGGGCCTTTGCTGCTTCTAAGGCCTGCCACTGGAAGTCACATAACACCTTCACACAGTTCTCTTTGAAGGATGTAGCTTGGGCTGATTCAGAGTTTTTCATTTGGGCCCAGTGGTGGCTGCTCAACAGGTCCACCACCAATCCCAAAAATGAGGAGTTATATAGATATGTACTTCTATACATATTGTATATACTTTGTATTTACATAAGTATAGGTCCCGCTATCAGCTTACTAGGGGTCTACATAGGACTAGACAAAAGATGCTATGACGTCACGGTGTCTAGACAGGAAGGAAGTACGATGCGCCACCTAGTGAATGCACACCCCGTGACCAGTCCTGCTGGTAGTTTATATAGGACGGCTTTTTCTGTCGCACTGACCGGTAAAGCAATTGTCCATTGGATAGGGTATTAACTTATACAAATTTTATTTACTTATTAAATTTGCAATATAAGATTAATTTTCATTAAATAGCTTGATCTGCAGCATTTTCTTTTGAAGAATGGGTTCTCGACGCAAGTCAAGTGTATCAGGATGGTTACTATATTTGGAAATGTTTGTTGAAATGGCACTAAACTGAGTTTAAATTGTTACAGGCACATCAAAGGTGCTAGTATTGTAAGGGAATTTTCTGGTTTTGTTCTATTTAACTAAATGATACCATTACTGAGAAAAAAAATAGAAAGAGTTATTTGAAAGAGTAATTGTGAATATTGTGAAAATTTGGGACATGTTACAGAGTTGACAATTAACTACTGAGCGATTCTACAAATGGATGGATGGAAAATTGATCAAAGTTGTGTTCAATGTAAAGCATACTTTTAAGATGCCTTATGCTTCTCCAAATGGACAATTCTCCAACCCATTATTTCCAAGCTAAACACCAGAAAACTACACATTGACCTTCATTTGATTTGTAGCCACCATCAATTATGAAGTAGTACCCAGCCCATTAAGTAAAGGCAAGAAAAGGTCCAAGTACATTCTCGCTGGCTAAAATAAGGCCAGTAGTTAAATTTTTATACACAGTTCTTTATTATGTTACCTAGGATAGAGTTTCTTGAATTTTGGACACCACTAATAAGTATAAATATACAATAAAAAGGTGTATTTTATAATGAAATACTCTTTTAAAAATGTAATTTGATCACAATGGTGACAAGAAATTTTTTTTTTTTTTTGTCAATATGTTTCTGACAGTATCTCAGTATTTGAATATAGGTTGGTATCTGATACTGCCATCTGATACTGCCATAATGCAGCTTTGCTCTGTATTCTTTTATTGATTGTCATTCTCTGTACTGTACTTGGATAAATAGTATTGGACATATCTTGTTTAATATTGGATTTCCAATACATTTGCCTGTTCTTTCCCCAAAGAGTAATACTATGAGTCATATACACCTCAATTATGGTATCCCTCGATTCATTGATCGCCAGGATCATAATATTGAATTCTAGAAATGTTTTTCCTTTGTATGCTATTTGCTTACATTACACCTCTCCAAGGACAGGCTATTGTTCCCAGTATTTTCATTTGGCAACCCTTTTGTTTCTGCTAATTGTGTGAAGTTCCAACTTATCTGACCTTAGCTTATGTAATTTACATCAATGTAAACCTCTATAATTTGTATATATTTAGTCATGTTTTTGCAACTGATATAATTGTAATGTTGAAAATACAATGATTGACATAAATACATATAAGTTTCATAAAATTGTAGTCAGTGAGGCCTTTTTTTTTAGCTTTCCGCTGCTGAGTTTAAGTCTAAGGATAGGCGCACACTAAATTCTGAAAAAAAAAAAAAATAGTAAATGGGAAATTTGTTTGTTGCTGCTACTAGTTAGTAGCCTGACCAGTCTCGGGTAGACTACAGACATTGGTCTTCTGAATATTTTTAACATATAAGTCAGACACCTTTACAGCAAATCTTATAAATGCACGTCATAAATACACAAGGACTGCAATGATCAAAGGCCTAACTACAGGGTTGGTGACATTAGTTGATTTTGTTCCACTGATAAGTTACTCCACTGTAATTACAAATCAATAATATCTGGCACTGGAGTTCATATTGAGATGCGGAAGTAAGCAGGCAGTCAGACATTTGAGTAATGATATTTCCAACCATAGGGGTCTTTGACTAAATGAGTTGTAACACAATATATTAATTATAAGGGCCACACAAATAATAGGACCAGATCTGGTCTGAGAAGCAAGTAGCTCAATAATTAAGCACTGTGACAGGACTGTGTCCCTGAAAAGTCGAAAGGTAGAGAAAAAATACAAAACTAGGGCTATCTCCTAATGAGGTCAGTGGGTGAAGTGTATGATAACTCTCTCTACTCAGTGATATAAATAGACTTTATTGTCATCAGTGCTCCAGGGAAATTATGGAATGACTCTTACTGGTGTATTGAAGAGTATAGAGACATTTATAATTGTATTGCAAATTGTATGTAAACTTAAACACTTTATTATAAAATTTAGTTATTAGAGAGCATGTTATATTGTTCTCAGTTATCCAGTACAGATATGTGTCTCTTTCTGCGTAATATATCCCATTTATGGAGTCAAATCCATTTAGTTTGAATTTTAAGAATTAAAAAACACTTATGTTCTACCAGAACATTGAGACAAATTAATTGGTCAACTAGAAAAGCCCAGCTCAGATGCCAATGTTCTTGAGAAACTAACTAAAATAGTTTCTCTAAAGTGAGTTCAAATATCATGTTCAACCACAGGAATTTTAGGAAGCTACTTAACTGGATATTATATATGTTCATGCTATTGCAGAAATATTCAGAGGGGCAAGTTGTCCCTTTTGATAAATGTGATAATTGAAAATAATCATGTTTATTTAATGATGACTTCAGTGTGTTGCAGCCGTTTTCCTGCCATCTTGGCGGCCATCTTGTATTTCTGTGTAAAATGCACAAAATGCATTTATCTCGGAAACGGTGCGAGATGGAGTAATTTTGACGAAATTTTTGACACACAGGGTATCTGCAGAGTGTACTGGCAACTTTTCCCAAAATTGGTTTTCCTGCCATTTTTGGTGGCCATCTTGAATTTCTGTGTAAAACGCAAAAACACATTTATCTCAGAAATGGTGAGAGATAGTGATTTCGACAAATTTTTTTACCTGCAGGATATCTGCGTAATACATCAAAAAAAACATATTTATCTATGAAACCTTGCATTTTGGCACAAATGGAAAAACATATTAACAGGCAGATGGTCGTTTCTACAAAATCATTAATACCCATTGGGATACTCATTTCTTTTTCTCTTGCAAAACAATACTATAGTTGTAAACTGCATTAATAGGCTAGGACTAAGGTCCGCACATGAACTAGGGTCACTGACTTCACTGTATCATTGCATTGATCTGTCTGGTTTCATATGTTTACAAAATAAACCTTTGTGAGAACAGCACCAACTGAAAGAAAGTCCTCTTGAAGTATTTGACAAGGGAATATTTACACATCCGTTCTTTTCATTAGAAGCTATACCTTTACTACCTGTGTCATAATGCAGAGGTGTCCAATGATAAGTCAGGTAGAAAGTTAAGTATAAAGGTAATGCATAACAATTCCATGCTATTATTATTTAGCTACTATGTTGTTTTTTGACAGAATAGTTCCTTCTATCAAATATGTTTTGCTTCAAGTTTACATAGCAATGAATTCATATTGTTATAAGCTTGAAAAGTCAGGTTTCATGCATAGGGACAAAATATTATATAACGTTATAAATAACACCTAGGATGAAATAAAGTGGTTTCTTGGTATACATGCTTGAGACACTGATTGATAAGACTTGTAAGTGTGTGTACTGGCCATTTTATCATGTTTTCTGATAAATATCCTTCTTTCACATCATCTCTTCATTACTTTCCACTGATGTCTCACTGTAAACTGCAGTAATAATAACCTATTTACACTTTCAATTCATGAGAGACTTTAAAAAGTTTGAAAAGTTGCAAGAAAAAATCACCTTTTCCAGAAAATGGTATAGCTGTCAAGAGACTATTGCAGTAAATTTTTCAAAGTACTTCCAATGTTTCACTCAGATTAAAAAAAAAAGTGTGTTTCTGTTACCAAAACTTGCATATGAACTGGATCAATATTTATACCATCTGGCATGTACACAAAGAAGATTGAAAAAATTCTCTGGTTGTATGTTTTCATATATATTTAATGTTATAACAAGGCAACTGCCGCAGCGGTTGTCTCCCACCTTAGGATCAGTAATAGAGGAGAAATAAGGGAGGTATAAGGCCTTTGTAGTAAGATGATCCCACTTAACACTGAAGCAGGGGTTAAAGGTCAAAGTCAGCAATTGGAAAAGATTTCCAGGCCTTGACTTCCTATATGTTGTTTTCACATTCCAAATCCCTGGTAGCAATGATAAGAGAGATATAAGGTATTTTAAATAGGGTAATGCCATTTGACATTAAACATGATATGGCGGCCATTTTCTTTTCGAAACTAGGCCAAAATTACTTTCAGGCTAACTTTTCTAGCCATATATCTTTTGTACAAATTTGATGAACCTAGCTGCAATATTTCAAGTTTTACAGCATCTTAATGATTTTCAAATAATATTGGCTATTGCGGCCATTTTGTTTTTCAAAATGAGGCCAAAATTGTTCACAGGCAAAAAATTTGCAGACCAGTACTTCTCATGGGCTGTTTTTACATTCTGAAGCCCTAGCACCAATAATGAGGGAGATACAAGGACATTTTAGTATGATGACCCGATTTAACTAGGAAGAAGTGGTCTAAGGTCAACTTCAACACCTGGGAAATATTCCCAGCCCTTGACTCCTTAAAAATTGTTTTCACATCCCAAACCCCATGGAGCAATGGAAGGGAGGTATAAGGCCTTTTAATAGGATAACCCCATTTGACATTAAACGTGATATGGCGGCCATTTTGTTTTGCAGATATCTTTTGTGCAAATTTGATGAAGCTAGCTGCTATATTTCAAGATTTAGAGCATCTTTATGATTTTCAAACAATTGGCTATGGCGGCCATTTTGTTTTTTAAAATGAGGCAAAAATTTTGCACAAACTTGTTTTCATAGCCATAAACATTTCTGATTTCTTTATAAATGAATGAGATATTAAGGTTTATATAAAAACGTGACAAACAGACGGATGGATGCACGCACGCAAGTACGGAAGGCATTTTATAATCTCCCAACCACCGCCTTCGGCCACTGGCGGGAGATAAAAACCCTTTCAGAGTGATTGATACAGTCACATACATTTGGTTTTTGCTTCCCCTTTTTATCACTAGACACCCACACATTTAGTATGTCACTGTTATGTAAAAAGAAATTTGTACAATTATTCATACATTTTCATACAACATATTCATACGAATTTCAGGAAGAGAGTTGCAAGTAAATTTTGTATGAGACAGGATGTTGATCTAGTTTCTATACACACAACTTGCTTTCTGATTTGTGTAAGAAAACCTGCTGGAGCTGTGATAAAGTGTAATCTGTCTTTTTCCATCAGTTTTTGGGTTCCATGTAAACAACTGGTCAGGTGCACCTACTGAGCTAGTTACATCCAGGTCCAGAATATCCGTCTGTCATTCAGTCTTTATAGTAAATTGATAATAAGCAGCTGAAGTACTCAGAACAGGGTTCGCGATTACGTCGTCCGAGTATGTTAAACATGCGGTATTTCAGATTTGGACGCGAATTTCGGTTGTCAGTGCGTCCGTCAGAACGCGATTTTTATGAAGAAAATATTTCTGATTTAGAAGCAAATTTCGGTTGACAGGAAGCGTAGATATGCACGCAATATTATATATAACCCTGAAAATAAGCTTTATATTTTAAAATTAAATGGTTTCGAGCGATTTCCTGGCAAGCTGTTTACGTCCGCCATTGTTAAGCGAGATTTCATGCTCCACGAGATTCTTTCAAAACAGCCAGTCAGTGCTGGTGTCGTACACTAGCAAATCTACTCAAAACGTTATATATCGAAAGAAAGCCTGATCTCGGCATGGAAACAATCGAAACAACAAGCCAAGACGGTGAACTTTCATGGGAGACGAACTATACTAAATCTTGGAAACTCTTGATATTTAACCCCAGAAAGTCCCTTGGAAAATAAAAGCTGTAACAAATATTCAACAGGGAATGTAACAAAAGAACTATATCTCTGGAACTACCCAATAAATTTTTATCAAACAAAAAGCAACAGAAACTATGAATATTTTTTCTTTCAAACAGTATAAATACCATATTTGTAGCTTAAATGAAATAATCATACAAAAAAAAATCACTGAAATTGCACTAAAATGAAGTTTGTTGACTGGAGTACAGCTTTTTAAAATATTTTTTAAAATTGATTTATCGACAGATGCATATTATTTATCAGTAGAAAGGAAATTAACCAGTGCTATATTTAAGCGTCCCGCAAGGGACGCTTGTTTGTGTATGGGAGAGCTTCTGGCTCCGCCGGCTCCGCCGGCTCCGCATTTTGTTTTCCTTATAACTCTGTAACCGTTAGGCGGATTCTTTTCAAATTTGGCAGGTTTAGGCAGTAGCCTTGGGGAATTTTTTTGAATATGCTGCAGTGACATTTCAACCAATCAGAGAGGTCACATGACCAAAAATGTCTTTTTTCGATGGGGAAGCTTGTCCGGATGATAACTTGAAAGGAATTTTATCAATTCACCTGAAACTTGGCAAATACATTCATTCTATTAAAATCTGGAAATCATTAGATTTTGGCATTGATTGGTCAAGAAATGGCCGAGTAATTAATGATTAATTAATTATTACGAATTTTCCAAATAAGGAAAACACAAAAATGCTTATATCTCGAAAACCGTGCTAGATAGAGCGATTTCGACGAAATTTTTGACCCGCAGGGTATCTCTGCGGAGTAGTTTTCCCAATTTTCAAAAAATTTTTGTCTCGCCCAAAATGGCGGCCATTTTGAATTTTCGAAATTTTCGCAAAAATTGCAAAACACAAAAATGCTTATATCTCGAAAACCGTGCTAGATAGAGCGATGTCGACGAAATTTTTGAGCCACAGGGTATCTCTGCAGAGTAGTTATCCCAATTTTGAAAAAAATTTTGTCTCGCCAAAAATGGCGGCCATTTTGAATTTTCGAATTTTTCGCAAAAATTGCAAAACACAAAAATGCTTATATCTCAAAAACCGTGCTAGATAGAGCAATTTCGACAAAATTTTTGACCCGCAGGATATCTCTGCGGAGTACTTTTCTCAATTTTCAAAAAATTTTTGTCTCGCCAAAAATGGCAGCCATTTTGAATTTTCGAAATTTTCGCAAAAATTGCAAAACACAAAAATGCTTATATCTCGAAAACCGTGCTAGATAGAGCATTTTCGACGAAATTTTTGACCCACAGGGTATCTCTGCAGAGTAGTTATCCCAATTTTGAAAAAATTTTTGTCTCGCCAAAAATGGCGGCCATTTTGAATTTTCGAATTTTTCGCAAAAATTGCAAAACATAAAAATGCTTATATCTCGAAAACCCTGCTAGATAGAGCGATTTCGACGAAATTTTTGACCCGCAGGGTATCTCTGCAGATTAGCTGCCAATTTTCAAACAAAAAATTTCTCGCAAAAAATGGCGGCCATTTTGAATTTTCGAATTTTTCGCAAAATTGCAAAACACAAAAATGCTTATATCTCGAAAACCGTGCTAGATAGAGCGATTTCGACGAAATTTTTGACCCGCAGGGTATCTCTGCAGAGTAGCCATGCCAATTTTCAAAAAAATTTTGTCTTGCCAAAAATGGCGGCCATTTTGAATTTTCGAATTTTTGCGCAAAAATTGCAAAACACAAAAATGCTAATATTTCGAAAACCGTGCTACATAGAGCGATTTCAACAAAATTTTTTATCTTCAGGGTATCTCTGCAGAGCAGCTATCCCAAAGAGCTTTCACTTGGTGAAGTTTCAGACCCATAGCTAATTGCTCACCTACTCAAAAAGAGTAAATGCGAATTACCTCTAAAAGTATTGCAGATGGCCAATTTTTCTCAAATAACTCTTTCACCTACTTTTGGAAGAGCTTTCACATGGTGAAGTTTCAGACCCATAGCCAATTACTCACCTACTCAAAATGAGTAAATGTGAATTATCTCTAAAAGTATTGCAGATAGCCAATTTTTCTCAAATAACTCTTTCACCTACTTTTGGGAGAGCTTTCACATGGTGAAGTTTCAGACCCATAGCTAATTATTTACCTACTCAAAATGAGTAAATGCTAATTATCTGTAAAAGTATTGCGGATACCCAATTTTTATCAAATAACTCATTCATCTACTTGTGGGAGAGCTTTCACATGGTGAAGTTTCAGACCCATAGCTAATTACTCACCTACTCAAAATGAGTAAATACGATTTATCTCTAAAAGTATTGCAGATAGCCAATTTTTCTCAAATAACTCATTCACCTACTTTTGGGAGAGCTTTCACTTGGTGAAGTTTCAGACCCATAGCTAATTACTCACCTACTCAAAATGAGTAAATGCGAATTATCTCTAAAAGTATTGCAGATAGCCAATTTTTCTCAAATAACTCATTCACCTACTTTTGGGAGAGCTTTCACTTGGTGAAGTTTCAGACCCATAGCTAATTACTCACCTACTCAAAATGAGTAAATGCGAATTATCTCTAAAAGTATTGCAGATAGCCAATTTTTCTCAAATAACTCATTCACCTACTTTTGGGAGAGCTTTCACTTGGTGAAGTTTCAGACCCATAGCTAATTACTCACCTACTCAAAATGAGTAAATGTGAATTATCCCTAAAAGTATTGCAGATAGCCAATTTTTCTCAAATAACTCATTCACCTACTTTTGAGAGAGCTTTCACTTGGTGAAGTTTCAGACCCATAGCTAATTACTCACCTACTCAAAATGAGTAAATGTGAATTATCTCTAAAAGTATTGCAGATAGCCAATTCTTCTCAAATTAATCATTCACCTACTTTTGGGAGAGCTTTCACTTGGTGAAGTTTCAGACCCATAGCTAATTACTCACCTACTCAAAATGAGTAAATGCTAATTATCTCTAAAAGTATTGCAGATAGCCAATTTTTCTCAAATAACTCATTCACCTACTTTTGGGAGAGCTTTCACTCTGTGAAGTTTCAGACCCATAGCTAATTACTCACCTACTCAAAATGAGTAAATGCGAATTATCTGTAAAAGTATTGCAGATAGCCAATTTTTCTCAAATAACTCATTCACCTACTTTTGGCAGAGCTTTCACTCTGTGAAGTTTCAGACCCATAGCTAATTACTCACCTACTCAAAATGAGTAAATGCGAATTATCTCTAAAAGTATTGCAGATAGCCAATTTTTCTCAAATAACTCATTCACCTACTTTTGGGAGAGCTTTCACTTGGTGAAGTTTCAGACCCATAGCTAATTACTCACCTACTCAAAATGAGTAAATGTGAATTATCCCTAAAAGTATTGCAGATAGCCAATTTTTCTCAAATAACTCATTCACCTACTTTTGAGAGAGCTTTCACTTGGTGAAGTTTCAGACCCATAGCTAATTACTCACCTACTCAAAATGAGTAAATGTGAATTATCTCTAAAAGTATTGCAGATAGCCAATTCTTCTCAAATTAATCATTCACCTACTTTTGGGAGAGCTTTCACTTGGTGAAGTTTCAGACCCATAGCTAATTACTCACCTACTCAAAATGAGTAAATGCTAATTATCTCTAAAAGTATTGCAGATAGCCAATTTTTCTCAAATAACTCATTCACCTACTTTTGGGAGAGCTTTCACTCTGTGAAGTTTCAGACCCATAGCTAATTACTCACCTACTCAAAATGAGTAAATGCGAATTATCTGTAAAAGTATTGCAGATAGCCAATTTTTCTCAAATAACTCATTCACCTACTTTTGGCAGAGCTTTCACTCTGTGAAGTTTCAGACCCATAGCTAATTACTCACCTACTCAAAATGAGTAAATGTGAATTATCTCTAAAAGTATTGCAGATAGCCAATTTTTCTCAAATAACTCATTCACCTACTTTTGGGAGAGCTTTCACTTGGTGAAGTTTCAGACCCATAGCTAATTACTCACCTACTCAAAATGAGTAAATGCGAATTATCTCTAAAAGTATTGCAGATAGCCAATTTTTCTCAAATAACTCATTCACCTACTTTTGGGAGAGCTTTCACATGGTGAAGTTTCAGACCCATAGCTAATTATTTACCTACTCAAAATGAGTAAATGCTAATTATCTGTAAAAGTATTGCGGATACCCAATTTTTATCAAATAACTCATTCATCTACTTGTGGGAGAGCTTTCACATGGTGAAGTTTCAGACCCATAGCTAATTACTCACCTACTCAAAATGAGTAAATGTGAATTATCTCTAAAAGTATTGCAGATAGCCAATTTTTCTCAAATTAATCATTCACCTACTTTTGGGAGAGCTTTCACTTGGTGAAGTTTCACACCCATAGCTAATTACTCACCTACTCAAAATGAGTAAATGCGAATTATCTGTAAAAGTATTGCAGATAGCCAATTTTTCTCAAATAACTCATTCACCTACTTTTGGGAGAGCTTTCACTTGGTGAAGTTTCAGACCCATAGCTAATTACTCGTCTACTCAAAATGAGTAAATGCGAATTATCTCTAAAAGTATTGCAGATAGCCAATTTTTCTCAAATTAATCATTCACCTACTTTTGGGAGAGCTTTCACTTGGTGAAGTTTCAGACCCATAGCTAATTACTCGTCTACTCAAAATGAGTAAATGCGAATTATCTCTAAAAGTATTGCAGATAGCCAATTTTTCTCAAATAACTCATTCACCTACTTTTGGGAGAGCTTTCACTTGGTGAAGTTTCAGACCCATAGCTAATTACTCACCTACTCAAAATGAGTAAATGCGAATTATCTCTAAAAGTATTGCAGATAGCCAATTTTTCTCAAATAACTCATTCACCTACTTTTGGGAGAGCTTTCACTTGGTGAAGTTTCAGACCCATAGCTAATTACTCACCTACTCAAAATGAGTAAATGCGAATTATCTCTAAAAGTATTGCAGATAGCCAATTTTTCTCAAATAACTCATTCACCTACTTGTGGGAGAGCTTTCACTTGGTGAAGTTTCAGACCCATAGATAATTATTCACCTACTCAAAATGAGTAAATGTGAATTATCTCTTAATAGTATTGCAGATAGCCAATTTTTCTCAAATAACTCATTCACCTACTTTTGGAAGACCTTTCACACACGAAAATGAAAAATTGTGAATATCTCGGAAAAGCTATTTATTCTGCTTTAATGCTCGGCGGGAGATACACACCACGGCAGTGGTCTTGACAAAAATTTTTGTCTCCCCAAAAATGGTGGCCATTTTGAATTTTCAAAGTTTTTGCAAAACACAAAAATGCTTATATCTCGAAAACCGTGCTATATGGAGTAAACTCAACAAAATTTTGGACCTGCTGGGTATCTCTGCAGAGTAGCCATGCCAATTTTCAAAATATTTTTGTCTCGCCAAATATAGCGGACATTTTTAATTTTTTTATTTTTTGCAAAACACAAAAATGCTTATATCTTGAAAACCGTGCTAGATAGAGCAGACTGCGCTGACTTTGGTTGCCACAACAGTATAAGGCTAGAAACGAAGCATTTTCTTAATACTTTAGCACTCACCTTTATATCCTTTTCGGGACGCTTTGTTTTTGCTATGCAAAAACATTATCTTTTTTTTTTGCGAGCGATCCTCTAGTTTTAAATATAACCAAAAATAAGGGAGAAAAAAATATTGTTTGCACCCCATTTTCACACAATGGTACCCCATTTTTGATGTGCCATAAGGTACAAGGTACCAAACATTTCATAACCCTAACACAAACACTGGACTCAGAAAAAAATGATTGGGACTCCATTTTTTGGATGTCATGCAGTCCGTTGGACTCCATATTTTAGAGGTACTTCGAACCCTGACTCAGAATATATGACAGTCATGATTTAAAGATTTTTATGATGAAATGTTTGGTTCAGTGGAAGGGAATAATATCTCAGGCCAAAGTATTTTTATGAACATTGTAGTGATGTCACATATTCACTTCCAGATTGAACCTTGCAAAGTTAATACAGACAACTGAAACAAGTAAACCTGCTCTTTTCTCCTGTCAAAAATATATTGCAGACCCTATTTTTTTAAATAAAATATAGGAATGATGTTAAGGCTTTTAATGGCTGGTTCATTTCTTCATCTATGAAATAATGGGACAGTGTTATCTGGGTATCATTTGGGACAAAAGAAAATTATAAGTGCATGGGAGTTGCAGGGGGAATAGCAACATTTAGTAAGTTTGGGAGAAAATAAATGGCCCATATGGATAGGTCTGTGTGAATATGTGTGGTTGTTTATTCCTGGATCTTTGATAATATTGATAAAATTCCCACCCATTTATCTACATTGTTTATCAATATAGCTACTACTCTGACATCAAAAGGCATAATACAGGCTTGAAAAGTGATTTTATTTTGCTTCTTCACAGTTGTTATACATTCCCTTTTTTTGTGTGCTAAAACTGAAATTCATTTGCTTTAGTGATCTGTATTATGACAAACTAATGTATTTGTTGCCACTATTTGCTGAAAAAAAAATCAATTAATTTACAAAATAATTTTACTAAATAATATTGTAGTTTTGTTTTTAAAAATGTGAATATAATATATAGCATTTAGTATGTTCTTGAGTTACTACCGCTTAACCAGTATTCTGTCAAAATATTGACTCATTTCAGTAAAATGTGTGGTTTTTTGGTTTACCATTAAACCACCTGCGTGTTTACTTTTTGAACTGTGTTATGTCATGGGTGACACTTTGGACAGTTATGAAATAGACTGATCTAATTTGAATGGTGTTTAAGTTGAATTCAAACATGACAGAAATAGGTTAGTGCCATTTGTTATTTATAGTTTTATCCCTGTCCAAAGTATTGTTTAGATATTCTGATTGTAAATAAAATAAGGTGATCTGTAATTAAATATCAGTGGCCTTAAGGCTACCCCTTGTTGGGTGAAGCAATACTGTATTTTGTTTTGTCTGTTTTAACTAGGGGTGAGTCGGTAGTAGCGGGATACCAGTATCGAGACAATTATACTGAAATACCGTGACCACTTTCAGAACCGGATCTCGAATGTCAGCTAATATAATTATTGGGAAACGTAAAATAGTAAATACCAAACCTTAATCTGAAGAAAATATAAACTATTATCTCATTTTTCACTAGATTTTAATGCATTTATTGCAATTTCTTTGAGAAAAACTGCCATGTTTTGGTTTAAGGGAAATCACTTCCTGTTTGTGGGTCTATTCGATTGGGGAAATGCTGAAACATGAACGGGACGGTTTTGCATTGGCGGAATCCCGAACTAGAAAATCTGGTAACGTTGCACCCCTAGTTTTAACAAATCTACTGCTCAATTTTCCCAAGGATTTTTACCTATGCATAAGTTGTTAGGTTTTGTCAGTTCTTCTGGTGATTTATTAGAAAGGACAGAACAATTTTTGACCACGTTGAAGCTTTGATCAGTTTTCTTCTTGTTCAGTAGGTCAGTATCAGCCAGGATACTGATGACACAAGCCTTTGTACTGAAAGTTTTTGCTTTACCTTTTGCAAGTTTTGTGGGTACCTATCAGTCAGGGTTTTGAGCATTTTGTCAGTTACAAGTTGTCACTGCTACTGTTTGTCGATCTGTTACAAGTTCAACTTACTTGGGGTGACACAGGTTCCCCAGGTGTTTGAAAATGGGCCTAGTAAGTTGACAAACTGAGTACAAACTGGTTACCAGGTACTCGTGAAAGTAATAAAATATTGTGTGCCCCCATGGACTGGCAGACACTAACTGGAAGACCATTGGCTGATCCATTTCTAATTATGTCCACCCCCCTGGGGGGTGGATATATTATTTTTGCTTTTTTCGCCGTCCGATGTCCGATGTCCGATGTCCGGCGTCCGGCGTCCGATGTCCGGCGTCACGCATGGTTTCCGCTCATTTAAAGGAAAAGTATTAGAGCTATTGTCACCAAATTTGGTATGCAGGCTTATTGGGTCAGTAGCTTGCTTGGGATTGCTTTTGGCTGTTGTACCTCTTTTGCTTACTGAGTAATACTTAAGTACAGCTATTTTCAGTACCCATTGGTTTCCGTGCATTTAAGCCAAAATAATTAAAGATATTTTACTACAATTTTGAATACAAGATTGTTATGTCCATAGCTCGCTTGGTATTGCATTTGGGACTGATAGCTTTGTCAGTACATGAGTAATAGCCATTTAGGTACTTCATTGTGTATTTTCAGTACTACTTTTGAGTAATTTGCTCCTATCTCCTTAACCGTGCGAGATAGAGCGATTTCGGCAAAATTTTTGACCCACAGGGTATCTGAGGAGTGTACTCTTTGCAATTTTCAAAAAATTTTCCCCTCCCCAAAAATGGCGGCCATTTTGAATTTTCGAATTTTTGCCAAAAATGGCAAAACACTAATTTGCTTCTATCTCCTTAACCGTGCGAGATAGAGCGATTTCGGCAAAATTTTCGACCCACAGGGTATCTGAGGAGTGTACTCTTTGCAATTTTCAAAAAATTTTCCCCTCCCCAAAAATGGCGGCCATTTTGAATTTTCGAATTTTTCCCAAAAATGGCAAAACACAAATTTGCTTCTATCTCCTTAACCGTGCGAGATAGAGCGATTTCGTCGAAATTTTCGACCCACAGGGTATCTAAGGAATGTAATATTTGCAATTTTCAAAAAATTTTCCCCTCCCCAAAAATGGCGGCCATTTTGAATTTTCGAATTTTTGCCAAAAATGGCAAAACACAAATTTGCTTCTATCTCCTTAACCGTGCGAGATAGAGCGATTTCGTCAAAATTTTCGACCTACAGGGTATCTGACAAGTGTACTCTTTGCAATTTTCAAAAAATTTTCCCCTCCCCAAAAATGGCGGCCATTTTGAATTTTAGAATTTTTGCCAAAAATGGCAAAACACTAATTTGCTTCTATCTCCTTAACCGTGCGAGATAGAGCGATTTCGGCAAAATTTTCGACCCACAGGGTATCTAAGGAGTGTACTCTTTGCAATTTTCAAAAAATTTTCCCCTCCCCAAAAATGGCGACCATTTTGAATTTTCGAATTTTTGCCAAAAATGGCAAAACACAAATTTCCTTCTATCTCCTTAACCGTGTGAGATAGAGCGATTTCGTCGAAATTTTCGACCCACAGGGTATCTAAGGAGTGTACTCTTTGCAATTTTCAAAAAATTTTCCCCTCCCCAAAAATGGCGGCCATTTTGAATTTTAGAATTTTTGCCAAAAATGGCAAAACACAAATTTGCTTCTATCTCCTTAACCGTGCGAGATAGAGCGATTTCGTCGAAATTTTCGACCCACAGGATATCTAAGGAATGTAATATTTGCAATTTTCAAAAAATTTTCCCCTCCCCAAAAATGGCGGCCATTTTAAATTTTCGAATTTTTGCCAAAAATGGCAAAACACAAATTTGCTTCTATCTCCTTAACCGTGCGAGATAGAGTGATTTCGTCGAAATTTTCGACCTACAGGGTATCTAAGGAATGCAATCTTTGCAATTTTCAAAAAATTTTCCCCTCCCCAAAAATGGCGGCCATTTTGAATTTTCGAATTTTTCCCAAAAATGGCAAAACACAAATTTGCTTCTATCTCCTTAACCGTGCGAGATAGAGCGATTTCGTCGAAATTTTCGACCCACAGGGTATCTAAGGAATGTAATATTTGCAATTTTCAAAAAATTTTCCCCTCCCCAAAAATGGCGGCCATTTTGAATTTTCGAATTTTTGCCAAAAATGGCAAAACACAAATTTGCTTCTATCTCCTTAACCGTGCGAGATAGAGCGATTTCGTCAAAATTTTCGACCTACAGGGTATCTGACAAGTGTACTCTTTGCAATTTTCAAAAAATTTTCCCCTCCCCAAAAATGGCGGCCATTTTGAATTTTAGAATTTTTGCCAAAAATGGCAAAACACTAATTTGCTTCTATCTCCTTAACCGTGCGAGATAGAGCGATTTCGGCAAAATTTTCGACCCACAGGGTATCTAAGGAGTGTACTCTTTGCAATTTTCAAAAAATTTTCCCCTCCCCAAAAATGGCGACCATTTTGAATTTTCGAATTTTTGCCAAAAATGGCAAAACACAAATTTCCTTCTATCTCCTTAACCGTGTGAGATAGAGCGATTTCGTCGAAATTTTCGACCCACAGGGTATCTAAGGAGTGTACTCTTTGCAATTTTCAAAAAATTTTCCCCTCCCCAAAAATGGCGGCCATTTTGAATTTTAGAATTTTTGCCAAAAATGGCAAAACACAAATTTGCTTCTATCTCCTTAACCGTGCGAGATAGAGCGATTTCGTCGAAATTTTCGACCCACAGGATATCTAAGGAATGTAATATTTGCAATTTTCAAAAAATTTTCCCCTCCCCAAAAATGGCGGCCATTTTAAATTTTCGAATTTTTGCCAAAAATGGCAAAACACAAATTTGCTTCTATCTCCTTAACCATGCGAGATAGAGTGATTTCGTCGAAATTTTCGACCTACAGGGTATCTAAGGAATGCAATCTTTGCAATTTTCAAAAAATTTTCCCCTCCCCAAAAATGGCGGCCATTTTGAATTTTCGAATTTTTGCCAAAAATGGCAAAACACAAATTTGCTTCTATCTCCTTAACCGTGCGAGATAGAGCGATTTCGTGGAAATTTTCGACCCACAGGGTATCTAAGGAATGTAATATTTGCAATTTTCAAAAAATTTTCCCCTCCCCAAAAATGGCGGCCATTTTGAATTTTCGAATTTTTGCCAAAAATGACAAAACACAAATTTCCTTCTATCTCCTTAACCGTGTGAGATAGAGCGATTTCGTCGAAATTTTCGACCCACAGGGTATCTAAGGAGTGTACTCTTTGCAATTTTCAAAAAATTTTCCCCTCCCCAAAAATGGCGGCCATTTTGAATTTTCGAATTTTTGCCAAAAATGGCAAAACACAAATTTGTTTCTATCTCCTTAACCGTGCGAGATAGAGCGATTTCGTCGAAATTTTCGACCCACAGGGTATCTGAGTAATGTAATATTTGCAATTTTCAAAAAATTTTCCCCTCCCCAAAAATGGCGGCCATTTTAAATTTTCGAATTTTTGCCAAAAATGGCAAAACACAAATTTGCTTCTATCTCCTTAACCGTGCGAGATAGAGTGATTTCGTCGAAATTTTCGACCTACAGGGTATCTAAGGAATGCAATCTTTGCAATTTTCAAAAAATTTTCCCCTCCCCAAAAATGGCGGCCATTTTGAATTTTCGAATTTTTGCCAAAAATGGCAAAACACAAATTTGCTTCTATCTCCTTAACCGTGCGAGATAGAGCGATTTCGTGGAAATTTTCGACCCACAGGGTATCTAAGGAATGTAATATTTGCAATTTTCAAAAAATTTTCTCCTCTCCAAAAAAGGCGGCCATTTTGAATTTTCGAATTTTTGCCAAAAATGGCAAAACACAAATTTCCTTCTATCTCCTTAACCGTGTGAGATAGAGCGATTTCGTCGAAATTTTCAACCCACAGGGTATCTAAGGAGTGTACTCTTTGCAATTTTCAAAAAATTTTCCCCTCCCCAAAAATGGCGGCCATTTTGAATTTTCGAATTTTTGCCAAAAATGGCAAAACACAAATTTGCTTCTATCTCCTTAACCGTGCGAGATAGAGCGATTTCGTCAAAATTTTCGACCTACAGGGTATCTGACAAGTGTACTCTTTGCAATTTTCAAAAAATTTTCCCCTCCCCAAAAATGGCGGCCATTTTGAATTTTAGAATTTTTGCCAAAAATGGCAAAACACTAATTTGCTTCTATCTCCTTAACCGTGCGAGATAGAGCGATTTCGGCAAAATTTTCGACCCACAGGGTATCTAAGGAGTGTACTCTTTGCAATTTTCAAAAAATTTTCCCCTCCCCAAAAATGGCGACCATTTTGAATTTTCGAATTTTTGCCAAAAATGGCAAAACACAAATTTCCTTCTATCTCCTTAACCGTGTGAGATAGAGCGATTTCGTCGAAATTTTCGACCCACAGGGTATCTAAGGAGTGTACTCTTTGCAATTTTCAAAAAATTTTCCCCTCCCCAAAAATGGCGGCCATTTTGAATTTTAGAATTTTTGCCAAAAATGGCAAAACACAAATTTGCTTCTATCTCCTTAACCGTGCGAGATAGAGCGATTTCGTCGAAATTTTCGACCCACAGGATATCTAAGGAATGTAATATTTGCAATTTTCAAAAAATTTTCCCCTCCCCAAAAATGGCGGCCATTTTAAATTTTCGAATTTTTGCCAAAAATGGCAAAACACAAATTTGCTTCTATCTCCTTAACCGTGCGAGATAGAGTGATTTCGTCGAAATTTTCGACCTACAGGGTATCTAAGGAATGCAATCTTTGCAATTTTCAAAAAATTTTCCCCTCCCCAAAAATGGCGGCCATTTTGAATTTTCGAATTTTTGCCAAAAATGGCAAAACACAAATTTGCTTCTATCTCCTTAACCGTGCGAGATAGAGCGATTTCGTGGAAATTTTCGACCCACAGGGTATCTAAGGAATGTAATATTTGCAATTTTCAAAAAATTTTCCCCTCCCCAAAAATGGCGGCCATTTTGAATTTTCGAATTTTTGCCAAAAATGACAAAACACAAATTTCCTTCTATCTCCTTAACCGTGTGAGATAGAGCGATTTCGTCGAAATTTTCGACCCACAGGGTATCTAAGGAGTGTACTCTTTGCAATTTTCAAAAAATTTTCCCCTCCCCAAAAATGGCGGCCATTTTGAATTTTCGAATTTTTGCCAAAAATGGCAAAACACAAATTTGTTTCTATCTCCTTAACCGTGCGAGATAGAGCGATTTCGTCGAAATTTTCGACCCACAGGGTATCTGAGGAATGTAATATTTGCAATTTTCAAAAAATTTTCCCCTCCCCAAAAATGGCGGCCATTTTAAATTTTCGAATTTTTGCCAAAAATGGCAAAACACAAATTTGCTTCTATCTCCTTAACCGTGCGAGATAGAGTGATTTCGTCGAAATTTTCGACCTACAGGGTATCTAAGGAATGCAATCTTTGCAATTTTCAAAAAATTTTCCCCTCCCCAAAAATGGCGGCCATTTTGAATTTTCGAATTTTTGCCAAAAATGGCAAAACACAAATTTGCTTCTATCTCCTTAACCGTGCGAGATAGAGCGATTTCGTGGAAATTTTCGACCCACAGGGTATCTAAGGAATGTAATATTTGCAATTTTCAAAAAATTTTCTCCTCTCCAAAAAAGGCGGCCATTTTGAATTTTCGAATTTTTGCCAAAAATGGCAAAACACAAATTTCCTTCTATCTCCTTAACCGTGTGAGATAGAGCGATTTCGTCGAAATTTTCAACCCACAGGGTATCTAAGGAGTGTACTCTTTGCAATTTTCAAAAAATTTTCCCCTCCCCAAAAATGGCGGCCATTTTGAATTTTCGAATTTTTGCCAAAAATGGCAAAACACAAATTTGTTTCTATCTCCTTAACCGTGCGAGATAGAGCGATTTTGTCGAAATTTTCGACCCACAGGGTATCTGAGGAGTGTACTCTTTGCAATTTTCAAAAAATTTTCCCCTCCCCAAAAATGGCGGCCATTTTGAATTTTCCAATTTTTGCCAAAAATGGCAAAACACTAATTTGCTTCTATCTCCTTAACCGTGCGAGATAGAGCGATTTCGTCGAAATTTTCGACCCACAGGGTATCTAAGGAATGTAATCTTTGCAATTTTCAAAAAATTTTCCCCTCCCCAAAATTGGCGGCCATTTTGAATTTTCGAATTTTTGCCAAAAATGGCAAAACACAAATTTGCTTCTATTTCCTTAACCGTGCCAGATAGAGCGATTTCGTCAAAATTTTCGACCCACAGGGTATCTGAGCATTATACTCTTGGTAATTTTAAAAAAATTTTCCCCTCCCCAAAAATGGCGGCCATTTTGAATTTTCGAATTTTTGCCAAAAATGGCAAAACACAAATTTGCTTCTATCTCCTTAACCGTGCGAGATAGAGCGATTTCGTCGAAATTTTCGACCCACAGGGTATCTAAGGAATGCAATCTTTGCAATTTTCCCAAAATTTTCAGCTCCCCAAAAATGGCGGCCATTTTGAATTTTCGAATTTTTGCCAAAAATGGCAAAACACAAATTTGCTTCTATCTCCTTAACCGTGCGAGATAGAGCGATTTCGTCGAAATTTTCGACCCACAGGGTATCTGAGCATTGTACTCTTGGTAATTTTCAAAAAATTTTCCCCTCCCCAAAAATGGCGGCCATTTTGAATTTTCCAATTTTTGCCAAAAATGGCAAAACACTAATTTGCTTCTATCTCCTTAACCGTGCGAGATAGAGCGATTTCGTCGAAATTTTCGACCCACAGGGTATCTAAGGAATGTAATATTTGCAATTTTCAAAAAATTTTCCCCTCCCCAAAAATGGCGGCCATTTTGAATTTTCGAATTTTTGCCAAAAATGGCAAAACACTAATTTGCTTCTATCTCCTTAACCGTGCGAGATAGAGTGATTTCGTCGAAATTTTCGACCCACAGGGTATCTAAGGAATGCAATCTTTGCAATTTTCAAAAAATTTTCCCCTCCCCAAAATTGGCGGCCATTTTGAATTTTCGAATTTTTGCCAAAAATGGCAAAACACAAATTTGCTTCTATCTCCTTAACCGTGCGAGATAGAGCGATTTCGTCAAAATTTTCGACGCACAGGGTATCTAAGCAATGGAATCTTTGCAAATTTCCAAAAATTTTCCCCTCCCCAAAAATGGCGGCCATTTTGAATTTTCGAAGTTTTGCCAAAAATGGCAAAACACAAATTTCCTTCTATCTCCTTAACCATGCGAGATAGAGCGATTTCGTCGAAATTTTCGACCCACAGGTATTTGAGCATTGTATTCTTGGCAATTTAAAAACAAATTTCCCCTCCCCTAAAATGGCGGCCATTTTGAATTTTCAAATTTTTGCCAAAAATGGCAAAACACAAATTTGCTTCTATCTCCTTAACCATGCGAGATAGAGCGATTTCGTCGAAATTTTTCAACCCACAGGGTATCTAAGGAATGTAATATTTGCAATTTTCAAAAAATTTTCCCCTCCCCAAAAATGGCAGCCATTTTGAATTTTCGAATTTTTGCCCAAAATGGAAAAACACAAACTGGCCTTAACCGTGCAAAATAGAGTTATTTTGTTGAAATTTTCGACCCATAGGGTATCTAAGAAATGTACTCTTGGCCATTTTCAAAAAAATTTCCTTTTCCCAAAAATGGCGGCCATTTTGAATTTTCAAATTTTTGCCAAAAATAGAAAAACAGGAATTTGCTTCTATCTTCTTAACCGTGCAAGATAGAGTGATTTTGTCAAAATTTTCAACCCAACCAATGCAAAAAGGCATGAAGCTGAAATAATTTACATCTACACTAACAAATATTTAAGCATCATTGATATATTTTACAAATGAAACAGGGTCTTGTAAGACTACTGTACAATTTGGGCAAAAGGTTCATGGGTGGACATTACACATGATAATGTGTGTTCTTCTATGCTATCCTGTTTCTATTCGCATCTACTATCAACAGGGCGGCCTATTTCTAGTTTAACATTGTTGCAGGACACCACCTGGGCCGGTTTACTTTTGAAATTGGTGCCATGTTGCCTGACCCAATCTCTGATACCGTTTGTGCAACCCGCTTTTTTTGGGTCATATATCAGTTGGTTCTTGCATACAGATATCTGGCCTCGTTTTTGTTCGGAATCAGATCCTTCATGTGTATCAGCTTGTCTCCCTGCCTGATGCACTTCATCAAGGCCTTATAGCATATTCTAACTTTATATTCTTGTTTTCCAGGTGCGTATTAGCCAGGATGTAGAGCACTTTCTGACTGCTCCGTATGGCATGCTGTTTCACGAGGTGACAGCGTCCAGCCTTGTGAAGATGGACATGCAGGGGGATGTGCTGGACGCTGGCTCACTGGCCTCCCTCACCGTCAACAAGAATTCCTACCACATCCACACTGCCATCCATGCCTCCAGACCCGACATTAAGTGTCTACTGCACCTACGCTCCCCACAGGCCGTATCTGTGAGTAGAACAATTCTTTGAAATAATAGGTGAAAGGAATTCTGTGCCTTAATTGTGATCTAATGGTTTATCTGGTTATTTGTTCACCCTGTTTTAAAAACCAGCAACCATTTGCAAAGTTTCCGAAGTTTCACTATTTTAAATAAACATGTTTTTTAGCACGACTCCTCTCAACATTTCTGTTATTGTCAAAGAGTTGAAATACCACATCATTAAGTGCCCCTTGCAGGATGCTTGTTTTAATATATTAGAAAATACACACGCAAGGGACTGACGGCTTCGCCCTGATAAAAATTTTTTGAATATGGTGTCATGACATTTCAACCAGTAAAGTCACATGACCCGAAACATGTTTTCAAAAGGGGTGTGCTTGTCCAGATGAGAACTTAAAAAGCACTTAACCTATTCACATGAAATTTATCAAGTATGTTACATAGATGTCTGGAAATCATTAACCTTTGTCAGTGATATTATACAAAATGATTGACTTATTAATGACTAACGCAATGCCACAATTTTTCTTAACAATGAGATTGAAAAAAAATATTGGAAACCAGGTCCCAAAAACAAAAATTCAACAAAAAACCGGTTTTGTTCGAATTTGTGTACACTAAACTGTAAAATCTTCTGCTGGTGTACATGAACAATAACTACAACTAAAATGGGTTTTATTTGTGATTATATTTAACATTTTGGATGTTAATTCACTGTATATGGACAAAATATTTAATGGTTTTGATGTTAAATATGTTGCTTTTCGGGAACCGGTTTTTAGGCGGGTTGCGTGTAACCAACCCGCCTATTAGATTGATGTGTCTGACGTCCGTCTGTCTGTCCGTCCACATTTTTTGTTTCTGGACTCTTAACTCGAAAAAGCTTTGTCCAATCGAATTCAAACTTGACAGGGAGATACAGCACCATCATAGCTAAGTTGCTTTCAAAATTGGTGTAATTCTGTCCTTTCGTTTGTCCGTTTATAGCATAAATAGAATTATGTAACCTAGATTACAAGTTTTACGTTTCTTAGCACGTCTAACACATTCACCTTAACTGGGTAACCTAACATTTCTTTCCTTGTTTCTAAATGTAATTACAGCAGTTGCTAACCTTATTGCTGCCTGCGCAACCTGCCTTTTGGGGCATCTTTGACCCCCTTGTTTATATAAATTTTTGGTGAAGGGTTGCAACTGGAGTTTTATCACTTTTGCACTAACATTATATCATCAGTAGACTTCATCAAGTCCTTTTGTCTAAGGTATTATATGAGGACTGAATGACTTTTCTACCAAATGTGGGCCTGACAAAAGTATTTCTCTAGACAGAAGCTTTTTTTACTCCTCAAGTGGTTTCATAATGATTTCATGTATGTCAGATTTGCTGGAATGAGAAATACAAAGACTTGGAGCAAGTCTATATCATCAGGGATGTCTGATCAATAAATATATTTCATTAGGATTATGTTTGCTGTCACAGATCTGTTGATAAAGGATAAAGTAAAACTGGTGGAATAGGAAATAATACATAATTTCCTAAATGCTGTTAAAGTGTAAAACTAAATGATAAATTCTTCAAGTCAGTTTGTGTACTGAATTCCAGTACACTAGCTCTGTTTTTCTGTCTGAGTTCATTGGTGTAGTTCAGTTGTTTATTGAAGAAAACAGTGGCAGTTTACTATGGGTGTGTTGTCTGTATTTTTCTCTGCTTTTACATAAATGTATCATCCCCTTGAGTTCATACTTCAACAAGTGTATTTCTCTGTGCTTTGGGGTCCAAAGTGGCAACAAGATGGAGTACTGTCATGTACAGTAAACCATCAACAAACATACCCATTACTTTTAAGTACATAATCAATTTTGTAACAGTTGGAGATAATTAGAAAACTACATCAACCATTATTTCTATCTTTTGATGTTATTTGTCCACTCTTTTTCCCTAACTATTGTAATCTATAAGTTATTTTGGAAGAATTGAAAGTCAAGCAAAATTTCAGTCCTTTATTGCACACACCAACAAGACTTGTTTATGTCTGAACAAAAAATAGGTGCACTCATAAGACTCTTCTGTCCTTGAATAGTTGATATTTCAGACTTCTTGATGAGCCTTGCAGGACAGTAATTGCCAATATTTAATTGGAGATTTATGTTATCCTGTTCCTATTTGATGGCATTTTTACAAAAATGAATGTTCATGCAAATTAATGTATTTAGGATATCCATTATAAAATGTAAACCGACTGACAGACACAAAAACACTTTTTTTTGTTTTTATGAAATATGAGGTATTTGATAACTCCAGTGTGTTTGAACTCTTTCTCTCATGAATGTGTTCCTGTGTCCTCTTGTGCCTGTCATTTAGAAAAATGTTATGAGTTATCAAACAAAATGGTAGTGTAATATGTGAGAGTACTTTTTTGTTGAGGAGTATTGAGACACAGATTATATACTCTATAAAACTTATTTTTGAGGTTATCATTAAGGTAACTTACATTAAATTTTCTCATTGAATTGTTTTAACTGTAATTACCTCATCTTTGTCCTCAAACGAGTTGGAGTCACAAGCACTTTACTGAGAGTAATTAAGCGTCCCTGAAAAGGGTGCTTATTTGGTTTCGCGTCAGTTTCCTCGCCGCCGCCGCATTATGGTCTCGGTTGAATATCTCCCTTATTATTGGAAGCTTTTTAACCATATTTGGCAGTTATATACCTTAGGCATGGGAAAATTTTTCCACATGCTTAAATTTGACCTTTCATCTTTATCAAGGTCACATGATCAAAAAATAGTTTTTTCAGGTACACCCGCCCGTCATCGCAGTTCAGGAAAATCTACTGACCGCAGAGGCTTGTAACTTCATACATGTGTTCATACTATCAAAAATGCTGATTAGATTTTGGGAGCAATCCGATGAAAATTGACCGATTTATGGGCGATTTTCTCACAGGTACCAATCAGAAAGCTTAAAATTCATGTGAACCCCCTATTATTTTCTTAAGTATTGCATTTAGAGCCATAAAATGTATTGGGAGGTAGTAGGAAACCATATGTGGAGAGTCTAGAAAGCAAGTCAAATTTCCCCTCCGACCCCCTCCCCCCCAATTATTGCACACACCAACAAGACTTGTTTATGTCTGAACAAAAAATAGGTGCACTCATAAGACTCTTCTGTCCTTGAATAGTTGATATTTCAGACTTCTTGATGAGCCTTGCAGGACAGTAATTGCCAATATTTAATTGGAGATTTATGTTATCCTGTTCCTATTTGATGGCATTTTTTCAATTAACTTTTCACAATTTATAACCATAGAAAACAAAATAAAGCTTAAAGTTTTCTTTCATGTTAATGCATAAACTTCCACACTGTCTGCTTAACTTTCACTTCTTCTCTCAGCACTGCATGTTTTTATTTTCAAAAACCCTTTTCTACTGTATATTATATTGCAGTGAACCCTTTTTGGGACGCTTAGTTTTTGTTAGCAAAAACATTCTTCTAGTTGGAGACAGTAATTGTATCATCTTACACCAACAGGTGTACATAGTATTCAGCAGATGCTACATTGAATTAGTGATGCTTGGCTTGATCATTTAAGTGGTCACGCCAAAAAAGACTGCCATACTTTTTCTTGGTCAATCTACATATCATGTAATACAATAAGGTCTCTGTGGCCCAGTAATTATCAAATTTTTCCAATGTTCCTTGCTTCTCACTTTTGTGGTTCATGCAATTATTTGACAGTCACTACTAGTGGGTAAATTGTTTATCGATATTGCCGATATTTATTGTTTTGGAACTGGACTCCCGATATCGAGATCTAAACACGTATTTCAATATCGCCATTTTAAGTAAAACTGTAAACTTACACTGTTAATATCCGAAATAAAGCAAAAATCTTAAGACATTGTACACTTTTATCTCACATTTTTGAAGTTTTCAATGCGTTTTTGATGAAAACTGCATTGTTTTGTTTTGATACATTTCGCTTCCTGTTCGGACTATTTGGTAGACAATATGAACCCCCCGATATCGCCCGATATTGAAATATTTTTACATTCAATATCGATACCCACAAGGCCAAACGATTTACCCACTAGTCACTACATAAACATTCCAGTTAAGGCCTGTTTGAAGGCTTGTGTAAAAAGGTATAATTCAACCTAATGACATAACTAAGAGACATGAGTACATCTCAAAATTCTAATACCCACTTATACAAAGTCTAACGGAAATGAAAACAAAACATGAATATTTAATTTGTGCCACATAGAAAGCTATACTTGGTTTCTGTTAATCTGTGGTTTTATCAACCTTAAAATGTTTAGCACAACATTAGTATTGTTCTCTTGAATGTTCTGTAAGTTTCAGCTACTAGGAAGTTAATGTTGTTTTTACAAACACCAGTAACAAGAAGTGACTATGTTTTTTTGTTTTTTTTTAGCCCAATTGAAGTAATTGCAATTTGGCAGAAATTAGTAAAAGAATTTGACAGCGCAGAAAAACGACTCTAAATTATGTATCACCAGAGGATTTATATAGGATGTACACATGTGACAAACAGATTTAAGCCAAAGGGGAACAACATTGACAATAAACTCTCTTTTAAAAAGTTACATTTGCAAATGCAATCAGTGAAGAGAAAGTTGTATTTAGTACCTATATACAAATATCTAAACATTTAGTTGGTCTTGCTCAAGACTGTCAAGTATGGTTCTGCCATGTTTACATATTGGCAGTTGTCAACTGTGACCAATTTCGTGTGATTATTTGGTCTTTACTCAACTTCTGCATGAGAATGAGTATGTCACCTTTACATTTGTCAACATTTTTTACTTTATCTGCAAACCATTCGAACAGAGACATTCAAATAATACTATGCTTTTACTAGGGTGTAATAACCTCATTCAAAGTCACAGGAAGTTATAAAGATCAGTCCTGACTTTAAAAAAATACCTGCTGAATACAACTTTAAATATAATGTGTATTATAAACTACATCCATTGTTCAGCTTAATATATATGGATTAGGGCTGCAAGCGAGCCCGAAAATGCGCCTCGATTCCTCGTTTTATAAGAATCGACTCGGATTCGGTTACTCGCTTGATTATCGCCCACGAAATAAACTGCTTCATATTTTGACATACCACGCCTTATTAAATGGTTACAAACCACACAACAGGAAAGAATTTTGATAATTTATTGAATTTTGGGGAAAAGACGCATTTATAATGCAAAATATTAGAAACTGTAACCATCCTTATATTGCGAGATTTGAGGCGTCTTCGAAATACGTTAGAATAAAATGCCGTCTTATAAAACGTTGTTACACAAAGAATTTAAGTTTGCAAATAGTTAAAATATAAAATACTGAAACGGAAATGCCTTATAATAGTAAAATATATAAATATATTAATATATTTAAAGAAAAAAACTTGAATTTTGTAGTAGATTTTACTTCTATGTTTAGTTGTTTTCGAAGATCCGGTTCACTTTTCTTGCCTCGAGTATTGAAGTGAATCGTTTCATTTCCGAGTAACCGAAGAATCGTTGCAGCCTTAATATGGATTATACAATATAAATGGTAGCAATGGTATTGAGATGCAAGTCAAGTTCACTGAATGAATGTAGTAATGCATATAAAAACATTGAAAAGCATGGTAAAGTATAATATGAAAGAGTATAAGGTGCTGTATATATTTTGTTTCTATACAACGTTTGCTCCTCTAATATAATTAATACCTACTTTAAAATATTTGCAGTTGTCTTCAATGAAGAGCGGCTTGCTACCAGTTAGTCAGGAGGCCATCTCACTGGGAGAACCTTCTTACTCTGTGTTTAGTGGTGACATGACAGATCCTACAGAGAGAGATAAACTTGCCAGAGCTCTAGGACCAGTTAACAAAGTAAGGACACAACAAAACTGTAATCTGGGAGGAAAAAGATTTTGACATGAATATTTCTGTTTAGTAAACTTTAAAAGAATCTTATTCTATTTTTATCACCAATTTTATTGCTTGTTGTTGGAAACCAATACAGTAATGAGTTTTGGAAAATTAAAAGCAATTGCAACTCTGTACCATCACTGTATTAAACACCTAGGTAATCTTATTTTTGGCATATTTTATTTCATTTGTGTCATAAATTGATTTTAATGGGTGATAATAATAGTCTTTCCAAGCTCACAATTTGGATATTATGTTAGCAGTCCTATAAAAATAATTGAAAACTATGTCAGAGATAACGTGTGAAAAGTCATTTTTATTGCGTTAATACATCCTATCCAATGGACAATTGCTAATCCGGTCGGCGCAGACCGGCCCGCCAAACGACAGAAAAAGTCGCCTTATATGAGTGCATAATGCCCCCACAAGCGTTCCGGTCCCTGTGTGTGCTCGCAAGGTGGCGTGTCGTACTTCCTTCCTGTCTAGACAGCGTGACGTCATAGCATCTTTTTTCGTTTGGCGCACGTGTGTGTGGACGTGTTTTTCACCAGCTCTCGCAAGTTATTATATTGGTGTGTGTTAATTTAATCAAGGAACTTTATTTTATTTGAAAAGAATTTTGCTTCATTGTGGATATAATGGCATCTCCTGGTCAGCGTAGGGGAGTTTGTGGACACGCCATGGCTGGCTTTGACCAGCACGCGCATTGTGCTCGTTGCAGGGACAAAAAGAAAGGGTCTGACCCTTGTGTTAAAGGAAATATCTGTCCTTCATGCAATTTTCTTACTGAAGAACAAAAACTACGCTTAGCCACCCCAGTTTATCAAAATAAAAAGGAAAAGAAGGAAACCAAAGCGGCTATAGAAGAGTGTACGTTAGTCGACCCTGCCCTAGTTTCTGTGCTGGGTGTATCTACAGATACCGGGATTAAGAGCTCAGAAGAGGCGAGTAGCAACATGGAAGTTGTGAAAGCTAAGAAGCACATGCAGAGCTCAGAAGAGGCGAGTAGCGTTTCATCTAACGTGAAAGCCAAGAAGATTAAATCCCCTACAACCTCCAAAGAAAAACCGGAAAAGGGCAAGAAACGCCAGTCTTCTCCCAAGCCGTCTAAAGCGTCTACAGAGAGTAAACTGGAGGCAATGGATATTAAATGGTTAGACCGGTTTAACAGACTGGAAGCTATGTTGTTATCTAAAAGTCTTTCCCAACCGGAACCGACCTTTCAACCAGTGAAACTCTCACCGGTCAGGCCATCCCCTGCTGACATCTCTGAAACTGTTAACCCCCTTTTTGCTCCGACTACCAAAGTGCCTTCATCTCATGAGCAAGGGGTAAAATCTCTACCTACTGACCACCCTTCTGATATGCCAGTTCTCAAGCCGGTGGCCGGCTCATCAGGATTATTAAGTTCTCAAGCCCATTCTGAACCGGAAATGGACGTCGACAGTGCATCAGAATCTGCTTCTATGCCAGATTTGTCGGTTAAAAGTGAAGAAGGTGAACTCTCAGATCTTGATCCGGATAATTCACTCTCTGATGTTGACCAGGCCCCGTCTGAGGAACAGACATATAGAGAAACAATGCGAGGTATCAGAGCTTATATGAACTGGAATCACATTCCAGATTTGGATACAACTCTAGCCAGTGCTGAAGACAACCCCTTTGCCGCCCCTAAGATCCAACCGGCAGGGAAGATCAGTGTACAACTACCTACGGATGATTGGCTATGCCGTAAGATGGATAGACTAAATCTCACATTAACGCAAGGATACCCTTCTAAAGGGTCTGAACCCGGTGGACTGCAAAGGGACCAATTCATTAAACCTACCAAGTCGCAAGGAAGATGGTATGGTTTACATCCCAGTCAAGACAAACCGGCTGGTTCTGTCTCCTTCTGGCACAATGACAATGCAAAAATTAACAGTACTTTCAGCAGAATTGCCAGATACTCTGCTCTCTCATCACCAGCTCCTGCTTCGCGCTTTATTGCTCAGGACACTCTTCGCAAGTGGGAGAAAAGTGCACGTGAGGCCTCCTACATGTGTAATCAAGCTGCGGGTTTAAGCAGATGCTTAAATAAGGTTCAACAGGAAATGTCCGGCCACTTAAAGGTCCTTCAGAGTGAACATAGTAAAGGCAAGTCTGCCAGTAGAGCCAGTAGTGCCACGGACGAGCTACAGCATCTCATGCATTTTAACTCTTCCATTTTTCAATGTATGGCGAAGACGATGGAACATCTATCAGATTTCGCATTTGTGAACATGTACAACTTCACCTTGGCCAGACGAGATTCTTACCTCGCACTGGTCAAACCGGGCATCAAACAGGATACACTGGCTTCTCTCCGACAGGCCCCTATGCAATTGGATACTTTATTCCCTGATCTTGTGTTGAAAAAAGCAGAGGAGGATATCTCCAAATTCGAGGATAGAGGCCGGTCTCACCCTGGTTCCACTGGCCGGAAGGACTCACGTTTCCACCCTTATAAGAAACCTGAACAATCCTATCAAGAAAACAAACAGACTAGGCCTGCCTGGAAGAATATTGGCAGATTTCAAAAGAAAAAGGCTAAATTCCAGGGGCAGAAGTACTCCTCGCGACAGGCCCGGGGATACAATTCATTTAAATGACAATCAAAGTACAGACCTTCGGTTGAAGGTCCAGGGCAAAAGGCAGGAACTTTGCAGTGGAGTACCGGATCAGCAGACCGGACCGGACTCAAAACAGACTTTAATTCATGTGGCAAGAAATTTAAACTCTGTAAATTCATTTGTTGTTTCTCCTGCACCTTTTGCAACCGGGCAGCCGCAAAAGAAAGGCATAAGTCCAGTGTCTGTAAACTTAAACAAAGTTCAGCCATTAAAATATGTGAACAATGCTTTGTTTGTAGATCACTTGTGTTCTGTAAAACCTGTAGCAAATGTCCCAAATGTTGCTCCCAATCTTCCTGTAGGGACCAGACTTCAAAACTATTGGACAAAATGGTTGGATCTGGGTGCAAACCCAATAGTAGTTCAAATCCTAAGGGAGGGCTACCACCTTCCCTTTCGGATCCGACCCAGGTTAACAAGAAATCCCACGGTCATAAGCTGCTATGTAAATCCCCACAGGAACAGCTACCTGGTAGAGGCATTGCATCAGCTTATAGCCAAAAATGCAATAGAAATCGTACAAAACCCCAAATCTCTAGGCTTCTTCAACCGACTATTTCTAGTTCCAAAGCCAGACAAAAAGTGGAGACCTATACTGGATCTGAGCAAACTCAATCTTTTCCTCAAGGTGGAGAAATTCAAAATGGAAACCCCGGAAACCATCCGGACTTCCCTTCAACAAGGGGAATGGGTCACCTCAATAGATTTCAAGGACGCCTACTTTCACATACCCATCCACCGGAGGTCTCGAAAATATCTCAGATTTCATGTCCAGGGCCAGACCTACCAGTTCAAAGCACTTCCCTTTGGCCTCTCAACAGCTCCTATGGAGTTCACGGTAATAGCCAAGGAAGTGAAGCTGATGGCTATAAGCAAGGGTATAAGAATCCACCAGTACCTAGACGACTGGTTGGTGAGAGCCAGCTCCCACCCCCTTTGCCTTCAACATACCCAAAAGCTGGTCCAGATTTGTCAGGAACTGGGCTGGTTGGTGAATGTAGAAAAATCAGAACTCGAACCCAAGCAGGTCTTCGAATTTGTAGGCTATCAATTCGACCTCCAGTCCGGACGGGTCCGACCTACTCCGGACCGGTGGAGAGCCCTTCAAGGGAAGATACAGACTCTCCTGTCACTTCCGGCCTGTCCGGTCCGGCAGTTCATGTCCTTGATAGGCCTGTTAACAGCCACAGAAAAGCAAGTCCATTTAGGTCGACTACATATGAGGCCCATACAGTGGCACCTCAAAAACAATTGGAGGGTACCAGAATCTCTGGAGAAAGTTATTCCGTTGCCCAGATCACTGCACCCCCACTTAAGGTGGTGGCTGGAGGAAGGCAATGTGCTACAAGGTCAACCATTACACCCCTTAAAGCATGCTCTGCAAATTTTTACAGACGCATCAAAAGAAGGTTGGGGCGCTCATTTAAACGAACGCACTGCAAGAGGCCACTGGTCACTGCCGGAAAGCAAGTTACACATAAATTATCTAGAACTAAAAGCAGTGTTCCTAGCCTTAAGAGAATTCCAGGACCTCTGTGTAAACAATATAGTACTAGTGGCCACCGACAATACAACAGTGGTGGCCTACATAAACAAAGAGGGAGGCATGAGGTCAGGCCCACTCTGTGCCTTACTATGGAGAATCCTGACCTGGTGTACCAGGAAACACGTTACACTGAAAGCCCGACACATTCCGGGTCGGCTGAACGTGGTGGCAGACAAGCTGTCCAGATTAGGACAGACCATTCAAACAGAGTGGTCCCTCCTTCCGCAGGTATTCGAAGCAATATGCTACAGGTGGCACCGACCTCAAATAGACCTCTTTGCCACCAGATTCAACAACAAACTACCTCTCTTTGTGTCACCCTTTCCGGATCCCATGGCCTCAGCAGTGGATGCACTCAGCCTACCATGGGAGGATCTGGACCCTTATGCCTTTCCCCCAACAGCCATATTGGGCAAGGTAGTGGAGAAGTTGCAGGACTCCCAGTGCAGCAGAATCATTCTGATCGCCCCAGGGTGGCCAAACATGCCCTGGTTTTGGGACCTGGTAGCCATGTCCAGTCAAATCCCACTGAGTTTGCCCAAGCTGCCCAACCTGTTGACTCAGCCCTTCAGCCAGACCCCTCACAGGAATCTGACAAATCTAAATCTCCATGCTTGGCTCCTAGAGCCTCAGCAATCAAGGAGCACGGTTTCTCTGAGGAGGTGGCAACAAGAATTGAAGCTCCTCAAAGAAAATCAACCAAATCAGTCTATGAAGCAAAATGGGCCATTTTTACAAAGTGGTGCCTCTCTAATAAGGTGGACTTCAGAGCACCCCCTGTGAAGGCAGTAGCTGATTTTCTTATGTACCTTTTTCAAGACAAAAAGTTACAGCCCAGTACCATTGATGGTTATAGGTCTGCCATTGCTGATAAATTGGGTAATTTCCCCATCAATATCAGCAAAGATGACAATCTCACTCGTCTTCTGGATAGCTTCCACAGGGACAGACCCAGGGGCAGGAGGGGAATCCCTTCCTGGAACCTCTCCCTGGTTCTACATCAATTGTCAAAACCACCCTTTGAGCCAATTGGGGAAGCCTCTTTGAAGCATTTAACCTTCAAAACAGTCTTTTTGCTAGCCTTAGGGTCAGGCAAACGTAGAAGTGAGATTCATGCTTGGCAAAACAAGAACATCAGACACCAATCTGATTGGTCAAGGGTGTCCCTGTACCCCTCACCCAGTTTTCTCTCAAAGAATCAGCTGGCCAAGGAGGGCCCAGAAAGTGTGGCCCCAGTGGTTATACCAGCCCTGGCCCCTACTCTGGATAAGTCCCTCAAGTCTGACAGGTCTTCTCATTTGCTTCCTTGTGGGAGGTTTTTAGGTTTTATGGGACTGAACTCAGCCCTCTCCTCCCCTAGATCAGAGCAGGTCTCTAGGCGACAAAAAGGGGGGGGGGGGGGGGGGGCGGTCGGTTCTGACGGTTCAAACCCGAATAACGGTTAACCGAATGATGATATCCGACCAGAGCCTTTAAGGTTCTTGACCCCAAGAACTACTTAGACTTGGAAAGGGATGTTCTTACTTCTGTTTATGAGTTCACTGCTAGTCCCTAGTAGCTTACCCGCCAACCAAGCGGTAGTTATTCAGCAATTGTCCATTGGATAGGATGTATTAACGCAATAAAATTGCAAATTTAATAAGTAAATTAAATTTTTATAAGTTAATACCCTATCCAATGGACACACAAGACCCTCCCATCCGACCCCGCTATCAGCTTACTAGGGGTCTAATAGGTTTAGACAGCGAAAAAGATGCTATGACGTCACGCTGTCTAGACAGGAAGGAAGTACGACACGCCACCTTGCGAGCACACACAGGGACCGGAACGCTTGTGGGGGCATTATGCACTCATATAAGGCGACTTTTTCTGTCGTTTGGCGGGCCGGTCTGCGCCGACCGGATTAGCAATTGTCCATTGGATAGGGTATTAACTTATAAAAATTTAATTTACTTATTAAATTTGCAATTTCCTATTTTGTATACTCTGTGTATTTTTATTTGCATTAAGTTAACTTGTGACTTTAATCCATGGTTTGTATGTAGGATATATGGAAAAAGTTCCTATTTAATACACCCTATTATCTTTAACTGTATATTATATTTTATTGACTTATTTCTAGTCTAAGTTTGTGTTTTCCTGCTTTTTATTGTAAACCAAACATGTCTTCCATTATTACCCCACAGCCTTTAAGGGCTGTGCGGGTATTATTTTCACCCATGGTGTCCAGCAGATGGGCGGGTAGGTGTTCAGAGAGGATTAAGATGTTGATACTTGGTAGGGACATTGGTTGGGGGGTGAAGGTGTGCAACACCATTGTGCGACATTGATTTGACCTTACTGTAGTGATCTTGAGTTTGAAAATCTTATTTGGGCTATATCTCGGAAACTGTAAGGTACAGGAAGTTGATAGTTTGTAGGGACATTACTTTGGGGATGTAGGTGTTAGTGGTCGGACCGGTTCTGAAAATTAAAACCGGTTTCCGGGGCTTTGAAACCGAACAAAATCCGGGATTTCGAAAGTGGGCAGAGACATGGTAAAAAAATTTACGCGAGCGTACATGAACAATATTGCCAATAGGAAACATGGATTCACGAGATATTTTGAAATTTGTAAACTTCATTTACCGGTATACCATAATATAAAGTAAAAATGTAAGCTGTTTCCTCAAATATATATGTTCTTTATTGTTTTGATGAAGTATTAACCAGCAGAAAGCCTAATATATATAATGACGTTTTTAATTACCTAAACGTAACGAATTGCGGTATACCGGTTTACCGTTCACACCACTAGTAGGTGTGCAACGTCATTGTGTGACCTTGATATAAACTTGTGTAGCCTTTCTGTAGTGACATTGATCTTCCAATCTTCGCAGGCTATATTTCTGAAACTGTCAGGTATAATATGTTGATACTTGGCAGGAATATTAAGGGGTCTAGGTGTGCAGCATTATAATGTGGCCTTGATTTGACCTTGCTGTAGTGGCCTCGACTTTTACAAACTTGTCCTGGCTATATCTTGGAAAGTGTAAGATATAGGGACTTGATACTTGGTAGGGACATTGGTTAGGCGGTTCAGGTTTGCAACATCATGCCACACTGTTTACTCCAAAAGTCTCCTGATCTTTGTACTGTGTCACTTCTTCTATATCTCATAGTGGTGCAAACTATTTTTCTGGGCTGTGGGGTATGGGTATATCCAATGCTCTTTTATGGAGAATATAGTGGTCGCAGTAGAGAAAATAGTGGTCACGTTCTTAACTTAATTTCTAATATTGTCATAATTTATTTTTCCAGGTATTAATATTAAGAAATTTTGGTGTGTTGGTGGGAGGTGAAAACATAGACGAAGCCTTTCTGATGGCTAGGAACCTAGTTACTGCAATAGAAACACAGGTGAGTTTGCAGGCTTGTCAGGGACATTTCTAAATTAATTGAGATTTAAGTGTAACTTTAAGTTCTACGAGTCATAAACATGAAAGAAGGAATTACATGAGATAAGGAGTGTTGATAACCCAGTCGGATTTTTAAGAAAAAGACTTTGTCAGCAATTAAAAACTAGCCACAGTAAGCAAGTCTTAGCCTATTGCAGAACATGGGCATGAACATGGTCTTCACTTAAGATGTGCCACCACTCTTGGTAGTTCTGTCACATTTATGCTGTGATTTTTGCTGAATTTTGGACAGTTACATGACTATATCAATGCTGAAACAGGAAGTTTCATGAAAGTAATATATTCGAAGACTGTGTTAAGACAATTGACAACTTATGAAGATCCATGGTTATTCTGCCTATCAGAAGACTGTACTCAGTGTACTCTATGTACTGGGGGTTGAATATTCAACACCAGGAACACATGTCAGATGTTCAGAGATTGTTGTATGGATAAAGATGACTGATATGAAGACAGATGACATCCGTATGGGTGTGCTACAGGTTTGACTGGTTTATTAGAGAAGGTGGAGACAATGAAGACAGAAATCAGAGTGATGACTGACTACAAAATTTTCAAACAGTTTTAAGAAATTTGCTGTGGTATGAAGATAGAAGACAATTGAGGTGAAAGAAACACTTATAGAGACCCATATAGATTACAGTATGAGTGATGAAGACTCTAAAGATGTCAAAAGTTCTTCCTTATAATCGCTTTGGTGGGACCTGGTCATTAGCAACACATTAGGCAGGAAGTAGTGAATTTAAATACTTTGAGCTCTCCGCTTTGATTTATGAAAATACCAAAGACCTGATGTGACATGTTCTGAAAGACTTATAAAATATTAAATATATAATAATAAGTGTAATTACTTGTCCCAAATCTGTAAAATGTATGAAATTTGCTAATTTCTAGTGACTTTTGATGCAGGAAGTAGGCAATGTAGGATCGTACCATGGTACTTTGTGTTTTACTTGAATGCATAAACAATCCAACATTCCTGTAGCTAAATGTTAACTAATTTTATGTGACAATATATAAGTATTGAATGGGTTGGGATCTTTTCCTGCATTGAGTGATTAATAGTTTATTAAATTTTGATAACAATATTTAACACTACTCTAACCATCATTGGGTAGTCCACTGGTCATGATTTCCCTACATAGACTTTCTCGGTCTTATCTCTATATCTTCCTATTTTCAAAACATCCCAGCAGTACATAAAATCAGTCCATGAATATAGTCATTTGATTACATTACATAGTATATTTACTACAGAAGTGTCAACTAAATGTTTTTACTAATTCTTTGAAATGCGTTTGTAAAAGGGGCCAGCTTGATGGAAACCATAATGTTCTTATGAACAAAAATACTGATAAAGTCTTAGATGACTCAGTCACACATTGGGTGTGATAAGTGTACAATATATTTATGTAAAAGGTAGACTAGGTGTTTATTTCCAGTCAATATTAGCACACGTTTTCATTTTAAAAGTATTCTACACTCTGTTCATGTTTAAACTAAGATCAATAAAGAGTATAAAATTTGAGTTGATTCATGACTTATGTTTCAGTCCCTATTCTTTGTTTAAATCAGGAGCTTATTCGAATGCGGGGGCAGTATTAAGGAAATGCATGGTATCTGTGTGTCTGGGTGACTCCCACAGTGTGATTGATGGTTTGTTACTGCTGTAAGAGACTGGCAGAGTACTAGATAGGCTGCTAGCTGTAATGAGATGGCTACAGTCAGTCATCAACAAACAACTTTGGATTATCATATACACCTAATTTACTATCCTTTGAAAATCTGGCAAGATTGGACATTTATGTTAAAAAAAGAGAAGGAAAAAGGGAAAACATTTAAAACTAGCCTGTAATAAAACAGTCTAGGTTGTTTTTAAAGGTAGCAGTTAGTAAACTGAGAGCTTTGTCATTAAATCCTGTGGAATTTATCATTACCTGGTTATATATTCTGTTTTTAACTATCCAGATAGAAGAGCTACTTGTTGTTAAAGTCTTGACTCCTCAGTTTGATTTACGATTCATTCATCTCAAGGGCTTAAACCCTTGGGTGTCCTGTGGATTTGTGAAGTCCAGAAAATATTTCCGTTCTTATCAAATATATCCTTTAGTTTAGGCAATAGGTGCCTTAATAGTATTTATTTATTTGGTCATACACAAGGTATACAAGTAAGTTACTAACAGAAAAAAAATTACAGAGAGAAAAATGAACCGTAAAATATTATACATATGTTTAAACTGATCTATTTACATGAACAAAAGAAGTTACTATCACTGAACTTTGATAGTATACACTAAGATTTATAGACTGGAAGTTTTGTTCCTTTAAAGTCTGATTTATTTTATTCCCCCCAAAAAAATAAAAGAAAAAAAAATTTGCATGAGTAACCAGGTACATACCAATACTCACTAAATCATTATGTATCCAGGTGGAGTGTTCTGACATTCTAGTAAACCCATCATCATGTATACCATGATGAATTAGGTCTTTCATCAACAGCTCATTTACCTGTTACTGTTGTGTCTATAGATTTGCAATAAATTTCGGACAACTGAAAACGAAAGTACTTCTTCAGTTAAGGGAAATCTATGGCAAAAATCTTCATTATCACCCATGCCATAGTTAATATACTGTTTTCTGTATGCTCTGTGTCTGAACTGACCATATGACATATGTCCAAATACTCTGGAATTAGGGCTGAATTCGCACTGATATGTCAGTATTGAGATCATTTCACTGAAATATAGTGATGAGACTTTACAACTATCATCTCAATTGTAAGCATTCTAAAGTTGTCGGAAAACTTGAATCATTTAAAGTTTATCCTGAATGTGAAGAAATTATACACTTTGTTCCTTATTTTTGTACTTCTATAGAGTACTTCTTTGACCAGAACTACCATGTTTTTGCAAAAATTAAAATGCAGAATTGGCTCACAACCACTTTGGCTCAAAAACATCTTTTTTTGCTAACCTGGTGTTGTTTTGATGTTTTATGGAGTTCAAATTTGAAACATTTGAACTGAACTCCTTTTTCAGGGCCCTTCTCAAGCGAACTATCAATTCATCAAACTTCTAAAAAACATTGCTGTAGTACTATAGTATACAAGTTTACAGACATTGACAATATCATATTGCATCAGTTATCGTGAATACTTTGTAACACAGAAACATGCACCTCGGCCCCGAGTGTTCACAGCCACAGTACTGATTCTTGTTTTACTCATTTTATTTACGCTGTTGTACAGATGTAGTATGAAGTATTTAAGCATCCCTCGTGGGATGCTTGTTTGTATATGGGAGAAGTGACTCCGCCGTATTCGAAGGATCCACCGGTTCCGCATTTTCTTTTCGCAGCGATAAGGCAGATTCTTTTCATATTTGACAGCAGTAACCCTGGGAAATTTTTTCTGAATATGCTGCGATGACATTTTCACCAATCAGAGAGGTCACATGACCAAAAATATGTTTTTTTGGAAGGGCGTCCTTGTCCGGATGATAACTTATGAAGCTTTTTATCTATCCACCTGAAATTTAGCACATACTTGCCTCATATAAAGATCTGGGTGACATTAAATTTTGGCAGTGATAGGTTAAGAAGTGACCGAGTTATTGATGATTAATTAAGCATTAACAATTTTCTTAACGTGTAAAACACAAAACTGCTTGTATCTCCTTAACTGTGTGAGATCCACAGGGGTACAGGGTATCAACTAGGGCTGTGACGGGTACAAAAAAACGGCATCGAGTACTCGCCCTGTGACAACCAGCCGGAATTCGAGTAACCGCGAGATTTAGTTCCCACCATTAGAAGTCTTCTGTAAACAACTAGTCGATTCCGGAAACGAAACTTTTGAAGAAAAACGTCTCCTATTTAACCAGATATTATAGATTATGGGGTAAATTATAGGTTTTCAAGCGAAAACAACTTTAATTGATGTTATGTGACGGAAATCCTGAAATGCAGCATATTTTACACAAACGTTTCATTACGTGGGCGATAATACAATGCCTCGCGAGTAACCGCGTACTTAAAATGGACTCGAGTACTAGCAAAGATCGACTCGTCTACCGAGGCTCAAGTACTTGTTTGCAGCCCTAGTATCAACGCTAACTATTGTCCCCAATTTTCCAAAATTTTCTCCTCCCCAAAACTGGAGGTCATATTCAATTTTCAAAATTGCAAAACACAAAATTAGAAATATAGGCTCATAAGGTACACATATAGAGCAATACTAATTGACAAAGTGATATATGAGTACTTTTTGAAACAATTTTCTTCATAAAATAAAAAAATTTTTACCCACAGGGTATTCTGTGAAGACTAGCCTTTCCAAGTTTCAACAAAGATTCACTCGCCAAAAATGGCAGCCATTTTAAATTTCAAATTTTTTTCAAAAATGCAAAACACCAAAAATCTTGTATCTCGAAAACCGTGCTAGATAGAGCAATTTTGACGAAATTTTTGATCCACAGGATACATTTGCTGAGTAGCTGACCCTGTCTTCAAAAATTTTTGTCCCGTCAAAAAGTGGCGGCCATTTTGAATTTTCAAATTTTTCGCCAAAAATTGCAAAACACAAAGATGCTTGTATCTCGAAAACCATGCGAGATAGAGCGATTTTGTCAAAATTTTGACCCACGGGGTATGTGACAAAAAATGCTTGTATCTCGAAAACCCTGCTAGATAGAGTAATTTCGACGAAATTTTGAACCACAAGGTAACTGCTGAGTAGGTGACCCAGTTTAAAAAAAAAAAAAAATTTGTCCCGTCAAAAGTGGTGGCCATTTTGAATTTTTCGCAAAACTTGCAAAACACAAAAATGCATGTATTGAGAAAACAGTGCAACATAGAGAAATTTTGCCAAAATTTTTGATCCACAGCGGGTCTGTGAAGACTAGCCTTTCCAAGTTTAAAAGAATTTTTCACTCGCCAAAAAAGATGGCCATTTGTAATTTTCAAATTTTTTTCAAAAATGCTTGTATCTTGAAAACCGTGCTAGATAGCGATTTCGACGAAATTATTTACCCACAGGGTTAACTTGCTTATTATTGGTCCTAGAGGTTTAGGATGGTAAACCAACCTAATGGAATTCATGGCCTGGGAATCTTTTGGTGTGGTCGGATTTGACCTTGGACCCCTCATTCAAGGTCAAACGAGGATAGCCAAACTTAAAAGTGCTTATAACTCGCTTATTATTGGTCCTGGAGGTTTGAGATGGTAAACCAACCTATAGGAAATCATGGGCTGTGAGTCTTTTGGTGTGGTCGGATTTGACCTTGGACCCCTCCTTCAAGGTCAAACGAGCACAGCCAAACTTGAATGTGCTTATAGCACGCTTATTACTGGTCCTAGAGGTTTAGGATGGTAAACCAACCTATAGGAAATCATGGGCTGGGAATCTTTTGGTGTGGTCGGATTTGACCTTGGACCCCTCCTTCAAGGTCAAACGAGGATAGCCAAACTTAAAAGTGCTTATAACTCGCTTATTATTGGTCCTAGAGGTTTGGGATGGTAAACCAACCTATTGGAAATCATGGGCAGGGAATCTTTTGGTGTGGTCAGATTTGACCTTGGACCCCTCCTTTAAGGTCAAAAGAGCATGGCCAAACTTAAAAGTGCTTATAACTCGCTTATTATTGGTCCTAGAGGTTTGGGATGGTAAACCAACCTATAGGAAATCATGGGCTGGGAATCTTTTGGTGTGGTCGGATTTGACCTTGGACCCCTCCTTCAAGGTCAAACGAGGATAGCCAAACTTAAAAGTGCTTATAACTCGCTTATTATTGGTCCTAGAGGTTTGGGATGGTAAACCAACCTATTGGAAATCATGGGCTGGGAATCTTTTGGTGTGGTCGGATTTGACCTTGGACCCCTCCTTCAAGGTCGAACGAGCATAGCCAAACTTAAAAGTGCTTATAACTCGCTTATTATTGGTCGTAGAGGTTTAGGATGGTAAACCAACCTATAGGAAATCAGGGGCTGGGAATATTTTGGTGTGGTCAGATTTGACCTTGGACCCCTCCTTCAAGGTCAAACGAGGATAGCCAAACTTAAAAGTGCTTATAACTCGCTTATTATTGGTCCTAGAGGTTTGGGATGGTAAACCAACCCATAGGAAATCATGGGCCGGGAATCTTTTGGTGTGGTCGGATTTGACCTTGGACCCCTCCTTCAAGGTCAAATGGGGATAGCCAAACTTAAAAGTGCTTATAACTCCCTTATTATTGGTCCTAGAGGTTTGGGATGGTAAACCAACCCATAGGAAATCATGGGCTGGGAATCTTTTGGTGTGGTCGGATTTGACCTTGGACCCCTCCTTCAAGGTCAAACGGGGATAGCCAAACTTAAAAGTGCTTATATCTCGCTTATTATTGGTCCTAGAGGTTTGGGATGGTAAACCAACCTATAGGAAATCATGGGCTGGGAATCTTTTGGTGTGGTCAGATTTGACCTTGGACCCCTCCTTCAAGGTCGAACGAGCATAGCCAAACTTAAAAGTGCTTATAACTCGCTTATTATTGGTCGTAGAGGTTTAGGATGGTAAACCAACCTATTGGAAATCATGGGCCGGGAATCTTTTGGTGTGGTCAGATTTGACCTTGGACCCCTCCTTCAAAGTCAAACGAGGATAGCCAAACTTAAAAGTGCTTATAACTCGCTTATTATTGGTCCTAGAGGTTTGGGATGGTAAACCAACCCATAGGAAATCATGGGCTGGGAATCTTTTGGTGTGGTCGGATTTGACGTTGGACCCCTCCTTCCAGGTCAAACGGGGATAGCCAAACTTAAAAGTGCTTATAACTCGCTTATTATTGGTCCTAGAGGTTTGGGATGGTAAACCAACCTATAGGAAATCATGGGCTGGGAATCTTTTGGTGTGGTCGGATTTGACCTTGGACCCCTCCTTCAAGGTCAAACGAGGATAGTACACAAAATCATGTGCTGGGAATCTATTGCTGTGGTCGGATTTGACCTTGGACCCTCCATCAAGGTCAAACGAGGATAGCCAAACTTAAAAGTGCTTATAACTCACTTATTATTGGTCCTAGAGCTTTGGAATGGTAAACCAAAATCTGGGAAATCATGGACTGGGAATCTTTCTGTGTGATCGGATTTGACCTTTGGCCCCTCTTTTAAGGTCAAATGAGGATTGCCAAAATTAGTGTTTGTATCTTGCTTATTCGTATTCCCAGAGGTTTGCAGTGTCACACCAACCTATAGGAAATCATGGGCTAAGAATCTTTTGATATGGTCAGATTTCACCTTGGGCTTCTCCTTCAAGGTTAAGCGATGTTAGAATGGCTTTGGTGAGTTTTCTTCTGGTGGATACAATTTGCATCGGTTCTCCGATGCGCTAGGTCTAGTTATTTCTCCTTTTCGTGATGCTTTGTTTTTGCCATGCAAAAACAATTGCTTTGTTTTGCAAGCGATCCTCTAGTTATTAGGCGGGTTGCGTGTAACCAACCCGCCTATTAGATTGATGTGTCCGACGTCCGTCTGTCCGTCCGTCCACATTTTTCATTTCCGGACTCTAACTTTAAAACGGTTTGACCAATCAAATTCAAACTTCACAGGGAGATAGATCACCATCATAGCTAGGTTCCTTTCGAAATTGGTGAAATTCCGTGTGTTCGTTTGTCCGTTTTTCGTCCGTTTGTCTGTCCATCCATCTGTTTGTCCACATTTTCGTTTCCGGACTCTAACTTTAAAACGGTTTGACCAATCAAATTCAAATTTCACAGGGAGATAGATCACCATCATAGCTAGGTTCCTTTCGAAATTGGTGAAATTCCGTGTGTTCGTTTGTCCGTTTTTCATCCGTTTGTCTGTCCATCCATCTGTTTGTCCACATTTTCGTTTCCGGACTCTACTTTAAAACGGTTTGACCAATCAAATTCAAACTTCACAGGGAGATAGATCACCATCATAGCTAGGTTCCTTTCGAAATTGGTGAAATTCCGTCTGTTTGTTTGTCCGTTTTTCCGTCCGTTTCTTCGTTTTTGTCCGTTTTTCTGTCCATCCATCTGTCCGTCCACATTTTTGTTTCCGGACTCTAACTCGAAAACGGTTACTCCAATCTAATTCAAACTTCACAGGGACATACATCACCATCATAGCTAGGTTCCTTTCGAAATTGGTGAAATTCCGTGTGTTCGTTTGTCCGTTTTTCGTCCGTTTGTCTGTCCATCCATCTGTTTGTCCACATTTTCGTTTCCGGACTCTAACTTTAAAATGGTTTGACCAATCAAATTCAAACTTCACAGGGAGATAGATCACCATCATAGCTAGGTTCCTTTCGAAATTGGTGAAATTCCGTGTGTTCGTTTGTCCGTTTTTCGTCCGTTTGTCTGTCCATCCATCTGTTTGTCCACATTTTCGTTTCCGGACTCTAACTTTAAAACGGTTTGACCAATCAAATTCAAACTTCACAGGGAGATAGATCACCATCATAGCTAGGTTCCTTTCGAAATTGGTGAAATTCCGTCTGTTTGTTTGTCCGTTTTTCCGTCCGTTTCTTCGTTTTTGTCCGTTTTTCTGTCCATCCATCTGTCCGTCCACATTTTTGTTTCCGGACTCTAACTCGAAAACGGTTACTCCAATCTAATTCAAACTTCACAGGGACATACATCACCATCATAGCTAGGTTCCTTTCGAAATTGGTGTAAATCCGTCCGTTCATTTGTCTTGTTTTTCTGTCCATTTGTTCGTTTTTAGGCGAGTTGCGTGTAACCAACCCGCCTATTAGATTGATGTGTCCGACGTCCGTCTGTCCGTCCACATTTTCCATTTCCGGACTCTAACTTGAAAACGGTTCGACCAATCAAATTCAAACTTGACAGGGACATAGATCAACATGATAGCTAGGTTCCTTTCGATATTGGTGAAATTCTGTCCGTTCGTTTGTCCGTTTTTCGTCCGTATGTCTGTCCATCCGTCTGTTTGTCCACATTTTCGTTTCCGGACTCTAACTCGAACACATTTACCTTAAGTGGGTAACCTAACATTTCTTCCCTTGTTCCTAAATTTAATGAGAGCAGTTGCTAACCTTGTTTCCTGCGTGCGCAACCCGCCTTTTGGGGCACCTCTGACCCTCTTGTTTTTGTATTTTAGTTCCAACTGCTTCCTGTAGGGATGGACAATATCCTGCTTCCCTCAGATGAGGTGCGGCAGCGGGCATATGAACAGTCACGTGTCATCCCTGCTCCAGAGGAGGGCAAGAGGAAGTGGAGGAGGGGGGAGATGGAGTTTGAGGCCTGGATGAGATACCTAGACAGTGCAGTTAGTATCCTCTGTTAACTATAATTGTGTCAAAATAATAAATTCTGATGAGTTAAATACAAGAATACCCCATTGAGTTTCTTTTAGGGATAAAAAGATTATTTGAGCACTCATAAAAAATTGTGCAATGAACTATTTTTAATTCAGAATTTGGGAAAGAGTGTTCTTGTCTTGTTTAATATCAACAGTTTCGCAAGTATTCTCTTAAAATTCATTTCAAATGAGTTGTAATTTTTACTTGAAAGTAAAGAGGTACACATTATATTTAAAAGTGAACCAGTTATTTTAACCATAGATGGAAAGGCCATATGGATCAGTTGGCTCATGTATGTCATCTATTAGGTTGAGCACCATTATATTGTGTTGCTAGGGTTACCGCACAGGCCACCTGTACCATGAGCCCAACCTGAAGAAGGAACGACGCATGGAGAGAGCCAATAGTGAGGTTGAAATTCCACCTGCTACATCTAGCTTGGCATACTATGATGACGGGGGACTCAAGTAAGAGATGTGTTCTTATAAAATCACCAAATATTAAATTATGAACTATTAACTATTAGACTATGATATGGTCATGTAGCAGAAAATTGTAGATCACATTCAGTAAATCTGGCATTCTATAAAAATTAGTAAGCAATGTGTTTAAACATGAAACCAAAATCCATACAGTAGCACGGTTCCAGGCAAAGAGAAACAAAAATCCACTGATGGTTTGGTATGGGATACTGTAAAATCCAATTTTTAATTGTTTCCCAAAAAATTCTACTAAAATGTGTTCCAGTATTTCTCTTTTGTGTTTCTGATGTACATTAAATTTATCCTCAAATGAAAACAATTTGCGTACAAGTGTATTTGTTTTGATCAGATCACCTTTAAAGACGGTCATTGAGCGTCAGAAGAAGCACCAGAAAACAGAGTGGCTTAACACACCAAATACATACAAGAAAGAGGAGTTGGATGAAATAGGAACACCAAACCCAAAGAAAATCACCAAGGTAGCTCATTAGTCTGGTGCTAGTATATGAGTACACCGAGAAAATCACCAAGGCAATGTATTAATCCAGTACAATATATAAACCAAGAAAGTTACTAAGTCAACAGATAAGGCTGGCTGTTAAGTACAAACCTGTGAAAATCAACAAGGTAACAGGTATATCTGTAATATACAAACCTCTGAAAGTCACCAAGTTATCTTGGTTGTATTTTAAAACCAAATGAAAATCACCAAGGTGACAGATCAGTCTACTATGATAAACGAACCAAAGACAGTTACGACAGTAACCAGGAAGTTGGCCCTTACATACAAAATCAAAAGGTAACAAGTAAGTTTTGTTTTAAGTTTAGACCATGAGTCTAACATATCATCCACCTGTGTTATCCAATAGATTTAAAATAAGTTTTAAAAATTAATTATTTCAATTCATTGTATACTTTACCAATAGGGAAGCTCTTTTATGAAAAGTATTTTCTGCTAAAATGGCTTGGTGAGTTGCTTAATTATTTGAAATCACCAATGAAGTTTAATTAGGTCTTTCAAAGATTTTTGAGTTTCTTTATGTCAATCTTTCTGCTTCAGTGGGTGGAAGAAAAAACTCCAGGGAAGGGAAACACCCCAGTGAGAGTAGAACATCCAAACCAGTTTGCCCCACAAGGAGAAAACCCAAAGGAACTGAAGGTACGATAGGAAAACATCCCAAATGACATATACAGAAAAAGTGTATCACAAATGAAGATAACAGAGTTATATTGTTATAATCTTCATGAGTGACATATTTTTTCTGTATGTGTCTAATGAGGGATGTTCTATTTTTATTAGGGCTGCAAGCGAGCCCAAAAATGCGCCTCGATTCCTCGTTTTGGAAGAATCGACTCGGACTCGGTTAATCGCTTGATTATCGCCCACAAAATAAACTGCTTCATATTTTGACATATCACGCCTTATAAAATGGTTACAAACCACACAACAGGAAAGAATTTTGATGATTTATTGAATTTTGGGAAAAAGACGCATTTATAATGCAAAATATAAGAAACTTTAACCATCTTTATATTGCGAGATTTGAGGCGTCTTTGAAATACGTTATAATAAAATGCTGTCTTATAAAAAGTTGTTACACAAAGAATTAAAATACTTAAAATATTAAATACTGAAACGGAAACGCCTTATATTACTAAAATATATAAATATATTCATATATTTAAAGAAAAAAAAATTGAATTTTGTAGTAGATTTTATGTCTATGTTTAGTTGTTTTCAAAGACCTGGTTCACTTTTCTTGCCTCGAGTATTGAACTGAATCGTTTCCGAGTAACCGAAGAATCGTTGCAGCCCTAATTTTTATTACCCATCATTTTGTATTATTTATCAGTTAAATACATCCATATTTAAAGAAAGAATGAGAGAATCAAAACAACATAGAGATATTTCTCCTTAAAATATGACTGAACTCAGCAGCTCTCATATATTTTATAAGCAAATGCCCATTCATTCTAGAAGCTCCCACTGAGCCCCTTCTTTTTCATCATGATGTAACCAACAACTTTCTCCATTAACTGCAGAAGCCCAGCTGAGACTAAGAAAGGCAAAAACAGAAGATATACTCTTAGGTATCTCAGTGAACTCAGTTGCAATGTCATGGCCAGAAACTTGGAGAAAATTTTACTTGTGAACTTTGATATAAGGAATTGTAATTATGCTGCCAAGCTGAGTTCAAGCATGATGGTAACAGCTTTACCAACCATCCCTGGAAACAAAATTGACAATTTCAGTGCCACTTTGAATGGTCAAGCAATGTCAAATTTTACCTTTGACCTTGTGGCATATTAGGTCAGTTAAACACAGTATGATGATTGTCTGGTGCACACATACCAGATTATTACAGCTGTTAGCTTTGTAATTTACAGGAGAAGTACAAGGCCATTAAGAAGGAATACTATGAAGAGAAAATAGATGCAGGACCACAGTCAAGAATACTAGAAGGAACCACATGGGATGAAGCCCAGAAAATTAATGTAATGTCTCTTTAATAAGTGTCTGAAATTTGAAAAAAAAAAGATTTGTATCAACACTGGTTTGTATTAGTATTACAACCACCATCAGTAAACTCTCCATGACAGCAAACACTGATTTTGACTCCAGCATTGTTGAAAATATATTTCAGTACACTGTATAACTAGAATATGAAGAAAAGCTCATAAAAGACACCTTTGTTTCAGGCAAAATTTATGGACGTAGATGTTAAATTTAGGGGTACCAAGGTGTTGAGGGAACAACTCTGAGGTCACTGGTTTAGGTCTTAACCTTAGATTTAATGGGAAAGTTGGTAGTTTCTATCTGGTTTATAGTCTGGGATATTGATCGAGTCAACTACCCAGGTGTAATGCAGAGAATTATGTTGGAAAATATGAATTCTGTGGTATAGGTATATCAAGTTAACAAACAGTCGCGTGATTCTTACATTTCTGGTTATCCATACAAATCCAGCTCTGGCAACATGCAGGAAATATTTGTGGCCTGTTCAACATTTATTATACCTGTTAAAAGGATGTAACAAGCCAATTTAGCCCTTTACCAATGCCCCTTGGGTGATTGTACAGAATCCTCACCAACTAGTATGTACTCTTTTCCTCCATCCCGTCAAGTTCCCATGGCGATATGTCCTGCCAACACCACATTAAACCTAAATAAATTACATGCTGCAAGTACAATTCTGAGTTTTGGCTCTTGTAGGAGGGTCCTGGAGACAAGGTGATCCTGGTGGGTGCTGCCTCCAAGGGAATCATCCAGAAAGACCACCAACACAATGTGGGTGTGTACAAAACTTTCTACGCACAGAACCCGTTTGACAACATGAGTGAGGAGGAGGTGGCAAGATATCAGCAGGAGATACAGAAACAGGGCCAAGGTGAGTAGTGTGTAAGGTTACAGAGAGGTTTTGTAATATAGACAGGTATTACAACAAGATAGAGAAACAAGGACAAATTGAGTACTGTGTTGAGTTGTATTAGTTTTGCAACATTAAGTGGTGTTGGTAGGAGATACAGAGATGGGGCCAAGTTGATTAGACTGTTGAGTTTCAGTAAATTGTGGTGTGTTGAAGATGTATTACAAGGAGATATAGACACGGGAAATACAGTTTAAAATACAATTACAATTGAAAATGATTGGAACAACTAAATACTTAGCCTGGAATTTCAGGTATAAGGGGAAGTTTCATTGGAAAAGGCAAGAAGCCTTTATGCATGAACCAACTTGTGATTAGTGACACAAGTATGAAGGTAAGACTCTGTATAAGTATGATTGTGAAAATAACGGAGAGTGCCGTCTTGAAATTCATCTGACCAGTAAATAGGGAGAAAATATGTGTAGGTTACTTACATAGGAATGTTTAGAAATCGATTAAAGTTCAACACCAAAAAAATGGCACACAACAAAGTAAGGACATGGTAAGAATAGGACTTAACTGACATGGGATGCTTTTTTGTCGTTCTTGTTTTCTTGCCATTGACAAGTGGTTACAAGTCTGGAATAGTTTAAACTATTCCAAAAATGTCAGAAATAAAATTAAAAAGTAAAGGTAAGTAGTGTTTCTTACCACACCCTAGGAAAAATTTGAATAGCTTAATACCTGTATATACTTTATAACATAATATAACATATGTTAGTACTGCATGTGAAGTCGGTGATACAATTTGTAATGTAGACTTAATGTTTAATTTTATATTGCAGTGAAAACTTATCTAATCCCTTTCTTTAATTAATCAGCTCATTTATTTCAGAAATTATTCTTGTACTTACATTGTGTTTGTTTTAATAGTAGAATACATATGATGGTTGTGGTAGACTATAACCAGTAAATATTTTCCCTTCTCAGATGGGATGAATAATAATGTCAAATAATTTACACAGTTTTAAACAAATAACTAATATCTGATAAACTTTTTAGATGATTAGTTATTACTTATGGTGTGGCAGATTCATTGGTATTTTTGTGGTGTTCAGTTGATAAAAACACAGTAAACTCTGCCTAGTCTGTTAATCTCATTGAAGTTAAGTGATTTGCAGAAATCTTGACCTGCTACCCTGCACTTATTTCTGAATGACAAAGTATTAACTAATTTAGACTTCATAGTAGTACTAGAACCCTCGCCCCACCCCTGACACTCCACCCCCAATATCTGCAGGCTGCAGCATTTAGTTCTAGTTTTGGCCAACTCCGCCTTATACCTTACAACTATACTGCATTTCTGAGGTAGGGATTTCAGAATTGGTTCCATCTGATTTTACACTTACAAAGTTTACTGTATTAAAATTTGCAAAAGGAAGTGTTGAAAGCAACACTGTGTGTTCATTATTCCAGTTATTTTGGTGTAACCTTCTTAACCCCTTTGATTTGCCCATAATTTAGTCTCAGTTCTGTTTGTAAACTTAAACAATATAATTTTGGCTATTAAGAAGGCTATAAAACCCCAAATTTGAATTGGTGGATTACTAGTTTACCAGTTCAATTGCTTAATCACTTGTCAATAACCCCTCTGCATCATGAGATGTAATCGAGCTTATAATAAGTTATGATGGTCATTCCCAATGTGAGCCTTAACCTTAATTGAACTGATGGATCTTAGTATTGAGATTGCTTGCATTGATGTTTCAAACCAGCCTTTATATTTAGTGCAGATATTTCTGCGTATTGATTTGCTGTCCACAGATTCAAAATGCATATTAGTTTCTTTGATACTTAACACATATATTCATTCTCAAATTCAACATTTATATTTGGCAAATAAATGTCACATTACCATATTTACTAGAGAATTTGGCCAACTAGTTATCTCTTAATCTTGTATCAAAGTCAGAAAGTATCTGACCTATACAGAGTTGACTGTGTTTAGAGTATCTAACTGCACGGTGTGTCCTGTTTGTGTGTGTGTGGTCACTAGGTGAGAGTAACGAGATAGAGGAACCTCAGCTGGAGCCTGGTCCGGACGGCAAGCTCATCAGCACTGAGGAGAGAATGCAGTACATCAGGGAGGGGGCAGTGGAGATCACACAGGAAGGTAGGGGGAAAAATAATGGGAAAATACAGGTAAAACTATTTGTGTGTTAAGAGGATACAACAGTACATCAGAGAGCGTGGGACAGAACTCACCAAGGATGGTAGACCAAAAGAGTGGACAGAGAATTGGGCTAGATCTGTGGTTACTTTGTGCAGGTATCACATGAAATAGGATTAAGAGTGGGTGGGACCGGAGCTATTTAAAACCAATTCTGTGGTTATGGTTTGAAGCAGGATCAACTTATTTTAAGACATGTAGAATGGTTTCTGTTGAATTCAGGTTTATGACACAAAAAATGGAAACCATAAAGGTCAGATAATAAGGTCAGGGCAAGAGTAGATGGAAAGAGCTAGAGTAAGAAATCTAAAATTCGCCAGGAATCTAAAATTCGCCACCTGTAAAACCTTAGTTAATTTTATGAAGAAAATGATGTTTTGTCTAAAAATTGGTATTTTTCAGTTCAAAAAACCTTAATATACTATACAGTTAACAAATCTCACCACAATTCATTTATTTTATTAGTATTTTGACATGTGGTGAATTTCAGATATATGGCGAATTTTAGATTTCTTACTCTATATGGAAACTACTGGTAATTATGTCCACCCCCCTGGGGGGTGGATATATTTTTTTGCTTTTTCCGCCGTCCGATGTCCGGCGTCCAATGTCCGGCGTCATGCATGGTTTCCGCTCATTTAAAGGAAAAGTATTAGAGCTATTGTCACCCAATTTGGTATGCAGGCTAATTGGGTCAGTAGCTTGCTTGGGATTGCTTTTGGCTGTTGTACCTCTTTTGCTTACTGAGTAATACTTAAGTACAGCTATTTTCAGTACCCATTGGTTTCCGTGCATTTAAGCCAAAATAATTAAAGATATTTTACTACAATTTTGAATACAAGATTGTTATGTCCATAGCTCGCTTGGTATTGCATTTGGGACTGATAGCTTTGTCAGTACATGAGTAATAGCCATTTAGGTACTTCATTGTGTATTTTCAGTACTACTTTTGAGTAATTTGCTAATATCTCAGAAACCGTAAGAGATAGAGCGATTTCGACAGAATTTTTGACCCACAGGGTAGTAGAAAAGTATTCTATACAAAATTTTAAAAAATTTCTATTTTCACCACTTTTGGCGGCTATCTTAATTTTTTGCGAAAAATGAAAGAATCTTCATATCTCGGAAACCGTAAGAGATAGAGCGATTTCGACACAATTTTGACTCACAGGGTAGTTGAAGAGTATTCTGTACAAAATTGAAAATTTTCAATTTTCGCCACTTTTGGCGGCCATCTTGAGTTTTTGCGAAAAACGAAAAAATCTTAATATCTCAGAAACCGTAAGAGATAGAGCGATTTGGACAGAATTTTTGACTCACAGGGTAGTAGAAAAGTATTCTGTACAAAATTTAAAAATTGCTTCATAGATGAGTGAGTAATTAATTAAATAAATGAGTAATTGGCTATTTTGAATACTGAAAAAGGCAAATGTGCTCATATCTCCTAAACCGTGCGAGATAGAGCGATTTCGTCGAAATTTTGGACCCACAGGCTAAGAAATGTACTCTTTGCAATTTTCAAAAAATTTTCCCCTCCCCAAAAATGGCGGCCATTTTGAATTTTCGAATTTTTGCCAAAAATGGCAAAACACTAATTTGCTTCTATCTCCTTAACCGTGCGAGATAGAGCGATTTCGGCAAAATTTTCTACCCGCAGGGTATCTGAGAATTCTACTCTTGCCAATTTATAAAAAGTTTTCCCCTCCGCAAAAATGGCGGCCATTTTGAATTTTCGAATTTTTGCCAAAAATGGCAAAACACAAATTTCCTTCTATCTCCTTAACTGTGTGAGATAGAGCGATATCGTCGAAATTTTCAATCCACAGGGTATCTAAGGAGTGTACTCTTTGCAATTTTCAAAAAAATTTTCCCCTCCCCAAAAATTGCGGCCATTTTGAATTTTCGAATTTTTGCCAAAAATGGCAAAACACAAATTTGCTTCTATCTCCTTAACCATGCGAGATAGAGCGATTTCGTCGAAATTTTCGACCCACAGGTATTTGAGCATTGTATTCTTGGCAATTTTAAAAAAAAATTTCCCCCTCCCCTAAAATGGCGGCCATTTTGAATTTTCAAATTTTTGCCAAAAATGGCAAAACACAAATTTGCTTCTATCTCCTTAACCATGCGAGATAGAGTGATTTCGTCAAAATTTTCAACCCACAGGGTATTTAAGGAATGTAATCTTTGCAATTTTCAAAAAATTTTCCCCTTTCAAAAAAACGGCAGCCATTTTGAATTTTCGAATTTTTGCCAACAATGGCAAAACACAAATTTGCTTCTATCTCCTTAACCATGCGAGATAGAGCGATTTCGTCGAAATTTTCGACCCAGAGGGTATCTAATGAATGTAATCTTTGCAATTTTCAAAAAATTTTCCCCTCTCCAAAAATGGCAGCCATTTTGAATTTTCGAATTTTACCAACAATGGCAAAACACAAATTTGCTTCTGTCTCCTTAACCGTGCGAGATAGAGCGATTTCGTCGAAATTTTCGACCCAAGGGGTATCTAAGAAATGTACTCTTTGCAATTTTCAAAAAATTTTCCCCTCCCCACATATGGCGGCCATTTTGAATTTTCGAATTTTTGCCCAAAATGGAAAAACACAAACTGGCCTTAACCGTGCAAAATAGAGTTATTTTGTTGAAATTTTCGACCCATAGGGTATCTAAGAAATGTACTCTTGGCAATTTTCAAAAAAAATTTCCTTTTCCCAAAAATGGCGGCCATTTCGAATTTTCAAATTTTTGCCAAAAATAGAAAAACAGGAATTTGCTTCTATCTTCTTAACCGTGCAAGATAGAGTGATTTCATCAAAATTTTCAACCCAACCAATGCAAAAAGGCATGAAGCTGAAATAATTTACATCTACACTAATAAATATTTAAGCATCATTGATATATTTTACAAATGAAACAGGGTCTTGTAAGACTACTGTACAATTTGGGCAAGGTTCATGGGGTGGACATTACACATGATAATGTGTGTTCTTCTATGCTATCCTGTTTCTATTCGCATCTACTATCAACAGGGCGTCGTATTTCTAGTTTAACAATGAAGTAGGAGTACTGCATTGAAAGTGAAACAGTTTGTGAGGGATGTCTGTAGTGTAGTAACTATTGAGATGTTAGGTTAAAGCTAAAGAATGGGGATACATGATAAGAATTGCAAAATGTTTCTAATAGCGTCACTTTAAACTGGGGTGCACATGCAGCATAAGTTTAAAGCCGTCACCAAATGGGTGGTAGGAGAGGGGAGCTATGTGCTTTGAGTAGATGTAAATACGAAATATTTGGGTAGGTCATCAGAATTAATAGATTAACCCTTACAAGGCACTATTTTCCCATTAAGAAGCACATGTACGGTAAGAACAGCAAGATTTTTGTGTTAATATGTCGCCCACACATTTGAATTGAAATCTGTAAAATTTCAACTAACATTGTGAAATGCACAACCTTCAACTGCATGTTGGCAGAACAAGCAGTCTAATTGATCTGTTGAATAATGCTTAGCCATTTCTCACCCAATGTCCCATAATATCCTGACCAAAATAGACCTGCTGAATGTTGTGTTGGCACTTTTCAGTATTTAGTGAGCCCCCATCAATGTTGAAGCTTTCAGATATGTTGGGTAAAAGATGTACTTAAGTTTACTTTGAACATGTTTTGGATTGTGTAAGTACTGTTGATTTATTTTATTTATTTATTTTTGGTCTTTATGCTGCATAATTTCTTGATAAAGATTTCTTTACTTTTAACGTTTAGTTCTTCCTATTCTTTAGTGGCTGGTTGTGGTGTTCTTTTGTGTTTTGATATATTATTATTAATTTATCTTCCTATAGATAACTGTATTTTTTTCTGTGTTTTCATTTGTAAAGGTAAATGTAACACTGGGAGTGGACATAAAATAAAAAATATATAAACTTTAAAGAATGACATTTTTAACACAAATTTGGACATGTACATGTGTGGTGACAGTTTTAAAATAAAAAAAATTCTGTCATATACATCCTCTTTCTTGCTTCTTTTTACTGTATCAATATTGAGTGAAATTATCCAACTTTCAAAATAATATCTGTAATCTTTTGGAAACTTTATGTTTTATATAGTTTTTATGTGGGATTGTATCAGTTTTGGTGTGATATATATTTCGGATGTTGGCCATAATTTTCAAATGGAGGAATACTCAATACTTAACAAAGTCCTGAGATTTGGAATACAGGTAGACAAATTGATTTGGATTCGTGCGATAAAGATTCCTTGAGGACTTTATAGAACAAATTGTTGAACTATTCAGTATACAAAATGATTATAAAGGGTACTCTATTCTTGTTCCACATCAAGTACTCTCATTAACATACCTAGAGTGAGTCATTTTCTGTAACATTAAGAGGAAAATCGTGTAAAGTTTGGTTATTTTTTCATTAAAAATAGTACTTGTCAGAAAGTACACTAATGGTGAGAGAGTACTCGGGTGAAAAATTACTGCTTGTTGCAGACCTAATTTGAATACTACATCTGTGCTGCAATATGAGCATAGCATTCTGACAAATGTCACACACCATGGCACATTTATGACCTTTGTGAATGCCGGGATTGAGGTGCAAAACTAAAACCTTTTTAGTGGAAATGTCATTCTTTCATTTTCACCCACAGCTTTTTAAGGCTGTGCGATATTATTTTCACTCATGGCGTCTGCTGTGCAGTGAATTGGTCGAACCATGCCAGAAATCATGAGGTATAGGAAGTTCACATTTGGTGGGAATATAGCTTAGAGGTATATGTGTGCAGCAACATGGTGTGTCCTTGATTTGTAAAATCTTGTCCAGACTATGTCTTGGAAAACAAAAGGCCACTGCCGCACCATTTATCTCCCGCCTCAGGATCAGTAATCTATGAGAAATAAGGGAGATATAAGGCCTTTGTAGTAAGAAGACCCCACTTGACACTGAAGAAAGGGTTAAAGGTCAAAGTCAGAAATTGAGAAAAGATTTCCAGGCCATGACTTCCCATAAGTTATTTTCACATTCCAAACCCCTAGTAGCCATGATAAGAGAGATACAAGGCCTTTTTAATAGGATAATCCCATTTGACATTAAACGTGATATGGTGGCCATTTTGTTTTCGAATATAGGCCAAAATTACTATCAGGATAACTTTCCTAGCCATATATTTTTGGTGCAAATTTGGTGAACCTAGCTGAACTCCTCATGGGCTGTTTTTACATTCTGAAGCCCTAACACTAATAATAAGGGAGATATAAGGACATTTTAGTATGATGACCCCATTTAACCTTGAAGCAGGGGTTAAAGGTCAAATTCAACACCTGGGAAATATTCCCAGGCCTTGACTTCCTAAAACTTGTTTTCACATCCCAAACCCGATGGAGCAATGGTAAGGGAGATATAAGGCCTTTTAATAGGATAACCCCATTTGACATTAATATGTGATATGGCGGCCATTTTGTTTTGCAAACTAGGCCAAAATTACTATCAGACTAGCTTTCCTAACCATATATCTTTTGTGCAAATTTGATGGAGCTATCTGCAATATTTCAAGATTTAGAGCATCTTTATGATCTTCAAACAATTGGCTATGGCGGCCATTTTGTTTTTTAAAATGAGGCCAAAATTTTGTAGACATGTTTTCATAGCCATAAATATTCCCTGCAAATTTAGTGAAGATATCTTTACAAATGAATGAGATATTAAGGTTAATGTAAAAACATGACAAATGGACGGACAGACGCACGCACGTACGGAAGGCATTTTATGATCTCCTAACCACGGCCTTTGGCCGCTAGCAGGACATAATAAAGTGTACAAAACACATCAGTTGATAAATTTTATATCTTTGTAACTTTAAGTTTGCAAATGAATGCTGTTATCTTGCTATCTTCACATGCATTCTTTCTTTAGTGTTATTTCTCCTGCACCATTACATAACTTACACTGCTCGGAAAGAGTCCCCATCGTTGTACTTTGCCATCTCTTCTATATCTGATGGTGTAATGACTATTTCTCCAGGTTGTGGGGTGTTAGCATGTCTGCAATATTTCTTTTTCTCTTTTTTTGTGAGGAAGGTTTTTTTTTTTTTTTTTTTTTGATCTGCAAAACTTTTTCTGAATAAGAATTTTCTCAGCTTAAAAAGCAGCCTGACTTGCTTTAAGATTTAAGGGATTGGCTGCACTCTGGACTGGTATTCACAACAGTGAAGTGGAATGGGCCAATATCAGTGAAAAATATTACCGTCACCACTCTGTCTGAAAGGCATGTGTCTTTGTACGTGCCCACTCCCCCAACCATATGTTATTGCCCATAAATTCATAATCTCTCATTTCAAGGTAAATTTACTCCACCAAAACCTAAACTTAGATCAAGTTTGATCATGTGAATATGTTTTCAACATAATTTTCCATTTTTTACCAGTTACTTCACATTACATTTGCAATAAATTTGGTTACATCAACTGCATTTTGTATATATTTGTTATATACTATTTGTTGGATTATACTGCTCATTTTCATTTTCTTAATTACCCCAACTTTTGCAAATACATGGTCAAATCACCCAATAACATTTCAGATAGTGGTAGCAGTATATTTGTGTTGAGTTGACATTTGTGAAGACAGTGACACACCCTAATTATCCGTTTATGTTGATCGTCTTGTAGTACATGTAGTTTATTATGTTTGGGGCCATTATGTTTTATTTCTTTACACCTTTCTGTTTGTGTGTCCTTGTGTGTGTTAGCACCCCCCACCACACCCCAGCATGTCACAAGTCCAGCGCAAGCCGCTAGTCCAGCCCCAGCAAGCCCGGCTCAAGCAAGCCCGGCCCCAGGCCACACAGATGGTGTAGTAGTCAGTGATCGTGTAGTGACCGCAGCAGCGGCTGCAGAGGCAGTGGTCACCAAGGTGGAAAGTCCCAAAAAGAAAAAGTCCAAAAAGCCAGGTAAGGCTGGAGACAGTGATAAATAATTGATTCAGAAAGATGAAAAAGTGAGAAGTCATGTAAAGTCTGATGCAGGTGTTGTGGATATTTCACAGAAAGAAAAGGTATCAAATACAGGTACAGCTGTGAGTCCCATTGAGAGGAATAGTGATAGATTAGTGAGATTACGTGAGATTAGTTAATAATAGAAAGTCTATCAGTGAATATAAATGACTAAATTAGATTCTAACATGACATAGATGTGTCTGTCAGTTTGATTGGCTAATCAAGGAAATATGGGTAAAATCAGCATAACCCATAGCTTTCTATTATCGCTCATGATGGCTGTCCTGACAATAACCCATTTTTTTGTCATTAAAATGTTTAAAATAAATACAAGTTATAATATTTAAAAACTTGTCATGTTAGAATAGGATTAACATTCTCTAAACCATAGTATATGCAGAATTTTAGGATGTTTGAGATTATAGACAAAAAATCTTCAAACCCTTCGGGGTTTATAACCTCAAACTATGGTAATCCCTTTGAGCTTTATAACCTCAAACCATGGTAAAATTCTACATATACCATACTTTGGAGGGATTATTCCTATAATAAAGATATGGGTTACTGTGGCCTATGATAACAAAAAATATATCATCCCCAAAGAGGAGAACATAATATAAAATCATTAAATCCATACTGATACTTAAACTAATAAAACTGTGTAAACATTAGGCTGAGTCTGTAGCAAGTGAAACCTTTTTATTACAAGATTAAAGTGAATTCCAAAAGACCAAAGTGTGTTTACCATAAATGTAAAGCATGCTGCCTTTCAGTGACTTTACTGCAATGCCATCTCTCTTGCACTATGCTTTTGATGACATTCACAATCTGCATCTCGCTGATGTGACTGTGTTGCATGAATCTGCCATAAATTATTTATGTAAATAAAGAAAAATTACTTTGATTGTAGATTTATGATTAACTAATACCAAGTGTATCAGTTCTACATTGATTTGCTTTGCACAATGAGGAAGTAAATAAATATAATGAAATCAGTGGGCTTATGCACAACTTGTGACAAATACAAACCAAAACAGTTGTGAACAAACCCATCAATATGTGCAGTAAAAAATTGTTAATAAATGTTAAGAATCCTCCAAAAAGTCTTGACCAGTTTTGTCTATTTAATAATGTTCTTTTAATTGTATCCCCGACGCGAAGCGGGGATACTATGGATTCGTCGTCGTCCGCGTCCGCGCCCTCGTCCGCGTCCGCGCCCTCGTCCGCGTCCGCAGAGATTTCTTGTTAGCGACCTACAGTCCACATTTCTTTCCGGATTTCTTTCATATTTGGCAGGTGACTTGATATGGTAGAGGACTCGCCACCCTATCTTTTTGGTAGGCTTTATGTCTAAATTAGGCCTGTGGTAGACAAAAATGTCTAAAATGTGGAATATTGCTTGTTAGCGACCTACAGTCCACATTTCTTTCCAGATTTCTTTCATATTTGGCAGGTGGCTTGGTATGCTAGAGGACTCGCCACCCTATCTTTTTGGTAGGCTTTATGTCTAAATTAGGCCTGTGGTAGACAAAAATGTCTAAAATGCATTAAAAGTCATGAAATCATGCACTAAATCACTTATAACTTAAAAAGTGTTGCATTTAGAGCATTTTGTTAAAATATGTTATTCAGATACTTTTTTCATAGCTACAACATGGTGAGTAACTTGGGTGTCTGTCTCAATAGCTAAGTGAGTAATAGCTACTTTTGGGCTTTTCAGTAACTTCCATCATGAGTAAAATCAATTGTAACTTGAAAACTATTGCATTTACAGAATTTTGTATAAATATGTTATTCAGCTACTTTTATGTCAGCTATAACATAGTAAAATTTCAGACCTGTAGCTCATAGCATAGCTGAGTAATAGCTACTTTTAGGTTATCACTGTTGAGTAAATTACTTATAACTTCAAAAGTATTACATTTAGAGTATTTTGTTTCAATATGTTATTCACCTATTTCGGAGTCAGCTATAACATAGTGAAGTTCCAGACCTGTGGCTCATTGCATAGCTGAGTAATAGCTACTTTGAAGTTCACACTGTTGAGTAAATCAGTTGTAATTGGAAAAGTATTGCATTTACAGAAATTTGTGTAAATATGTTATTCAGCTACTTTTGGGTCAGCTATAACATAGTGAAATTACAGACCTGTAGCTCATGGCACAACTGAGCAATAGCTATTTTCAGGTACTGACTGTTGAGTAAATGACTTGTAACTTGAAAAATAGTGCATTTGGAGTATTTTGTTAAAATATGTTGTTCGCCTACTTTTGGGTCAGCTATAACGTCGTGAAATTACAGACTTATAGCTCATGGCATAGCTGAGCAATAGCTATTTTCAGGTTGTCACTATTGAGTAAATCACTTGTAACTTGAAAACTATTGCATTTACAGTATTTTGCTTAAATATGTTGTTCACCTAATTTTGGGTCAGCTATAACATAGAAAAAATTCAGACATGTAGCTCATTGCATAGCTGAGTAATAGCTACTTTGACGTTATCACTGTTGAGTAAATCAGTTATAACGTGAAAACTATTACATTTACAGTATTTTGTTTAAATATGTTATTCACATAATTTTTGGTCAGCTATAACAGAGTGAAATTGCAGACCTCTATGTCATGGCATAGCTTACCAATATCTACTTTCAGGTTCTCACTGTTGAGTAAATCATTGTATCCACTGGATAGCCGTAGTGTGTAGAGAGATTTCACCATTACCGCTCTAACAAAAAAAAATATTATAGCTAGCCTTCTCGAGTTTGCAAAGTATATTACAGGGTGCACCACAGTACTCTATTGGTAGGCTTTATATCTAAATTAGGCCTGTGGCTAAATTACTTACCTACTAAAAATGAGTAATTCTGCATTTTGTCTAAAAGTATTGCAGATAGCAAATTTTTCTTAAATAACTCATTCACCTACTTTTGGGAGAGCTTTCACATGCTGAAGTTCCAGACCTGTAGGTAATTACTCACCTACTCAAAATGAGTAAATGCGAATTATCTCTAAAAGTATTGCAGATAGCCAATTTTTGTCAAATAACTCCTTCACCTACTTTTGGGAGAGCTTTCACTTGGTGAAGTTTCACACCCGTAGGTAATTACTCACCTACTCAATGAGTAAATGCAAATTATCTCTAAAAGTATTGCAGATAGCGAATTTTTGTCAAATAACTCCTTCACCTACTTTTGGGAGAGCTTTCACTTGGTGAAGTTTCAGACCTGTAGGTAATTACTCACCTACTCAAAATGAGTAAATGCAAATTATCTCTAAAAGTATTGCAGATAGCCAATTTTTGTCAAATAACTCCTTCACCTACTTTTGGGAGAGCTTTCACTTGGTGAAGTTTCAGACCTGTAGGTAATTACTCACCTACTCAAAATGAGTAAATGCAAATTATCTCTAAAAGTATTGCAGATAGCCAATTTTTGTCAAATAACTCCTTCACCTACTTTTGGGAGAGCTTTCACTTGGTGAAGTTTCAGACCCGTAGGTAATTACTCACCTGCTGAAAATGAGTTAATGCAAATTATCTCTAAAAGTATTCCAGATAGCCAATTTTTGTCAAATAACTCCTTCACCTACTTTTGGGAGACCTTTCACTTGGTGAAGTTTCAGACCTGTAGCTAATTATTCACCTACCCAAAATGAGTAAATGCTAATTATCTATAAAAGTATTGCAGATATCCAATTTTTTATCAAATAACTCATTCATCTACTTTTGGGAGAGCTTTCACATGGTGAAGTTCCAGACCCGTAGGTAATTACTCGCCTACTGAAAATGAGTAAATTCGAATTATCTCTAAAAGTATTGTAGATAGCCAATTTTTCTCAAATAACTCATTTGCCTACTTTTGAGAGAGCTTTCACTTGGTGAAGTTTCAGACCCGTAGCTAATTATTCACCTACTCAAAATGAGTAAATGCGAATTATCTCTACAAGTATTGCAGATAGCCAGTATTTCACAAATAACTCATTATTATGAAAACAACTTAGAGGAAGTCATGGGCTGCAAATCTTTTCATGTGGTCAGATTTCACCTTGGGCCCCTCCTGCTTATTATTGGTCCTAGAGGTTTGCAATGTGAAAACGACTTATACGAAATCATGGACTGCGAATCTTTTGATGTGGTCAGACTTCACCTTGGGCCCCTGCTACAGGGTCAAATAAGGGTAGCCAAACTTAAAAGTGCTTTCACCTTGCTTATTAACGAAAAATGCTTTTTATCTTCTAAACTATGTTAGTTGGCCTTTGTCGGTGGATACATCCAGCATCTGGCCACAGATGCGTCCTATTTCTAGTTAAAATATGTAGTGAAAACACTGTTTGTTTACAACTGTTTTGTACTTTTTTTCTTTTTTTGTTATCTTTATTGAATTTTAGCTGTTTTGATTGTTTTTGTTTTACTTTGTACAGTGAATTGTTTGCATGAGGCCCTTATTATTTGCACACGGCACAATAAGATGACATCATTCAAACCTGGGCAACTGGTGTTGTTAAATGGTTCTTTTCCCCCTTTTTTTTTTTGCACTTATTTCACCACAGAGCTTTTCTTTTATTTTCTATGATGCATATCCCTGAAATTTGCAGTCAGGACTTTTTATATAAAACTAGAGTTTTTGAATATGAAATAATAAATGTGAAATTTACTGTTGGATGTAAAAGTTATTACTAAGGCATCCCCATTGCTTTACTTTTGGATTATTGAACATTCTCCATCATGTCTGTGATATTTTTGACAATTTTAAGCCATGTTTCTAATCTGTTACAGAATGGTTATGGAGTTTGCATATATTTTTTTTTTTTTTTTTTTTTTTTTTTTTTTGGTGGGGGGGGGGGGGGGGGGGGGGGGGGGGGAATTGCCTTAGTAACAAGTTCCATGAATCATGAGAAATTTGTTACTCGTACTGTATTTTTATGTTGCTGGTTTATGTGTTTTACTTTCTAATCCATTTCTCTGTCAAATCCATAAAAAAAAATCCACGCAAAGAATGATATATGTAAAGAGGCTTACAAACCATACATCAAGTACAGAAGAATATTTATTAGCCAAAATTCAGCCAAATATTCTGTTTTATAAAAACTGTTTTATCACTTGGTACAGCTTGTTATAGAAGTAGATTTTAGATTGAAAGCATGTATGTTGTATTTTACTAGAATCTAAAATACTTCTGTTATACAAACAACTTTTTAGTGAAAGGAGACTTTGAAATGTTAAGCTTTTGGGTTTCCCGGGAGAACCTTGTTTAAGAGAGTGTGTATCTCAAATTGATCAATGAAATTTGATGGGATTCTCTTTTACAATGACAGTGCAACCTCCGTTATCCAGATATGCCTGGAGAGAATTATTTAATTAGCATAATAATTAGCAAAAAGAGTTAATAGAACAGAATAATTATCTCTGAGGTATAAAATAGAAAAGTACAAGTTTAGAGAGTGAAAATGAGTTTATAAAAGAGAATCTTCAAATAATACTAGTTTGTATGATGGAACTTCTAGTGTAGTTTGTATAACAGAAGTGTGTAGTAGTATTTGAGTGTAACTCTCCCTGCATGTCTGTGTGTGTTCAGCAAACCTAGACCTGACTGATGACGTGGATGCAAACTTACAGCGTTCACAGTCTGCCAGATATGCTGATAAGAGTGCCGAGTGTAAGTACAGGTTGCTAACTACTACGTCATATATCAAATAAGTGGCCTCAACTGTTAAAAAAATGTTAACCAGAAGAAATAAACCCTCCAAAAATTAAAGAATTGGAAGGAATGTTGTACTTTGATTATTTAACGGAGTTTGAAGTACTGTGGAATACCAAAATACCTTCAAATTTAAAATGCTGCTGGTATTCAGTAAGAAAATGTTAGTGGAAATGCACTTCAGTATATCAAAAAATTTAGAATAAAATTATTATCTGCATTGTTAATTTTTCAAACAACCAGTTTCATTTTCACTGGAAATTTCATGGTTAAACTGTTGACATAAAGTTTCAAGGAAGGAAAAGGTTGACCATATTTTGAGAAATAGGTGATGCTTTTAAGTTCTCATCAAAATAAATCCAATAAAACTGAACTTTTGAAACTATGGAGACTCGGATATGTAACTATGGCAACCTCTTTTACCCATAGTGATACAGGAACTGGAACAGCAGCCTCCATTTGAACGGGAAAAAGCTAAGTCAGAACGCAAACCCAAGAAGAAAAAAGTCAAAGAAGGTATCCCTCTCCTCTGTACACAAGCTGTGTAGTTAAGAATTCACACTAATCCTCACTGTATAACATATCTCTGGATCTGATCCTCATGCTAATCCTCACTGTATGACATATCTCTGGATCTGATCCTCATGCTAATCCTCACTGTATAAAGTATCTCTGGATTTGGTCCTGGCGCTAATCCTCAATGTATAAAATATCTCTGGATCTGATCCTCATATATCTCTGGATCTGATCCTCACGCTAATCCTCAATGTATAAAATATCTCTGGATCTTATCCTTATGCTAATCCTCACTGTATAAAATATCTCTGGATCTCATTTCTCATTACAAATGAGTTACTAGAATTAATAGTATTAAGATGTGTTTAACTGTTTTTACCCCCACAGCCCTTAAGGGCTGTCGGGGTATTAATTTCACCCATGGTGTCCGGATGGGCGGCGGTGGGAAATAGTTTGTCCGGGCTGTATCTCAGAAACCATAAGGTGTAGGAAGTTCATACTTGGCAGGGACATTGGTTGGGGGGTGTAGGTGTGCAACATCATGGTCTGACCTTGATTTGACCTTGAGTTTGAAAATCTTGTCCGGGCTATATCTCGGCAAGCATAAGGTGTAGGAAGTTGATACTTGGCAGGGACATTAGTTAGGGGTTGTAGGTGTGCAACATCATGGTCTGACCTTGATTTGACCTTTGACCTTGCTGTAGTGACCTTGACCTATAAAACCTTGTCTGGGCTATATCTCAGCAACTGTAAGGTGTAGGAAGTTGATACTTGTTAGGGACATTGGTTAGGGGGTGTAGGTGTGCAACGTCATGGTTTGACCTTGATTTGACCTTTAACCTTGCTGTAGTGACCTTGACCTATAAAATCTTGTCAGGGCTATATCTCGGAAACCGTAAGGTGTAGGAAGTTGATACTTGGTAGGAACATTGGTTAGGAGTTGTAGGTGTGCAACATCATGGTCTGACCTTGATTTGATCTTTGACTTTGCCGTAGTGACCTTGAACTATAAAACCTTGTCCGGGCTATATCTCAGCAACTATAAGGTGTAGGAAGTTGATACTTGGTAGGGACATTGGTTAGGGGGTGTAGATGTGCAACGTCATAGTGTGACCTTGATTTGACCTTTCACCCTTGCCGTAGTGACCTTGACCTATAAAATCTTGTCTGGGCTATATTTCGGAAACTGTAAGGTGTAGGAAGCTGATACTTAGTGAGGACATTGGTTGGGGGTAGTAGGTGTGCAACGTCATGGTGTGACCTTTATTTGACCTTTGTACTTGCTGTAGTGAAGTTGACCTATAATACCTGTACTGGGCTATATCTTGGAAACCGTAAGAGGTGTAGGAAGTTGATACTTGTTAGGGACATTGGTTAGGGGGTGTAGGTGTGCTACGTCATGTGACCTTGATTTGACCTTGCTGTAGCGACCTTGACCTATAAAATCTTGTCCAGGTTATATCTCAGAGACTGTAAGTTGTAGGAAGTTTATACTTGGTAGGGACATTGGTTGAGGGTTTTAGGTGTGCCACATCATGGTGTAACACTGATTGACCTTTGACCTTGCTGTGTTGACCTTTAAAATCTTGTTGCACCTTTGGGTCTGTCTGTTGATGCAGATTAAGCACTGTTAAAGTCATATTAGAATTCATTAAGAATTTCCTTTTGTAAGTTCCCATTGTAACAGATGGAATTTCATCAAGTGAGCCACAGGCTTTTCTCCAACACCACACATAAGCATTCATTGAATGTATTGCCACTTCTGTGTGCATGGGTAATATTCAAAACATCCAAACCATAATTCGGCCATTTTTGCTTTACTGATAAATGCTGTCATTTTATTATTGAATTGTCTTGTTTTAATACTTTATCTTTATGTACATTTCTTTTCCTTAGATATTATTTTATCTACTTAAGCATTATTTGGACCTTAATATAACTGACACTGCTCTGAAAGTATCTTGAACTTTGTACTGTTACACTACTTCTATATCTCATGGTGTTGAAAAATATTTCCCCAGGCTGTGGGGTACGGGCATCTCTGATGCTATTTTTGTTTCTTAACTTGGTGGCGGGTGCATAGTTTTAACCAAGTTTAATGTGTTGGGAAAATTATTTGGTTGCATTAATATGTAATTTCATAGAAGAAACTTCTCATATACTTGATTGTTTAACGATGTGATAGCAATTTGTAATAATTCAGTAATTGATTCAGTTATGGGCCTGAGATTCAAATTAATAAGACTCTCGATTCAAGCGGTAAATGGCTCCGTTGATACAAAGGTCTCCATGTCAAATACAATCACAAATTTAACAGAATTTCTACAGCAACATTTTGGGGGTCAAATTTACAGTTAGTTTATCAGTAGTGTGCCTTCATATCAGCAGTCAAATGCCCAGCAACCTTTTCTGAAGTCAGTATTCAGCACATTTCCAGTCATCAGTCGACTGAGAAACCGATGTATACATCCTGTTACTCTCATAAACTTGTATAAGACAACTCACCTTTTAAAATGATATAGTGAATTACAAAACTTATAAAAAAGGGTGTATGATTTCTAGTTCTGTATGTACTTAAAATTTTGTGAACACTTGCGCAATAAGGAATGATTTGCACACCTCATTTCATGTATTCATAACAACATAATTTCGTACATTTCCTACATTTCTCACTTATAGGCAAAATTCCTGACAGTTTAACAATCAGGTTGCTGTGTAACATAAGAGGCCCATGTTAATATCAATATAAATGAAAAATATTTTTCAAAAATCACAACCTCTTGTATCATAAAACACAAGGCCGAAAGGGGTTTCTGTCTACTAGCGTGAGCCGCAAAGCCATCGGAGACACAAGAAGTGCACTGATGCGGTAACTAGTGGTAGGATCATTTACAGAAATCAAAACCTGTTACTGGGGCTTTGAAACGAATGAAATCCGGTATTTCGTATGCTTGTTACTGGCATTGATTATTTCTCACGGGGCGTACATGAACCAGAACTTGCAACTGGAAATGGCTTTCGTGAGATATTAAAAAGTAAGTAAACATGACTTTTGCTCAATATAAAGTAAAAATATAACTTATTTCACAAAATATATATATTTTTTGTCGTTTTGATGAGGTGTCAACCATTATAAAGCCTAAAATGATGACGTTTTCAATAACTGGTTCCCAAATATTCCTTGCGGATTTCGTTATTTTTACCAAAAGCGAATGAAAAACCGCTTACCGATTTAACGTTCACACCACTAGCGATAACCTATCCCAGTACTAACGTAGCCCATTGCTGCTTAACTTCAGTGAAGAGACAGGCACTCGAGCCTCGCTAGAGCTCGCACTTATAAACTGCAAACTATTGTAAGTTCATTATGTATGTTCTTGAGAGTCATGAGATGTACACATCAGTTTCTGGGTGTTTGATGACTGTGACATTTGTACATGAGCAAGGCACTTCCATTGATTGAAAGTGGATCTGTCAGTGATGCAGCTGTAATATATACTTGTGTTTTATTGCTTTACCTATTGATTGTAGCCGGTCCTGTTCTCTTCCATGTTAACACCAGATTTGACAACTCGCTTTCATTAGCACAATCACCAGCCTTCATTTTTCTCAATATAATTATTGTATTTGCTTCAGTGACTTTACTGATGCTTATTTTCCTGCAAGTTACTTTTGAATCAGTTTAAAACTAGTAATATTGTAATCTCATCATGAGGCCCATTATGATAAACTGTAATTGCTATTTCATCATATTATGGATACACAAAATTATCTATATTTTAAGCATACATTATACCCATTGAGTATTTAAACACTTGAACAGCTTTGGCAAAGTATGAGAAATCTTATTGAAATCTAAATATATATGTCTCATCAAAAGGTTGTATATTTCTTAGTACTTATTTATTCTTAAATCAAAGTGGCTTTATATAAACTTAAAGGACATTTCATGACACTGAAAATGACATCATGATATATTAAGGTATCATCCTGAAAAATGTGGTGATGCCACTATTGCATCATGATATTTCTGGTTAAAATGCATATAATTTTATGTGGCAGTTAAGTCTGTACTTTCTTTTGGGGTTTTTGGGTTTCTAATAATAGTTAAAAGCCACTTGCTAAGCATCTAGTTCAAACTTTTTGCAAAAACAAGATACAAATAAGCCTATGTTGGTAAGATAATTTATGACAAATTAGGACTTTAGGGCTATTAATTATTCCCTCCTATGAGGTAAGTATTGTATTTATTCCGACACTTTGGCTTGTATAGTTTGTTACAGTTTCTATATGTCAGAAGTTCATAACCGTGGTGATTTGACCTGGAACTATTTCTTTATAATTTATTTTACTTATTTAAGATGTTTTGTTTAGCCCTCTGTTGTGTTAATCGTAATATTTAGGGGTAATATTTAGTGTTTTTTCAACCTTGTCTTTAAAACTTTTAATTTGTTTAATCTTCTCACCATGTCAGGGGGATAATCAACCGTTCAAAATATGTTCTTCAGAAACACAAACCTGCATTTCAGGCTGTTTTAACTCAATTGACTAAGCATTTCAAATGAGTAATTGTTGAGTTAAATGCCACATTGTCATAATTTTCATTCCAATATTGTTAACATTTTTATGGTCAGAAAAAAAGCCATTGATTAATGCAATTTGATGTTTGCCATTGTACCATTTACACAGGTGTTATTAATGTTAGACAGTGATAAAAAACAGGTAGCTAAACCCATTTTATGTGATAAATATACACTGATACATATAAATTAGTGTTCACTTATTACATTTCTTAATAATTTATGGTAATTACATAAACAATACAGACAATATAATTACAACTTGTCTAACATTATTGACACCCGTGTACTTTAAACATTATACATTTTAAAGTGTAAATGGGGTGGTGATGGTGGTACTGAGTACTTTATGGTGTTGCAGGTGTATATTATCGCGTGTGTGCGTACATTTGTAGGTCAGAACTACTGCACTTCTCTACAGATGAACATCTGCATCTTGGTAGAGTAAGAAATCTAAAATTCGCCACATATCTGAAATTCGCCACATATAGAAATACTAATAAAATAAATGAATTGAGGAGAGATTTGTTGAATGTACAGTAAATTAAGGCTTTTTGAACTGAAAAATACCAATTTTTAGACAAAAAATCATTTTTTTTCATAAAATTAACTAAAGTTTTATAGGTGGGGAATTTTAGATTCCTGGCGATTTCTTACTCAATAAATGTTTGACTGGAGTAAATCTTTGGCTTTGTAATGATAATGGTTCTAAAGCCCTGTGGTTATGGGTGTGTAAAGACTGTACGTGCATATGGTTATATGTAACCCATAAATAGTTAAAGAATTAAACATATAAATATTACAAGGCTGGGAATAGGTTTTGGGGCTGTAGTAGCGTAATGAGTTAATACACTCAGCCCTCATATCTCAGGTCCTGGGTTTCAGTTCGTTGGCTGAGGCCCAGTAGGGGAATGTTGGTAGTTGGTACTTAGTAGCCAGTGGTTGGTGGTGCTGAATCTTGACCAACTAGTATACGCTGTTTCCCTTCATCTGCTAAGCTACCAGTTGTGATTTGACCTATGACATGTGTCGAAAGCAGTGTTAAATCCAAATGCTGTTATTTTTCAGATGTAGATGTGCAGTAGGTACATCCTATGTGTGCAGTTTTCTGTATAATCATAGATATAATGTTTATGCAATTATAGACATACCTTTTTAGGCATAATTAACTTAGCTATGTAATTACATGCATGTATGAGTGTTTTATTCTACAGCCTCAGGTGTACTTTACAAGTGTGAATAACTTTTAAATTTGGATAACCTACAGGTGTAATAATGCATGTTTATGGTATTTGTCATTTTAGGTGATATGTTTTGTTGTTTGAAGTATGTCTTTTCCAGGTAGAAATGACTAGGTTTAACTTATAACTGTATTCACTTATAAATAAAATGTTTTGTAGTTCAAGGTATGTATAATAGGAACACTTTCCAAATGACATATACAGAAAAAATATATCACGAATGAAGGTAATATAATACGAGTGCATAGCACGAATATTATACTGTTTATCTTCATATGTGGTATATTTTTTCTGTATATGTCTAATGAGAACACTTTACTTTTATTATCCACCATTTTGTATGAGAGAATGTGAAAAAAGGCTTTCAAAAAACAGGAGCACCAGTGAATATGAAAACTTCAATCTTTAACTTACAATATCTTAGTCATTTCTGCAAGGAATTTTTTTGCTATAAATCAAGCAGAAGCACTGAAAAGACTTTTCAGACGATATACAAATTTCTAGGTTACATAGTTTTCGAGATATTAATGAAAAATCATAAGTTATTGACACTAATTATCCTTGATCGGGAGGCGTCAGTGTATACAAAATATATATCCAACTCCATATATTCCCCCCTGTACAGGTCAAATGTGGCTTGAGGTGGGTAATGAATTTTAAAGCTGTAAATGATTTAAATCTGGATCACACATGTTTTACTTGCATGTACGTGTTTACATTTGTATATGTTCTATTTTACAGTTACTGGTAGATTTTATTGATGTAAACAAGGGTGTAATTTTGTGTATTTATAGGTGTGAACGGTGAACAGTTGGCATCTCCCACTAAGTCAACCTCCAGTGGAGACGGAACCTTGGATGAACGCAGCAGTAGAGAGGTGAGGAGCATTATGGGTAACATGTGACCATCTTGTAGTTTATGGCTGATATCACTTTTGTCTTGCCAGTGTTGTAGCCTTAATCTTTATCACCATAATGTCAACCCGAGTTTGTCTTAGAAAACAACAGGAGTTTGCAAAAAGTAACAAAAATTTCAAAATTTATAAGTTATAATCTAAGTGATTCCTCATTATACCATTCCCGTGGTACACCAGTTCAGGTAACTTGAAGACACTTCTGCCAATAATTTTGACATTTGACAGGGTGATTGGACACAACCTGTGCTAGCTTTCGAAATTGGTGCCATTTTAAAACACAACATGGCCACCATTGCCACATTTTTTAAATTCCGTTTTCAGGCTCTAACTTGAAGATGCTTCTGTCTATCAATTTCAAACTTGAAAAAAACTGGTAGAACAAGATTCCTTTTTACAAACACACACCTTGAAATTTTTGGCCAGACTATACCCCGTGATACCGATTGCGCAGCCTACCTTCTTGAGGTCTATAACCCCAATTTTCTTGATAAATATTTAAGGAATACTTGAGCAAACTGGTGTCTGCTTGTAGGACTCACCTTCCAGAGAGGTATCTACTGACCCAGGCTCATTAATTAACCTTTGTGTTAATCTATTCGTTAATGAACACTTGAGTACACTCTACATCCATTTTTTTGTAGGGCTCACCTTCCAAAGAGGTGTCTACTGACCCCGGGTCCCCAGAAAAAGGAGGCGACAAGAAGAAGAAAAAATTCCGCATGCCTTCCTTCTCCAAGGGCAAGAAAGAGAAGGAGAAAAAGCCAGCCAAGCAATCTGCAGTCTGAGCCTGTGGTTATATATAGACCTGCGTGTACTTCTTACAAAGAAAACAATTAGTTCTAGTAGTGCGTAGATGTTTTGTATTGAAAGACATGGCAAATAGTGTGAAAAAATGGTTAAATACAAGTTAATCATATTTAAAAAATGAAAAAAAAAAAAAGAAATATGTTGTAGTAAGAGATGAAAGACTGGTTTCTGGTTGATAATTTTTGCAAGCAAATGAAAATGGCAAAGAAAAAAAGTATATTAGTATACACTTAATAGAGGAATCTTTTTTTTTTTTCTTATTTGTAGTATATATTTGTACATATACATTGTAGCTGTCTGGCCTGGTAGTCTGGTGTATTGGAATGGGCCCTGTGTTTGTGTGATTTCGATTGACACGTAAACAGTTAGTGAGAAGCATGGACTAGTTTTCTCAGTCTCTGGCAGTAGTAGTTATTTTATGTCGAACAAGTCAGAAAGATTTATTTTGTACCGGTATAAAAATTGAAGTTACACTTGAAAAGAAAAAGACATTTTTTGTTGTGCTACTGTAATTTTATTTATTAACACCTGTTCTAACATCAGTTTCATTTGAGGAAAAAAAAGAATATTTCGTAAAAGTCAATTTGATTGGTTCTTAGAAGTGAGGTTGTTTCTGCTGAAGTGGGTGGGGTTTTCTCTCAACCAATGATTTGTTCCCATACATTCTAGTCAGTCTGCATTGCCTGTGCATTTTCCACCAGAACACAACCTCACTGTAAAATATACATAAAAATCAATTCCTTTACATCCCACCACTGACAGACTTCAGTCCATTTGTTTAAAACAGGCCACAATTCATAACTGGTGGAAGTCAGTGCTGTGAATTGTTTTCAGACAATCACTTAAATGTGTCATGAAATGAATGCAGTGAACAATAACCTTGATTTGTTTTAATTCAGTACACTTTGTTCAGGTATAAAGTACAAACTCTGTTTTTTTTCCTGTGCAGTACAATCTGGTTTGTAAATTTTCATGTTAATGAAAATTCACCTTTTATGACTTGGGCAATAGAGTGTATTGCATTGTAACCTGCTTTATATTGTATGAACAGTGTTCATTATCACCTCAGTCTAATACCTTTATCATAATGTGTGCTGAACAGGTTGTGAAAGATATTGATAATGACAAGGTATCTGTTTAATATGTACGCAACACAAATTACTTCCCCTATAGGAGTCCTAAATGTCTTAAGAAACCTGATAAAAAGTTACAATGAAATGTTTCCTATTCATATTTTTGTTAGTTTCAATGAATTTTTACACATAAATTAACACAAATTGTAAAATTATGAATGTAATATAAGCTTGTGAGGGTGTTGGGTGAAGGAAGTATCATTACTTTGTACAACCCATTCAGTTTGCTTCAATTCAGTTATGTATTTTAGTCTGGTAGAGTGTGCACTATGTATGTTGACTTGGTTCACATAGCCAGCAATGTGGATGTTGTAATGAATCAGTAACACAGCACAAAACTTAAAAGGAGGGCAAGATACAGTCTGACATAAGTGAATCGAGGATGTCAAAGGTCAATGTTTAACATTTTCAACAAGTCTTAGTGTATGGTGTTGGGTACTTGAACGCTTTAGCTCTAGCAGTGATTAGGCAAATGTATAAATTGTTGTGGAGCATTTTTATACGTGTACAATCCCAGTGTTTGCCTGTCCTGTATTTGCTTCTTATTCTGATAATTGAGTTTGGGGAGAGCTTTTCTTTTGATACGAGTTGTTGTCATAGCCTGTATTCGAGGCCTGTTCTATTTTTTGCAGAGTCGTTTTATCGCTTCCATCTTGTATTCAGGTGTGCTTTGTGTCACTTCTTTCTGTCGCAGTATAAGGTCGTAATGTTGACACTTTCAGCACATTTTTATTACTGTACATATTGTGTATGTTTTCGCACCCTCTCTTTTGCCATGGTAATTGTGTTCCAAGATCATTTTGAGTAAATTTACACATGCATCCTGTTGTCATAATGTGTTGTTCGTAGGTGTGTGTTTTTACATTGGCCAGTAAATGTACAGCCTTAATATAAACCCTTGCAGAATTTCTGTGCAAGGGGCAAAATATGAGGATATAAATAAACAAGAAGCCAACTACCATGTGAACAAGAATAAAATCTGGAATTAGAGTAGACTCTGTGTAAGATCAAGTGTAAGTCGGACATTTTGGGGGAAGGAAAACCAATAGTGAGGTTCCAGTTAGAATGTTGTATTTTCGTAGGTTTAACTGCAGCTCAACCCCCTGCATTCTCAAGACTCTAGTTGTACAGTATCAACTGTAAATTACTAAGAGCCATCATGCTTGAGCAATGTGCCCTTTGATTTTACTTCCTGTGTTATGTGTGGCACCTTTGTGTAATGTTCAGTAATAATATTAACAGAGGATCAGGGAACTCGATGTCTGAATGTAAATGGCCAGCGACTATTTTTATCAGCAAATCACACAGAAGCTTTTTTGCAAAGTCTGAAGCATGCCAATGGGATAGGTATGTGTGTAAAGTGACTGCTATTGTATATCTGCTCATGTAATCCATCATACATTTCTTTTGTATTTTGATGATTGCAGAGAAAAATAATAAGTGATGTAGTTGGGGTTTAGCAGCAATGCAACTAAATAACAACTGAAAATAAAAGTTTTTACATAGTTGTATTGACATAATTATGAAGGCACTGTGTTAGTAAAATTTGGATTATCAAAAGTTACCTTTCATTGCAGAAATCATTAGCATGTTTAACAGTAATGTTAAATTTTAAACATTTCATTAAAAAAAATGCCACATAATGGTAACAAGTAGAGATGTGATACATTAGCCAAGGTTTTAATTGATAGAGTTTGTCCTTTCATGAATACTGTTTTGAGATTTTTCCTCCTTGCCTAACTGTATTCTTTGGCCTATCTCTGATACTGCTTATTGTACATATATGTATACCTTTTTTTTTTGCTGAATTTTTGTTATTTTTACTTTTATGTTTCTCTGGCTTGTGTACCATAACTGCAGTATTTTGCTACGTAGTGATTAGTTATTTCTAGAAATCGTGTGGAATGTTTATTTTGTTGAATTTTTTCCATAGTACTGTTTTAGCTGATTTTTTTTTCACTGCACAAAAGAAATTGGTTACTTGGCATGGATATATGTATCAATGCAAATTTACATTGTCAAGAGGAATTGATATTTATGAATTGTAACTCGGTCCTAGTGCAAAGGTTCGCAATTACTAACAGTGAAATATTTAGCTAACACAGTATTCACTAAAAGGTGCATTCATTAAAGAATATTGCCGATTACAGTAGTGAGGACTGTAGAAATCAGAGTTTGCTATATTGTATTGATGGATGCACCTTTCTGAGATTTCATTTCCAACAAGTGTACCTGTTTACCTAAATGATGCGAAATGCCTCCCAACACTTACTCAGTCATCAGGTAGTTACTTGCTAAACACTCGCCTTGTTGCTTTAATGCAGATTTTCTTGTATTTTTAAAGTATTTCACTCATTGAATGAGTGCCATGTTTTCGCTAGACTTTCTTAACAAGGCAGTCTGATTGACTGTTGTGGTGATATAAAAAAAACCTGTCACTAATGAATCCTGGTGACTGATTTCAGTTTGTATATTGTAAGACATCTTTAAGGGGAGAGCTGTGTTAAGTTGAACTTTATTTTAAATAGAAGCTGATACCAATTCCTGATTTTCTCCTTTGAAGTTTAACTGATCTAAACTCTGTGGCTTGCAAAGAAGCGTAGTCTGGTATGGCGATCTGACTTAACATGGTTCAGATGTACTAAAGAGGTCCCCATCTTCAGCCAAGCACCTTCCATATATACTGTGATCCTCTTGACAACAGTCCACAAAGCATTAAACTCTGTCTTATCATCTTCATAAAATCCCTTTATAAATAGTGTAATAACATCTTCTAATACGAGGTCATGGGCCAATAAGTTTAATATAGATGATGTCATTGCTGAGGCCTTCTGAAGTCTACATTATTTCAGTGCTTATATTTTGACTTTTCCTATGATATTAGTTTAAAGGACATAGAATACCCTCGAAGTAACTTAGACCATTGAAATATTTATGAAGAAAAGATGGGGTTTATTGCAGTAAGTGTAATACTTAGTATTTCCTACTTTCTTTAGATGTTACAAATTAAAGCCACAGAAGTTTCAGAAGGCTTGCAAAAATGCGGCCATTGTTTTTAGATTTGTGTGTGATTTGTAGTGTTGTGTAATAAGTAGATATAAAAGACTGTAGTCATTCTTGTACAGATCTTGGAGAACAGTTTTAATAAAAGAGAGTCACTTTGTTTTTAAAACTGTCTTTGTTGTAAATTACATGTCAGCTTTTTAATGCAGATTTTAATCCAAGAGAAATGCAAGCAAGTTTTTTTCTTTCTTTTCTATCAATTGTGTAAATAAACAGTTCGTATTTTAATTTTTTAAGTGTGATTTGTTAAGATGTTGTCATCTTGCAACTGTTAACATGAGAGAATAGTGGTCGGTCTGATACGTTTTTAATACTACTTTTAAAATTCCTTTCCATACACATAGAACCTATCTATGGAGAAATATGACAACAGACTTACATCATGGAGTTCTGTACTATTGAATAGGTTATCATGCAAGATAAACAATGTGGAACACCCATCGCATTGGAACAAAAATCACAAAAGCTCTTCACTGCTATGCATACTAACAATAGGCTAATCACTTAGAATGATTAAATAAACTTAACTGCCCTGTGATAGGCAGATGCACATGGTCTGGATTCATGAGTATTTCACACAGAGTAAGCCTTTGTCTTCACTGCCAGTCAATTAATGATCCCTCTATCTTGTAGGGTTGTAAGCCACACTTATTTCAACCAATTGACCGTCACTTCATTCAGTGCAAATTTAATGAAAGTGTGAGCATATATCTATGTGAAAGACTCCAATTACAATATTCTTTTAGTCTTTTGCTTGATCAACTGATTGGAAAATACTGGTAAATCGTTTTTATTGCATGAGAGGGAGAAGGACTGAAACAACTACTATGAGATGATTTTAACGTGTAATGCAAACATTGACAACCGTTATTGTCAGTACTGTGAAATGCTATAGAGATCATTTTAATGTATTTAAATGAATGATACACATGTGTTATATTTTTTAACTTTATATATTTTAAACTGGAAGATCTTTAAGGTTGCAGTTAACATTTTTGCAGTTCCTTATACGCTCTCTCTTTTTAAAAATTGATGTACTGAAAGAAATTGCTGCGCTAACTATAAATAAAGCTGTGTTATAAATAAATACTTGATGTTTATTGCAACAAATATCTAACTTCTTTCTTTTCTAAAGATTAAAATGTCCATGCATCATGTTCAGTTGAAGTATATAACAACTACAATGACTTGTCCACCTTTGATTTTTAATATTATATTCAATTCAGTTTTTACCCCACAGCCCTTAAGGGCTGTTGGGGTATTGTTTTCACCCATGGTGTCCAGATGTGCGGGTGGGCTGATGGTCGGTCAGACAGTGGGAAAAACTTTGTCCGGCCTGTATCTCAGAAACCGTAAGGTGTAGGAAGTTGACACTTGGTAGGGACATTAGTTAGGGGGTGTAGGTGTGCAACGTCATGGTGTGACCTTGATTTGACCTTTGATCTTGCCGTAGTGACCTTGACCTATAAAATCTTGTCCGGGCTATATCTTGGAAACCGTAAGGTGTAGGAAGTTGATACTTGGTAGGGACATTGGTTAAGGGGTGTAGGTGTGCAGCGTCATGGTGTGACCTTGATTTGACCTTACCGTAGTGACCTTGACCTTTAAAATCTTGTCCGGCCTATATCCTGGAAACCGTAAGGTGTAGGAAGTTGATACTTGGTAGGAACATTGGTTAGGGGGTGTAGGTGTGCAACGTCATGGTGTGACCTTGATTTGACCTTGCTGTAGTGACCTTGAACTATAAAATCCTTATGTCCGGGCTATATCTCGCCAACCATAAGGTGTAGGAAGTTGTTATTTGGTAGGGACATTGGTTAGGCGGTGTAGGTGTGCAACGTCATGGTGTGACCTTGATTTGACCTTTGATCTTGCATATCTGATGCTATTTTATCTCTCTACAGGTATATGTGATACTGTTTTATCTCTCTTATATCTCTCATATCTTTTTACTTGAATCATGGTTGTTGCACCTTTTGGTGTATTTTGATGTAGATTAAGCACTGTTAAAGTCATTAGAATTCATTAACTGTTTTATTTTTTCAACTCCCCATTGTAACAGATGGTATTGCATCAAGTGAGTCACAGGTTTTGCCCCAACTGCACATATAAGCATGTATTGCCACATCTATATGTATGGGTAATATTCAAAACATTCAAACCATAATTCGACCATACATAATTGTGATATTGTCATTGACAGCTATTCTCCAGTGAAGAAATTTTACAGCTGCATAACTTTTAGTTTACTGAATTGTCTTGTTTTAATACTTAATCTTTCATGCAGTGTTCTGAAAGTATCCCAATCCGTGTACTGTTTCACTACCTCTATAACTCATGGTGTTGAAAGAAATTTCCCCAGGCTGTGGGGTACGGGCATCTCTGATGCTATTTTAATAAAAACTTTTTAGAACATAAACCCATAGTCAACATAATAGAGAATTCAGTTAAGATACAGAGCAAGCTGTCTTGGATTTAACCCAGTCCCAACTAAATGAAAGATTTTTATAGACAAAAATCAGTCCAAGGGGACAGCTTACACTTGGCTACAGAATTTCATATCTGTCTTTATGTATTTATTATCACATTCACTCTCATCTTTCCTAATGTCTTTGAGAAGATAAATATTAGATTCTTTAACAAATTCATTCCATGTCTCTTCTCCATCAAAATATTTAAAAAAAATTTCTTCTGATGACAGAATTTTATATAAAATCTGAGACCAGTCCTTTCAATACAGCCAAGTGTTGTGTAAAAATGTGGAGTGGGGGTGTGTGTGATTTTTTAAATGTAGGCAAAATGAAAAAGATTCAGAGTTGATGAATTGTGACTGGTTAATTAGTAGGTTCTTGTACAATGGAGTCCTGCTTATCTCAACCTCAGGTATCCAAAAATCTGGCTGCATCAAACTTTTTATGATGTCTCCAATATTTTTACAGTTTTCCAATGGCCAATAATAGGTGACTTTAGTTTTAAAAGGGCTACTTCCTGAATTTTAAAGTGCAAAAAAAAAAGACCATACATACAGTCACGTAATTAAATCTCCTGATCAACCACAATATTTTACGAAATTCACCAACTTCCTTTAAAATCTCTTGGTGACTGAGCACCTGCTTGATACAAGACACTATTGTCAACATGCTATTCATAACAATGGAATCATAAAAGGCCATTTTTGGCATTTTATGCACCTGCAAGCCCAGTGACTGATCTCGCTATATTACTGTCTGGCATTACCATTCCCAATAACCGCTGACATTTTACCTCACAAATCAAAAGACTCATTTGATGGAAGCTGAACCGAGGATTTTAAAATGTGTCTTGTTTGGTGAAGTACACCCATGACTCAACAAACCTGAACATGCAAATAAGTAACAATTTTTATGTCTGCTGACTGTGTCTGCGTCTGTGTCCGTGTGAACAACTTCTCCAAAACTACAAGGCCCAGACACATGCTGTTTTTTTTTTAAAGATACCATCTCTATCGAGGATGAAAAACTATTCAAGGCATGCAAATTTGTCTCCGTCTGTTTGCTAGAGCCATTACAAGGGAGGTACCCCCACCAAAAGTGTGAAAATTTCAACACTTTATCGCAATTTTCTCATTGACTATTGCAGGGATTTCTCTTATCTTGCATATATGTACTAGGCTACAAGTAGATTCCCTTGTGTGTCAGACCTGGTTCTGTCTTAATTTTTTTTATGAATTTTTAAAATAATTTTTAATGCAATAAAAATTAATGAAGTCATGCACTAAGTCACTTATTTTTTCATCTAATCTAATCTACTGCTTTCCAAGTGCAATATCTTCCCCACAGGGGGGAACTCAGTGCGCTAATTAAACAAAATCGTTATCATGGGGGAGAGTCGAGGGCATTCAAGGTCAGTAATCCAGGATGTGAATGTGACCAGGAGGGAAGAAAACTAAGTTGGGAAACTAGAGCTGAAGAGGTGGGTTTTGAGGTGCTTCCTAAAAGATGCAAGAGAGGGACTGTTTCTTACATGAAAGGGGAAAGAGTTTCAAAGGTCAGGGGCATAGTGACTGAAGGAATAAGAAAAGTGTTTGATTGATTTGTGAACTCTACGATCGAAAGTGGGGGTTTGAAGGAACTTGAGTTTGGGGGTACTTCGCCTTATATTTCTAGAAGAGGTATAGGGGTGGATTAATTCTCTTAGGTAAACTGGTTGACCTTGGTTGAGAATTTTGTATGTAATAAGGCCAATTTTAAATTGTACCCTGTATCTGACTGGTAGCCAATGGAGTTTTTTTGGTTGAGGGGTAATGTGAGAGAATTTAGAGGAACGGGTGACAACCCTACAGAGTGAGTTTTGGACTAGCTGCAATCTCCTTAACTCAAAATCAGTGAGTGATAACAGTGAATTATAATTACCCAATCTGCTGCTCACCAAAGCATTTGCTAACAGCACTGATGTATTAAGGCGACAAATTCTGTATAGGTCTCTCACATGTACTCTAGTGGACTTTATGACCTGTGACACGTGGTTTGAGAAATTGAAATTGGAGTCAAACACCACTCCGAGGTTCCTATTGATAGTTGATGCTACTGTGGGGATGAATGATTGAGCTGATTGGGTTAGTGCAGAGAGAGAACAGAATTGGTCCAAGGACAGAGCCCTGGGGAACTCCATACTGGAGCGCAGCAGGATGGGAGAGTGTACTACCTACCTTGACTAAGTGTGTCCTTCCTGACAGGTATGATTTCAACCAGCCAAGTGCTAGCTCACTGATTCCATAATAAACATTGAGATTGTCCAGGAGAATGGTGTGGTCAATGGTATTGAATGCAGCGGATTGATCCAGAATGGGAAGGGCAGTAACTGACCCTTTGCCCATGTTAAGAAGAATATCGTTATGAATATCAAGGACACTTTCAGTAGAATGGTGTTTTCTATAAGCCGATTGGAAGGCAGTCATAAGGCCGGCTTCATCAAGATGAGTTTAGCTGGACCGCTACTGCCCTTTGAAGTATCTTAATATAGTATCTTAATAAAGATAAAGTTTAAATTTGAGACAGGCCTATAGTTTTTGAAAACTTCTTTGTCTAAGGATGATTTTTGAGGATAGGGATAACATGGGCCTGCTTGAAAAAAATTTGGACACTTGCTCAAGAGAAGCATTGATTATTGAAGTGATGGGGGTAGTGAGAATATCGAGATAATCCAGAACAAGGAAAGTGGCCCAAGGGTCCAGGGAACATGATTTACTAGGAGAGTTGGTAATATTTTAGTAACTTGATCCTCTGTTACAGTAGAAAAAGTGGAGAACGTAGGGGGAGGAGAGTCGGGTAATGTGTTGCAAATTGACAGAAGCAGAGAATGTGGAGCGTATTTTTTATTGCGTTAATACATCCTATCCAATGGACAATTGCTAATCCGGTTGGCGCAGACCAGCCCGCCAAACGCCAGAAAAAGACATTCTGTGTTTCCACCGGCTGGCCGGTCCCAGTACTGTGCATTTGCCAGGTGGCGCATGGTATTTACTTCCTGTCTAGACAACGTGACGTCATAGCATCGTTTTTGTTTGGCGCGTGTACTGTGCAGACGTGTTTTCAACAATCTCCAGATATTTTAAGGAAAAATGTGGATTATGACGGATTTTCTACCTTATTTGCAAATAATTTACTACTACTACAGGTATTTTATCCGTGTCTTTTGCCTGTTTAAGTGTCACACCAAGAACGCGACCACTGATGTCTTCAATCAGCCAATCGCATGTCCTTCCGACCAGCAAGCTAGTCACGTGACACGCCGACCAACAATTGCTTCTAAAAATAGCTCACAAGGGCTTTCCCAGCAACTGTCAAATCTACAAGACTGAATTCAACTCAAAAGATAGTTGTAAAGTTCCTTCAGTAACTGGCTACACAGCCTTGTACAGTTGCTTTAACAACTGATTACAGTGTACCGACAGGCTACACAGCCCTGTACAGTTGCTTTCACAACTGGTTACAGGGTACTGGCTACACAGCCTTGTACAGTTGTTTCAACAATTGGTTACAGAGTGTACCGACCGGGTACCAGCTACACAGCCTGCACTGAACAGGTTGCTTGATATTAGCCGGTTACAGAGCCTTCCTGTCTATTACCAACCAGCACCAAGAATCACCAACCCAAAGTCTTCTACCAGCTGGCCACTGGACGCACAAGATCCTCCCAAACTTCAACCGGTATCAGCTTACTAGGGCCATAATAGGTTTAGACAATGAAAAAGATGCTATGACATCATGCTGTCTAGACAGGAAGGAAGTATGACAGACCATCTGGCGAGTGCACAGTACTGGACCGGCCCAGCCGGTGGAAACACAGGACGTCTTTTTCTGATGTTTGGCAGGCTGGTCTGCGCAGACCGGATTAGCAATTGTCCATTGGATAGGGTATTAACTTATAAAAAAATTTAATTTACTTAAAAGTGCAACTTCAGCTACTTTTTCCATAGCTACAACATGGTGAGTAACTTGAGTGTCCATCCCAATAGCTAAGTGAGTACTGGCTACTTTCTGACTTTTCAGTACCTTCCATAATGAGTAAAATCACTTGTAACTCAAAAACTATTGCATTTAGAGACTTTTGTATATATACGTTATTCAGCTACTTTTTGTTCAGCTATAACACAGTAAAATTGCAGACCTGTAGCTCATTGTATAGCCAAGTAATAGCTACTTTGAGGTTATCACTGTTGAGTAAATTGCTTGTAACTTGAAAACTATTAAATTTAGATAATTTTGTTTAAATTTGTTTTTCACCTACTTTTGGGTCAGGTAGAACATAGTGAAATTACAGACCTGTAGGTTATGACAAATTAACTGTGGTACTAAGGTAAGCAAATCGTATATTAAAGTACTAGTATTCTATAATTCTTTGACAACATAACATCTGCACATATTATGTTTAAACTTATTATTCTGTTTTTACTATGTATACAAGTAGCTACTATTTCTAATGAAATTTTATCATACAGTCTTCCAAATTTGCTATTAAAAGCCTCCAAATCATCTTTGAAAGTGTGGCACACTCTAATACTTTGTAGTTTATCTTTTAACATTTTTACAAACTCAGAGAAAATGACAGGTCTTTCACTTGATCTACAACTATTAAGGAACCATTTCCCCAATAATATAATTAAATTTATTATTATAAATACATCATCATGATTATTTAAATTATTGAATATGCCAAACAAAATTTCACATACTGAAAAATTTATTTTTACTGAAATCATGTTGTGCAAAAAATGATTTATTTCACACCAAAACTTTGTTGACACAGGGCAGTAGTAGAAGTGATGTTCTAAAGTATCAACATTCAAACAGTGGAGACACTTATTACTGGAAATCTTATTCGATTTATATAAATTATATCTACAATTAACAGTTCTATTTAATATTTTGTATTGAAATGATTGTAAGTATGGTTCACTCGAGATCTTCTATACAAATTTGTAAACTGAACTCCAATTTACATCCGCTATAACATAGTGAAATTGTAGACCTGTAGCTAAATACTTGCTTTGAGGTTTTCACTGTTAATTTAATCAGTTGGAACTTGGAAACTATTGCATTTACAGTGTTTTGTTTAAATATGTTGTGAACCTACTTTTGGGTCAGCTATAAAATAGTAAAATTGGAGACCTGTAGCTCCTTGCATAGCCAAGTAATAGCTACTTTCAGGTTCTCACTGTTGAGTAAATCAGTTGGAACTTGAAAACCATTGCATTTAGAGAATTGTCATTAAATATGTTATTCACCTACCTTTGGGTCAACTATAATATACTAAAGTTGCAGACTTGTAGCTCATTCCATAGCAGAGCAATAGCTACTTTGAGGTTTTCTTTGTTGAGTAAATCAGTTGTAACTTGAAAACCATTGCATTGAGTGAATTTTGTTTAAACATCTTATTTATCTTCTTTTGAATTAGCTATAACACAGTAAAATTGCAGACATGGAGCTCATGGCATAACAGAGTAATAGCTATTCTCAGGTTCTCACTGTTGAGTAAATCAGTTGTAACTTGAAAACTATTGCATTTACAGAATTTCTTTAACTATGTTATTCACTTACTTTTGTGAGCTATACCATATTAAAATTGCTATATCTCGAAAAGCATAAGGTGTAGGAAATTAATACTTGGTAGGGACATTGGTTAGGGGGTATAGGTTTGCAACATCATGGTGTGACCTTGATTTGACCTTGCCGTAGTGAACTTGACCTATAAAGTCTTGTCCAGGCTATATCCTGGAAACCGTAAGGTGTTGGAAGTTGATACTTGGCAGGGATATTGGTTAGGGGTTGTAGGTGTGCAACACCATGGCGTGACCTTGATTTGACCTTGTCGTAGTAGCCATGAGTTTTAAAATGTTGTCTGGGCTATTTCTTGGATTCCATAAGGTGTAGAAGGTTGACACTTAGTAGGGATTTTGGTTAGGGGGTGTATGTAAATATATATGTGCATTATGGTGTGACCTTTTTGCTCTGCTAAAGTGTGTTCATCTGCCATATTTGAGGCATCTTTCTCTTATGATAAAGATATATGGATTCCTGCAACTGATTATTATATGCACTTTTACATAATTATGCTATTTCCATTGAGTTATTCTCCAATTAATAAATTTTACAGCTTCATATTAGTTTACTGATTAATGCTGTCATCTTGCTATGGAATTGTCTTGTTTTAGTACTTTATCTTTACATACATTTTCTTTCTCTTAGATGTTATTTTCTCTACTTAAACATTATTTGGACCTTTATATAAGTGACACTGCGCTGAAAGTATCCCGGTCTTTGTACTGTTTCACTACTTCTACATGTCCAGGTGTTGAAAACTATTTTCCCAGGCTGTGGGGTATGGGCATCTCTGATGCTATTTTCTATAAATTCTAGTGACAATTCTGAATAAGGTATTTCCCGGGTGAGAAACAATCTAACAGCCCTTAATAGTCAAACAGCATGAAAGAATGAAGAAAAAACCCTTTGCTGTCTTTCTTTAAAAGTTTTATTACAATATTAGACCACATTCAGTCTATTAAGTCTGATGATCTGTTTGAAGAACTATGCAAGTCTGAGTAACATAAGGTACAAAAACTAAATAACTGCAAGTCTCTAATAGATACAGTTTTACCCCCTACAATGACTTAATGACTACAAAGGCTAATCAATGCCTCAGACAGTCTTAAAAATAATGGAAACTTGTACAGTAGAATTTACAGATTATACAATTTCTGAAACATAGTCTATGCTGCTGCAATTGCATAGAAACTTTTATCTAGTTCCACTCTCTGGTAAATATATGAAAATAATTCAACCTTAAAATCCAATTGAAACAATTTGTGGGATATAAAATGCATAAACTGAATTGCAGACTAGAAAATATAACTTCAAAGGCAAAAATGTGAATGTCACATCCAATTTTTTATTATCTGAATACTTCATGGTACTCCTGTTTTTAAACTAATTCCCGATCCTATTAAATGGAACTTATTTTAATTGTACAAAGAAAAACATTCAAACATGGTTGACCCTCTCTTCTGTCTCTGGATTCTGAAATTGGTTGACTGCTTTTTGGTTGTGTTGCGCCTTAGTCCAATTAGAATTAGAATGGTCACATAATAGAGGTTCTGCAATGCACACAACACTGTTCTTAAAAGATAAATACAAAACCACCTTCTCTGAAAGTAACATTTTACCAAAGACACTCAAATACAGATTTTTACAATATTATTCAAACTAGATTGGGCCAACTCGGCGCCAACATATCCCCAGACAGGTCATCACTCACGCCACAGGTTTTGATCGGGAATTTTTAAAAACATAATTACCCATTATTATATGAACTTCAGCACATCAATCTACTCTGTTTATATCTTCCAAGGAAGATGGTGTATCCCCAGACGCCGAATACATAACTCAAATTATATTTTCAATCTTCCTGCAATGATAACTCTAAACCTATTTTCAAAGTATTTAAATGATTGATGATTGAATGTCCATTCTAAAATAATAATCCCAAAAGAGCATATCTGTTTCTATATTTGTTGACAAATAAAATATTATTTTTAACTCAATTCATCATACTTTTCAATCTTCCTTCAAAGTATTTAAATGATTGATGATTCAATGTCCATTCTAAAATTCATAATCCCAAAAGCGCATATCTGTTTCTATATTTGTTCACAAATAAAATATTATTTAAAAAAAAATTATTTATATTATTATTTTATTATATTATTTTTAGAATTTGCAAATTGTTTTCAGTTATTCATTTCCTCTATACCTATATATGTGGTCCATATATATGCAACCTAAATATGTGACACAATCTCAGTTCTGACTCCCCTTTGTGTTATATGTAATGAAGCCCACCACCTCCCACCCCCACCCCTCTCCCCTTCTCCACACCTCTCTCACTATTACACAAGATCTGCAACCCCATTGAGTTCTTTGTTTCTCATCTGATATCATTAAATACCTTTGTTTATTTAGTGTCACTCAATATAGCTGGAGGTCCCAGAGGTGGGTGGGGGGAATCCGGGTGGGGGATGTGGGTTGAGCATAAATGGTAAACAAACAATCTATATAAAAGGGGTACTCAAATACAAAAAGAATTGAGAATTTTAAGTATGTGATTATCAACTGAAATTAGTTCATAACTGTAGGAGCTGTGCCAAAATTAACTGAGGCAAGTTGAATAAAACTGGGCTAGTTGAGGGTTAAAAATCCCCTAGTTTTACTACATAAGGATATAATTTCATTAATATTGGGACTTAAAGCTCACTTAAAGTGTCCATTTTGTCTACTTCAATATGTTTCACCAGTTTCATTTTAAAAAGTGAAAAACTCAGCAAGCAGAGGTGGGTGGGGGGAATCCGGGTGGGGGATGTGGGTTGGGACTTAGTTTAGTTTATTAGTTTATTATAGTGACATGTATTATGTTGACAAGGATTATACAAAAACTATTGAAGTAATACCCAGCCCTATATGGCTTATAAGTCACTTTAAATAGAGAGTTAATAACAAACAGAGCAAACATATTTTGAGGTAAGATACAGTAAATAAAGACAGCAATTCAATACATAAAAATTAACAATATAATTTACTTTTTCTTTCTTGCCACAAATCAAAAATAAAATTAATAACCATATTGACATTCATATGAGTTAATACCCTTGATAATTGATCTATTAATAATTCAGATTTATCTATATTTAAAATTTTGAAATATTTCATACGAATCAGCTCTAAAGCTGGACAAACACAAACAAAATGTATCTCATCTTCTACATCTTTTTTACACAGTTTACATGTTCTCTCAAAGAGATGGAGTGCTACAGCAAAAATGGTAAACAAACAATCTATATAAAAGGGGTACTCAAATACAAAAAGAATTGAGAATTTTAAGTATGTGATTATCAACTGAAATTAGTTCATAACTGTAGGAGCTGTGTCAAAATTAACTGAGGCAAGTTGAATAAAACTGGGCTAGTTGAGGGTTAAAAATCCCCTAGTTTTACTACATACGGATATAATTTCATTAATATTGGGACTTAAAGCTCACTTAAAGTGTCCATTTTGTCTACTTGAATATGTTTAACCGGCGTTTAACCAGTTTCATTTTAAAAAGTTAAAAACTCAGCAAGCAGAGGTATAACACACAAAAATAAGTTCTTAAAAGACTAAGATAGCCATAACATTATTAATATTCAAAATTTAAATAGACAGGCATTTCCTTTTAAAAATTTAAAGATTTCAGCTCTATAACCCACATAGTTTGACAGTTACTGGGCTTTAAAGTGGCATAATGTCCATAAATTGGGTTTCTGTGGGCATTTTACAATTGTTAAAGAGACCTTAGCAATTAAACTACAGATCTGAAACTTTTTGGGGGACATACATAACAAACAAAAATTATATATAATACAGTTTAAGACTTGTCACACTAAGCATTTCCAAATAACAGGGCAAAATACGGAAAAAATGTCCAAAAAGGCACTTGGGCGAGTGTCTATGGCCCTCATACACAGGTTAAATGTCTACTAAAAACCTTGATTTTCGCCATATGTAAAAAGGACATAATAATGCATTCCCAGATGGGATTTCAGCTCCATCAATCACATAGTTTAACAGTCACAGGGCTTAAAGGTGGCAAAAAGTCCAAATATTGGGTCTCTGTGGGCCTTTTAGAGATCTCGATGTGGCTTTCAAATTAAAGCTTCAGACTTAAAATTTGTTACATACTAAGATTACACATAGAATATGTATCTAATAAAGTTTGAAACTTCTCAGACTTACCATTTCCAAGTTACAGAGCAAAATATGTGAAAAATGTCTTAAAAGGGTCACTCAGGTGGGTGTTTAAGGTCCTCATACACAGGTTAAATGTCTACTTGAAGCCTTGATTTTTGGCACATGTAAAAAGAACATAATAATGTATTCCCAGATGAGATTTCAGCTGTATCAGTCACATAGTTTAACAGTCAAAGGCCTTAAAATTGGCAAAAAGTCCAAATACTGGGTCTTTATGGGGTCTTCTAGAGACCTAAATGTGGCCTTCAAATTAAAGCTTCAGACTTAAAATTTGTCACATACTAAGATTACACATAGAATATGCATCTAATACAGTTTGAAACTTCTTAGACTTACCATTTCCAAGTTACAGGGCAAAATATGTGAAAAATGTCTAAAAATGGTCACTCGGGTGGGGATTTATGGTCCTCATACGCAGGTTAAATGTCTTCTTAAAGCCTTAATTTTTGGCACATATATAAATAACATACTAATATCTTCCCAGATAGGATTTGAGCTCTATCAGTCACATAGTTTGACAGTCACAGGGCTTAAAAGTAGCAAAAAGTCCAAATATTGGGTCTTTGGGAGCCTTTTAGAGACCTCAATTTGACCTTCAAAATTAAAGCTTCAGACTTAAAATCTGTTACATACTAAGATTACACACAGAATATATATCTAATACAGTTTGAAACTTCTCAGACTTACCATTTCCAAGTTACAGGGAAAAAGATGTGAAAAATGTCTTATAAGGGTCACTCGGGTGGGTGTTTATGGTCCTGATACACAGGTTAACTGTCTATTAAAGGCCTAAATGTTGGGGCACATATAAGAAAACACATAGATATATTCCCAGATGATATTTAACTTAGATGAGAGACATAGTTTTAAAGCTACAGTGCTTGAAAGTGGCAAAAAGTGCATAAATTGGGTCTCTGTGGGCACTTTTGAGACCTTAAGTCGACCCCTTTGGGTAAACCTACAGCCCTAAAATTTTCTACAGACAAGGATTACATATCAAAGTTATACCTAGCACAGTTTGAGACTCATCAGAATTACCACTTCCAAATTATAGGGCAAAATATGTGAAAAGTATAGCAAAAAATCCCTAAGTGGGGGTATTTATGGGCCTCAAACACAATTTTCTCCTCAACTTAAAGTCGTGATTTTCGGCACATGTACTAAGAACATATTAATGTGTTGTCAGGTAAAATTTCAGCCAGCTGAGCATCATAGTTTGTGACCTACAGGGCTCTAAGTGGCCAAAAGTCCAATTTCTGACCTTAAGGTGGCCATAAGTTCTTTTTTACTGGGAGTTTAAGGTCACCTTAAAATAGGGATCTTCCTTTGGGCACCCTTAACATGTGTACAAAGTTTGAAAAAAAAATATTAATTTGTTTTTGAGTTATCGCGTCCACAAGGAAATTTCTACGGCGGCGGCGGCGGCGGCGGCGCGACGGACCTGAATCCAATATATCCCCGACTTTCGTCTGGGGATATAATTATTTGTTTATCAAGGTTGGTCTATTGCATCAACAGGGCTAGGGAATACGAATACACTTTCTTGAAATTACTGAAAAATACACAAGAAAATTTTCATGAGCATATTACAGTCTTGCTACACTTCACAAATTAAGCACGGGATAATACCATTTTAACCTTGTGAAAAGGACACTTCACAAGAATTTGAATATAGCAAGTTGTGACTTTTTCAAATTAAAATATATGTGACATTTCTATGCAGAAAGCCACAAAACGACGCTAAAACTACAACTTCCAAATTCCGCAGAATTCGATTCTAGTTCTAGCTAACTTCCTCTCGTACCTACAAAAATACTGGTTCAACTTGTGCATAAATTTGATGTAAATTGGTTCTACAGTTTTTGTATTACAAAAGTAGTCCCCTCAGTGATATTTTCTTTTCTTAATTACTCTGTGTCAAATATCTTGATGTGTAAGAAAGACAATAATCTCTTAATATAAAAGTTGTGGGGCAATTCACCTGCTGAATTTCAAAGGAATTTTTGTGACAATTAATTAACATATAATTATCTTAATTGCAGAGCTTAATTAACATAAATAAATGTTGGACAATCTAAGTCTTAACACAAAATTTACACCATAGTTTCAATAATACAAAAGAAACTAGAGATTGTGTCTCGATGCAGTGTATCCCCGGACCGGACATGGTTGAAGCGTGACATCCCACCAAAAGATTCATCTTCACATCCAAAACCTCTACAGCCAATAATAAGGGAGATATAGACCATTAGAGGTATCAAGGACCACATTCGACCTTGAAGGAGGGATCTAAGGTCAAATCTGAGCCCACCAAAAGATTTGGGGCACATGATTTCCTATAGGCTGTCTTCACATCCAAAACCTCTACAACCAATAATAAGGGAGATATAGGCTCCTTTAAGTTTGGTCACCTCAGAGTTTCAACTTCATTGCCATAGCAACCAAATTGAACAAACTAGACCAAATGTTAGCCAGGCAAGATTTCATAGCAGGGAAGATATCTTGAAAGCTTGGTAAGGATAGGTGTAACAGATTTCCAGCTATAAGTGATTTAATCAATGGTGAACTGTCAAAGTAGCTATTACTCAGTTAGCTATGGACCTACAGCTCTGAAAATTTGCCATGAGAGTACATTTAAAAGTACACGAACAACATATTTGACAAAAAACCTCTAAATTTAATAGCTTTGCAAATATAAGTGATTTACTCAATGGTGAACTGCCAAGGTAGCTATTACTCAGTCAGTTATGGACCTTCAACTCTGGAAATTTGCCATGACACTGTGCATCAAAATGTAGCTAAACAACATATTTGACAAAGTTATTGTAACTCTAACAGTTATAAAGAAAAATATCATTTACTCATTTTGGTCATGGTTAAAAATAGCCAGCCTCGGCAGGCAAAATCCCCAGCCCGCAGGTACAGCTAAATGGCCAACAACATCGAGATTTGGGAAAATCTTAGAACAACTTCTTTTGTAAGAAGTGTAGAGAACCCACGAGATGTTCTACAAAAGATTCACAGGCCATGATTTCTTACAAGTAGTTTTTATATTTTGAAGCCAAAGAAACAATTATAAGGGAGATATAAGGCCTTTTTGATATGATGATCCTCCTATTTGCGTTAAAGATGTGATGTGGCGGCCATTTTGTTTCCAAAATAAGGACACGATTACTCTTGGGCAAGCTTTCCTATCCATTTACATTTTGTGCAAATCTGATGAAGCTAGCTGAAATATTTTAGCTTACAGAAAACATTAAAGATTTTAGAACAAACTTTAAGACCTGAAAATTGTGCTCCCATGGCAACAGTTGCCGCAGAATACCCCCAAAACAGCTCTAAACAGCTCTAAGCAGCTCTAGATCCTCTTGGGGCAAATATATCCTGAAAATTTGGTGAAAATCTACACAGGGATTTAGGCTGTGGAACACCCACAAACTTTAAGACCTGAAAATCTTTAAAAAGTGTTGCCATGGCAACAGTGATAGCTGGATACCCCTCAAAACCTAACCAGCTCTAGATCCACTTGGGTTAAACATATCCTGAATATTTGGTGAAAATCTATACACAGGTTTAGGCTGTGAAACACCCACAAACTTTAAGACCCGAAAATCTTAAAAGTGTTATCATGCCAACAGTGGTAGCCAGATACCCACCAAAACCTAATCAGCTGTAGATCCTCTTGAGGTAAACATGTCCTGAAAATTTGATGAAAATCCATGCAGGGGTTTAGGCTGTGGAAAACCCACAACTTTAAGACCCGAAAATATATAAAATGTTACGATGGCAACAGTTGTTACCGGATACCCCCCAAAACCTTATCAGCTCTAGATGCTCTTGGGGTAAACATACCCTGAAAATTTGAAAATCTGTGCAGGGGTTTAGTCTGTGGAACACCCACAAACTTTAAGACCCAAAAATCTTAAAAGTGTTGCCATGACAACAGTGGTAGATGGCTACCCACCAAAACCAAATCAGCTGTAGATCCTCTAGGGGTAAACATGTCCTGAAAATTTGGTGAAAATCCATGTAGGGTTTTAGGCTATAGAACACCCACAAAGTTTGAGATTTGAAAATATTTACAGTATTGCCATGGCAACAGTTGTTACCGGATACCCCCAAAACCTAATCAGCTCTAGATCCTCTTGGGGTAAACAACCCCCTTAAAATTTGGTGAAAATCCGTGCAGGGGTTTAGGCTGTGGAACTCTCACAAGCTTTATGCCTCACAGTCTTATATAGGCATTTATATGCAGTAAAAGGTACCATTTTGAGTCATTTTAGCAGGCCTAAGGTGGCCTTGAAAACAATGGCCAAGGTCAGCAAACTGGATGCTGGTACTCCATCATGTACTCAACCTCCAAAGCCATTTTCATTAGTTTCCATGCAATATAGTCTGCATTAAGTGTGAAAATATCTCCAAAAAGGCCATAAATGGCCCTGGTGAGGTACTTTGGCGGTCTGTGGATGACCTTCAATGAAGAGCTTCAAGGTCAAATATCTGCATGCAGAGGACATATATATTTATTATATATACCAACCATAGGATGATCTAACTTTCTGTATATGAGAACTGGGCCAAAATGTAAAAAAATGGCCAAAATCTGACCTTTAAGAGGCCACCAGTGACCTTGAAATTGAAGGTCAAGGTCACAAAACAATAGCGTTCGTGGCATTGCCCATATATACCCACATACCAAATTTGAAAGGTTTAACTCATATATTTTTTAAGTTATCGCATCTGAAAAGAAATCTCTGCGGTGGCGGCATCATGACCGTATTGAATCCTAAGTATCCCCAACTTTCGTCCGGGGATACTATAAAACTTATTTTTGTCTGTAAAAAAGAACTACAGCTGTCCATTTTAGCATATAATAATGAATTTCAATGAAGACTGCACATACTTGACTTTCCAGTGATGCAAATTTTACAAACACCTGTTGACAATAGTACAATAACATGATTTTTTGGGCATTATTGGTTTTTAGTGCTATAGCAGCACAAGATTAATCATTATTGATCAATTAAGTGCTACCAAAAACCTATAATGCCTGTACAAAATCATGTTATAACTACCGGTACTATTATTAGAGGAACATTACTAAATTTTATTATTATTATTCGATGATTGTCATTTATAATATAGCCTTGCATCTTGGTGATTGGCAGTTTTTGTATGTTTGCTTTTAGGACCATCTCATCACTTGTAAATGTTTTTTTTTCTTTGCAGCAATTTAAAATTGTATTAAAATACATTAAACATGGCAGCATTTCTTTCCTTTGAAAAGTAATTTACAAGAACTTGGTATCAAGGTCGAGTTCTTTTCTTTTTTTCCCCAAAAACCATGATAACCATGATTTTTTCTACAAATTTAAAGACACCTTCACTGAAATACAATTTTATAAAAACATAGTCCATACCATTGACAATATATAATTTTGTGATATCACATAAGTAAAGAGCCACATGTCATCCTGACGTCTTATGATATGACGTCTTATTATTATGTTTCTTGCAAATATTTTTACAAGTGGTTAACCTAATAACATATTCTGTATATCACTGGAAAAAAATTTTTACACCCATTTTGTTCAAAATCTATGCAGAAATAAGAGAGATATCAGAAGTTGAAAATTTGAAGTGAGATAAAATATCTGTAAACCAATACTTGATGACATCAGAGGAGAGCTGTTAACAACAGCCCGTCACTCAGTGAAGAGTAAATTATACTGTTTTACCACATGTATAAAGCATTGTTAATATGCCAGTATTGCACACCTATCTAATAACTAGAAATAGGCCGCCCTGTTGATAGTAGATGCGAATAGAAACAGGATAGCATAGAAGAACACACATTATCATGTGTAATGTCCACCCATGAACCTTTTGCCCAAATTGTACAGTAGTCTTACAAGACCCTGTTTCATTTGTAAAATATATCAATGATGCTTAAATATTTGTTAGTGTAGATGTAAATTATTTCAGCTTCATGCCTTTTTGCATTGGTTGGGTTGAAAATTTTGACGAAATCGCTCTATCTCTTACGGTTTCTGAGATATTAGCAAATTACTCAAAAGTAGTACTGAAAATACACAATGAAGTACCTAAATGGCTATTACTCATGTACTGACAAAGCTATCAGTCCCAAATGCAATACCAAGCGAGCTATGGACATAACAATCTTGTATTCAAAATTGTAGTAAAATATCTTTAATTATTTTGGCTTAAATGCACGGAAACCAATGGGTACTGAAAATAGCTGTACTTAAGTATTACTCAGTAAGCAAAAGAGGTACAAGAGCCAAAAGCAATCCCAAGCAAGCTACTGACCCAATAAGCCTGCATACCAAATTTGGTGACAATAGCTCTAATACTTTTCCTTTAAATGAGCGGAAACCATGTGTGACGCCGGACATCGGACGCCGGACATCGGACATCGGACAACGGACATCGGACAACGGACATCGGACGGCGAAAAAAGCAAAAATAATATATCCACCCCCCCAGGGGGGTGGACATAATAATATAGACTAGAGGATCGCTCGCAAAAAAAAAGATAATGTTTTTGCATAGCAAAAACAAAGCGTCCCGAAAAGGATATAAAGGTGAGTGCTAAAATATTAAGAAAATGCTTCGTTTCTAGCCTTATACTGTTGTGGCAACCAAAGTCAGCGCAGTCTGCTCTATCTAGCACGGTTTTCAAGATATAAGCATTTTTGTGTTTTGCAAAAAATTCGAAAATTCAAAATGTCCGCTATATTTGACGAGACAAAAATATTTGGAAAATTGGCATGGCTACTCTGCAGAGATACCCAGCAGGTCAAAAATTTTGTTGAGTTCGCTCCATCTAGCACGGTTTTCGAGATAGAAGCATTTTTGTGTTTTGCAAAAACTTTGAAAATTCAAAATGGTCACCATTTTGGGGAGACAAAAATTTTTGACAAGACCCCTGCCGCGGTGTGTATCTCCCGCCGAGCATTAAAGGAAAAGAAATAGCTTTTCCGAGATATTCACAATTTTTCATTTTCATGTGTGAAAGCTCTTCCAAAAGTAGGTGAATGAGTTATTTGAGAAAAATTGGCTATCTGCAATACTATTAAGAGATAATTCGCATTTACTCCTTTTGAGTAGGTGAGTACCAGTAATTACCTACAGGTTTGGAACTTCACCAATGAAAGTTCTCCCAAAAGTAGATGAATGAGTTATTTGATAAAAATTGGGTATCCGCAATACTTTTAGAGATAATTCGCATTTACTCATTTTGAGTAGGTGAATAATTAGCTATGGGTCTGAAACTTCACCATGTGAAAGCTCTCCCAAAAGTAGGTGAATGGGTTATTCGAAAAAAATTGGCTATCTGCAATACTTTTAGAGATAATTCGCATTTACTCATTTTGAGTAGGTGAGTAATTAGCTATGGGTCTGAAACTTCACCATGTGAAAGCTCTCCCACAAGTAGATGAATGAGTATTTGATAAAAATTGGGTATCCGCAATACTTTCACACATAATTAGCATTTACTCATTTTGAGTAGGTAAATAATTATCTATGGGTCTGAAACTTCACGGAGTGAAAGCTCTCCCAAAAGTAGGTGAGAGTTATTTGAGAAAAATTGGCTATCTGCAATACTTTTAGAGATAATTCGCATTTACTCATTTTGAGTAGGTGAGTAATTAGCTATGGGTCTGAAACTTCACCATGTGAAAGCTCTCCCACAAGTAGATGAATGAGTATTTGATAAAAATTGGGTATCCGCAATACTTTTACAGATAATTAGCATTTACTCATTTTGAGTAGGTAAATAATTAGCTATGGGTCTGAAACTTCATGGAGTGAAAGCTCTCCCAAAAGTAGGTGAATGAGTTATTTGAGAAAAATTGGCTATCTGCAATACTTTTAAGAGATAATTCGCATTTACTCATTTTGAGTAGGTGAGTAATTATCTACGGGTCTGAAACTTCATCATGTGAAAGCTCTCCCAAAAGTAGATGAAAGAGTTATTTGATAAAAATTGGGTATCCGCAATACTTTTACAGATAATTAGCATTTACTCATTTTGAGTAGGTAACTAATTAGCTATGGGTCTGAAACTTCACGGAGTGAAAGCTCTCCCAAAAGTAGGTGAATGAGTTATTTGAGAAAAATTGGCTATCTGCAATACTTTTAGAGATAATTCGCATTTACTCATTTTGAGTAGGTGAGTAATTAGCTATGGGTCTGAAACTTCACCATGTGAAAGCTCTCCCACAAGTAGATGAATGAGTATTTGATAAAAATTGGGTATCCGCAATACTTTTACAGATAATTAGCATTTACTCATTTTGAGTAGGTAAATAATTAGCTATGGGTCTGAAACTTCATGGAGTGAAAGCTCTCCCAAAAGTAGGTGAATGAGTTATTTGAGAAAAATTGGCTATCTGCAATACTTTTAAGAGATAATTCGCATTTACTCATTTTGAGTAGGTGAGTAATTATCTACGGGTCTGAAACTTCACCATGTGAAAGCTCTCTCAAAAGTAGATGAATGAGTTATTTGATAAAAATTGGGTATCCGCAATAGTTTTAGAGATAATTAGCATTTACTCATTTTGAGTAGGTGAATAATTAGCTACGGGTCTGAAACTTCACCGAGTGAAAGCTCTTTGGGATAGCTGCTCTGCAGAGATACCCTGAAGATCAAAAATTTCATCGAAATCGTTCTATGTAGCACGGTTTTCGAGATATTAGCATTTTTTTGTTTTGCAATTTTTGCGCAAAAATTCGAAAATTCAAAATGGCCACCATTTTTGGCAAGACAAATTGCAGAGATACCCTGTGGGTCAAAAATTTCGTCAAAATCGCTCTATCTAGCATGGTTTTCGAGATATAAGCATTTTTATGTTTTGCAATTTTTCGAAAAATTCGAAAATTCAAAATGGCCGCCATTTTTTGCGAGATAAAATTTTTTTGAAAATTGGCATGGCTACTCTGCAGAGATACCCTGTACGTCAAAAATTTCGTCGAAATCGCTCTATCTAGCAGGGTTTTCGAGATATAAGCATTTTTATGTTTTGCAATTTTTGAGAAAATAGGTATGGCTACTCTGCAGAGATACCCTGTGGGTCAAAAATTTCGTTGAAATCGCTCTATCTAGTACGGTTTTCGAGATATACCAGTAAGCAATTTTATGTTTTGAAATTTTTTTGAAAATAGGTATGGCTACTCTGCAGAGATACCCTGTGGGTCAAAAATTTCGTTGAAATCGCTCTATCTAGTACGGTTTTCGAGATATACCAGTAAGCAATTTTATGTTTTGCAATTTTTGAGAAAAATTCGAAAATTCAAAATGGCCGCCATTTTTGGCAAGATAAAATTTTTTTGAAAATTGGGATAACTACTCTGCAGAGATACCCTGCGTGTCAAAAATTTCGTCGAAATCGCTCTATCTAGCACGGTTTTCGAGATATAAGCATTTTTGTGTTTTCCTTATTTGGAAAATTCATAATGATTAATTAATCGTTAATTACTCAGCCATTTCTTAACCACTCAATGCCAAAATCTAATGATTTCCAGATTTTAATAGAATGAATGTATTTGCCAAGTTTCAGGTGAATTGATAAAATTCCTTTCAAGTTATCATCCGGACAAGCTTCCCCATCGAAAAAAGACATTTTTGGTCATGTGACCTCTCTGATTGGTTGAAATGTCACTGCAGCATATTCAAAAAAATTCCCCAAGGCTACTGCCTAAACCAGCCAAATTTGAAAAGAATCCGCCTAATGGTTACAGAGTTATAAGGAAAACAAAATGCGGAGCCGGCGGAGCCTGAAGGTCTCCCATACACAAACAAGCGTCCCTTGCGGGACGCTTAAATATTGCTGTTCAATATTGTTAAGCCAGAAAATAAACCTGAACAAGAGCCCTTGGACAGCACATACCTCCGCCAAGGTATGTATAATTTTTTAAAAAGAGCTCGATAATAAGTATATGGGGAAAATCTGGACCTTTGATATTTTCTGTATACAGGCAATGATCTGACTTGCTCTCAAAATTTAACAGGATCTAAATTGGACCAAGACTAACCTATCTTTTCATTTTTTTTCAGGAAGATCCAACTAGCAGTATTCATGTAATGCTGCTGATACACAACTAAACAGTCACAAATTTAATACTTCCATGGTGGGGTAATTGTAATCTTTCTGTATATACTAACAATATATTCACTAAGTAGCTGCAGTGTTTGACCTCCACAAGATCCAATGGCTACATCTAGTAATGGGCATCTAAACTGTGTAGCTTCTAGCATCTAACTATGTAATCTAGACTCTAAAAGTTTGGATTAAATAAAACTTATTTTTTGTGATCATTTAGATGTTCACCGTATTTATAACTAGAATACTACAACAAATTTCTCCATTGTATTTAAAAATTTTCTGTATACATTTATTACTATTTGACTTCAAAATGAGCTGATCACACATAAAATTCTAAAATATGGCCAACCAACATAGTTAAGTGAAAAACTCCATCTGTATACCTCATCTAAAAATAACACAGTCATTTAGTTGCTCAAAATCTTGGTTCCTTTAAGCTCCCTCTTTTGTCTATAAAGTTTACAAATCCCATAAACATTTTTCAAAGTCTTTTAGCCATTGTGTACGAACTTCCAGGAAATTCTTTCCTCTTCCAAAGAAATAATCCCAAAGCAACATCTTTTAGGAAACATTTCAAGACTCTTCAAGTTTCTCCACCTAGTATTTTCCATCATTCATACTCACAACCCAGACTATTGACCGAGAGTTGTCCCTTTGATTTTGTTAGTATACTGCACTGAGTGCCACCTTGTGGGCAGATATGGCGCTGGTAAAGAAGCAGATTAGACTAGATCTATAAATCAGAAAACACACATTGACCATAATCAATGGCATGTCCATAATTGCATCTTCCCGTTTCTGAGTTTACGACTGCAACCATTGATCCAGAAAGAAGCTGACAAAGAAAGCCGAGAAATGTTATGATATCATGCATTAATGAAATACATTTGTACACCTATAATATAAATATGTCATCAGATTTGGTTATCATTTCAAAAGTAGTGAACAAAATCACTTAAATGTACTCTGAACCAAAATAAATTAATCCAAAGCCACAAAAAACAGTGCCCCAGTTTATGAGGCAACCAAGAGCTTTTTAGGCCAAAATCTCCCATTGCAGATGCATAGCAGAAAGCATTGAACTTAAATTTGAAAAGAATGAACTTTTTGATATTTACAGATTACAATAATCTATCAATAAGGTGAAAGAGCATCAAATGCCATGGTCAAATTCTATTGCATGGATTTAAATTTATGATGGATTCAGAATATCTTTATTGCAAATATTAGCAGCAGTTTATTAATGCTTGATGATAGGAGAGGGTTATTGTGATCAGTTTCATTCTGTCATTGTGTCTGTACATGTTCTTGCCCTTATAACTCCAAAACTGTAAAATCAAGATCAAATCTGGAGGGCAGATACTTCTTGTGGTTCACACAGATTCCTTCAAATTTAATGAAATTTGACCAAAAATTAAAGTCAGGAGACAGTTTCTCTTATTTTCAATTGGGCATATACAGAGAAATCTGCTTCTCTTAGTCACATACGTAAATCAATCTATTGAAAGTACTTTTTTATTCACAGTTTTTTGTTATTAACATTTTGGAAACTATGTAACCTACAAATCCATTATTTATATCATTAGAAAGGTACTATTACAGCCCTTCTGCTACTTTTTATTGTGACAAAATCCACACAGAAATGATGGAGAAATCACAAGTTAAACAATAAAGTTTTTATATTCATATTCAACATATACCATTCAAACATCACCAGTTAAACATACAGTAAACACTGCAGCTTTGTGTGTAGAGTGTTGAACTTGTGATAAGAGGGTCCAAGGTTCAAATCATACTCGACCTTTTTTTCCAATTTTTTTCTATTTTTTATAATTTTCTTTTTATCTTTAAAAGTTTTTCCATATGACAAAAAGTGCAAAATATAAATCACAGCATTTTAATTTTTTTATGTCTCTCTGACATCATGACAGTGCAGGGACAAGCACATATCTGCAAACCCAGTTTTAAACCCAAGGAATTCCCAAGAGGTTTTATTATTATTATTATGTTCTGAATAGAACGGATTTAAGCTTTTCCTCCAGCAAATCAGTCTTGTTTCTGTTGATCACATTCAGTTGAGCATTTTGCTCTTTCCAAGTCCATCTTGTTATATACTTGAACAGATGCATGGGTTCCATTTAGTATCAACTACTAGTCTACTACCAATGTTTCACACTGGTTAAGGTCTATGCTTTATTTAGAAACAACATTCAGTGTCAGATCCCGTTTGTGGAGCTGCTTAAGTAAGACCTTATTTTATACACATGTACATCTTCCATAGACCAGATATCTGCTCACTTCCTGTAATATTTCAATAAATGGCATTTGGACAAGAATAAGTTAATTTGTTAAATAATCCAAGAGATTATCTACTACTTAAACGATTCTTTTGCACAAAAATGAACAACATACATATAGCTTTAATGCAGTAAATATTTTTCAGCAACAAATAGATTTAGGTATTAAAAATGACAAATTCAAAACACCAAACTGCATCAAAAATAACAAAACAAAAACAAGTGTCCATTGACAATGGTTAATATGAATAGGCTACATATCTCGGATTGTAGCAAAAAAAGTTAGTTTTCCATTAAAAACAACTTAATCAAATTTTAAAGATAATAACCTTTCAAAGCTGTATCACTGGTATATATTATCACATTTACCTCCAGTGATTATCAGCCAATCAAAATGCTTTATTTACAGGCTATATCTCAGAATACTGCCTATTTTGGATAAAAAATTTACACTTTGATGCTCGTTTCATCTCGAAATCGCCAATACACATGCACTGCGAATGTAAACATAATGGATGGACATTATGCAGAATTATATTCTGATAAGCAGTTAAGATGCTTTGATCCAAAGATTTTCGCTTCTGGACCAATCAAAATCGCGGACACAAGCATAATCTATAAGAATGCTGAAAACTCAATACTTTTAGTTTAATATGCAAAATAAAACATTTTAATCTTGGCAATTTTGTGTTTTATGAAGGCCTTGGACAAATGGCATGGCCCTCGACCTTCATAAACATAATATTGCCCAGAATGAAATGTTTTATTCTGTAAATATAATGAAGGACAATCAAATATTACAACCACCACAATGTCACTAGTTTCCATTGTTAAAGGATTGTTAAAGACTGCTTGCTAATCATCGAGTAAAACTGATTTCCTAATTTAAAATTTATACACAATACACAACATTACATTAACAATAATTTGTACATCACTCTCTGTCATTTTGTCAGTTCTCTGTAGTTTTTGTGCAATTTTGATCAAATACACTCAAGTTAATAATCACAAGTAAAAAAGGTTACAATTTAATGCAAATCGTAACATTCCAAACACTCTAACCAAAATACAAACTAAACAGAACTTGCTTCAGACAAACGGAATGTCAAGTTTCTTAAAAAAATCCATTAACAAACTAAACACTGTAAAACAAGACTACACGATAACCAAACAAACACAAGGATTCAGTAGAAATCTACCGTGTCACCAGCTGTGGTTGTAGACTGAAACAGATGAAATTTGAAAGCACAAACATTATGCTGGACAGACATAAATAGTTGGCTAACTGGCAGTATTTTTGCAGATCCAGACCATCATTGAGAAGGACTGAGAAGCCCCTCCCACCAACATGTTTAAAAATATAATCCAGATCCAATGTACAGGTTATGACTTATCCATATAGGAAGGCAGAGAGACCAAGAAACCCACAGATATACATAATTATACAAAGCTATCACATACCTAGTTTTTACCATGTCCGGATTAGCAGGATATTCTATAATGTATTATTTGGTAACCTACTGTTAAAATGTTTGTCAAATGCCCACATAATGATACATATCTGGTTAATGCATTGTGCAAAATGGGTTCTCTGTCATATTTGCCTCCTCTCTTCATGGAGGAAAGAAGGGATTACTTTAATTGTCCCCCATTCTGTGGGACAGCAAACAACAGAGATCATTGACTAATCTTTTGGAGTGTAAGGTCACCTTACCTTGCAGGTCTTGGTTAGGACTTTTGCTATCCATAATATAGAAACAGAATTTCAAGATGGTGGTGACTTTAATTTTCCAAATAGCACAAACTATGAGAGCAATGTAGCCTAGGTAGTGCCCTACCACCCTTTTAAGTTTCAAATTGATCGCCAGAAGCATATTCGAGATAGAGACTGGAAACGGAATTTCAAGATGATAGCCATGGCGGCCATGTTGTTTTTTAAAGTGGCACCAATTTCAAAAGCAATCTAGCCGGAGTGGTGCCCTACCACCCTGTTAAGTTTCAAATCGATCGACAGAAGCATGTTCGAGTTCGAGTCAGGAAACCATAATATTGACGGACAGATGGACGGATGTCACACACATCAACCTAAAAGGCAAGTTGGTTACACACAACCCGCCCAAAAATAGCATCAGAGATGCACATACCCCACTGGCCAGAAAAATAGTCTTCAACATCATGAAATATACAAGAAGTGAAACAATACAAAGATCAGGAGACTTTCACAGCAAATGATGTTAGTTATTTAAAGGTCCAAATAATGTTAGTAGAGAAAATAACATTTAAAAGAGAAAATGTCTGTAAATTATAAAGCAGTAAAATTTATAAACTGAAGTATAGCTACCGACAGAAATAGCACAATTAAGTAAAAATATATATAATAATCAGTTACAGCAATTAATATATCTTGGACATAAGTGAAATATGTCTCAATTATGGCAGGTGAACACACTCTGGCAGAGCCAAGGTTAAAGATCACAACATGACTTATCAAACCTGCACTCCCTAACCAAAGAACCATCCAAGAATCAACTTTCTACACCTTACAGTTTCTAAGACATAGACCCATATAATATTTTAAAGGTCTAGGTCACTATAACAAGGTTGCTGTCCACCTACACCCTCTAACCAATGTCCCAAACAAATATCAACTTCCTACATTTTACAGTTTCCGAGACATAGCCCGGACAAGATTTTTAAGTTCAAGATCACTATGACAAAGGTCAAATCAGTATCAACTCCTTACACCTTGTGGTTTCCAAGATATAGCCAGGACAACATTTTAAAGGTCAAAGTCACTACAGCAAGGTCAAAGTTCAAATCAAGGTCACATGATGTTGCACACCTAGCCAATGAAACATCCAAGAATCAACTTTTACACCTTAAAGTTTCTGAGATATGGCCCAGATACGATTTTAAAGGTCAAGGTCACACCAGCAAGGTCATTGCTTACCTACACCCTCTAACCAATGTCCCTAACATATATCACCTTTCCTACACCTTACAGTTTCTTAGATATAGTCTGGACAAGATTTTAAAGGTCAAGGTCACTACAGAAAGGTCAAAGGTCAAATCAAGGTCACACCATGACGTTGCACACCTACATCCCAACCAATGTTCATGGGAACAATACATGCACAGCCCTCAAAGGCTGTAGGGTAAAAAAAGTGTTGCCATGGCAACACTTGTTGCTAGTTATTGCTGAAAAGCCAATCAGCTCAAATTGCCTTTATGACAAACATATCCTGACAATTTGGTTAATATCTCTGCACAGGTTTTGAATGTAAAACACCCACGAGATAACCTTGTGGCTGTAAGTCGCAGCTGTGAGGGAGTTTAAGGTACTCTTTTCATGCAGGTTCTGTTTAAGGTTTGTTACATAACTTAAACATGTTTAGACCTGCACAGTACTCCAATTCTGTCAAAAAATGCCAAACTTTAAGTAAATATAATTCTGGATACTGTACGGAAAGGAAAAACCTTAAACTCAATACAATTATATTACTACTGGGAGCTTAAGGTTGCCTTACAATAGGGCACCCTTTGCCAACTAGTTGCATCCATATGCCAAATTTGAAGATAATCAGTAAAGCCACTTTTGAGCTACTGTCCAGAAATGAAGTGTGATGACGCCGCCAACCCCAGGGGACAAAGCGATCCCTATATGGCCCCCTGCAGAGATGCTGGTGACACAAAAACCTTATTGCCTACATATAACATCCGTTTTAACAGTTAAATCACCAATGTAATATATCAGGCACTGAAAGCTGTTCTTAGTAACACTTCTCCACCATTCCAGTTAATGTCTATATTTTTAATTCTGCAAAATTATTTCTCAACATATCAAAAAATTATTTAAAAACGAAGAAAAGACCACACACATTCAAAAATAGTCTCGGCTAAAGAAGTCAGTAGTAAACCACCCAAATTACAATTTTTAGCACAAAAGTAATTTGTCTATAATCCAAACGTATAACATAAGAACATTCAGTTTTACTCACATAGACCACTTGTTCATATTAAGGCATGTTATGCTGAATGTCCAGGCCATATTTTTTGAAAAATATCATGGTATGTGACCTTAACATTACAGCTGACACTGCCCCTAAATGTTAATTCAATGAAAGTCAAAATATGGACAAACTGTACAAAACATTGTGCAAACATTTCAAATGGCCAGACCTTTGTGAAAAATCAAAGATATTGTGCATAATCCACAACAATTTTGAATATTTGAATATTGAGAAATAGGGACTACTTCATACAGTCTACTGCAACATGTAACAGTGTGTGAGCTGTCAAGACTTCAAGCAACAACTGGATTTGTTATGTGCACCATCATCCAGCTCCAAACTGGAACTCTCTGAAAATATAAATCACAGAAAATATAAATCAACCCTAGCCCATACTTTGGAAATATAAACCACAAAACTCGTGTCTCAAACTCTTGCTTTTGAACCTTTCCCATTCTCCAACCATATAAACCACAGTTGTGCATGTAACTTTTTTCCCTTAAGCCTAACCTACTCTCTTAAAATTTTAATTTGGTGCAACACTACCTACCTTTGTGAACATCAGAAGTCAAATCTAGCCTGTTACAGAATGATTTCAATTATAATGACGTTTCTGCATCTTAATTTTTCAAAGGGTATTGTACTGCTCATTAAGCAACTAAAACAATAGTGGCAAAGCAAACTATATACTCAATTACCTAAAATTTCTCAGCATATGGAGAGACGCTTGCCTGATTATGTAAAAGAACTATTTTTTAAAACATATATTCATCTGTATTCACAATTTCATATTCTTACTGTGTTAAGTCCTTAAAAGCATCACCCTCGTATTCAGACAGGCCTACACATTAACAACTACATTATCTTCTGTTTGTGTTGGGTGGGCAATTACTGAATTTTTCATCACTGCCTTATTATACTTTGTACTTCCTCAGGGGAAGTTTTAGCATAAAAAGGTAATCTGTTAGATTGTTACACTCAGAAAATATAGCACAGTACCTCGCTGAGTCCAGTTGGCTGGATCTTTGGAATAATCTACTGCTATTTTGAAGAATAGCTCCCCTGAAAACAGAAAAATGTCAGTTATTTCCAGTCTCACTACATTTGCCACATTAGACCTGGTTATAATACAGATACTACATAAAGCATCATGACAAACATCTTTAGTGTTCATATATTTTTCAAATACCACACAATGAAAGGACTGTGTGATATAAATCAGTGATACATAACATATATATCTACACATCTGTGTGCACACAGGTATTTTCTTATAAAACCATGAAAATTCACTTACTTATATTTGCTCCTGTTTTGCTCGAAGTTTCAAATACTTCTGCCTGGATTTCTACAAAGAAACACATGAAATATCATATATGTTAAATTACAGTTTGTACATTCTGATGTAAATATATGGTTAAAAGTTAAGGGAGAAATTAATTATATTATCCAGATTTTATAGTCAAAACTAGGTGAAGTAGTTGAACCATTTGTATTTTGCTAAATATGATGAATTTTGTTAGAATCATTTTTTTTCCTTTTGGTTTAGTATAAAAGTTTCTTTTTTTATTTTTACTGTTTTTCTCTCTCTTTTTTTTGTTATTCAAATGTGTTGTACAAAATCCCAACTTTTACATGACATATCCTGCAAGTAATATAAAGTTGGCTTGAGTATTCATTATTTCCAGTCAATTAGAGCAAGCTGTTAACTGTTAACAAAGATAATACAATATTGCATTCAAGGTTTCCCACACTGGCAATTTATTTAAGCCTTGTGTTGTTATTATTATCCAAGGCTGTATTTTATAAGTGAATATGAAAACGTTTTCTCATATGGCCTAGAACACAAAAGAGTTGGCCTAGGACACCTCTCGTCACTAGCTCTACCCCTGGTAATGCCAAGATATTAACAGACAAATCAAATATTAGTGCTGAGTGAAAAATGGGAATAACACAGATGCCCCCCCCCCCCCCCCCCCCCATCAAATAATGCCAATAACTGAAGTGAGCATACCATCTGCGTAATCCGTGGTCATGTGATAGTCTATGGAGCGCATGTTCTTGCCATCTTCTTCGACCAGATCCTTCTTTGTACCACAGAGGTAAATCTTACAAGACTGAATAACACATAAACAAAATACAAAGTATGCATATAAAAGATTGAAACTCACATTATAGCACTAAATTTACTTAGTTCTGAAGACTAGCACAGTAAATACAATTTAAATTGGAGGCTCACAAAAAGTATACAAAATACTTTAGTCTTGTAAAACAGCAGAAAATAAATGGGTGCGACCATAACACTATAAACACCAAGGTGATAAACTGATAAAATATTTGTGAAGGTAGACATTACCCATAACACTGATGATCAAGGTTTACAACACAGGAGGCTTCTAGCCCTCGACCAGTTATCTAACTATTTCTGAATCTAATGACCAGACAGACTGTAAAATACCTCTGATTTTCATCTGGGGATATTAATAGAAAAGGGCAGTTATGTTTTAACCGTGTTGAGCTCAAATTCAGGGAAACAAGAAAAGAAAATTTATTTAATCAGAAAATGTAAATGGAAAAAGATTCTCCTAGAACCAATACTTGTTCTACATGAAAGGGAATTCCACGAAGCAGAGCCTATTTACCCAGGTTTTCTTTTATCTATTGATCAAGCAGGCCTTTATATACCATCTATACAAAATCTAACCTATATAAAGTCATTTATGGCATGGTCATGTACCATTACAAGCAAGTATTTTTGGAAGTGGACAACAATAATTTGCCATGTTTTTAATCATTTCTAGATAAAATAGTACATGTATACTAGTTTTGGTTGAACTTTACAGCCGATATCTAAAAATGCATACAAAAATTCATTCTTCAGGCCTACTTGCCCACATAGCTGGTGCTTATTTCTTGTTTCTTTGGCATTAAGCGACTTATTACTTCTCCACTGAACAGGATGCTAGTTTGTCATAGATTTACATCCCCAAATCCTGTTGGTACCCATCTTTATTATCATCCGCATGCTGTATTTGCCCTGTATAGGGGGTATACGGAGCAGGATATATATTATTTGTATAAGACGGCTCCTCCGTACCATGGATAATTAGTGTCAGTAACTTCCGGTTTTTCACTTATATCTCCAAAACTATGTAACCTACAAATATGTATTATATATCATTAGAAAGGTATTTTAAGAGTGCTTCTGCTCTTTTTGTTGCACAAAAATCCATGAAGGAATGGCTGAGAAATCACAAGTTAAATATCAAGGTTGTTATATTTACTCGTGCCGCTCTTTATATGTCAGCCATTTTTAACCTTTCTCTTTAAATATGGATTTATTTAACTTACAAATACAAAACGGTGAATAATAAAAGTAAAACACCCCTCATCAGACATATGCAGAAAAAAATATATCACTCATGAAGATTAGCAATATAATACTCGTGCTACACACTCAAATAATATTGTTATCTTCATTTGTGATATACTTTTTCTGTATATGTCATTCAGGAAGTTTTCCTATTATACTTTTGGATAAAGAGGAACCCATATGTCTAAAGTACCTTCTCCAAGGATACAATCTCCATGATTTGGTCAAGGATAGAACCCCAGACCTTCTGCTCTGAAGTTCAACACTCTAACCACCAATTATATATATTGAAAGAAAATCTGTTAGCCAACCTGTTCATTTTTCTTAAGTTCTTCCACCCAGAATTTAGCTTTAGTGAAACTCTGGGCATCAGAGAGATCATAGCACACAATGGCTGCCTTAGCACCACGGTAATAAATACGACTCATGGCTTCATATCTCTCACTGCCTGCAGTGTCCTGAAATACAAAAAACAATAAACATAAATATATGTCATGACAAAACCTAAAATCCCTCCAAACCCATGAAATCCAAGGACTTTAAGTTCTGTTGACAGGATTTTAAGTTCTGTCACAACATATACACCAAACCTATTCTTATTTACTCATAATAATCTATTTCCAGTCACCATTACTCTTGGTTTCTAAGGTGCAGGAATTCATAATGGTTTGCAAAATATACTTTAGGCATGAAATATAAACAAGACTGCAACAATATATCTGTTGTCTGAATTTTAGTACCCAACTCATTTTGAATAATTGATATATATTTTCCAAAATATTTTATTGTCTAATATTTTGCTTATCTACATGAAAAACAATGAAAAAGGTGACCTGTTAGCCACAAATGTCACATATATATTGGTGCCAGTAGCTGTACTGCTAGTACTCATCTCTGAGGTGCTAAATTATTGCCCATAAAGTGATGTGTTAGAATAAAGATGAAATAATTAGCTTATTAAGTTAATTTGGTAAGCACATATCTGGGTAGCTATTTGCATTAGTCATTGACTAACTGGTTAAGTGTATCCAGTGTACAGCATCTTTGAGGAAATACAAAATATGTCAGATGCACATATTCCCCAGATGTAAACATTACCCACAAGAGCACTCAGAGCCTGCAATACCTCCATCAAGGCTCAACATTTATGATATTGTTTATTAGTTAAATGATAAATAATCTTTAAAAAATTCCTCTATCCAGGTAGTGATATGGTTCATTATCAAAATGCGATTATGTGTTCTTTCTATCATTTTCACATTCCCTATAACTTTCATCAAACTCCAGCCATAACTTTTCGAGTTATTTTGCAAAGAAACACACAAGCCACTAATTATATAATCTCCTTGGCAGACATAACATATGAAGGATCTCAAGGTACTAGAAAATTCATGCAAAGCAAAATTTTAAAAAAAATCGAATTCATTTTTTTAGGTTAATGTACACATAAAATGCTTCAAATTCATACCTTTGATAGGTTCAAGCTCCCAATACAATGAAGTAAACAATCAAGTAAAATACAGTAAAAGTCTATATGATATACAACAGTTAACTGATCCAAGAATATTGGCAATGGCCAGTGATGCCAGGTTTTATTCTGTTACTATGGTTACTTGTTTCAGCCTTGTTTTAGAAAGACTAAAAATGCATCAGAAAAATCTGAGAACATATAATAAATAGAAACTTTATTTGATAAATAAGCTTACCCATATTCCCAAAGTTATGTTTTTCCCTCCAACTTCAACCTTTTTGGCTCCAAAAGCTGCTCCAATGGTCTAAGTAAAGTCATACAAATTTTATTTTGTTTACAATAAAGATTTACCATTTAAATTAGTCTGAAAGTTTTCTATAATTTTACATGAAACAAAAGTTTTATTATGAAATGTGCATTTATTGCTAAAACGTAAACAAAAGCTTAAAATCCACTACATATTATGACTGACTTGTTAAAAGTTTTGTTGTGTTTTTTTTAAATGAAAATGTCATTATGTCTTATTATGCTTTCAAAGTGAGTTCAATTTTGAAAAAGTAATTATAGTCATTATATGTTGATGTCAAAGATACTCTAGTTTGTATTTAAAGTTTGTATTTAAGTTTACATTACAGAAGGGATTCATATTTGAATCCACCAGAAAGACAAAGCACCCTGGCTAGAATATATCTCAGGTAGCCTCCAAGGCAGCAGCCTATAATTTCCAACGGCCTTCCTAAGTTTAGCCATTCCTATTTTACCATGAACTAGGGGCCCAGGTTTAAATCTGATCAAATAAAATATTCTCAATACTCCTTGGATGACCTTGAATGAATAGCTTATAGGTCAAATTCCAGCATGCTTATAGAGAACATATATATCTGTTCCACATGCCACCAATACAGAGATTCAACCTTCTATAGCAGAGATCCAGTCACAGATTGTCCATACAAAAAACTGATTATTTCTATCCTAATAAATCTCTCTACATGTTGTTGTTGCTGCAGTGTAATCCAACATATCAGTTGGATGCATCCAGTGGATACAATAACTGATGATAAAGTCTTACTGCCTGGTATGGTACTCCATTTCCACTGAATCTGTCATAAATGTAGCGCTCTACTAAACTAGTTTTGCCACCATACTCTTTACCAAGAAGTACAATTTTCATGTCCACTTTTCCACCTGCCATGTTGACTGCTCATGAAGTATCATCAACATGTAAAGCACGTTCTGTGTCACTTATTCTAGCAGCTATCCTGAAAAAAGGCAGAAACATGTTTTACAAACCATAATTGCATCAAATCTTATACACACATGCAAATTATTTGAAAACACTGGTCTAAACACTATCAGTACATTAAATTTTAATCCATTTTCTATTTAGTAAAGACATCCATGTATAAAAAAGGGTTTCTTTAATTAAAAAAATCAAAACAAGATATAATTGTGCATTTGATATTTCTTATAGTTTTTGTGTGCAAGTTTTGCTACATTTTTTAACAACAGTGAATATTAGAAAGGAGCCCATTTTTGGCCCACTTATGCACTGGATATTTTTATGCTATATTTTTTGCCCTCAACATGAGGTGTTTTACCTATTAGAGTATACATGTGCCATGATAAAGTATAAGCCAACTCTCTGTGCAAACAGACTTGTTCCTTATTTTCAACATAAACAAAAATTTAAAATAAATGAAAAAAGAACCTGTTTCAGGGTAGAGTTAGAGAACTATATGTATTATGAATAAGCAATCAGGCATGGTTTTAAAATACTGCCTCTCTAGTCATTGGTTGCAGGTATGAACAAGAGACCAGTGAACATACCAGCAATGAAATATGATGAAATTTGGAATAAAGGGCCTGAGTTCTAATAATTAAAACACTTATAAACTACAAGGGCTACAATGACTATGTAGCCTGTGTCTCAAGTGCAGATTACAATGGGTGAAATTTGTTGATGTTTACAAGTACTAGTTTATGTACCAGCAATGAACAACTTGGCCAATATAAAGGCAGGGGCTTAAGTTCTGACAAACTGAAATACTTCCCAACACATAAACTGCAGAGGCGAGATTGCTGTGAATGCAGTCTATTTGAAGTACTGATCATAATGGGTTGCACTGGGTGATGTTACCAAGTAGTACTGATTGTAGAAGTAATGGAATATGAAGAAAACTGCTCATATGGAGGCAGAGCATTATGTCTAAAAACTTAAAAATACTTATTACTGGAAAAGGTGAAGACAACTGAGACTGTATCCTATGTTTGAAGTGTCAATTCCAAACTGCTGCCTGCAATTTTAATTAAGTTCAAAAATTAAGTTAAAAAAATATATTTTTTTCTAAACAAGCACAAGCGCTGGCAATGTCACTGAAGTGAAATATTTTGTGATATAAGGGTTTACAGCAATATATTTAACACTGTTTATTTTTGTTCCTTTGCAGTGATCCCAATATGGTTTTTTTTTGCAATTTCTGTCAAGCAACTTGATTGGACAAAACTTTATGCCATGGGAATGGTAACATTGCGTCTTGACCAGTGTATCCCCGAACTAGACATGGTTGAAGCGTGAATGTGTCTGGCTTGAGCCTTTTTCCAGGAGCATCAGGTCAGGATTCTCCATAGTAGGGCACAAAGAGGGCCCGACTTACTCCCCCCCCCCCCTAAATAGGCATCCACCATGGTGTTGTCCGTAGCTATGGTAGCAATAAGGGTTCAAGCAGAGGTCTTGGAACTCCTTTAGGGCCAAAATACCACCTTGGTTCCAGATACTTTATGTGTAACTTGCTTCTGGAAGGGACCAGGTTCCCCTTGCAGTGTGTTCCCCTAAGTGAGCACTCGCCCTTCTTGATGCATCTGTAAGGATTTGCGGAGCACATTTAAGTAGGTGTAATGGTTGACCTTGAAGCACATTGTCATCCTACAATCACCATTTTAGATGGGGTGGAGTGAACTGGGATCACCTTTTCTAGTGAGTCTGGTACTCTTCAAGTGCCACTGTATTGGCCTCATGTGGAGGCGACCTAGGTGGACTTGCTTCTGTATGGGTGTCAGTAACCCACACAACCCCACTGTGGAAAACACTAATAGCCATTTATGAGAACTGTGACCCCTGGTCTGATTAACAGATAAATGTACCATTGCTTGGGTTGTGAAAACTGGCAAATGGATTATAATGTTGAGGGGAAGGCTGAGTTTGGAAACTCAGGCCCCTGGTGTCAGCTGCTCACAGGCTGGGTAAAAGGCAAGCTGTGTGGCCAGTCTTGGAGGGTGGATCACTGTACTTCACTGGAACCCGTAAGAAAAACTTGATGAACCTCCACAGTAACTGACACAGCAGACTTCTTGCTGGCAGTAGGCTGACCAGTCCGGTTGAGTTTGGCATCTCACCGGGACCAGTAACTGGCTGGTATGGGGTCTGATAAGATAAGGCTGAAAGGTAGTTGGACAAATCTTGTTGGGAAAGTCTTCTTATCTATAGTCACTTTCGACCAGCTAGGAGGTCCTGACAGTAGGCTGACTGACTGGTCTGGTAGGTTTAGACAGTCATGTCACCAAGACCAATGACTGGTATAAGAATTTCTCCATAACCAATTTCCTCAGGCAGTAACTGGTTGATCTGAGACGGCCACTTGGACCCTTAAAAGGCTACTGCTGGTCTGTTAGCCAGTCCTGTGGACCTGCCCAGTACCAGGGCCTAACCAGCTATAGGTGAAGCAATCCTCTGTAACCAGTTCCTGTTGGCTCCACAGTTCTGCGAAAACTCATAGGAGCTGGAAGAACTGGGCGAATAAGACTACATCTCAGTAGGGGTAGGCTTATATAAAACAACTGCCTTCTTCATGTCCATAACTGTGGAATTGGCAGATTTTCTCTGTAACCAACAATCCTCTGTAACCAGTAAGCCTGGATGCTGGTACTCCATCATGTACTCAACCTCCGAAGCCATTTTCAATAGTTTCCATGCATTATAGTCAGCAATAAGTGTGAAAATATCTCCAAAAAGGCCAAAAATGGCCTCAGTCAGGTACTTTGGATGACCTGTGGATGACCTTCAATGAAGAGCTTCAAGGTCAAATTTCTGCATGCTTACAGAGGACATATATATGTATTATATATACCACCCATTGGATGATCTAACTTTATGGATTTGAAAACTGGGCCAAAATGTGAAAAAAATGGCCAAAATCTGACCTGTAAGAGACCACCAGTGACCTTGAAATTGAAGGTCAAGGTCACAAAACAATAGCATTCGTGGCATTGCCCATATATACCCACATACCAAATTTGAAAGGTCTAACTAATATATTTTTTAAGTTATCGCGTCCAAAAGGAAATCTCGGCGGCGGTGGCATGACTGTACTGAATCCGAAGTATCCCCGACTTTCGTCTGGGGATACAATAATAAACTACTAAAACTACTATGGACATACACCAAAAATATTGAAATTGTATATACTACATACTCATATCTAAGGAAGTACTGAAGCTACAAAAATAATATTTATTCAACTTTGAAGATATTCTATTGTAAATTGTGATCAGTTTATTTGAAAAAAATTGGTTGTACATTTTACAAAGATATCTGCTGAAGTGCTATGTACACCAGAGTGAAGTAAGTACTTGTAAAGCAAAATTCAACTTTCAACTAGAAAAATGTTTTTGCTAACAAAAACAAAGCATCCCCAAAGGTTAGATGCAATATAGTATAAAGTAGAAAAAGCTTTTTGAAAAGAAAAACATGCAGCGCTGAGAGAAGTGAAAGTTAAGCAGACAGTGCTGAAATTTATGCATTAACATGAAAGAAAAATGTAAGCATTATTTTGTTTTCTATGATCATATATTGTGAAAAGTTAATTTAATAAATGTTATGGTTTGTAAGAAGAGTAGTTTTAAAGGAGATATAAGGCAAAAATAGAAAATCTGCTATTTTATGACCGCAGCTTGACCCATAATAAGGGATCAGGGGGTAAACCTGACTGGCTACATAGACTCTCTATATATGGGATCCATTCTAAAGCTGTGAAAGCAATAATAAAGGTGATATAAGGCAAAAAGAAAAAAATCTACTTTTTCACGAGCCCAGTTTGACCCATAAGGTGGGGTGGGGGTAGGGGGGGCAAGGAGTGAATCTGACTGGCTGTGTAGACTGTCTGTAGATGCTTTCCTATTGCCTCTCAATACATTGTAAAGCTGTAACAGCAATAACTAGAGGATCGCTCGCAAAAAAAAAAGATAATGTTTTTGCATAGCAAAAACAAAGCGTCCCGAAAAGGATATAAAGGTGAGTGCTAAAGTATTAAGAAAATGCTTCGTTTCTAGCCTTATACTGTTGTGGCAACCAAAGTCAGCGCAGTCTGCTCTATCTAGCACGGTTTTCAAGATATAAGCATTTTTGTGTTTTGCAAAAAATAAAAAAATTAAAAATGTCCGCTATATTTGGCGAGACAAAAATATTTTGAAAATTGCCATGGCTACTCTGCAGAGATACCCAGCAGGTCCAAAATTTTGTTGAGTTCACTCCATATAGCACGGTTTTCGAGATATAAGCATTTTTGTGTTTTGCAAAAACTTTGAAAATTCAAAATAGCCACCATTTTTGGGGAGACAAAAATTTTTGTCAAGACCACTGCCGTGGTGTGTATCTCCCGCCGAGCATTAAAGCAGAAGAAATAGCTTTTCCGAGATATTCACAATTTTTCATTTTCGTGTGTGAAAGGTCTTCCAAAAGTAGGTGAATGAGTTGAGAAAAATTGGCTATCTGCAATACTATTAAGAGATAATTCACATTTACTCATTTTGAGTAGGTGAATAATTATCTATGGGTCTGAAACTTCACCAAGTGAAAGCTCTCCCAAAAGTAGGTGAATGAGTTATTTGAGAAAAATTGGCTATCTGCAATACTTTTAGAGATAATTCGCATTTACTCATTTTGAGTAGGTGAGTAATTAGCTATGGGTCTGAAACTTCACCATGTGAAAGCTCTCCCACAAGTAGATGAATGAGTATTTGATAAAAATTGGGTATCCGCAATACTTTTACAGATAATTAGCATTTACTCATTTTGAGTAGGTGAATAAATAGCTATGGGTCTGAAACTTCACAGAGTGAACGCTCTCCCAAAAGTAGGTGAATGAGTTATTTGAGAAAAATTGGCTATCTGCAATACTTTTAGAGATAATTCACATTTACTCATTTTGAGTAGGTGAATAATTAGCTATGGGTCTGAAACTTCACCAAGTGAAAGCTCTGTCAAAAGTAGGTGAATGAGTTATTTGAGAAAAATTGGCTATCTGCAATACTTTTAGAGATAATTCGCATTTACTCATTTTGAGTAGGTGAGTAATTTGCTATGGGTCTGAAACTTCACCAAGTGAAAGCTCTCCCAAAAGTAGGTGAATGAGTTATTTGAGAAAAATTGGCTATCTGCAATACTTTTAGAGATAATTCGCATTTACTCATTTTGAGTAGACGAGTAATTAGCTATGGGTCTGAAACTTCACCAAGTGAAAGCTCTCCCAAAAGTAGGTGAATGATTAATTTGAGAAAAATTGGCTATCTGCAATACCTTTAGAGATAATTCGCATTTACTCATTTTGAGTAGGTGAGTAATTAGCTATGGGTCTGAAACTTCACCAAGTGAAAGCTCTCCCAAAAGTAGGCGAATGATTAATTTGACAAAAATTGGCTATCTGCAATACTTTTAGAGATAATTCGCATTTACTCATTTTGAGTAGGTGAGTAATTGGCTATGGGTCTGAAACTTCACCAAGTGAAAGCTCTCCCAAAAGTAGGCGAATGATTAATTTGACAAAAATTGGCTATCTGCAATACTTTTAGAGATAATTCGCATTTACTCATTTTGAGTAGGTGAGTAATTGGCTATGGGTCTGAAACTTCACCAAGTGAAAGCTCTCCCAAAAGTAGGTGAATGAGTTATTTGAGAAAAATTGGCTATCTGCAATACTTTTAGAGATAATTCGCATTTACTCATTTTGAGTAGGTGAGTAATTAGCTATGGGTCTGAAACTTCACCATGTGAAAGCTCTCCCACAAGTAGATGAATGAGTTATTTGATAAAAATTGGCTATCCGCAATACTTTTACAGATAATTAGCATTTACTCATTTTGAGTAGGTAAATAATTAGCTATGGGTCTGAAACTTCACCAAGTGAAAGCTCTCCCAAAAGTAGGTGAATGAGTTATTTGAGAAAAATTGGCTATCTGCAATACTTTTAGAGATAATTCGCATTTACTCATTTTGAGTAGGTGAGTAATTGGCTATGGGTCTGAAACTTCACCATGTGAAAGCTCTTCCAAAAGTAGGTGAATGAGTTATTTGAGAAAAATTGGCCATCTGCAATACTTTTAGAGGTAATTCGCATTTACTCTTTTTGAGTAGGTGAGCAATTAGCTATGGGACTGAAACTTCACCAAGTGAAAGCTCTTTGGGATAGCTGCTCTGCAGAGATACCCTGAAGATAAAAAATTTCGTCGAAATCGCTCTATGTAGCACGGTTTTCGAAATATTAGCATTTTTGTGTTTTGCAATTTTTGCGCAAAAATTCGAAAATTCAAAATGGCCGCCATTTTTGGCAAGATAAATTTTTTTGAAAATTGGCATGGCTACTCTGCAGAGATACCCAGTGGGTCAAAAATTTCGTCGAAATCGCTCTATCTAGGACGGTTTTCGAGATATAAGCATTTTTGTGTTTTGCAATTTTGCGAAAAATTCGAAAATTCAAAATGGCCGCCATTTTTGGCGAGACAAAAATTTTTTTCAAAATTGGGATAACTACTCTGCAGAGATACCCTGCGGGTCAAAAATTTCGTCAAAATCGCTCTATCTAGCAGGGTTTTCGAGATATAAGGATTTTTGTGTTTTGCAATTTTTGCGAAAATTTCGAAAATTCAAAATGGCCGCCATTTTTTGCGAGACAAAATTTTTTTGAAAATTGGGAAAAGTACTCCGCAGAGATATCCTGCGTTCAAAAATTTTGTCGAAATTGCTCTATCTAGCACGGTTTTTGAGATATAAGCATTTTTGTGTTTTGCAATTTTTGCGAAAATTTCGAAAATTCAAAATGGCCGCCATTTTGGGCGAGACAAAAATTTTTTGAAAATTGGGAAAACTACTCTGCAGAGATACCCTGTGGGTCAAAAATTTCGTCGAAATCGCTCTATCTAGCACGGTTTTCGAGATATAAGCATTTTTGTGTTTTCCTTATTTGGAAAATTCGTAATGATTAATTAATCATTAATTACTCGGCCATTTCTTGACCAATCAATGCCAAAATCTAATGATTTCCAGATTTTAATAGAATGAATGTATTTGCCAAGTTTCAGGTGAATTGATAAAATTCCTTTCAAGTTATCATCCGGACAAGCTTCCCCATCGAAAAAAGACATTTTTGGTCATGTGACCTCTCTGATTGGTTGAAATGTCACTGCAGCATATTCAAAAAAATTCCCCAAGGCTACTGCCTAAACCTGCCAAATTTGAAAAGAATCCGCCTAACGGTTACAGAGTTATAAGGAAAACAAAATGCGGAGCCAGCAGAGCCGGAAGCTCTCCCATACACAAACAAGCGTCCCTTGCGGGACGCTTAATAAATGAGATACATTTTTGTTTGACCCATGGGGGGCGTCATGGGGTAAATCTGACTCTCCACATATGATTTCCCAATACCTCTTAATACATTCTAAAGCTGTAAAAGCAATAATAAAGAAGATATAAAGCAAAAACACAAACTCGGCTATTTTATGACCCCAGTTTAACCCATAGGAGGGGGGTCAGGGCGTAAATTTGATGTAATATAAACATGTATATGAAATTACAAGCCTCTGTGGTTATTAGATTTTACTGAGCGGCGATGAGAAGAGGGTGTTCCCAAAAAACCTAGTTTTTGATCATTGCACCTTGACAAAGGTCAAAGGTCAAATTTAAGCATGTGGAAAAACTCTCCCATGCCTAAGGTATAGAACTGATGAATCTGGTTAGAAAGCTTCCAATAATAAGGGAGATATTCAAGGGAGACCATAATGCGGTGACGACGGCGGAAAGGAAACTGAAGCGAAAACAAATAAGCGCCCTTTCAGGGATGCTTAATTATTTGTTTCTTCCTTATTTCTTAGAGTTTGGCTATTTTTTTTTTTTTTTTTTTTTTTTGGGGGGGGGGGGGGGGGGGATATTTGCAGTATTTTTGCATTCTGTAAAAAAAAGGCTAATTGTTGGTGTCCAATATTGAAGGTGTGTATTTCACTTGAAATAGGTCGATCTGTGTTTCACTTGAAACAGGTCTATCTAACACTGTTTTCGAGATATCAGCCATTTTTTAAAATTGATTTTGTATCATGTGACCCTAGAATGCCCAAAAAGTTGGCAGAGCTGTATTGGGCCAAAATGTTGGCATTTTTCTGTGTTCCTCTATTTTTGTCATGGTGCCCAAATATGGATAAATTTATTTATGACATAATGTTGCACTGTATATTTCAGGCCCTTAGTAGGTCAAAAATTTGTTCCAAATTGCTCCATCTCACTATGTTTTCCAGATAATGACCTTTTTAAATCATGTGACCCTAGGATGTCCAAATATGGAAAAACTTAATTTCTCACTATGCAATAGGCCTGAGCGAGCCCAGACAGGTTAAAACTAGATTGGGCCAACTCGGCGCCAACATATCCCCAGACAGGTCATCACTCATGCCACAGGTTTTGATCGTGAATTTTTTATGTAAACCATTTGTTGTATGCCATAAATATTGGGAAAACATAATTACCCATTATTATATGAACTTCAGCACATCAATCTACTATGTTTATATTTTCCTAAGGAAAATGGTGTATCCCCAGACGTCGAATACATAACTTAACATATCATATTTTCAATCTTCCTGCAATGATAACTCTGAACCTATTTTTAAAGTATTTAAATGATTGATGATTGAATGTCCATTCTAAATTAATAATCCCAAAAGAGCATATCTGTTTCTATATTTGTTGACAAATAAAATATTATTTTTAACTCAACTCATCATACTTTTCAATCTTCCTGCAATGGTAACTCTGAACGTATTTTCAAAGTATTTAAATGATTGATTTTAAGTTTGGCTATCCTCGTTTGACCTTGAAGGAGGGGCCCAAGGTCAAATCCGACCACACCACAAGATTCCCAGCCCATGATTTCCTATATGTTGGTTTACCATCCCAAACCTCTAGGACCAATAATAAACGAGTTATAAGCACTTTTAAGTTTGGCTATCCTCGTTTGACCTGGAAGGATTTGCCCAAGGTCAAATCCGAGCACACCATTTTTTCAAAATGAGGCCAAAAATATTTTCAGTCAAGATTTTGTAATGATGAACATATCCTGCGAATTTGAGATCTCTACCTATAGTTCCCTTTGTTCTAGAGGGCCAACAAAACTCCTTGCTGAAAGTCGAAAAACGCCTGTGGCGGCCATCTTGTTTTTCAAAATGAGGCCAAAAATATTCCCAGGCAAGATTCTATGGTTATGAATGTAACCTGAAAATCTCTACACACTGCGGCGGCGTACCCATGCGTAATCCATAGTATCCACCGGATGCTATCCGGTGGATACAATTACCGTATTTATCCGTATTAACGCCCCCTCCCTATTAGTCACCCCCCCTCCTGTCTACCTTTGCAAAGTTCATATTTCAGGGTATTACATCCCTCTCAACAGCCAGCACCTTTGCGATTCCAGAATTCTGAAAAAAGATGCGTTTTAGTACTTCTCCAATCGAATACCGCTTACGAGAAATAAAGCAAGTCAAAACAAGACAAAGCAATTATGATCACAAACACAATGAAATCTGCAAAAATACGAGATAAACTTTAAAATTTAAGGTTTGTTTCCAATATTTTAAGCTCTCTCGCCATTATACATGCTGGCAAGCGAGATCAAGGCTGTAAGTGTCCATTATCGCCCATAGCCACTGGACTCGAGAGATGATTTTTTTTTATAGGTAATAGTTGCCCCCCCTTTTGAAAAATGCATCGCCCCCGGGGCGTTTATACGAATAAATACGGTACTCAAATTTGGCAGGTTACTGAACTTATTTGTTTTTATACAGTACTCTTATTCTAGTTTAACTTTTATAGCACTTAATCTCTGCTATGAAGTATGAAGACACTGTGTAAGGCATGTTGCACATTTGACCCAAATATGATAAACTCTGTTTTTCTGGATTTAGCTTCATTTTATTTACAGACACACATTTCTTGACATTACATAGGCGACACTTTAACCTTTGGAAAACCTGTGCTGCATTTTTGTTAGTTGGATGTATACAGAGCTGTGTGGCTGACCTTACTAAGAGGAATGGTGTACAATGAAACAGTATTGGACAAAGACCTGAACTATGGGAACAATGTACTGCAGGTCTATAGCATCAAATAGTGTAGAACCATTGTTAGATTATCACTAATGAACACGAAAAATTTCTGAAAAAGAGCAAACATGCCAAAAGTCATGTCCATATTGTCAGTATTGTTATAAGTCAAGATCCAACTCATGGAGGTGTCTCCTTGATCCGTGACAAGTGAAGTGTTGCATCCAAATCAAACTCTTCCAGCCAACTGGGGAAGGTGTAACCATGATGCAAGTGATGTTAGTAATTTCCAGATCTGTCTGCCGCTGGAAAATTCCTGCGCAGAACTGACACACAAATCCTACTGGCTTTCTACCACTGAACACCCACCTACCAGTGAATGCCCACCTAATATTTCTTTGTAAGAGCTCAAGGAAATATGTTTCTATTGTATATGTAAAAATAGGCCAAGGCCTGCTGCTTAATGGCGACCCGCATGTTGTGGTTGTGCCACCCAAATACTTTTTTCATGCTATAAATGTGCAGCAATTAATATATGTTTTATACAACAATAAATAAAAAAGAACACATTTTGCCTGTAAAATATATATGTTTGAGTAGTGCTGGTTTTAGTTGAAAATTTCGACGAAATCGCTCTATCTCGCACGGTTAAGGAGATAGAAGCAATTTTGTGTTTTTTCCATTTTAGGCAAAAATTCGAAAATTCAAAATGGCCGCCATTTTTGGGGAGGGGAAAATTTTTGGAAAATTGCCAAGAGTACATTCCTTAGATACCCTGTGGGTTGAAAATTTCGACGAAATCGCTCTATCTCGCACGGTTAAGGAGATAGAAGCAATTTTGTGTTTTTCCATTTTTGGCAAAAATTTGAAAATTCAAAATGGCCGCCATTTTTGGGAAGGGGAAATTTTTTTGAAAATTGGCAAGACTACATTCCTTAGATACCCAGCGGGTCGAAAATTTTGACGAAATCGCTCTATCTCGCATGGTTAAGGAGATAGAAGCAATTTTGTGTTTTGCCATTTTTGGCAAAAATTCAAAAAGGCCGCCATTTTTGGGGAGGGGAAAATTTTTTGAAAATTGCAAGAGTACATTCCTTAGATACTCCGTGGGTCGAATATTCCGACGAAATCGCTCTATCTCGCATGGTTTAGGAGATAGAAGCAATTTTGTGTTTTTCCATTTTTGGCAAAAATTCGAAAATTCAAAATGGCCGCCATTTTTGTGAAGGGGAAAATTTTTTGAAAATTGGCAGGACTACATTCCTTAGACACCCTATGGGTCGAAAATTTTGACGAAATCGCTCTATCTCGCACAGTTAAGGAGATAGAAGCAATTTTGTGTTTTGCCATTTTTGGCAAAAATTCAAAATGGCCGCCATTTTTGGGGAGGGGAAAATTTTTTGAAAATTGCCAAGAGTACATTCCTTAGATACCTTCTGGGTCGAAAATTTGGACGAAATCGCTCTATCTCGCACAGTTAAGGAGATAGAAGGAATTTCGTGTTTTTCCATTTTTGGCAAAAATTCGAAAATTCAAAATGGCCGCCATTTTTGGAAAGGGGAAAATTTTTTGAAAGTTGGCAAGAGTACATTTCTTAGATACCCTATGGGTCGAAAATTTCGACGAAATCGCTCTATCTTGCACGGTTAAGGAGATAGAAGGAATTTTGTGTTTTGCCGTTTTTGGGAAAAATTCAAAATGGCCGCCATTTTTGGAGAGGGGAAAATTTTTTTAGATACCCTGTGGGTCGAAAATTTCGACGAAATTGCTCTATGTCGCACGTTTAAGGAGATAGAAGCAATTTTGTGTTTTGCCATTTTTGGCAAAAATTCAAAATGGCCGCCATTTTTGGGGAGGGGAAAATTTTTTGAAAATTGCCAAGAGTACATTCCTTAGATACCTTCTGGGTCGAAAATTTCGACGAAATCGCTCTATCTCGCACAGTTAAGGAGATAGAAGGAATTTTGTGTTTTTCCATTTTTGGCAAAAATTCGAAAATTCAAAATGGCCGCCATTTTTGGGGAGGGGAAAATTTTTTGAAAATTGGCAAGAGTACATTTCTTAGATACCCTATGGGTCGAAAATTTCGACGAAATCGCTCTATCTTGCACGGTTAAGGAGATAGATCAACGATCCGTAAATCTAAATTTCAATAATAACACTACTTGCTTGTCGTTGACATTCCCTATTGTTGTTTTACCTCATACATATCACCCTAACAATTAATATATCTACAATATGGCTTCAATCTGCTTCATTTCCTTAGAATTATTGAAATACCCAATTATCGCCCACATTCCCCGTTATCGTGATAGTATGTATTCAACCCCTTGTTGATTTCATTCACATTCCCCGTTATCACCTGACATATTTTAGTCATTATTTTGTGGTTTTTATATCCTAGTGTTTATTTTATGGTTTTAATCTGATTATAGTTATATACATGGTTACCACTTGCTATGTCTCAGTGATTTTTCTATGGTCCTCTATGTCCTGGCATTTATGTTCATTGTAGATTTCTATAAGGTGTTTCTAACTCTTGCTTGTCATAGAATCATAGTATTCATGGGTCTTCTGCTTTCATGGTTTGTTAACCCTTAAAGCCTTTTGTGATCTTTTTTTTTCATTTCTTTTTCTTGTCATTTATTTTACATACAGTTGATTTCGGCATAGTCCTTGTTCCTTCTTGCTTTCTGGATCTGGTATAGTGTTTCTTGAGAATGTTGGCCTTCAAAGCTATTTTATTGATTTGTTTTTTATGTGTTGGTTTCTCACAGAACTGGTTAAATGCTGACAAGGGACTGAATTGTGAAAAGGTAGACAGAAGCATCCCATCTATTTTTCGGCTCCCTGTTGTTGTACGTAAATATTGCTACCTCAGAAACTCAAAACAGGTCCCTCCAAAATTGAAACTAAAAAACCTTTCCTACTCCTCCTGTTGTGCAGCGATGTTGCTGTAAACCCTGGCCCAACCAATTTTGGATTTGTCAACTGTAGATCCATGAGAAATAAAGGCCCTCTTCTACATGACCTCATTAAACGCAGTGACTTGGATATCCTGGGCTTGGTCGAGACTCATATCAGACCAACTGACACTGATGGTCTCCTGAACTCCGTCACTCCAACAAATTACAACTTAATTCAAAAACCAAGGTCTACTGGATTGGGTGGTGGTGTTGGCTTCCTGTGTAGGAAATCCTTTTCTCCCAGTATTGTCTCTTCACCGGTGTTTAGATCATTTGAAATCATTATATTATCTTTCAGGTCTGAGTACAATAGCTTTGTTGCAGCTTGTGTGTATCGTCCCCCTGGTTCTTGCACTACTCAATTTTTGGAAGATTTTCTGGCTCTTTCTGGCTTTCTGTCTTCAATCGGTTCTAATTTTATCATTTGTGGTGACATAAATGTTCATCTGGATGTTGAGTGTGGTGACAGGACAAGGTTCTATGACATCCTTCAGTGCTGCAGTTTGATTCAACGTGTCAATAGTCCGACTCACATACTGGGTCACACTTTGGACGTTTTGATATCTCCTGGTGACTCAGATTTTGTCCGTAATGTCAATGTTGGGGACTTTATCTCTGACCATGCTGCAATACGATGCCAACTTGATTTCTCCCACCCAGCAATCTGCATTGGAAAAATGGTCTCTTATCGAAGGTATCATAGGATTGATATCAACCAGTTCCGCAAAGACCTTAGAAATATTCCATTTGTACTCTCTCCTGCAGGAACCGCGACAGAATTGTATGATCAGTCCCGGGCTGACGTTACCCAGGTACTTGATAAGCACGCTCCTATCATCTCACGCATGGCAAAACGGCAGTCAGATGAGTGGTTGTCTGAGTCATATCGTATGGCTCGCTCCCTAAGGCGGCAATTTGAGCGGATGTGGAGAAAACATAAGACATTGTCGAACAGGTCGAGGCTCCGCAAGCAAATTGCATGGTGCAATCGACTGGCCAACAAAGACAAGGGTTCCTATTATGCCAATCTTATAACTGCAAATAGTGAAGACCCTAAGAAGCTATGGCAGTCATTAAGGAAGGTATTGCATCGCACCTCTGAGACGTTTCTGCCAGCTCATAGCTCGGAAAAAAACCTTGCAGACACATTTGCTTCTTTCTTTACAAATAAAATAAGTAAAATCAAGGACACATTCTCCCCTTCTGGTTTATTCAATGATACACATGATTATGTCCCCCCCGCCTTCATTACCTTTAAGCCTGTGACTGAAGACGAGGTCAGAAAGTGCATCAATGAGTCTCCTACTAAATCTTGCCTACTGGATCCCATACCAACATTCCTCCTCAGGGACTGTCTTGATATACTCCTTCCATCTATCACCAAGTTTGTTAATTACTCTCTTAGTGATGGCTCTTTTCCAAGTGCTTTCAAAAGGGCTGTTGTCACCCCCCTCATTAAAAAGGCATCTCTGCCCAAAAATGACCTTAAGAATTATCGCCCAGTGTCTGGTCTTTGTTTCCTCTCAAAGTTGGTTGAGCGAGTTGTTGCTAAGCAACTTACGTCACACATCAATATCAACAAACTGGATAATCCACATCAGTCAGCCTATAAGCCACGACATTCTACTGAAACAGCTCTATTGTCTATAAAGAACGAGGTACATCTCTCTCTGGCACGTGGCGAACCTACAGCTCTAGTCCTTCTGGATTTATCAGCCACGTTCGATACCATAGATCACAGCATTCTTCTCAGTTACCTTAAATCCTGGTTCGGTCTTGGTGGAAATGTACTTAAGTGGTTTGCTTCCTACTTGGGTGATCGTTGCCAGTTCGTCAAGATAGGCTCTACTCTATCTGAATTAAGCAAGCTCATCTACGGCGTCCCCCAAGGTTCAGTTCTCGGTCCATTGCTGTTTTCACTTTATACTACACCACTTACTAAAATCATCCACCTTCATCCACATATCAAATTTCACTTCTACGCGGATGACACACAGCTTTACATCCATCTCTCTCATAAAAATGCCTCGGCGGCTCTCGCCAGGCTTAATGCCTGCCTTCTTGATGTGCAACGATGGATGTCTCTCAGTAAACTGAAGCTTAACCCAGAGAAAACAGAGTTCATTGTCTTTGGCTCTAAGTCTCAGCGTCAGAAGCTTTCCTCCTACTTTCCTGTTAGTATCTTTGGCAGTCTTATTCATCCGGTTGATTCTGTTAGAAATCTAGGTGTGTGGTTCGATGCAGAATTTTCATTCTCTGAACATGTCAAGAGGACTTGCAAAGCGTGTTTTCTCCAGATGCGTGACCTTCGTAGAATAAGACAGTATCTCACTACGGAAGTGGCAGTCCTAGCTGCAAATGCCTTGGTTAGTAGCCGCCTGGACTACTGTAACTCTCTTTTTAGGAGTTTGTCATGTTTTAATCTTCACAAATTGCAAAGTATTCAGAATACACTTGCTCGTATTGTTACAAACCATAGAAGGTATGCTCATGTTACGCCCATTCTGAAACAACTCCACTGGCTGCCCGTGAAGTATAGATGTATGTTCAAAACTGCAACTCTAGTATATAAATTTCTACATAGTGGCTCCCCTTCTGAGATGGAGATTAAGCGCTATAAAAGTCCACATTAGATTAGATTAGATAGAAGGAATTTTGTGTTTTGCCGTTTTTGGGAAAAATTCGAAAATTCAAAATGGCCGCCATTTTTGGAGAGAGGAAAATTTTCTTAGATACCCTGTGGGTGAAAAATTTCGACGAAATCGCTCTATCTGGCACGGTTAAGGAGATAGAAGGAATTTTGTGTTTTTCCATTTTTGGCAAAAATCCAAAATGGCCGCCATTTTTGAGGAGGGGAAAATTTTTTCAAAATTGGCAAGAGTACACTTCTTGTGTACCCTGTGGGTCGAAAATTTCGACGAAATCGCTCTATCTCGCACGGTTAAGGAGATAGAAGCAATTTTGTGTTTTGCCATTTTTGGCAAAAATTCAAAATGGCCGCCACTTTTGGGGAGGGGAAAATTTTTTGAAAATTGGCAAGAATACATTCCTAAGATACCCTGTGGATCGAAAATTTCGACGAAATCGCTCTATCTTGCACGGTTAAGGAGATACAAGCAATTTTGTGTTTTTCCATTTTTGGCAAAAAATCGAAAATTCAAAATGGCCGCCATTTTTGGAGAGGGGAAAATTTTTTTTGAAAATTGCCAAGAGTACAGTCCTTAGATACCCTATGGGTCGAAAATTTTGACGAAATCGCTCTATCTCGCACGGTTAAGGAGATAGAAGGAATTTTGCGTTTTTCCATTTTTGGCAAAAAATCGAAAATTCAAAATGGCCGCCATTTTTGGAGAGGGGAAAATTTTTTTTGAAAATTGCCAAGAGACCAGTCCTTAGATACCCTATGGGTCGAAAATTAAGTAAACCATGTCTAATTACTTGTATTTGTAAATACACCGAGTAATAGTTCCTTTGAGGTTCTCACTGTTGAGTAAATCAGTTGTAACTTGAAAACTATTACATTTAGAGTAATTTGTTAAATATGTTATTCACAGAATTTTTGGTCAGCTATAACATAGTGAAATTGCAGACCTCTGTGTCATGGCATAGCTGAGCAATAGCTAGAACTGTGTCTGCTGTTACTGGCTTGTCACTTCACAGCAACACTTGACAGATAACTAAATGACTATTTACAATATCTTTATTTACAATACATTTATGGACCTGTACTGCTAGATCACCAGCAAAGGCTAGCAACTATTTTATTTGTCACTTGTGACGCTATATTTAACAAGGCCAGACAAACTCACTTCTGTGTCCTTGACCCCTTACCTAATTGTCGTGAAGCAGTGGATACTAAACATCGGCGCCGAAATACCGGATTTCACCACAGCATGTTTTCACACCAATCACCTGTCCTTTTTCTTCGCCCATATATGTGTCCGTTATTGCCCGTATCTGTGATACCCTAGATCTTTTGGTATAAAACAGTGTACTAGCTGCCTGTTTCTGTTAAGAACGATTTTTTTCCTTCCTAATCATGGACAGGTATGAGTTCACTGTTTCATACCAAATGATCTAGGGTATCACAAATACGGGCAATAACGGACACGGATGAAGAAAAAAGGACAGGTGAAGTTCCTACCTTAAGCAGTTTTCTCTGCAGCCAATGACTCATTTATCGAAGTGACTCCTGTCACGGTATCATGGTTTGAAGCTTTCGTCTAAAGTCACGGCATCGCACTAAAATCAAGGAGTTTCGACAACTCAGTTAATTTATTAGCAGTAATTTGCTTGACAATTGTGTAGAATATATGAGGTCATGGAATTCCATAGGGTTTCCCAACAATGTATGTAGAAATACTTTACTTGATCAATATTCATGGACAATATATGAATGGAAACCACTGATTTCAAACCAGTCAGAACGCCACCAAACCATAACGCCACTTCGAAAACACCACCTCCATAACACCACCACTAACCAAGATTAATGTACAGAATATGCAGGTGCATAATTTGTATTTATTATATTTATTTTTCTAAACAGAGTTAAACAAACAAAATAAATAAAATTCTCATTGGCAGAGTTAAACGCACAATGCAACATATAATATTGTTTTAACACATTTTCTTTATGCATACATGTACAGCGCATTTCATGAGCCTTGGTTGTGAACTTTTTCTTTGCATAAGATGGGAAAAATCTTTTCTTTTAAGTTTATACCTTTATTTATATTATTTATCCCCTGCTTACCTACAGTAAACTCCACCATAGCAGAGCAAAGTTGGCTCAAGTATATATCAAAAATTTATATGTGGTGGCGTTATGGAGTGGCGTTTTGGGGTGGCGTTATGGTTTGGTGGCGTTTTGACTGTATTTCATATGAATATTCATGAGGTCACGGATTTCCATGGTGGTTTCTTAACAATATTTTCTGCTGACTACACAGCTCATGAATATTTATATATGCGTAGGAAATATTTGACGATTCCATGGCATTTTCAACAATACTTTACTTGAAGATCAAAATTTGTGAACTACTTATTAATATTCATGATGTGACGATACTTTGTGGGGTTTCCTAACATATTTTATTTGTGCGAATTGATGGTATTATTTGCAATGCCGTCACTTCAGACGAAAACTTCAAAACCCGATACTGTTGTAACGTGAAATTTTTCCCAGAAGTAAAATTTTTCTTCTAGGTCCCTTCTAAACCACGGATCTCATTTATTACTGTATTTTATTGCTGTTAAATGATAATTTAAGAAATATAATGTACATATATCGATAACTTTCAACAATATATTGGATATTATATTAAATAAAGTGTTTTCGGTTTATAATATAACCATTTCTGCGCATGCGCGATGGCGTGGAAACGGGTAAAAAGACAGGAAGAAGAAAAATTTCACGGCAGAAAAATTTCACGGGACACCGTGACAGGAGTCACTTCATTCATTTTGCAACAGCTGATGAAGCGCATCCGTGTAGGCATAGAAGTGTTTGATTAACCTGACAACTTTGACATGTTTAACTCGATGGTCTGTAATGATAAACAAATTGTACTAAAGACGCTCAACAACTAAACAACCAACCAAAAAATACCTATTTTTATTTTTTCCGTGTTTTCAGAAACGAAAATTCATGTGATCACTTCCGTGTTTTTAAAAACGAAACAGTCCTGCAGCTGAAAATGATACAGAAACGGGGGTCTTCCTAAAAGTTGGACAAAAGCGGCGATTCCATCGTGTATTTTCTTTTGTAAAAATTATCTGAAAGTAAGACAGCCAAAGGCTTACAAAAAGTAGACACATATGCCCATATCCATACAAAAGGTGAATACAAAATATGAAATAAAAACAGATTTATATAAAATAACTAGACATAAAAAACTTCCCCCAAAAACAATGACAGTGCACTGATTTTCCAATAACTCTTCTAAAATTAGTTTCAAGCCCCGGGGACTCAGAAAATGACATCTTAGACATTTTGTTGAATGGAACACCTGTATCTAAAGAAAGCCTTACTTGAGAGTTTTTGCAAAAAAAAAAGAACTTTGATAATAATAGAATTTTCATGCACAAACCCTATACTGAAGAAAAAAGTACACAAATTATGCATAAATGTCACATACAGCCAAAAGAGATTCTTGGCCAATAATTTTTTATCTGAGATGCACAAAATAAATTCCACTTTAAAAGTTGGAACTCTATATATAGATAATGTGAAATACTGTATTACTATAAGAGTAACACCATGAAGTTTCTCCATTTTGAAAAGAATAGTTTTTTTTTTGTAGTTTTTTCTATTGTTTGTTTTACTATAACGTTTGTTCACTTAACTACATTACAAGAATCCTTTTAAAAGTCTGTTGCATTTCCAAAGATATATATTGCTTGACCATCTTGGTTGTACCTGAAGTAACTGAGTACATACTTGAAATAAATCAATAAAATACTATTTATCTCCTTTTTTGAAAAATCCACAGGAAAATGAGAATTGTTAACTTATTTGTTATGGCTAAATCAACATTGTAGACACTGAATCAATATTATCATCTTTTAAAATAAAAAGGATGCCTTATGTACTTGGCAAGGCAGAATAGCAAATACCTTTTAAAATGTTGTCACACTAATTTATAAACGACCAAAGTTTAACCATAAATTTATTTTGAGGAATGTACAAGATTCAGATATTAACGAGAAATCCTTCCTTTTTCTTGATCTGAATATGATCGTTGTTTTTAACAGCTGCTAAAGTGTTGCGACATTTCTTTACACGTGAGACATTAAAAATGGGGTATTTGATTTAAATACACTCCATTACAAAAACTGAATAAAGTTTTTATTTAAAGATCACTTTATCACCAATGGTTGTTAGTGTAATAAGACAGACAACTTGAAAAATAACCAATAAATTTAATTGATTCCAATTGTGCAATTAGATTAAACCTCAAAAACTAGCAATGGTGTAATGCAATGGTTGTGTTTGCTAGCTGTATAAAAATCATAAATAGCATGTCTTCAATAAATTTCCTACTGTGAAGCCTTTGTTTAGTGGTTTTCAACTAATGCCCACCCGATCCCCACTTGTGTCACTGTATGTGAAAAAGTTAAACAAGAGCACTCAAAGGCGAGCCAAGTGCAGATTTTGTAAAATTTTTGCAAAGTATATTATTCCTTCTGCTCCAGAATGTAGGATCTTAGCCCAGTCATGCCCAAATTTGAATCAGTTCTTCCTTGTAACAGTTCTCATGTTCCCTAAATATTTCATTACCATCCATGAAGTAATTATGCTGTGTACAAATAAACAAACAAATTAACAATCAGGAAAACAGTATGATTGACAATAGATTGAAGATAAACACATTCAAAAAACTTTGTACATACTGTGCAACAGAGAGCCCTCTAAGATATCATCAATAGGTCACAACTTATAAGACATATATCATAAGTGATACAAACCTAAAATATTATAATTATAATAATCGAACCTTATTCTATTTTTCATTATGCAACTACTGTGTGTTAATTTTTTTTTTCAAAATAGCAATTAAAATAAAAATGGGTAAATTCTTTATCTTCTTCTTTTGATAATTAATTTACTTATCTGTTTATATATCCTTAAATTCAATAGGTTATGCTAAATTTGTGACATGAATAAATTCTACACAATTTTGCAGAGGTGTTAGCTATATGAATCAACAAACAATAAAGTATTACTGATGATTCAAGGTAATGTATATTATTTGTGTGGCAGCGAAATCTGAAAAGCTTTGTATTGACACCAGTGTTACCCACACCATGCATTTGTCGAGTTTTTATTAGGATTTGTGCTTTAGCATTATTTTCAGACAAGGGGATGGTTGATTTTGCATGTCCTGTAGGCCCTCCGCTTAATAATCGTGACCTGGTTAATTTTAAAGAACTGGGGCCAGATTCACGAAAAATACTTAGACCTTTCCTAACTTAGATTTTAAGTATGAAACTGTATTCACGAACATTCCTAACACTAAGCTGACTTTAAATTCTGTACTTAGATTTTAACTTAAGTTGAAAGCCACCTTGGGAGGACCATATGTTGATATCACATGAGTTAGTTTGTAAAAGTGGGGTAATAATGGTGTTGTTTTTGGATTGAGAGGTTTATTTATCCAAGTGGATAGTGTATAAGTCAAAATTTTAGTTAGAAGAAATTTTCACTAATTCTTTAGAAATAATTTTCACCAATGGCTAGATTCTACTTGAGAGGAACAGATCTGAATTTTCACTAGGAATTAATTTGTACTCTGCAAGCTCATCAGCTAAATAGTTAAAATTACTGTCAAGTGAAAATTTCAATTTATACATAAATTTTGTGTATGTCCTAACAGGAAACAATTGCTAACTGATTTTTTTGTGTGAATTAAGGAAAATAGGTGAATTTTGTATTTTTTTTTTTTAATAATTTGCCATTTTTCAAAAGGACACTAATTTAACATGAATAACTGTTAAAAACCTAACAGTAATATAAATCTGTGAGTAATATTTTTGTAGTGGTTCATTATCATATACAACTAAATGTATACACCAAAATTTTCCATAGTTCTTGGCCAATCGGATTCACATATACAACCATACCTACATAGTTAGGAGAAGTTTTTGCCTTACTTCAAATCTAAGGTAACCTTATCTAAGTATTGTTTCGTAAATACCAATTGTAAGAAAAACTTAAAAACCTTCTCTTACTTAAATCTAAGTATTAAAGTAATCTTAGTATTATTCGTGAATCCGGCCCCTGATATGTCCCTGCGTCACATTATATTCCTACGTTTAGAATTTTCTCTGGTAGAAACGGGTAAATCTGTAAACAAAACCCTCAAGTTTTCAAAAATAACTCCACTAATGTAGTACAAAGTGTATGATGGAAATGTTAACAAGAATAATTGATCAATTATGTGATTGTAGTGTTGACTATAAATACACAACTAATGACACAGTTTACGGTTGTAGGTCGTAAGATAGTGCATTATCGCTCGTCTTCTCACAGCATTTTTGGAATATACTGTACTGCTAGTGGCATTCTACCAGTAAACGCCCATGCTGAAGTTAATATATTGAATTTAAATTCGATTGACAGCTTTATATTTTATTCTTCTACCACTAGATTGTCAAATGATATACACTACAATTATTATTTGAGATACATTTTGTTACATTTGTTTCAAAACTTTATATTTTAATATTTTATCTCTATTATCGGCCGTTTTTACCGGAAATACCTGTGAACGCCCATTTTGTAGATAGAGAAGAGCATTTGTCCTACACCTCTAACAAAGAAATAGAAGGCGGGCGTTCACTGGTAGAAAGCCACTACCCTGAATAAATTGGACACAGGCATAAGTTGGCCGCGGCTCATCTAAAGGCTCCAGAAAGACAAAGAGGTTATTGTACACCAATGAAAACTGTTACATATAATAAGTTTTTTTTTCCTCTATGATATTTTATTCTCCCTCAAAAGTAATGAAACCTACCAATTTACAAAAAGGCTAGGGGTACAATACCCTGGTAGGAAGGTATCCTAGCCAAAAAAACCCCAAAACACGACAATTTTAAGCACAAAGGATACTCAAACGAACAAAAAACATATATAATGACATTATTTGAATAAATTATTAATTATTTTTCTTACACAAATAGTCAGGAAGAGGACCCCATTTCTTAAATAGAACTGTATCACTTCTAGTTGTTTCCTTTAACAATATCTTTTCAACATTAAAGTGATCTCTAATTAAACAATTACAAAGAAGCGTAGTATTAAACTCTGTACCATTACACCTGCAAACATAAACGTGTCTTTTACAAATATTGACAATAGTATTAACAAGTTCACAGTTACTACCTTTATTATTTGATCCAAGAAGCACTAACATTTCACTGAGATCTAGCCTAAAACCCGTTGATAGTTCCAATTCATTTTTTATAGCGATCCAAAAATTTGACACCTCCAAAACAGATGTTCCAATGTTTCAACCTCACTATTGCAAAATGTGCAATTATCGTTTGAATTTATACCACTTACTTTAAGAAATTTATTTGTCACTAAAGATCTCTGCAATATTTGATATTGAAAGCTTCTTGAGCGTGAAAGTATGGTACTTTTAAAATTTGCACAAAAATATGTACTCATATCCTCTGGTGATATAGTCATACTCAGAGCTAACGACCATTTGTCAGAAAGCTTTTTTTCACCTTTATTTATGATGTCCACAAAAACCCAGTAGGTACCTCTACATACCTTTTGCATTCGCAATATATTTGTCACAACAGTCTGTGATATATTTTGAGAATCAAGTTTTTGATTGCTTCCTGTTAATGCAGCTCTCCAGTCCTGAGGGAGACAGTGGGTTAAAGAATAAAAATCTACAAAATTTGTCTTAATATCAAATTTAGATGTAAAAGTAGCAAGTCCCATAATTTCACCTGTATCATTCAAAATATCATTGATGTATCTCAAGCCTTTAGAATAGAGCTCATCTTTTTGACCTAGCAAGTTCTTATTGACCACAAATGAGTTCCACAGAGGGTATGTTCTAACATCTATTTCTTTAACATAATGCGACTTATATAAAAACCAGGCATTAAATGTGTCTTTCCAAAATTGGTTCTTTATTTCATTAATTTTGCAAACCAGAGATGTTAGGTCTAAATTAATGAAATCAAGCTTGTTTAAACCCACAGTTTTTTCAAATAATGATTGCCACTGTTGGTCTTTAATTAATAACCGCTTTATCCATGATAATTTCAGGGCATTATTAAAACATTTTAAGTTTGTAAGCCTCAAACCACCTTTTGAAACCCTTTTATAAAGTTCTGTCATTGAAATCTTTGGTGTTTTATTACTCCAAATGAAGCTTCTAAAAAGTTTTTCTAAGTGATGAAACATGTTGGAGGTTGGCGAAGGAAGAACTGACAGTGTATAGACTAATTTTGGGATTACAATCATTTTTAAAACTGCAATTTTTCCAATCAATGACAAATTTCTAGCTTTATAAATAGATATTATATTCTCAATTTTATTTATTACTGGCTGGTAATTAGATTGTATCATATTATCCAGGTCCAAGAGAAAGTTAATTCCTAACAGTTTAGAGGAGGTGACCCATTTAAGGTTCAAGTCTTTACATATTGCTTCTCCATTATTTATTCCTAACCATGCTAACTCTGTCTTTTCTCTATTTAGTTTTAAACCTGAACAGGAAAAAAAGTTATCAAAAACTTTAATACTCTCTCTCAATGACATTTGGGAGCCGTCCAGTAACAAGAATGTGTCATCAGCATATAGTCCCAATTTATATTGATAACCATTTATTTTAATTCCCTTTATTCTAACATTAGATTTTATAGCCATTGCTAAAGGTTCAATTGCCAAAATGAAAATGTATGAACTTAATGGATCTCCTTGCCTACAGCCTCGGTGCAAGAAGAAAGATTCTGAAAGGTAACCATTATTAATCACTGAAGTGCAAGCACTGTTGTATAATATTTGAAACCATTTTATGAAATTACTTCCAAAATTGTAAGCCACTAAAACTTTATTTATGTAATACCATTCTATGGAATCAAAGGCCTTTTCAAAGTCGGCCAAGAGGATTAACCCCTTTCTGTCTAACTGATTAAGCCTGGACATTACATCATAGACCAATCTAGTATTTTCCCCAATATATCTTTCTTTCAGAAAACCCTTTTGTGAATCACTTATTATATCAGGGAGTACTTTTCTCATCCTGGCAGCTAAAATGCCTGATAAAATTTTGTAATCTACGTTTAGTAGTGTTATAGGTCTGAAGTTGGAGATGAATTCTCGGGATTTCTGACCTTTCGGTATACTAGTACATGTCAAAATTCCATGTCTTTGTGTTACCGAGAGTTCACCTTTGGAGAAACCTTCATTAAAACTTCTTAAAAGGAAATCACCAATATCATTCCAAAAAATTTTGTAAAACTCTACCGGATAACCATCACTGCCGGGAGTTTTTCCATTTTTCATGTTCTTTATAACAAGTTTTGCCTCTGATTCTACAATAGGCTTTTCACACAAAATTTTATTTTGTTCCTTTAATTGTTTAATATTTTGATCGTTTGAAAAAAATGGCGAAGTGTCCACATTACAGTTTCTTGAACTATACAAATCTTTATAGAATTTCCTCATTTCTCCTAAAATTTGATTTTGGTTTTCAATAATCTGACCTTTTACATTCAGCCTTGAGATGACTTTACTTGAACTATTCTTTCTTTCTAAATTAGAAAAAAATTTGTAAGACCTTTCCCCCTGTTCATAATATTGAATTTTTGACCGTAATACCATAGCTTTCAATTTTGGTTCCCTTAATTTGATTAAATTTTCCTTTAATAACTGTAAGTCAGACTCAATGTGGGATAAGCTGATTGTCTCTATGTTAAGCTTCTGGGACTTTACAAGCAAGTCTTCAAGCTTTTGAATGTTTTATCCCAATTCTTCTTCTTTAGCTTTGATTATTTTGGCTTTATTTACAGAGTAGGATATTGTTTTACCTCTTATATTTAATTTGAGCACTTCAAATAGTAGCTGGAAGTCTATTGAATATGCCTCAAAATTCTGGTCATTTTCTACTTTATAGCAATTTAAAGTATTTTGATTTCATTCTTCACTAGCTGAATGTACTCTACATCATATAGTAATGAAGTATTCATTTTCCAGTAGCCATTTCCCCGTTTGACAAGACCTACATCCAAAGACATACCAATAAGAGAGTGGTCAGTACGATAGCCATGCATTATATCTGTTTTAACAAGTCTTGGCTGTAAATCTGGTGTTATGAGAAAAAAGTCTAAACGTGCCATCTGTCTTGGGGGTTTACTACTGAACCAAGTGTATTTTAATTTGTCTTGGTTTATTTCTCTCCATGGGTCAATTAAATCATACAGGGATATGATTTCCAATACTTTTTCTCTGGCCTTTTTGTTGTTCTCTCTTACATAACCAAAAGTATCAAGATCATACCTTTGTACAAGATTCCAGTCTCCACAACAAATAATAGGGGAATCATAATAGTTGAATAGAAGATCTTCATAGAACCTTTGAATGTCCCGATTAGGACCATACAAAACAACCAAGACAAATTCAAAGTGTTGCATGAAAATTAGGTTTAAAATTAAGAGATTACCCAGATCATCTTTCTGTACTTCCTTTGTTTGAATATTCAAGGTTTGATTAAATAATATGGCCACTCCCCGACTATCCGAAAAATAGGAGTTCAGCACACATTTACCACCCCAATCCTGCTCAAAAGAATTTTTATTTTCTGGACTAATATGTATATCCTCCAGGCAGTATATACTCATTCTTTTTGTTTTTAGCCAATCAAAACATCTAACTGTTTTTGTTTATCAGCCAGTCCCCTAACATTCATATTTGCAATTTTTAAAAGTTCACCCATAATTTTTTAACGACACTTTATAATTCTGTATCATAGTATTGAAAAGTCATATGGCTAATAGAATGCAACATTAAACAACAAAACATCAAGCCCATTCATAACATAACTAATATCCCAGTATTTTGGACCACTTCTTAAAGATACTGTCATTATACTGTATATGTTACAAACCCATTGTGCATTAGCAAAATAAAGAACAAAGCATAAATTGGTAGAGGGATAAACTGCTTAACTATACTGTTAACTATAAAACTAACAGTGATTTGGTGATTATTCAATTGTTTATAAATGTCAGTGGCCATATTTTAAATGCCCCCAGAAGCAACACAATAAGCTGAATAAAAATCCTATACCATGACTGAAGTACTTCTTTATTCTCAGTGCATATAATATTAAAAAAAAAAAAAGCAATAATCTAGTTCCACATTATTATCACTACGTAAGCTACATAAATTTAAATCTACCAATTCCATACACACACAAGAAAAAAAAAATTGTATGTTTTTATGGACTGACAATCTTATATCTGCGCTCTTATGTCCATAAGTAGTTGTCCAAGTACATTCTGTCCTGGCCATCTGTGTGTGTCTTGAACTCGTGGATCTTTACCTTCCAAGCTGCATGACCAGAAATTGTCAAATTTGTTCACTTCAATCAAAATCCTTTGCTCTGTACGGTGCAGCAGATCCTTCAAGGGAGGCTGGGAAAATTTAGCGTAGAGCACCTTTCGCATAACTTCACGGGCCTTTGTTTTATGCCATTCAACATGTGTTTTCTTACACTGGTCTCCACTCTGTTTCATTGCCACTGGATTTTTTGTTAGCATAATCTGCTGTGCTAAGTCTTGGCGCCCATCATACAGTGCTCTCCCTGACTGATAGAATTGATACATATAATAAAGAACAAATAGATACATATAATAAGTTAAACAGTAATACATGATTTCAGAGTGTAGTAGGCCACTCATGTTAAAGCCCTGTGAAGGTATGGTGAGGGCGGCTAACTTATGCCTGCGGCCAACTTATGCAGGGTAGCAGTAGTGGCATTCTACCAGTGAACGCCCGTGCTGAAGTTAAGAAAATAAATTTAAATTATATTGACAGCTTTATATTTTACTCTTTTGCCAATAGATTGTCAAATGATATACACTTCAATTTAATAACTGAAGTGCATGTTGTTACATCTGTTTCAGAACTTTATATTTTCATAATTTATCTCTATTATCGGCCGTTTTCACCACACACCGGAAATATCAATGAACGCCCGTTTTGTAGATTAATAGAAGCATTTGTCCTTGACCCCGAACAAAGAAATATAAGGTGGATGTTCACTGGTAGACGGGCCTTTACTGGTAGAAAGCCAATATGTACTATATATATCCTTAACATTTATGTTCCAAATGATTCCATTTTTATGTCAGCTGACTTGTCAGTCAGCTGACATTATGGCATCACTCTGTGGCGTCCGCGTCTGTGTACGCGTCCGCGTGACAAACTTCTTCTCCAAAACTACAAGACCCAGAGACATGCTGTTTTTTTTAAAAGATACCTTAACTATCGAGGATGATAAATCGTAAAATTCATGCAGATCGGTCTGTTCGTCTGTTTGCCAGAGCCATTACAAGTGAGGTACCCCCACCCAAATTGTGAAAATTTCAACACTTGATCACAATTTTCTCATTCACTATTGCGGGGATTTTTCTCATATCTTGCATAGATGTAATAGGCCACTAGTAGAGTACCTTGTGTGAATATATTATATTATTAATTTTTAAAATAATTTTTAATGCAATAAAATTCATGAAATCATGCGCTAAATCAATTATAACTTGAAAAGTATTGCATTTAGAGCATTTTATTAAAATATGTTATTCAGCTACTTTTTCCATAGCTACAACATGGTGAGTAACTTGGGTGTCTATCTCAATAGCTAAGTGAGTACATGTAATAGCTACTTTTGGACTTTTCAGTAACTTCCATCATGAGTAAAATCACTTGTAACTTGAAAACTATTGCATTTAGAGAATTTTGTGTAAGTATGTTATTCAGCTACTTTTGGGTCAGCTATAACATAGTAAAATTTCAGACCTGTAGCTCATGGCATAGCTGAGTAATAGCTACTTTTAGGTTATCACTGTAGCGTAAATCACTTATAACTTGAAAAGTATTGTATTTAGAGTATTTAATTTCATATGTTATTCACCTACTTTTGGGTCAGCTATAACATAGTAAAATTTCAGACCTGTAGCTCATGGCATAGCTGAGTAATAGCTACTTTCAGGTTATCACTGTTGAGTAAATCACTTATAACTTGAAAACTATTGCATTTACAGTAATTTGTTTGTATATGTTATTCAGCTACTTTTGGGTCAGCTATAACATAGTAAAATTTCAGACCTGTAGTTCATGGCATAGCTGAGTAATAGCTACTTTCAGGTTATCACTGTTGAGTAAATCACTTATAACTTGAAAACTATTGCATTTACAGTAATTTGTTTGTATATGTTATTCAGCTACTTTTGGGTCAGCTATAACATAGTAACATTTCAGACCTGTAGCTCATGGCATAGCTGAGTAATAGCTACTTTCAGGTTATCACTGTTGAGTAAATCACTTATAACTTGAAAACTATTGCATTTACAGTAATTTGTTTGTATATGTTATTCAGCTACTTTTGGGCCAGCTATAACATAGTAAAATTTCAGACCTGTAACTCATGGCATAGCTGAGTAATAGCTACTTTTAGGTTATCACTGTTGAGTAAATCACTTATAATTTGAAAGTATTGTATTTAGAGAATTTAGTTTCATATGTTATTCACCTATTTTGGGGTAAGCTATACCATGGTAAAATTCCAGACCAATGGCTCATTGCTTAGCTGAGTAATAGCTACTTTGAGGTTCTTACTCAACACTAAATCATTTATAACTTGAAAAGTATTGCATTTAGAGCATTTTATTTAAATATGTTATTCAGCTACTTTTTCCATAGCTACAACATGGTGAGTAACTTGGGTGTCTATCTCAATAGCTAAGCGAGTAATAGCTACTTTTGGACTTTTCAGTAACTTACATCATGAGTAAAATCACTTGTAACTTGAAAACTATTGCATTTAGAGAATTTTGTGTAAATGTGTTATTCAGCTACTTTTGGGTCAGCTATAACATAGTAAAATTTCAGACCTGTAGCTCATGGCATAGCTGAGTAATAGCTACTTTTAGGTTATCACTGTTGAGTAAATCACTTATAACTTGAAAAGTATTGCATTTAGAGTATTTACTTTCATATGTTATTCACCTATTTTGGGGTCAGCTATAACATAGTAAAATTCCAGAGCAGTGGCTCATTGCATAGCTGAGTAATAGCTACTTTGAGGTTTTTACTCAACACTAAATCATCTATAACTTGAAAAGTATTGTATTTAGAGCATTTTGTGTAAATATGTTATTCAGCTACTTTTGGGTCAGCTATAACATAGTAAAATTTCAGACCTGTAGCTCATGGCATAGCTGAGTAATAGCTACTTTCAGGTTATCACTGTTGAGTAAATCACTTATAACTTGAAAACTATTGCATTTACAGTAATTTGTTTGTATATGTTATTCAGCTACTTTTGGGTAAGCTATAACATAGTAAAATTTCAGACATGTAGCTCATGGCATAGCTGAATAATAGCTACTTTCAGGTTATCACTGTTGAGTAAATCAATAATAACTTGAAAACTATTGCATTTACAGTAATTTGTTTGTATATGTTATTCAGCTACTTTTGGGTCAGCTATAACATAGTAAAATTTCAGACCTGTAGCTCATGGCATAGCTGAGTAATAGCTACTTTCAGGTTATCACTGTTGAGTAAATCACGTATAACTTGAAAACTATTGCATTTACAATAATTTGTTTGTATATGTTATTCAGCTACTTTTGGGTCAGCTATAACATAGTAAAATTTTAGACCTGTAGCTCATGGCATAGCTGAGTAATAGCTACTTTCAGGTTATCACTGTTGAGTAAATCACTTATAACTTCAAAAGTATTGCATTTAGAGTATTTAGTTGTATCCACCGGACAGCAGGATATGTTCCTCATTATAAAATCTTGACTGCAAATATTTGGGTCCTCATTTTGAAAAAAAACAAAAACAACATGGCCGCCACAGGTGTTTCTTTATCAGTGATGAAAAGTGGTTATAGGTCGCTTATTATCGGTCCTAGAGGTTTGGGATGGTAAACCAACATATAGGAAATCATGGGCCGGGAATCTTTTGGTGTGGTCGGATTTGACCTTGGACCCCTCCTTCAAGGTCAAACGAGGATAGCCAAACTTAAAAGTGCTTATAACTCGCTTATTATTGGTCCTACAGGTTTGGGATGGTAAACCAACATATAGGAAATCATTGGCCTGGATTCTTTTGGTGTGGTCGGATTTGACCTTGGACCCCTCTTTCAAGGTCAAACGAGGATAGCCACACTTAAATGTGCTTATAGCTCACTTATTATTGGTTCTAGAGGGTTGGGATGATAGAACAACCTATAGGAAATCACGGGCTGGGTATCTTTTGGTGTGGTCAGATATGACCGTGGACCCCTCCTTCAAGGTCAAATGAGGATAACCAAACTTAAAAGTGCTTATAACACGCCTATTATTGGTCCTAGAGGTTTGGGATGGTAAACCAACCTAAAGGAAATCATGGGCTGGGAATCTTTTGGTATTGTCAGATTTGACCTTGGACCCCTCATTCAAGGTCAAACGAGGATAGCCAAACTGAAAAGTGTTTTTAAGTCGCTTATTATTGGTTCTAGAGGTTTGGGATGGTGAACCAACCTATAGGAAATCATGGGCCTGGATTCTTTTGGTGTGGTTGGATTTGACCTTGGACCTCTCTTTCAAGGTCAAACAAAAATAGCCAAACTTAAAAGTGGTTATAACTTGCTTATTATTGGTCCTAGAGATGTGGGATGGTAAACCAACCTATAGGAAATCATGGGCCTGGATTCTTTTGGTGTAGTCGGATTTGACCGTGGACCCCTCTTTCAAGGTCAAAAGAGGGTAGCCAAACTTAAAAGTGCTTATAGCTCGCTTATTATTGGTCCTAGCGATTTGGGATGGTAAACCAACCTATAGGAAATCATGGGCCTGGATTCTTTTGGTGTGGTCAGATTTGACCTTGGACCCCTCCTTCAAGGTCAAACAAAAATAGCCAAACTTAAAAGTGCTTATAACTTGCTTATTATTGGTCCTACAGGTTTGGGATGGAAAACCAACCTCTAGGAAATCATGGGCTGAGAATCTTTTGGTGTGGTCGGATTTCAACTTGAAACCCTCCTTCAAGGTCAAACGAGGATAGCTAAACTTAAAAGTGCTTATAGCTCGCTTATTATTAGTTCTAGAGGTTTGGAACGGAAAACCAACCTATAGGAAATAATGGGCTAGGAATCATTTGATGTGATCAGATTTGACCTTTGGCCCCTCTTTGAAGGTCAAATGAGGAAAGCCAAAATTAACAGTGCTTATATCTCGCTTATTTGGGTTCCTAAAGGTTTGCAATGTCACACCAACCCATAGGAATCATGGGCTAAGAATCTTTTGACATGGTCAGATTTCACCTTGAGCTCCAAGTTTAAGCATGTTTTAATGGCTTTTGTGAGTTTTCTGGTGGATACAATTTGCATCAGTTCTCCGATGCTATAGGTCTAGTTTCAGTGTGTTATTCACATATTTTGGGGTCAGCTATAACATAGTAAAATTAAAACTATTGCATTTGCAATATTTTCTTTAAATATGTTTTTAACTTACTTTTTACACCTTAACAGTTACCTTCTTAGTTTTCTTCCAAACACCATTTCCAGGGCACAACTTTTGTGTTTTTTTTCTTCTGTCACTTCTACTCTGAAACTCAAAACACACAGTCAGCTGACACAGAGCCTGTTCACGGGCACTGATTGCTTGTTTTGAAATTTTCCACCATTTCTCCAACCCAGAATCAACTCATTTATGTTGATTTTCCTCTCCATTTTTGCACGGGGTTGTGGGTATAGCCAATGTATGGGTTTTCGATATATTCATGTTTTCGATTATTTAAAATATAAGCTCCCAGCTTCATTTGTAGATGACATTTTTACAATATTTTAGAATGAATAGCCAGTCACATTGAACCAGCGACTTGGAGGATTTATTTTTGTTGTTTTATGTCTGATAATTTTGGTTGCGTTGGTTGTGATATTCTACATTGTTCGTTTACTTTGTCATATTGAAAACCTGTCAATCATGGATAATTGTGAGATCTGAATCCATTGATTACACCCTTGAATTGGATCAGAGAGATCATGATCTAGATCATGATGTGTCATCCTTCATATAAAACTCCATTGATCTTTGCAATCCGGGTCACAAAGACCATGCTGTGAAACACGCCTATTGGGATGTGTGTATCTTGTATACAAATAGATTTAAATATATTTCAGAAGGTTAAATGTATTTATCTGTATTTAGACATCATTTAAGTATACTAAGTCAAAGATAGTGGTAGCTAGTACTAGTTGAGTAATAATGAGTTACATACATAAATTTGAGGCATGTATGATTATTTATTCATGAAGCTGTCTTTCTATTATAAAATATTGTAAGAAAACCCCACAGAGTTTCATGATCTCCTATTTTCTCATTAATATTAATAAGATGGGTGAACATTAAGGCTGTTACCATTGGCAATTTTTGAAGAGCAAGCATCAGTTGTTAGAAGCGAGTTAAACTCAAGTTGAACTCGAGTGAAGGAAAAAATATAAATAAATAACATTTTTTTTTTTTTTTTGCTGGTTAAATTATACAGGTATATATTTGCATGTTATGGAACAGCCACGTAAGTAAGGTAGATTAAAAAATACATTAATTATTAATTTTTAAGTTTCAGTGGCTTGATCAGTTGCCAAAGTGTCAATTTATGAGAAGGTTAGTATATCATAATTTATTTGTTTAAAACTTGAGTTTATATTACGTAAATAGATGTGATCTCCAAATAGCGCCCATCGAGTTACGACTCGAATTACGGTCAACTCGTTACAGCCCTAGTGCACATGTCCTTGATCTTCAAGTAGAGATAATTTCTGTAATTATAAAATATTGTCAGAAAACCCCATGGATTTATTGTATCTGTGGGTGTGAGAAGGTTCTTGGGTTCTTGAGGGTTCTCAAGGCGTATTCAGATCACACCTGTAAGTCTTATTTTGCTCAAATCTGGGATCTCGAGAGGGTATATCACACATGATGCTGCTCTTATGACTGCAAATGCTTTGGTTAGTAGTAGACTCAAGTAATGTAATTCCTTGTTTAGGAGTCTCTGTCCTCTTGATCTTCACAAGCTACAATGTGTCCAAAACAGTCTTGCTAGAATCGTCACCAATACCACGAAGTACTCCCACATTAGTCCTGTTAGACTCTCCATTAGCTGCCTGTTGAACATTGCCCTGCATTTAAGACTGCCTTACTGGTATACAAGTTCATATAAAGTGGTTATCCTAAATATTTTGAACTTTGTCTTAAACCTTGACAAAGTGTGTACTGTGTTCAATACTCATAGAATTCAAGCTGATGATGTGGTGCTTAAGGTCCCACACTTTGTCTCATCAGTATATAAATCCACTAAGCACTTTGGCCTCAGCTTTGCATACAATGCTCTAAAGTTTTAGAATTATCTGCCTGATGATATATGTTCGGCCATCTCTCTATGCTCATTTAGAAAGAAGTTGAAAACCTCTCTCTTTGCAAGAGCATAGCCATCATAGTTTTTGGTTTTACCTGGATTTCTGTGGTTCCTGTGTGGTGCTGACCTCTGCTATGTCTTTGGGTAGAGTAAGAAATCTAAAATTCCCCACATATCTGAAATTCGCCACATGTGAAAATACTAATAAAATAAATGAATTGTGGTGAGATTTGTTGACTGTATAGTAAATTAAGGCTTTTTGAACTGAAAAATACAAATTTTTGGACAAAAACATCATTTTCTTCATAACATTAACTAAGGTTTTAGAGGTGGCGAATTTTAGATTCCTGGCGAATTTTAGATTTCTTACTCTATATGATTATGGATCTCTGCTGTTCTCTTTTATTTGCCTAGATCTGGCTTTAAGGCAGAGATTGAGTGCCATAAAAGCATTATTAGAATAGAATAAAATTTGTAGAAGGTTGATATTTGGGTAGGAGTTGATGATTACAAGTTTTTGAGATAAATTTACATATTCGATCTACTGTTATTGTATACAGAGTTTTCTTTTTTTAGAATCTGATGCTTTTGACTCAGTGCAGTTCCATTCCATATGGGAAGAGGTTGTTTTCTACTACATTTGCAATGGCAAAAAGCCGGTTTGAGTATGTGAAAAAATTTGAAGCTCCAGATCATTGTCTACCAAACTGCTGGATTGTGGTTAGAATAGATGGAAAGGGCTTTCATAAGTAAGATCATATTGATAAGAAAGTGTAAAATTTGCAATAAATTTGAAATTTCAAACCTACAAATGCCTCACACTTTGACAAAAAATAAATTGATTCTAAATTTGGCACAAAGGATTTGGAAATATGCTGTGGAAAATTTGTGTATTATTAGTATACATGGTACTAAAGTTTGGATTTTTAAGCGGGATGCGTGTAACCAACCCGCCTATTAGATTGATGTGTCTGACGTCTGTCCGTCAACATTTCCATTTCCAGAATCTAATTCGAAAATGCTTTGTCCAATCGAATTCAAACTTGACAGTGAGATAGATCACCATCATAGCTAGGTTGCTTTCACAATTGGTGTAATTCTGTCCGGTCGTTTGTCCATTTGTCTGTCTGTCAACATTTTCATTTCCAGACTCTAACTCGATAACGCTTTGTCCAATCAAATTCAAACTTGACAGGGAGATAGATCACCATCATAGCTAGGTTGCTTTTAAAATTGGTGTAATTCTGTCCATTCGTTTGTCCGTTTTTTGTCCGTTTGTCTGTCAACATTTCAGTTTCTGGACTCTAACGCGAAAATGCTTTCACCCATTGAATTCAAACTTGACAGGGAGATAGATCACCATCATAGCTAGGTTGCTTTCACAATTGGTGTAATTCCGTCTGTTTGTTTGTCCGTTTGTCTGTCTGTCAATATTTTTGTTTCTAGATTCTAACTCAAAAATGCTTTGTCCAATCGAATTCATACTTGACAAGGGAGATAGATCATCATCATAGCTAGGTTGCTTTCGAAATTGATGTAATTCCGTCTGTTTGTTTGTCCGTTTTTTGTCTGTTTTTCTGTCTGTCAACATTTCCATTTCCAGACTGTAACTTGAAAACACTTTGTCCAATCGAATTCAAACCCGACAGGGAAATAGATCACCATCATAGCTAGGTTGCTTCCGAAATTGGTGTAATGCTGCCTGTCCGTTTGTCTGTCCGTCAACATTTTAGTTTCCGGATTCTAACTCGAAAACGCTTTGTCCAATCAAATTCAAACTTGACAGGGAGATAGACCACCATCATAGCTAATTTGGTGTCAAAATTGGTGTGATTCTGTTTGTTCTCTAAAAATTATGAACATATTTTGGTATGTTCATGACCACTATCACCACCTTCTGCATACATCTACCATACATCGATCCTGTAGATATGGTAATACTATGTCTTACTTTAATAAATTATCTTTTGTGATTAGGTGCCATATATTTCATATAGCATAGATACAATAATGTAACCTAGATTACAAGTTTTACATTTCTTAGCACGTCTAACACATTTACCTTAACTGGGTGACCTAACATTTTTTTCCTTGTTTCTAAATTTAATTACAGCAGTTGCTAACCTTATTGCTGCCTGTGCAACCGGCCTTTTGGAGCATTTCTGACCCACTTCTTTCCCTTCAGTATATAAAATATTTCACACATATTAGTTTAGTATAATTATTAATTTGATTTAGGCTCCGCCGGCTCCGCGTTTTGTTTTCCTTATAACTCTGTAACCGTTAGGCAGATTCTTTTCAAATTTGGCAGGTTTAGGCAGTAGCCTTGGGGAATTTTTTTGAATATGCTGCAGTGACATTTCAACCAATCAGAGAGGTCACATGACCAAAAATGTCTTTTTTCGATGGGGAAGCTTGTTCGGATGATAACTTGAAAGGAATTTTATCAATTCACCTGAAACTTGGCAAATACATTCATTCTATTAAAATCTGGAAATCATTAGATTTTGGCATTGATTGGTTAAGAAATGGCCGAGTAATTAATGATTAATTAATCATTATGAATTTTCCAAATAAGGAAAACACAAAAATGCTTATATCTCGAAAACCGTGCTAGATAGAGCGATTTCAACGAAATTTTTGACCCACAGGGTATCTCTGCGGAGTGCGTATCCCAATTTTCAAAAAAATTTTCTCTCGCCAAAAATGGCGGCCATTTTGAATTTTCGAATTTTTCGCAAAAATTGCAAAACACAAAAATCCTTATATCTCGAAAACCGTGCTAGATAGAGCGATTTCGACGAAATTTTTGACCCACAGGGTATCTCTGCAGAGTAGTTATCCCAATTTTGAAAAAAATTTTCTCTGGCCAAAAATGGCGGCCATTTTGAATTTTCGAATTTTTCGCAAAAATTGCAAAACATAAAAATGCTTATATCTCGAAAACCGTGCTAGATAGAGCGATTTCGACAAAATTTTTGACCCACAGGGTATCTCTGCACAGTAGCCATGCCAATTTTCAAAAAAAAATTTCTCGCAAAAAATGGCGGCCATTTTGAATATTCGAATTTTTCGCAAAATTGCAAAAGGTAAAAATGCTTATATCTCGAAAACCGTGCTAGATAGAGCGATTTCGACGAAATTTTTGATCCACAGGGTATCTCTGCAGAGTAGTTATCCCAATTTTGAAAAAAAATTTCTCTGGCCAAAAATGGCGGCCATTTTGAATTTTCGAATTTTTCGCAAAAATTGCAAAACATAAAAATGCTTATATCTCGAAAACCGTGCTAGATAGAGCGATTTCGACGAAATTTTTGACCCATAGGGTATCTCTGCAGAGTAGTTATCCCAATTTTGAAAAAATTTTTGTCTCGCAAAATATGGCAGCCATTTTGAATTTTCGAATTTTTCGCAAAATTGCAAAACGTAAAAATGCTTATATCTCGAAAACCGTGCTAGATAGAGCGATTTCGACGAAATTTTTGACCCACAGGGTATCTCTGCAGAGTAGTTACCCCAATTTTGAAAAAAATTTTCTCTGGCCAAAAATGGCGGCCATTTTGAATTTTCGAATTTTTCGCAAAAATTGCAAAACATAAAAATGCTTATATCTCGAAAACCGTGCTAGATAGAGCGATTTCGACAAAATTTTTGACCCACAGGGTATCTCTGCACAGTAGCCATGCCAATTTTCAAAAAAAAAATTCTCGCAAAAAATGGCGGCCATTTTGAATATTCGAATTTTTCGCAAAATTGCAAAAGGTAAAAATGCTTATATCTCGAAAACCGTGCTAGATAGAGCGATTTCGACGAAATTTTTGATCCACAGGGTATCTCTGCAGAGTAGTTATCCCAATTTTGAAAAAAAATTTCTCTGGCCAAAAATGGCGGCCATTTTGAATTTTCGAATTTTTCGCAAAAATTGCAAAACATAAAAATGCTATCTCGAAAACCGTGCTAGATAGAGCGATTTCGACGAAATTTTTGACCCATAGGGTATCTCTGCAGAGTAGTTATCCCAATTTTGAAAAAATTTTTGTCTCGCAAAATATGGCAGCCATTTTGAATTTTCGAATTTTTCGCAAAATTGCAAAACGTAAAAATGCTTATATCTCGAAAACCGTGCTAGATAGAGCGATTTCGACGAAATTTTTGACCCACAGGGTATCTCTGCAGAGTAGTTACCCCAATTTTGAAAAAAATTTTCTCTGGCCAAAAATGGCGGCCATTTTGAATTTTCGAATTTTTCGCAAAAATTGCAAAACATAAAAATGCTTATATCTCGAAAACCCTGCTAGATAGAGCGATTTCGACGAAATTTTTGACCCACAGGGTATCTCTGCAGAGTAGCCATGCCAATTTTCAAAACAAATTTTCTCGCAAAAAATGGAGGCCATTTTGAATTTTTGAATTTTTCGCAAGATTGCAAAAGGTAAAACTGCTTATATCTCGAAAACCGTGCTAGATAGAGCGATTTCAACGAAATTTTTGACCCACAGGGTATCTGCAGAGTAGCCATGGCAATTTTCAAAAAAATTTTCTCTCGCTAAAAATGATGGCAGCCATTTTGAATTTTCGAATTTTTCGCAAAAATTGCAAAACACAAAAATGCTTATATCTCGAAAACCGTGCTAGATAGAGCGATTTCGACGAAATTTTTGACCCACAGGGTATCTCTGCAGAGTAGTCATCCCAATTTTGAAAAAATTTTTGTCTCGCAAAAAATGGCGGCCATTTTGAATTTTCGAATTTTTCGCAAAATTGCAAAACGTAAAAATGCTTATATCTCGAAAACCGTGCTAGATAGAGCTATTTCGACGAAATTTTTGACCCACAGGGTATCTCTGCAGAGTAGTCATCCCAATTTTGAAAAAAATTTTTGTCTCGCAAAAAATGGCGGCCATTTTGAATTTTCGAATTTTTCGCAAAATTGCAAAACGTAAAAATGCTTATATCTCGAAAACCGTGCTAGATAGAGCTATTTCGACGAAATTTTTGACCCACAGGGTATCTGCAGAGTAGCCATGCCAATTTTCAAAAAAATTTTCTCTGGCCAAAAATGGCGGCCATTTTGAATTTTCGAATTTTTCGCAAAAATTGCAAAACACAAAAATGCTTATATCTCGAAAACCGTGCTAGATAGAGCGATTTCGACGAAATTTTTGACCCACAGGGTATCTCTCCTGAGTAGTTATCCCAATTTTGAAAAAAATTTTGTCTCACCAAAAATGGCGGCCATTTTAAATTTTCGAATTTTTCGCAAAAATTGAAAAAGACAAAAATGCTAATATTTTGAAAACCGTGCTACATAGAGCGATTTCGACGAAATTTTTCAGGGAAATCTTCAGGGTATCTCTGCAGAGCAGCTATCCCAAAGGGCTTTCACTTGGTGAAGTTTCAGACCCATAGCTAATTACTCACCTACTCAAAATGAGTAAATGCGAATTACCTCTAAAAGTATTGCAGATACCCAATTTTTATCAAATAACTCATTTATGTACTTTTGGAAGAGCTTTCACATGGTGAAGTTTCAGACCCATAGCTAATTACTCACCTACTCAAAATGAGTAAATGCGAATTATCTCTTAAAAGTATTGCAGATAGCCAATTTTTCTCAAATAACTCATTCACCTACTTTTGGGAGAGCTTTCACTCCATGAAGTTTCAGACCCATAGCTAATTACTCACCTACTCAAAATGAGTAAATGCGAATTATCTCTAAAAGTATTGCAGATAGCCAATTTTTCTCAAATAAATCATTCACCTACTTTTGGAAGAGCTTTCACTTGGTGAAGTTTCAGACCCATAGCTAATTATTTACCTACTCAAAATGAGTAAATGCGAATTATCTCTAAAAGTATTGCAGATAGCCAATTTTTCTCAAATAACTCATTCACCTACTTTTGGAGAGCTTTCACTTGGTGAAGTTTCAGACCCATAGCTAATTACTCACCTACTCAAAATGAGTAAATGCGAATTATCTCTAAAAGTATTGCAGATAGCCAATTTTTCTCAAATAACTCATTCACCTACTTTTGGGAGAGCTTTCACTCTGTGAAGTTTCAGACCCATAACTATTTATTCACCTACTCAAAATGAGTAAATGCTAATTATCTGTAAAAGTATTGCGGATAGCCAATTTTTCTCAAATAACTCATTCACCTACTTTTGGGAGAGCTTTCACTTGGTGAAGTTTCAGACCCATAGCTAATTACTCACCTACTCAAAATGAGTAAATGCGAATTATCTCTAAAAGTATTGCAGATAGCCAATTTTTCTCAAATAACTCATTCACCTACTTTTGGGAGAGCTTTCACTCTGTGAAGTTTCAGACCCATAGCTATTTATTCACCTACTCAAAATGAGTAAATGCTAATTATCTGTAAAAGTATTGCGGATACCCAATTTTTATCAAATACTCATTCATCTACTTGTGGGAGAGCTTTCAAATGGTGAAGTTTCAGACCCATAGCTAATTACTCACCTACTCAAAATGAGTAAATGCGAATTATCTCTAAAAGTATTGCAGATAGCCAATTTTTCTCAAATAACTCATTCACCTACTTTTGGGAGAGCTTTCACTTGGTGAAGTTTCACACCCATAGCTAATTATTCACCTACTCAAAATGAGTAAATGCGAATTATCTCTAAAAGTATTGCAGATAGCCAATTTTTCTCAAATAACTCATTCACCTACTTTTGGGAGAGCTTTCACTCTGTGAAGTTTCAGACCCATACCTATTTATTCACCTACTCAAAATGAGTAAATGCTAATTATCTGTAAAAGTATTGCGGATACCCAATTTTTATCAAATACTCATTCATCTACTTGTGGGAGAGCTTTCACATGGTGAAGTTTCAGACTCATAGCTAATTACTCACCTACTCAAAATGAGTAAATGCGAATTATCTCTTAAAAGTATTGCAGATAGCCAATTTTTCTCAAATAACTCATTCACCTACTTTTGGGAGAGCTTTCACTCCATGAAGTTTCAGACCCATAGCTAATTACTCACCTACTCAAAATGAGTAAATGCGAATTATCTCTAAAAGTATTGCAGATAGCCAATTTTTCTCAAATAAATCATTCACCTACTTTTGGAAGAGCTTTCACTTGGTGAAGTTTCAGACCCATAGCTAATTATTTACCTACTCAAAATGAGTAAATGCGAATTATCTCTAAAAGTATTGCAGATAGCCAATTTTTCTCAAATAACTCATTCACCTACTTTTGGAGAGCTTTCACTTGGTGAAGTTTCAGACCCATAGCTAATTACTCACCTACTCAAAATGAGTAAATGCGAATTATCTCTAAAAGTATTGCGGATAGCCAATTTTTCTCAAATAACTCATTCACCTACTTTTGGGAGAGCTTTCACTTGGTGAAGTTTCAGACCCATAGCTAATTACTCACCTACTCAAAATGAGTAAATGCGAATTATCTCTAAAAGTATTGCAGATAGCCAATTTTTCTCAAATAACTCATTCACCTACTTTTGGGAGAGCTTTCACTCTGTGAAGTTTCAGACCCATAGCTATTTATTCACCTACTCAAAATGAGTAAATGCTAATTATCTGTAAAAGTATTGCGGATACCCAATTTTTATCAAATACTCATTCATCTACTTGTGGGAGAGCTTTCAAATGGTGAAGTTTCAGACCCATAGCTAATTACTCACCTACTCAAAATGAGTAAATGCGAATTATCTCTAAAAGTATTGCAGATAGCCAATTTTTCTCAAATAACTCATTCACCTACTTTTGGGAGAGCTTTCACTTGGTGAAGTTTCACACCCATAGCTAATTATTCACCTACTCAAAATGAGTAAATGCGAATTATCTCTAAAAGTATTGCAGATAGCCAATTTTTCTCAAATAACTCATTCACCTACTTTTGGGAGAGCTTTCACTCTGTGAAGTTTCAGACCCATACCTATTTATTCACCTACTCAAAATGAGTAAATGCTAATTATCTGTAAAAGTATTGCGGATACCCAATTTTTATCAAATACTCATTCATCTACTTGTGGGAGAGCTTTCACATGGTGAAGTTTCAGACCCATAGCTAATTACTCACCTACTCAAAATGAGTAAATGCGAATTATCTCTAAAAGTATTGCGGATAGCCAATTTTTCTCAAATAACTCATTCACCTACTTTTAGGAGAGCTTTCACTTGGTGAAGTTTCAGACCCATAGCTAATTATTCACCTACTCAAAATGTGTAAATGTGAATTATCTCTTAATAGTATTGCAGATAGCCAATTTTTCTCAAATAACTCATTCACCTACTTTTGGAAGAGCTTTCATACACGAAAATGAAAAATTGTGAATATCTCGGAAAAGCTATTTCTTCTCCTTTAATGCTCGGCGGGAGATACACACCGCGGCAAAAATTTTTGTCTCCCCAAAAATGGTGGCCATTTTGAATTTTCAAAGTTTTTGCAAAACACAAAAATGCTTATATCTAGAAAACCGTGCTATATGGAGCGAACTCAACAAAATTTTTGACCTGCTGGGTATCTCTGCAGAGTAGCCATGCCAATTTTAAAAATATTTTTGTCTCGCCAAATATAGCGGACATTTTTCATTTTTTAATTTTTTGCAAAACACAAAAATGCTTATATCTTGAAAACCGTGCTAGATAGAGCAGACTGCGCTGACTTTGGTTGCCACAACAGTATAAGGCTAGAAACGAAGCATTTTCTTAATAATTTATCACTCACCTTTATATCCTTATCGGGACGCTTTGTTTTTGCTATGCAAAAACATTATCTTTTTTTTTTGCGAGCGATCCTCTAGTGAATAATTTGTGTTACAGCAATGGGAAAATTGAAAAGCAAAATAATATTGTGTTATCATGTATGCTATTGATATTTGAATAAACTGACAAAATGGACAAGCAAGACTTTGCAGTAATAATTTATGTTTTCATCAATTAACATTGAAAATCCTTTTAGCCCCCAAAATTAGTTTTGCCAGCAAATTTTTGTTTTGGCAGAACTTTTCACAAGAAATTGTGTCTACAAGCAGTCTTCAGACAAAATATGCCACATTAATTTTTGTAGTTCTTGAGAAATCAGTTGTATCAGCATCTTCATACCAGTGTTGTTTTTTTGTTTCCTGAAGTGACATTAACAAAGTTATTGAAAGGTGCAGTGCAAGTGACACAGATTTAAATGAATAAAATTCTTGTTAGAGTAATTAAGTAATCTAAAATTCGCCACATATCTGAAATTCGCCACACGGGGAAATACTAATAAAAATAATGAATTGAGGTGCGATTTGTTGAATGTAGTACATCAAGGCTTTTTGAACTGAAATATACAAAATTTAAGACAAAGCATCATTTTGTTCATAGAATTTAGAGGTGGCGAATTTTAGATTCCTGGCGAATTTTAGATTTCTTACTCTATGTATCTATTTTATTTCTATAGATTTTCAGATGTGCATGGTTTTGTGAAGCCAAATGATGACAGATCACTGGAACTGATGAACAGGTAAATGACATAGACATTCAACCTGTTAACTGTGTAACAATATTGCTAACTTTATAAACTAAAGTGATAATTGTGTGCAGTATAATTTTAATGAAAAGTATTTTGTGAAAGTAAGATTTGTGTTGGAATATACGACATATGGACAAGTCCTGTGAGAACCTTACATATATCTTGCTGTGGTATGTGGGCATTTAGCTGTGACAGCTGACCCTTTCCATGTCCCCGGTTATCTGATTTTCTTTGACTCACACTAAATCTATTGGATTTGTTGTGCCTTAGAATCTGCATCTTGTAGAGATTAAGTGCAATGGAAGTCCTATTGGAATTATCTACAAGAATATACAAAGTCAGCTGGCTGCTGAGATATTACGTATTAGATCTATCTTATTTGAAAATAAAATCCTCTTAGACTTCTATAGACCCTTGTAATCACTAGAGTGTTTTAGATTTAATATGTATATTAACTGTATAGCACTTGTCATTTGTGTGTGACAGAGACATAAGTGATACAGGGTATATCCAGTCATGGAAAAACCGGAAAAGTTTTGGAATTCCATTTTTTTTCCAGGCCTGAAAAAGTCATTGAAATTGACTCCAGGTTTTAGAAAATTCATAAAAAGTCATGGACATTAATAGGCATCCTCTTGCGAAATGGCATTGTTCCTTTCTTTCATCCAGCATTTCAATACAAGGGTATGTTTATGTAATCGGATCAAATTTTGGTGTCTTCCACATCTTCCTGTACTGTTATTGAAACCTTGTGCATGGTTTTCAAAGGCAAAATACTCCAAATCATACAGGTATGGCCTGTCACATCTACCCTGGTGGCCTCGGTACATGTCTCTTTCATGTCATGAAGTATGTAAAAGGTCCTTGATTTTAAAGCTTTAGTCATGGAGAAGTCATGGAAAAAATATTGAAATTTAGTGGATACACCCTGGTGATATTGAATGCTGTTTTAACCTCTCAACTTTAGACATCAAGTAGTATCCTTTTTACAGTGAACTAGCTACCATGGTGATGACTTTATCATAAAAATAATATAATGTAATAAAATGTAATCGTAGGTAATAATAAAACCTGGGGCAAATACTTGAAAAGTATTTGAATGCAAATAATCCCTTTTTATGAATATGATTGCAAATAAATTAATTTTAAAAGTATTATATTGGAATGCTTTCAAATGGTATTCAAATACATTTATGTAAACTCCCCCCCACCCCCACCCCCACCCCCCCACCCCACCCCCCCCAAAAAAAAAGTTATTCTATATGTTTATTGTTTTAACTTTTTGACATGGAATATACAAACATGAAATTAGGATAGTGTCGCAAAGGTGGATTACTTAGTATACATAATTTTATCAAACTAAATTGTAACAAGAGCTGCCAAGGCATCTATTGTTTATATCAGAATGTTATCCCTATTTTCCAAAGCAAAAACATCTCAATAATAAGTAAATGAGGAAATCTGGATCTTTGATATATTTGTATCCAGGCAGTGATGCTTGTCACTGTCAAATTTAATGGGATCTAAGTTGGCCCCCAAGACTCGTCTTCTTATTTTTTCATGAAGATCCAACCAGTAGTATTTGTGTAATGCTTCTAACATACAAACAGACAAACAAGCAGTTATAAATTTAATACCTCCTTGGCAGAGATAATAACAAGATAATTTACAAGATAAATAAGATTAATAAAATATATATTGTCAGATCTCAATAGCCCATTCTCATCATGGGACTATGAATACAGATATCACGTCTATGAATTTGAAAACCCCTGGTCTGGTATATGATTTAGGTAATAGTTTTAAATGTAAATTATATATTATACCATCACATAATATAATTATGGGTCAGTCAAGCACCAAATAACTGAGTTTTACAAGTACAGGTTACCCTCTCAGTACTTGGTTTCGTATCTTGGCACATGCCACAAATTGGCACAAAACGGAAGAAAGACTATTTAACAACAGTTGCTTTTTATCATCCACACCTGCACATTTCCGTATACCATATAAGGTGCATGAAGTGACAATGTTGGGGCTCTAATTTCTTGCAGAAATTATATTATCGCTCCTTAAAAAGCATTCTAAAATGTTTATTGTTTTTATTTGTTTGTTGTAAAAAGTACATATATAATTTGCGCTCGTGTCAATGCATATATGAATCAATAGCAATCCATGAGGTTATAACCACAAATAAGGATTTTGTGTCCAAGGTGTGCCAAATTACAGCAGGAAGCAGTACCTCTCAAGTAATAAATAATTTGTACATTTACGCAGTATATTTACAGGTCAGCCAAGCAAGTAATGAGTGAGTTTAAAGAGATCATCCTTGCCTATGGACAAAGTGATGAGTACAGCTTTGTGTTCAAAAAGAATGCACAGGCCTATAACAGGAGAGCAAGGTAATGTAGATAGTCTATAAGAGGAGAGCAAGGTAATGGAGATAGTCCATAAGAGGAGAGCAAGGTAATGGAGATAGTCTATTAGAGGAGAGCAAGGTAATGGAGATAGTCTATAAGAGGAGAGCAAGGTAATGGAGATAGTCCATAAGAGGAGAGCAAGGTAATGGAGATAGTCTATAAGAGGAGAGCAAGGTAATGGAGATAGTCTATTAGAGGAGAGCAAGGTAATGGAGATAGTCTATAAGAGGAGAGCAAGGTAATGGAGATAGTCTATTAGAGGAGAGCAAGGTAATGGAGATAGTCTATAAGAGGAGAGCAAGGTAATGGAGATAGTCTATAAGAGGAGAGCAAGGTAATGGAGATAGTCTATAAGAGGAGAGCAAGGTAATGGAGATAGTCTATTAGAGGAGAGCAAGGTAATGGAGATAGTCTATTAGAGGAGAGCAAGGTAATGGAGATAGTCTATTAGAGGAGAGCAAGGTAATGGAGATAGTCTATAACAGGACAGCAAGGTAATGAAGATAGTCTATAACAGGAGAGCAAGGTAATGGAGATAGTATTCAGAAAATGTACTGTGTATAATTTCAGGTGCTTGTAAGATGCTCTTATACTACAGCTAATTTTTTAATACATAAGTTTGGTGATTCTGAAGAGACATTTTTCTCACAGAAGTATTGATCGGACCTGAATTCCCCGTTTTAAAAATTTTTAAGACAGAAATAGTGTAAGGGTACATTTTAGTTTGTGTGCACAGTAGATTCTGTATAACTAGAACCTACAATATCCACAGAATATGGTTCTAGTTATGCCGTACTTCCACTTATACTTATAAAAGTGCCTGATTTTCTAAAGCTGGGATTTCAAATTCCACTTATTGGAGGTGTGAATGGCGCTCATTAAACAAGCCAAATTTCAAGAAAATTCGATTCCACATGTAAATGTAAAACACCATGGAACTGGTTATGTTTTTATATAGTAAAACATTAATGACACACCTGACTCACAATAAATCACATAATACACTATTTTTACATAATATCCATTTGTTTTATGTGGTGACATGCACTAATTCTTAAAATTCAGTGCTTTTTATCTTTATATTTTTAAACCCCATAGCCTTCAAGGGTGGTATGGGTATTATTTTCACCCATGGCATATAGATGGGTAGGCAAGCGGGCAGCTGGCAAACATTTGTCTTGGCTGTATCTCAGAAACCGTAGGGTGTCAGAAGTTGATACTTGGTAGGAACATGGGTTATAGGGTGTACAACATTATGGTGTGACCTTGATTTGACCTTTGACCTTGCTGTAGTAACTTTCACCTTAAAAATATTGTCTGGGCCATATTTCAGAAACTGTTATGTGTAGGAAGTTGATTCTTGGATAGGTCATTGGTTGGGTTGTGTAGGTATTCTAAGTCATGGTGTGACCTTTAACCTTGGCTCTGCCAAAGTGTGTTCACCTGCCATATTTGAGACATATTTGTCTTATGACAAAGATATATGGATTATTATATGTACTTTTACTTAATCAGTGTTTCCGTTTACATACAAACGTTATTTACCAGAGGGTGGGTTGCATTGGGGGTCAGTTGACTTCCAGAAAAAAGAGGCTCAGGAAACACTGTTAATTCTGTGATGATACCCAAGTTTATATGCACTTATCCAAGAAAAATACATCTGCTACCTTTGAACAGTTGAACAGGTTCCTTGATGATATAAAAGAGTGGATGTCAACCAGTAAACTCAAATTAAATCCTGACTTGACTGAGTTTATACTCGTTGGTTCAAAAAGACAGAGATAAGTTGAAAGCATGTTTTTCAATTGACATCTTGGATAGTCCTCTCTGCCCATCTGAGTCAGTCAGGAACTTGGGCATAAGGTACGACTCAGCTTCATAATTCTTAGTCTACTGATTGATGCTGTCATTTTGCTATTGATTTGTTCTATTTTAATACTTTACCTTTACGTACATTTTCTCTCTCCTAAACATTATTTACTCTACTTGTATTATGAAGTAACATTCATTTTCTGTCATTATTATATAAAACCTTTGTATATTGATTGGACACTGAACTATGATCACATTTTGTGTAAGTTTAGGCTAATCTTTTGTCACACTTTTTTGTCAATGTTGCAGGATATTGATCTCAACTTTTTTTGTATTGACAGAACCATCGACAATAACATAGAGATGTTCAGAAACTGATGCCAAACATTGAGTATTATATGACAGACACCCTCACATATTACGTTACCCTTCACCATATTAATATTACAAATGACTCTTCTTAAGTTGGTATATAATTATTACCAGCCATAATTAGGTGCTAGTGTTACAGCAATCATCATTTTGCATCATTACATTTGATACATTAACAGTACTTGATGATGGTTATCAAGTATTATTATTGCAACTGGATGACTAACATAGTGGGTCATCTTGCCGTTTCCTTTGGGTGATATTACAAGATCTTAATAACTAACATATGTATTTTACCCCTGTCCTTGTGTACAACTACATGAGGCTGTTGAGTAGCAGAGGGAGTGTATTTGCCATGTTCTTTGTGTATTACTACAGCAAGCTGATGACCAATATAGTGAGTCTGTTTGCGTCAGCCTTTGTGTACCGGTGGTCTGAGTATTTCCCTGACACACCCCTTAAGTACCCGCCAGCCTTTGATGCTCGGACTGTCCTGTATCCCAGCAACCAGAACCTCAGAGACTACCTCAGCTGGCGACAAGCAGACTGTAAGGCATTAGATCAATAATATTGATACAATATTAATTCGGTCAAACCAATTTTAAATTGAAATTTTGTGAATAGAATTCCCTTTCAAGAAAAAGCGCCAGTGTATTTCTTTTGAAAATTTTTACTTGGAATTTCTTGTGGCTTACATGAATCCTGCTGGTGTGTGGAGATTTGATTTGACAGAGTAGGAAGATATAAGTGCTAGAAGTATTGGTATTATACATCCCCTTCATCAATTTTTATTATTTTTCAAGCTTTATATGTTTACTGGTTATGATTTTTTCAGCAAATTAATGTGGTTTTATGATTCATATCTAATCAGTGTGTTAAAAGTTTGAAGCTTCAAGCCTTGGCAAGAACCTCAGTTGATCTATATATTATGTCTTTCAGATTGAGAATTATTCATAAAATTTAGACAAGCAAGCAAGAAGGCATCAGATCAAGGATTATAATATTAATTTAGTAGAATAAGTATTATGTAAAAGGCTGTGAGGTTGACTTGATAGACTAGAAGAGATATTTAATTAAATTGGATACTGAAGTGCTCTCAGAATTACCCATGGGCAATATAACTAAGTATTTGCAGATGTTAAGGACAAAATTACCCGTATTTATGAGCTCTGATTTTAGTGTACACCAACTTGAAGTAAAGTGTGTTTGATGGAAACAAATTTGTTGCTAAAATAACTGCTAAAATAAGGAAAGTTATGTCAACAAATATGAAGTAATTAATCATACATTTGGTTTTAATGGAGTTAATTTACCTTAGAACAACATATTAACTATTTATGGGCAATACCTAAATACTGTGAGGCAGTGTTCACCGCTTAGCAAGCCCGGCCAAAAACTCCAAAGATATGCCGATTGCAGATGTAATTTATATATTTTAGCCTACTAAGTTCTCAAAGCTAATACCCACGCTAAATAAACTACATATTCACACTGGAGCACATGTTTACAAATATAGTTATAAATCTACTCACTAGGGGGCTCTAGTGCACTTACAGGAAATCTCGCCCAAAGTGCCAACTCGCCCCAGAAATTTCGGGTCAACTCGCCCCATATTCTGTGCCCCTTCTGATCACAACTTCCCCCAAATTGTGATTAAAAAGACATAAACCATAAGGCACTTTGTTCACCTTTTATTAAACATAAACTTCCAGTGCTTATAACAATTATTGATTAGATATATTTATCCCACAAATTCTGTGTTTCCAGCCATGACAACTGTAATATTTGACAATACCATGTCATTTCTTCACAATACTTTACTTGAAGTTCAAAATTCATAGACAACTCATTAATATTCATGAGGTCACAGAAATCCGTGGGATATCCCAACAATAATTTTTTGCTTTAAGATCAAATACTTCAAAGTCAAGGATGGACTATCATTGTTCACTCTCGTCAAAACTCAATGCGAGACAGACTGTCTCCCTTCTCATGAAAAGGCGATACAACTGTGAAAAAATGTGAGACATGCTTTGCGTCAAGATATTTTGGAATATTTAGTTTAAATTTGGATTGCATAAAATCTTCTTTATTTAAATAATTAAATTATCTTTATTTTGTTTAGTTTAAATAAATTAATTTATGCTGTTTTGATTTGTCAAATTTTTTTTTAAATTGCACTTCAAAAGCACATCTAAGCCTTAAAGGCTAGATGCTACTGTTTTTGTTACTGTTATCTGGATTCATCAAATAAAATAAACTGCATTTTTGCTCTTTTCCTTGAAGAAATATATATATTTTCTTTTCTGGTAATAGACGAATTTCTTTGGTCAGTAGTTGTTTTGACTGTTGCGCCTGTGGTACTCTATGCAGAAGACAGTTAAAAATTCTCAAATTCTCGTGTGAATTACAGTTAGCTGGATGTATCAAATAAATTCACTTCCATATTTTTCTCACCCATTTCTATGAGGAAATATGTATGTTGTTGCTTCCGATAATAAACAAATTTCTTTGGTCAGTAGTTGTTTTGACTGTTTTGCCTGTACAACATGTGCAGAAGACGAGTTAAAAAAAAGCACTTCTACATTTTGAAAGCTATCATCTGATTGGTCGATGGTACAGGACGTTGGCCAATCAGAAGAGAGATAAGAAATGTGATGACAATATTTGTTTACAATATTGGCTACCACTTTAAAACCCCTAATATGTTGAAAAACGTAGCAATATAAGTGGATATATCTTATTTTAAAAGTTTCTGGACATCGGAACTGATGCAGTGCACAACGTTTTCGGTCCAGAGATGAAATTCACGGATTCGGACTGCCGGGGAACTGCTGTGAGGGGTGGTGGGGACACTTTTAGGGGACGGGTGCTTGCAAAGGCATTTTAGGACATGGTGACACTGAAAATGTGAACAGAGTACACTGATGTTCATTATATAATACAAATTTAATTAGCAGAAGTGTTTACTGTATAATTTTAAAAGAAGTTTTGCTATGTTATGTCAATATTGACAATTTTGTGAGTGTGCCATGTCCAGTTAATAGAAGAATTACATCCAAAATCTTTGCAGTTCAGTTCCAGTGATTTCACGAGTGTGGTCATGAGGCAAGCTAAAGAAAATGGAAACAGGCTAACAGAGTGACAATGTTTCTTTATGTATCACTGTTTTTCTTTAGGTCACATTAACAATTTGTACAACACTGTGTTTTGGAAGCTGGTGCATGGTGGAATGACAAACAGGCAAGCACAGGAGAGGCTTAAGGTTGGCATCAACATTTTCTCAAAACAATTTATTTCCCTACGGCTCTAGTGACAGTTATTCGTTGCTATCATTTAAAGCCATCAGTTGAGAGGTCAATCATGAGCATTTAAAATCACACATTATACTGTGAAATGCCATGCTAAATTAAACATTCAAACATACACAGGCTAAATGTCACATATAATAAATGTACACATCAGAGTAGTAAAGTGGTAAACTGCTGTGAATGTAAGATTTGATTGAGGATTTCTCTGTCAAAGATGATATGAGTGACCTCAGCAGCCCGTTGATTTTATTATGTCCACCCCCCAGCTTGGTTTCCGCTCATTTGAAGGAAAAGTATTTATCCTATCTTTACCAAATTTGGTATGGGTCTTTATTGGGTTAATAGCTTGAGCTACTTTTGTGTACTTCTTTGGTTTCCGGGCATTTTAAGGAAAAATACTTGACATATGTTTACCAAATTTAGTATGAGCATTACTTAGGTCGATAGCTTGCTTGGGATTGCTTTTAGTGATAATAGCTATATAACTGACTGAGTAATAGCTACTTTGCCAAAAATGACAAAACACAAATTTCCTTCTATCTCCTTAACCGTGAGAGATAGAGCGATTTCATCAAAATTTTCGACCCACACTGTACCTCAGAAATGTACTCTTGGCAATTTTCAAAAAATTTTCCCCTCCCCAAAAATGGCGGCCATTTTGAATTTTCAAATTTTGCCCAAAAATGGCAAAACACAAATTTGCTTCTATCTTCTTAACCGTGCGAGATAGAGCGATTTCGTCGAAATTTTCGACCCATAGGGTATCTAAGAAATGTACTCTTGGCAATTTTCAAAAAATTTTCCCCTCCCCACATATGGCGGCCATTTTGAATTTACGAATTTTTGCCCAAAATGGAAAAACTCAAAATTTGCTTCTATCTCCTTAACCGTGCAAAATAGAGTTATTTCGTTGAAATTTTCGACCAATAGGGTATCTAAGAAATGTACTCTAGGCAATTTTTGAAAAAAATTTCCTCTTCCCAAAAATGGCGGCCATTTTGAATTTTCGAATTTTTGCCAAAAATAGAAAAACAGAAATTGGCTTCTATCTTCTTAACCGTGCAATATAGAGTGATTTCGTCAAAATTTTCGACCCAACCAATGCAAAAAGGCATGAAGCTGAAATAATTTACATGTACACTAATAAATATTTAAGCATCATTGATATATTTTACAAATGAAACAGGGTCTTGTAAGACTACTGTACAATTTTGGCAAAAGGTTCATGCGGTGGACATTACACATGATAATGTGTGTTCTTCTATGCTATCCTGTTTCTATTCATATGTCGCAGCTACTATCAACAGGGCGTCCTATTTCTAGTTTATTATTGCAGATAACACCTTGAAATAGGTCAAACATGAAATTTAATTAAATTTTTTTTATCTCTGTTGTTAAATAAATTTAAGGTTATAGTTTTGATCAAATTTGATTCATGCAGACATGTTGATTAGAAAAATTAATTAATCCAGTTTGTGACCAGAATATTACATATCATTTATGGGACACTGAAATCCTCCAGGAACCCTAAATAGCAATATGGGAATGATGACGCATATTTTAATAACTTTTGTGTCACATTTGACACAGTAATCAAGGATTTTTAATATATGCCTCAACTTGAAAGGTTGGGTTTTAACTGGGAAAATTCTCATTCTAGAACAAAAGTCAGATTAAAGTTCACTTGTGGTGTACTTATAGGTGTTGTCTACAAGAATAAACAATCTCCACTGGCTGCTAATGTCTTACATTGTCTGTAAAACCTAATATTCACTAGAATATTACTGCTGTGATATCTACATGTATATTAATTTCATGACACTTGCCATGTATATAGTAGGAGGTTAAATATCACATTTGACATTGGGATAAGTGACTTTGAATTATCTGTCTTAACTTAGGACTTTAATTACTGCACTTGAAGTGTTTTCACCCGTGGTCTCCAGATTTTTTTTTGGGGGGGGGGGGGGGGGGGGCAGGCAGCGAGAAAAAGTTTGTTACAGTTTGGCTGTATCTCAGAAACTATAAGGTCTAGAAAGTTGTAACATGGTGGGGACATTGGTATAGGTGAGTGTAGAGGAGTGTAGGTGTGCAATGTCATTGTGTGACCTTGATGTGACCTTTGACCTTGCCGTAGTGACCTTGACCTTTAACATCTTGTTTGGGCTATATCTCAGACACCACAAGGTGTAGGAAGTTGATACTTTGTAGGGATATTGGTTGGGGGTGTAGGTGTGCAACATTATGGTGTGACCTTGTTTTGACCTTGCTGTAGTGACCCAGACCTTTAACATTATGTCTGGGCTATATCTCAGAAACAGTAAGGTGTAGGAAGATGAAACTTGGTAGGGACCTTGGTTGGGGGTTAGTGTGCAACGTCAAGGTGTGACCTTGATTTGACCTTGCTGTAGTGACCTTGACTTTTAAAATCTTGTCCGGGCTATATCTCGGAAACCATAAGGTGTAGGAAGTTGATGCTTGGTAGGTACATTTCTTAGGATGTCTAGGTGTGCAGTGTCCTGGTGTGACATTTATTTGATGTTTGAGCTTGCTGTAGTGATCTTGACCATTAAAATATTGTCCAGACTATATCTCGGAATCTATGAGGTGTAAAAGGTAGGTATTTGACATGGACATTAGTTAAGGGTTTGGGTATGCACTGTCATGGTATGACCTTGATTTTGCTTTGACCTTCACCGTAGTGACCTTAAACTTAAAAACCTTGTCTGGGCCATATCTCACAATGTGTGAAAAAAGAAAGTTGTAGAAAGGTGTAGAAAGTTGATTCTGAAATGGGTCATTGGTTGGGGTGTAGGTTTGCTGAGTCATGGTGTGATCTTTAACCTTGGCTCTGCCAAAGTGTGTTCACCTGCCATAAGTGAGAAATATTTCTCTTATGACAAAGATATATGGATTGCTTTAACTGATTATTGTATGTACTTTTACTTAATTGTGCTATTTCTATTGGTAGCTATACTTCAATTAGCAAATTTTACCACTTCATAATTTACAGACATTTTCTCTCTTAAACATTATTTTCTCTACTAACATTATTTGGACCTTTACATAACTGACATCATCTGCTGTGAAAGTCTCCTGATTTTTATACTGTTTAATTTCTTCTTTTCCTCATGGTGGTGAAAACTATTTCCCCTGGCTGTGGGGTACAGGCTTCTCCAATGCTATTTTTTCAATAATCAGTTGCAGTGTTATTCACCAGAAAAATAAGAAAATCCTTATAAATAAATGCATAATCTCTCAGTGTCTCTGAAATAGTTCATTATTTGGACATTGGAATTTAAATGTAGCTACAGTTATAGTAAAATATCCGTATTCAATATTCTGTCATTCAAATGTCTTATTTTATGAACTCGTGTTTTATGACAAGTATTTCCCAAGTTTGTATTATCTCCCACCCGCCCGCCGGGCGGGAGATTATAAAACGCATTCCGTGCGTGTGTGCATGAGTGTGTGTCATGTTTTTAAAAAGGGCTGTACATCACACTGGTTGTTTCTCCTTGGCCTTTTCAATGTTTTATGACCTTATTATCTCCCGCCGGTCTTTAGCCCGGGAGGGAGATTATGAAATGATGTCTGTGTGTGTGTGTGTGCGTGCGTGCGTGTGTGCGTGTGTTAGTTAGTCACGCAGATTTCACCAAATCTACTACAGCTACAGATTTTTTGTAAATTAATTGTCCCAATGAATTTTCATGCCCTTGAAAATTTTTTTGGTTTTATTGACTTAGGCCTAAAGATAAGTGAGTAATAGCAATCTTAGCTACTTTGAGTAAAGGGCTCATAAATCAAAAACTATTGCAGTAACAACTTTTTCTTCAAATATGTTGTTCAGCTACTTTGTCCTTAGCTATAAGATGGTACATAGTTTGGGGTCCCATCGCATACCATAAGTGAGTAATAGCTATTTTCTCATTTGTAGCTAAATAACAGAAGAAGTAAATGTCAAATATCTTCAAAAGTATTGAAGTTAGGGAAATCTTTTCAAATATGTTGTCCATCTTCTTTTTGGTAAGCTATCACATACTAAAGTTTCAGACCTGTTGCACCTTGGATAGCTGAGTAATAGCTACTTTGAAATTCTGACTGTTGAGTAAAGCGATTGTAACTCCAAAACTATTGCAGTTAGAGTATTTTCCTAAAATATGTTGTTCAGCTACTTTGTCCTTAGCTATGAGATGGTACATAGTTTGGGGTTCTATTGCATGCCATAAGTGAGTAATAGCTATTTTCTCATTTGTAGCTAAATAACAGAAGAAGTAAATGTCAAATATCTTCAAAAGTATTAAAGTTAGGGAAATCTTTTCAAATATGTTGTCCATCTACTTTTTGGTAAGCTATGACATAGTAAAGTTTCAGACCTGTTGCACCTTGGATAGCTGAGTAATAGCTACTTTGAAATTCTGACTGTTGAGTAAAGCTATTGTAACTAAAAAAGTATTGCAGTTAGAGTGTTTTCCTAAAATATGTTGTTCAGCTACTTTGTTCTTAGCTATAAGATGGTACATAGTTTGGGGTTCTATTGCTTGCCATAAGTGAGTAATAGCTATTTCCTCATTTGTAGCTAAATAACAGAAGAAGTAAATGTCAAATATCTTCAAAAGTATTAAAGTTAGGGAAATCTTTTCAAATATGTTGTCCATCTACTTTTTGGTAAGCTGTGACATAGTAAAGTTTCAGACCTGTTGCACCTTGGATAGCTGAGTAATAGCTACTTTGAAATTCTGACTGTTGAGTAAAGCGATTGTAACTCCAAAACTATTGCAGTTGGAGTATTTTCCTAAAATATGTTGTTCAGCTACTTTGTTCTTAGCTATAAGATGGTACATAGTTTGGGGTTCTATTGCTTGCCATAAGTGAGTAATAGCTATTTTCTCATTTGTAGCTAAATAACAGAAGAAGTAAATGTCAAATATCTTCAAAAGTATTGAAGTTAGGGAAATCTTTTCAAATATGTTGTCCATCTACTTTTTATGTCAGCTGACTTGTCAGTCAGCTGACATTATGTCATCACTCTGCGGCGTGGGCGTCCGCGTCCGCGTGAACAACTTCTTCTCCAAAACTACAAGGCCTAGAGACATGCTGTTTTTTTTAAAAGATACCTTATCTATCGAGGATGAAAAATTGTTCAAGGCATGCAAGTCTGTCTGTTCGTCTGTTTGCTAGAGACATTACAAGGGGGGTACCCCCACCAAAAGTGTGAAAATTTCAACTTTTTAATCACAATTTTCTCAGTGACTATTGCAGGGATTTCTCTCATATCTTGCATATATGTACTAGGCCATGGGTAGATTCTCTTGTGTGAGTATGAGACCTGGATCTGTCTTACCTTTTTTTTAATAAATTTTTTTAATAATTTTTAATGCTTTAAAATTCATGAAATCATGCACTAAATCACTTATAACTTCAAAAGTGTTGCATTTACAGCATTTTGTGAAAATATGTTGTTCAGCTACTTTTTTCATAGCTACAATATGGTGAGTAAGTTGGGTGTCTGTCTCAAAAGCTAAGTGAGTAATAGCTACTTTTGGGCTTTTCAGTAACTTCCATTATGAGTAAAATCGCTTGTAACTTAAAAACTATTGCATTTAGAGAATTTCGTATAAATATGTTATTCAGCTACTTTTGGGCCAGCTATAACATGGTGAAATTTCAGACCTGTAGCTCATGGCATAGCTGAGTAATAGCTACTTTTAGGTTATCACTGTTGAGTAAATCGCTTATAACTTGAAAACTATTGCATTAGAGAATTTCGTATAAATATGTTATTCAGCTACTTTTGGGTCAGCTATAACATAGTAAAATTTCAGACCTGTAGCTCATGGCATAGCTGAGTAATAGCTACTTTTAGGTTATCACTGTTGAGTAAATCACTTATAACTTGAAAAGTGTTGCATTTAGAGCATTTTGTTAAAATATGTTATTCAGCTACTTTTTTCATAGCTACAATATGGTGAGTAAGTTGGGTGTCTGTCTCAATAGCTAAGTGAGTAATAGCTACTTTTGGGCTTTTCAGTAACTTCAATCATGATTAAAATCACTTGTAACTTAAAGACTATTGCATTTAGAGAATTTCGTATAAATATGTTATTCAGCTACTTTTGGGCCAGCTATAACATAGTAAAATTTCAGACCTGTAGCTCATGGCATAGCTGAGTAATAGCTACTTTTAGGTTATCACTGTTGAGTAAATCACTTATAACTTGAAAACTATTGCATTTAGAGTATTTTGTTTCAATATGTTATTCACCTATTTTGGGGTCAGCTATAACATAGTGAAGTTTCAGACCTGTGGCTCATTTCATAGCTGAGTAATAGCTACTTTGAAGTTCTCACTGTTGAGTAAATCAGTTATAATTGGAAAACTATTGCATTTACAGAAATTTGTGCAAATATGTTATTCAGCTACTTTTGGGTCAGCTATAACATAGTGAAATTATAGACCTATAGCTCATGGCACAACTGAGCAATAGCTATTCTCAGGTACTGACTGTTGAGTAAATCAGCTATAACTTGAAAAATATTGCATTTGGAGTATTTTGTTAAAATATATTGTTCACCTACTTTTGGATCAGCTATAACATAGTGAAATTACAGACCTATAGCTCATGGCATAGCGGAGCAATAGCTATTTTCAGGTTCTCACTATTGAGTAAATCAGTTGTAGCTTGAAAACTATTGCATTTACAGTAGTTTGCTTAAATATGTTGTTCACCTACTTTTGGGTTAGCTATAACATAGTAAAATTTCAGACATGTAGCTCATTGCATAGCTGAGTAATAGTTCCTTTGAGGTTCTCACTGTTGAGTAAATCAGTTGTAACTTGAAAACTATTACATTTAGAGTAATTTGTTAAATATGTTATTCACAGAATTTTTGGTCAGCTATAACATAGTGAAATTGCAGACCTCTATGTCATGGCATAGCTGAGCAATAGCTACTTTCAGGTTCTCACTGTTGAGTAAATCATTGTATCCACTGGATAGCCACAGTGTGTAGAGAGAGATTTCACCATTACTGCTCTGATGAAAAAAAATATTATAGCTAGCTTTCTTAAGTTTGCAGTATATATTAATAACCATAAAATGTTGTCTGGGAATATTTTTGGCCTCATTTTGAGAAACAAGATGGCCGCCACAGGTGTTTTTTGTCAGTCATGAAAAGTGCTTATATCTCCCTTATTATTGATCCTAGAGGTTTGGGATGATAAACCAACCTGTAGGAAATCATGGGGTGGGAATCTTTTGGTGTGGTCAGATTTGACCTTCAATGACCCCTCCTTCAAGGTCAAACAAGGATAGCCAAACTTAAAAGTGCTTATAACTCGCTTATTATTGGTCCCAGAGGTTTGGGATGATAAACAGACAGGAAATCATGGGCTGTGAATCTGTTGATGTGGTCCGATTTGACCTTGGAACCCTCCTTCAAGGTCAAATGAGGATAGCGAAAATTGAAAGTGCCTACAACTTGCTTATTCTTTTACCATCCCATAGGAAATCATTGGCTCGGAATCTTTTGGTATGGTCAGATTTGACCTTTGGACCCCTCCTTCAAGGTCAAATGAGGACAGCCAAGCTTAAAAGTGCTTATAACTCATTTATAATTGGTCCTAGAGGTTTGGAATGGTAAACCATAGGAAATCATGGGCTGGGAATGTATTTGTGTGGTTAGATTTGACCTTGGACCCCTTCTTCAAGGTCGAACGAGGATATTGCATTTGTAGTATTTCTTTAAATATGTTTTAACCTATTTTTTACACTTAAACAATTACCTTGTTATTTTCCTTCATAATACCATTTACAGGGCACAACTTTTTTATCCTTTTCTTCTGTCAGCTTTGGAATTTCTTTCGAACTTGCTGTTCAGTTACCATTTACTGTATTTCTGTACAGCCCTTTTCCTGATAATTATTCTGTCCTCTAATCACCTTCACAAATCAAAAACACTCAGTCAGCTGACACAGTGCCCGTTCACGGGCACTCTCCTCTTGTTGGTAAGCTATAACGTAGTATAGTTTCAGACCTGCTGCACCTTGGATAGCTGAATTATAGCTACTTTGAAATTCTGACTGTTGAGTAAAGCCATTGTAACTCCAAAACTATTGCAGTTAGAGTATTTTCCTAAAATATGTTGTTCAGCTACTTTGTCCTTAGCTATAAGATGGTACATAGTTTGGGGTTCTATTGCATGCCATAAGTGAGTAATAGCTATTTTGTTATTTGTAGCAAAATCATGACATAAGTAAATGTCAAATATCTTCAAAAGTATTAAAGTTAGGGAATTCTTTTCAAATATGTTATCCATCTACTCTTTCATAAGCTATCACATAGTAAAGTTTCAGATCTGTTGCACATTGGATAGCTGAGTAATAGCTACTTTGAAATTCTACAGTTGAATAAATCTATTGTAACTCCAAAACTATTGCAGTTACAATATTTTCGTAAAATATGTTGTTCACCTACTTTGTCCTTAGCTATAAGCTGGCATGTAGTTTGGGCTCCCATTACATGCCATAAGTGAGTAATAGCTATTTTCTTATTAGTAGCAAAATAATGACATAAGTAAATGTCAAATATCTTCAGAAGTATTAAAGTTACGGAATTCTTTTCAAATATGTCATTCATCTACTTTTTTGTAAGCTATCACATAGTAAAGTTTCAGACCTGTTGCACATTGCATAGCTAAGTAATAGCTACTTTGAAATTGTGACTGTTGAGTAAATCCATTGTAACTCCAAAACTATTGCAGTTACAGCTTTTTCTTCAAATATGTTGTTCAGCTACTTTGTCCTTAACTATAAGATGGTATATATTTTGGGGTTCTATTGCATGCCATAAGTGAGTAATAGCTATTTTCTTATTTGTAGCAAAATAACAACATAAGTAAATGTCAAATATCTTCAAAAGTATTAAAGTTAGGGAAATATTTTTAAATATGTTATTCATCTAGTTTTTGATAACCTATCACATAGTAAAGTTTCAGACCTGTTGCACATTGGATAGCCGAGTAATACCTACTTTGAAATTGTGACTGTAGGGTAAATGCATATAGTTTGGGGTTCTATTGCATGCCATAAGTGAGTAATAGCTATTTTCTTATTTGTGGCAAAATAATGACATAATTTTTCTCAAATAACTGCTTCATCTACTTTTGGGAGAGCTTTCACATGGTGAAGTTTCAGACCCGTAGCTAATTATTCACCTACTAAAAATGAGTAAATGATAATTATCTCTAAAAGTATTGCGGATATCCAATTTTTATCAAATAACTCATTCATCTACTTTTGGGAGGGCTTTCACATGGTGAAGTTCCAGACCCGTAGCTAATTACTCACCTACTCAAAATGAGTAAATGTGAATTATCTCTAAAAGTATTGCAGATAGCCAATTTTTATCAAATAACTCATTCACCTACTTTTGGGAGAGCTTTCACTTGGTGAATTTTCAGAGCCGTAGCTAATTATTCACCTCCTCAAAATGAGTAAATGCTAATTATCTCTAAAAGTATTGCGGGTATCCAATTTCTATCGAATTACTCGTTCATCTACTTTTGGGAGAGCTTTCACATGGTGAAGTTCCAGACCCGTAGGTAATTACTCACCTAATCGAAATGAGTAAATGTGAATTATCTGTAAAAGTATTGCAGATAGCCAATTTTTCTCAAATAACTCATTCACCTACTTTTGGGAGAGCTTTCACTTGGTGAAGTTTCACACCCGTAGTTAATTATTCACCTACTCAAAATGAGTAAATGCGAATTATCTCTACAAGTATTGCAGATAGCCAGTATTTCTGAAATAACTCATTCACATACATTTTGGAGAGCTTTCAATTAGTGAATTTTCAGATCTGTAGCTAATTACTCACCTACTCAAAATGAGTAACTGCCTATTATCACTAAAAGTATTGCAGATAGCCAATATTTCTCAAATAACTCATTCACCTACATTTTGGAGAGCTTTCACATGCTAAATTTTTTTAATGAATTTTTTAAATAATTTTTAATGCATTAAAATTCATGAAATCATGCACTAAATCAATTATAACTTGAAAAGTATTACATTTAGAGCACCTTGTTAAAACATGTTATCTTTAGTACATCTAATTTATATGGCGGGAGATAAATGCATGCGTCAGAATGCTTGTTGCTTATGTATTTTCATTTGATGCTGTTTTTTTAGACCTAGGTCCATAGCTAAGTGAGTAATAGCAATGGTGGTACTTCGAGTAAAGTGCTCATAACTCCAAAACGACTGCATTTAGAGCATTTCTGTAAAATACGTTGTTCAGCTACTTTCTCCATGCCTACAAGATGGTACCATTTTTAGGGGTCTATCTTGATAGCTAAGTGAGTAATAGCTATTTTCGGTTTTTAACAATGAGCAAAATGAGTAAGTTGCTTTTATCTTCGTAACTGTTACTTACAATATTGGTCTCAAATATGTTGTTGAACAACTCCTTCATGTACTATATCATGGTGAGGTTTCCAAGGTGTAGTACCATAGCTAGCTGAGTAATAGCTACACTAAGTTTAACATTTGACCATTGAGCAAGACACTTATAACTCAAAAACTATTGAATTTAGGGAATTATTGTCAAATATGTTAATCAGTTACTTTTTAATGTTCTGTGTCGTGGCTAAGTTTCAGAGCTGTATCTTCATAGCTAACTGAGTAATGGCTACTTTGAATTTCAACATTGAGTAAATCACTTATAACTCCAAAGCTATTGAATTTAGAGAATTATTGTCAAATATGTTGTTCACTTACTTTTTGATGTACTGTGTCATGGGAAATTTTCACAGCTGTATCTCCATAGCTACCTGAGTAATAGCTACTTTGAGGGTTTTCCATTGAGTAAATCACTTAGAACAGCAAAACTGTTGAATTTAAAGGATTTTTGTCAAATATGTTGTTCATCTACTTTTTGATGTACTGTGTAATGGCAAATTTTGAGAGCTGTAGGTCCATAGCTAACTGAGTAATAGCTACTTTGATGGTTCTCCATTGAGTAAATCATTTATAACTGCAAAACTATTACATTTAGAGGATTTTTGTCAAATATGTTGTTCACCTACTTTTTAATGTTCTGTATTGTGGCAAAGTTTCACAGCTGTAAGTCCATAGCTAACTGAGTAATAGCGACTTTGGTTGTTTTCCTTTCAGTAAATCACTTTTAACGGCAAAACTTTTGAATTTAGAGGATTCTTATCAAATATGTTGTTCACCTACTTTTTGATGTACTGTGTAATGGCAAATTTTGAGACCTGTAGGTCCATAGCTAACTGAATAATAGCTACTTTGATGGCTCTCCTTTGAGTAAATCATTTATAACTGCAAAACTGTTAAATTTAGATGATTTTTGTCAAATATGTTGTTCATCTACTTTTTAATGTTCTGTATCGTGTGCAAAGTTTCAGAGCTGTAAGTCCATAGCTAACTGAGTAATAGCTACTTTGATTGTTTAACTTTGAGTAAATCACTTTTAACAGCAAAACTTTTGCCCGGGAGATTATAAAACGCAGATATTTAACACATATATATGCCCTTTATAAGCATGCAGACATTTGACCTTGAAGCTCTTTGTTCAAGGTCATCCACAGACTGCCAAAGTACCCTACTTAGCTTATTTTGGCCAAACTTAAAAGTGCCTATACGTGTATCTTGCTTATTATTGGTCCTAGAGGTTTGGAATGTGTAACCAACCTATAGGAATTCATGTGCTGGGAATCTTTTGCTGTGGTCAGATTTGACCTTGGACCCCTCGTTCAAGGTCAAACTGCTGTGGCCAAACTTAAAAGTGCCCATATCTCACTTATTATTGGTCCTAGAGGTTTGGGATGTGAAAACAACCTATAGGAAAACATGTGCTAGGAATATTTTGATGTGGTCAGATTTGACCTTGGGCCCCTCGTTCAAGGTCAAACGATGATCCCTAAACTTACAAGTGCCTATATCTCGCTTATTATTGGTCTTACTATTGGTCAAATGAGGATGGCCAAGCTTAAAAGTGCCTAGAGGTTTGGGATGTAAAACTCACTTTAAACAGCACATTTTTGCGGCGGGAGATCATACCACTGCAGTGGTTTTGTTTCCTTAATTATTTTACACTGAAATATTCTTCCTTTTTTCAAACATTTTATTTTTTCTGAATCATGCTATCCTAACATGTTTGGATGTCAGATGTTGAACTGTACCAATATAGGTTACATTGTGTACACTGTAACAGTCAATGCACTAGTTCAATCTTTCCCTGAATTCCAAGAAGACAGAGTGATTATTACCGAGTTTAAAAAAGTCTGCCTTAGTCTTTAAAGGTCAGTACACCCACATGAGAGCCATTCTGTAACCTAGTATGACAAAGTGTTTGTAATGCAACATTGTTTTAATCTCATTTAACAGCCTTTTTATTTTACACAGTCCATTCTTTATACAGCTTTTTGTTCTTTTATTGATGCTTTAATGAGAAAACTTTCAAATACCTTTAAAGCCTGTTGAAATTCTATTTGATTGAAAAGATGATTCATGTATGCAATTTAATTTCACAAAAAGACTTTTGTATAAACTCTGAATTGAAACTTTAATCTACATTTCCGATTTAAAAGTTCAAATTGAACTTACTCAGAAGTGATCCTTAATTTATTTCAAATGTGAACCATACACTATATACCATGTTGTATTGAACTAATTCATTTCTTTTTTACACAATTAATACTTAGCTTTGTATTGCTCGAAGACTTTTACTGGTGCTTCTGTTTAGTTGCCACAACATGTGAAATGTGGGTACCTGTATTTGTTCTTCATTTCCAGTCCTGGTCCCATTAATATAGGCCAGTCTCCCCCATTTAATTCAAAAACAGGGAACTTTGTTTTCACTAACCTATTACACATATTGTGGCCTATTTTGTCCTCTATTTCACAAACTGTGGCCTGTTTTACACACTGTCACCTATTTCAAATACTGAGGCCTATATTACATACTGTGGCCTGTTTTACACCCTATTGCCTATTTTACACACTGTAGCCTATTTCACATGAAGAATCTAAATTTTTACCCCACAGCCCTTAAGGCGGGAAAAAGTTTGTCCGGGCTGTATCTCAGAAACCGTAAGACGTAGGAAGTTGATACTTGGTAGGAACCTTGGTTAGGAGGTGTAGGTGTGACCTTGGTTTGACCTTTGACCTTGCCATAGTGACCTTGACCTATAAAATCTTGTCCGGGCTATATCTCAGAAACTGTAAGGTGTAGGAAGTTGATACTTGGTAGGAACATTGGTTAGGGGGTGTAGGTGTGCAACGTCATGGTGACCTTTACCTCGCCTCAAAACCTACCTTCACACCAAGGCATACCCTCCTTAGTCTTACTTACCCCTGGCGTTCTCTGTGGTACTTGGACTCTTTTCTGTCCCTGGATATTGAAATTGGTTGACTGTTTTTGTTTTGTTGCTCCTTAGAGTCCCCTTTGAATAGGGGAGATTAAGCGCAAAAAAGTCCAATTAGAATTAGAATTATATGCACTTTCCCATTGACAGCTATTCTCCAATAAATAAATTTTACAGCTTCATATTTTTTAATTTACTGATTATTGCTGTCATCTTGCTATTGAATTGTCTTGTTGTATTACTTTATTTTACATACATTTTCTTTCTCTCAGATGTTATTTTCTCTACTTAAACATTATATGGGCCTTTATATAAGTGACACTGCGCTGAAAATATCCCGGTCTTTGTACTATTTCATTACTTCTATATGTCATGGTGTTGAAAACTATTTCCCCAGGCTGTGGGGTACGAGCATCTCTGATGCTATTTTATATGTTTTATTTTCCAGGGTACTTTATCTGGAGACAAAAATGAGATCTTATTTTCTGAATTCAATGTTAACTACAACAACCTACCTGAACTCTACAGAAAAGGAACTGTATTGGTGAAGGATAAGGTGAGATACATTCCATAATTTATTACCCTCATTCTCCCCTCATCCCCCACCCCCACCCACCCCCACCCCCAACAGGAGAATGTCAGGAGTATTGTAATCAGGTGTGTTTGTCTCTCTGTCTGTGCATATAACTCAAACACTAGTGGGTACAGTGTTTATTGATATTGCCAATATTTTATTGTTTTGGGACAGGTTTGCTGAGATTAATGCTTAAAGAGGTATATATCAATATCGCCATTTTAAGTAAAACTGTAAAATTTTTGAAATAAATGTGTGAAGAAATTGTACACTTATATTTTACATTTTTGAAGTTTCAATGCGTTTTTGATGAAAACTACAATGTTTTGTTTTGACAAATTCCGCTTCCTGTTAGCGGTTGAGGGCTAGAACAAAATGTTTTTGGTATCCCAGATGGGGACTATTTGGTGTATACAATATCACAATATCATCCCCCCCCCCTGTAAAGCTAAGGTAACTTCCAACAGATTTGCATCCATAATGTTCATGTAAACAAGAAATACACATATTAAGCTTCAGTTATGACCTAAATTCAGTTGAAACATATAAGAATTCTAACTACTTCTTCAGTATTAGATAATAAACCATCACCAAAGCATTGTAATTGATTATTCATATCCATTATAAAGTTCATAGTTACTCCAGGTGGAATAGATCCACATCCAGTTTTGGTTAAAATACAGCCACAAATAGACAAGGGACCTATTTCTATACATAGGATTGGGGTTTTACCTCTTGACATATTTTAGAAGAGGACACTAGGAGTATGTAAAAAAAAACATGAACAAAATATTCACAATTGAAATGTGTAGCAGTTTAAACTAAGCTCAAACTTTTAAAGTATTAAACTATGAGTTTTAAAGTCATGAGAAACACTGAACTTTACAAAGTAAAAGAAAGATTGCAAAGCATGGAAAAATGTACTCAATGCACTTGTAATCGCATTGCATAAAACAATAACACTAAAGCCCATTATTCATATGTTGCAGTGTGTGTAAAACAAGTAAGAAATAAAAAAAACTGTTACACAGTTTTCTCAGAAACATTTTACTAACTCGTCTTTTTTTGACTTGGCTTCCCACCACCACTGTAACTACCCCTCTCTCCTGATGGGTGCCATGTTTGGTGTTGGCCTCCTTCTTGCTATTGAGAGGGGGCTCGGTGGTGTAGCGGTTAGAGTTCTCGCCTCCAACCTCTGAGGCCGCCGGTTCGAATCTTGGGCCGGGCGCTTCATGTTGGAAAGTTGGTAGTTACTTGCCGATGCCTGGTGGTTTACAGTGCAGTATGCACTGGTTTCCTCCACCTGTAAACTACCCGTCGCAATAGGACCCTGGCTGTTGAACGCGACGTAAAACAACAAATAAATCTAAATCTTGCTATTGAGTTCAATAGGTTGTCCTTTCTTTGGCAGTCAGTGTTGCAGGCGATGTTTATATAAATTGAGTACTTTATTAATTATTCAAATCAAAGCATGGTGTGTATGAGTGGTTATCCCATTTTAAAAAAATACATAATACCAGAGATGGCATCATATATTGATATTTTGTCACAAATTGAGTATTTTAATATGTTATCTATTATTAAAATAAGTTTATTCTTGTAAATGGGGTATTAATTAATTCTCAAACACAGTATAATTTAGTGTGATACAATATTTCAGAATCATAGCAAAGTTAACTAGATGTATTGATATTGGAACTAGATATCAGGCCCTTAACTATAGATAATACAGAGAGAAGATCAATCCATTAAGTGAAGATAATTGACTCAAGGCAAAGTGATTAAAGTCGAGATGTCAAAATATGGTAGAGTAAGAAAAATAAAATTCGCCACATATCTGAAATTCGCCACATGTGAAAATACTAATAAAATAAATGAATTGTGGTGAGATTTGTTGACTGTATAGTAAATTAAGGCTTTATGAACTGAAAAATACCAATTTTTAGACAAAAACATCATTTTCTTCCTAAAAATTAACTAAGGCTTTAGAGGTGGCGAATTTTAGATTCCTGGTGAATTTTAGATTTCTTACTCTATAGCACAAGCATGTGTTGAAATTCATCTTATACCACTCGTATGTGCAAGCTCCTTAACACAAGTTAGATTGTTATAATGGGGGTAAATGGTTTCCCTGATTAATTCAGCACCTGCATGCAACTGTGCACTTTATCCTGATAGATTTGTGACAGGAATGGAGTGACATGTCTGCAGTCTATAGATCTTACGATGGGTGACCAAAAAAATAAGTAAAGAATAAAACACATTGAAAAATCCAGCTGATTAAGGCATGATATCAATACATTGGTCTACTTACTTTTCGTGTACTTGCAAGTTGCACTTGAATAATGAAGAGTTACTATTTTTTTCCATTGGCAGATCAAAAATAGGTGATCAATTAGTCAGGTCTCTTATGGAAATGGTAAAATATAAATAAAAATGAATTATTACAGCCAAGACGTCATATGTTATACTAGGCTCATATATAGTTGTCAGTATTGTATTTTATCATTGGCTGTATTTTCATTCAGTTTTTCCTCGTATTATCATACTTTCAGACTTTTTCATATATAATGATGTACTGATATGTTGATAGTCCTTTGCTGGTATTATACCATCTTTATTCTGACTTAGTGAAAGCTTGTTTATCCGGTTTTTCTTCAACATTAATGAACCAGGGTCTGGTGTAAAATTAAATCTCTCTCCCCCCCCCCTCCCCCCATAAAATATTTCCCAGGGGTAATATTTTCTAGAATATATTCACCTCCTCCATAAATTTTTTTTCCCTCCCAACTATACCAACAGTAAGAAAATATAGTTTTTGTCAAATCAGCTTTATTTTAACTTTATTTAAAAGAATAAACACTTCATAGAGAAGGAAGGAACTGTACACCAAAATTATTTTAATGACTTTCAGATGACTTAGAATAGAGTTTTCTATTGTCTTATCGAATTAAATTGTTTATGACTCATGGAAATTAAGACACAATGTTATTATGTCCACCCCACTGGGGGGATGGACGTATTATTTTTGCTTTTTGTGGCGTCTGCGTCCGTCGTTACACTTGGTTTCTGGTAATTTCAAGGAAAAGTATTTATCCTGTCTTTACCAAATTTGGTGTGGGTCTTTATTGGGTTAATAGCTTGCATGGGATTGCTTTTGGTGAAGATAGCTGTATAGCTAACTGAGTTATAGCTACTTAGCTACTTTTGTATACGTCTTTTGTTTCTGGCCATTTTAAGGAAAAATATATGACATATCTTTACCAAATTTAGTATGAACAATAGTTAGGTCAATAGCTTGCTTAGGATTTCTTTCAGTGATAATAGCCATATAACTAACTGAGTAATAGCTACTTAGATACTTTGAGTAGCTTTTTTATTTTAAGCATTTTAAAGGATAAGTATTTCACCTATGTTCACCAAATTTGGGTTTGGAGGATCATTGGATCAGTAGCTTGCTTGGGATTGCTTTTGGTGATAAAACCTGTATAGCTAACTGAGTAATAGCTACTGTGCTATATAGCTATTATGCTATTTTGAGTTGATTTTTTTTCTGGACATTTTAATGAAACAATGTTTTCTATCTTCACAAAAATTTATATGAAGAATAATTGGGTCAATAGTTTGGCCAGGATAGTTTTTGGTCGATAATAGCTTTGTAGCTATCTGAGTAATAGCTGCTTTGCTACTTTGAGCCTACTCTGAATTGCATTTCTGTTCCCCACTCTTTTAAAGGAAACATATTTAACTCATCTTTTTAAAATTTGGTGTGAAGGTTTATAGCGTCAATTGCTTGCTTGGTATTGTTGTTGATGGTAATAGCTTTAATCTCCTGAGTAATAGCTACATAGCAAAAAACATAAATATGTCTATCTCCTAAACCGTGCGAGATAGAACGACTTCGTCAAAATTTAGACCCATAGGGTATCGAAGCAATGTACTGTTGGCAATTTTCAAAAAAAATTTACTCTCCCCAAAAATGGCGGCCATTTCGGTGAAATTTTTGACCCACAGGGTATCTAAGAAATGTAGTATTTACAATTTTCAAAAAATTTTCCTCTCCCCAAAAATGGCAGCCATTTTGAATTTTCGAATTTTTGCCAAAAATGCAAAACACTAATTTGCTTCTATCTCCTTAATCGTGCGAGATAGAATGATTTTGTTGAAATTTTCAACCCACAGGGTATCTAAGTAATGTACGTTTGGCAATATTCAAAAAATTTTACTCTCCCCAAAAATGGCAGCCATTTTGAATTTTTAAATATTTGCCAAAAATGCAAAAACACAAATTTGCTTCTATCTCCTTAACCGTGCGAGATGGAGTGATTTCGTCTAAATTTTAGAGCGACAGGGTATCGAAGAAATGTACTATTGGCTATTTTCAAAAAAATTTATTTTCCCAAAGATGGCGGCCATTTTGAATTTTCGAATTTTTGCCAAAAATGGAAAAACACAAATTTGCTTCTATCTCCTTAACCATGTGAGATAGAGCGATTTCGTCAAAATTTTTGACCCACAGGGTATATAAGCAATGTTCTCTTGGCAATTTTCAAAAAATTTTCCTCTCCCCAAAAATGGCGGCCATTTTGAATTTTTACCCCACAGCCTTAAGGGCTGTCGGGGTATTGTTTTCACCCATGGTGTGCGGATGGGTGGGCAGGCAGCGGGAAAAAGTTTGTCTGACCTTGATTTGACCTTGCCGTAGTGACCTTTGGTTTGAAAATCTTGTACGGGCTATATCTTGGAAACCGTAAGGTGTAGGAAGTTGATACTTGGTAGCAGAGATCGCATTAACACCGTCCTTCCAGTATATGACCCGGTAGTTATAATAAGGCAGGATGGATTCAAAACAAAGGACAAATGTCCCCAGGACGCATGTACAATAAAATATATTGTGTGAAGATGCCAGAACTTTAAAACTTAAGCATATATTTTACAAAATAACATACATTTCTCGTCATTTTCTTGCAATATTTACTTCGTCACCATTGTGTATGCACATACATCCTAATCGAAACGTTGATGTGGTTATATATTTCCATTCAAAACAACAGCAGACGGAAGATTTTTTCCGGAAATATATTATTTCAATCGCGGGAAAAGAGTGATAAAACAACGTCTTTCTATATTTTCTGTATATTCTTGTACAAAATGGCAAGCAAGCCCCCAGAACCCAACAAAAAGAAAATGTTGCCGTGGGACATTTTTTAAATCCCAAAGGGTCCCGGGACTCCAAAAGTTTTTAGGCTAATGCAAACAGTGCTTGGTAGGGACATTGGTTAGGGGGTGTAGGTGTGACCTTGATTTGACTTTTGACCTTGCCGCAGTGACCTTGAGTTTGAAAATCTTGTCCGGGCTATATCTCGGAAACCGTAAGGTGTTGGAAGTTGATACGCAGTAGGAACATTGGTTAGGGTGTGTAGGTGTGCAACATCATGGTCTGACCTTGATTTGACCTTTGACCTTGCCGTAGTGACCTTGACCTATAAAATCTTGTCCGGGCTATATCTCGGAAACTGTAAGGTGTAGGAAGTTGATACTTGGTAGGGACATTGGTTAGGGGGTGTAGGTGTGCAATTTGGTGAAAATTTATGCAGCATCATGGTGTGACCTTGATTTGACTTTTGACCTTGTCGTAGTGACCTTGACCTTTAAAATCTTGTTGCACCTTTGGGTCTGTCTTTTGATGCAGATTAAGCACTGTTAAAGTTGTACTAGAATTCATTAAGAATTTTACTTTTAAAACTTCCCATTGTAACAGATGGCATTTCATCAAGTGAGCCACAGATTTTGCTCCAACACCACACATAAGTATTCATTGAATGTATTACCACTTCTGTATGCATGGTAATATTCAAAAATTCCAAACCACAATTCAGGAATGCCAGATGTAGATAAAGAGTGTTTAGTTTACTGATTAATGCTGTCATCTTTTTGTTGAATTGTCTTGTTTTAATACTTCATCTTTGCATGTATTATCTTTCTGTTAGACATTATTTTCTCTATTTAAACATTGTTTGAATCTTTATATAACTGACTGTGCTCTGAAAGTATCCTGAACTTTGTACTGATACAGTACTTCTATATCTCATGGTGTTAAAAGTATTTCAATAGGCTGTGGGTTACGGACATCTCTGATGCTATTTTCGAATTTTTGCAAAAAATGCAAAAACACAAAGCGCCATATAAGTAATGATATGATATGAAATAGAAAAACATAACATATTTAAACTAGATGCTAAATTAAAAATATGCAAACCAGAACAAATAAATGCTTGAAAAAAATTATGGGGTGGTAGATATTTTCAGGTGAGGGTATTATTTACCTCCAGTAACCCAAAACAAATCTAAACCACTGTATTATTTATCAGAAATTATTGTCCTTAGGTGGGGAGCGGTGAGGGGGGATTCCTATAATATTGTTATTCTTAGAATAATTTTGTAATTTTTAAAATTCAATATTTTTGGATCTTAAACTTTGTGGGAGTTCTACAACCTAAACCAATGCATAAATTTTCACCAAATTTTCAGGATATGTTTATCCAAAGAGGATCTAAAGTTGATTACCTTTTGGAGGATGTCTGGCAACATCTGTTGCCATGGCAATGCTGTAAATGCTTCTCAGTCTTAAACTTCTTAATTAAAAATGGGGGTGCTATCTGCCAAGGCTGGATATTTTTATTGATTATCTTTTTCACTCTTCTTGTCACTTATTGACTTTTTTTGTAATCTTTCCTTTTGCAACCTAAACTAATAATTAAAAACTATCCAGTTTGTTTCCCTCCATAGTTTAGTAAATATATTTTGATAATTGTTTTTTTTTTTTTGTCTCAAAGCCTGTGGATATGTATTCATTTGTGATGTATGTGTATGTTCAGACTTACATAATGTACCCATTCACTGGCCATAAGTCATTCCACCTTTTGTCATTTTGTATTTATTTGGTAGAAATGGAGACCTAAATTATGGGTATTTTGATCCACATGTGTGAAGCTTGAAAAGAAGGCAAATTAACAGGGGTGCATATAGTGTAAACAGACAATAATTGAGAGAACTAGTAGAATGACTAGTTAATTAATTTTGCCCAGCCAATCCACAGACTATCCGATAAGATCCAGTGTAGATATGATGTATTGGTACAGACAAGTTTGGGTTAGGGCTTAGACGAGTGGTAGTTCTCTGTACATAAGTACTCCTTACTGTCACGCTCCCCACTATAGAGTTCCAAACAATGTACATGTACACAAAATGACTTGTGCATAAAAACTTATCTCATTTGTTACCATCTGCCAGTTAGTATCTAAACCAATGTAATACATAATTTCACCAGAAAGTGTTCTCTTTGATCAATTGTTGTGATCATAAATATTCATTACTTAAATCCTTTAGGAATACTTAAATATTATTTTTATCAGTAGTCATTTGTATGAATATCATTTTTGTATCCGGTGGATACTATGGATTTCGCTTTGTTACGCCGCCACCACAGTGTGTAGAGAGATTTCACTGTTACCGCTCTAACTAAAAAAATATTATAGCTAGCCTTCTCAAATTTGCAGGATATATTCATAACCATAAAATCTTGCCTGGGAATATTTTTGGCCTCATTTTGAAGAACAAGATGGCCGCCAGGGGCATTTTTTTCGACTTTCAGTAAGGACTTTTGGTGGCCCTCTAGAGCAAAGGGTATTATAGCTAGAGATCTCAAATTCGCAGGGTATGTTCCTCATTACAAAATCTTGACTGGGAATATTTTTGGCCTCATTTTGAAAAAAACAAGATGGCCACCACGTGCGTTTCTTTGTCAGTCATAAAAAGTGCTTATATCTCCCTTATTATTGGTCCTAGAGTTTTGGGATGGTAAACCAATCTATAGGAAATCATGGGCTGGTAATCTTTTGGTGTGGTCAGATTTGACCTTGGACCCCTCCTTCAAAGTCAAACGAGGATAGCCAAACTTAAAAGTGCTTATAACTCGCTTATTATTGGTTCTAGAGGTTTGGGATGGTAAGGCAACTTATAGGAAATCATGGGCTGGGAATCTTTTGATGTGGTCAGATTTGACCTTTGACCCCTCCTTCAAGGTCAAATGAGGATAGCCAAACATAAAAGTGCTTATAACTCGCCTATTATTGCTCCTAGAGGTTTGGGATGGCAAACCAACCTATAGGAAATCATGGGCTGGGAATCTTCTGGTGTGGTCAGATTTGACCTTTGGCCCCTTCTTCAAGGTCAAGTGAGGATAGCCAAACTTGAAAGTGCTTATAACTCACTTATTATTGGTCCTAGAGGTTTGGGATGGCAAAGTAACTTATAGGAAATCATGGGCTGGGAATCTTTTGATGTGGTCAGATATGACCTTGGATCCCTCTTTCAAGGTTAAGCGAGGAGAGCCAAACTTAAAAGTGCGTATAACTCGCTTATTATTGGTCCTAGAGGTTTGGGATGGTAAACCAACATATAGGAAATCATGGGCTGGGAATATTTTAGTTTGTGGTCAGATTTGACCTTGGGTACCTCCTTCAAGGTCAAACAAGGATACCCAAGCCTAAAAATGCTTATTACTCGCTTATTATTGGTCCTAGAGGTTTGCAAAGTGAAACCAACCTATAGGAAATCATGCGCTAGGAATCTTTTGATGTGCTCAGATTTGATCTTGGGCCCCTCCTTCAAGGTCAAATGACAATAGCCAAACTTAAAAGTGGCGATAACTTGTTTATTATTGGTCCTAGAGGTTTGCAATATGAAACCAACTTGTCGGAGGTCATGGGCTGGGAATCTTCTGATGATTTCAGATTTGACCTTGGGCCTCTCCTTCAAGGTCAAACGACGGTTCACTGGCTTTGGTGAGTTGTCTTTTCGGTGGATACAAATTTGCATCGGTTCTCTGATGCGTAGGTCTAGTTATCAGTAGTAATTGAGATTTTCCCAATTACCAGAGAAGGTTCTCAGTAGCCTAGTGGTTCGTGGATTCGACATCTTATCAGAGGCTGTCATGTCGTATGGGTTTGACTCACACAAGTGGCAATGTTGAGGACATGTCCTAATATGACCCTGGCTGTTGAAGGGGATCTAAAACCCCAACTTTGACACGAAGACCAAAGGCTTAGGTTCGATCCTCAATGGGTCACAGTGAATTTCAGCTAATTAACAATGAAAACAAAAGTATGATCTCTGATGTTTTTGTCTATGTTTGGGTAATATTCATAAACATGGAGGAAATCTGTGGTTTACTGTCAAAATCTCACCCCAAATTTGCATATATACATTTATGTGTTTGGAAACACAAAATCACAGATCCTGTCTACAAAACACTGATCACAAATTGCATAAATCAAAACAATGCCTTTGTATGTAAGATCCAAGTGTGAAACACATTGATTCAGGTTTTTAACTTTGTAAACATAAAACAGAACTTTTAATGCACATAAACGTTCTAGTGTTCTTAGAAAATGGTCTGGACACATGCTAAAAAAATATGGTATGTTGATTAAAAAGTGTACGTCACAACTAACAAACCTAAACCATTGCAAAAAAAAAACATTTCTTGTAGTGAGGAATAATCTGGTGACTGTTAAAAAATTCCAAAAAAATAACAGAAAAAATTGCTGTCACTAATCAGCTAGGAGAGCTTTTATTACAGAAAGAAATCACATTAATTATACTAAAAACAACCAATAATAAAGGTTAACCGGTGTAATGGTCTCTGAAAGCACGTGAAAAACTTGTGTTTGAACAGCGGATACTTGAAAAAGGTGACTTGTTTGACATGTGATTTGTAAAATGACATGAAAAGGCGTGTTAATTCTCGGTTTTTCCTTCTTTCTTGATTTTGTATACTTCCAATATTTAGACTCCTGAACCAATATATGTTATGTGGTGTAAAATTGTCATGATTAAGTCAACAGCAAGCAAGTTTTGAAATTGTAATGCTTTCCTTGGTTCTGTTTTCATTCAGTGAATTTAAAAGCTGTCACTGCATTAATGTATAACAAAATCCAATCTTCCTCATGAAGTACTTAGATAGGGTTATGGTTGAAATAGGAAGGCTGGGAAAATTAGTGGCACTGAAGAATTCCATTAGTCCAATGATCGGTGGTTAAAAAAACAAGTCAAGACGTTTTCTAGTATCCACATCAAAGCCAGGAAGCAGAAAAATGCAAACCTGCCTTGCTAGTAAAGCCTGGAACATTCGCTTCAAGGAAATATGAGCATCACTGTATGTTACAAAAATGTTGCAGGGGCCAGTTTTACAAAAAACGTACAAAATAGTCTTTTTAATACAAGAACTCTACTCAGTCTATCAGTTTCACTAACTTGAAGATTTTTATGAAGTAGTTTTTTAACCCCAGCCCATAAAGGCTGGGGTTATAAGTCGTCCCCTGTGCCCTCTGGATGGCGTCAGCAGCGGCGGGCATAAAGTTTGTGGGAGTTCACAGCCTAAACCCATGCACAGATTTTCACCAAATTTTCAGGGTATGTTTACCATAAGAGGATCCAGCGCTGATTAGGTTTTGGGGGTATCTGGCAACAACTGTTGCCATGGCAATGCTTTGAATATTTTTGGATTTTAACATTTGTGGGTGTTCCACAGCCCAAACTGATGTATGGATTTTCACCAAATTTTCAGGATATGTTAGCCAAACCAGGATGTACAGCTGAGTAGGTTTGGAAGGGTTTCTGACAACACCTGTTGCCATGGCAACGCTTTAAATACTTTTCGGTCTTAACTTCTTAATTGAAGAAAGGGGTATTAAACCGATGTTACTACAGCTGCATTTTAGTTTCTCGCCGGCCAAGGCCTGGGTTGGGACTTTATGAAACGCTTTCCGTGCATGCATGTGTGTGTGCATGCATGTGTGTGTTTGTCACATTTTTAAATCAAGCTTTATATCTCATTCAGTAATGAAGATGTCTTCACCAAATTAAATGTTTATGGCCGTAAAAACATGTCTGTAAAAAATTATGGCACTCATTTTAAAAAAGAATGTGGCCACCATAGGTGATTGCTCGAAAATCATTGATATGTTCTAAATTTGAAAAATTGCAGCTAGCTGTGTAAGATTTACACAAAATGTAAATGGGAATGAAAGTTTGCCTGAGGGTAATTTTTGCCTTGTTTTTAAAAAAGGCATATTAAAAAGGCCCAATATCTCCCTAATCAATGGTCCCAGGGGTTTGGAATGAGAAAACAACTTCTTGGAAATCATATTCTGCAGATCTTCTGCAAGTGTCAAGTTTGACCTTTGACCCCTGCTTCAAGGTCATGTAGGGTCTTTATACTTAAAGGGACCTTGTATTTCCCTTATAATTGGTTCTAGGACTTCAAAATATGAAAACAACTTGTAAGAAATCATGACCTGGGAATCTTATATCTGACAACATTTCATGATTCTGTAAACTTCTTACAGCTGAAGATGTTCCCAAGCTTTTCCCAAATCTCAATGTTGTTGCCCATTTATTTGCACCTGCAGCCTGGGGTTCTTGCCTGCCGAGGCTGGCTATTTTTAAATACTAGAAGTCTGTTCTATCAGTTTCATTAGCTTGAAGATTTCAGTCCACTAAATATTTAGAAGAATCTTCTGTGTAGGCCTCAAAGTATTCAGTAGAGTTCTAAATATTTGGCAGTCTTCTGAATATAATGCTATTACAATTCTGTTTCACCTTCTGTCACTTTGTTAGATAGTAGGCACTCCTCACAGTCTGTTCAGTTTCCACACTATGTTGATTAGGGGTCAATTTTGGGGTGTGTGATATCATTTTATAACATCAATACTATCAGCCATTATGGATTTCATTTTCATAGAAAATGAATTTTTCATGTAAATTTTCCCTGTGATCTTTTGAAATTTATGTTAGATTTTTGTGTCACAATTTGATAAAAGGCTGTTCACAACCTCTCTGTTATCTTCTATATTTAGTAGGTTTTGTGAAACCAGGCTTAGGTTATTAATTGGAAATGGATTAAGTTAAGTATATAGCAATTAATATAGATTCCTGGATTGCAACATTATACTGAAAATATCAGTTTATTATATCCCCAGACGAAAGTCGGGGATATATTGGATTCAGGTCCGTCGCGCCGCCGCCGCCGCCGCCGCCGTAGAAATTTCCTTGTGGACGCGATAACTCAAAAACAAATTAATATTTTTTTTTCAAACTTGGTACACATGTTAAGGGTGCCCAAAGGAAGATCCCTATTTTAAGGTGACCTTAAAATCCCAGTAAAAAAGAACTTATGCCACCTTAAGGTCAGAAATTGGACTTTTGGCCACTTAGAGCCCTGTAGGTCACAAACTATGATGCTCAGGTGGCTGAAATTTTACCTGACAACACATTAATATGTTCTTAGTACATGTGCCGAAAATCACGACTTTAAGTTGAGGAGAAAATTGTGTTTGAGGCCCATAAATACCCCCACTTGGGGATTTTTTGCTATACTTTTCACATATTTTGCCCTATAATTTGGAAGTGGTAATTCTGATGAGTCTCAAACTGCGCTAGGTATAACTTTGATATGTAATCCTTGTCTGTAGAAAATTTTAGGGCTGTAGGTTTACCCAAAGGGGTCGACTTAAGGTCTCAAAAGTGCCCACAGAGACCCAATTTATGCACTTTTTGCCACTTTCAAGCACTGTAGCTTTCAAACTATGTCTCTCATCTAAGTTAAATATCATCTGGGAATATATCTATGTGTTTTCTTATATGTGCCCCAACATTTAGGCCTTTAATAGACAGTTAACCTGTGTATCAGGACCATAAACACCCACCCGAGTGACCCTTATAAGACATTTTTCACATCTTTTTCCCTGTAACTTGGAAATGGTAAGTCTGAGAAGTTTCAAACTGTATTAGATATATATTCTGTGTGTAATCTTAGTATGTAACAGATTTTAAGTCTGAAGCTTTAATTTTGAAGGTCAAATTGAGGTCTCTAAAAGGCTCCCAAAGACCCAATATTTGGACTTTTTGCTACTTTTAAGCCCTGTGACTGTCAAACTATGTGACTGATAGAGCTCAAATCCTATCTGGGAAGATATTAGTATGTTATTTATATATGTGCCAAAAATTAAGGCTTTAAGAAGACATTTAACCTGTGTATGAGGACCATAAATCCCCACCCGAGTGACCATTTTTAGACATTTTTCACATATTTTGCCCTGTAACTTGGAAATGGTAAGTCTAAGAAGTTTCAAACTGTATTAGATGCATATTCTATGTGTAATCTTAGTATGTGACAAATTTTAAGTCTGAGGCTTTAATTTGAAGGCCACATTTAGGTCTCTAGAAGGCCCCATAAAGACCCAGTATTTGGACTTTTTGCCAATTTTAAGGCCTGTGACTGTTAAACTATGTGACTGATAGAGCTGAAATCTCATCTGGGAATACATTATTATGTTCTTTTTACATGTGCCAAAAATCAAGGCTTCAAGTAGACATTTAACCTGTGTATGAGGACCTTAAACACCCACCTGAGTGACCCTTTTAAGACATTTTTCACATATTTTGCTCTGTAACTTGGAAATGGTAAGTCTGAGAAGTTTCAAACTTTATTAGATACATATTCTATGTGTAATCTTAGTATGTAACAAATTTTAAGTCTGAAGCTTTAATTTGAAAGCCACATCGAGATCTCTAAAAGGCCCACAGAGACCCAATATTTGGACTTTTTAACCACCTTTAAGCCCTGTGACTGTTAAACTATGTGATTGATGGAGCTGAAATCCCATCTGGGAATGCATTATTATGTCCTTTTTACATATGCCGAAAATCAAGGTTTTTAGTAGACATTTAACCTGTGTATGAGGGCCATAGACACTCGCCCAAGTGCCTTTTTGGACATTTTTTCCGTATTTTGCCCTGTTATTTGGAAATGCTTAGTGTGACAAGTCTTAAACTGTATTATATATAATTTTTGTTTGTTATGTATGTCCCCCAAAAAGTTTCAGATCTGTTGTTTAATTGCTAAGGTCTCTTTAACAATTGTAAAATGCCCACAGAAACCCAATTTATGGACATTATGCCACTTTAAAGCCCAGTAACTGTCAAACTATGTGGGTTATAGAGCTGAAATCTTTGAATTTTTAAAAGGAAATGCCTGTCTATTTCAATTTTGAATATTAATAATGTTATGGCTATCTTAGTCTTTTAAGAACTTATTTTTGTGTGTTATACCTCTGCTTGCTGAGTTTTTAACTTTTTAAAATGAAACTGGTTAAACATATTCAAGTAGACAAAATGGACACTTTAAGTGAGCTTTAAGTCCCAATATTAATGAAATTATATCCTTATGTAGTAAAAGTAGGGGATTTTTAACCCTCAACTAGCCCAGTTTTATTCAACTTGCCTCAGTTAATTTTGACACAGCTCCTACAGTTATGAACTCATTTCAGTTGATAATCACATACTTAAAATTCTCAATTCTTTTTGTATTTGAGTACCCCTTTTATATAGATTGTTTGTTTACCATTTATGCATCCCCCACCCGGATTCCCCCCACCCACCTCTGGGACCTCCAGCTATATTGAGTGACACTAAATAAACAAAGGTATTTAATGATATCAGATGAGAAACAAAGAACTCAGTGGGGTTGCAGATCTTGTGTAATAGTGAGAGAGGTGTGGAGAAGGGGAGAGGGGTGGGGGTGGGAGGTGGTGGGCTTCATTACATATAACACAAAGGGGAGTCAGAACTGAGATTGTGTCACATATTTAGGTTGCATATATATGGACCACATATATAGGTATAGAGGAAATGAATAACTGAAAACAATTTGCAAATTCTAAAAATAATATAATAAAATAATAATATGAATAATTTTTTTTTAAATAATATTTTATTTGTGAACAAATATAGAAACAGATATGCGCTTTTGGGATTATGAATTTTAGAATGGACATTGAATCATCAATCATTTAAATACTTTGAAGGAAGATTGAAAAGTATGATGAGTTGAGTTAAAAATAATATTTTATTTGTCAACAAATATAGAAACAGATATGCTCTTTTGGGATTATTATTTTAGAATGGACATTCAATCATCAATCATTTAAATACTTTGAAAATAGGTTTAGAGTTATCATTGCAGGAAGATTGAAAATATAATTTGAGTTATGTATTCGGCGTCTGGGGATACACCATCTTCCTTGGAAGATATAAACAGAGTAGATTGATGTGCTGAAGTTCATATAATAATGGGTAATTATGTTTTAAAAAATTCCCGATCAAAACCTGTGGCGTGAGTGATGACCTGTCTGGGGATATGTTGGCGCCGAGTTGGCCCAATCTAGTTAATATAATCAAATCAGTATGGAATTTTTAGGATGAAAATTATCAGAAGGGCATTTTTACATCCTGTCACACTCCTTCTTAGTGCAAACTTCTTAAATCTTGATGTCAAATGAGTCTTCAAGTGAAAAATTTCATAGTCATAAACACATGTAAATATTATTAATGCAATCTTTCCAATGTCTTTCCACTAGTTTAAATGTCTTTCAGTTTCAAAATTGTCTTTTTGAAACAAGATTGGATTTTATTTATTTCAGTCTATGTGATTAAACGTCTCAAGAAAGTTTCGAGATTTTTGCAGTATATGAAATTGACTTGCGAGGAAACCCCTATCTGTTTCCTTGATTTGTGGGAAATTCTTCACACATTTTGGGGTTTTAGTGATTAGGCTTCTGATTTCCCCTGATGCATAATGAGGGTAAATTTATATTAATTGCATCTCTCTGTCTATCTGTTTGTTGTGATGGAATAACAAGGTGTAGGTATTTGTGTACAGTCACATGCATCCTTTGCTGATGTTTACAGCAGAAAGATATTCCACTTACTGACCTACAGTTTCATATCCTGATGAATGTTGTTTATAAGGAAAGTATGTCAAATTGTGAAATGGTGAAATTGGTGAGTTGCAGTTTTAACAAAAACAGGATTCTTTCCAAGAAATGTTTATGAGTAATGAGTAATTAATGTAAGTATAAGTTTTAGGATGTTAATTTCTTAGAAAATATGTATGTTTTAATGGTAAGGCTCCTGATCACTCCTCTATATAAGCTGGACATATCACAGTTACAGATTAGCATTGTTGGGACAGGAGTTCTATACCCCAGATGAAAATGTATTGCCAACTCAAAACTTCAAGATTGTTAAAACAGTCCAAGGACTTTTTAACTGAAGAACCTGTGTGATAAAAAGACACTATCCAGCAGATTAACTGGAAGTGAAATCCACTAGAGCAAAGAAGTCGACCACAGCAATAAAGGGGAAGACTCGTGGAAGACCTCGGGGGCAAGAAAGTCCTGCATAGTGCCAAGTGAGGAAATTCTTACGCCAGTTGCAAGTGAACACATTGCTCGAAACTACATCAACCAGAGGCAGTCAACTATTCAGAGCTGTTTGTTACAACTGATACAAGCCCAGGTGACTACAAACTTTCAAGTAATTGGGGCTTCCCTTCTATTTTGAACATTGATCCAACTACATAGACTATAATCTGTGAGTGATCTATAAGAAACTATTTAAGTAATCTTGTGATAATATTTAAAGTTTTAAAGTCATTAATAGGTATACAAGTTTGAGATATTATTGTTTTAAATGTATAAATTGGTTTAACATATATTTGTACATATTGTAAATAAATTATTTAGTTCAAACAAATTCTTTCCTTCCTGTTGTGCGATTTTCTCTGGCTAGCACACTAGTTAGTTGGGGTCTGACCGTGACATTGTCCACATAACTTCAAAAAATTATGTACATATATATATTAGATATTAGGTTTCAGATCCAGGGGCGTTAGTTTGTGCTCCATAAAGTACTGCTTATTTTGCCTTATTTTAAATTGTGACTTTTCTTCGGTGAATTTCACATGCAGTGTGACAACTTTTCACATTTCTTACTGTTATGCTGTGTTCGTACATATCCAGACAGATGGATACACCTTTGGTTGTGTCATAGAGTATTTGTATTTTTTTTTTATATTTATACTGCAAAATCTCCAAGCTCTATATGACCCATCTTATTGTACAAGAACAGTCCAACTCTCAAATTACTGACTTTCCCCTAACTGAAAGACCCAGGCTCAAAGATGTGCCATTTATTAATGTCCTTGAGGTGCTCCTGATTTTTCACACTTTAAAGCTGTATTAATATTTTATGACAAATTGAATGCTGTCAACATACTGAGATGTCATCTTCATGATCACCTATTTCTGTCTCTTGATTAATCAACTTGGAGACCCAAGAGCTTCAGAGAATGTTTATCATTTTGACTCTGTATAAATCCTATATAAAAAGGACATTTCTTTGTAATATAATAAGTATATTTTTCTGTCATTTGGAAATGGACTAAGGTGCAACAGGGGTTATCTCCGCTGGTGTGGGAAATTTAAGAGTGTTTGTTAGGATTCTTGTCATTTTAGCATGTTTTATTTGGGGTTCCCTGAAAGATTATAAATGACATAAATACAGCAGAGAGATGGCCTATAGTGTCAGTAATAGGAATCCAAATCAGGCAGAAATACTTGGTATAATTGTATGGATCACTTTTCTTTGCTTTGTCCATCAACCAAGAAAACCCCAGTATTTGTTTATTACTTCTGTCCATTGGGATTGATTTGTAAATAAATCTCTGCTTTATTTACATTTAAAGTGTTACCATAATGAGTTCTATTGGGGAGCATGTTATGATGTATGAATATTAATTTTTGTTTTGTATGGATGAAATGTCTGATGACTTTGACAGAACAATAAAAAAGCCATCTTTTATTTTATGAGTTATAGCAGACAGTGACAAACAGACCACAGAAATTTACTGATAAAAGTATCTTTTTTTTACAATTACTGGCCTATCATGTCAAAGGATCTGTGTTCTAATCATCCTAATTATATCCCCAGACGAAAGTCGGGGATATATTGGATTCAGGTCCGTCGCGCCGCCGCCGCCGTAGAAATTTCCTTGTGGACGCGATAACTCAAAAACAAATTAATATTTTTTTTTCAAACTTGGTACACATGTTAAGGGTGCCCAAAGGAAGATCCCTATTTTAAGGTGACCTTAAACTCCCAGTAAAAAAGAACTTATGGCCACCTTAAGGTCAGAAATTGCACTTTTGGCCACTTAGAGCCCTGTAGGTCACAAACTATGATGCTCAGCTGGCTGAAATTTTACCTGACAACACATTAATATGTTCTTAGTACATGTGCCGAAAATCATGACTTTAAGTTGAGGAGAAAATTGTGTTTGAGGCCCATAAATACCCCCACTTAGGGATTTTTTGCTATACTTTACACATATTTTGCCCTATAATTTGGAAGTGATAATTCTGATGAGTCTCAAACTGCGCTAGGTATAACTTTGATATGTAATCCTTGTCTGTAGAAAATTTTAGGGCTGTAGGTTTACCCAAAGGGGTTGACTTAAGGTCTCAAAAGTGCCCACAGAGACCCAATTTATGCACTTTTTGCCACTTTCAAGCACTGTAGCTTTCAAACTATGTCTGTCATCTAAGTTAAATATCATCTGGGAATATATCTATGTGTTTTCTTATATGTGCCCCAACATTTAGGCCTTTAATAGACAGTTAACCTGTGTATCAGGACCATAAACACCCACCCGAGTGACCCTTATAAGACATTTTTCACATCTTTTTCCCTGTAACTTGGAAATGGTAAGTCTGAGAAGTTTCAAACTGTATTAGATATATATTCTGTGTGTAATCTTAGTATGTAACAGATTTTAAGTCTGAAGCTTTAATTTTGAAGGTCAAATTGAGGTCTCTAAAAGGCTCCCAAAGACCCAATATTTGGACTTTTTGCTACTTTTAAGCCCTGTGACTGTCAAACTATGTGACTGATAGAGCTCAAATCCTATCTGAGAAGATATTAGTATGTTATTTTTATATGTGCCAAAAATTAAGGCTTTAAGAAGACATTTAACCTGTGTATGAGGACCATAAATCCCCACCCGAGTGACCATTTTTAGACATTTTTCACATATTTTTCCCTGTAACTTGGAAATGGTAAGTCTAAGAAGTTTCAAACTGTATTAGATGCATATTCTATGTGTAATCTTAGTATGTGACAAATTTTAAGTCTGAAGCTTTAATTTGAAGGCCACATTTAGGTCTCTAGAAGGCCCCATAAAGACCCAGTATTTGGACTTTTTGCCAATTTTAAGGCCTGTGACTGTTAAACTATGTGACTGATAGAGCTGAAATCTCATCTGGGAATACATTATTATGTTCTTTTTACATGTGCCAAAAATCAAGGCTTCAAGTAGACATTTAACCTGTGTATGAGGACCTTTAACACCCACCTGAGTGACCCTTTTAAGACATTTTTCACATATTTTGCTCTGTAACTTGGAAATGGTAAGTCTGAGAAGTTTCAAACTTTATTAGATACATATTCTATGTGTAATCTTAGTATGTAACAAATTTTAAGTCTGAAGCTTTAATTTGAAAGCCACATCGAGATCTCTAAAAGGCCCACAATGACCCAATATTTGGACTTTTTACCACCTTTAAGCCCTGTAACTGTTAAACTATGTGATTGATGGAGCTGAAATCCCATCTGGGAATGCATTATTATGTCCTTTTTACATATGCCGAAAATCAAGGTTTTTAGTAGACATTTAACCTGTGTATGAGGGCCATAGACACTCGCCCAAGTGCCTTTTTTGACATTTTTTCCGTATTTTGCCCTGTTATTTGGAAATGCTTAGTGTGACAAGTCTTAAACTGTATTATATATGATTTTTGTTTGTTATGTATGTCCCCCCAAAAAGTTTCAGATCTGTAGTTTAATTGCTAAGGTCTCTTTAACAATTGTAAAATGCTCACAGAAACCCAATTTATGGATATTATGCCACTTTAAAGCCCAGTAACTATGTGGGTTATAGAGCTGAAATCTTTGAATTTTTAAAAGGAAATGCCTGTCTATTTAAATTTTGAATATTAATAATGTTATGGCTATCTTAGTCTTTTAAGAACTTATTTTTGTGTGTTATACCTCTGCTTGCTGAGTTTTTCACTTTTTAAAATGAAACTGGTGAAACATATTGAAGTAGACAAAATGGACACTTTAAGTGAGCTTTAAGTCCCAATATTAATGAAATTATATCCTTATGTAGTAAAACTAGGGGATTTTTAACCCTCAACTAGCCCAGTTTTATTCAACTTGCCTCAGTTAATTTTGGCACAGCTCCTACAGTTATGAACTCATTTCAGTTGATAATCACATACTTAAAATTCTCAATTCTTTTTGTATTTGAGTACCCCTTTTATATAGATTGTTTGTTTACCATTTATGCTCAACCCACATCCCCCCACCCGGATTCCCCCCACCCACCTCTGGGACCTCCAGCTATATTGAGTGACACTAAATAAACAAAGGTATTTAATGATATCAGATAAGAAACAAAGAACTCAATGGGGTTGCAGATCTTGTGTAATAGTGAGAGAGGTGTGGAGAAGGGGTGGGGGTGGGAGGTGGTGGGCTTCATTACATATAACACAAAGGGGAGTCAGAACTGAGATTGTGTCACATATTTAGGTTGCATATATATGGACCACATATATAGGTATAGAGGAAATGAATAACTGAAAACAATTTGCAAATTCTAAAAATAATATAATAAAATAATAATATAAATAATTTTTTTTTAAATAATATTTTATTTGTGAACAAATATAGAAACAGATATGCGCTTTTGGGATTATGAATTTTAGAATGGACATTGAATCATCAATCATTTAAATACTTTGAAGGAAGATTGAAAAATATGATGAGTTGAGTTAAAAATAATATTTTATTTGTCAACAAATATAGAAACAGATATGCTCTTTTGGGATTATTATTTTAGAATGGACATTCAATCATCAATCATTTAAATACTTTGAAAATAGGTTTAGAGTTATCATTGCAGGAAGATTGAAAATATAATTTGAGTTATGTATTCGGCGTCTGGGGATACACCATCTTCCTTGGGGAGATATAAACAGAGCAGATTGATGTGCTGAAGTTCATATAATAATGGGTAATTATGTTTTAAAAAATTCCCGATCAAAACCTGTGGCGTGAGTGATGACCTGTCTGGGGATATGTTGGCGCCGAGTTGGCCCAATCTAGTTGTTTCAAATCTTTATGAGCATAGAGAATTGGTGAGAGAGTGTACATATTGGTAATCACTTTGGATTTTAAACAAAAAGTTTTAGTGTAGAATTTCAGTATCATTTCCAATTATTCACTGAGCACTATTTGGCCTTGATCATGAACTTTGTCCTAGCTATAAAGACCCTGAACTTTAAAACCTTGTCCAGGCTATATCTGAAAAACCGTAAGGTGTGACAAGTTGATACTTGGTAGGGACATTGATGTGTTTAGGTGTGCAGCATTAGACTGTGATCTTGATTTGACCTCTGACCTTGCTGATGTGACTCTAACTTTTAAAATATTGTCTGGGTTATATCTCAGAGACCGTAAGGTGTGAACGTTGATACATAGGTTGGGGGGGATGGGTCTGCAACCTTATGGCGTGACCTTGATTTGACCTTTTACCTTGATATAGTGATCCCAGCCTTTTAAAAACGTTGGACCTTTCTCAGTGGCCTTAACCATTAAAACCTTGTCTGGGCTACATCTCAGAAACTGTAAGGTGTAGAAAGTTGTTCCTTGGAAAGTAAATTGGTTGGATGGTGTAGGTGTGCAACATCATGGTGCTACCTTGCTGTGATCTGCCAGAATGTTTTCATCGGCCACATTTGAGACATAGTTCTCTTATCACAAAGCTATTTGGATTGCTGCAACTGATTGTTATGTTTACTTTTACCTAATTATGCTACATCCATTCACAGGTATATTTCAATTAATATCAGATAATAAATTTCATGGCTTCATAACATGTAGTTTACAAATTATTGCTGTAATCTTGCTATTAAACTATCTTGTTTTGGTGCTAAAGTCTTAACATACATATTCTCTGTCATAAATGTTATTTTCCAGCACCTTTATACAACTTACATTGTCTACTCTGAAATTTTGTACTTTTCACCTTTTCTGTATCACACAGTGCCCAGTGGTATTTCCCCAGGTTATGGAATACGTATTTGTTTATAAACTTTTTAATTTCTTATATAAATAAACATAACATTGTTCAGCAAATGAGACATTGGTAACTTTTGCATGCTGGTTTATATTACCATGATAATCTATATAGCAAAGCAAATTTGAATATGATTTCATTTTAGACCATACACCACCCATCCAAGAGCAGTGGCAAGTGGGTTACACTGCTCCAAAACAAGACTCATCGACTTCTAAAAATTCCTGAAGTGCATTTTGATTTGATCTCACTTTTCCAGACATCCTTCCCTCTAAAGACTAATTTCTATCAATTGATTTAATATATTTGGATTCAGGAGTGTGCTGAGGCCCATACTCGCCAAATATTATGCAAGACAATTCAATAATAAAGTGGGAACTAGTATTACACCCATCGTGTGTTCACAAACTGACCCTGTATCATCAGTCACTGTGGCCTTGTGGTAAAACACCCAACTAAGAACACAGAGGACCTGGGTACAATCCTAAATACAAGAAAATACATAGTGGCCCGAATATTTACTTAAAATTGTGGTTCTCTGTCATTGGAAACCATCCCAGTGGTAGTTTAAATAACCCTAGATATCTTGATAAATGGTCAACCCTGAAACTCTGTTTTTCGATAAGGGATATGTCATTCACTGGAGAGCTAGAGCTGCACATGTGCATTCAGCATGGATCAAATAGTACTTTCATTGTTGCCATAAAGGATATATTGCACTGGGTATAAATATACTATATTCTAAATGTAATTGTACTTTTATAGTACTTAATCTCCATCTATTGACAGACTCTAAGGTTCATAATGTCAGAAAGCAATATAATACAAATGACAAATACAAGTTAAAATGGTAAAAATTTCCTTGGTATTCTGGACAGAGTTTGAAACTACTTTTGAAAAAGGGCTTGTGTCTGAGTTGTGTATCATTTTGGATTGTCCCAGATTGGTTTAGTGTGTATGAGCCTTTAGGGGATGCAGGTCAATTTGGCGTTGCATAAATTTTTCGTAAATTTTTATATAATAATCACATTAATGAAGCATATAAGATTTATATAAGTATGGTAAAGTCACATTAATGAAGCATATAAGATTTATATAAGTATGGTAAAGATATCTTAAACCATTTTTTGGAAAGATTTGTTATCTGCTTTTATCCATATTTTTATGCTTATTTAAAGAATTTTCATCTATAATTAAACAAAAAATAGATTTGTTGCTTTCTGATCTCAAAGTGAAAAATTTACAAATTATCATTATTATTATATCCCCAGACGAAAGTCGGGGATATATTGGATTCAGGTCCGTCGCGCCGCCGCCGCCGCCGCCACCGCCGCCGCCGTAGAAATTTCCTGGTGGACGCGATAACTCAAAAACAAATTAATATATTTTTTTCAAACTTGGTACACATGTTAAGGGTGCCCAAAGGAAGATCCCTATTTTAAGGTGACCTTAAACTCCCAGTAAAAAAGAACTTATGGCCACCTTAAAGTCAGAAATTGGACTTTTGGCCACTTAGAGCCCTGTAGGTCACAAACTATGATGCTCAGCTGGCTGAAATTTTACCTGACAACACATTAATATGTTCTTAGTACATGTGCCGAAAATCATGACTTTAAGTTGAGGAGAAAAGTGTGTTTGAGGCCCATAAATACCCCCACTTAGGGATTTTTTGCTATACTTTTCACATATTTTGCCCTATAATTTGGAAGTGATAATTCTGATGAGTCTCAAACTGCGCTAGGTATAACTTTGATATGTAATCCTTGTCTGTAGAAAATTTTAGGGCTGTAGGTTTACCCAAAGGGGTCGACTTAAGGTCTCAAAAGTGCCCACAGAGACCCAATTTATGCACTTTTTGCCACTTTCAAGCACTGTAGCTTTCAAACTATGTCTCTCATCTAAGTTAAATATCATCTGGGAATATATCTATGTGTTTTCTTATATGTGCCCCAACATTTAGGCCTTTAATAGACAGTTAACCTGTGTATCAGGACCATAAACACCCACCCGAGTGACCCTTATAAGACATTTTTCACATCTTTTTCCCTGTAACTTGGAAATGGTAAGTCTGAGAAGTTTCAAACTGTATTAGATATATATTCTGTGTGTAATCTTAGTATGTAACAGATTTTAAGTCTGAAGCTTTAATTTTGAAGGTCAAATTGAGGTCTCTAAAAGACTCCCAAAGACCCAATATTTGGACTTTTTGCTACTTTTAAGCCCTGTGACTTTCAAACTATGTGACTGATAGAGCTCAAATCCTATCTGAGAAGATATTAGTATGTTATTTTTATATGTGCCAAAAATTAAGGCTTTAAGAAGACATTTAACCTGTGTATGAGGACCATAAATCCCCACCCGAGTGACCATTTTTAGACATTTTTCACATATTTTTCCCTGTAACTTGGAAATGGTAAGTCTAAGAAGTTTCAAACTGTATTAGATGCATATTCTATGTGTAATCTTAGTATGTGACAAATTTTAAGTCTGAAGCTTTAATTTGAAGGCCACATTTAGGTCTCTAGAAGGCCCCATAAAGACCCAGTATTTGGACTTTTTGCCAATTTTAAGGCCTGTGACTGTTAAACTATGTGACTGATAGAGCTGAAATCTCATCTGGGAATACATTATTATGTTCTTTTTACATGTGCCAAAAATCAAGGCTTCAAGTGGACATTTAACCTGTGTATGAGGACCTTAAACACCCACCTGAGTGACCCTTTTAAGACATTTTTCACATATTTTGCTCTGTAACTTGGAAATGGTAAGTCTGAGAAGTTTCAAACTTTATTAGATACATATTCTATGTGTAATCTTAGTATGTAACAAATTTTAAGTCTGAAGCTTTAATTTGAAAGCCACATCAAGATCTCTAAAAGGCCCACAATGACCCAATATTTGGACTTTTTACCACCTTTAAGCCCTGTAACTGTTAAACTATGTGATTGATGGAGCTGAAATCCCATCTGGGAATGCATTATTATGTCCTTTTTACATATGCCGAAAATCAAGGTTTTCAGTAGACATTTAACCTGTGTATGAGGGCCATAGACACTCGCCCAAGTGCCTTTTTTGACATTTTTTCCGTATTTTGCCCTGTTATTTGGAAATGCTTAGTGTGACAAGTCTTAAACTGTATTATATATAATTTTTGTTTGTTATGTATGTCCCCCCAAAAGTTTCAGATCTGTAGTTTAATTGCTAAGGTCTCTTTAACAATTGTAAAATGCCCACAGAAACCCAATTTATGGATATTATGCCACTTTAAAGCCCAGTAACTGTCAAACTATGTGGGTTATAGAGCTGAAATCTTTGAATTTTTAAAAGGAAATGCCTGTCTATTTAAATTTTGAATATTAATAATGTTATGGCTATCTTAGTCTTTTAAGAACTTATTTTTGTGTGTTATACCTCTGCTTGCTGAGTTTTTAACTTTTTAAAATGAAACTGGTTAAACATATTGAAGTAGACAAAATGGACACTTTAAGTGAGCTTTAAGTCCCAATATTAATGAAATTATATCCTTATGTAGTAAAACTAGGGGATTTTTAACCCCCAACTAGCCCAGGTTTATTCAACTTGCCTCAGTTAATTTTGGCACAGCTCCTACAGTTATGAACTCATTTCAGTTGATAAAATTCTCAATTCTTTTTGTATTTGAGTACCCCTTTTATATAGATTGTTTGTTTACCATTTATGCTCAACCCACATCCCCCACCCGGATTCCCCCCACCCACCTCTGGGACCTCCAGCTATATTGAGTGACACTAAATAAACAAAGGTATTTAATGATATCAGATGAGAAACAAAGAACTCAATGGGGTTGCAGATCTTGTGTAATAGTGAGAGAGGTGTGGAGAAGGGGAGAGGGGTGGGGGTGGGAGGTGGTGGGCTTCATTACATATAACACAAAGGGGAGTCAGAACTGAGATTGTGTCACATATTTAGGTTGCATATATATGGACCACATATATAGGTATAGAGGAAATGAATAACTGAAAACAATTTGCAAATTCTAAAAATAATATAATAAAATAATAATATAAATAATTTTTTTTTAAATAATATTTTATTTGTGAACAAATATAGAAACAGATATGCGCTTTTGGGATTATGAATTTTAGAATGGACATTGAATGATCAATCATTTAAATACTTTGAAGGAAGATTGAAAAATATGATGAGTTGAGTTAAAAATAATATTTTATTTGTCAACAAATATAGAAACAGATATGCTCTTTTGGGATTATTATTTTAGAATGGACATTCAATCATCAATCATTTAAATACTTTGAAAATAGGTTTAGAGTTATCATTGCAGGAAGATTGAAAATATAATTTGAGTTATGTATTCGGCGTCTGGGGATACACCATCTTCCTTGGGAAGATATAAACAGAGTAGATTGATGTGCTGAAGTTCATATAATAATGGGTAATTATGTTTTAAAAAATTCCCGATCAAAACTTGTGGCGTGAGTGATGACCTGTCTGGGGATATGTTGGCGCCGAGTTGGCCCAATCTAGTTTAAAATACTAGTAACCCAACAAAATCCTATAAGAAAACAGTTGCTTAGTCAAAATGTATTGGCAAGCATATGAACTGCTCTTAAATTAAAAAAATGACAATATGATTTATTGTGACATAGAATTATTGTTGAAATTTAAAACAATGTTTCCTAAGTTAAACCAGAGATTGTGCCTTAATGCAATACAATCCTAGATGGGACATGTTGTAACAGAGAATTCATCCATTCTGAAGATGACTGGTGATGCACCCAAGATATCTTTGTGAATCTCTGACACCTAGGTTCAGTAATGAGGATATAATGTTTTTTAATGTAAGCCGTATTTGACACTGAAGTAGGGATGAAAGAAAAAAAGGCAAAAAGCCATTTTATTGCGTTAGTACATCCTATCCAATGGACAAATGCAATTCCGGTTGGTGCAGACCGGCCCGCCAAACATCAGAAAAAGATGTCCTGTGTTTCCACCGGTCCCTAGTACTAATGCACTCACCAGATGGTGTGTCGTACTTCCTTCCTGTATAGACAGCGTGACGTCATAGCATCTTTTTCGTTTGGCGCGAACTAGTATACACGGATAATATTTTGCCAGAATTTTATTAAGAATTTCAACAGTTAATTTGATATCTTTAACATAATTTTACTGCCATATTTGATCAAACACATCATGTCTTCTCCTGGCCAACGTCGAGGGAAATGTGGACACGTTATGGCTAATTTTGACACTCATTCTCACTGCGCGCGATGCAGGGACAATGGAAAGGGTAAGGAACCTTGTGTTTCAGATCCACAAACTTCTAACTGCCAGATATGTAATAGCCTCACGTCTGATCAACGCCATCAATTAGCTACACCTTCATATAAGCTTAAGAAGGAAAAATGTGAAGCAAAGCTTACTGATCCAACCCCTTCCCAGGACTCTGATCAACTTGTCGACCTGTCAAGCGTGTCTGTTATTTGGGTCGTAGACGAACAGGGGTCTGTCAAATCTCCTGCTTCCGTCCCCCCACCTGATAAAAAGCCCAAGAAAGACAATAAGAACAGTAAGAAAGAAAAATCTCCCTCTACAAAGGCTTCTAAACACAGTACTGATACTGAGGATAAATTTTCAGAACTGGATAACAAATGGTCAAAGCACTTCAGTCGTCAAGAAGCTTTGATAATGGCCAAGAGTTTTGAACCGACCTTCTCTTCAAAGGTGAAAGTTACACCGACCCATTCACCTCCTCATGATGTTGAAAATGTGTCTGAGCCTTTCATCCGACCTTCTACTTCAAAGCTTACTGAATCTTCACAGATTTCATCTTGGAATACAGATGCTTCAGAACTCAACAGCAGCTATAGTCGGATAGCTAAATACACTGGGCTGTCACCTACTCCACCAGCATCTCGCAGAATATCACAAGAAACACTGCGCAGATGGGAGAGATCCGCCAGGGAGACTTCGGTTATATGTAACCAAGCTGCCAGTTTTAACCGTTGTCTCTTCAAGATTCAACAAAACATGAAGGACCAGCTTAAAATTTTGAAGGCAGAAAACAAAGGGAAGGACTCTACAAAGGCATCTACAGCAGCTGAGGAACTGAACTATTTGATGGATTTTAACTCTAGCATTACACAGGCAGCTGCAAAGTCAATGGAACACTTGTCAGAGTTCGTTTTCATCACTATGGGTAACTTAACCCTAGTCCACCGAGATGCATATTTGAACCACCTTAGGACCGGTATCAAGCCGGATACTCTCACAGCACTGAGGACAGCCCCCCTTCATATCTCAACTTTGTTTCCAGACTCAGGTATTAAGCGGGCAGAAGAGGATATAGCTGGTGCTTCACAGAGCAAAGGTCGGTACCACCCTTATGAAAGGCAGGATAAGAGGTCGGTTAACAGGGACTCAAGATCAGATAAACCCGCCTGGAAAACGATTGGAAGGGAACAGTTCAGAAGAGGAAGAGGTCGTACTACCACTTTCTCATCATGACCAGCCAAGGGCCAGCAGTCGTATAAATGACAATTATTGTGTAGCCAAGTTACAGACACGACTGCTGGCCGGGAGCACACCACAGACAATAAACACTGGCTTAAAGTTAAATGTAAAGCTTCCTGTTGCCTCACATGTTCATACTGCGCCCGGGCATTCCCAAAAGAGAGAATTAAGTCCCGGGTCAGCAGGTTGTCATTGCAAAAGTTACAAATTAAAGTCTGTGAAAAGTGTTTCTTGTGTCACTCAATTGTCTTGTGTCCAACCTGTAACAAATGTCAAAAATGCTGCACCAAATCTGCCTGTAGGGGCCAGACTTCAAAACTTTTGGCAAACTTGGCTGGATCTGGGAGCCGGTCCAAAAGTAGTTCAGATCCTAAAAGAGGGTTACACCCTTCCCTTCCGGATCCGGCCAAGGCTCACAAGGTCACCCACGGTTATAAGCTGCTATGTCAATCCCCACAGGAACAGCTACCTGCTGGAGGCATTACATCAGCTTATAGCCAAGAATGCTGTAGAACTAGTAAAACACCAAACTTCTCTGGGGTTTTTCAACCGACTATTTTTAGTCCCAAAACCCAAAACAAGTGCAGACCTATACTAGATTTGAGCAAACTGAATCTTTTCCTCAAAACGGAGAAATTCAAGATGGAGACACCGGAAACCATCAGAACGTCTCTCCAACAAGGGGAGTGGGTTACCTCAATAGATTTCAAGGACGCCTACTTCCATATACCAATACGGGAACAGTCCAAGAAATATCTGAGATTTCTTGTCCACGATCAGACATACCAGTTCAAGGCTCTTTCCCTTTGGTCTGTCCACAGCACCCTTGGAGTTCACTGTAATAGCAAAAGAGGTGAAACTGATGGTCATTCACAGGGGTATAAGGATCCACCAGTACCTAGACGACTGGTTGATGAGGGCCACATCCCACCAGGCTTGTCTCCAACATACTCAAATTCTGGTGAAAATATGTCAAAAATTAGGCTGGCTGGTGAATTTGGACAAGTCAGAGCTGGATCCAAAGCAGATTTTTGATTTTGTAGGTTACCAGTTCGACCTCAGGGCCGGTCGGGTCCGACCAACGACAGACCAGTGGCAGAACCTTCAGGACGAAATATTAGAAATAATGTCACTTCCAACCTGTCCGGTCTGACAGTTCATGTCCCTGATAGGTTTACTAACAGCCACAGAAAAGCAAGTTCACCTAGGCCAACTACACATGAGATCCATACAGTGGCATCTCAAGCAACACTGGAGAATACCAGAGTCACTAGAAAAAGTGATTCCAAATCCCATCTCCCTGTACCCTCATTTACAATGGTGGCTACAGGAAGACAACATTCTCACAGGCCAACCATTACACCCAATAAAGCATGCTCTGCAAATCTTTACAGACGCATCAAAAGAAGGGTGGGGCGCTCACTTAAACGAATTCGCTGCCAGAGGGACTTGGTCACTGCCAGAAAGCAAGCTGCATATAAATTATTTGGAACTCAAGGCAGTGTTTCTTACCTTAAAAGAGTTTCAAAACCTCTGTGGAAACAAGATAGTACTTGTGGCAACCGACAACACTACAATGATGTCATACATAAACAAGGAAGGAGGCATGAGGTTGGGCACACTCTGTGCTCTACTATGGAGGATCTTGACCTGGTGTACCAGACATCAAGTAACTCTAAAAGCCTGACACATTCCGGGGTGGCTGAACGTGGTAGCAGACAAGCTATCCAGGCTAGGCCAGACCGTTCAAACAGAATGGTCCCTCCTTCAAGAGGTTTTCCAAACTATATGCAGCAGGTGGCACCGACCTCAGATAGACCTATTTGCCATGAGGTTCAACAACAAGTTGCCTCAGTTCGTGTCACCAGTACCGGACTCCTTGGCAGTAGCAGTGGATGCACTCAGTATGCCATGGCAGGATCTGGACACATATGCCTTCCCACCAGCAGCCATCTTGGGCAAAGTGGTGGAGAAGTTACAGGACTCCTCTTGCAAGAGAATCATTGTGATTGCTCCGGGGTGGCCCAACATGCCTTGGTTTTGGGATCTAGTGACCATGTCCAGTGAGATACCACTGAGCCTGCCCAACCTCTTGACACAACCTTTCAATCAGATCCCTCAAAGAAATCTAACAAACTTAAATCTCCATGCATGGCTCCTAGAGCCTCAGCAATCAAAGAGCAGGGCTTCTCTGAAGCAGTGGCAACAAGGATTGAGGCTCCTCAAAGAGGATCAACCAGATCCGTCTATGAGGCAAAGTGGACCATTTTTACAAAGTGGTGCATCACTAATCAGGTGGACGTCAGGGCACCCCCTGTAAAGTCAGTCGCTGACTTCCTTATGTATCTTTTTGAGGACAGGAAGTTACAGCCCAGTACCACTGATGGCTACAGGTCAGCCATTGCTGATAAACTGGGAAATTCAACCCTCAACATCAGCAAAGATGAAAATCTCACTCGTCTCTTGGATAGTTTCCATAGAGACAGACCCAAGGGTAGAAGGGGTATCCCTTCCTGGAACCTATCTCTGGTCTTACACCAGCTGACAAAGGCCCCATTTGAACCAATCAGGGAAGCCTCCTTGAAGTATTTGACTTTCAAGACTGTTTTCCTATTAGCCCTGGGTTCAGGCAAACGCAGAAGTGAGATTCATGCTTGGCAAAACAGAAATATCAGACACCAATCTGACTGGTCAAAGGTGTCCCTGTACCCATCTCCAAGCTTTCTTTCCAAGAACCAGCTGGCCAAAGAGGGTCCAGACTGTGTGGCCCCAGTGGTGATACCAGCCCTGGCCCCAACCCTGGATAGATCCCTCAAGTCTGATAGGTCACTCTGTCCAGTCAGAGCGTTACGTTACAACTTGAACAGGACCTCAGACATCAGGCAGAATAAGGAGCTGGTCTTTATCTCCTTCAAGAAAGGTTTCGACTAGGATATCTCACCTGCCACTATCTCCTCATGGATCAAACAGACTGTGATCCTATGCTATGAGCTCTCAGACCAAGAGGCCCACACTCTGCATCAGGTCAAAGCCCATGATGTCAGGGCCTTTGCTGCTTCTAAGGCTTTCCAGTCTGGAATTTCCTTGGAACAGATCTTGTCAGCCTGTCACTGGAAGTCACATAATACCTTCACACAATTTTATCTGAAGGATGTGGCTTGGGCTGACTCCGAGCTCTACCACCTGGGACCTGTAGTGGCTGCTCAGCAGATCCACAAATAACCCAGGGAGAGAGGAGATTTTGTAAATATGTAAATAGTGTACATATATATATATATATATATATAAGTACAAAAAAACCCAAAAAAAACTGTGCTTTGCTTCCTTCGGGAGGTTTATTTCTTCTTATTATGGGACTGAACTCACCCCTCTCTTCCCCTACCTCAGAGCAGGTCTGTTAAAAAGGTGGGGGTGTAAATCGGTTTAGCGGCTTCCGATAACTTACTGTAGCCTTAAGGGTTTCTGACCTCAAGGTCGACCCAGGCCTGAAAGAAATTTTGTTAGTTCTGTTATCAGTTCACCTAGTAAGTCCCTAGTAACTTACCCACCGACCAAGCGGTAGCTATTCAGCATGTCCATTGGATAGGATGTATTAACGCAGTAAAATTGCAAATTTAATAAGTAAATTAAATTTTTATAAGTTAATACCCTATCTAATGGACACACAAGACCCTCCCACCGACCCCGCTATCAACTTACTAGGGGTCTAATAGGTTTAGACAACAAAAAATATCCTATGACGTCACGCTGTCTATACAGGAAGGAAGTACGATATGCCATCTGGCGAGTGGACTAGTACTAGGGACCGGCCGGCTGGTGGAAACACAGGACATCGTTTTCTGACGTTTGGCGGGCCGGTCTGCGCTGACCGGAATAGCATTTGTCCATTGGATAGGGTATTAACTTATAAAAATTTAATTTACTTATTAATTTTGCAATTTATTCATTTTGCTCACTGTTACAATGAGAAAATAGCAAATACTCACTTAGTAATTGAGATAGATCCTACATCCTAGATACTACATTGCAGGTACAGAGAAGGTACATGACCAATATCAGTAGCTGAATAACATATTTTAACAAAATGCTCTAAATGCAATACTTTTCAAATTATAAGTGATTTAGTGCACTATTTCATGAATTTTAATGCATTAAAAATTATTTTAAAAATTCATAAAAAAATAATTAAGAAAGATCCAGGTCTGATACTCACACAAGGGAATCTACATGTGGCCTAGTGCATATATGCAGGATATGAAAGAAATCCCTGCAATAGCCATTGAGAAAGTTGTGATAAAGTGTTGAAATTTTCACACTTTGGGTGGGGGTACCTCCCTTGTAATGGCTTTAGCAAACAGAATAATGAGCAGAGTTGCATGCCTTGGTCAATTTTTTATCCTTGATAGATAAACTATCTTTTTCAAAAAAACAGCATGTCTCTAGGCCTTGTAGTTTTGGAGAAGTCATTCAGGCGGACACGGACACAGAGTGACAACATAAAAATTAGGTGAACAACAAAGTTCATAAGAACATTCTATATTCAATAGTTTTATAGTTGTAAGTGATGTAGGAAACTTGAACTATAGAAGTAGTTACTACATAAGTAGATACAGAGCTATAGCTTGGTAAATAAGCCATGACACAGATCATCAAGAAGAAGGTGAACAACAGATTTGATGAAAATCCTCGAAATTGAGTTGTTGAATATAGGGGAATGCTGACATGCCAATATTTAGATGCCAGCCATGACCTTGAAGAGAAAGGTGAAAGGTGAAATTTCTTCGTGCTTATAGGGGACATATATTTGTGTTTTATCTATCAGCCATAAGAAGACCACCATTAGTCTTACAGTGGAGTGCCGAGGCCACAGACCAGTAGGCTCCAAGGCCTTGCCTATGTATTACCACATACTAAACTTAAAAGGTCTACATAAAAATGTCTGCGGTGGTGATGACAGCACCAGTGTGACTGTGCTAAAATCTAATTAGTATCCCCGACTTTCCTCCAGGGATATAATAATTACTCTAAATCCTAGGAAGTGAAAAAGAATCTACGTGGGTCTGGTATCAGATTGAATGTTTGACATAGCACTTTGGTCCTCATAACTTTCACCACTGTAAGAAATCCAATCTGCTTCTTTAAGGAAATTGAGTAATGTTTCTTAAATCATTTATAACCGACAGTCTGGGTAATTTCATTACTGTGTTAACCTAATGTATGCTAGCTAGCCTTTCTGTATCAAAACAAAACTTTGTCCTAGACTTGTGGTGCAGTTTGCCAAGTCTATCGACTTTCCTGTGGAGTGTTGTGTAATTGTATTTCAGTCTCTGGTTTTTACAAGGCTAGAAATGTTTAAAAGGGATTAAGATATGCTATTTTTTGTTATGTCTGTCAGACCAAGGGCCCAGTTTTAAAGTCTTGCTTATTCAGTTTTTGTCAGATTTTAACCACATTAAGAGGTTCTAGAGTTGTTGCAAGTATTGGATAAAACCTACCACAGCTGTGTGGGATGTTAATAGCTTTGTAGCGTCCTTTTCTATACAGTTTGAAAACTTACCTATTCAGACTAGCCCATCCCCCTCTATAGTCTTCCCCCCTATTAAAAGCTAACATGGACAGAATCCTTCTGGTAATTGAATCAACATTTTTTCAGATTCGACACCGTAGATGATGTCTAATTTTAACACGATACGGCTGTGTCTGTGATTCTGATTGGCTAATTGACAAAATATTTCATGGATAAAATCAGTATAACTTTTTGGGTTTGAATTATCGCTCATAATGGGTGTCCTGGCAGCAACCTCTGTAAAGTGAATTAGATGGAAAAGGGATGTTTTCTGTGGTTAAAGTGTATTTATTAATAGTATTTAAAGTGTTTAAAATGTTATCATGCTAGAATAAAATTAACTGACTCCAAACTTGGATCTATTAGAGATTTTACAAAAATACCTCATTAGAATCTGGCTGTCCTGACATTAACCCTCTGCAAAGAGTAATGGATAAAACAGGATAATTTTTCTGTCAAATTGTAACGAATTAATTAGGTTAAACAATTTGTCAGGTTGAATTAACCCCTTCAAACCAATTTATTTTACCATAGTTTAACATTATAAACCATGAAGGCAAAGCAAACACTTCTTATACTGACTATTTCAAATACATGGACAGAAAAAAGTAGAAGCATGTTGCTTTGTAGGTAGGAGGTGTAAAATAGTTATTCTCTATCGTATTTGTTATTAATAATTATTTTATTGCTTTAATGATATAATATTTAACAACTATACTACAACAATTCACAAATAAATGATATTTTTACTGTATGTTTAAAACAGTGTCAATTGACAATTGGTTTGGATACATACAACAGAAATTGCTCATTTAAAGGTCAGATACACAAATTTACAGCCTGTAAGATAAGATTGTAGAAATGATGTATATCATTTATCATTTCACAAGTAGATGAGTGTAATATTTTGGATTATGATCTCCATTAATGCTTTAAGGAGAGCAAAATACAAAGTGTCTGGCATGAGACTAGTGGAAAATGATGAAACACGGTAGAAGCTCAATTATCCAACTTTCTTTTATCCAATTAATTCTTTTAATACTTAAATAAACCTTCCATTATCCAAACAAAATCTCACTCTTCCAGCATGTTTAGATAATAGAAGTTATGTGATAATTTCCATTTTAGGATTAAAGTCATACACTCCAAAGGTTAGAGTTCAGAGACTATTCAAAATCACCGATTTCTCTGTTAAATGTGATACAGTAATAAATATCTAAACATATACACAGCAAGTACCAAATAATATTCAAAGGCTATTTAGAACTGCTTCTTCCTCCATTTAATGTAATACTGAAGTAAACATCTTTCTATATGAACATGCTAGCTGCTATATAGCTAAATACAGTAGAACCTTATTATTCGACCCACTATTATCCCAGTTTTCAACCATCCGACCTCAGACCCACTCTTCCAACTGCTTTTAAACCTATTTTAGCCCTTTTATTATGCAACCCTTCAATTATCCAACCTAACTGTTATTCCCCCAAGAGGGTCGGATAATAGAGGTTCTATATATCAAAGCAGTAATACTGCTGTGAATGTAGGGATTTTTTGAGGATTTCACTGTCATGTATGACAGATTGCAGGTAAAAACCTGAGTAAGCAGTTGTGTTTATTGTATAACATCTCTAACCTCTCCATTTAAGGGGTTAACTCGGCTCCAGGCTTTAAGTACATCCAGTTTTGTTTTTCTATTCTGTGACATATATATTGAAGTGGAATTTCATTTGTATTTTTTCCCTATCTATTTCTTGCAGAGTGTTGAAGGCCCAGATCCTGCAGTCTGTAAAGAGACAAAAAAGGAAGATGCAGCAACAGTGGGCACAGCAGCAGACAGTTGCCATGGGGAAGGTCATCCCACAGAATGTAAACATATGCAGAAGTCAAACCTCAACCAGAACATTGCACAGCTTCACTGTGATATTATTGGACCAGACTTCTGGAAAACTAGGCCCTATTTATTGGGAGACGATTCAAAGGGGTAGCAACTGCTTAATAACTGTAGCATTCTTTAAATTGTAAAATTCCTTTACATGTGCATTTTTGTATGTTTGAATTTTTCTACTACCCACAGAAACCATGTCTTTACAGAAGGTACTTTATTGTTTGGGCTTCTGGTATATGTATATTTATTTTTTATGAATTCATTCCTATTCTCCTAAATTTGTATTTCCTCGTTATTATAAAATAAAATGCTATGGGGGGGGGGGGGGGGGGGGGGGGGGGGGGAGCTATTGTCATCCCCTAAGCTGTCCAGGTGGCTGTAACAGTAACTGAGGGAATGGTATTTCTGGGTGTTCTGTAGTCCAAACCTCTGCACAAATTTTTGCTAAATTTTTAGGATGAATTAATTCTAAGAGGAAGTAATACTTATTTGGCAATATCTGACAAAATTTTTGGCCATGGCAACACTTTTTTGTGGTGGGTTTTTAAAAAATTTCCCCAAGTTACCTCTCACATTTCAAATAATAGGCAATTTCCCAAATGTCTGTCATGCTCTCCAGTTTTTCTTGCGGGCTGGAATTCCCGCCTGCCAAGACTAGCTATTTTTTATACTTTTATCTGACCAGAGTCTAACAACTCCAGCATGAACAGATAACAAAGCTTTTATTGTACATCTAGATTTAACAGAAAATTAAATTTTATTCTCAAGTGTCTTTTTATTTCAAAATATTTCATGTTAGGTGTCATCAGCTAAATGAATTATTTTGTAATCAGTGGATTTTTATTGACACATGAGATTTAAGACTTGTGTGGGAGGTATATCAAGTGTGTTAAAAAAAGTAACAGGTAGAATGACATAATATTCATCATTTCAGTTGGGTTTTCGAAAAAAGGCTAATTGAACTCAAGAGACTGGTTCTTTCTTAAGCCCATTGCACACTAGCGCGGCGCGGCGCGGTGCGGCGCGGCTAAATAAAATAGAAATAATGGCAGTAGTTCACTACTTGTACATATGTGCGGCGCGGCAGCTAGCGGTGCAGCGCGGATTTTTCTATTTAGAAAATTTTCTATTTTTTAAAAAAACCGCGCGTTTTTTTCTCTGTTTTACCCAAGTTTTCATGGATATTAGGATTTTCCACATATTTAAAATTGTAGTGTATCACAGAATTCTACACAAATATATTAATTGGAAAACAAAATGCAAGCACACAGGCTCATTGTGAAGGGATTAGCTGCTGGCAGATAGATCACAAAATATGATGTGTGTCCATATAGACACAGGAAAGGGTTTAATTTAATGAAGATTGCAATTAACAGTAATTCTAGAAGGGACACACTGGCCAAGGGTCTTGTTTGTAGATAGATTAAGTACTTAAATGGAGGAAGGGATGTCAAGTTAGGTGTGTGGCAATATATATAAACAAAGCACAGCCAGAATTTAATTGAAAGGGGGTGTAATCACCAGTATTATAAAAAGGACACTGGTCAAGTACAAGGCTCTTCATTGTGAAGGGATTAAATTGCATGTAAGGGTATGACAGGTGTGGAAATGTACTGTGGGGTATTAGATGTTTAATTATATGTGATTAGTTTAACTATTGTAGCCACTTTGCTGTAGTTTAATTTTTTTTTAAATTTACTGAAAACCGCTGGGAAAAATCGCCCAAATGTGCAAAGTAAAGAAAATTCACCTACTCAGCATGTAGTAAAAATCGTACCGCGCCGCACCGCGCCGCGCAAATGTGCAACGACCTTCATTGTTCAACAACACTAGTTTAAATAGTCATCTGGGGTACAGCAGGTTATATGCCAAACATACTGTTACAGCTAACACAGTTTTATACTGACATATCATCATGGTCTGATATGTTTTGATATCTGTGTGGTCCATGTTTCCTCTGAAACTACTACACATAATACTGTCTGATAACCTAGTAATGGAGCGTGAAAAACTGTGTCATCAGGATCATTTTAGTTTCTTATCTGTTTAATAAATCCTGTTTTTTGGTGTCTTCCTTAATTTTTATGATCACTTGTTGGGTGATTTGCTTTCTGTCTATTCAAGTATGTGGTCTGATATATTGTGTACTTTGTACCCTGGTAGTACTTCAACTGTTTTGATTTACAACCCTGAATCTTCTTCATTTATATTTTTATGAATTTATACTACCTGAATTTTTTTAACTGCAGTTCTATCCTTTAAAATAAAAAGCAATTACAAGCTAAAAATGTAAACGGCTCAGAAACAGTGAGAGGTAGAGTGATTGTGAGCCAATTTTTGATCCCACAGGGATCTCAAGGGTACTTGGATGGATTATTACGAACCCATTCCAAAGACATTATTTTAATGTCCTTTTTTGCACAAATTTCTGTGACTTCAAGTTATTTTTATAAGTTATGAATAAATGTATGTTGTAAACAGTATGAGAAAGAGTGATTTTGACCTAATTTTCAACCCTACACAGATCTCAGGAAAATAAAAAGCCCAGGAGATCTATGGATACAAAGCGTTTCCTTTAAATGTCAGCTGAGAGAGTGCTCTAAGGGAACCTTATTTTTCTATAACAAGGCATTCCACTTGGGTTTATAATTTTAGTAGAGTAAGAAATCTAAAATTCGCCAGGAATCTAAAATTCGCCACCTCTAAAACCTTAGTTAATTTTATGAAGAAAATTATGTTTTTGTCTAAAAATTTGTATTTTTCAGTTCAAAAAGCCTTAATTTACTATACCGTTAACAAATCTCACCACAATTCATTTATTAAGCGTCCCGCAAGGGACGCTTGTTTGTGTATGGGAGACCTTCAGGCTCCGCCGGCTCCGGCGGCTCCGCCGGCTCCGGCGGCTCCGCCGGCTCCGCATTTTGTTTTCCTTATAACTCTGTAACCGTTAGGCGGATTCTTTTCAAATTTGGCAGGTTTAGGCAGTAGCCTTGGGGAATTTTTTTGAATATGCTGCAGTGACATTTCAACCAATCAGAGAGGTCACATGACCAAAAATGTCTTTTTTCGATGGGGAAGCTTGTCCGGATGATAACTTGAAAGGAATTTTATCAATTCACCTGAAACTTGGCAAATACATTCATTCTATTAAAATCTGGAAATCATTAGATTTTGGCATTGATTGGTTAAGAAATGGCCGAGTAATTAATGATTAATTAATCATTACGAATTTTCCAAATAAGGAAAACACAAAAATGCTTATATCTCGAAAACCGTGCTAGATAGAGCGATTTCGACGAAATTTTTGACCCGCAGGGTATCTCTGCGGAGTAGTTTTCCCAATTTTCAAAAAATTTTTGTCTCGCCAAAAATGGCGGCCATTTTGAATTTTCGAATTTTTCGCAAAAATTGCAAAACATAAAAATGCTTATATCTCGAAAACCGTAGTAGATAGAGCGATTTCGACGAAATTTTTGACCCACAGGGTATCTCTGCAGAGTAGCCATGCCTATTTTCAAAAAAATTTTGTCTCACCAAAAATGGTGGCCATTTTGAATTTTTGAATTTTTCGCAAAAATTGCAAAACATAAAAATGCTTATATCTCGAAAACCCTGCTAGATAGAGCGATTTTGACGAAATTTTTGACCCACAGGGTATCTCTGCAGAGTAACCATGCCTATTTTCAAAAAAATTTTGTCTCACCAAAAATGGCGGCCATTTTGAATTTTCGAATTTTTCGCAAAATTGCAAAACATAAAAATGCTTATATCTTGAAAACCGTGCTAGATAGAGCGATTTCGACGAAATTTTTGACCCTCAGGGTATCTCTGCAGAGTAGCCATGCCAATTTTCAAAAAAAATTTTCTCTTGCCAAAAATGGCGGCCATTTTGAATTTTCGAATTTTTGCGCAAAAATTGCAAAACACAAAAATGCTAATATTTCGAAAACCGTGCTACATAGACGAATTTCGACGAAATTTTTGATCTTCAGGGTATCTCTGCAGAGCAGCTATCCCAAAGAGCTTTCACTTGGTGAAGTTTCAGACCCATAGCTAATTGCTCACCTACTCAAAATGAGTAAATGCGAATTACCTCTAAAAGTATTGCAGATAGCCAATTTTTCTCAAATAACTCATTCATGTACTTTTGGGAGAGCTTTCACATGGTGAAGTTTCAGACCCGTAGATAATTACTCACCTACTCAAAATGAGTAAATGCGAATTATCTCTTAAAAGTATTGCAGATAGCCAATTTTTCTCAAATAACTCATTCATGTACTTTTGGGAGAGCTTTCACATGGTGAAGTTTCAGACCCGTAGATAATTACTCACCTACTCAAAATGAGTAAATGCGAATTATCTCTTAAAAGTATTGCAGATAGCCAATTTTTCTCAAATAACTCATTCATCTACTTTTGGAAGAGACGAATTTCGACGAAATTTTTGATCTTCAGGGTATCTCTGCAGAGCAGCTATCCCAAAGAGCCTTCACTTGGTGAAGTTTCAGACCCATAGCTAATTGCTCACCTACTCAAAATGAGTAAATGCGAATTACCTCTAAAAGTATTGCAGATAGCCAATTTTTCTCAAATAACTCATTCATGTACTTTTGGGAGAGCTTTCACATGGTGAAGTTTCAGACCCGTAGATAATTACTCACCTACTCAAAATGAGTAAATGCGAATTATCTCTTAAAAGTATTGCAGATAGCCAATTTTTCTCAAATAACTCATTCATCTACTTTTGGAAGAGCTTTCACATGGTGAAGTTTCAGACCCATAGCTAATTACTCACCTACTCAAAATGAGTAAATGCGAATTATCTCTAAAAGTATTGCAGATAGCCAATTTTTCTCAAATAACTCATTCACCTACTTTTGGAAGAGCTTTCACTCCGTGAAGTTTCAGACCCATAGTTAATTATTTACCTACTCAAAATGAGTAAATGCTAATTATCTGTAAAAGTATTGAGGATACCCAATTTTTATCAAATAACTCATTCATCTACTTGTGGGAGAGCTTTCACAGGGTGAAGTTTCAGACCCATAGCTAATTACTCACCTACTCAAAATGAGTAAATGCGAATTATCTCTAAAAGTATTGCAGATAGCCAATTTTTCTCAAATAAATCATTCACCTACTTTTGGGAGAGCTTTCGCTTGGTGAAGTTTCAGACCCATAGCTAATTACTCACCTACTCAAAATGAGTAAATGCTAATTATCTCTAAAAGTATTGCAGATAGCCAATTTTTCTCAAATAAATCATTCACCTACTTTTGGAAAGCTTTCACATGGTGAAGTTTCACACCCATAGCTAATTACTCACCTACTCAAAATGAGTAAATGTGAATTATCTCTAAAAGTATTGCAGATAGCCAATTTTTCTCAAATAACTCATTCACCTACTTTTGGGAGAGCTTTCACTCTGTGAAGTTTCAGACCCATAGCTATTTATTCACCTACTCAAAATGAGTAAATGCGAATTATCTGTAAAAGTATTGCGGATACCCAATTTTTATGAAATACTCATTCATCTACTTGTGGGAGAGCTTTCACATGGTGAAGTTTCAGACCCATAGCTAATTACTCACCTACTCAAAATGAGTAAATGCGAATTATCTCTAAAAGTATTGCAGATAGCCAATTTTTCTCAAATAACTCATTCACCTACTTTTGGAAGAGCTTTCACTCTGTGAAGTTTCAGACCCATAGCTATTTATTCACCTACTCAAAATGAGTAAATGCGAATTATCTGTAAAAGTATTGCGGATACCCAATTTTTATCAAATACTCATTCATCTACTTGTGGGAGAGCTTTCACATGGTCAAGTTTCAGACCCATAGCTAATTACTCACCTACTCAAAATGAGTAAATGCGAATTATCTCTAAAAGTATTGCAGATAGCCAATTTTTCTCAAATAACTCATTCACCTACTTTTGGGAGAGCTTTCACTTGGTGAAGTTTCAGACCCATAGCTAATTATTCACCTACTCAAAATGAGTAAATGTGAATTATTTCTAAAAGTATTGCAGATAGCCAATTTTTCTCAAATAACTCATTCACCTACTTTTGGGAGAGCTTTCACTCTGTGAAGTTTCAGACCCATAGCTATTTATTCACCTACTCAAAATGAGTAAATGCTAGTTATCTGTAAAAGTATTGCAGATAGCCAATTTTTCTCAAATAACTCATTCACCTACATTTGGAAGAGCTTTCACTCACGAAAATGAAAAATTGTGAATATCTTGGAAAAGCTATTTCTTCTCCTTTAATGCTCGGCGGGAGATACACACCGCGGTAGTGGGCTTGACAAACATTTTTGTCTCCCCAAAAATGGTGGCCATTTTGAATTTTCAAAGTTTTTGCAAAACACAAAAATGCTTATATCTCGAAAACTGTGCTATATGGAGCGAACTCAAAATTTTTGACCTGCTGGGTATCTCTGCAGAGTAGCCATGCCAATTTTCAAAATATTTTTGTCTCGCCAAATATAGCGGACATTTTTAATTTTTTGCAAAACAGAAAAATGCTTATATCTTGAAAACTGTGCTAGATAGAGCAGTCTGTGCTGACTTTGGTTGCCACAACAGTATAAGGCTAGAAACGAAGCATTTTCTTAATACTTTAGCACTCACCTTTTTATCCTTTTCGGGACGCTTTGTTTTTGCTATGCAAAAACATTATTTTTTTTTTTTGTGAGCGATCCTCTAGTTTTATTAGTATTTTCACATGTGGTGAATTTCAGATATGTGACGAATTTTAGATTTCTTACTCTAGTAAGTCTGGTTGTGGTTATAATGAGTCGTGTGCAATTACCTGAGTTTCAAATATTGAAATTAATACCGTGCACAAGTTAAATTATCTTGTACTCTACTATATTTGCTGTTGATTAATATTGCCATACCAGTGTAATTAAAAACCTTTTTTTAAAAGGATGCTGTAAAAATGTAATTAGTACAAATACAGTGGCCTTTCTCTTAGTAGATCATATGTTTAAATCAAATAAAAGTATGATTGGAGCCAGTTTTGAGGTTCACCACTCAGACATTGTGTTGTTTGGTTGGTGTAAATGAAATTTATTCAAACTTAAAACTAAATGCTCTGTCCGTGTTGTACAGGCTCTGCTGTATATGATAGAGAACAGATTCAAATATCCAGAAATCTTGGTGTCACAATGTCAGATTTGAACCCTAGACATGGCATTATGAGCGTTGTGACTGCTGAAGAGGCCAATTGTATTTACTTGTTTATTACTTGTTTTATCATGCTATTCATTCACAGTAAGTAGCATTGTGATACCATGTTTATGACTTTGAGTGAAAGTTAACATCTAATTGATGTTAATTTACTTTAGTCAGAAGTACCATTTTACCCCAGTTTCCACATGGACAAACAAGCACTATAAATAGATCACACCTAATTTCAGACGCAAGACACTTCAGAGTCTCCAGACCAAACTGGTGACTTTACAAAGATTATCTGTATACTATCTTAACTGTTTTTAAGTGCAAGCTCTAGTGAGGTTCATGCTTCTCAGAATCACTTTTTGTTTTGTTTTTTACCTAACAACCCTTAAGGGCTGTCGGGGTATTGTTTTAACCCATGGTGTCCAGATAGGTGGGTGGGCGGGCGGCGGGAAAAAAGTTTGTCCGGGCTCTATCTCAGAAACCGTAAGGTGCAGGAAGTTGATACTTGGTAGGGACATTGGTTAGGGGGTTTTGGTGTGCAACACCATGGTGTGACCTTTATTTGACCTTTGACCTTGCCGTAATGACCTTGACCTATAAAATCTTGTCCAGGCTATATCTCGGAAACCGTTAGGTGTAGGAAGTTGATACTTGGTAGGGACATTGGTTAGGGGGTGTAGGTGTGCAACGTCATGGTGTGACCTTGATTTGACCTTTGACCTTGCCATAGTGACCTTGACCTATAAAATCTTGTCTGGGCTATATCTCAGAAACCGTAAGGTGTAGGAAGTTGATACTTGGTAGGGACATTGGTTAGGCGGTGTAGGTGTGCAACATCATGGTGTGACCTTGATTTGACCTTTGACCTTGCCGTAGTGACCTTGTCCTATAAAATCTGGTCCGGGCTATATCTCGGAAACCATGTAGGAGGGACATTGGTTAGGGAGTGTAGGTGTACAACGTCATGGTGTGACCTTGATTTGACCTTTGACCTTGCTGTAGTGACCTTGACCTATAAAATCTTGTCTGGGCTATATCTCGGAAACCATAAGGTGTAGGAAGTTGATACTTGGTAGGGACATTGGTTAGGGGGTGTAGGTGTGCAACGTCATGGTGTGACCTTGATTTGACCTTGACCTATAAAATCTTGTCTGGACTATATCTCGGAAACCGTTAGGTGTAGGAAGTTGATGCTTGGAAGGGACATTGGCTAGGGTGTGTAGATGTAAAACGTCATGGTGTGACCTTGATTTGACCTTTGACCTTGCAGCTCGCGCTAGTAGACCAAAACCCCTTTCAGCCTTGTTTGTACTTATAACTTAGTGCACCCTCTTTTCTGGAATGATCTAGTTTTACCAAGCTAGTGTTACTGAAACTTTACACACACTTCTTCAACTCAGGCCTCCCCACTTAGTATCTTTCCCTGTTGCACATGCACAACTCTGGATTAATGACCTAGACTTAGTCTCTTGACTATCACTTTTTGTCAAATTACTATTGTTAGTTAAGTGCACTTAATTCCTTTGTGTGAAGAAGGTATTGTAGCTGCAAAGTAGTAGATAAATTACAAATGGAACCTTTTCCTTCACAGGTTATTGTTTTTTTTAACCCCAGCCCATAGAGCCTGGGGTTATAGTCATACCTTGTGCCGTCAGGGTGGCTTCAGTGGTTTAAAGCTTGTGGGTGTACCACAGCCTAAACACATGCATGGATTTTCACAAAATTTTCAGGATATGTTTAACCCAAGAGGATCTAGAGCTGATTATGTTTTGGGGGTTACCTGGCAACTACTACTCTTACCATGGCAAAAAGTTTTAGATTTTTCAGTCTTAAATTTTGTGGGTGTTCCACAGCCTAAACCCATGCATGGATTTTCATCAGAGTTTTAGGATATGTTTACCCCAGGAGGATCAAGAGCAAATTAGGTTTTGGTTGGTATCTGGCAACAGCTGTTGCTATGGTAATGCTTTAAATACTTTTTGGTCTTAAACTTTTTAATTAAACTGATGTCACAGTTTTCTTTTTATGTCCCGCTCGCCAAAGGCTGAAGTTGGGAGATTATGAATGCCTTCCATGCGTGTGGGTGTACATGCGTATATGTGTGCATTTGTCACGTTTGTACACAAACCTCTAAGTCTCATTTATGAAGATATATTTACCAAATTTGCAGAAAATGTTTATGGCTATGAAAACATATCTGTAAAAAAATTTGCCATGATTTTAAAAAAACAAAATGGCTGCCATAGCTGATTGTTTGAAAATCATTAATATGTTCTAAAACTAAAAATATTGCAGCTAGCTTCATCAGCTGAGCACAAAATGTGTATGGCTAGGAAAGCTTGCTGAGAATAATTTTGGCCATGTTTTAAAAACAAAATGGCCGCATGTCACATCTTTAATATCAAATAGAGGGGTCATCATTTCAAATATCTCCCTTGTTATTGGTCCTAGGTATTCGGAATGAGAAAACAACTTATAGAAAGTCATGGCCTCCCAATCATTAGCAAATGCTGAATTACCATTTGACCCCTGCTTCAAGATCAATTTGGGTCATACTAAAAAGCTCTTATATCTCCCTTATAATTGGTTAAGGGCTTTAAGTATGCAAACAACTTATAGGAAATCATGGTCTGTGAATCTGTTGCAAGTGTCAAATTTGACCTTTGACCCCTGCTTTAAGGTCAAGTAGGGCCATCATACTATAAGGGCCTTATATTTCCCTTGCAATTGGTCCTAATGCTTCAAAATATGAAAACAACTTGTAAGAAATAATGGCCTGTGAATCTTTTTGCAAGTGTCAAATTTCACCTTTGACCCCTGCTTAAATGTCAAGAGGGGTACTAAAACTCCCATATATTGGTCTTTGAACTCAACTCACCGATGAATAAAATATGTAAGTATTCCCCCCTTCTTCACCTACATGAAAGTTTTTATATCTGACAAAAAATCTCATTGGTTCTGTATATTCCTCAACTTAAGATTTTCTGAATCTCAATGTTGTTGCCATTTCAGTTGTACTTGTGGGTTGGGGTTCTTGCCTGCTGAGGCTGGCCATTTTCTTTAACTTTTACAAACCGTAGTGTGACAAACCAACCCCTTGTAAACAGTTCTAAACATAATGTACTCCAACAAATTTCCAGTTACCTCAATCCATCCCAAAGAGGTAATAGACAGGGATTATTTTGCCATGGCTGCACCGTTTGAAAGGAATAGGTTCCCACAAAATTGTCAGATCCCAACAGACCATCTCCAGTTTTAGGATCCAACTTAAGACATAACTGTTCAGATTGGCATACCCACCACCATGGTCATCCCTCCCTGGCGAGTGCTTACTAGGTTATGCACCCCGCCTGGTTATAGACTGTCCTTTTTTTGGATTCTAGTGCATCAGAGGATCTTATCAATTGTAGTAATAAATACCGACTGTGAGGGCGTTTGTTACAGGATATACGCTCTGTAACAAATGCCCGAGCATGAGGTATTTATTACTATTATAAAGACCGGCCTACCTGGTTTCAAAAAATATCCCTTTATTTTTATGAGATGACACGAACAAGGACGCCGCCATATTGTTTTGAATACATTATCGCTCTCGTAAAAGCAGACGATTTTACTACCAACATACAATCGAGCAATCGAAACAGCACTTCCATTTTTCAGCGGGCTGTTATCGTATCTTTTACTCCCCGCTGATTCTATGCGCAGAGACGGGTTTTTGTTCACTACGTACTTCCGGTCTTTATATTCTATTATTATTAGTAGTAGTAGTAGTCATTAAGCTACTCAACTAAACATGTGTCACTTTGAACCTTTTGAGCCTAATACAGAAAATCCAGGGCCCGTATTCATGAAAGGTCTTAGCCAAGTCTTAGGCTTAACTTTGGTATAAAAATATAGTCCACTTAAGCCTAAGACTTGGCTAAGACCTTTCATGAATACGGGCCCAGGTAACAGACCAAGTTTCAATGTAAAAGACCAAGACAAAGAACTCGCAGTTTTTTCCATGAAAAGGCAAGTCTACATCAAGGGGATGATGAGGAATCTGACATTATTTTCCCCATCAATTCACACATAAATGTATTGTAACACACAATACATGACACGTGTACTTCTTTTAATAGTTAATCATGTAATACCCCTGTCACACTACAGGTGGTATCCCCCCATGGTTATAGACATTTGGCAAAATGCCCCTGTCCTTCAACTACTGTCCAAGATTTGTATGGCACCTTGTGACACAGTGGCGAAACGTCAATTACCTTGCGAGTCCCACAGTTGTTTTCATAAGTCTAAAATTTCCACCTCTGATTTCATACCATGAGCATGTGTAGACAATTCCGTGCATGCGGATATGAATTACTTACTATGATAGACAAAGGTGTGGTCCACGGTGTACATAAGGTTGTCACTTGGTCGTCTTTTGGTGTAATATGGCGGTATAAGGTGAGTTGAGGTATTGGGCGTTTCGACACTTTAACACAAGTTCACATACGAATCATGGACAGTAGTTGAAGAACAGGGGCATTTTGCCACATGCCTATAACCACAAATTACACTGCCTGTAGTGTAAACAACACAGACGAAATGGGGCAACATGGGAGGCAGTTCCACCAACGAGTAAAACTTCTAACCGCGGGACGTACCACCTGTAGTGTGAAAGGGACATAACAAACTTATAATAATATTCAAAGCTACTTTCACTCAATAATGTCATGCAATAAAATGTATTACACCCCCCTAGTGTAACCTTACACTCTGAAGGATCATACCTCACGGGTTAATTATCAGTTAATCACATATAGCACACATTCTTAAGTTTTAAATTAATTACATTAGAAGGAAAAATAGAATTAGTTATTTTCAATGTATCACATGTGCCAGAGATTTCAATGAATGCACAATAGAGCAAAAGGGGCCAGGATTAAAAAAAAATTCTTTTTAAGAGTTTCTTTTTAAAGTACAAGTCTTCTATAAGAGCAAAAAGCATTTTAAGGACCTTTGAAAGGTCATATTATACAAGCTATTGATATTTTTATCACTTCAGTGTAGGTTCTTTTTAAATAACAGTGAATCTTTTTAAGTTTCCCTTGTTTAAAGCACATAAACAACAAAGTGTCTTTAAAGAAAACAAAAAAATTAGGAGAAAAGAAAAATTCATTGTGAATACGACCCAATTTTGCTCTGACTCATGGGTGTATATACCGGTATATATTTTTATTCACTCTTCTTTATTTACAGTTGTTTCTGGTACTTTTATGTATATATTTAAACACAATCTGATTTACCTGGAATAACAGGATAAATTTTCCTGCATCTGTAAATCTAATGAAAATGAAAATCTTGCATAAATTGCTTCTTGTGAGAGTTTTGTCATGGTTGACATTGGGATCACAGGGTTTACTTGAAATCAGAAATTCATCAGAATCATATTGGCTGTATGGGAGAGATCTCAGTAGTTCAGCTAACACAAGGTTTTGTATTTAAGTATGTGGTTCTAGCCACTATGGCTGTGGGTTCAAAACCAGCTGATGTAGATGGCCTTTCCTGATATGACATTAGTTGTTGATAGGGAAATAAAACCCTAACTACCGGTATGTATTTGGAACTTCAACTTGTTGGGAAAAAACATACCAGTAAATGTAGGAAGTTAATATTAACTGTTGTAAAGCATTAAATAAAAACATAAGTAGGTAATTTTTCCTTATTCACCCTGATGAAATCTTTTCTCAATGGACACATACTTAAAAGGTACTCACTCAGTGTTCAAAACTGCTTCACTTGTCTGAAAGATTCTTCAAAACAATTAGCTTTTGATGCACCTATAATGTGGAATGATATGGCCAATGAAATTTGTTCCTCCTCTAATTGCTTCTTTCATACCTCTTTCCTAAAGCTTATCCATAATACACCTTTATTAATCCTGAATCTTTGTGGTGCTGACCTGTTTTTCAAATTTTAATTTGAAATTATGCATATTTGTGGTGATTTGGAGCTGATTTTGCTAATGGAGATTGAGTACTATTACACCTTGTTATAAATAGAATTACTTTTCTCACCCAGGTCCTAGTGGATATATCTGTGCAAAAAAATGTCTATTTTTAAAATTGGCACATTAATAAATTTAATGCATTAAAAATGTTTTGGAAACCAAGAATAAAAGAATATTAAATATGCACCATCTTTTATTTTCATAACCATGCTATCATGTACACAGATAGTAGTGTCAGGAAGTAAATTTGTGTCTCAAAGTGAGAAAAATTCCAAGAGAAACTGTTGAGAGTCCATTTTTGAGACCATGACAATAACTGAAGGTCAAAGGGAAAATGCATGTAAACTGGATACCAAGGCACAGTTAAACATTAAAAACAATAGTGAAAAAAAGAAGGTAAAAATTTTGACTTAATATGTTGTGTAATTGTTTCGAGAATTTTGTGTAAGAATTATTTCTCAGGAAATGATACTGTTATTTATGCCGCCAAGATGTTATGTAATTGTAATTTTCATACATCAGTTCTATACAGAGCAAAAAGACCATCTGTATCATGATCAAAGGTATGTATTTATATACATTTCAAGTAAATGTAAAATATTATAATTTTTGCAAACAAAGTGACTTTTATAATAAATAATGCTATTATATTGATAAAATGAAAAATGTCCATTAATCTTCCTTCTGTTTTCTAAGTGCTTACTTATATGTTTCTACTTTCAACATTCATCATTCTGTTATGGTTATATTTCCATTTCTAAACATATCTGTTCAGTTATATTGATATTTAAGTAACTGCCAATCATTTTATGTCGGTCAATTCTTCAAAAATATGAATTATTATCAGTAAATTAAATTGAATAATTACATTTCTACTTAAATCATTGAACTCTATATATTTAACAGGTATTTTGGTCAGAAAAAGAAATGATCAGCCTCTGAAAGATAAGCTTAAAATTTAAAGGGAAAAAAAAGATTTATGTGAATTTTATGTGTACAGATATATAGATCTAAATCTGAATCTGTGTTTTATACGAATGATCTCATTATTTTGCTTCTAAAAACTAAAATTAACCTGGTGTATTTTTTAAATCTTGATTTGGATTTGGTCGGGGAGAATCAACCTGTGTAGTTTTTTTTTTCTGTTTTTAAAGTAACCATATACAATGATTACAGAGACAAATCATTTGACTACCATGCTATAGGTATTAGTCATGTTAATCATTTTTGATGACCATACAGTTTGTGTACCTGTTGTGTGAATGAGTAATAAATAACAGAGTAGACTCTCTAAAACTGGAACTAAAGAAACTCGAATGAGTTTATATGTGAAACCAATTTGAAGGTCTAACATTAGAAAATGCAAATTTTTTGTAGATTTCAGTAAAACTTAGTTATAACTAAAACCAGAATCTGCAGGTATGAGAGGTTATAGTAATAACAGAGACTTCTATAAATACAGTTAAAGCTGTTTAAGTAAAGTCTTAATGAATTAGAGAAATAAGACTCATGGTTAAAAATTTTAAATAACACAATGAATTTCAATGGAAGAGACTCTTTGTGAACCTGGTTTTTATTTCTTCTTGAAATGTAATGCAAGTCAACAAAATTCTGGTTAAATCATTTTAAAAGTGTAAATAAATTAATTGCAATAGTCAAATTAAGAGTAAATAAGAACTCCTTATGTAATATTTTAACTTGTTATATATAATAATGTGCAGTAAATATATTGTACGACTGCTGGCGCCTCCTGAAGTACAGTTTGTACACTAAGCAGCAGATTTGACTGTAAAGCTTTGAAATTTTGCTGACTTGTGAAAACAGATATCTCGGATAACAAACAGCTGTATAAAATGGTTGACTTGTATGTCACCAAGAAGGTGCCCTGTACATATATAGACAATAAAGCCATATGAATTTTCCAACTTTATGAGCAGTAAATGCATTTCATTGGTCAGACTATAGAATTAGCAGAAGTACTGAATTAAATAGGTTTTGTGTAATTACACACACAGCATACTAACTGCAAACAGCCATTGGACATTTCCACACTTAAACTCCCTTGTATAGACTACTCAGAGAGCAGTGTTTAAATATATATTTGACACACACAAAATGCTTCTTACGCAGTAACCCTGTGTTTAAAAAATTAAAGGAACACTAAACAGATGCATGAAGTTAGAAATTTTTAAAATGACTATCTTTTAAAGCTATGATGCCTTTACAGAGACCTTAGCTTGATGACATGCTCCAGAAAACATCCACTGGTTGGTTGACATCCCCGTACTAACGCTCCCAATCTCTAAAGCGGCCAATGCTCTCCTGGTGCAGTAATACTATACACCAGTTTTTATTTTCATTCTTTTTTCCTTCTCCAAACATGGTGCTCTGGTACTTTGTAATTCCTAGTATGGTCTTCTGAAACTCGTTGAATATGAATCTTTCCAAAACACTGGTAATTGGAATCTGATCGGAAACAGAGACTTTTACCACTGATTGAGTGTTTGTGCACAGTTTTGAAGCTGTTATTTTTACCCTAAGCTCTTGTATTTCATTCTGTACAGTTTGTTCTTGTTTATACAAGTACTCTAGTTTTAAATGGTCTGGCATAATAAGGAGCACCAAAAGTAAGGATGCATTGTGTTTGGTTTTAATACTTACCATCCCCCATTTTTCAGGATTTTTTTAATGAGAGAAGGTATTGCATCACAATCTCTCTGATATATATATAGATAGATTTGATTATGTGTTAAACAGGCCAGTAAAATACAGTAAAGTTAAACAAATTTTTGCCCATATATTTTGATAAAACTTTTATTTTTTTTTTTTTAAAAGGAAAAAAAAACAGAGATTAAGTTTTAAGCACAATTTAACTCTATTCACTCAAATGGGCAGTATAAATGTAAGTCTGTTAACTCGAATCAGGAGGGACCAGAAAAATTCGAGCTAAGTGGGTAAATTTTAATATACTAAAGAATTTTCAAGGACTTGAATCTTCTACTTAAAAGGAAATCCCGTTTATTAATTCTACTTATAGGAATTACTCCATATTTCCAATATTTGTAAATTTACACGAATACATGTTCTTATAATCTCTGTTTGATTAGTCTGAAAAGAATGTGCCAATAACATTTAGTGTTTTTGTATGGAGCACAATAATAATATCAAGCATAAAAATGTTAATTTTCTTTTATGCGTGTGCAATTTTTATGCAGTTACTACATTGCAAGTGTATCCCTGGTGAATTGCCAGCACAACAGTTTTCACACAAGCTGCCAGCTTTACCCTTGATTTACCACTTAGTATGTTTTCCGCTTAACTTGTGGCACTGAATAGACGTTGCAGGGAGAAAAAGCTTTTCTTCCATGTATCACTGCATTAACCAATTAACTGTGTATATGTTTTGTATACTCCCAGCAATTTCTAAATATAATTTATCATTAACACTGCTGCCTGGTCAGTGACATTTCCAAGTAATGAGTAATGATAACATATTTTAAAATCTTCTTCCTTTCTGAATATATATTATATTCACAAAGAACTGGCTGATAACTTGTAGTCTGATCTTTGGTCTCATTTCCTCTATTGAATTCAATTTTTTTGTGTGAAATTCACCACAGCAAGTGAAAATCACCAAAATGAGCAACTGTTTAATTTTAAAAACAGTCTCCAGTAGCTGCAGATATATGAAAATTGAATAAGATTATCTAATTATCTCCACCAAGAAGGTTCTGTGGTTGGTGGCATGGATTCTTTGGTCTAGTTGTCTGCTTGCAAAATAACTTGAAAAGTATTTCAGGGTGAAATTTTAGAAAATGTCAACAGAAGCACAAGGAACAGATGATTTGAAGTTGGTGGTGATTCAGATCACTATCTGAATCCAGGACTTTCCATCATTCACAAGCAATATTGGAGGTATTGGGCCTTGATGGAGATATGCACTTTCTGAGAGCTCTTTTTATATGTTATGCCGACTAAGGTATTTCCTCAGTTGGTTGGACTATTGTTCCTGACTTTTCAAATTTGGTATGCGGGTATATATGGTTAAGGCCTCAGAGCCTGTTATTTTGTTGCCTTGGCCTTCTACTATAATACCAATGGTGGCCTTCTAAAGATCAAATTTGCGGGTATTTATGGTGCGATTTGACCTTTGACTCCGGCTTCAAGGTCCTCTATATTTTTCCTGCTTTTGCAGATCTAGGTTCATAGCTAAGTGAGCAATAGTGCTAGTAGCTACTTTGAGTAAACTGTTTGTAACTCCAAAATGACTGTATTTACAGCATTTTACTAAAAATTGTTTTTCACTTTCTTTCTCTGTGCCTGCAAGGCTGTACCTATTTTAGAGGTATGTCTCAATATAGAGGTATGTGTCAATAGTTAAGCATGTAAGATCTATTTTCTGTTTAACAATGAACAAAATGAGGAATTGGCTTTTTTATTATAACTGTTACAGTTATAATATTTAGCTTAACAATGTTGTTCAGTTGCTTTTTCATGATGATCTGTGTCCTGGCATACTTTCAGAGCTATAGGTCCAAAGCTAATTGAGTGACAGGTACATGTACTTTGAGAGTTCAACTTTCAGAAAAATAACTTGTAACTATAGAACTATTGAATTTAGAGTGTTTTTTGTAATACAATGTTCACCTTCTTTTTGATGTACTGTGCCATGGTCAATTGTCAGAGCTATATCTCCATAGCAAAATGATACATGACTAATGTGATAGTTGACCATTGTATAATTTAGTTATAACTGTAAAAGTAGAACAATTTGCTGCCTAGCTTCTTATGTCCTCCATATTTGTTGTTTTTGCAGATCTACGTCCATAGTTAAGTGAGTAATAGGTAGTACCTACCTATAGCTAAGTGAGCAGTGATCAGAATGAGTTAACAGCTTTTTTTGTTTTCATTTTTCTTTGACCCTAAATTCAAGGTTAAACAAGGTTTACATTTAAATAGCCTTTTGTCTTCTTTATTATTGGACTTAGGGGTTTGGCATTCACAAAGATATCTTGAGTGCATCTCAAGTTGACACAGAGTTAGGAATGTCTGAATTCCCTGTATGTTAGGTTACACTGTGTCCTGTCCAGGGATACACTGCGTTGAGAAGCAATCTATGGTTCAGTATGTTAATGGAGTCTGTCAGTTGATTTAAATTAAGTGCTATAAAAGTTCTTGTTAGATTAGAATAAGTACAATAGAATGACCCACTCAAATATATACACAAAGCTGCTTGAGGTATGCATCTTTTACTTTCAAAATATTGAGTCATTAGCATATTTTCTATTGTTCACCGTCCCATTAAGCAAACATGATCCCAAACATGAGAATTGGTACATACTGTGAATAAATCCCAATAAATTGACCTACTTAGGGCCAACTTTGACCTTGAAATGGAGCATCAAGGCCATCAAGAAATTTGCTTCCTTCCAGCCCATATATATCCACATATTAAAATTTGAAAGTTCTACTTTAAACACTTTGTGAATGCAAATCCCTGTGGCAAGCTCAAAGCTGATATTACTAAATTTTTGTCCACAGATATAATTGGTAATTTCACATACTGTGGCAAACTTCATATTTTTTTACCAATCTATAGTTTGTTTCCTCCACCATTAAAGCTGTGTGACTTGATGTGACAAGAGAATGTTGTGCAGTTGACAAAAATCCATTTTACAAAAAGGATTCACTTTATGAATTGCGTTTAGTTCAATTAAATACATTTAAATGCCAGGAAACTATGTCTCTGTGCTAGAGTTTTTAACTTTGTGAATGTTTTTCAATGTGCTATGGAGTAATTCTTGACAATCCCACCCAGGCCTTCAGTAGCTCTTCTACTGTCAAGATAGCCTGTCAGCAACCCAGTTTTGTCCCTATGATTGTAAATGTGCTGACACAATTGTTAATTACCTGGACAACTGTCCCATGTCCTGACACTGTTAATATACAGTAGAGTCTGTATTCTTATTGTCCACTCAAGGCCGTATTTTCTTAAAATAGGAAATATAGACCAAGTTTGTTTTTTTAATTTTAATATTGCCAAGTACCACTTGTGCCATTTTAAAAAATATTTCAGTGATGATGTAAGTTACAAATATGTTTTTATGTCATCGGAAAGATTTTCACAGAGCCTCTGTTCATTCTTGTTGCAAAAAAAAAGCCAAAAAAAAATTATTTAGAAATCACAGAGAAATCCCAAGTTAAAATTTGGAGGTTTTATATTTACTGTTTCTTGTAACAATGGTTACATTCTATAGCTAGTTTTTACATTCTTTTGATAAATACAGATTTATTTTACTTATTCTTAATATTGTAACATAATGGAAGATAATAAAGTAATAATAAACAACCCTCTGTGTGTATTTTAAAATTATTGAACTTCAGTAGACAAAACACACAATTGTATTGATTTGTCTTCCCTCATGGTAGAACTTAAAGATATTCAACTTTTCCTGTTGACCTCCGCTTTCCACAGAATTTGGTTCTAGTTATGGATACCTTTTATATATACATACAAAGCATTTTCTGATGTTGGGAAACTTACAGCTGGTTCCAGTTGTACTCCCCCCACTGGATCTACTTACTCAGAATCTACTGTATCTCTGTTCCATTTATATGATCACAACACTTTCCAGGTATTTGAAATATAGAAATTGTTATAGAAGCTATTTAGACCTAATATTCATGTAAAAATATGGACCAATATTTATGCATAGTGTCCATATTTTGGACAGATTGCATATTTCATTAGTTATGGTTTTGTGGTAAGGGTGTCGCATTCTGGAGCTCTCAGTCCTTGTTTGTTAATATATTGTAGTCTATTTGGCAATTACAAAACCCTTTTTTCACAGGACAGTATAGGATATGACTACCACCCAGCCTTTATGTACTGGGGTTTAAAACCATTTTCTCTGTATAACTATTTGATAATTTATTTGTAATATTAACATCCATAATTAAAATAAAAACTTCACAACCTAATACCCCGATCACACTGCATGTGTTATGTTGACTATGTTTACAGGCTTTTGTTAAATGCCTAATTCCTGTACAGCTCTAACGAAAAGAAGGTTATAGCTAACCTCAAATTTACAGGATATATTCATAACCATAAAATCTTGCCTGGGAATATTTTTGGCCTCATTTTGAAAAACAAGTTAGCCGCCACAGGCATTTTTTCGACTTTCAGCAAGGAGTTTTGTTGGCCCTCTAGAGCAAAGGGTATTCTAGGTAGAGATCTCAAATACGCAGGATATGTTCCTCATAAAATCTTGACTGGGAATATTTTGGCCTCATTTTGAAAAACAAGATGGCCGCCATGGGCATTTCTTTGTCAGTGATGAAAAGTGCTTATATCTCCCTTATTATTGGCCCTAGAGGCTTGGTATGTGAAACCAACCTATAGGAAATCATGGGCTGAGAATCTTTTGATGTGGTCAGATTTGACCTTGGACCCCTCCTTCAAGGTCAAACGTGGACACCCAAACTTAAAAGTGCTTATAACTCGCTTATTATTGCTCCTAGAAGTTTGTAATGTGAAACCATCCTATAGGAAATCATGAGCTAGGAATCTTTTGATGTGATCAGATTTGACTTTGGCCCCTACTTCAAGGTCAAATGAGGTTACCCAAAATTAAAAGTGCTTATAACTTGCTTCTTCTTGTTCCTAGAGGTTTGCAATGTCACACCAACCTATAGGAAATCATGGGCTAAGAATCTGTTGATGTGGTCAGATTCCACCTTGGGCTCCTCCTTCAAGGTTAAGCGATGTTTGATTGGCTTTTGTGAGTTTTCTTTCTGGTGGATACAATTTGCATCAGTTCTCCGATACTCTATGTCTAGTTGTAACTACGTGTGCTTTTCTATTTTTGGAATGTACTAGTTTTGGGCTCACAAATGACATGGCAATTTCAAATGATGAGTCCAGGGTGTGTTTATACCACAAGTAGTATAAGTAGTAAATTGATTGATGTTATAAATGATACTGAATAGTGAGTAGTAATTTAAATCTATAAAAGTGGCTTTGTATTCAGGAAAATTAGGAAAATTAAAAAAATAATAATAAAGGAGATAGTTTAACTGCCATAACTGTCTTTATAAAAAATGAGTGAGTAGGTAAATTAAAAAAAAAAAAATAGGTGAAAATTATATTCTTCAAGTAACCTAAATCTAGAACTCAGAGCAATACCCTCAGTGTCATTAACAAGATTTGAAGTTGTGATGACAGAACTTCAAATCCATCCATAATCAGGACCTCAGAGCAATACCCTCAATTTTATCAACTGGATTTGAGGTTCTGTCAAAGGAATTTCAAATTCTGTCAACAGAACTTCAGATCCTTTCAAACTAATGAATCACAAGGATTGGAAGTTCTGTCAACACATTTTTCAATTGGAAGTTCAATTGGAAATTTGCAGTTCTGTCACATTTTTATATTTGGTCGCCTATCATAATATTATCCTATAGCTGTTAAAGCAGCTGGATCTTGAGTAGACTGAGCATGCAAAAGGCAAAATGACAAAAATGACATTACAACCTTAGTTTACTGCAAGTCCAATGAGCCTTTGCAAGACTTGGTCTCTGTACAAATCAGTGGAAGTCAGTGGTCACAGATGTGACTGAGTGTTTATGGAAAAAACCGTCACTAGTGCTAATGCTTTGAGAAGCTGGTGACTGCAATACTCCGTAATATGTATGGACAATAAATTGACAAGAGCTTACAGAATGATAACAGTAAAGGCCATTGATATACACAAGCAGCCAGTATCGTAAAACCTATACATGTTACCATTAGTATTCTGAGCAGGTGTCATTTATGAAGCTTTATTTCTCAATAACCCAATGATTTCACTTTATATAATATACTGCGGCTGCTTCATCCATCCAAATTGCTTGTTTGCATCTTTACGATTGCAACAAGCCTGTGTGGCAATGGGATTTAGAGCACAAAAGCTAAAATGACAATTGTTATTATTTTTATTGAAAATATTTTTGTTTAAATATTTGAAAAAAAAACAACTTTGCAAGCGAGAGACAAAATTAGAAAGTTCTATGATTTTTTACCCGATTGCTAAATTATAAATTAACAACTGGTCTCCAAACAATGGATTGTCCCTTTTTGGATTCCAGAACATTAAAGGATCTTCATTTTTTTAAACAATGGCCTTTTGTTATCAGCTGTCTGATAAAGATGTTTTGAACCTACATCAACTTAAAGCCCATGATGTCAGAGCCTTCCAATGGGGAGTTTCAATTGACCAAATCCTCTCAGCCTGTCACTAGAAGTCACATAACCCCTTCACACAATTTATGTGAAGGATGTGGCTTGAGCTGATATGGAGCTGTATCATCTTGGCCTTGTGGTTACAGCACAACAGATTCACAAAGAAAGGGGCCTCTAACTTGTATAATGTATCTCTTTTCCCTTTAGAGAAGGAACCCTTCTCTTTTATTTAAGGGTTTTGTTTGTGCTCTTTCTTGATGTCATGAACAAAATAGGTAGGCGGAGGAGGCGGCATCCCTGCTGACCATCCTTTAGAATTCCTGGGACTGAATTTTTTTTGTTCTTCCCAATGCTAGGTTTGAGGAGAAAAAAGGGGGAGACACTTGTCGGGCACTGGTTGAACAAGAAAGCCTTTCAGAACTGGGATTATTATTATTATTATTATTTTATATCTGAATTATCAAGTCCCTTATGATCCACCTTCCATCCACTGGGTAGTTATTCTGCATCTGTTTAGGTATCTATTAACGCAATAGTTGGAAATTTAATTTGTATCAGTTAATACCTTCCTTCACATTAAACATTAAACAACATGTAGATTTTGGACAACATTGTGGACATTTTCTACAGGGGGAGCAGAACACACGTGATTTACAAAAGAAGCATGATTTACAGGCTTTATTTTGTTCTTGTTCATTGCGGGGCTTACTCCTTTTTTGCGGATGCCCTGGAAAAAAACATTGTTGGTACATGAATTACAACATATATGCAATTTACAATGTTTGCCAGCTTCCACCAAATCACCAATTTTATCTGAGTCTAAAGTCTTAACTCTTTTAGAACACTGATCAACAACACTTGTATGAAAAAAAGTCGGTACACTCCACAATCTCCTTCACATTAAACATTAAACAACATGTAGATTTTGGACAACATTGTGGACATTTTCTACAGGGGGAGCAGAACACACGTGATTTACAAAAGAAGCATGATTTACAGGCTTTATTTTGTTCTTGTTCATTGCGGGGCTTACTCCTTTTTTGCGGATGCCCTGGAAAAAAACATTGTTGGTACATGAATTACAACATATATGCAATTTACAATGTTTGCCAGCTTCCACCAAATCACCAATTTTATCTGAGTCTAAAGTCTTAACTCTTTTAGAACACTGATCAACAACACTTGTATGAAAAAAAGTCGGTACACTCCACAGTCTTAGTGGGAGATTGAACTAACTGAAACTGTAATTGTCATTTATTTTGTTTGTTCCTCTGAAAGAGCCACCACCATGCTTGGGAGCACCAGATCCCTTATTCCTGCTTCTGGTGTAATTGGTTCTGTTACCGAAACTGCGCCATGTGGGCATATCCTGGCTTTGGTCTGACCAGTTGCTTTGGTAAGGCTGACAGCGTCCACCATTGTGCCCCCCACCCCTTCCGGAACCTGAACCGGGTGGGGGAGGGGGACAGTCATCAGCCTCAAACTTTGCAATGTCCTCCTCAGCTGTGGCTATAACTGCATCAATGAAAAGAGCTGAGTGGTGAAGAGGGCTGTTCCTGAGTGAACACCAAGTATCCAGCTTGACTCCAGGCTTGAGGTATTCCAGGTACGAGTCCTGATACAGGTGGGTTATGTTTGCAGCCTGAACAAAGAAAGTGTCTTCCATGTGCTGCATGGATTACCCTAGCACAAAGTTGACATTCTGCTGGAAGGTTGTCAAGTCATTGAGAGCTCTCTCAGCCTTCTGAGAGGACTAGTTGTCTTGGGATTCATCCTGGACTATATTGACGCATGTTTTAAAGGCTGTGGCCTGGTTGCATACCACTGTTGACTCCTTGAGAGATTTCTCCAATTTGCACATGATCTCCTGTGAGAGAGGTCTAGAAGTAGGAGAGACACCCGCAAGAGGCTTAGGTATCCCAATAAATTGCAAATTTAATAAGTAAATTAAATTTTTATAAGTTAATACCCTATCCAATGGACAATAGCTTATCCGGTCGGCGCAGACCGGCCCGCCAAAACGTCAGAAAAAGACGTCCTGTGTTTCAACCGGCAGGCCGGCCCGTAGTACTAGTGCACTCACCAGGTGGCGTGTCGTACTTCCTTCCTGTCTAGACAGAGTGACGTCATGGCATCTTTTTTGTTGTCTAAACCAATTAGACCCCTAGTAAAATTATAGCGGGGTCGGTGGGAGGGTCTTGTGTGTCCATTGGATAGGGTATTAACTTATAAAAATTTAATTTACTTATTAAATTTGCAATTTATTGGGATACCTAAGCCTCTTGCGGGTGTCTCTCCTACTTCTAGACCTCTCTCACAGGAGATCATGTGCAAATTGGAGACATAAATTGCCGGACCGGGCAGGTCGGTAATGACAATATTCTTAGTATCTTGTCCTGAAGGTTCTGCCACCGGTCCGGTGTCGGTCGGACCCGGCCGGCCTTGAGGTCGAACTGGTAGCCTACAAAATCCGAGATAAAAGACGATTTTATGTAAGATCTGATGGTACATACTGTCTTTCTGTATCTTTGGTCTTCAGAGTGAAGCACCTCCAAGTTAGCCTGGTCAGCTTCTAAATGAGAAGGCACTTCCTGGGGAGTCTCATATGAACCAGTGCCCAGTCTGAGCGACTGTTTAACAAAGCCTCCAGGTCTGAGTCCCAGTCCAGGTACAGATTAATCAGAGATGAAGAATATCCTTGATCACCTGTGGTCTGAGTGATATCCCAACTGCTTTACCTTGAAAGGTGTTGTGCCGGGCAAGGACCGGTAGGGAAAGCCTTAAAAGACTGTTTAGAAGGTTGTTTAGTCTGAGTATTAACTGCTGTTGAGCTGGCAACAGGAGGCTGTGAAAAAGCTGGGCTGGGCAGAAAAATTTGCAGAGGAGGCTGCTGGTGGCTAACCAGAACAGTAAGTGCTACTTCTAGACCTCTCTCACAGGAGATCATGTGCAAATTGGAGACATAAATTGCCGGACCGGGCAGGTCTAGAAGTAGGAGAGACACCCGCAAGAGGCTTAGGTATCCCAATAAATTGCAAATTTAATAAGTAAATTAAATTACCCTCAAACTAGGGTAGTGCACCCACTGCAGCCTGAGAGAAAGTAGAAACTTCCCGCGGTTGGCCAGCCGGTCCAGCTGAACTAACCGGAGTTGATGTGGAAACTGGAGTCTGTACTGATCCCGCAGATGGAGCCAGTCTGGAAGCAAAGACAAAACCCAAAGATCTCAGTCCTGGATAACTGAAGCAGTTGATTCAGGGAGCTGGTCAGGGTTAGCAGGAGGGGCCCTTTGGCTAGCCGAGGCAGTAACACTGGCAAGGGGTGTAGGCCGCAAAATGAAGGGAGTAGAAGATATCGCCCCACTGAGGGGGGATGAGACACTCCAACCCTTAAGAGAACACTGGGTTTTGCTGAGAAGGGGAAGAGCACCCACAGAGGCTAAGAAAACTTCTAGCCTGTTGATGCATGAAGAGAGCTCTTTAAATTCTGTGAAATCGGTGCTTGATGGGTGAGCAGAAGCAGAGAATTTCATGTGTTATGTGAAAACAGTACGTGTATTTCTAAGGCTAGGCCATACATACATACTACAGTCAATCCCCGCCCCGCCCCTTCCAGTAGAACTCCCTTAAGTAGAATTTCCTTTACAAGTGGAATTACTGTAAATATGTTTCATGGATGTATCTTTCCGTGGAATGTACTATCTCATTTAGTATTTCTTGGTTGAATGAAAGGATTTTTTTCTGGTCACATGTGATTACAGGATTCAAAATATGAATGTGAGAGAAATATAATTTCTGTTTGTATCACAAGCTAAAAAATCTTTACATAATGTGCAGGATATTCTGTGATGGGAATTGAACACATTTTGAAACTCTTCACTAGAACAAAATCAAAGTGGAGCATAAAATGTTTCAAATGTTTAAAAAATTTACATTTAGAATGGTTGAAGAAAACTATTTTAACTAAAACCTGAGTGAGATATATGTATTTTTTTGTATACTTGTTTATGTTAGAAATGCAACTTTTTTCAATAATTTTTTTCATTGACTTTTCACAGTTGTTTACTTCAGAAAACTGACTTTTGTACACCAAAATCTGGCTTATTTTCAAGTGAGGGTTCTTCACCTCGGAACTCCAAGTCTGACACCTTGGCCATTGACTTTGTCAGTTAGAAAATTTAAAGCAAAAGCTATTTACTGCTTTAGTAGCCAATTTAAATACATTATAAACCGGCAAAATAAAAAAAAAAGAAGAGAATAATAACAAACACATAAGGCTCCAATACTTTTTAGTTCTTGAAAAAAAAAATAGTGACACATTTTCTTTGAAATAATTCTGACATTTGGATGGGCAAAAGTAATTGTTAAAGTATTTGAGTAGTAGTTCTACTTGAGATCAATTTTTACTTGACCTAGTTTTATTTGAAGAGATTAAAATGTCTTTGCAGTTATTTCTTAATATAAAGATGAAAATTGAAAATTTTAATTACTTAAATGTAGCTTTTATAAGCTACAAGCTTACCATATGGCACTGAATGCTGTTCTCGGATGGCCGCCAGGCCCAGCCAACGTCTGAGAAAAAAAGACATTTATTATTGGCCGTAGCCTCAGGTTGTCGTCACGTGACCTACCCCATTTGTCTTCTCCATTCTCGTTGAAATTTTAACCCATACCCCCTCAGCATTAATACAGCGGGGAGGTCGGGTGGGACTCTTCTCAGTCCCACATGGTAAGCTTGTAGGTTATAAAAGCTACATTTAAATAATTAAAATTTTCAATTTTATTACGCTACAATAGCTTACCTGATGATGTGGAACTGAATGCTGAATGCAACCGCCCGGTGGTCTGATGTCTGAGGTATGTCCTTTCTTGAAGGAGATGAAAAGGAGGGACCGAGAGCCTCTCATGTCTTAGGTCCGATCCAAATAGTACCTCAGGGCCCGCACCGGACACAGGGTCCTATCTTCTTTGAATTGTCGATCTACTATGGTAGTCAAAGCAGGAATAGTCACCGGAGACACACTTTGAGAACCTTCTCTTGCTAGTTGATTTTTGGCTATGAAGTCAGAAGAAGGGAACAAGGCAACCTTTTCCCACTGGGCTAGATTAGATACTTTGTTTGCGACCCAGGCATGGATTACCGGAGGACAAAGCTAGCAAGAAAGCAGTTTTGAGGGTAAGATGTTTGAGGTCTGTGTCTTTCATAGGCTCAAAAGGTGCTTTTGTGAGCTCATTGAGAACAACAGAAAGGTACCACTTAGGAAGATTTCTGGAACATTTTGGACGATCCCTGTGGAAACTGGAGAGTAACCTATGAAGGTCTGCATTGTGTGCAATATGGTGGGCCGTTGGGCCCAAAGTGTCAACGATGGCAATCCTGTAACCATCAATGGTTGAGGGGCGCCTGTTTAGGTCTTGGTACAGGTACATGAAAAAATCTGAGATTTGTTTCACAGATGGAGTGGAGAAATCCACCGAATTTTCTCTGCACCATTTTAAAAATAGGGCCCACTTTGACTTGTAGATGGTTCTTGTTGATGACCGCTGAGGGGCAGCAATTCTCTCTGCCACCTCCACAGAGAAGCCTTGTTCTTGGAGTTGTCCGCTCCTAGACACCAGGCGTGGAGGTTGAGCTGTTGCGGATTGTTGTGGAACACATACTTGTGGGACTGTTTGAGTAGAGTCGTTGACACTGGGAGTTGTAGTGGAATCTCTGTTGAGAGCTGCACTAGGTCCCAAAACCAGGGCATCCCTGGCCAGCCTGGGGCTATTACGATGATCAGGCAATGGCATTGCTGGATCTTTTGAATCACCCTGTGAAGGAGAGCCGTCGGAGGGTAAGCATAAGCAGTGAGACCCGTCCAGTTTATGTTCAGAGCATCTATGTCCCAGGCCTTTGGGTCTGGGATGGGAGACACGTAGAGAGGGAGTTTGTGGCTCAGATGAGTGGCAAACAGGTCCACATGAGGAGTGAACCACTTCTGGCAGATCTGTTTGAACACCTGTGGATGCAGTGACCATTCTGTTGACTGCACTTGGTTGGACCTGGATAGGAGGTCGGCCATCACATTCAGACACCCTGGAATGTGTCTGGCCTTTAATATTATGTGATAGTGGTGGCACCAAGTCATGATCTTCCACAGGAGAGCGCACATCTCTACTGAGTGAGTTCCCCCTTGTTTGTTTATGTAGGCTACCACTGTCGAGTTGTCCATTGCAACTAGAACTGTTTGGTCCTGGCACTGGTCCTTGAAATTTCGAAGGGCCAGTGAGACCGCCTTCAACTCTAGGACGTTTATGTGTAGCCTTTTTCCCTGGTCTGACCACAGACCCTGGGTAGATCTTTGATCTAAGTGAGCACCCCAACCTTCGTTTGAGGCGTCTGTAAAGAGTTGGATACTGTGGTCTTTGGGATGAAGGTCTGCGCCTTTCATCACGTTTGCAGGATTCTGCCACCAATCTAGGTGTGCAGAAATGACATCTGTCCAAGGAAGGAGGTTGTCCAGTGACTGAGGATATCTCCAATGCTCCTTGGAATGAAACTGAAAGGGCCTCATGTTGAGGCAAGCAACCCAATTAGCGACATCAAACATCTTGCAGTCAAAACATGTTTTGACTTGAGTCGTAGGATCAAATCCTGAAGTTTGAGCCATTTCTCTTGAGTGGGTTTTACAAGGGCTGAATCTAGATGGTATTCGTAGCCCACGAACGAAAACACCTGAGTAGGAGTCAGTTCTGATTTTTCCTGATTTATTATCCACCCCAAGGACTGGGTTAGGTCTACCACTGCCTGAGTGTTCACTTGGGGTTCTTCCTGAGACCGGGACCTGATCAGCCAGTCATCCAGGTATTGGTGAAGTCGGAGTCCTCTGGAGAGGGCCATGAGCTTCACTTCCTTTACGATCATTGTAAAGACCTGGGGGGCTGTGGCTAGTCCGAAAGGAAGGGAGGTGAACTGGAACACCTGTGACCTGTGGCAAAACCTATTTTCTTGAGTTTGGGTGGATGGGGATGCGAAGGTACCCCTTCCCCTGGAATCAGGGAGGTCCTGATGGACTCTGGAGTTTCCATTTTGAACTTTTCTACATGTAGAAAAGTGTTGAGCCTGCATAAGTCTATTACTGGCCTCCACCTTTGGTGAGGCTTGGGGACTAGAAACAGGCGACTGTAAAACCCGAGAGATTTTACATTTTCCACCCTTTCGATAGTGTTCTTTGACAGGAGAGACTGGAGACAATCGGCCAGAGCTTGGTCTTTTGGAAGGGTCTTGTATTCTGACAGAATCAGAGGAAATCTGACCAAGTTTGGCTTTGAGAGGAATGGCAGTACGTAGCCATTGGTGATAATGTTTAACACGTTTGATGAACATTTGTTTGTTTGCCAGTCTCTCCTGAAAGAACGGAGGTGACCTACTGGTGGACTGAGTGAGGCTTTGGAGGAGTCATTGGGAAGAGGGGTTTCCACGCCCTCTTCCCCTATTGTGGGGTCGAAAACGACCCCTGGAGCCTCTGAAGTTTGGTTTTCCCCTGCCAGAGGAAAACGACTGGTTACTGTTTTGAGAGGAATTGCCCCCATAGGGACGTTTCCTGTAGGAGCCTCTTTTCTTGTGGGGACCACGAAAGGGCTTATTCTGATAGGGTCCAAAACCCTGAGAGTCTTTTGAGGTGCCTTTTTTAAGAAGGAAGTCTTCACCTTCCTTGACTAGTTGAGACTTGAACAAGGAAGGCGGCCAAAAAGACGCATTCCTGAGTTCCTGACGTCTTGTCTCCCCTAAATGTGGTTGTAACAGGGTCATTTTGGCTTCGCGCCTAAGCAAGCCGGTGTTGCCCATGGAATATAACTCCCTCTGGAGTATATGAGCAAGTGATTTGCTGAAACAAGTCAAGGCCCTGTGCTGGATAATGAGTGTCTTGTTCCAAATATCCAGGTACTCACAGGCTTCCTCGTATCCACGCTTTGCTACCTTTTCAGGGTCGGCACCTTTCCTGATCTGTGATTTGACCTTCTTAAAGGTCGACTTCAAACTATGTTGGCACTTCTCCAGAGTGGAATTGCAGGAAGAAGAAGTCTTGGCAAAGGTGGTAGTAAAATTGAGTGTGGATATGTTCTGTCTCGCCTGGTGTTCCAATTCCTTGAGAATTGGTAGGGGAACCTTGCCCAGAGGGCTTAGGAGAAATACAGATCTTAGCAAAGTCTGTATTAAGTTCTTGCATCTTGTCCTCATAACAAGGTTGTCCCACCTTGTACCACTTGGCAGTGGATGGAGGAGCTCTGATGTATTTACCCTCAGGTAAATTTGCTGCTTGAAAGTCTTGATCAAACTTATCAAAGGCATCTTTGATAATGGAGTTCTGAGGCAGCATAGATGAAGGGCCTCTTGGCCTGAGCTCCTGCCTGCCTTTCTCATCGTCAAGGCCCATGACAGCAGTTGAAGACCTGGGAAGGGAGTCCCTAGGGTCTGGAAGTTTGAGGATACGCCTGAAGGTATCCACCTCCTCTGCATACTGAGAGGGGATGTCAGACAGAGCTACTTCCCTGTAGTAAGGAGGGTCTGGGTCATGTTGAGGATGGTCTTGATCAGAGTAGGTCTTCCTAGAAGGTTTTGGAGACCTATGTCTGGCCTCAGGGGACTGATCCTCCTCTGAGGAAGAAGGTAAATATCTGGACCTGGATTTGTGTTTAGACTTATCAGTATGTTTCTTGGCTCTGCTAGGTGCAGGCCGAGGTTCATCAGAATGATCAGAGTAGTGGTCCGAGGCAGAGCTCGGGGCCACAACATACTGTTTGAAAGAGTGAGAAGATTTCTTTGGTTGAGCCGAGGGCAACCTCAAGGGTTCCTCGACAGAACTAACATTGATACCCGAGGCGTCATCGACGCAACTATGAGAGTCGAGACGAGGAGGTAAGGCTGGGCCACAATCAATGTCCATCGACTCGACAGTATTAGTACTCGGGGGGGTCTAAACGAGTATTAGATGGGCCAGGTTTTGAGGCCAAAGCGGAGGTCTGATTCACCTCCACTTGAGAAGAAGTTTTACTGAGAGATTTCTGAAAATCTTCTCGAAGGGACTTCATTGTCTCTAAAATATTTGCCTGGAAAGCACCCATCTTTTGATCCAGTTGAATGTCTAGCCGAGATCCCAAGGACTTCTCGAGCTTGGTTTCTAATTTCTGCTGCAAAGCAGTACCTGGAGTTGGTGGGACAATTTTAGCTGGAGTTTTCAATGATAATGCTTCGAAGGCAAGAGGTTGAGGGCGAGGAGGGGAAGTGAAAAGATGGTCAGCAGCACTCTCGAGGTCTGCTTGAGAGCCCACAAAGGATTCAACAGAATTATCGCCCAATAAATCTAGTTCTTGATCATTTTTGTCAGCTTTCTTATCTGGTTTCTTTACATATCTCTTCCTATGTGTGATCTTAGTTAACTGTTCTTCCGTAAAGGAAGCACAAATATCACAAGGTGAGATGAAAGTGACACAGGGATCATCTCCCTTGCCTGCCTCTCTGCAGGTAGGACAGTAATTATGAGTGTCGAAAGCATGACAGAAATGATGGCATTTAGATGCGCAGGGTTTGTCTTTATTGGATTGATGAGAAGACATGTTCAAACGCAATAAAATAGGTGGACCCGATTACATAAAGAAAACTAGCGAGGCGAAAACTCACAACAGAATAAAAGAAGAAATACTTATCTGAATGGACGGAAAGTTACGCAAAACGTGCTTTGATAGTTAATAAACAAAATGGCTGAAAATAGACATCCAACAATATAAATAAGCTGAGATATAAGTAGAAAACGGCAGAAAAACCTCACAATATATTCCAATATGGCGGCAGCCAACGAGAAAGGAGAAGACAAATGGGGTAGGTCACGTGACGACAACCTGAGGCTACGGCCAACAATAAATGTCTTTTTTCTTAGACGTTGGCAGCCATCCGAGGACAGCATTCAGTCCCACATGGTAAGCTATTGTAGCGTAATAAAATGCCATCTTGCCAGCTTTTTTAACATTGAAATATTGTAGAAATAATCCATGAGTGATGATGGTTTTACACGGCATTTAACCATGGCACTTCCGGTAATAATTTTACGAAGCCGAATTCTAACATGACATTTAAGCTTATTTTTGAGACTTTTTAAAATTTTTTTAAATTTTTACAAGGAATAAATTGTTTCATGTAGATTTGTTTACATTGTGGTGACCTTAGGAACTGGCTGTTCCATCCATTGTAGCTTTAATTTGATATAAAATATGTACAAAAAATATATAAATCACTATAAAATAACACTATAAAATAAAACATGATAAAATCTGACACTATTTCACACTACAAAATTTGATATTATAAAATTTGTAAAAAATATGAACGCAGGATGGAAGGGCAGTGCGGTTGTTGTTGCATAATGTGTGCGCATAGAACTGAAAACTCGTTTCTGCGCATCTTGTCATGTTAGAATTCGATTTAAATTAGTGTAGTAGTCCTGGGCTGGTATTCACGAAGGGTCTTAGACTTAGCCATGTCTTAGGCTTAAATCCAGTGTTAAAGTTAAGACTTTTATCTCAGCTAAGTTTTGTCTTAAAACCGTATTCACAAAGGGTGACTTAGCTAAGTCCAAGATTATCAAATAACCACAGTGGTTTTCTGTGTCATGTGACCTTTCTTTTCTATTCAAACTATACTATTGGCGACATATATCCTTTATTTAATGCATTTTATCTACGGAAAAGTGCTGTTTTGAAATGGAAAACCTTGTTACCACATATAAACTTCCAAAGACTGCTTTAGTGAGGTGTTCTGTATAATTATACTTTATTTACAGCCATTTCAAATTTTGAAGTGGAGAAAAGTTTATGGCGGCCATATTTAAGTCCTCTTTACAAAATTTAAGACCACTACCAACCAGTCTTAATCCCACCTCTGAGGCTGGGGTTCGATTCCCAGCACAGCCTCAAGTGGGAAAGCTGGTAGTTGCTTGCTGTTGATCGGCAGTTTACAGTACAGAACCCTAACAAACTGTATGTACTGGTTTCCTCTGCCCTTCAAACTACCCATTGTGATACGACCTGTACAGTGTTGAAAGCGACGTAAAACCCCAAATAAATAAATAAACCAACCAGTCTTAAAGTTGAGCCCTTGGCTAAGCCTAAGACTGGTCTTAAATTCTTTGTGAATACCACTAAGCCTAAGACAAAAGTCTCAACTTTAAGCCTAAGCCCTGGCTAAGACCTTTCGTGAATACGGGCCCAGGTTGTGCATTACATGAATTCTACTCGGTAACATACTTCTGACATGTGTACAGAAGTTTATTTAGTGCTGTGCCATTCACTTGATTAAAAAAAATTCAGTTTTTTTCCACACTGAAATAATAAAAAAATCAATGGAAACATATATCTGACTATGAGGTATGTTTTACCTTGAATTTTTGTCAGCTTAGTTTTTTTATGGAACAGCTCATTAGCTGCAAGTAATTTTATCCCACCATCCCTCCCCTTTTCCTCTTAATAGGATTGTTGTACACATCATAAATTTATGCTGTAATTATGTGTAAAATAATTATACAAAATATAAACCAGTAAAAGCAACATGGACAAAACATCCAGGATGTAATGCAGTTATGCAGAATAACAAGGTTTGTACATACCGGTATGCACTGGATGGAGAGGGACAACCTTAACAAGTGATGTAACACACAGGTTTTATGGGCTTTAATGGAGTTGAAGTATAGGGTTTATGACACACTTGATTTTAGCTGGTCCATTATGTTTGTGTTATTGCATAGTGTAGCTAATGAATTACCTATGTATTGGATGGGCAAGTTAGTCTGGATGCAACAGCATTCATCTTTGTTAAAAGTAAAATGAAATATACCTCAATTTGCTCATGGAAAACTTCTATAGACATGCAGTGGATTTGTTTCTTCTTTGTGCGTTTGCATTTTCTGTGTCAAAGCTTCTTGAATTAAATGTCCTTCAGCTTTCAAATTCTCAATAAAGTATTCACTGTTAGATGTAGGGTTTGTAGTAGACTGATATTCTAGCAGGCAGTATGGCCACTGATACAGTCAAAAATACAATGAGAAAGAACTGGTGAATTTTACATTTAGTCAAACAGGAAAGTTTTCATTCAATTTTCTTGCATACCGAAGTGTTATCTATCTACAAGCATCAATAAACACAACAGACTACTGACATATTGTACATCATTTGTGTGACAGAAATATTGTCTTTTAGTCCATGTATTAAAGCTATAACTTTTGGCCTATGCCACATCACAATCCAGCAAATTCCTGTCCAGTTCAAATGGACCATCCCTTCTTATACAGGAATAATAACAGCATTTATAACTCCTTAAAGTACCAAGTTTTTAAAAATCTTTAATATTGTAATACATTAATTGTTGTAATGTGTTCCCGGCACTAAATATAATCACTTATTGAGATAACCAAGTGCTTAACCTTTGTACTGGATAAATCCTCAACAAAACATTTACTAACCAGACTTCTGGAATGAAGTACTTTCAAAGGAACGGTTATCCTATTACTACGGGAGAGAACATAGGCCATACTTGTTGCAGTAAGAGAATTGCAACATAGTCCTAGGTACACTGTTGTAGGTACCACCAACAGGTTATGTTTTGGGGTGCGTTTGTTTGTCAGTCTGTGATCGGGATAACTTCAAAAGTAATGAGTGAATCTTTCTAAAATCTTTTATGTTTATGGGCCTGAATAAAGCAAGAGGTCATCCAGAATGATCTAGATCATATTCTGGATAAAAAATATCCTGAATTTCCAAAGGTCACATTTTCAATCTCTTTTCACTGACTTTGGCTTTTTGGTGGATATTACTCTTAAAAGAAATGAGTGGATCTTCAGGAAATTTTGTGGGTATGGCCTGGCTCAAGTTGTAAGTGTTTATATTTTGTTAAAGATCTGGATCATATTCTGGATGCAAAAAAAACCCCAAATATTTGGAAAGTCCTCCTGTGGAGGTCAGCAATCCACAAGTTCTTTCTTGTTGAAAATATAAGACTGCCATGAAATACAAAGTACATATTTTGTGCACAATTTCAAAGGAAATGGCACTAAAGACTGATGGTTATGTGGTGAAGCTGGTCAGTTTGTTGCAGGGTTTCATGCAGAAATTTGCAATCTTCCACTGCATGAGCTGTCACTGGTAAATCCACCTTCATTTATTTTATTTCAGGTGTATCCTTATACCAATGTTGCCTGATGCAGTTCGCCAACAATACTTTTCTATATGGCGAAAATCTGCAGTTGACATCAAGATAAATGCACATTCTTTTGGAAAAGGCATAAAGTAAATATATCAGTCAGCTCCTTGCAACGGAACATGTGGATTCAGAGACTCATTGTCTTTCTTGTTTTAGAAACTTTCATAACGATGCGAGTCATCTACAAGTGAAAACTAGAATCTGATATCCAGCATTTGGTAATGCATGTGACTGAATAATAAAGTGAAATAGTAAAACAAGTGTTGGATTGAAAACCAAGGTCTCTTACGATATAGATAAAATATTTATAATTCAAATAATTACTTTCATTAAATATTCTTTCTGGTCTACAGTTGTCGCCATGAAATGGTCTCGGTTTAATTTTTACATCCATTTTGACAGCAGGTTCATGTTGGAACAGCTTACGGCCATCTTTCACAAATTCCATACCTAAAACCACAGGGGCAAACAACCAATAGGACCTGGCATCACATACAAATGTCAAGATTAGTTTTTATTAATCATGTTAACAGCCAGGGTTATCAGTATTTCGAATGTTGTCATCAGGAAGTCTGTGCACACCTACTCGATCCAATATAAACCCTTGTTAAACTGAACAAAATGGTGAAAATAAATTTTAAATTGCTCCAGAAATAAGAAGTTCTGTGATACACGTTACCCAATGATCTGATTAAAGTTGGAGAAGTCTTTAAAACTGTTTTAGTATTAGTGTTATTGTTGATGTCTATGCAGACAGGGTATGTCATAGAATTATAACTCTATTCTGAGACTGTATTGGGAATCTTGTATTGGTATTCAGAGATGAGAGTAGAGTGATCCTTTACTGGATAACCACTAGGCAGCTGAAGCCGTACTACCCACTACAAAAACAGAACTGTCTGGCATGTCATGCACACTTAGTGTGTTCCTATTTGAGATAAAATTCAGTTCTTCGTAAGGCTTGCCTTTATTTCCCTTAAACTTCCTCCACCCTGTTGTTAAAGACCATTCTTGTAAGTTTTCACATATGGTGAGAGAGAAAAGGAGTGACACAATAAAACTAATGTTCCTGAGTTCCATAATCTTTAATGATGATGATAAAACGATTGTTCTATTGGACTAAATGTGGATATATACATATACACACATTAACAAAAACACATCTGAACCTGTGATATGACAGAATCAATCAAACATCCAGTAACAAGAAGAGAAAATCTCAAGCCGGTAAATCCCTCACTTACAACTACTCACAGTAATCTCTACTACAGTGAGGGAAGCTTAACACGATATACTTAACACTAACTTCTACATTCACAATTCTTTTACAATAAATGAACAACATACTTTCCAGATTTGCAAGGTTTAAGAACCCAATGTGATTCCTTCTTGCTGCAGTTACAAATTGGAAGATAACTTTTACACAGGTTCAGTTCACACAGATTTCATGGACGCTTTGTGACAGTGGATTGTATACAAGCTGGGCAATGCATTGATTTTACACTGAAAGTAACACACAAACATTTAAAACGTTGAAGGAAAAGTTACTTATCATGGCACAGCAGAATACATATTGGAATATTCTTGTGTATATGTTTCGGCTTCACTGACACTTGAGCTTCTGGGGATTTCCCTTTCAGCTGAAACTTTAAGAGTTAAAAAAATGTGAAATTTGTCACAGTATGTAAAATTCCCCCCCCCCCCCCCCTCTTTCCTTGACTTGTGAGAAATTCTTCCCATATTTGTGGTATTTGCAACTCCTTTATGATCACCCCTGTTGAAAAAATTAGCACAAATTTTGATAACTATGTTTTACTTTAAAGGCTGCCTTACAGTGGTGGATTTTACTACTGTGTAGTGAATTTCAAGTTTCTTACACAGAATTGATATATACAAGGACGATGACATGTGGTACATGTGTCATACACACAGTAATTAACTGATTACACAAACACCTGAAAGGAACCATTTATATGACTGTCTGACCAAGTTATGACTGAGCTAAAACATAGTACAATGTGGGAACCCCATATCCTAGAAATATAAATTTACACTGGCAAAATACACTGACAGGTCACTCAATATTTCAACGGTCAAGGTTAAGGATTTTACAGCCATTATAATAGGGGAGGTGGTATCAGGACATGGCTTTCCATGCAGCTCCCATGTTACCATCAGTTGGAATCGAACGCGTGATTACAAAGGTTAGAGCTAGGTAATCTAACCACACATGTTAACAACTGAGGCTTCTAGTAATTTAAAACCAACACAGTTTATCTCAGTAGTGTGCAACCTTCAAAGATGTAACAATAAGAATTCTAGGTAACTGGCAAGTTCTAAATGTGCTTATAAGGCCCCATATTTACTTCTACCCAAAAGCAGGCCTGTAATTGGAGAGCCTGAATTGTATGGGCAAAAACTCTTTACGGTAATCCTAAAGACCTGGATATTATCTCTACTTTGAATTTTTTTCCAATTTTGACATTTTCTACTATATACCTGGAACAAGATGGCGGACACCCAGGCTTGTAGGTTGCTGCAGATTTTGTCAGTAAAAATATAACTGCCTATCATTTTTCAAAAATATCCCAGCTTATCATTCCCAATAAAGTAACTAGCAATTTAATCATGTAAACACATGCTGCAGCGAACAAACATTTCACAAATACACAAAAGTTAATTTAGCAGAACAAATTATCTAACAGTTACAAAAATACAGCTTCACTGATAACGCTGCAAAAATCCTCTCAACACATATTTCTGGGATAAATTGGAACATTTTCTTGAAAATGGACTAATTTTAATGAGTCCTATGCCCAACATTCACAAAAATATTAATTCACCTCAAGGTTAAACTAGCCAGTTCTCAGTGACCAATGAGAAGGCAATATGCTGAAAAGTACCTGGTAAATTCACATATAAACAAGTTTAGACAATAAAGACAGTCATTTAGTGAAGTAACCTAAGAATAAGATGTGAGTAAAGCTTGGTCAAAAGGAAGCTAGGTCTTTTCTTAATTAAGTAATTTCAGTTTTTTATTCCATACAAATACTTGTAAATGTAGCAATGGAAAGGCCGTATGTTATGCCATGTTTACAGGGCTGAAAACAGGCAAATGATGTCTTGTCGAGAGAAAAAGGCTTTTACTAAACTATTTTCCCACACCTTATACTATTACTTTTTCATAATAGAATTTTGGATCTGCCATGACTGAAAATTGAAAGGATGATTTTTAAAAAATGTGAAGTTTTTCTTCAACAATTAAAGTGTGAATGTACCTGTCTTAAATTAACATCACTTGACCTGAAACTGAAAATTCTTAGTTATTCTAAATTTCCCCACTCAAATGACACAGACTTTGAAAACTGTCATAATAATATAACACCTGAAGTCATATTCACAAAAGGTCTTAGCCAAGTCTTAGGCTTGACTTTGTGTCAGGCTGAGATTTAACTAAGTGAAATAACTGCTCCAGTATATAATGTGTTTTTTTTGTGTTAAACTGGGCAATTTTGTCTCACCTTTTACTGATTCCAAAATTTCAGACAAACCTAAAGTAATTAAACAACACACAAAAAATTAGTGACTTCACCAAACAATCAATCAGTCCACAGGACTGCACATACAACACACATAGTGGTTATTAAATACTAGTTAATTTTTTTATAATATACATGTACAAAGAAACACATGGTTATACATAAAGCTAAACCTGTTAAGCACTAACATTCCCTGATCATCCATATGTAACCCTCAGCCAATCACATTGCTCAACTCATATTTTTAAATATGAAAGATGCACAGTGACTGGTCAAAGCATGAAAACCAAGTTACTTCTATTGGTTAATGGAAGAAAAGACATTACACAGAAATCATTGTTGTAAAGATCATAACTAAGCCTATTTGTATGAAATTTGGTGCATAGTACCCTTTTTGGTGTATGTTAGAGTGAGGCAGTGACACTTGAGAACATATTCATGGTTACTGAGATTATTTTAAAATACATGTGGTTCCCAACCACTGGCTGTTAATATAACCTGTGGGATGGCCCATTAGGAGTAGGTTTATTTCACAGAAAAATTTTATCCATAAAATAATACTTTGGGATGGTGGGGGAGTTCTTGCATGAGCACTGAATATAATGGAAATATGGAATTCAGTGCTAAAGTTGATAACCTTGAATTGCCTCCTGTTGCATGAAGTACCAATCTTCCGCATAGTTGCATTTTTTTGTGACCATATCAACTCTCTGGTTTAGATTGCTTAAAAATCTTGAAGATTCTCAGTTTCTGTTTAAATGTAAGGAGTGACAAATTTGGTGTTCCTGTAATATGCTACATGACCGATATTTCCTTGTTCCCAGTAGTTTACACTGGGATACGTCAATTTGTCTTGTAACAGATTCACTGCATGACATGCTACATGACTCGCATAGGACAAGGTCCATTGAAATAAATAACCATTTTTTTCATCAAAATTTGTTTTATTGAATGTTCTGTTCTAACAGGAGTAAAGATGAAGCACAGAATTTTTAATTATCTGAGTGAAAGATACAAGTCGTATGGCAGATGCACTAATACAGTCAATCTTAACACTTTACAGTACAGTAGACTCTGTAGAAATAGAACCAGTGTGACATTAATTTATTTATAAATTGAACTGGTTTGTAGACCCAACATCAACAAAAGATGCAGTTTTGTACAGCCCTAAGCTAATCCTGTTAATAATGGAGGTTCTATCTCTACAGAGACTACTTTAGAACAATGGAGGACTCATTTTTTATAAATATGTGATTCCATCAGAATACGTGAGGTCACACTTGTTAACAGCAGAACACAACACTACTTGCAATGAAACTGTGACTATAGTTCACCAAATAGTTAAGATTTGCAATGAAAATTATCCAATACCCTTGGGGTAAAAGAAAACTCAACAAGTATTATTGTGACAAAGTAACAAAAATTCCAATGATTTCATAATACAGTAAAACCTCCTTTATCCAAACATACTGAGAGAAGGACAATATGTCTGGATAATAGAATAACGATTTTTAAAATGTTTATGAAGTATACCCTAACACAGAAAACTCTAACTTTGCGATAAATCTGGCACTGATAAAAATAAATCTTCAGACACCAAAAATTTGAATAGGGGTTGGGGGGTTGGGTTGGGCTGTGATTTGCAGTTCCAAGCCTAGAAACATAGAAAACAACAGAATGAGTACATATGAAGACCCCTTGCTCAGTGATAAAATAAAACTGCCAGACTCTGTATAAATAGAACCAGTGTAAGTAATATTCAGGTATAAAGGGAACTATTGTTGAGGTCTGAACTTCAGGAAGCTTTATATTTACATGTTTAATACATGAAATTTTGGTGTAAGTATAGAACCAAATTATTAAGTGGTAAATGTCTTGGAGGTTGTTCATGTTATGCAGAGTCTACATCAGCTAAAAACAGACAGTAATGAATGAGAAAACTTAAACATTGGATTAAGTATTTAAAAAACTGAACAAGCTATGTACCATGTATAGTGATAAATAAGCACTCCTCGGTAGTCAGTAACAACAAACACATTGCAAGGCCTTTGCAAGGGACATTCACCTTGTTTGGATAAAAGAGAATATTCTATATCTCTCACACATATTATAGTGACCATTTTAAATAAAAAATCGGTCTGACATCTTTCTTGCATTGTGCAAAATTAGACATATTTTATATCCTAGGTAATTTTAATCCAGAATGGAATACATTTATAGCTGAGGTTTTTCTGGTATTTTTCTGAAAGTGGGACAGGCATTTCCCAGTTAAGAGAGACTCAAGTCATTTACCCTGGAATAAAGGTCAAAGTTTACATTTAACCTTTTTCATCAACTACCCTGGAATAAAAAGCCCAGCCTTTAAAGAAGACTAGTTAGATTTGCAGAAATTAACTGCAATAACATGAATATAAAAAGTCGGGGATTTTTCTTTGTTCCAGTAATTTCATAACTCTTCAAGTTTTTTTTTTACTATTGCATGGCAGAAAAGAGATGGCTAATACATTATTATGATAACTAGTTGCAAATAGCAGATCTGACGATATCCAAATTACTGATCTAGTCACTGAACCATTAGGTACACAGACGATATTACATATAATCATTCTTATATTATAAATAAGCACTTGGAGATCAAATAACAAAACAATACAACAAAGTTAATTGCACAATAAAGGCAAATCAAACACCTTAATGACCATACACAGAAAGCTTAATACCTTATGCCATAACATGAAGGAATAACAAGATGAAAAAATACACAGAAAACAGCAAGTCTTCAGAGCTTTCCAAAGGAAGCCACCTATTTGCCAATCTGTACTACCGAAGTATTACGGAAGAAAGAAAATAAGAGAAAACAGACAAAAAGAGGGAGAAACCAAAATATGTTAAGTATACATTACAAAAGTCAACATAAACAACAATGTGCATGTACAAAATAGAGGGCTGAGACTACTGGCCAGAGTGGCTTAATAGACCTATTCAACAAGCAGGTCATGTGACCTACAGTTGGACAGACCACAGCTGCTGAAACCGCTGGTTTACTGTCAAACCAACATACATTTCACAATCAGCAGATGCACTTGGTTTTTGAATAGCATAATTCTGATGCTGGCCAATTTGGGATGCCAACTTTAATTGATGAAAGGCTGTCACATTTTCTATAGTTAAGAGTATTTTTCAGATATTCACCAGCAGATGGTGTACAATGAATTGATGTCTTACATATTTCACATGTAAACATCCAATTTTTGCTTGATATATCAGTATGTATTTCCACTGGACAAGGCATTCAAAGGATCCATATTATTATGCTAAAAATATATTCTCCTAAAAGACATCTTCTCTACAGTCCAAGTCTGGGTTTTACAACAGCTTATGGCTTGTCAGAACAGATCCTCAGTACATTGTACATGTTGCAATGAACTTCACCTCCATGTAATTCTACTGTATACAAGCACCACAATTCACAAAAGGTACCATTCTCCCTTATGGATAGGCAAATGCAGGAGTATCAAGACCAGTATTATGAGCTTACATAGTCTGAACCCAGCCTCTGTACACACATTCTAGCTTGTTAAGTACTTAATTACCCAGGGCAGTGATGCCAAAATATGTATCGGCAGGATATAACTGGAAGTAAACATGATATCATACAAAGTTGGTGCAAAACGAATCTGCTCCCACAATTTTTGACAAAAAAACATTGTGGCATTATGTCTAACTTAGGCAGTAGGAGACAGAGCAAATTAGGTACTAAAATAGATTATATATACCTACAATTATTATTAATATTATTAATATTATCATAGATATTTATATATATATGCATATTAGCACAGTAAGATATATGTATTATGTATGTAAATGAAAAAAAAAACAATACATGAATTCCTGAAGGGTTTTGAACTTATGTAATAAAACTATGCACACATATACCTTGAAAAAAATGCCCACTGAAAAACATGCCTTATTTAAATTGACATAAAACGCCATCTTTTCTTTTTAACGACCTTCACATATAACATCATGCTCCTTAATAGTAGCTTTAAACCAAGTAACACCATTCTTTCAAGTACCTTTGGCAGATCTCGACAGGCTTTTTTAACTGTTACATATTAAGCACTATCAGTACAACATACATCAGTTTACAAGTACCAGATACATTTACCTTTAGAATTTTTAATTCTGCTTTTCTAAAGTTACTATTCTCAGGAAGTCAAAATCTGAGCAAAAAGGCTTTCTATTATATACTAATTAGGGATGGGCTAGTGACCCTGGAATCTCAGTATTGACAGGAATTTAGTGAAATATTGTGATGACATTTTATCAAGAGGAATTTAGTAAAATATTATGATGACATATAATTGAAGAAAACTTAAAAGAATGAATAAAACTCTACTAACTTTGAAGAAATTGGATACTTTTATGATTTATATATGTACATCTGGGGGCTTTTATCGTGATTTCATTGAGAGGACACTGCCTTGTTCTGGTTTCTTGAGTTTCACTTTCCTTCAGTGGTCTATTCAATTTTACGAACCCAATTTTACATGTACTAAAACTATCATTTCTTGGAATCCTGGAATGAGAATAGTTATGCATTGGCACACTCCCAATGTATATATTTCTGATACCAACCCATCCCTGATAGTAATTGCATTTTTTATTATTATTCCTTTGAAAAACTTTCATTGATTTCCCTCCATATAAATGATTACAGTATAATTATACTGGCGTATATAAACCAAAAGTCTTCTTTTAATTACTTCAATGACAGTGCCACCTTCAAATGTATCATTTTTTTCATAAATATTTTAAATGTTTAAGTTAAAAAAACCCACAAAATTGACAACGCTAATTATTTAAACAATAAAGAACACGACTTTAGTGCCTAAAGTCTTCAACAATATTACAAAAATACTTTTTTAATTTTTTTAGTGCTGCTTTGCATCACCGCTCTTAATGTAACAAGGCAAAGATAACTGGGCTGTTGCTTTCCACATGTGTCCAACACAAACTCCGCAATGTCATGTCAGTTCATGTTTTCGAGTCAAACTCCTATTGCACCTCGCTTCAATACATTATGTCTATTGCTGGAATTGTTTCATTATTTTATAAAGTTTCTCACTCGGTTTTTCTAAAGCTGCCAGAAATAGTAAATATTCTACTTGAGAACTTTTAATGTTGCTCTTAAATGAGCATAATCTTTACATAGATAAAATAGATCAACCTTGGTTCAATATTTCAATGGAAAACCAATGAAATGCATTTAGAGATGATTGACCTTTTCATCTGCACTAGAATAAAGACTGTTATTATTCTCTTATATTAACAGGCCAAATCATAATATAGAAATATGTCTGCGTTGTTTTATCGGACATTGTTGACACTGACACTTAACATTTTAATATGAGCATCAATTTTAAATGGTCACTCAAAAGTAATGATACATTTTGAAATATTCTCAGGCTTTAGAGAAAGGCGTTTATTCTTGTAATTTATGATCCTTTCATAATTATTATTGTTATTTTTCAAATTTCTGCTGGCCAAGTGTTAATATTAAAAATGGTGTTCCACAAATGTACTTGAACCACGTGTGAATTCAAACCCAAAAGAACAAATGTGGAAAGTTACCCGTTTTCCTCAAAAATAAGAGACCACCTGATCTCTCACTAGTAACTGATAATCAGATGCGTAAAACCATGCATAATCGAGAGGTTGCGAACAACGATTTTGAAGGCTGTATCTGTTTTCCGCTACATTAACACGTCAGTGATTTCTGTGTTGAACGTCATTTCAAAAGTACCAGCCGTTATGTATTTCACATTAAAAAGGGTCTTTCCACGTTGATCTCCGCTGTGATCTGGTTTTAATTTATGTTGGGTTTTTGTGATATGTTTTCAATAAAACATTGCTCACAACCTCTCTAGAGTAAGAAATGTAAAATTCGCCACATATCTGAAATTCGCCACATGTGGAAACATTAATAAAATAAATGAATTGTGGTGAGATTTGTTAAATGTACAATAAATTAAGGTCTGTTGGGCTGAAAAATGCCAAGTTTAAGAGAAAACATCTTTATTTCATAGAATTAAGTAAGGTTTTTAGAGGTGGCGAAATTTAGATTTCTGGCGAATTTTAGATTCCTTACTCTATTACCAGTGCTGTCATATACCCATATCCCAAGTATTCTCTACAGTATCACCTTCCACCATTACCTAGCTTCTGTCCACCCTGTAGTAGTAGCGTGCATTTCGGGTCCAGTCTCTCCTTTTTGATGTGCATAAATAACTTCTGCTTCTTAAGCTTATAGCTTGTATATTAGAACAAGTTCACAACTTGAGTTATATATATATTTTATCTCTTTTTTTTTGCCAACTAGGTGATTGTCACACAGTCAAATGACCCCTAAATAGTCTCTGAATAGTTTTACATACATACCAGTATACAAATATATATAACATACATATATTTGATATAGATTATGTACAAAAAATGTCCAACGTATTTTTATTCTATCTCCTTGGAGTAGAAGATGGTAATGAAAATTTACAAGAACCATTTGCGTGGCTATTATTTTTTTTGTCAAACTGAATATTTTTCTTTAAGAGTCACAATATTTATGCACACACACACTTATATATGTACAACAAATGCTGCTTGTGTCTGCCTCTGTTATATAATACAGACACAGAGAGGGGGAGACACTGTAACATCTACAATGGACTACATATCATCTATGGCGACTTATTTCTGGAGGGGTAGACTTCTTGGAAAGCTCCCTCTGTATACACGGGACAGAGAACAGTCCACATGTGTATTAGAAAGGGGGCAGCACAGTGTGCATGTTTCTGTCTTCTTTATGTGATTTGGAGGGCATTATTCACCTTTATTCAGCCCTTATTCACTCCTTTTATCTATCTGCCTAGATAATTCTCACTGTTTCTTTGTGTTCACTGACCAGTGGGGGGACGTGGTGGCAGCTGCAGCCTTTAATGCAACAGAGGGAGTCTTTCACTCTGAGTCACCCTATACTGGCCTAGTTATTCACGGTTTATTCACATGTCACTGACTGTCTGGGCGATGGCTGAGGCTGCCTTTAATATAATGGAGGGAGTCTTTCACACTCTATATTCACCCTTTATTCACCTAGCTATTCACGTGTTTATTCGTGTCATTGACTGTTCTGGTTCTTCATGTCAAGCACTTCCTGCATGAGAGGCTGGAGGCCCTCAGGGTTGACTTTCAGTAGCACCTGAGAATGCTCCTCATTGAGGTTTCGAATGTCTGTGAGCTTCATGAGGAGCTTTGGGAAGAGGGCACGTGCCAGTGGCATGGGGTAGATGGACTCCAGGTACCTCCTCAGGAGCTCTGCATATTTGCACTGCTCCTCACAAATCAGTGTTTTGTTCAGGAGATTACAGCGATCTGGCGAGAAGAGCGAAATTGTCAAGAGCAGAATGAGTGTATTCTGGTCTGCTCGCAGGTCCACGGCCAGTGATTTCACATACTTCATGTGGTCCTCGAACAGCCCGGCACCCGTGGCAAGCCGCATCTGTTCTATTTTTAGTGCACTCTGATCCTCCTGATCCACTGGATCCAGAAAGTGTTGTTTGTCCTTATCGAAAGTGATCACTGAGCGGAGGATCAGCAGTTCAATACTACCACCCTTCAACAGTGAAATCTGGTCAGCCTGGGGCAGAGCCTTGAAGGTCTTGATCTGCTTGGCCATGGCAATTACCCGTCTCACACTTACTTCCGCGATGTTTACGAGGTCGGCAAAGTTCTGGGCACTCTGCCTGGGCATTTCTTTATCTACGTTGATTTCCAGAGACGAGTTGTAAGCGGTCTTCAGCTCAGCGATATGGTCTTGGTCCTCCATGCAGAGGGTTCGGGTTTGTGATGTCACCTCCCCCTTCCACAGACCTGTCTTCTCAAGGTCACGCATCATTCTGCAAGACAAATGAAGGTGAGTTTAGAATACATGGACATGCAGTACATGATATGTTGCAGATGGTAGAGAACTAGTTGTGGACGTTATTTCTTTGGAAAAAAGAAAAAGATTAAGATTGGAATAAGGGTAATTACATATGGTAAATCATATCCACTAAAATAGCATTATTAAAACATGCCATATAGGAAGAACCAATAACAAGAAAAAGTAAACTTCTGCTTGGATTACATTTAGTTCATCTCTGAAGGTAAGCTGGTAAGATGATGCAGGAACTTGTTATTTTTTTATCCATTTGAGCATTGTATGGAAGACATTGCTCAATGGAAACTTTTCAGAGGCATTACAAATTGTTCAGAGAAGTTGCAATATAAATGACAGAGAAGTTGACACACATAAGCCAATGTTTTACAAGCACTTGCACAATGGACAAACAATTGTTAAATCTGATAATCTTTCAAAGTACGACACCATTGTACTCGACATCATTACACAGAATAGGTTACAACGGGCTGATCCTTTGATACTGGCCAGAGATATGTCCAGACACTATATACAAGACATTGCATCTAACCACTACCAAAATGTAAAGTTTAGGTCCCCTTTCCCAAATATATTTTTTCTTTGTTTCAAAAATCCAATTTCTTCTTATTGTTCATGAAGCTGTCACTAAATAATTCTGCTTATAAAAATTGCTGTCAGAAATCACAACTTGTTCATAAATATTGACACTACAATGGCTCTCTGTCTACTGGGTTGGATTGATAATGATTGACAAATGTGTTTACCCTTGAACAGATGCATGGTTGGAAACTCGGGCTCGTGAGGTATTCAATCTGAAGGCACAGAAAACAAGCTTAACTAAAAAATTTTTTTTTTTTTTTTGAGGCTTTGTAACGCTATCAGAACTTTTATGATGGGAAATCAACATTATGATGGCCTTTTCTGATGGAAATAATTACATTTTTCACAATTTATACAAAAATAATCTCACAAAATTGCCACAGTAAGGCTGTGTCTGTACAGGAACACAGACTGCCGATCTGAATTTACTTATTTAGTGTTCTACCCCATGCCTAGTACCTTATCGGTTATATTGTGACATGTAGTTGGAAAGGCAGAGGAAACCATTAGATACAGTTAGTCAAAGGTTCTGTACTCTAAACTGCTGACCAACAGCAAGCAACTACCAGATTTCCCACTTGAGATCAGGATTTGAACTCTGATCTCAGAGGTGGGAGGCGAGTGTGTTACCACTGCGCCACCTTGGCCCCCTGCCGATTCCAAATCACCAATGGTCAATGTCACTGTTGACAATTTTGGAGAGAAAACTAGGATAAGCCTTCAACCATCAGGTGTGAGCTAAAATCAATAGAATCAGTGAAGGATAGCATGGCATGGATGATATAGAAACTGTCAGTAATAGCCTAACAGGATGTACATACTTTAATTCTGGTACAATCACCCGAGATTCTGGCAGACAAAATGAAGTATGTTATTGTATTCATAACTAAATATATTTTACTGCAAGAATTTCCTGTGTAAATATTTACAAAGATTCTGCATTTACATTAGAAACATATTTCTGAGTGTGTGCATGTGTATAACTATATTTCTGTCTAAACCTTTTGTTAGTAGAGGAAAAAGGAATGTTTGGAGAAAAGCTACAACACATAGGGTTATTTAGTACATTTCTGATCTAAACAGGTACCGTAATCTTACACAATTCTTCCACTATTTCTTACAGACTCTGAAGTACACGGATGTTCATTTTGAATAATTTCCTCTAGAAGTCAACTCAATATGCTTAATGATGTCAGCAGATATACTGAATGGTCCATGAGTTGATGTGATGAATAATTAAGTGACCATGTGATCAAAATATTCCTGCATTTTAATGAGATTTTTGTGGAGTGGAAATAAAAAGGTATGCTGTGGGTTGAGGGAAAACTCTCAGTGACTTAAGAAGCAAAGATATTGATTCTAGGAAGGTTTTTTTGTTAGGCTGACTGCCATTTCCTAGGATTATTCTAAGCATTCACTATACTGGAAGGTATTTCTGGAGCATACTAAACCTTAGTTGTGGCCAGGGATGAAAAAAAATTCAATTAGATATAAAACTATTAAAACAAGCTGACAGTTACGGATGATATGATAAAAATGTGTATTCATTAAAACAGGTCTTAGTCCATTTTTTGCTCTTACTATTTTCGGAATTCCCAAACAGTTTGCGTCAGAGAAGTGAAAATGTTAGAGAAGAAGATACAGATTCCAACCTTCACAGTTATTCAGTTATGTAAGTCATCACAAACAACAGATATGGAAAAGTATGTTTACACCTCAACTTAGGCCGTTACTTCACACACTACAGAAGTACCCAATTTCACAAGAGGTCTTACAACAGCCCCACTGGAGACAACAAACCTCATTCTCAAAAAGCAAAAAAGAATCTAATAAACCTGAATTTCTGAGAACTGTGGCAAAACCTATTTTTTTACCAATTTCCCATGATCCTTAATGTAAAAGACTGTGTAGACATAGCTGTTATTACACTGCACAAAAAAGTCACCGAACTGAATGTAACTAATAAACGATTATTGAAAGCATATGATATAAAACTGCAGCGAAGGTTTGAACCATTAACACAGATCTCTCCTCACATGATAATTGAATGAGTCTTAAATTCATTGTAATCTGTGACTGAGTCAGTAAAACCAATTACATACAGCATGCTACACATGTAATCTGCTATATGTATAATGTGAGGTGTGTTTTTATGATCAAGCCATCAGTCTGAATATAGACATATAAGAACTATTATATACTGATGATATTTCTTTTAAAAGCATTGAAGTTTTTAAAAGGCTTCTTTCTGTGTAACTAAATTCATTCACCACAAAGGCCCAGTGTTATAATATACAGATATTCTTTGTGATCGAGGTATGTCCTGTTGGTTTTCTTCTCAATACAAAACTGACTTCACAAGTGACATACAAACCCTCCACTACAACTCCTCCTTGTGATTTGACAAACTTCCAACAATCTCCTGAGACTAACGCATGACAAAACCCACAAGAGATTTTTTATTCCAATTCACTTAACTTCTCTAGAGGGATGGTGAGATATGAAGGCACTGATTAATTTGCTCAAACTGGTGACATACTTTCATATCAGAATTAGTAATTATAGCAACAAAGAAATCAACTGTAGAAAGTCATTTTATAAAGAGAAATCATTTTACAAAATAAAAAAAACTCTTAATACACATTTGCTGAATGTGCTTTCTTGTGAATTTTTCACAACAGAAAAACAGGATTTTGTTTCATGCAGAACTGAAAACAGTTAATACACTGTAGAGTAATTTGGAGGATGTGAAAATAAATATTAGTACAATGTCTAAAAGTTTAAATTTGAAAATGAAAGTCAAAAATCTTTCTTTCAATTTTAACCACTTCACTCCACAAAGATTTCCACTTTCACTTCTTATCAACATGTAACATCCAAAGTAAAATTCTAAAACAAAAAAAATGAAAAAATAGAGGAATTAGCCAGCTCAATATGTTAAGAAAATTTCATATCACCTTTCCCCCCACCCCTCCCACCCCCATTCCTCTTATCACACTACAGACACCTAATTAAACTTGCTTCTAACGTTTCATTTGTGAAAAAACAACAATAAAAACTGTCAGAAATGTGAAAGGCTCCTGTTATTCATCACTTCTCTTGTGTTGGCTTTTACTTCAAAGATATCTGAAAAGCCAATTTGAGCCTTTCTTCTGTATAATCTCAGCTTTACATTTCAATAGGTCTATTATGATCTGACAGAAAAGATAAAATACTAAAAACAGCTTTCCAGTTTTTTGTGCGTATGTTTCTCAGTTTCAGTGTCTGAACCACATTTCCCCAAACCGTCTTTTTTTGGCAACAAGTTCTCACAAAAGCTAATTTTATTTTTGTGTTTTAATCATAAGGGTGAAAACAGGATACAGAATGAGCATATGTGTTGGTGATATTCATGTACTTCTGTACAATAGATATAGAAAATGTGCGCAGCGTTTTGGTCCAGTTTAAACACAGCATTAATCTGTGCCAAACATTGTTTTCACCATTTCTCAAAACATATCATCATGCTGTGGTACTTATTTTACCATTGTTTGTTTTATGTCCCTGTATAATGTGAAACAAATAACTAAAGAAATATTTATGACAGTCCTTTAAGTCTGTAATGTTTGAAATATTTGAACAGCTTTATCACAAGCTACTTTATAAACCCAGAATCACTACAGAGGCTTGCCCTACTCACTTGTATGATAATTATTTGCTTTAATTAATCCCCAAGTCAAGTTTATGTTGGTCTTCATGTGTTACTTTCCAAGGAAAAACATTTTGTTACTACTGTCGCAAAACAGATTAGTAAATAATGAGAATTGGAGAAGGAGTATCGAGTAGAATAATAACCAATTGTGGCAGCCCTAGGCTGTAAGGTTTACTTATTAGTTAAAATGTCTGACAATATACACTGAACTTCTGTAAAAGAACAACTTTCCAGAAAAACTTTTAGCTGGCTTGCCAATCTTTATGAATATCCTATCTTTCTACAAGAAGTATGTGTAATTTGAACAACTGGAGAGAACAAGTTTGCATCCTCATTCTGCAGATCAATTTTCTAAGAGATCTTTCTGCTGTAATTTTGCCTATTTTATTAAAGTACATGTATATTCTGAAGAGTGGTGACCATAATTTTGATAATGAAGACAGCAGTGAATGAATCCCTTACATAAACCCCTGTTTATTGTCAGTGGATGACACACTTGAGCATGATATGGTGTAAGCATTCTGTGGATTTGGTTTGGTGCTGGTAACTGTCACAAGAATGACCTCATTTCCCACTTACACCCAGAACTCAGATCTAGTTACATCAGTTTCACAGAATCGGGTTGTTACCACGGGTAAACAAGAAACAGGTTTAAGGCTGATAATGAATATTGAAATCACTTTTAGAAAAAAATTTAGTGATGGTACTAGGTGATTATATTTGAATAATTAAGTAACTGTTTTAAGATTTATATTTGTTACATAAAACCATATATTCTCCCAAACTACCTGTACAGACCAAAACATCACCAAAGTTAAGATTTGACAGGTATCTACTATTTAAATGTATAAATAAAAGCCCAATGAAAGCTTGCCAGCAACAAACGCAAAAAAAAATACAGGGAAAGTTTTGGGAAACACAGTAACTATTTTCACAATGGTTTTGACATGAATTTTACTAGTAATTAACCTTCAATATATGCCTAATGTTGTGAAGGTATATTTGAATAGTATTGCTAACAAAGGGGTAACAAATATCCAGTCCATTTTAGCATTAGAAAAGGTTACTGAAATGTAACTATAACGTGTGTGGGAGAATGAAAACAGGGACTGATCACATCCCATAGAAAACACAACAGAATTTGAGCTTCAGAGAATAAAACAACAAACTAGTCTTTATGAACAAAGAAGACAGATGAAACTTGTGTTTTAAGGGTGTGACAAATAGTCAAAATCGACCCCAGAGCCGAGCTAACCAAATTCATCTCTCAATTCGGGATTCATGTGGTTTAGTTTTCATATTTTTTGGCCTTTCCAAAAACATGGAGGTTTCTGGAATGATCTCTGCATTAAAATAGTTATGAAAGGTATCCAAAACTTATTATGCTGTTATAAAATAAGAAATATATTACATAAAATTCCTCAATATACAAAGAAATCTGATGTTTTGCTGTGTAGACATGTTTTGTCATACTAAACAAGTAAAGTACATGACCATGTTCACAACAATAAAACATAATAACAACTATTCAGTGGACCAGAAAGCACTTGAGACCTTCCCAAATCAACCCCAATTGTGAATATCAGCCACCTGGCCACAACCTTAACTGCGTTGTCCATTCATTTAATTTTTTTCATTATATTTACTTCTTTAGGTTTAAAGTCTTTTAAGCACACTGTACAAGTCAAATTTTGTTTGATAGAACTGCTGGACACACTACTGGGCACATCTGCAAGTAACTACACTGTCATTGAGATTTGAACCCATGGCTCCAGAACAGTTAAGCTAGTGTGTTACCAGTACACCACAGAGCCCCCAACAGGTTCAAAGCATAAATTTAAACATGTCTTATGAAACTACATGTAGTAGATCTCTGACAAATAAAAGTTCCTTTATGAATAGTTCTCTCTCCTCAATGGGCAAAACTTTTTACTACTTTAGAATGATATTGTATTGTCAAAATAAATATCCATTGAAATTTAGCATGTATATTTATTATTTCTCCTGATCTGTAGAAACTGATCATTAATGAACAGTAATTGCACTTAATTTATATAAAAATGAGAGGATTTTTTTCTTGCTAAAACTTCAACTTATAGTCTATAAGAACTCCAAGAGGGACAATTCCATTTAAATTTAAACCCTTATCTGAAATTTATGGATTAGTAGAAACATTTTTGTGGTCCCTTTAGATATGATTCAACAGGATTGGATGGTACCTAAATATAGTGCCATAAATTGCAACAAAGGTGTTCTGTATCAGATGCTGATTTAGGTCAGTAGGTTTTTCAATGCCACAATGCCAGCTTCATTTAAGAAATGTACTGCAAATGTCAATGCTGCTACTTTTCAAAATATGTCTAACATTTAAGCAACAATCTGATATTTTTAAAGTCATATTTTGAAAACATTACCAGCTTCCCATATTTTGTCTATTAACATGGGAAAGTTGTAAATAGCTGTCAAGGAAATTACTAGTAGTATAATAGTTATTAAGAATGAAGAATGTATCAATAAATAACAAAATTTAAACTGACTAAAATTCCTAAAGTTTGATAGAAATAAAACTTAAGGTTTTATGCCAGGATCAATCATACGCTTTCAAATTCTGAAAGCCAGTAAAATTGTCAAAGAAAAATGGTTTGCATGGTTAGACTTTGTGCCATATGTGGACAAAATGTTCAAGGTGTTTACTTGATTTGACCTTTGACCTAACCAGTGACCTTGACCTTCGACATCTCAACTAAGGGATAGTCAAGGATAGCGGTTGTGACAGCACAGAGACTTCGGGTTGGACCAACAGACTTAAGCAGACTACTCCTATATTGGCCTCCAACCTACGTTGACAGGGTAAAAATACGAAAATAATTGGCCAAAAGTCACGCATTAATCTGAAATATTGCAGTTTCTTTCCCTCTATTTTTTTGAGTTGTATCACAATTTCAGGAGAATATGTTTGGTTCAGGGAGTAAATACTTGCCTGTTCTGTTCAATCTTTTGTCTTTTGTTGGCTTTCTCTTCGTCTGTTAAGATGTATTCTTTTCTCATCCCGATTTCAAAGCACTTTTTTAACCGGCAACGTTTGCAAAATCGTCTGTTTGATATGTCCATTTTGCATTTTTCATCGTAGGGGCATTTAAAGTAATCCTAGAAAAGAAAAAAAAACACATGAAAATGTGATATAGCTGTAACATATTTGGTATGCTAGAAATATGTAGAAATCTCCAAAATCAACGGGACTTCTGAAAAGTACTCAATAACATTAACTTTTTAGAAATTCTTTTGAAAAAACTTCGACTAAAATAACATACTTATAAGAAGTCAGCAGGGACATTCCTACCCTATTTGTTAATTTCAATGAAAACTAAGAACCTGTATATTTTTACCATTAACTTGATAATAAGAAACACGACACTGTAACTGAGCTCCTAAATAATGAGTTGGTGTAGGATTGATACCCCTATGGAATGCTAGCATACCACTTACAAAGTTTCATAAGGCAGAGAGGTCCAAGACCATTTAAAATTACTCATCCCCTGTCAAATGGAATGCCACAGTAAACATGCTAATGTACTACTGGTAAGTGTCTCATAATTAATGTACATAATTATCAAAGTAGTGATACTGCGCTGGATATATAGGTTTATGGATGATTTCACTGTGACAAAAATAATATGCAAGGCTCCTCCAGCTGGGTCAGTTAATTCTTGTAGATAATGATTCTAAATTTACCAAAAGAGAAATTTAATAGGTCTGGGAAGTGGGGAGGGAAAAAAAACCATCAGCCACCTTTTTATATTGGAGTCTCTCAATTTTCATACACATATAGAGCCTATTTCACATATACAAAACAATGTGCAGCTTTTCATCAGAAATAACATTTTCATATTTTCTCACTGGATCGTCACGGATGCAAAGGGAATGGGAGAACTACATATATGGAAAACGTCCCAATCCAAAATGGAAAGAAATATACAGTAGTCTTCATAGATTAATACAATACCTCTTTAGAAATTGGTGTATTACAACATATACAACCCATTTTTATATAATTCCTTCCCAAGTAGAAGATAAATTTTTTAAACTAAAACCATCCCTCTTATCTTTAGTTCCTAATATGTAGAAGCTATACCATATGAACGTTATACTTCTAAGGGGAAAGTTTTCATTTCGGGATCTGACCTTCCTTAGTTCTTGAAGACAGCACCTCTAGCCACACCAATGGGGAAAGTAACACCCTCATCCTCAAATGAAAAACTTTCCAAATGTTTTCCAACAAAACCGCACAGACAACGGAAACTGGATTCACATCTGGAGCAATATTTTTTTTATTCCGTGCAGAGATCAAACAAACACAAAAACTTCAACATTGCCAATTATTAAGTCCCTTTCCTTCCCTTGCCTCAGGGTTTGACCTCAGAATACCCTTGCTCAAAATCAACTGACATTTGCTATGCCTCAACAAGGTCTAAAATCATAGCAATAGACAAAGGTGAACCCTACGTAGTCCAATATAAAGGGGCCAGATATATCTTCTAGCTGACCCGAATGTGGAGACAATGGAGAAGATTTTAATGGAAAATTCTTTCTAAGGATCTGATGTTTATCCCTTCTTCTGAACAGGGAATTTTACATTACAGATTTCTATTTAAACTTAAGCTTTTCTTACATTCTCCGGCAAACACCAGGGAGCATATAAATACCACAGATCTAAAAGAATCATTTTTAACTGTGATAAATCCAGAACTGGTCAAAAACTGGGGCCCTTTTGCTCATAGATCAAAATCCCAATTTTTAGTCTAAAGGTGTTTTTAATGTCTGATTTATCCAGTATGTTGCATAAAAATATTCACAGAAGATTTGCATTCTTAAAATAGAAGTGTTGTCTGATATCACTACAAAGTTCTTTGACAAGTGCTCAAAAATATTTTTAAAGTTATACCAACAGAAAGAATTCATAGCTTTTATAAAAGACTGGAAATAAGTAAAACCATCCTTAAACCACTAAGATTTCTCCATTTTAAGTCTCAGTAAGACAAGTTCCTTTGATAGTGTTCTCACTAACCTACATTTTTTTTTTGGCATGATAGTTTTTTTCCTTTGAGATCCATCTTGTTAATAGTTATTTTTACCTCTATTTTTTGTGGGAGTATTTTTCTGGGCTTTTTTTTTACAAAACCCAAAACCTGTTGCTTCTCATTAGTCACAGGACAAATTTTTGGTTAGATTTTTCAGATCAGAAGATTTACTTCAAATTTGAACTCTATGATAGGCAAAAGAAACATCACAAAACATTGCATGCCACACACAACGAAAGGAATATCATGAGTAACTTCAAACGATCAGCTAGTACTCCCATATGATGGGACAGATGCTTTACAGAGTTAGATATGGAACCACTACCTTTTCCAATAGTAAAAGCCAATGTTGAAAGGTCAAAGAGCCTTTAAAATCACTGTAGAAATAAAGTCCGAGGACGAGTACTTTATGACCTCTATAAAAGGACGGTACTTCCGGCAGATAATGGACGAGCGCGGAGCACGAACCTGAGGACTTTATTTCTATTATAAAGACCAGTATCTTTTATTAATCCATAAATATCATTGTAAATATGTTTTTCTACACACCTATTTGTTGTACTATGTTTTGTTTTTATCGTTTGGTTCTTTATTATCGGCGATCGTCCATTTCTTGCCTCAGATAAATGTATGCAAAGATGTGCGCACTGTGTTGTTTTGTGTAGTCTGCGCACTTCCGGTCTTTATACACAAACGCGTCTTTATACACAAACACCTTACAGACACATGATATGTGCTATGTAGTAACATGTGAAAACAGTGATGTTTCTGTAAATGCAAGGGTTGACAGAGATATTTACTGTCAAAGAGATGGTATACTGAGTGTGTTTATTCTTGTAGACAACACTCATTAGATGTGCCATGTTTGAAATTTAATAGGACATTAATCCCGAAACGAAAAACTTTTCACTTTAAATTTAGAACCAAGGCTGGAAGCCACAGTCTCAGTTTTAAGGATGAGATCTGTAGTTTCTGTTTCAGTAGCTCCACCATATTGCTGTAATGTTTACATACCCATCTGACACTTCAGTATATTTCCTCAAAGATACAGTAGACCAGTTACTCAATGGTTAATGCAGCAGCAATTCGGTGACCAAATTAAGCTAACTGATTCAGCCTCAGGTTGACAGTTGTTTTTATAGGCCATGAAACTTGAGCAGATACATAAGAATACATACGAGGCTTTTGGGGGCATTTCTGCGGAAGAAAGCTTTGCAAGATTCACAGGAGATGGCATCGAAGTTGTAGCCGAGTGCACGATCACCGCACACCCCACACGTCTTATCCTCCTTGTTCTTACGCCCCCGGTTACCCACCCCTTGGTTGATACCTGTTGGATACAGAGAAATTATACATGTATAATCGTCAGATTAGATTACCCAATAAAGTATTATCATTGCCTTGATATATGCATGATACAGTTAAAAACTATTTGAAAATGATAAAAGGTGAGTTAATCCAGACTTTGGTTGATTAATGTACAAAAGAAAATGTCACCAGGCCTTGAATTTAGATAGTTACCCATGTCTTGGTTAACACAGAAGATGACACAATATGTTTAACTTCAAAACCAAAAAAATGATGAGGAAATAAGTTAAAATCACATAGTGAAAGTCAATTAGCCATGATTTGGTGTATAGCCCTGAAAATACACTATCACAAAAACTGTTAAACACATATACAAATACATACTAAAATGCAGGGATTCACGTGTCATGGGAGTATATTTGTGTACCATGGATTACACCAGTGATGCTGACCTAGATTTGGAACATTCTTTGAATATTTTTCACAAGAGCTTGGACTTTTAGCATGATGCAAGAACAGCGGTTTCATCAATCATTCAAGACTGTGCTCACTGCTTACGCACTTTAAAAGACCGAGATTCAAATGTACATTGTCATTTTAATAGAAGTCTGTGCTCTCTGTATTAAAACAAAACGTGTTTTTTTTTAGATCTATTACTCACACCTAGTTCATACCTTTCCATGATAGAGTCATGAGTCCCACATGTGACAAATGCTGAGGACCTGTCTCAAAATGACCATGGCTGATGAATGGGATTTAATACCCTAACTTGGTGTGTGTTCGGCAATGGATGTCGGGGAATGCGGTGCACGAGGAATTGTAGTACAACACCTCAGATTTAATCCTCAGAACATTAAATTTATCCACGCTGAGTAACCTCCACTAGTTGAGGGAGCACTCGGAATTTCAAGATGGCGACATAAACAAAGCGGGGTCAAACACAGTAAATACAAGTTATTTTGTCACATTTATGCAAGCTTAGTAGCACTATGAAGGAAAGTACACCCATAATAATTATTATTGTAATTTTTACACGATAGTTATTGCACAAACAGAAACTGAGCATATTCTGCCATTACCATTTGTTTACTTTAATCTGAGAAGATATTACGAGCCGTTTGTCTTCTCATCTCGGAATAAGCCGTCTGCGCACGCGCAAGATATATCCAAAGCGTAATCGACCTTTATTGCTGAATAAGCTCTTGGACTTTGCAGTCAAGAGCCTACAACTGAATGGGCTGATATACTATCAGTTGTGCTTCAGTCCACTTCATGTTTTGGTAAGATCCCTTCATTGGGATTTTTCTCGCTATTTATACAATGGCATTTTCTGTAATTAATTCCCCAGAGTTCATATACTACAAGAGGTTTTTATGTTTGCCTTAATTTTTGTAGCAGTTACAATCTTTCAAGAAGGATACTATCATCATTGGCATTGGACAAACCGACACATTTTGCATGTGGGTCCACTTTATTGACATATTTGAAAACCTCAAAAGCTGTACAGTAATGTGCAAGTTGGAGGCGTGAAGCAGGGGAAAATGGAAATTTGGGGTGGCTCATTCTTTAATACATACTACCCAGATGTGATGGTCTCTTTTCAGAACCATAAGGACAAGGCCATTAAGTGGAATACAAATATATACATATATGACTGTAAGGTGTGAACAGGCCATAAGAATGGAGTTTTAATGCTTTTTGGAAAGGTGACCAGTACTTAAATAGTGGCAGTCAGTTCGTTTAAGTGTCGCACTAATTACCACTTAAAAGCAGTGAAATTCAATTGTACTTCAAAACTCATTACCTTTTGAACAATGAAATGACAAAAATGAAAGACTGTGAACTAAAAAAACTGAAAATTATTATAAAGGAAGCTGATTTAAAAGGAAGATTAAACTAACTGCCCACACTTTTCGAATTCCACGAAAATTTTACCTAGGCAAGGTAACAAAGTTCTCCAATTAAACTACTTGTAACCCACATCTGTTTATTTAAGAGAGTGTCTTAATGTCTTTACAGGTCATCAAATATATCTCTCTTTTGGATAATATTCTATAAAACAAATAGCACCATTGAAAAGATTGCTATTGGAGTTTATTCAGGACAAATGACATATATAGCCTTTGAAAAAGACAACTGAAAGGACAATATCATACATCTACAATAATAGTGTTGAGGATCTACAAATTAACTACAACAATTTTTCTTGCTATTGATGCAATGGCATTTTCTGTTATTGAGTCCCGAGAGTTTATATACTCAGAGGTTTTAAGTTTACTTTAATTTTTATTGAAATTACAATTGTTCAAATCTAATGGCAAAAATGACCCCCCAGCATGTAGTTTTGATATTTCACTAAAATGAATACATACCTGATTTAAGTAAATGCCAGGTGAAGAAAACGGAGTACAAATTTTGACTTGTAAAGCATTTTTGGGTGTTTTTAATCATCCCCACTGCAACTAGAGCTGGGAACAATGAAATCTTAAAATACTTAATGTCTGAGCCGTAACTTGTAAATAATTACATCACTTACCTCTATGAAAAAGTGTCCCTTACATTTAAAAACTTGTGCTTTATTTATCTGAATGAAATAATATCTCTTCTTGAATCACATAATTTGAGATGTCATGAAAGTGAAGTATATTTGCTGGTATACTGGATGCAAAATTGTAAATAATTTTGACTTGAAATTGGGCCGACAGGTTGAAGGGAGATGTCTTCAGTCAATTGGGCTGGCTAGATAAGCTTCTGGTTAGAGAGATAAGTTCTGAAATGGGATATGAGGTTAATTAGAGATATCTGCAAATCTATGTTTAAGTCCAATTCTCAGTGTTTTAGATAGTACAGTGGAACCTTTATTAAGCCAACCTCTTGCAATTATTCATTTTTATGAACTAAATATTCTTCCACAATTTTCCCCATTTTATATAATGGAGTACTGTTTTAAAACTGAATACTAATCTTGTAGACTATTACCCTAATATGGTCAGAAAACAGAGGTTCTTCTGAGGTTAGAATATTACCCCAATATGGTCAGAAAACAGAGGTTAGACTATTACCTTAATATGGTCAGAAAACAGAGGTTCTTCTGAGGTTAGAATATTACCCCAATATGGTCAGAAAATAGGTTAGACTTTTACCTTAATATAGTTTGAAAACAGAGGTTCTTCTGTTGACCATAAGTGTGAAGTATATTTATTAAACTTCAAGCTACAGTAAAGTTAAACCTCAATTAATCCCAAGTGATGTGATGGTAACTAACAATTTGATTGCATTATAGAATATTTTTAATACATAAAGAGCTTCAACACCTTTCATTTGTGAGAGGAGTAACTATGCTTTTTAAAAGCCATTGAATTTATTAGGTTTAATCATATAAAGGTTCTGCTGTGATACGAGTATGGTCAACTGTTACAATAGACTATATCTTACAAAAGCCAACACCTGCAGGGATGTAAAATGTTAATTTAAGGGTATATGAGAGCTGCGCATTATTACAAGATGACCCCAAGGACACAGATTAACCCTGCTCCTTCACTATGCACACTCTAATCCTCTTTGATGTTTGCTCTGTGGAATCTTCAATGCCTGTATATAGTAGCTCACCCAAATACTGCTCGGGTAATAATAATATTCAAACATAACCAGCATGAGTATTACACACCTGTGAAAGATTATTGTACACAAGTTGGTATTTTAGAATTTTTACGGTTATTTTCACTCGCTTGGGTTATTACATACCTTGACGGCTTACCAAACAAAATGTCTGACTCAGTGTAAAGAGGGGGCAAATAGCTTGGAAGGAAGTCAAGGTTGCTCCCATGTTTCTTCCCATTAATTATTCAAATACTCTCTTACCTGCTTATATGTCACTGAAGAGGTAAGCAGTTAAAACAAACTGCTCAAGCAGATATTGATATATTTAGAAATTTGTCAACCTTGTATGATCACGGAGGAATTTAAAGATAGAAAAGAAGTTGTTTAAAAATGTTTAAACTGTGTTATCACGTTGGACATTCATATAGACAGGCTCTACTCAACAGAAACCTATAAATCAAATCTTATTCTACTGAAATAAGCTTAAATTGACATACAGTTTGCTGTCAAATGACTGCGCTATAATCTGGTAATCTTAAACACCTTAGGTTTTGTCTACAAGGATTTTTTTTGTGGCATTTAAGATACAAGTATGTGTTATAACATGAATGGCAAATCAAAAGGATGACAAATTTTAGAACTACAAGCTACAGTACGAACCATCAAAAATCCATGTCCAAAGAAAACGCCAAGCTTCATTTTCAGTTGAAAGTCATATTGAAAAAAACAAGACCACTGCCGTGGTATGATCTCCCGCCGCACTACATCAAAAAGTAGGTGAACAACATATTTGACAAAACTCCTATATGGTTATCATTAAAAATTGACAAAGTAGCTATTACTCACTTAGCTATGGAGATAGACTTCCAAACTAGTGACCATGTTGTAGCTGTGGAGATAGTAGCTGAACAACATATTGGAACAAAATTGTGTAGCTGCAATACTTTTGAAGATATAAGCCATTTACTCATTATGGTTATCATCAAAGTAGCTATTACTCAGTTAGCTATGGAGTTACAGCTGAGAAAATTCACAATACAGTATATCCAAAAGATAGGTGAACAACATATTCGACAAAAATCCTCTATATTCAATAGTTTTTGAGTTATAAGTGACTTGCTCAATGGTCAAATGTTAAACTTAGTATAGCTATTACTCAGTTAGCTATGGTGCTACACCTTGGACACCTCACCATGATATAGTACATGAAGGAGTTGTTGAACAACATATTTCAGGCCAATATTGTAAGTAACAGTTACAAAGACAAAATCGATTTACTCATTTTGCTCATTGTTAATAACAGAAAATAGCTATTACTCACTTAGCTATGAAGATAGAACCCTAAAAATGGTACCATCTTGTAGGCATGGAGAAAGTAGCTGAACAACGTATTTTACAGAAACACTCTAAATGCAGTCGTTTTGGAGTTATGAGCACTTTACTCAAAGTAGCCACCATTGCTATTACTCACTTAGCTATGGTCCTAGGTGTGAAATAACAGCATCAAATGAAAGGACATAAGCAATAAGGTCATAAAAAACATTGAAAAGGCCAAGGAGAAACAACCAGTGTGATGTACAGCCCTTTATAAAAGCGTGACACACACTCAATAACACACGAACACACGCACGGAATGCGTTTTATAATCTCCCGCCCGCCCGCCCGGCGGGAGATAAAAATTACTTCAAGCCATTACAAACTGAAATGTTATAATTGACACATGCATTTTATATGGATATTTATTGATTTTCTTCACCAATAATACTTTTCCCAGTCTTTTATCACATAGTACATCTTGTATCTTTGCTAAAAAAAGCAAATGTGAAAAATGCAGGTATTATGGGATTTACAGTGCACATACTTTCCATAATTGGAATCTTGACCTCTCTGTTATGGCACGTAGATGATACAACAAAGGATAAGAATAAATCCAGCAATTTTGTTCTTTTTTTCATTCCCCAAAAATATTGGAATAGTGACAGAGTCCTCCAGTACAAAAACCACCACAATTTAGAGCTGTTGTATTTACGGGAAAACATGTTAAAGTAATAGTTAGTCGTTTTGATGGTTGGGAAAATGAACTGGGTTTCTTTTGTATGCAAAATGATAACAGATACATCTTCATATCAGTCAGCCAGTACATCCACTCAGACACTCTTACCAGACAACACCAAAGACAAATTAATGTAAAAACCTTGACTGAACCCTCAGTGCATATTTTATATTACACTGTAAGTCGACCAAATATGAGTGGACCAAAATAAATGCTTTCTTTCAAGTACAGGGCTTATGAAGAAGATTTTAATTACAATATACAGCAAGAGGTTTGGGATTCCAATTTAACATTTCTTGCTTAAATCTTTTTTAAAGCCCGAAAATTGTAAAAAATAAATACTTAAATTTACATGAAGCCCTAATTTCAAATTTACTTTACAGTATAATTTGAAAAGGTCCAGAAGAAAGAGATATAGAAACTTCAAGCCTGAAAGTGTAGATCCAAGATGCAAGGCAACAGCCTGTCTCCTATCAGTTGCATTTATCCTGTCACACATCTAACATGAGGTGAGGACATTATATACACTGTGCATTGCTACTTACAGAAAAAAAATTGTATTATATCCATGGCAGAATAACCCTTGCCAGAGTTTTAATGAGAAGAGGGAAACCTAGAATGTAAATAAGAGCAGGATTTATCTGCCTGTCAAGTATTTGTAAAGGGAAAACTTGAGCTATCAAATTATTTCAAAGGCCTAAAATACTTGTGGGTCTGATTCCTATCACTTACAACTGGAGATGTACATACATATATTCACTCCAAGGAAATACAAGGAGGACTGAATATAATAGTGGGCTATAAATCCATTAATATTTGTCAGTAGTTACTATGTGTTGATCATGATCAGGACAAAAGACTCCTGTATAAAATAGGACCACGACCCTTATTTTAACAATTTTTTATTTCCATTCATAAACACTAGCAGTATAGCTGTTAAGGTCATATGTCAAATATAGACAATCATGGCTTTAGCAATCAGATAAATGTGTATGGTTGGTGTATCTTTAAATGTAGCATATTCTAAGATCTGCAACAGTTAGATCACACTCTATATCTGCAGTCTGATCATATGATTAAATATGTATCATATGATCTGGTCACATGACTTACTGTATCCATACAATCTAGTCACATGAGTGACAGGTGGACCATGTGATTTCAGTCATCAGGTCAAATTTGGTCTGACCTCTTGCACTTCCTACTGCTCAGCTACCCAAGTACGTTGCCTACCCATGTTCGTCACCTGCCTTAAAAACTGAAAAGGACCAGCAATATTGATACTGAAACAAGCTGAACAGGTGGTTTTTGCAAACATGTATTACTCTACAAAGTAAGATAATTGCTAATAGGTTTAAATATTGTCAAAAAATGCAGGTGACGAACTTGGGTAGGCGACAAACTTGGGTAGCTGAGCAGTAGATAATTTAATTAGCCCGATAAGCCAGAGGTAATGAGCAACTAAGTAAAATCTTTTACAGGTCATACCAGGGCACAGTATTGAACCCACAGCCTCATAAATGCGAGGCAAGATAGTTACCACAAAGCTCCCACCCATTAAAATGATATATTTGACTTCTATACATAACTGGTTAATGTACTTACCTTTTGAATGTTGTTTTAATACCTTGTCTCACCTCAGATTAGCAAACTTTAAATGCTGTTTTCAGGTAATCAATAGTTTTAAATGGTCATAGAACCATTAATTTTCTAAATAATATATAAATATACACAAGGCAATGATGAGGTGGGAATTCCAATACTTACTCGAAGAGCTGATGTGTAGATCCTGTATCCTCTGAATGCCAGAAGCAGCCCAGTCAAGGCTTGAACCCATGTCTTTACTTCTATTTTACCAGCTACTGTTCTGATACTCGGGAACCCATGTTGTTATTCCATGTATAAAATACGACTGTTCAGTACTTATAGTACATTCTTCAAATACACAGGATTACCTGCACTATTACTACTGAAAACACACACATAGTTTCATGGAAGTCTGTCATTGCTAACAAACACTACATATTGGCACACAGAGGTTGTGTTCAGCACACATTATACTCGATGTACTCACCACTGACCACACAGCGGTATGCATGTTATACCACATAGATTGTTACAGTGTTCTATTCAGTACCCTATATACTTGAGTACACCACAAGTCAACGCCAGCTAGTTCCTCTTTTCATGGAGATCTTCATGTTATTATATCCTTGTCAGTGGATCAAGAAATATTTCAATGAAAAGAAACCGTCTTCCTCAACAAATGTATGTATATAGTTACCCCGCACATTATATCCTTGTAAATACATTAACGTACATCCTATTTGTACTTTTGCCTGTGTGTATGATCTGTGTGCTCATATGCACAGACATGCTGGGTGATAATATTGAGGGGAAGTTTACACACATTGAAAGTTACACAACACAATCTCGCTGGTGTGTGTATGTGTGTACATGTGTGTAGAAATAATATGACGAGGAGAAAAAAACAACAAGAAATGCAGTAGCATACTGAATGGGCTTCTGGTATTGAGAGCCTAGCCGGTGAAATATTCAATATCACTCTACCCAGTAGTAGACCAAAGCCTGACAGCCATCTGAGTCCATTCTTTTTTCTACTGACACCACAATGCCAAATAAAATTCCTACGAATGTAAAACCCCCCCAAAAATGGGGGGAAACTAATAACTTCTCATGGCTGTATGAAATATGAAATTTCACACAATATGTGTAATTCACCACTCTGGTGATCCACAGACGTAGATGTTCTGTTTGAAATTAAATCAATAGCCAAAAATAGTCAAAAGTATCATATAATTGCTAGGAATTATCCAAAATGCAACATAAAATAAGAGGGTTTTTACTTGATGGCAAATGTCATATGTTATGGCGAATATTACATTGCTTATTCATCTGCCAAAGAATGGAAAAAGGGAGAAAAAAGCCGCCTGTGTAATTACTTTCCTTGTTAAATCAGGCACAAATGTAGGGTTTAAGTTACCGGAGACTCAGGAATAAAAAGAGGAGACAATTGTGTATTTGTGAATATGGTGGTGTTATATGCTGGTTGTACGAGCTAGCAGCACTGGAACTGAATGTGTGTGTGTGTGTCTATGTACCGGTATATCTGAATGCAAGGTTACATGCTTGACTACCAGGTTCAAGTTGCACATAAAATGATGATGACAAAGTTTCATCATGTTGTATACAAATATCTTTTACATGTACTTTTGTACACTTTCTGTTTCTAGTATATTACACCTGAACACAGTGGGAGCAGTATCTTGTAACCCTAGCCAAGGTGTAATTATTTTCATGACCGTTTGTTTGTTTAATAGCATGATTATGCAAATACTATTGGTTAGATCTTCATGAAAAAAATTAGGTCTTGGTCCAACTTAGAGCCCATTAAATTTTTGAGACTGATCCTGATTACTACCTGGTTACAAAAAAAAAATCATCTGGATTTTCCCATTTACCTATTAATGACTCCTATTTAAAAAGTTCATACATGCCTTGGCAGAGGCATGTGCTCTCCGAGTGCTTGTTTCTGGTTATAACTGACCTCTATGAAGTCTATCTTCAAGGATAAGAAAATATTTCTACAAAAGAAGGATTTCTAAATAACCTCATAACAAGTCCACTGAAAGTGTTCTTTAGTTCTGATATTTGCTTCTGTGTAATAAGGAACTAAAATTTTTTTGAGTTCAACTCCATATAAAATTGGACATCCCAATTTTTGTGTATCAAACATCACAAGTATTAATGTAATTGGTAAATCTTTGAATCTACCCATCTCTAAACCTGTATCCATCACATATTTCTAGCATGTAAAAATCTAAAATGGTAATTAACCAACCATTTTTATAATTTCTACTATGTTGACATCAGAAATCTCTTCTTTTTTATTTTTATTTCAATGACACAATTATTCATGGTGATATCATGTATTATTCATTTTATGTATTCAATCCATCATTTCATTTTAGTTCTTCCTTTAACACAGTCAATTTCCCCACTCTTTATGAATTATCAACATTACAACTTGCTGAAGCAGAATTCTATAAAAAAAATACATAAAATATCTTAATTCTTATCTCGTTAAAAGTCAATTTTATTTTACACATAAGTTTCACTTCCTGCAATTGAAAAATCCTGAGCTTCTGCACACAGTTGCCTCAAATTGACAGTGGAAAGGCTTTGTACATGTGTATAAGGATATGCCATTGCAGTGAGTGAGAATATGGGGAGACTAAGACTACAAAACAAAACTTGATAAAAACTCCAAGGCCTGTGAAAAAACTAAATTTCAGAAAGCAAAAGATGAAAAGAATCACACAGAGAAGAGTGAAGAGTGTTTATCACAATGGTTGCTCTTTTTTTTTCTGGTGAGAAAGTGAACAAGGTTGATTAGCCTTTCAAAGCTATAAAATAATCCATAACTAGCAGGCTGGTATTCACAAAATTGTATCAGCCAAAGATTTGTGAAAAATCAACTCAAATCTATAGGTTTTTGCGTAAAATTCATATCGTTCTTTGATTACTTTTCTGAATATGGGTCCAGCTTTCTCATTTGTTATTTTAAGGGCTTAAAAATAGCATCAGAGATGCCCGTACCCCACAGCCTAGGGAAATATTTTTAACACCATGAGATATAGAAGTACTGTATCAGTACAAAGTTCAGGATACTTTCAGAGCACTGTCAGTTATATAAAGGTCCAAACAATGTTTAAATAGAGAAAATAATGTCTAAGAGAAAGATAATGCATGTACTCTTTATCTACATCTAGCATGGCCGAATTATGGTTTAGATGTTTTGTATATTACCATGCACACAGAAGTGCTTATGTGTGGTGTTGGAGCAAAATCTGTGGCTCACTTGATGAAATTCTATCTGTTACAATGGGAAGTTGTAAAAGTAAAATTCTTAGTGAATTCTAATATGACCTTAACAGTGTTTAATCTGCATCAAAAGACAGACCCAAAGGTACAACAAGATTTTATAGGTCAAGGTCACTACAGCAAGGTCAAAGGTCAAATCAAGGTCAGACCATGACGTTGCACACCTACATCCCATAACCAATATCCCTACCAAGTATCAACTTCTTACACCTTACAGTTTCTGAGATATAGCCTGGACAAGATTTTCAAACTCAAGGTCACTGCGGCAAGGTCAAAGGACAAATCAAGGTCACACCATGACGTTCCACACCTACACCCCCTAACCAATGTCCCTACCAAGTATCAACTTCTACACCGTATGGTTTCTGAGATACAGCCTGGGCCCGCCCGCCCATCTGGACACGGGTGTAAACAATACCCCGACATCCCTTAAGAGCTGTGGGGTAGAAATCATCATCAGCATAAATATTTTAACATGCCAATGGAGGAAATGATTGCAGAGCAGTTGTAAACCATTCATATTCTGTACACATGCTAGAAGTCTAGAATATCAAAATTTAGGTGTAGTACATCAGTACTGAGAAACCCCAACACTCAATTTTAAGCTATTTGACTGGTCATGACACTGGGTAAAATTTTCTTCTTTTTCAGGTTAGTGTAGAAGATGGTAAACCTTTCCTCACATAAATATTTCCTATTTTAACAAGAGTTTGCCAATATTCTACAAGAAAAAATATTTCATAGTATTTTATTATGTTCTATAAATACATTAGATATTTGTCCTCAAAAAGTCTTAAAAAGGTACATTACAGTTCATATTTATATGCAAGTTATAGCTCATGTACACATTTGAAAACTTATGTCATGGCGTTTACTAAGTCAAACACACCCCCTTTTCTGTCAATTTCCACTTTCCGTAACCGGTTCTAAAATTTACATTCAACCACAACACTATTTCTGGTACAGTTCAAATCGGACTTTCTATCTGAAAACCATTCTAAACACAGTATATTACTGATGTTGTTGACAAAAAAAAAGACACTCTACACTCCAGGGAAATCTGAGACTTTTCCAGGAAGTCAGATAACACCCACATATTTCTGATTCTATAAAACAATGTATTTTTTTTATTTTCTGGAGCAGGTTTTCAAAATACTTAAATAATACTTTAAAGACCAATGCATAGCATTTCACTTAATTTTAACCTTCTAACTCTGCTAAGGCCTAAACCCTCTTTTTTTTTGGAATTCCAGTTTTGTCACACCTACGTCAAAGTACTTAATGCAAAATACAGTTTAAAATTAAAGACATACTTAAAACACCCAGATCTCTGTCAAATGTGACACTAAAATAAATATCTTATTCTTATATATTGTAAGTGCCACCAGATATTCAACAATTATGACAGTTATACTGCTGTGTACACAGGATGCCACTGTCACACACAGGATGATTGTACAATATCTCAGCAGCCATTCGTGAGGGTTTGTTCATTCTTGTAGTTAATATCTCTAAATTCATTGGCTCCAACATATAGCTACTGTTAGGAAATGGTAAGGGTATTTCGCTATAAAAGTGAAATTTAATTTAAAAGGATCTTCTGCCATGGCATAGAAACTTCCCATTTAAAAGTATAAGCACTAATTCAAATTTATACTGGATCACCTGGTCTTTGAAAATAATCAGCTCACTGGTCGGTTTTTTTCATACAAATATGATACATGATTTAGCTTGCAACTGGAAAAAAGACAAAAATTTGCTTTTATCTCCTTCCATTGATTTTTGATGCTTTATATCCGACTTGTGTAAGATTGCCCTGTGGGTTTCATTGCACCTCTTAGGCCAGTATCTCTTGATTTTTCACTTTTGTCTGTAGAGATAGACTCAGATGACACATCAATCCTTAAAGGGTAGCTACACCTACACACATTGTGCTTGTAGTCCATAAATCTCAAATTCTCAATATCCCAGCACTTATCACAAACCGTATTTATCTGAATAAACACCCCTCCTCTCCACCTTTAGAATTTCAGGATTCCAAAAAAAGACACATTTTAGTACACCCCATCAAATAACCAATAATATTAAATGAAGAAAATCAAAACAAAAACATGTTAGTTTTGATCAAAAATGACTTAAAATCTACAAAAATACATGATAAAAGTTTATACTTTTTTCAGATTTTTTATCAATTTAGTTTTGTATGGCATGCCTAACACCTTATCCTTATGGATAGTTTTGCAAATTTTATGTATGCAAATCCATTTTTCTTTTACTTTCACAGCTGGTTCACAAGATTTCACTGTATGACTCCAATGACCTGCTATTCAAGAATTTTGTTCCAATTTTCTCACTAACTGTTCCTTTTCTCACAAAAGTTATGAATCTACAAGTCATTTGTTTCAATGTTCAATTATCAATCTGATATAACATGGGCTGAATTTGAATGGCTGGACTATTACATTGCCTAGTATCCATTTATCCTTTGAAAGATATGCATTATTCATGTGACAGTAGAAACTCTGATCCGGCAGAATCTCCTATTCTACCAGAAGAAACTCTGCTCATAGTTTCTACTAGTAGAATCGGAGACTCGCCTGGATCAGAGTTTCAACTGTCACATATATACGATCCTTTCACGTCATATAAAAGTCCTTTTTCCAACGATCCTCTAATCAATTAATCTGCAAAGGGTGAATTGCTATCTATCTTTCTGAAATTACGAGAAATTTTTCTATTTTTCCCCATACATCTTAGGCTCCCAGCCTGCTCCCGATTCACTTCAAAATAAGTTGTGTGGGTAAACTTTAAATGACTTTTTGCTTCAATTTAAGCAGTGACAACTGTCACAGGCTTTCGAGAGTTTTTTGTCATATTTGGTGAACCACTCTGAAATATCTACACGCACCATTGTTTGAATTTTCTTTGATGGGTACTTCAAACACTGTTTCTGTATACCGTTAGTATTTATCAGATGGCGTTTACTGACTACCACATGAATGCATCTATTACAAATACAAATACATCCATTACAGTGATTTTTTGAAAATCAATTTCCTCTACACTTCCCTGCAACAGAGAGAAGTTATACCCAGTTTTGTATATTTCCACTGTGTTGCCAGAATTGCAAAGATTTTATGTCAATGAAAGTGATTCATTACCCAGAGCTGAACAATGTAAATCAATCTACACTATGTTAATAGAGACACAAACATACTTTAAAGTTAGCAGTTCTACTTTAACACAGGCAAAGTATAAATAAAATATATCCACTAAAAACTAGCCCTCATTTTACTTGTAACAAGACAAAATATCATACAATCACACGCAGAAACCTTGTAACTCCTGTGATAGTACAATTCATTCTCAATTGTAACTGCTATTCTGAATCTTAGCAGCAATAATGTAATACCGCATTATTCAGTTCAAGCACCTTATATTACACATTGACTACTTATTGTAAAAATAAGTTAAACCACTTAAAGTACAATTCTGTTAAGGAAAATTCCCTTTTATTTAAAAATGAATATCTCGTTCTCAGTGGTCCTTTCCCTGTAAGAATCAACGTGTTTTCTTAAATCCATGGTTATAAAGTACTTATTTTTGGTTACTTTCCATTCAATTAAACAGTGTTCCAAACTAGTTAGTGTTTCCCAAATTTGCTCCTTGAAGAATAAATCTTGCTGACACTTGTTTATTTCCACAAAACAGACTTTCGACTTATAGCACTGATGACTTCAAAATATACTCTATTCCAATATGGACAAATGGTTCTATCTTTCCAATATCCAAGTCATGTATCACTTGCATGACATGGCATCTGTGGCATCACTGTAATCACCACACTGAATTTCAGGACACGAAATAGAATTCATTATTGTATATTTGTGTACCAGTATTTCTTATTTTTAATTTTTTATCCATCAATGTATTGTTATTGCAAACAGAGGCAGTTAAACAATAAAAAGCTAGCTTTATAGAACCCACCAGGCATGCCACCATCTCAAAACCCATTGTTCATAGACTTGTCACTTCTTGTAACTCTCACTGTGTTTACACAAACATTTCTTATTTTCTTAACAATATTTTCAGGCTTATTGCTGACTCACTAACTATAAATAAAACCGGCTTCTTTGTAAAAGTTACTTTATCCTTCCAATACATCCTAAACACTTTTTCTTATTCCTCAAAACACTGCAGCAAGAAAATGATAACTGACAGTGCAACTCCATGTCTGATCTTATATATATATAAAACAAACCTGACCTGGAAAAGGACAAGTGGATAGATTCACTAAATGTCTTAAATCTGAGACACTTTTCTCAAATACTATACTTTTCTGTAACTTCTCAATTTTTTTTACAGATGGCCTTCAAACAAAAGTCTCAGGATGAGACTGGAGTTTCTGCTTATGTAGCAAACTGCTAGGTGGGTACATTTTGAAAAAGTGCTAGGTAAAAATTTCCCAGGATTGTGATTTCCAGGTAAAATCTCAATTTATATTTCTGTCTTGGCTAATATTTCTTTTGTCAGTCTCACCTTCCAGCAAAAACTCTGCTGAGAAAATATATCTAAGATTTGAAGTAAACTTCAACTAAGTTCTCAATAACACTTGAGAACATTTGGTCCTACATCTGTTGTAGGTCAAACTTTAAGCCATATTTTCAACTCTTATATGTCACTGTATATTTGTCATCCTATGTATAAACCTAATGGTATAGTCATTTTCATACATAAAGACTATACATGAAGTTAAGGCAATAAAGGAAGTCAGTCAAATGCTTATCAAGAGTCCAAAGTTTGAAAATTCTGAGTGAGTTATTAAACCTAGTCTACCTTCTTAACACCTGTCTATATGTGATGTAAATCAAATTGATTTATACATTCGGCAAAAGTGGGCTGAGCCAATTTTGATCATTAATACCTAAGTTCAGACCAGGTAAAAGGGTTTTTTCCCTGGGGTCATTCAAACCAAAGACTCTTCACTGGATCCACTTGTTTTCACTGTAGAAAAAATAGCATCAGAGATGCCCGTACCCCACAGCCTGGGGAAATAGTTTTCAACACCATGAGATATAGAAGTAGTGAAACAGTACAAAGATCGCGATCCTTTTAGAGCAGTGTCAGTTATATTAAGGTCCAAATGATGTTTAAGCAGAGGAAATAACATCTAAGAGAAACAAAATGTATGTAAAGATAAAGTATTAAATGTCTATTTTTCTTGGATGTTGGCCTGATGCCTTGCAGCCATCCAAGAACAGCATACAGTCCCACATGGTAAGCTATTGTACCACAATAAAACAGTAAACTAAAAACTATGATGCACACCTACAACCCCTAAGCAATGTCCCTACCAACTATCAACTTCTTACACTTTACAGTTTCAGAGATATTGCCTGGACAACATTTTAAAGGTCAAGGTCACTACGGCAAGGTCAAATGTCAAATCAAGGTCATACCATGACGCTGCACACCCACAACCCCCAACCAATGTCCCTACCAAGTATCAATTTCCTACACCTTACGCTTTCTGAGAAATAGCCCAGACAAGATTTTATAGGTCAAGGTCACTACGGCAAGGTCAAATCAAGGTCACACCATGATGTTGCACACCTAGACCCCCTAACCAATGTCCCTACCAAGTATCAACTTCCTACACCTTACAGTTTCTGAGATAAAGCCCGGACAAGCTTTTATAGGTCAAGGTCATTACTGCAAGGTCAAAGGTCAAATCAAGATCACATCATGACATTACACACCTACACCTCCCAACCAATGTCCCTACCAAGTATCAACTCCCTACACTTTACGCTTTCAGAGATATAGCCCGGACAAGATTTTATACATCAAAGTCACTACAGCAAGGTTAAAGGTCAAATCAAGGTCACATCATGATGTTGCACACCTACATCTCCCAACCAATGTCCCTACCAAGTATCAACTTCTACACTTTACGCTTTCAGAGATATAGCCCAGACAAGATTTTATATGTCAAAGTCACTACGGCAAGGTCAAAGGTCAAATCAGGGTCACACCATGACGTTGCACACCTACACCCCCTAACCAATGTCCCTACCAAGTATCAACTTCCTACACCTTACAGTTTCTGAGATACTGGCCAGACAAACTTTTCCTGCCACCCGCCCGCCCATCCATGGGTGAAAACAATACCCCTGTGGGGTAAAAATTGAACTGTATATACTGATGCATTTAAATTAGACGAATCAGATAATGACATATAAGAATATTTTAATATTGATCGATAAAGGCAATATCAGTTCCCAAAGTGTTTGTATAAATATTCTAAATGTTGTTGTATTTAATACCTGCATCATATTTTGATTATGAACATTCATATGTTGAAGACTTATTTTCCTTGTATAGCAGTCTTGTGTTAAACTTGTGATCTTTCATAAACATCTCATAGTTTTTGGGAGCAAATTAGGATTAAGTTGCTCTGAAATGAAGCATTTTTGGGAATGAATATTGCCAAATCAATCAATAAGTGCTAATCAAATTAGTGGTTTGATACTGATATTGAAAATCTATCTCAATTCTGGCACTAATTGAAATCAATGCTAGCTGATTGTAGTATCTCCTAGTACTGTTACGAAGATGGCACATAGACTACACTACTTCATTTGGGTCTCAACTGGCCAATGCAAGAAATAAAACCCAAACGACCAATGTCTGACACTGAAAACATCTACAAAACTTTGTTCATGGTAACCACTTCAACCATCCAATTTCAGCCACTTATGGGTGATCAATCGGTCATTCACTGGTTACTTACTGCAAGCGTCATACTGGTCAGAAGAACTCCTGGGGTTAGATTAGTCAGTCATAACAGTGTAGAGTCACTTACCTTACTGGTCAGGGTCACTCCCACGTTAACCATTCACAGGAGACATGAGTCTGGCTTTGTAGCCATCATGTGCTCATTACTGGTCACTTACCATAACGGTCACACTGGTCAGTATTATTCCTGGAGCTAGAGCAGCCACTTATGGGAATGCACTGGTAATCACTTACATACTGGTCAATGGCACTTTTTTGGTTGGTTAGCCACTCATGGGAATGGGGGAATCTAGCCTGATGGGGTACAGTGGTCATTTAGTGGTCACTTACCATATTGGTCATACTGGTCAGTGGCACTCCCGGGACTAGGGTAACCACTCATGGGAGAGGGGGTCTGGCCCGGGGGGTAGCCAGACTCCATCATCTCTGGCTCCATCTTGATCTGGTCCATGTGGTCCGCAATGTACGGGTAGCCGTTGAATCCATTGATGGGGTAGCGATACCGCTCCTCACCCCCAATATGGAACCCTGCACAAAATACAACAATGGCAGAGATTAATAATGGAATCATATCACAGATTTTCAAGTTTTAACTGGTAAATAATAATCTTCATAACTGCTTCTGTACAGTTCGTCCTTCTTGATTATGGAATCCTTGGGAAAAAGCACAGAAAGAAGCGAAATGACTAGAAGCCCAAGTTGTTAGAATTTTAACTGGACAGAATGACTTTTCTAGTGTTTCTTTTGTTACCATCTCTCCTATTCCAGAACTGAGAATGAATCCTGTTAAAAAAGAACAAAGTATTAATGCAATGAACAGTGAGGCGTTGGATTTTATTTGAAGTATTTACTTCCACTAATTAACCTGAAGTTACTGCTGTTTTCACACCATCTGTGACATTTAGGAAACCTGTTTAAACATTGAAATTAAATGAACAAAACAACTTTTTGGGGGGGTGACCATATCACTTCTGCATGAATGTAAGTTTCAACAGTCTACAATTTTTATAGGTTAAAGATCATTGAAAATAGGGAAAATGACATGAAAAACTAATACCAGGAAGAGAAATCTGCCTCAATACTAAGGTTTATACAAGTAGTTTATTGATTTAAACTATATTTTAGTGGGTTTTTGTTATCCAGTTTGTACTCAGTTTCTCAAAGAATTGGGACTGTTTTCAGGTAGATGGGTAACTTATGACAGACTCACTATTAACCAGGCTGTTTATGTGTATAACAACATTCATGCACACATACATATATATATTATACATGTATATATACCATTTTTTATGAAATATGACCTATTATAAAGACCGGAAATGTGCAGTGAATGAAAACTCATCGCTGCGCATTGTTGCTAAGAGTACATTATAACGCGAGGGATACAATTTTGTAAAATTAGTCCAAATGGCTGTATTTCAGCAAAGATATAGTTTCTTGACTGAATAAATAGACGTGTTTTGTGTTAAAATCATACCCTTTCTTAAAAATAGCAATAAAGGACTTGGTTTGAATACTGTATCATCGAATAAATCACAAACATCCGGCCATAATGTTCTGCCCGGAAGTTTGTCATTTATTCGCCGATACAGTACTCAAACCTCGTCCTTTATTGTTACATTATTAATTGTATTAATACTCCAGTTGGAACGCAATTAATTTCAAAGGTAAACCTGGCCTTTTAGACCAGGTGTATACATTTAAACCAGGAACTCTTACACAGTTATGTCAGTAAAATGAGATTTGTCTCCATGTAATAATTACCCACACAATCATTTGCTATCAATCACTTGACTGGATAGCGTTCTTGGCAATAATTACTGCAATGTTTTCAGTGAATCTTTATAGGTTTGTAGTCTCTGTGTGCTAATCTATATGCATTAAGTGTAGACATTATTGTTCACACCTGATGTTCACCATAAATAGAGATAAAATTGTCTTATAGCTATCATAATCTTGAAAAAAATGCCATATGAAAAGCTAACCAAAGACCTTCAAAGAACCAAATAAATGATGTAATAGCAAAAAGCAGAAGTCTATTCACGTGAATGCTGGCTTTAATGTGTGTGTTTTTTATCAGAAGCTTTATTTCAATGGAGAAACTTCTTGCAATCTTTTGCTTTCAGAAATCAATAACTATGAAAATTCTATGTCTCACACCGGCATATAACACCAAAATATTATATCGTAAACTGCCTTTTTTCTGAAATATGTGATCAAGTTCTTACTATTACTCATACTATTCATCAGCCTACTTCTCACTTCTCAGGTCAAATATCTACCAAATTTTAATAAAAAACATACGAAACACAACAAAACTTATGGATGGTTAAGAATTGATTTCACTGATTTTATGATACCATATGTTCAGTAATTCTACATAATATTGAAGATAAACTAAATGCACACCCTATAATAAATGAAACAGACTTGTATAAATGTGCAATACCAAATGTAATATGTTATGTTAATAAATGCCCACCTTAAAATAAATGAAGAGTTGAACACCCTAATTTGGTCTATAAGAAAAAATATTTTTGGAAAACTTTCTTTATTTTATTCAGTTTTTTTATCATTCAGAGTAAATACTTAAAACTTGAACTATTCAATTTCTTTCAATTAGCAAATATTACAGTGCATTATGACTCCATAAAGAGAATAGCTACCTTGTTGACTTATTTCAGGAGGGTGCTCAGTAAGCATGAAATTAACAATAGAGTGAGTGTTTTTTTTTCTACTCTGAAAATTCCGTTATTTTTTACTAGTTTCAATTGAATACTAGTCTGTTACAACTGCCGCTGACAAAGTGTTATGACACAAAGAGGCCTGTTGCCGCAGTCGATAATTGTGCAGTCTTTTTTGAGGTTTCTCACCAATAACACCATAAAAAAAACCCAGATTGACTGGTTTGTGCCTAAGGCGGGGAATTTTACAAGTAGCTAGTATTTACCGTTACTGTTATCCTGTGTTGTAGGAGTGAGTAACATATCCCAAACATCAATTCCAAATTGTCATATCCAAAACCAGAGTCACCCAAAGTGACTACAGTGACAAAATACACTGGGTCACAGAGTATTTTGATAACTATGAAACAAAAGAAAAACTGTTTAAAGGTAAATTCAAGTCTTTTTAATCACAGACTATTGACATAAAAATAAACCAAAAACATGTTAAAACTGATAAGATTTCTTCTTAAAACAGGCAATATTTTGTTTACGCCATATATTGCAGCATAACACAGTCCACAGCCTAATCGGTTGACCTCGGTTGTCTGACTAGCTCTACATATAAAGGTGAGTGATAATCCAGGCTCTATGCACTCTGCACTGAGTGCTCTGCCTGTACTTTATGTCTATAGACATAAATGCTCTTGTATGCAGAGTCTACACTGTGCAAACAGGATCAACCCAGCCTCGAACAAGTCGCACATATCTTTTATACATCAGTGAACTTAATAGAAATGGAAAACTCTCTCAAGGTGCATTCATTTTAGCTAATTATCTTGGACAACGAAAACTGATTCTAATATAAATTTTAAATCTGTATCAATCCCTTCAGTAGAAATTAAGTATAGGTGAAAATTAACTGATGAATTTCTTCAAAAATCAGAAATTTTCCTTTCCACTGAAGGAAAGCCTGTGATGCTATACCATCAATTGTGCAATGAGACAATTTTAAATCATTTATTTAACCTACTAGCTTAAGCCTCCAGTGCATTTTACTTCTAGTAGCCAGTTTGTGCAGCACAATCAGATATAGAAACCAACTGAACAATGTATGGTGTGTATATCTTAAATTTACATATCCAACTTAAGCCAATAATCATGCCAGTTATGATTGTGATTTACTGTTTTATGCCAATTTTAATCAGTAATATATCCCATAAAACTACTTTCCCAATAAAGCCACCAGCCTTACGTCATGGTAATTTTTGTAGGCTAAATTACCTGGCATTTCTGTTAATGTTAATTAACAATGTATATCCAGTATACATATTTTTGCGATTAAAACACTGAGCCCCTATCCATGCTAGACAGATTATACGGGATTACCTAGCGTTTCTGTCAACTTAATGACACAAGCTTCAAGCAAAATGTCCAATAGTTCAATCAGCTCAGGCCATATCAAAGTAGACTCTTCCTCTCCGTCACTCTACATATCTGTATTTCACAGAGAAACTATTACGTAATAAAAATATAGGAGGGTGAAGGAAAAACTATGTTAGTGTGTGGTGGACAACTCAAGTGCCTTCACTGATAAAAAAATATGTAAATACAACCTCCCCTCCCCACCCAAAAAAAAAAAAATCTGGGGGAGAAAAGTACTTGAGCAGTGATCTTACATGAAGACATAATTGCGGAGAGCATTTAACACTGTACCCATCAACCCCGTGGTTTTTTCCCCTCACTTCAACAACTAACCTATAAACTTATTTCTTTGCACCTAATGTATAATTTGCCTGCTTCACAAAATGCCAAATGTGTAAGTACTATTCACCACATATCTATAGAATTGGCTATAGAATTTTGAACAGAATTTGAATGATACAATAAAGCCAGGAATGTTTTTTTTTTAAATGAAAATTCTTTCATAATAATTTCACAAATAAAAAGGCATTTATTTGCACCTCAAATGACACAAAAGTAAATTTCTAAAATAGTAAAGAGACTTAAATATGTTGATTTTTTGGCTATTTTATTAGTGGTATGAAATTAACTGTTTAAAGTTCAAACTATTTATTTCACTCAGGAACTTACAAGGCACAAAGTACAAGTCCCTGATACATTATTTCCACTGAGAGAAGTTTACAAACTCTGTTATTATTTCATCCAAAAATGATAGGTTATATTTAGTTTGTTATTTCAATATCACTGTATCATAATCATCATATCAAGTTTAACTGATATGTTAGTGTGGTTTCCATGTTAACACAATTTGTGAATAGTGATAATTTTCCCTTTATTAAGATAAATGTGGACTGATGGTCATTGGTTCATATATACTGATACATTGACATGGGAGTACTATGCCAGTTATTACTCCATTTTGTATTCTCAAACTTTGTGTACATGGACAGATAAAATCTAACTGTAAAGCTATAGAGTAAGAAATCTAAAATTCGCCACATATCTGAAATTCGCCACGTGTGAAAATACTAATAAAATAAATGAATTGTGGTGAGATTTGTTGAATGTATAGTAAATTAAGGCTTTTTGAACTGAAAAATACCAATTTTTAAACAAAAACATCATTTTCTTCATTAAATTAACTAAGGTTTTAGAGGTGGCGAATTTTAGATTCCTGGCGAATTTTAGATTACTTACTCTAATTGCAAATCACACTACATGAAAATATACAAGGGCGTGTATTTTATCATCTTAAGAATTAACTCAGCAAGTTTGGGACTATCAGTTCTTTTCATGTATTTGGCCACCTCTATCTTCATAATTACTCCTTAATGGATGTGTCCCGAAATATTTAGGGCTTTGCTATTTAAAGTTTTAGATGCGTTTCAGAATGTTGTGGTTCACTTTCATTTTCTCATGGAGTTCTTGAAAGTTGAGTTACACAAGCATTTTCTTGGGTATATAAGCCATTTTCCCCCCAAAAATGCAATATACAGGTAATCTTTGTTGGGATTATTTACTGGAGATGATCTTGACTCGCAATGCTTAATTTTAAAATGGATACCACTGATAAAATAGGCGCACTGCAGCCCAGTTTTCTGTTTGAAAACTGGGATTTATACGTACGATGATCTTTATAGTCACTGGCATTGTCAAATTTAAATGACAATTCTTTTCTGTAAAGGGAGGGGTGTGTGCTTTAATTCTGTGACCCATTTAATGCAGCATTTCTTTCATATCCCATGTCTGACCCAAATCCCTCTATTTGAGAAATTATTACTTAATATTAGTATACTGTATAAGTGGTTATTTTCGCGTGGAATTAATTTTCGCTATATTCGCGAGTGACTACAAATCGCGAAAATAACTTCTAGCCAATATTTATATTCAGTAGAACCAGTCTACAGTAGCGTGAGCGATAATACAAGATTATGCAAGATACAATATTTAACACTGTCACGGAAACAATAAATTCCATTGCTTTATCAAATGTACCATTCACAGAAACACCTAACTTCTTTGATCTTTATCACCAATAGGGAGGGATTAATTCAATTACACGACCCCGCTACACAACTTCTTTGATAATGCGCCGATCAATGAAAGTGTGTTCGATTGGGTTTCGTAAATTTATAATCTCCCAGAGTAGGTTCACACACTGACAACGTGTATGAAAGAAAAGACGTTAACTATGCATTTCCAATCAAACCAGCAGAAGTCCGCATAATACTAAAAGTATTTTAATTTGAACATGTTGTTAGTTTGGGCGATAATTGAATATATTTCACCGCGAAAATAAATTCTCGCGAAGCAGGCCTACAGTGTACATTCGCGAACTTAAGTACCCGCGAAAATAACCACTTATACAGTATTCTAGAAGTACTTAAAATTCCCTTCAATTTGGTACATAACATGTCCATATTTCCAACATAATGTCTAATCTAATATGGTCAACAAATTTGGTACACTCATTTTTGAAGACAAAGTCAAAGTTGGGGTTTAACGTCCCGTTCAACAGCCAGGGTCATATTGGGACAGGTTCTCAGCATTGCCACTTGTGGGACTCGAACCCACAGAGGTGACAGCCTATGATTAGATGCCAAACTTGCTAACCACTAGGCCACCGAGGACCTCTCATTTTTGAAGACATGTACAATACCATGTACAAAAAGGCAATACTAGCCAAAAATGATGAGGGTGTTAAAAGCTGAGAATGATACACATGACCAGAAGCGAACTTTTTATGAAACTATCAGTTATATAATATTTCATATCCAGGTCATATTTTGGAGAAATATGGTACAGTGTTTTGAGTTCATTATATCCACTTTGTGATGGGTTCATGAAATCCAATAGAAATTCAGCTGACAATACACTTTCAAATACAAGGTTACATCTTGTAACATGAGAGGGGGAGGGGACGGGTATCTCTGCTAGATTTTTTTTTTTTAAAAACCAGTTACATCCACTGAACAAACACATTAAAGGAATGAAGACTACATCTGAAAATATTATAATTTACAAAGTGAAACCTAAAACTACTGATAGTAAAATTTATGGAGTTTATGAAATGACAAAGCATATAACATCTAATTAGATTCACAAAAAAAGCATACAATTTTTCTGAAAGGACATTTTTTGAATGCAAATATAAATAATCTAGATGGAGTGCAGTATAAAAATCTTTATACAATGACATATGAAAGAAAGTACATTCTTATATGTATATTAAATAACTACCCATGCATAAAATCAGACCAGGAGAGGTACTTGGCAAGAACCCGCTATACTTGGTAAAGATGTAGAATATCTTTTAAAATGAAGTGACCTCTGTTTTGTAGAAATTTGATTTATTTGGGGTTCACTGTTATTACCAATGGACTGCATAGGTCAAATGACCGAGAAATGTATGCCAATCTGAACTGTTAACCACTGAATATTGATCAGTACTTGTAATTTTACCATGTTGGAAAGGAGGGTATTTCCGGACTTTCAATTTTATCTTTCATATCAGGCTTCCCCTTCCTCCAGAAAATCAGTCATTTTTCATGTGTTAACTCATAATCTCACTGAAAGTATACAAGGCAACAAAGTGACTTATTTTTATCATTTAACTGCCAAAAAATTGTTTACTTGGTGTTTTCCTTTGTTTTGTCAACAAGCACTACTCTGGAAGATATTGGGCAAAGAATCAGTCTTCAGTAAACAGGCACATTTGAAAAAGGCAGATCAATACACTGAGAATTACAGTGGGAGAGGATCTTATACCAGGTTTCTCTGACTCACTATGTAATCATCAGTGGTGTGTGGCCCAGTTTGTGTTTTATATACAGGCCTGTGTTGGTATTTTGGACAACAGACAAGCTCAAATGTCAAACTATTGAATAACTTACAAAAATAAAATATTGACCAGTCAAGAATATACATCTCTTGACTATAACTGAAAAACATTAAAAAATACATAAAAAGTCTGCTGTAATATCTGGCAATGAATTTCCTATTGTCTCAATCTAATCTGGCTTTTGATCAGTAGGCCATAAAGCCAAACTACAACCAACAATGGAGGGACTTCAGCTTCCCGGAAATAACATGTGTGAGCCTTATGTAATGCTTATATGAGTCTGAAGCCAATGATATATATCTCTGGTATGACTTAGTACAGTGGTAGAGAAAGGGTTCACACTGGTGCAAATTTCAGGCTAGATTTGTTGCAGCTTTAGGTCTTCAAAGCTGTAGCAGTACCAGAAGAGTGGAAAAAGAGGGGGGATGGGGGTGGGTCATCTAGTGCAAACATTCTGGGAACATTCTGAATTTTAGAGTCATTGATTCTTGTCAAAAAAGTCTGTGCTATATTTTTAAAAGAAAGGGTATGGATATATTAATTTATTAAAAGATTCAGGACTGTGACACAGCTCTTAGACCAACAGTTCTACAAAGATCCAGCAAAATAACAAGTTTTTCTCTGCAGTTAAATTTTGATAAATACAATGTTTGAAGTGAAAGGCTTCATTCTCAAATAAATAATGAGGCAAACTTTATTTCTGAAATGATGTTTGTATGTTGAACTAAGACACTATTAGTTCAAAATACTGCAAACCATTTGACCAAAAAAGTAGAACCTTTATTTTTCATCCTTCCATTATCCAAATATTGAATTTCATGAACTCAATTCCACTCTCCCAAGTTTGTATTTCTCTATAGCTTTTGTACTGTACATCCGCTTCTATTTTGCAACCCCATCCTCCAAACATAATCTCACTCTCTGAGCCTGGTTAGATATTAATAGGATTTAACTGTACTTTTTAAATGTACATGGAACAGATTTACTGTCCCAAAATAGATTTAGATATGGTATTTAAAAGGTAATTCAAAGTGAGTAAGCTGAGTTTTGCTGTTTTTCTTTATTGGTGGGTGGTGAGGCATGGAATGACAGATCAATCAGTCCCACCCATCTATATCTTGCTCAGGAGAGAAAGTTCAGGAGGACATTAAAAGCTGGACAAATATCACAATCACAAAAATGCTTTCAGCTTTTCAGTATTTTCTCATCCACATGGTGTTCTTTTGTGTTATTGAAAAGTTTTTACCATTAAAGAGAACAGACTCAGACTGGAACTTCATTCACAAAAAGTGAGCTCAGATTATAAGCATCCCATGATAGTTTTCTAATAAAAAGAACAAGGACAAAGGTCAGAGTTGAGCTTATACATCCCTTTCAACAACTAGGGTCATCTTGACAAGTATTTACCTTATCTTAAAGTGTTGCCATGAACTGGCTTTGAAGCCACAACCACTGAGATAGAAAGCCTACCAAATTTGGATGAAATCGGGGATATGAGATGTCTTATCTTACTTCTTTCTAAATCACAAGTGTTGCATCTTAGCAGGTAGACAATGGGATGTGGAATTAAATACAGTATGTAACACATCTCTCAATTATCACCCGAAATGTAGAATGAACACGAGGCAGATGATGATAGTCTATTTTCTTCAATAGTTATCAAAGGACAAAAAATCATACAAGTATATCAAATTACATTGTGTCAAAATCTGTCATAAGTCACAGTGTAACAGCCTTCACAGAAAAAGTACGATGCACTGAGTCACACCATACTTTGTAAACATCTTGCTGGTGGTGGTCATTAATATTACAAGAGCTTACAAATAAAGTGATACACACAAGCAGTGGAAAGTCCACTGCAAATCTATTGATTCTCTGTCTGATATATCATTCAAGTCATGGAGAGGGGGACTTTTTAAAGTCTTGCCTTAGGAATGAATACATGGCCTCTCAAGTAATACTGAAAGTATGCCTTGAACAATAATGGACATTAATACAATTCACTGCTGTTAGATATCTGGTGGTAAGGATTTACTATCTACAGGTCGGGATAGTTACTGTAACAACACCCAGTTTGGCCCTTCCCTCAAAAATCAGCAGTGTGAAAAAACTCAATTGTGCAACCTCTTTCATCTCACCATCCAAGATGAGTAAGATTTCATTCAAATAACACAACAATAATGAGGTATTTTAGTGTACAACAGCACAAAATAATCGACTGATCAGAGTAGAAATCTGTCTATAAAATCATACATTTGGATAACTGAAGACTGTGTAAAAGAGATAATAGTACATTGAATACTCATTATATTACTGCTTTACACTAGATCTGTGTTGTGAAATCTGAATGAATTAAAATCTCCCCCAATTTGTTTCTAACAACTGAAGTTTTATTACACAAATGTCACCAACTTAAAACTCATAATACTGCTTCATTCATGATCAAATTTGATTTAGAAAATTTTACAAAATTACATAACCATTTACTCATGATGTGACAACTTTTAAAGTGAACTACAAAAAGGTGATTCACTGACAGGGGGCGCATTTTATGCTCTATTCTGGTCTGTGTGTCATTTTATACTATGGGCTATAAACAAGTGATAAAACACAAAAGTTATGGCTAATAAATTCTAAAAGTCAGTCTCCACAACAGAGAAAGTCAGCTTTCAGTAGAAAGGCATATAAACTTTTATATACATACCGTAAATCTTTGAAAGTATTGCCTGATCTTATATAATTATAGTCTGGATCAGATACAGACCTGGTTCACTTGATAAACCCTTGGTGCTGATAACTTGGTTGCACTATTTTCCACCCCTTTTTATATTTTCAATTAGATGGCTGATAGATTTACTGGACTTTAAAATTAATAAACAGGACAGTCATATTTTTAGATAAATACGGTAACATCAGACCCTCATAAAAATGATATTTGTCCCAGAGTTTATTCTCTCTCTCTGATAATGAGAACATGAACATATGGTATCAAACTTTTTGTCACATAATCTCATTAGTGTTTATTGCAGGTGCTACATGTCAAAAATCATCCAGACAACCCAAAGCTTCCATAATATAGCTTATGCAAATATCCCCTCCATATTGTGTCCTGAAACAAGATGGCTTACATAACTTTCATTAATTTGGAGAATTTAGAAAACTCATAATTTATGATAAATGAATAAAGCTTAATTAACCTTTCATTTCACTGAAGATAAACCTGTTACAGTACATTGGCTATCACTGCAACATCCACCAATAAATATTTAATTGACAAGTACTTGCATACTACTTTAATGTAGATACAAAAACAGGAAAACAAAAACTCAACAGTTTCACTTGTATTAGTAACGCCTATTTATTCAAGTTGATAAGCGAAGTCGATGACTCTTGTGTGATGAGATTTTTTTTCTTTATTAGACCACAAAATTTCATATTTTAGTTAAATGTGCCATAAGTAGATAAAACTTCCTAATGGATATCTAGCTTTTACAACATTAGATGATCATCATACTTGTGAGTTACAATGTATACAGAACATGTCAGAGGATTGTTTCCAATATCCAGATTCTGGGTCAGAAAGCTTGGAAAAGATTTGTTACTACTCTAATCTCTGTGAAATTCCCATAAAAAATTTACATGCATTATTAAAACTTCAAAATTATTGTAAAAATGATCCCAACTGAAAAGTGGTCCACAAAACTTATTCAATTTAAATTGGATGTGAAATTTCCTACTGAACGTAGCTGCAACAGGCACTGAAATTTTAATAAGATTTAATTGGATAAATAGGATAAAATCCCCATTTAAAAATCACTAAATTTATAAGTTCACATAATTTAAAGTTAAATTAAAAGTTTTCATTCCTAGATGTTTTATTTATGAAAGTGAACTCTACTACAAACCCATATGTTCACAGCAGCATCACTGCTTTGAAATGTATATTATATAATTGTTATGCATATGTCAGAATGAATGAGTCTGGATGCCCTTTGAATCTGTAACTTTGAACTTTCAATTAATATTTTTCACCCAGCAAATCTGGTGAATCTGCTTATATAGGTCATGGTTAGTAGGTTTGACATAGCATCAAGAGGTCCAGGTTTCTCACTGTATAAGCTTGTACCCAGCACACGCCAGTACTCATAGGGATAAGTGACTGACAGTCTTATCTCCCCTTGTCTTTCTTTTGTTTCTTTTTGGTGATATTCAAACTTCCATTCTTTTCACACCAGAGCAAGAGAGGTGAAAAACGGTGGTGGTCCGGATAGTAAAATCATCACTTAGCAGCAATGATGAATAAATCTGTGTTTCCACAATGTCAATTACTGATACACAACTGGAAAGAACATATTAGAGTAAGAAATCTAAAATTCGTCAGGAATCTAAAATTCGCCACCTCTAAAACCTTAGTTAATTTTATGAAGAAATTGATGTTTTTGTCTAAAAATTGGTATTTTTCAGTTCAAAAAGCCTTAATTTACTATACATTCAACAAATCTCACCACAATTCATTTATTTTATTAGTATTTTCACATGTGGCGAATTTCAGATATGTGGCGAATTTTAGATTTCTTATTCTAAATTTTAGACACTTGTGATATATTCTCTCACAAAATATTCTCTCTTGTTCGGCTTTTTTAAAGTAATAAATTATTTTCCAACAGACTTTTACAATTTTTTTAACCTGTCTCCCAAGTTTATGACACCAAACATAACACAAATATCTGTTAAACATATTCCTTCTTTCATATCTTAATCCTTTTTTTAATGGAGAACCGACAATGTCCCTCTCAGGAAAACTGAGATTAGCATTGACTAATTTGATAACTATAAGGAGACATTTTCAAGAAATTCAATGAGAGCAATAGAATCATCCGGATTGATCAGCCATTGGGCATCACCAATAGGCATTAGTATTTTGGAAATAGTCATATAAGATGTTTATAAGAAGGCAAAGCGTGAATAAGGGCACAGATCAAATTGTTTCAGGTTCAAACTTATATTAAAAGATGTTTGAGGTTCACTCATAACAGATTCCAGCTGTGACAACAGAAAGAAGTTTTGAAAATTTACTTATGTGGTTTACTATATCATAATAAATTTGTGGATTGCAAGTAACATCCTTTCTCTTCCTAATGTGTGCCTGTTTGTTTTACATACTGAATAGCCTGTCAAAGGTCAAAGTTGGGGTTTTACGTCCCGTTCAACAGCCAGGGTCATATTGGGACAGGTCCTCAGAATTGCCACTTGTGGGACTCGAACCCACAGAGGTGACAGCCTATGATTAGATGCCAAACTTGCTAACCACTAGGCCACTGAGGACCTCGAATAGCCTGTCAGTGAAGCACAACTAACAATACACTGAACACACATCAGTAAAACAATTCATTCCTTAGAAATATGAAGTATTTGTTAAATTATGTTGTCTTTTAAAAACTAAAAGTTGACATTTTACACTCTTTTCAACAGCTGGATGTTGTACTTCTTACAGAAACCAAAATCTGTAGTGTTGTATGACATCACCTCAATCTGACTTGATACACTGGGTATTTATGCAAACATATACTTGAATACTACACTTAAACCCCATTAGTGGAACTCTGTTGAGTATATGCCCTTTAAAACAAAAGTACCAGAAAATATCAGAGTCTGAGATTGTCTTTTTCCAGTGACATTCTACTTGTTGTATGGTGTTGCTGGGTAGGTAAAAGTACGTTTCAGGTCTCTTGGTCAAAGTATGGTTCTTTGTCCCATTCAACAGTTTAGGTACTTATGTATTTAACTTCAGAGGATTCATCTGTTTTCCCACCAGTGAGTCTTGGAAAGACTATAATAGCTTGTGCTCTGATCTGAAGGTTGCTTAGAACAAATTGAACTAAGCAGAACAGTACAGTCTCAGTGAATGGAATGAAGTACAAGGTCAGTGGGCAACAGGTACAATCTGTCACTGGGTCAACCACATACCATATTTACACCCAGCCCTCCTCCCTCTATAAACACAACACCCCTTCTCTAACCAACACAGCCAACAAGAGAGACATTTGAAACTGTGGTGATTCAAGGGCAATATGGCACAGGAAGTCATAGCACATAGGTATTTTCTTCATCTGTACCAAGTTATTACCTTATACTTATTGCTTGAACATAAATCTTTTGTTCTCTGCTTTTACAAAGTTTACCTTGTAAAGTGCTATTATTTACAATCACAATATGAATTAAAGTTTATACACCAATATATACACCTTATACAAAAATCACTACACCTTAGTTATTTTATTTATTTGGGTTTTAACGTCACTTTTAACACATTGTATACATATAGGTCATATCACGAACGGTAGTTTTATGGGCAGAGGAAACCAGTATATACAATTGGTCAAGGCTGTGTACAGTAAACTGCAGACCAATGGGAAGTAACTACAAGCTTTCCCACTTGAGGTCGGGCCAGAAACCGAATTCTGATCTCAAAGATGGGAGGCCAGAGTGTTACCACTCTGCCACCGTGGCCCCCTACACCTTAGTTACAATCTTAAATACTATTTATACATGTGTCTGAAACAAGGCCTATTTTATTTAGTGTTATTACTTTGAAATATATTATGCATTAACAAACTGAAACATATATATAATGGAACTCCTTTAAGTTGTAATATTCTGTTCATTACAGTGGAAACTCTGTTTTAATTACACCCGTTATCTAGAATTTCTGATTAAGTAGAGGTATTTTTTTTGGTTTCCTGAGACTTTACTTATACAGGAATTCAACTACACAGCCTTTTAAAACACACTGAGGCTTACCATCCATTTGTTCTCTTAGTGAAAGCATGCTGAGTTCACTGCTGTATTTATGATCACTGTTCAGACTGGCTAAGGTTCAGATACAATACTTGTACTGACCCTCCTGGGTTCACACACCCCCTACTGGCACAACTACTGACAATATGCCACACTGAATTATATCTGTTGGTTGTTTTGTGAATTCCTTTGTCAGTATGTGTAAATATTGTTCTAATAACCGCTGGTTTAAGTATAGGTCCTATATAGTATAGTAACTGTGTACCAAATCCACATACAAAAGATTCAGGCTTTGACTGTGCATGAAATTAGTCATCCAGTTTTATATTTTTAGCTGTTTCCAGAAGTAAAAATATATTATTAGTCATTCATAAACAACAGTTCACTTTAGCATAAACAATTGTTATGACACCCACTCAATGTTCTATAACATGAAAGTTGTTCTGGGGACAACAACCAAAACTACACACTTTGTTATATATCCTTAGAAATACCATCTTGTGAGCTTTATTATTGCTATAATCTCTTTCAGTGTTATTGTGTCCAGTCCATTTGCTGAATCTGTTAATATAATGTATTGATTTCACAAGCACAGAAGCATGTGCACATGTTACATGTGTACAGATTGAATCCAAAGTTCAAGTCAACTTTTAATCAGCACCTGATAAGGCCCATTCTGTGTGTATTCACTGCAATGTCCTCCTTTTATCAAGTGTTTTTTCTTATTTTGATTCAGCCAAGAACCTTCTGGGCTACTACTTCAAATCACTTCTTTTTGATCACATAGAAACACAGACACCCAAGCTTCAAAAACAAGACCTCGACAAAACAAATTGCACTGATTCTGTGACAATTATTTAATAATCTAATTCATTGTCGGTGTCACCTTCAGTATAAATCCTAAGCAAGCTAAACACAGCTGTCCCTGAGAGTGTTCAAATGCAATTCTATCATTTCATTTAACACCTACAGAAAATCTGGCTGTGCAAGTTAAATCCATACACAATTCTGTATCTGTCCCAAAAAACTTTAAATTAATTTTCAAGCAAAATCCTTCTTCACTTTGGAAAAATACCCACATCAGATTGATTCATATACTTGTTCATTCAGTTTCTGTTTCAATTTGTGCCTTTACAATGCCTTTATTTGTTTAAGAATTTACTAAGCTATACCAAGAGCAAACTGTACCCAAAATGACTTCAGTGTGTCAATATGTAAATATTGGCACCAAAAACGGGTTTTATATGGGTTACAAGGCCTAACATATATTGCAGTTGACTGTCTATTGCCTGTACAATGAATACACTACTGACTACACAGTACTAGAACATACTTGAAAGTACCAAGGTTCAGCTGCTCACAATACACAAACTGACTGCTTTAGTCTTCTCCCTTTTATCACAAGAAGAACACTTCAGCCCAGCCTACAGATGGCTAAAAATCCAAAGATGCTTTTTTGCTTACTGCTTACTGATGTAAGTTTTCCAGCAGTTAATAGTTTGGGGAGAATCTTCAGGAGTATATACACATATACTAACAAGATGCACTTATCCTGTTCAAAGAATGAACTCCCTTGCTCCCTGATGAGTTTGCTTCTCCTCAAAGATTAACTGTCAGTAAATAAAAAGGGCGGCATACCGTAAACAGATCCTGGAGCCTTCTACTTGTCCAATAAATACTGAAAGCTTAAAAACAAAAACTATGTTTATATCTATTAATCTTTACTGTTTATGTTCACTAAAAACCCACTTTGTTTATCAAGAGCTAGAGAATTATGGCCACTCTGGAACTCAGTCTGTGTAGTTACAAACAAGCCTCCAAAGCAGACTGCAAATTTGAACACATGTAATGTAGATATATATAGACATGCACACACTGCCAATATACTATTACTCTTCCATGCATTTGAAAAGCTTTTGAAAAAAATTCTAAGAATTCCACAAGCACGCTTCCTTCCACCCACTTTTTGAGATTTTATCAAAGGCACCAGCCTCGACGGGAACAAAACAAAATGTCAAATGAACTTAAGCCATCACTAACTTCCCTCTGCTCTGCAGAAACAATAGCTTATTATTGCCACATATCCTTGGGAGCTAAAAATACAATGATTCTTTCTCAAGAATTCTTTTCTATTTTGTGGCAAGTGTGGGCCACGAAGAAACAACTGATACTATGAACTCCTGGGTCTGCATTGCCACAAACCAGCCATTGATTGTCTATATTGCAAGCTTAAAACTCCAGCAATTGAGTCTTTTTATAATATTATCCTCCCATGTATGTGTAGAGATGTCCTACAACAGAGTGTCTTTTTTTCACACTGTATAAATACTATTTGTATACAGCACAGACCATCCCCTCTTTCAGAGGCCCCATTTTGTCCATTGAAAACAAAATAGTACAAGCATGACAACCGCCCAAGTCACAGAGAAAATCTACAAACTTTCCTGTCTCTATCTCAGATAAAAAAACTCTTATAAAGAAGGGATCGCCTCTGTTTGAAAATCTTCTTCCACAAAATACATGCATAAAAGCCAACATACAGAGAAAAAAAATGAGAAAATTGAGTGTGAGTTTACTTGAAGTAACCCTGTACAAGGTCATCTGCCAAATAAACAATAGGCCATGGAGTAATATAAGCAATAAGTAAAGATAAGCAATATTATCCACTGTGTATGCAACACAAATAAAAGCAAACCTCCAAATGGAGAGAGAAAGAGAGACCTGAGAGGGATCTCCGGCCCTTCAAACCAGTGGAACACACTGGCCGCAGAAGTATAGTCTCCCTCTCCTGGTTTCTTTATGACCCCCTCAGGTCCATGACCTTGCATTCTGAAGACCCCATTATTATGATAGATATGCACAAGCCTGGCAAAGGCTTGTTAAAGAAGATGAAAAAGAGAGCAGAAAGATTTGGTCCTAAATGAATTTTTTATGAAATTTCATCTTTGGTTTACTTGGAGGTGCTATTGATAGTGGTTGTTGATATACATGTATTGCATGTGATCCATGTAACAGTGGTTGTTGATATATTGCAACATGATCCATGTGACAGTGAACTACTTAGAAACCTTTATATTCACACCAGTATTACTGTTTTTATATGAATACATGGTAGCAAATTGCATGCTTACTATGGCATTGTATTTGATAAAGAGTTGTCTTACAGGATTTTTAACTGTTCAATTTTGTGCTCCAACTGTCCATTTTGTTGGGAGCTTGCAAGAGCTTGTAGACTGCATGTGTGTTTATAGCGGTACTGAAAGGTCAATATTTGGGTTTTACATTCAGTTCAACAGCCAGGTATAGACTTATTGAAGTTTTTAAGACAAAAATAGTGACACATTTGATCACTATATGTGTATCTGAATAACAAATTGATATATTTATCAACAGTTTTCCTGCACAACCAGTAACTGTGATGTTTGTTTCTGAAGTTGTCCGCGGTAGCTAATGAGATTTAAATGGGTGATAATTGAGAATTTTTGTGATTGTGGTACTTGCTGTTTTTTTTATATTTAATCTTACTTTAAATGACAGCAATTTCCTTTTTTTCGAGTCCAATATTTATAATCTTTACACTATTGCGTTTACTTTAATGAAAGATTTTTTAACATACTGTATGGTTCTTTTATGTTATTTCTATATAAATATATATAAATTTACATGTCACCTGTCATATACCAAATAAACTGCCAGTTGTGTGACTTTAACACCGAAATGGCTGAACCTGCATCAATTTTTACTACAAAACGTGACTATTTTCTGATTCTAAATGCATTGAATAACATTGCACAACCATGCAACATAAATAAAGCTACAAATTATGGAAACATTGCCTGACTTCACAGAAAATTACCGAAAATTATTGTTACCGTAACCGAGATACACAGTTGTAAAATCGTTAATGATGGTAGCCTAGATAATTTCATGACAAAAATTGCCTATGGAACACAAGATTTGAGCAATATCCATTGTTATTTATTTGTACTTATACATTACAGCCTTATCAAAGATGATTCATATTATCCTATAGGATGCTTTGATGTAATATATTACAAATAATTACATAGATATATGAATACAAATGTAAAGTTTAACATTGGTTTGATGTCAACAATAATATCTTGAATAGGACTAAATACTGAAGACCCTAAGGCAAGGTTAGCACTCTGACAAATATATCAAAGAGCAGTTCATGTCCAGTGTCCCCAAGAATCACTGTTTTAATGATATATCAGCATGGAGGTCATTCTTTGTTATGTCTTTAGCCTTTTCTGCAGCTATCATTAACTTTATTTATGTGTTTGTTTATTGTTCTTGCAGTTCTTACATACATCGTGTTTATGAAATATCCCCGCCAGTAGTTTATTTACTTTATTATGTCCTAAAACTGCAAAGCCTCTCTTTGGGTTCTTGTTTTCCTCTCAATAAAAAACAAAACTACAACATCAAAGGGTCGTAGATCAATGGCAGTTTGTCACTTCAGCAGTTCGAAATCTATACAGGGCAAGAGAAACTACTTTTCATAGATTATCTATGATCAATGCCCAAGCACCTCTTTCAAAGCTTTCAATCATTCCAGTGTGGTTGGTTTTATACTTCTCAGAGAATGAATGTCAGGAGTATGATTACCTTCAAATGGCAGGTTTCTGATACAACACATAATGCAAACATACATACAAATACATGCCCTTTGGCATAAACAATAGCATATCCAGAACTAAAGGGAAATCGTGCATATGAATTAATACACAATTATCTTTTCTTTGGCACCAAATTGTTTTTCATCAAGGCCTGTCAGAAACTAGACTACCACAGTTTTTACTTTATTAAAATAGTACACTCAATACTATCAAACTTTAACATATTCACACATACCATATTTTACATACCAGAATTAGTTCTCAAAAAAAAAAATGTAAAATTGTATGGAATACACAAATATTTAACCATGTCTCCATGCAAATTAATTTTAACCCCAGAAGCTAGTCTTTCCAGTAAATTAAATTAACCGGTAATTGTGTAATAACTATCCCTTGCAAAAATTTAAAAAAAAACAAGAAAAAACCCCCACAAAACTAATCAACAACAGTCAGGTATTTGTACAAATAAAAAGTTGGCTTTCAAAAATGAATAAATATAACCCTCCCTACTTTAGTTTTCAGGATGTAAAAACACACAAGCCCCAAATACATCAAGTATAATGAAATCAATTCAGAATATTTAAGGCTGTGTAAATTGAGCTCACAGAGATAAGATGGCGGGTAGCCAGGCTACAGTCTCAGGCTGTTGTTTTTGTAGGGCACGGGACCTAGGTACATGAAAATGAAACCCATGAAAATATGCTGACTCTGTTTAGAAGGAGTACAAACTAGCACACTGGGAACTTGTAAACTATCAAAATATTGTTTATTTCAATGAATTATACTGGTGAATCATGATATTAGGTCAGATTTGTCCACCTCATATTCATTTTTCATGTTTTCTTATTTTCACTGTATTAGAGATTTTTGATGAATTTCTTTGCATCAACCACCATATCTGCTTAATTGGTAAAGTCAGTTAGTACCAAACCCTGGCTACCTGTCTTAAGAACAGTTATTGTGATTTTGATAACCACTCCCATTTTTTTCTGGATCTGAGGAGGGATTCTAGTAGTACACAGGTAATACATAATAGCTTCAACAGATACTTATTAGGTTTATAGATTATTATAAATAACACCTTTAAACAAACCAAAAGTAAAATTATATCCAATTTATGAAACTTGGGAATTCAGTTTTGAAAGGACTTGGTGTTATTAAAAAAATGTAAATGTTATGGTTTATAGTCTAGTATCAGTATATATACTATCGCTCAACTTTACATTTACACCCTGGCCTGGGTTTCAGAATTTTTTCACACACATTACCTGTCTCAGTCAATTAACATACCAGGGGGCAGCCACAATACAGCGCACACACTAAGAACCCACTAGCAGCCAGGTACCCAATTACTCCTGGGTGGAGAGAGGCACATCAGTGTTAATACCTTGCCCAAAGGGAGTAAAAAAAAAACTGGCAGCGGCGGGGATCGAACCTGGGACCTTTATATCCCAAGTCCAACACCTTAACCACTCAGCCACAGGGACCACATATACATATATAATTGAGCCGAGTGTAAGGCCAGTGGTCCCTGTGTATAACATTGGGCCATGAGGTACATTGGAGTGGAGGTCTGGCTAACATCAATAAAACAGCACTAAGTGAACCAAAACAAACCCTTCACAGCTCCCAAGGTCTCTGTATATATGGTGAACAACTCAAGAAATATATGGAGGTGTGCACAAATATGCAATGAGGGAGTACCATTGTACATGTTGTGAGACAAAAAAAAAACCCCACATACATATATAGACTAGATCTCCATGTAACAGACCAACCGATGGCTGATTGCAAACATTCCTGTCTCTATATACCAGATTTGACTGGTCTGTTGTTTTTTTTTTGTGGGAGGTGGGGTGGGTTCTGGTAAATGTTACCAAAAAGACAGTCAATTCCTGGTGTTATTTTTTTTTTCAAAATTCTGGCCAGGGCTAGGACTTGAACCTACAACCTCAGAGGCTGAAGGTGAGTGTGTTACCCACTCCACCAGTATACACACAGACTGGTTTCATGGAAACACCCACATAGGTTTTCCAGTATTACGTACATACTAGACGAAGTATCTTCATTTATCAGTGCAATCAGTCAATTAAATGTACATTCTAAAAGCAAAATAATCACAATAGTTTATAGAAAATTGACTTGTTCCCAAGTACTTGATTATTAGGACTTGTACTATTCTTGGAATCGGATATCAAAAATATACCATGCAGGTGAAAAGATTGCACAATCCAAGTGTGGTCTACAAACATTATGAAAGCCAACTTCAAACATGGTAGAGGCCTTTTCGTGTTTATTATACAATGCACCTACTTCTGGAAGAGAAGTAATGGAAGAATATACATGTATACACCAAGACGCATTATGACAATGAGGATAATTACATATAGAGGCTGTGGTGTGGAAATTGAGTAAGCAAACTATTCATAGAAGGGGAAGGAGGAAGAGGAATATTTGGCTTTCATTATAGCAGTATTAAGAACCTCCACTCACTGAGGAATTGTTTTCTTTAGCCCTCTAGTCATTTGGAATAACTAGTTACACAAAGAATATAGAAAAAAATATTAGCGGAAATCTTCACTTGGCAAACTCATAACTGAAATGACAGTGAACCAGTTTACAGCTATTGTATTGGTGCACATGCACATACTAAGTCATTACACTTTGCTAAGTTTTATTATGAAACCAAGCCACTAAGATTTTTGAAGTTGAACTCCCACTGCTTTTAAACTTTTCACTATTCTTAGGGGCCAGTTACACTTTCACGGATCCCCTACAGATATAGGCCACGGTTCCATATATGGAAAATGCCAAGGATCCTGTGCGGATCATGGGGGAAATGTTGAAAAAGCGAGTGATTTACGGATGTGGCACGGATGATAGGGATCCCACAAGGACATCAGGGATGACTTCCGATGCTTGCGGATGACCTACAGATACTCCTCTGAGACCACCTGGAGTGATAATTAACTATATTTACTAGGGGTGAACTGTGGGCAGTTATTTATCTATTTATTTATTGTTGTTTTTTTTTTTCTTTTCTTTTCTTTTTTTTTTTTTTTCTTTTTTTTGGGGGGTGGGGGTGGGGGGTGGGGGTGGGGGGTTGGTGTTGAGTTTTTTTTTAGTTTGTTTTTGGCAAAACAACAACATAGCTGAAATAATTGGTTTTGGAAGATTTAGCGGCCCTGAGAAGGGCCTATAAAAATTATCAGCTATTGCTGATCTGCTGCTGTGACGGTTGCTACTGTGACAGTTGCTGCTCTGATGTTTGCTGCATCTGTGCTGATGTTGTGCCTGCATCTGTGTGCGAAACACTGGGTAATGGTGTGATGTGGAGGCTTGGCTGTAGGTGAAGGTCTGCACCATGCTTGTGTCCATCCCATGTTGGTACTTTTGCTGCTGCTTATCCCTACGTTTCAGTCTCATATGAGTCACTTGTTAGTTGTACCACCTCTACTTTCCGAAAGTCACAGAAGCCCAGTGTTGGATCATCAGGCTTCTTATCACCAAATTTTTTTTACCAAAATGTCTTTTAACTCTATTGTTCCCCTCTGTGATTCGGCAAGAGCTGCTTGGAGGTCGAAATCAGCCAAACTTGATGTCACACTGACAGCACACGAGCAGGTAGCAGGCATATGTGTCTCCAGGTGCGAGATGTCTGCAAGGTCACAAGTTGACTCTGGAGGAGAAGTATCCTGGAACGGTTCCGAGTGAACAGTCTCCCATCTGGATAACAAGCCTGCTGCTGCACTGGCTTGAGAAGCAGACCCCTTGGGAGCCCTGAATTCACTTTTGGCTGTAAGCTGACACACGATGTAGTCCCTGAGGAAGTCAAAATTGTCTCTGATCCATTTCTGCCTCTCTGTCAAGACTGGTTCCCCCGGCTGGACTTCATGTGAGTGACCTTCCCGAAGAGCGTGCGCTGGCTCTGAAACAACTTTTGACAGGCATCTTTATTCAAATTGTTCTCCTCATAAAACTTGTCCCACACAGCCTCACGCTTGTACCTATCCTTGTAGTCCATCAAATGCTTCTTGTAGAGAATCTCATTGTCACGCAAAAAGTCCACTATCTTCTGTTCCTGCTCAGCGGTGAATAGAACTGGGGGTTTCTTGCTCCTTTTGTCAGCCTTGCCCTTGCCTTTGCCTTTGCCACTCTGTGTCCCTGTAGCAGCCTGTGTATCCTCATCACTTGTATCCGAATCCTGCTGTGTCTCCAGCTCAATGTCACCCTGCTCTCTGTGCGACATCTCCACAGGATCCACCACTCCCACCACCAACTCCTCCACCCCAGCTGCCTGCTGGCTCTGCTGAGTCTCTGGTACACAACTCAATTCATTCACCTCTGGATTCCTTCCCCCTGATGGATATCCTCTCTCTCTCCTGACTGCCTCTCCTCTTAGTCCTCTTCTTTGATGGCATTTTACAAAAGTATTAAATACCAAATTTGCTTTAGTAAAAAAAACAAACACTTCAAAATTTCTGACTCACTATATATGCCAACAAAATGTATCCTCAAACATTTACAGCAGAGCTGTAAAGTTCCCAAAAATTGCAGTAGGATCACCTCGAACTGCAGAAAGAGCCATCTGAGAAACCCAAGCTTGGTGCCCCTTATATAGGATTTTTGTCCATGAGAAAGCGTCTTTCCGTAAATTCCCGAGTCTCATGGGAAACTACAATTACATCCGTAATCCCCGTCCTTATTGTCCTTGAGGCGTCCTTATCATCCATAAACCCCATCCCTATTGTCCATATACACCTCCGTGACTATCTGTGTATATCCGCAAACTAATTATATATCTCTGACCTTCTTTACGGACCATCCCTATCGGCACTTGTGGTTTCCGGGAAATTCCATTAACTTCCAGAGGCGTCCTTACAGCCTCTGAAGACCCTCCGGGAATATCTGTAGAAATTTTCCAAGCCATTATTGGTGCGGATGAGTCCAGGATGTCCAGGACGCCACCAGGAGATCTACGAGTGCTGTAAGGACAATACGGATGACATTCGGATTAGATACGGATCAGTTGCGGATATTAATTACACCTGGCATCCACAAACCTTTTACAGAAAATTCAAGCAGTTTGATTTTTCCGTAAAAGGTATGCGGACACAACACATCTGTGATGGATGCCACAAGGACATTGGGGATGCTACAGACGTGTTCACAGATTAAAAATATGATTCGTAAATCACTCACAATTTCCCATATTTGGTACCCTGCTGTGATCCGGCGGTACATCCGGCCATGTGTAACTGGGGTCTTAGCTTGACTTCTGGTTGTAATAATAACAGTATTTTACAACTGTGTATTTGTTTACAGAAGGCTGTATATTCTCAGGTAAACTAGTTCACGCATAGACCCATTTATACAGGATGATTGACCTTCTGCATTGTATGTACAAAGTTAGAACTTACACATATGAATAAAACCTCCTAAGTCTATTGTAACATGAGATCAAGCCGCCCTAGAGGTTCACTGTTATTTTATCTGATTTTTTTAACCTATTCTCAATATGTGGCAATGGCCTACATTACCCAAGCAGAGGGGTAAAAAAATCCTGTGTGCTAGTGACTTCTCTGCACTGGATGAAAGGTATTAAAAATTAACATAATATACATAATTTTAATATGATTTTGCTGCATATTTACAACAATAACATGATAAAGAGACACATAATTTCACTACATCCAATAATGACTTTACTTTACAAGAGGTCCAAGTGTTTTATTTGTATTCTGCACATTTGGGCCACCAATGGAAATGGGTGTGCATGGTGTAGAGGTACTGTACAGAATATATATACTTGACAATATTTTTGAAATTAATAATTACAGAATTTAAAAGACAACATAAAGCAGAAGAGATTTTACATGTTAATATTTCAATATGGGTTCATAGACTTCTTGAATTTCAAAAACAAATTTTCATTTCAGAATTGATTAGAGTATCTCACTAGGTAGTATTTTAAACATGGGTAAACTCTGAAAGTATACCCCCCCCTTCATTTTATACCCGGGCAGATTCCAGAATATACCTCACCCTCCCAGATTACACCCTGGGGAAAATTCTGGGAGGACTCCAAAAATCTACACCCTCTACTTAGTCAATACATATAACTGATGATTATGTGACTAAGTATTTGAGCTGTTTAAAATTTTGAATTGTGATTGGGTACTGGCATTGGTAATTCAGATTTTTCAGCAGAGACCCTGTTAGGCTGTTAAATTGATGGAACCTATTTTTATGTACACTAAGGCCCAGCTTCAACTAATCCCAAATTATGGACTTTTCATGTGTTCTGGGGCCAAGCTTCCACTAATCTTGATTTATCAAATCAAGGAATAAATAGTAATAAAGTAATTTGCAACTAATGTCAAGGGTTTGCTTAGAAGTGTATAATATGGCAGGTGAACATACTCTGCCAGAAAAAAAGTTAAAGGTCACACTATGACACCTATAACACCTAACCAATGTTCCTACAAAGTGTCAACCTTCTACACCTTACGGAATCCAAGAAATAGCCAGGACAAGATTTTAAAACACATGGTGACTACGACAAGGTCAAAGGTCTAATCAAGATCACACAATGATGTTGCACACCTACAACCCCCAACCAATGTCCCTACCAGGTAACAACTTCCTACACCTTACAGTTGTCAAGATGTAGCCTGGACAAGATATCATAGGTTAAGGTCACTACAACAAGGTCAAAGGTCAAATCAAGGTCACACCAGGATGTCGCACACCTACAACCCTCAACCAATGTCCCTACCAAGTAACAGCTTCCTACACCTTACAGTTTCTGAGATATAGCCCAGATAAGATATAGGTTAAGGTCACAACGACAAGGTCAAATTAAGGTCACACCATGACGTTGCACACCTACGATCTCTAACCAATGTCCCTACCAAGTATCATCATCCTACACCTTACGATTTCCGAGATATAGCCTGGACAAAATTTTATAGGTCAAGGTCACTACCACAAGGCCAAATCAAGGTCACACCATGATGTTGCATACCTACACCCCCTAACCAATCTCCCTACCAAGTATCAACTTTCTACACCTTATGGTTTCTGAGATACAGCCCGAACAAACTTTTTCCCGCCACCCATCCTGCCGCCCAACCAACAACATGGCTGAAAACAATACCTCGACAGCCCTTATGGGCTGTGGCGTAAAAACCATGTTGACATATTCAGCGCAAAAAGCTGTCTCAAGGTTAAATTTAGGGTTAAATAGCATCATCATTCTTTTTATTGCTATTCTTTAACTCTATCTAACTAAACACAAGAGGGGGGGTACATTCTGGGAGTAGGGGGTAGATTCTGATGGAGTCCGTAATCTACCCATGTATACACTGGAATCTCCCCGGTATAAAATGAAGGGGAGTATAATCTGGCGGCTCACACCGGGTATTTGTATTTTACAACTACATCATATATCAAACATTCAAAATGCATTCATTCATAATTTTATGAGATTTAATAGTTTTAACAACAATCTTGTGATGATATTTTAAATATATGAATAGTATAAATATTATTTGCCTAACTATTTTTGTAACCTGAGATCTGGCAAGTTGTTACAAGATAGCATTTCATGGGAGATGGGATAATAAAATATGGACAGATTTTGAAGTCCAGTTATACAAATTTATATTTATATTTGTAAACCATGTCTATCTTAAAGTCTTTACTGGAGTTTAAAGTTATTTATAAATTAGTGGCTGGACATTTAGTGGTCAGTTTGATGCATCAATCGATGGTGGCATCAAGTTTGATGAAACGAGTGTAACCATATGGAATCACTCCAAGTTAAACCCCTCTTTCCTTGTATTTTATCTTAAAAAATTGCTAGGAAATCCACACAATTCAGAGACCTCACGTTTTCTACTTTGCATGTTTTATTTTAAAATGTTGCTAGGAAAGCCCACTGAATTCCGTGACCTCACATTTTTTAACTTGCATATTTTATTTCAACATATTGTGAGGAAATCCTGTGTGATTCTGTGACCACACGTTTTCTAACTTGGTGCATATTTTAACTGGACCTAGCGCATCGGAGAACCGATGCAAATTGTATCCACCGTAAAGACAATGCACCAAAACCTCTAGGACCAATAATAAGCGAGTTATAAGCACTTTTAAGTTTGGCTATCCTCATTTGACCTTGAAGGAGGGGCCCAAGGTCAAATCCGACCACACCAGAAGATTCCCAGCGCATGATTTCCTATATGTTGGTTTACCATCCCAAACATCTAGGACCAATAATAAGCGAGTTATAAGCACTTTTTAGTTTGGCTGTCCTCATTTGACCTTGACAGTGGGGCCCAAGGTCAAATCCAACCACACCAGAAGATTCCCAGCCCATGATTTCCAATGTGTTGGTTTACCATCCCAAACCTCTAGGACCAATAATAAGCGAGTTATAAGCACTTTTAAGTTTGGCTATCCTCATTTGACCTTGAAGGAGGGGCCCAAGGTCAAATCCGACCACACCAGAAGATTCCCAGCACATGATTTTCTATATGCTGGTTTACCATGACAAACCTCTAGGACCAATAATAAGCGAGTTATAAGCACTTTTAAGTTTGGCTGCCCTCATTTGACCTTGAATGAGGGGCCCAAGGTCAAATCCGACCACACCAGAAGATTCCCAGCAGATGATTTCCTATATGTTGGTTTACCATCCCAAACCTCTAGGACCAATAATAAGCGAGTTACCGGCACTTTTACCTTTGGCTATCCCGGTTTGACCTTGAAGGAGGGTCCCAAGGTCAAATCCGATCATGCCAGAAGATTCCCAGCCCATGATTTCCTATAGGTTGGTTTAACATCCCAAACCTCTAGGAACAATAATAAGCGAGTTATAAGCACTTTTAGGTTTGGCTGTCCTCATTTGACCTTGAAGGAGGGGCCCAAGGTCAAATCCGACCACACCAGAAGATTCCCAGTGCATGATTTCCTATATGTTGGTTTACCATCCCAAACATGTAGGACCAATAATAAGTGAGTTATAAGGACTTTTAAGTTTGGCTGTCCTCATTTGACCTTGAATGAGGGGTCCAAGGTCAAATCCGACCACACCAGAAGATTCCCAGCCCATGATTTTCTATATGTTGGTTTACCATCCCAAACCTCTATGACCAATAATAAGCGAGTTATAGGCACTTTTACCTTTGGCTATCCTCATTTGACCTTGAAGGAGGGGCCCAAGGTCAAATCCGACCACACCAGAAGATTCCCAGCCCATGATTTTCTATATGCTGGTTTACCATCCCAAACCTCTAGGACCAATAATAAGCGAGTTATAAGCACTTTTAAGTTTGGCTGCCCTCGTTTGACCTTGAATGAGGGGCCCAAGGTCAAATCTGACCTCACCACAAGATTTCCAGCCCATGATTTTCTATATATTGGTTTACCATCCCAAACCTCTAGGACCAATAATAAGTGAGTTATAGGCACTTTTGCCTTTGACTATCCTCGTTTGACCTTGAAGGAGGGGCCCAAGGTCAAATCCGACCACACCAGAAGATTCCCAGCCCATGATTTCCTATATGTTGGTTTACCATCCCAAACCTCTAGGATCAATAATAAGCGAGTTATAAGCACTTTTAAGTTTGGCTGTCATCGTTTGACCTTGAAGGAGGGGCCCAAGGTCAAATCCGACCACTCCAGAAGATTCCCAGCCCATGATTTCCTATATGTTGGTTTACCATCCCAAACCTCTAGGATTGATAATAAGCGAGTTATAAGCACTTATAAGTTTGGCTATCCTCGTTTGACCTTGAAGGAGGGGTCCAAGGTCAAATCTGACCACATCAGAAGATTCACAGCACATGATTTCCTATAGGTTGGCTTCACATTGCAAACCTCTAGGACCAATAATAAGGGAGATATAGGCACTTTTAAAGTCCGCTATGTGGGTTACTTCGGCACTCCGTGGATGACCTTGAATTAGGAGCTTCAAGGTCAAATGTGTGCAAGGTTTTAGAGGACATGTATATGTGTCATACATATCACCTATGAAGAGATTCAACCTTCTACCTATGAGGAAGAGCCAGTAGAAAAATGTAGATTATTTTTAAAGAATTGCAGTACTACTATGAATGAAACTTTTGGCTCAGACCAGTCTCAGCAGAGTTACCTTTTGTCAAACGGATTTGAATCCAAAACTCAATTGACACCAAAAGCTCATATTTCAACCAGTGGGCTACCTACAGGGATTGCCCCCAGAACTCCATCAGTGTGAAAAGGATAAATCCAAACACAAGCATTAGGCTCCCTGCCATTTAAAGTCTTAGGAACATTGAAAATCAACTTGTTTCAAGTAATAATCTTGCATTCTTGTTCTGTCTATAAATCTTACTTCTTTAAAAATCATAAAGCAAACATCCAAGTGTATTTCTGTGGAATGCCAATGTGTCAATGGTATAAATAGACCTGTCACTTTTCATTTCCTAACAATATTTCCACTGCTGTTATTCTGACAAATACAGGAATCAAATTTATCAAATAACAAGATGTCTATATACAGACATGTGACCTAGTTTGCCTTCTGGAAATTTTACAAAACTAGTCTCCTGTTACCATTTAGAAATTGCTTGCCCATAAAAAAATACTCGTTTTCAGACTCAGTCAAGTTTGGACTTGCTTCCCTCTTGTTAAATATGTACAACAATTTATTGCTTCTATGTAAAATGGAAATGAAAGCAAATTGAAGCCGGACCCAATGGGACACATTTGGAGACACCGAGATGCGATAAACATTCCCAGAAGAGACAGACTAACAAATATGTGGGAGTGTAACCACCTACTATAATAATACATCAATGTAAAAATACTGAACCAATAGAAAAAAATGTCCTTCCAAAGATTTGCAAAAACTGAAACCTGAATATTTCACCTCTATTAAATGATCACTGGCCAGATATACTTGTCATATTCAAGTACAAACTGTGAGAAATATAGAATGGCTAGGCATTGTATTAAATGTTATATACATTTTAACCATACTGAAGTTTATTCTCAAGGATCCACAAAAATACTTCTGATTAATGAGGAAGTCCATATAACAGGTCACATTTCAATGGAAACAGCTCTATACGGACCTGGGGCTGTATTCACAAGAAAGATTAAGAATATGGCTTAGTTAATCTTTGGATTAAATCTGTAGTGACAAAGTTAAGCTAATTTCTGGATTTAGTACAGCAGAGTAAACTATATATAATCCAAAATTTAATCCATTTTGTTTTGTGGATTAGAGTTACATATAATCCAAAAGTTAATCCAAAAATTAAACTAATTTATCACTGATCTCTCACTGATCCCTTAAAATTGTGAACATGACCCCTTATATTAGCTTCTCTTTTTAAAGGATTTCCATTAAGAAATTAATTCCACACAAAACATTTACCCATGAAGTTTTCAGTTAGTAAGATGAATGATTTGGTGAAAAAGTGACAAAAATATACTTGACATGATGGGTCAAACTGTTTAAGTTGACTTCTTTACATCCTGACTAAATTGAGTTCAAAGTAACTGTATCAGTGTAAAAAGGTTGTAATCGTACAACAGAACCCGCCTCCCTCCAACCAGTCCACAGGAACACAACTTCTATAATTCATCAATTTGGCTGGCTCATTCTCAAGGACAAAAGGGACTGACTGGGGTGTACATACCGTAAATGACCTATTTAGCGCACAGTGCGCTAAGCAAAGTCTATTTTTATTCAATATTTGTTGGGAAAAAATGTCCCTTTTAGTGCACCCATCATGAAACACTTTCCGGGATGAAGTTTCGGTCAATCCGGTAGAAAAACGGTGTTTCGACATTTAGAAATACCCACTTCCTGTAAATATGGCGGTAGATGAAAACAAACTCGAAAGTCGTGATAAAAATGTCAATTTATTAAGTAAAAATACGTACAATATATAAAAAAATATGTGGATATTGTGGACTGTCATCGGGAAAAAGAGGTAGGGTGTGGTTACAAGGGCGGATGCGCTAAATAGGTCATTTACAGTATTTTTTTTAATTTTTATTTTTTTTTATGGGGGGCTTGTTATTTCATCTATTCCATAACACAACAATCATGGGCAATTGGAGAAGATTAATAATAACATTGTGGTGGTTTTTCTGATTAAGTAATAATGAAAAAGTCACATCCAACAGACCTGATAACAGTTTATCTGAAAGACACTCAGGCACTGAATCAGAAGCATCATGGACCATACCTTTCTGTTAAATATGGTAGAAACTGAACCATCTCAGTTGCCCAGTGTAAATCCTGTTTGCTAAATGATCCTTTGGTTCTCCAACTTCTGTGGTTCTAGGTTTTAATCCCACTTCTGACATTGGTGGGAAATACTGCACATCTGTTTAGTAAGGCCCCAGCTTTTGTGAAACTAATGCAAAACTCAATGTGGTTTTTGCGATGCATGGTGAAAAATGGTGAGTAGAAAAGTGATCATTTTCCAAGTAGCACCACAAAGAGCATATTTAAAATGTAACATCTTATTACCAGGAAATGTGATAGTATTCTGCTTTTACATGAACTGTCTTATTAATTTCAGAGTAAAGTTGGATACATTGATTTAGATTATGAATCATCCAAAATATATCAATCAGTAGAATGTTTTTTTTAAAGTAATTTCCTACAACTTCATTGGGAGATACAATACCAAATGTGTGTAATTTCAATTATTAATGTTCATCAGAGCTTCTTTCCATACACAGTCAGTTACCTGCCTGCCTTTGTTTAGCTGTCCATTAACTGGTATTGGGAAGCAACAATTAGCTGTGCCCACACAACAATAGCCCTCAGAAAATAACATCAATAGGCTGCTGTGCAAAACATATCAACCTCACTTAGGCCTGTACTTCAAAGGTAAGTATCTCCTTAACATTTTGACGGTAATTCCCAATCTTTGCTACCTCATTTGAAATATGACTTTAACTTTAAAAATCTTAGAAAAAATATATTTCTGACATGAAACTGTCTGGAATTGGCACATACTAAAAAGAAATGCTTTTTTTAGAAGTTTGTTTGGCGACGGCAAGGAGAGGTCGATGGACTTTAAAAATTAAATGGAAGCCTTGCGGTCTTCTGCTTCAGTGGTTTACATACAACAATAAAAGAGGCAAGTAATCACCTGTGAAGTCTCCCTCATTCAACATCCAAGGATAAACAGTAAAACTGTAAAACAAAGCCCAAATCTCAACTACTGCAACACCTTTTCCTGTTTTTTCCTTTAACTCTGAGACAAAAAAAGCTGATTTAACATCAAACCTGAACTTTCAATAAAGCTAGCTATCAATGGGTCTCCATGCCTGATTGCTTAATGAACATTACATATTTTATTAGAATTTATTATTTAATGGCATTACAAGTAACCATAAGTCTAAGTAAATGACAACATTAGCATTTAACCCATAATAATATACTTTATTGACTATACACTATATGCACTTGTGATTTAATGATATATAGTAAATAATACAGTGAAGGTATCAAATAGCACTGTCATACAAGTTTTATGTTATTTTAACAGCAAAATGTTAAAGTAAATATCTATTAGAAAACTGAACAAAAGCAGAGTACCAATCACAGGTTGGTGGCTTCCATTCTCAACAGTCCTATCTAAACAGTCAGCCATGGCAATACAGCATGTATCTTGAAAAAACACAAGCCACTTCAAGGACTGGACTAAGCTGGTATCCTTCTTTTCAGGTCATTGTAATGTTAGGACAAAGCTTTTACCCAGGTCAAGGAAACCAGACTGAGTGTCAGAAACATGTCTATGAGAGTTTTAACCACTTGTCCTCCAAATCTCGTGAGCTGGAACAGAAGTGTTTTTAAAGGAATCTAATTTTCAAAAAGGGTTACTGAGAAATTGATAATAGGAATGCAAACTAAAGATATCTCAAAAACAAAACATTGTGATGTGTCCCAAAAAATTTCTCGCCCAAAATAATTACATTTTTGCTGTGTCTAGATTATCTAAAATTAACATGCACTGAGCCAATGACATGATTAAAGGGTTACTACACCCCAAAAACAAAAGGCCTTAAAAACATGTATTAATATATGATAAATCATTTCCCCCAAAAGAATTTTGAAACACATCTTAAGCTCTGTTTGAAATTTGGTAATCCCTGTATTCCAAAGTTTGATGGTTTTCCATATTATAGCATCAGTGGTCATGTTAAGCAAGCTTTAGACGCAAATCAATGGGATTTTTAAAATTAGGAAACAAAATGAACACAATAGTAAATGTTTCTGAGTTATTCTGGTGATCTTTATTTAAAATAAATTTTGCATCTGTTGGGGACAGAAAATCAAAGACATTGCACAAATTTCATGATATGTAGAAAAAAGAAAAAGAAGTTTCCATCCTAACTGTGCAGAAATGCACCGACTGACCCCTTGTCAGGTCTGATTTATTCATCCCAGCCATAGCTACCTCCACCACCCATAGCTGTCAAAATATTGTGCTGAGCTCACACAGACTTCAAAGTGACTGAAATAATGGCCACCAACCACACAGAAAACTCAGAGATATCGCTTCTGGACAGTCAACACCGGGGGGAAATACTTCGAACTGGGACAGTTAAAGGAATTCAAACTAAGTTGTCAAATTTTGAGTTAATATATATTTGGCCAAACTGAAAAAGAAACGTATAACACCAAAATGCCTTCCTCTCAAATGAAATGAAAATTTTACTCAAAACCAAAAGAGAAAGTAAAGGTTTTTGTTAGAGATAATATAGCAGAGTTTAGTATAGAGTTTTATGTAACACAAATGATAATATTATCTGTTCAATAATAAGTGACATATTGACGATATCTGTAACTTTTGTAAACAGATCAATGAAACCATAATACAGCTTGCTAGTGTAATACGGATTTGGTCTGACGTAAGTATATTATTTAAATCAAAACTTGGGGTGGACTTGCCTATCAATGCATCTAACATCATTTTCAATCAGTGTTATCTATTTAGCAGCAAAGTTTTTATTTTTAAACTCTCAAGGTCATAAGGTATTTTATCTATTGGGAATTTCTAATTGTGATATATACTACCAGACATGTTGTTAAAGTTTCTTGTTTTCTAGAGAAACTGTACACTGTGATTGTGCTGTATTTTTATGTATACAAGTATAAATAACAAAAAGTTTTCAAATTTAAACAGAATACCTTGGAACAAATGCAGTTGAACCTCTTTTATCGGACCCTCTGTAAAACGAATTTTCAATTATACAACCTCAATCTCCTAACTAAATTAACACCTGTTATTTTAGTCCCTCTATTATCTGACGTTTCGGGGGGGGGGGGGGGGGGGGGGGCACGGTGGCAGAGTGGTAACACTCTCGCCTCCCACCTCTGAGGCTGGGGTCCGATCCCGTCATGGTCTCAAGTGGGAAAGCTGGTAGTTGCTTGCCGTTGGACGGCAGTTTACAGTACGGAACCCTAACGAACTCTATGTAGTGGTTTCCTCTGCCCTTCCAACTACCCGTCGTGATATGACCTCTACAGTGTTGAAAGTGACGTAAAACCCCAAATAAATAAATAAATCTGACGTTTCTATTATCCGACCTAATTGTAACTCTCTGAAGAGGATCAGACAACAGAGTTTCTACTGTAGGTTCAAGTTGGTAAAACATTCTCTTGGTCACACATTTTTCAAATCATGGGCTTTTGATAGAACCGACTTGAAGAAGTTTGTGTGCGGAATCACAAGTTTAATCACTTTTCATAAAATCCAAAATATATTAATGGGGAGTGTTGGAATAACAGTGAATAATAAAGTTAACTTGGACCAAATGTGTGACAAAATTAAAGCCTCATATTTTTTGAGTTCTGCTGATGAAGGTTCTTTCTTGGGTATTAGCACACATACCTAACACTAACACTTAAGTGGCTGACTGTTACAACTGACTGGTCACCTGGAATTTGTCACACAGTTCTACATACTTTACTTTTCCTACATGACCTTGAATTGAATATTTTGAAATATTTGCAAACCACATGTACAACTGAACCAGATTTGTCCTTAGACATATACTATGCTTTTGTAAAACTTGTATTTTTCACACATGCAATCTTATGAAATGATTTTCCTTTCTCCAAAGACTACATTTTCGCTGTTGTTTAATAGATAATTTCATTGGTTCTTTTTCAAGAACATTATATTTTCCAGATATAATCTTCCCTTTTCTGAAACAGTTGAAATATTTGTATAAAAGTAATGCCACTATATACACATGTTTGCATACAACCATAACACTTTATATAACAGTTGTTCATGTAAAGTAGACATTATTTCGAATTTAAATTTAATATTTCATTTACCTAATCTTACATACACCGTTATAACTAACATTTTATTCACTTTTTAACATTGTTAATTTCATAACAATGGTTGGCAATACCACTGGAGCATTAGACATCAGACCTGCAATATTAGATCATCACTGTTATAAGGTAATGCAGCCATATCTCCAAATAATGGAATGGTAGAACAGTGGTATTTCAAACTACACTGAAAAAGTTTTTAAAAAAAACATTACTTTTTATTTACAAAATTACTAAAAACTATTAACAAAACACAAAACAACACTATCAGGATATAAACTAAACAGATAATTATCTTTTTTCACTAAAGACGAATAAAAGGTATTTCTTATTTACCCCAGTTATAACTCTATCATTCATGGTTTGAAAAAAAAAAACATTATATAAGGACTACAGAACCACTTGGAAAGAAATATAATACTTTACACACACTCTAAAAACACTCAACAATTTCAACTACAAAGGCCAACAGTGAAAATGGAGACACTTTTAATGACAAATTCTTGCTACCTTATAAATACAGCAAACACATGTTGATGACTAAGATACTTTAAGACACTTTCAAAACATGACCAATCATAGGGTTAACAAATATTAAAATTTATCTATTTCCACAGCATGGTTGGGAAATTCTTTGTGAAATTTTTCATTACATTATGCCTCTGATGTTCCGATATGCAAAATTGACACAAATTCTCATTATTTTATCTTACTTTCAAAGGTACCTCCAGTGATGAATTTACAGCTTTAAGTCCATATACTCAAGGGGTTTTGATAATCTGATATAATAACGTCTGTTATCTGAGCACTTTTACCCTAAATGCAAATGTCCTAAAGTCACTGGCACTGCAGTTTATTGTGCTACAGTTGGCTCCAGTGTTAGCAGAATTTCCACAAATTTTTATTCTTACCTCTAAAGGGAGTGGTTGCTATACAGTGTGCATTTCACAATTATGTATTGCATCTATTTGTCTGTCTGTTTGTTTTGGCCACACATTTTTGCATTGAAACCTACACAACAAATCAGAGTCATCATTTCACATACAGTGGAGTCTACCCTTGCCTCAGTCCTCAAAGATAATCTGGAATCAAGAATTGTTTGTGAGATTTTCTGGCAATATCTGCATAAACTACTCCTCAAATCTATTCATTGGATCAGGGTTATGAATTTTCCCCCACAGTGGGGTCTATGGCTTGATCCTGCTCCAAATTGATTGGGATCTACGATCCTGACTAAGACTGAAAGTTGACAATTTTTTTTTATTGCACTACCAGCAGGGAAGGTTTGTGTGTTCTCAGACACTTATTGTTTCTGTGGAGCCAGAAGACTTAGCCCAGTACTCTGCTGGCTGTGTCCATTGCTTGCTGGTAATTGCTCACAGACCATAAGCTGGCACTCTGCAACAGCTGACTGTGTCATAAAGTCAGGAATTTCTTCACCCAGAGGTGTTCCATTATGTCTTAATAAACAACTTAATAAACTGGACAGTAAATGACATATGGTTTAAAGTGCTGCAAGAACACAGCCTGAAACATCAACAAAACCTCATTTAATTTTTTTTCTTGCTTAACTTTGTCCAGATTTATTTTCAATTTGATTCCTACTTAACTTACATTTTCATTTTGCATTCAACGCACTCTTAAATATGCATTGCCAAGACGATCTGCCAAACCTTGTTCTGATATTTGGTTACTTATAAATTCCAACTCATGTTAATATGTCTTTGTAAAACTGATGACCAAATGAGTTAATGAGTGAAAATTGAAAAGGTGTGACCTTGGTCTTGCATAAGAGATAAATATTAGATGAAATTGTTAAAAACTTTATAAATATTGAGCAAGACTCCTATATTTCAAAGTAAAATAAAGGTGTTCGTCTTGACATATTTCCCTCACTATGTTGAATTTTAAAATTTATTTCCATGCACATAAACAGCTAAGACTCCAAAGAAAAGTGCATAATCTTAAGAGAATCCAGACATCAGGAAAGAATCTAATGCCTTTGGAACAGAAGAATGAATGCTTCCTATATAGTTTTACCATCTCAGGATGTATCACAGGTTTGGAATAAATTTCTCTTATCTAGGACTTCCGTACATGATCACAAGTTCTAAAGGTCTGACAAGAGAACAACATATACTTTTGTTTGGGAGATAAATCCACTCGGGAGATGACTACCTAAAAGAGTTTGACAGTATTGTTTAAAACACACACTGCAACCTATGCAGTCAAACTCTTCATAAACTCATTTCGGATTTTTAGGGATGATTTTTTCCCCCGCATATATCAAGAATACATGATTTCCCTTCTTAATCCTCATGGTGGTTATCTCAGATTTGGTGGAATAAAAACGGTTTAAAACGTGGAATCATGTAGACTGACCAAGATACACTGACCGATGCAATAGTGCTAATGTTCTTGTGCTGCTTACATGTTGATTGTTACAACCTCATCAGTAAATCAGCACAGACACTTAATAACTTAATCACCTTCAAAAGCAATAAGTAAAATATTCATATTAGGTAAAATAGATATAATCTGTATAGTTCTGAGCCATGTAATATTATATATGACATAACAAGAGGAAATCCTTCCTATTTCAAACACAGACCTTTGTCACTTAGATGATGTTTCATACATAAGTGTGGGTTACCAACTTCATTTTGGTCGTGAAAATATTTCTAGAAAGTATGCAACTGCCACTACAACCTCAATATCTAAAGTAATGACCAACGAATAATATAGTCAAGCCCATTTAAGCAGAACTGTGTTTGTTAGAATTGCCTTTTAATAAAAGTTAACATCAGATGCTTATAGGGTATTTTCCAATGAAATTTGTGATCATCTGATACAATAAGTTAAAGAGAAGCATTTCCCTTACCCATTACACTTCAACAGGCTTAAACTGTTACCCCTATCAGTAACAAAATATCAGTATCAAACTTGACATTAGCTGGGTAAATTATCTTGCGATTTTTTAGGTTGTCCCTTTATTGCGTCTCGTGTATTATCACAGTAAGACCATTCAATTCTTCCATTTACATGCAAATACATATTCATTTCTTTAAATGTCTATAGCGAAAATAGCCCATGCCCAGTTTAGTTTTGCATTGTTCCGGTTTTTACCAAAGTCAGACATGTGACCTTTTGTGGCTACAGTAGCAGGAAGTGAGTGTTGTTTAGAGGCTGCGGTAGCAATAGAGATGATCTACACCAACAATTAGCCCACTTTCTCACATCCTTACAGGATTTTCCTCTTCAATAACAAGCTATTTTCCTAGAAACAATATTGACGCTTACATTTTTGTACTGTTTTGGATGATGTAGCCATTTTTGTGATATGTCAGAAACTCATGTTAGTTAACAGACATCATCAATAGCATAGATTGTCTGTAACTATTAGCATTTCCTTATCAATAACAGAAACCAAGTTCTAAACTTACAAACTAATGAGCAAGTGACCTAAATTCAGAGGACCAAAACAAGATTTAAGGATTATGAAATACCACTTTTTGTACAGCAATTAATTAATATGTATTTCCTGTAAGACATTTGCATATGCACATGGATTAGTCAGGCAATACAGGTCTTTATCAGGCCATCCACAGAAGTGTTGGTAAGATGGTGGAAGGGAAGGCATAAACAGATAGGTCTCAAGACTGCTTCTGGAAACTGAGAATGCTTATTTGGGGTTTACTAAAGAACTTTATTTTGCTGTACTCATGTACTATAAACTACGAAAGCCTGGAACCGCCATCCAAATTCCAAATATGAAATATGCTATTTGGAATTACAAATATGTATTCGGAATTCCAAATACGTATTTGGAATTCCAAATAGCATATTTCAAATTATTAATTTGGATGGTGGTTCCAGGCTTTCATAATAAACTGTGTCTTGAATTATTGAGAATCAAACAAATCCTACAATACAACAGAGAGCTTATATTTTCAAACATTGATTTGGTGGCTTAAAAGTAAACTCTCCAGTATAACGCTATCTGGGGTTTTCGCTGTACATCAGGACAGCCTCTCACTACATCATCCCACACAATACCATGAGCTGGACTCAAACTCAAGAGAGCCAAGTGATTAAATGCACAATTTGTTTTCCACTCCGCCACTGAAGAGCCTCTGGAATTTACATATGACATGTAAGCATGTTCATCAAAACCCTGAGGCTCCATTTTACATTTCAGTGTTCATTTTAAACAATTTTTATATGTTTTACTTGATCTGTTAACCAATTAAAACCCTATAAAGTAGAAACAAATCAATAAGAAAGTTATATCTGATCTTGAGAGTATCCTTTCCACTAACAATTACATTGTTATCTGGAATTCCTGTTTAACAGCCTGTCAAAGATTTAACTTTTGGTGTATTGTGTAGTTATACTCAGCGCAATATCTCCATATACTACAGGACTCAAAGTGCTATTAAACCCCAACTCACAAGCCCCAACTCACAAGTAACTGACATTCTCCTAACTGGAAGATAGAGGCTCAAGGAGGACCATTTATCAACGTCCTTGAGGTTCTTTAGCTTGCCACTGCGGATAGGACCCAATGACAAAGGACCGCCATTTTAAGTGGTCATCCGAGCCACTATGCATCTGCCTGTACCTTGGTTTGAACTCGCGGTGACATTATTGAACATGGATACAAAATATCTTCTGTATTTCAGAAAAATATTATATTCAATGAATATACTTTAAATTTGGGCAGAATATGGCATATCATGTTGGAAATTCTGTGTACCTATCTCTTCACACTATGGGTTTCATTCTCGTACATTCTTAATTCTCAAAAGTGCACTGAAAGAATATTTTGTCGGTAAAAATACTTCATGATATTAAAACAATGTTAGTGTTTAAATTGTGAAAATATAATGATTATGTCGTCATGAAAAATATGTTGATATTCTAATGTTAAATTTGTGAAATCTCTGTAGAAAATGAACATATTGCAGTAAGAACAATACCTTGTGGATTGTTGTGGGACAGTGGCTGCTGCCCTGGAAACTCGCTGTCCACAATTTCACTGATTCCGTTACCCATCTTGTATCTCATATGGGAGTATGGCGAGTATTCTCTTGTTGCAATGTATATACACAGTGATATCTTTTAATTTATACTGGGTTACAAATCACTTTTCACAACTATTATCCTGATTGGGTTCTTAAAAGCTACACATCCAACTCTTTTCATGTAGTATTGTATTTATATCCCTTATATACATATATATATATCTCACTAAACTTTCTAATTACCTTGGCAATACACACTGTGTGTTTGATTTACAAACATCAGACTTAGTAGCAGAGAAACTTCACAAACTTTTTCTTCTGAGCTGTTGTTTTTTGGCTGGGTTTGGGGTAATTCTGTTGTGATTGGGGTCTTTGCCTGAAAGTTCTAGCCTGTGGCAAGGTAGATTAACCCCTTGAACTCTATATACCTGGGTACAATGGTCTCCTTTATAATATTAATAAGAATTCATGCTCCACTGATTGCCGATTGTTTAAGTTACTAATATGGCCCGACAATCCCAGTCTGAAACAATGTTATTTGATCTTTTTCTGCAATTTTTACTTGGTGTCAATTTTCAAATTTGCTAAGCATTAATAAACATATCCTTGTCCATTGCAATGCTTCTCACAGGTGTAACTTTATATAAAGTAATATCCAAAAGTTTAGGTATATCAACTACCTAGTATATGCATTATATATACATGTAATTCCTGTTTCCTGTCAAGATAAAAATGTATGAAAGAAAATTTGCAAGATATCTTATTTTTGTCATTAAGAATGTATAGTTACCCCATTTTTAATCCAACAAGGTCACAATTCATACACTGACTTATAGTTTTCTAGGTCGTATATAAATACACAAATCATACGGTTCTACACATTATTAATCAATATATTCCATTATGTTTTCTGTAACTTCTGTTCATTTGACTTAAATTCACACTGACTTATAGAAGTCAAAGAAACTTGACCTACAATGTGTGAAACAACTTCATCAACAACTACTGTTTACAAATATAGTTCACATTTCTTTCATCAAACAAACAACATGCTGACTGCCTTTGTAACACACAAAACCTATTATAAACAAGTTGTTGTTCTGTAAATTTTTCAGCTATCATGCACTGTAAATAGTTGGTTTGTAACACCAGAATACTATAACTATATATACTTATACACACATATATTCATCATATGCATGACAAAATCCTGCCAACTAAAGATATTATATAGACATATAGGCACGTGTGTACGTATGTACTTCACCAAGAATGAGTGTATATGTGAGAGAAATAATCACTTATGCTTTTACTTTATTTTCTCAAAAGTTAATTTTCTTATTCATAAAAACAACTCTGTGGCTTGTGTTTTTTGGGTGGAGGGGGAAAGAGGGGGGGCAGAGGTTATTGAGTGCATTGCTCATGCTTTTCACAGTAAAAGTTTACGGGTATTCATAACAAACACACAGTGTGTGGGTAAGAGAGTGAGAGTGAAAGAGGCCAAAGTGGGATTATTCATAGCCTGTGTTATCACAAGCCAAGATCCTGTTTGTGTTGAGCCCCTGGGACAAGTATTTATTGCTTAGATTGTACCCCAAGGGCCATTTTCTGTATATTTCTATTTCACTGTATCTCTCTATACTACCATACTACCCCCCCCCCCCCCCCCCCTCTATATCTGATAGAAGGATACAGGATATGGTGACACACAGACATATATATCCCTCTCCATTGCAACAATATGACAAGTCGGACCCAAAATGACAAAAATCAGTCCGCCTAGTTCATTATCCTCGGCAGTGTGTCACTCGAGCAGAGGGCCTGGTGATTAAAGGACACCAAGATCATCAAATTCAAGCACAGAAGGCAAAAGTATTGATTTTCTCTTCTGGTTCAGGTAAGGATCACAAAATTTGCCAATAAACTAAAAATGCACAATCAGTACAATTTTAAGTATTTCTAGCTTGCAATGACGTTCCTTGCTAAAAATAAAATAACGGGAGACTCCAAAAAACAGAGCAATTTAGCTATTTATTCCATTCCAGTAATTCAACATCTGCTTTGTTCAACATGGTTATATTGTGTAGCAAATTCTGAAAAAAAAATTCATTTCGACTTTCCTGCAAGTGGTTTGTGTGATCATATTAAATCATCACTAAATGTGGGTGTGTGTGGTAAGGTTGACTGATGTGGCGTAATTTGCATTTATCTGAAGCACAATATGATATTGAGGCCATAAACTACCCATGTGATGTGTCCCCCCAACCAAGATGGGTTCATAAAACTGAAATACTGCCACAGATTGCAATGGTGCCTCTTGGCTGTCCTAAGAAGCCCGAGCTTCCATACAGCCGATCAGCAAGGTAGAGCAAGCGTAAGGATATCCCTTTAACACAAAGGAACTTTGGAGCAAATTCTGAAACAGCTTAGCTTCAACCCTTTATAAAACACTCGGCCCTTGGAAACAATGATGTGAATGATTTGTGTCATTGGCAATTTTGAGATGAACTGTGGTGAAACATGACACTTTTATATATAATAATGGGCAAAATCAGATATATTTTCCTGACGTTACTCCACAAATCTACGCTAAATTCATGGCATAATGTAATGATGATTCATCAATTCATATACCGAGTATATTAGGTTTACGTTAGTGAAAATGTAGACTTGTGCAAAAAATCTTATTCCCCACCCGAAATCTCCAATGTGTTTCCAGGCAATTTTAAAAAGATCTAAGCAGATAATCACACTACAACTAACAAAATTGGTGGCACCACATGCTCAGTATTGGATAACCATTTTGTAACTGAATTACTTCATATAAGTGGTTTACAGGTCTGACCATTACGAAGTCCTGCATGCATCTAGCGGAATTTAAACAATATAAACATATAGGTTTTAACTGCTTTATTACCAAACTTTTTGAAACCGGTGTTGAATCCGTATGTACTTATGGTTCAGGAATATGGGGCTATGACAAATCTTTATTAGGGCAAAAAATTCAGCTGAAAGCATTGAGGTATTTCTTGGGTGACCATAAACAGACCCCTACCCTTGCTATTAATGGCGACTCTGGTTGGTTAAACATGAAATACAAACACTATCTTAATATGCTTAAATATTATAACCATCTTTTGACAATGCCCAGTGACCGACTGACACGCCAAGCATTCGAATCTGATTTACACCACATTACAAACAGCAACTGGTGTGGTAATGTAGAAACAATTTTACAAATTCTTAATGAGGAGGAAAATCTTCGAAATCAAGAAATCATTGAAAATCAATACAGCACAAAAAGTACTAGAATACATCAATAACGAGGAGTTTCAGTAGAAAATACTTGAAAACCAAAGTTACGACTGTATAAACTATTCAAAAGAAATACTGGAACTGAGAAATATCTCATGGCAAACTTAAGTAGATATGAAAGATCTCTAACTGCTAAGGTAAGAACTGGAATGTTGCCACTTGCCATTGAGACAGGCAGATTTAGAAAAATCCCACTTGAAGATAGGCGCACTGTGCGTTCAGACTAGTGATCAACTCGAGTTGACATAGTTTGAACCAGATTGGAGACTAGTCTGAATGCTCACAATCCAGGTTGACAAGGATAAATCTCAACCCCAGTCAAGAGGTGGATTGAAGCAGAGTGGCTAAACCCCATTTGTAGTGTGAGCCCTATCAATCTGGGTTGACAAGGGTTGAGTGTGTTGGTACTGTAATTAATTTACTGCCTTGAAACAATTGCTCAGCTTAATATTTATATATATAGCTTAATCCTTTGTAAGCAGGAACCTAATTAACACAAATGCCACCAGGTAAGATTGCTCTGTGATTTCTGTATGATTGTAATTTGGTATAAAATGAATATTTGTAATTTATGTAGGATGATCTAATAAGCACAATTATTCCAAAGGATTGCAATTAGACGGTTGCTGAAAAAGTGGCATAACATTCTTTTTGACTGATTATAAAAAATAGCACCAGAGATGCCCGTACCCCACAGCCTGGGGAAATATTTTTCAACACCATGAGATATAGAAGTAGTGAAACAGTACACAGACTGGGATACTTTCAGAGCACTGCATGTAAAGATTAAGTATTAAAACAGGATAATTCAGTAAACTAAAAGTTATGAAGCTGTTAAATTTCTTAACTGGAGAATAGCTGTCAGTGAAAATATCACAATTATGTATGGTCGAATTATGGTTTGAATGTTTTGAATATTACCCATACATACAGATGTGGCAATACATGCTTATATGTGGAGCTGGGGCAAAACCTGTGACTCACTTGATGCAATACCATCTGTTACAATGGGAAGTTACAAAATTTTAAAACCCTTAAGAATTCTAATATAACTTTACCAGTGCTTAATTAACATCAAAAGACACCCAAAGGTGCAACAACCAAGATCCAAGTAAAAACATATGAGAGATATAAGAGAGATAAAATAGTATCACATATCCCTGTAGAGAGATAAAATAGCATCAGATGTGCAAGATCAAAGGTCAAATCCAGGTCACACCATGACGTTGCACACCTATAACCCCTGAGGAATGTCCCTACCATATATCAACTTCCTACACCTTATGGTTTCCGAAATATAGCCCGGATAAGACATTATAGGTCAAGGTCACTACAGCAATGTCAAAGGTCAAATCAAGGTCACACCATGATGTTTTATATCTACACACCCTAACCAATGTCCCTACCAAGTATCAACTTCCTACAATTTACGGTTTCCGATATATAGCCCAGAGAACATTTTATAGGTCAAGGTCACTATGGCAAGGTCAAAGGGCAAATCAAGGTCACACCATGACATTGCACACCTACAACCCCTAACCAATGTCCCTACCAGGTATCGACTTCCTACACCTTACGGTTTCTGAGATATAGCCCGGATAAGATTTTCAAACTCATGGTCACTACGGCAAGGTCAAAGGTCAAATCAAGGTCAGACCATGACGTTGCACACCTACACCTCCTAACCAATGTCCCTACCAAGTATCAACTTCCTACACCTTACGGTTTCTGAGATACAGCCCGGACAAACTTCTTCCTGCCGCCCACCCGCCAGAGAGTCCTCCCACCATGGGTAAAAACAATACTCGGACAGCCTTTAAGGGCTGTGGGGTAAAAATTGACAAATAAAAAATTTACTTTTGGTCTTGGAAGCACTTTCCATGCAATGGTAAATATCTGGTCAAAACAAAAGTCACAAATCTCATAGCACTTCTTTTGGCCCATATGTACAGCTCTTACTGATACAATCACAAATTTGAAAATTTTAATTACTTAAAGCTTACCATGTGGAACTGAATGCTTTATCGGGAGACCGCAGGCATCCGCCCAATGTCCAGGAAAAATAGACATTTAGTATTGACCGGATCCCCATGCTGAGAGTGTACCATAACAGTGTAATCTTGTGTCTAACCCTTCTTCTCTCATTGTAAACTTAGCCCATACCCCGTCAGCTGGAATACAGGGGGAGGCAGGGTGGGACTCTCTTCAGTTCCACATGGTAACCTTGTAGCTTATAAAAGCTACATGTAAGTAATTAAAAGTTTCAACTTTATTATGCTACAATAGCTTACCATGTGGAACTGAATGCTGAATCCAACCGTTCGGTGGGATTACAGCTGAGACTGGAATAATACTGAATTTTTTTTGGATTTGAATTAATAAATAAATAAAATGAATATTTGAAAAACCAGTCTGTGTCCCACTTACAGCCCCAATTCTGAAAATCGGACCTGTAAGAAGCCAAAAACCGGAAGATTAATAAATGACAGTACCGATACTTAAGCAAGTATAGCCCCCAAGGGCATCACTGTGATGAATACCAGCCCTAAGCTTGAATCTCATAAACTTGCCACCAGTTAAATACAGAAATAATAGATAAGAGACCCTACCATAACATCCTGGGATTAGACTCCTGAAGAATAGGCTGCAGTGGATGTACCCCCCACCCTTCTCTTCTTTCCGAGGATGAGCAGTCTGAGGGGAAGGATCTAGGACTTGTTGTGCCGCTACTACTGGTCCCAGATACATGTTGTTGTCATTGTCTGACCAAGTAAGGTCTTTTAGGTAAAAATTTGTAAATGTGTTGTGAGCTTTCCAGTGACACACTTGCATGATTTGGTCCACCGATACCCCACCATAAAAGGCCTTAGAGGCCACGAAGGCCCTAATGTCATGCGCTTTGACTTGGACCAAGTCCAAGCTTGTTGATCTGCTTGTTTGTAACAAAGTAGGATAGTTTGTTTAGCCAAGAAGAGAGTGTAGCGGGTCTGATATTTGAGGTATGTCCTTTCTTAAAGGAGATAAAAAGCAGGGATCGAGACCCTCTTAGGTCTTTGGTTTGATCAAAATAGTACCTCAGGGCCCGTACCGGACATAAGGTCCTGTCTTCTTTGAATTGTCTATCTACAATGGTAGTCAAAGCAGGAATAGTCACTGGAGACACACTTTGAGAACCTTCTCTTGCTAGTTGGTTTTTGGCTATGAAATCTGAAGAGGGGAACAAGGCAACCTTTTCCCATTGGCCTAGATTCGGTACTTTGTTTGCAACCCAGGCAGAAATTTGCTGTGGCGCTTACCGGAGGCCAAAGCTAGCAAGAAAGCAGTTTTGAGGGTAAGATGTTTGAGGTCTGTGTCTTTCATAGGCTCAAAGGGTGCTTTTGTAAGCTCATTCAGTACAACAGAAAGGTTCCATTTGGGAAGATTCCTGGAACTTTTTGGACGATCCCTGTGAAAACTGGAGAGTAACCTGTTAAAGGTCTGAACTTTGGGAGATATGGAGCCCTGTTGGGCCCAAGGTGTCAACAATGGCTATAACCATCAATGGTCGAAGGGCGACTGTTTAGATCTTGGTACAGGTACATAAAGAAGTCTGAAACTTGCTTTACAGATGGAGTGGAGAAATCCACCGAATTTTCTCTGCACCATTTCTCAAATAGGGCCCACTTTGACCTGTAGATGGTCCTTGTTGATGACCTCTGAAGGGCAGCAATCCTCTCTGTCACCTCCACAGAGAAGCCTTGTTCTTGGAGCTGTCCACTCCTAGACACCAGGCGTGGAGGTTGAGATGTTATGGATAACAGCGAAACACATAGTTGTGGGACTGTTTGAGAAGAGTTCTTGACACTGGTAGTTGTAGTGGGATCTCTGTTGAGAGCTGCACTAGGTCCCAAAACCAGGGCATCCCTGGCCACCCTGGGGCTATTACAATGATCAGGCAACTGGATTGCCTGATTTTTTGGATCACCCTGTGAAGGAGAGCCGTGGGAGGGTAAGCATAAGCAGAGAGACCCGACCAGCTTATGTTCAGAGCATCTAAGTCCCAAGCATTTTGGTCTGGGAGTGGAGATACGTACAGTAGAACTTTGTGGTTCAGACGAGTGGCAAATAGATCTACATGAGTAGTGAACCACTTGTGACAGATCTGTTTGAACACCTGCGGATGCAGTGACCATTCTGTTGACTGCACTTGGATCGACCTGGACAGAAGGCTGGCCATCACATTCAGACACCCTGGAATGTGTCTGGCTTTTAAGGTTATCTGGTAACGATGGTACCAGGTCATGATCTTCCACAGGAGAGCGTACATCTCCGCCGAGTGGGTTCCTCCTTGTTTGTTTATGTAGGCTACTACTGTTGAGTTGTCCGTTGCAACCAACACTGTTTGGTTTTGACACTGGTCCTTGAACCTTTGAAGGGCCAGAGAAACCGCCTTCAGCTCTAGAACATTTATGTGTTTTTTTCCCCTGTCTGACCACAGACCCTTTGTAAAGGTTTGTTCTAGGTGAGCGCCCCAACCTTCGTTTGAGGAGTCTGTAAAGAGTTGGATACTGTGGTCTTTGGGATAAAGGTCTGCACCTTTCATCACGTTTGTGGGATTCTGCCACCACTCTAGGTGTGCTGAAATGGTTTCTGTCCAAAAAAGGAGGGTGTCCAATGACTGAGGAAATCTCCAGTGCTCCTTTAGGTGAAACTGAAAGGGCCTCATGTGAAGGCGTCCCTCCGGGACCATTTTCTCAGTTGAGGCAAGCAACCCAATTATCGACATCAAACATCTTGCAGTCAAAACATGTTTTGACTTGAGTCATAGGATCAAGTGCTGAAGTTTGAGCCATCTCTCTTGAGTGGGTTTTACAAGGGCTGAATCTAGATGGTATTCGTAGACCTAGAACAAAACACTTGAGTAGGTTTTAGTTTTGATTTCTCCTGATTTATTATCAACCCCAAGGACTGGGTTAGGTCTACCACTGCCTGAGTGTTCACTTGTGCATCTTCCTGAGACTGGGCCCTGATAAGCCAGATGTCCAGGTACTGGTGAAGTCTGATTCCCCTTGTCAGGGCCATCAGCTTCACTTCTTTTACAATCATCATAAAGACCTGAGGGGCCATGGCTAGCTCGAAGGGAAGGGAGGTGAACTGGAACACCTGTGACTTGTGGCAAAACCTTAGGTACTTCCTTGAGTTTGGGTGGATGGGCATGTGAAGGTAGGCATCTGATAGGTCTATCGACGACACCCATTCCCCTGGAATCAGAGAGGTCCCGATGGACTCTGATGTTTCAATTTTGAACCTTTCTATAAGCAGGAAGGTGTTGAGCCTGCTTAGGTCTATTACTGGCCTCCACCTTTGGTGAGGCTTGCATACTAGAAACAGGTGACTGTAAAACCCAAGAGATTTTACATTTTCCACCCTTTCTATTGCGTTCTTTGACAGAAGAGACTGGATACAACAGTTGAATAAGAATTCTCTTGTTCATAATCTCAAAATAGTCGCAGGTGTGTTCATAGCCACACCTAGCAGCTCTTTCAGGATCAGCACCCTTCTGAATATGGCTTTTAACCCTCTTGAAGGTAGCCTTGATACTGTGCTTCTCCACTTCTCCATAACTGTGTTACAAGAACAGGCAGTCTTTGAGAAAGTAGCTGTGAAATTGATGGTACAGAGATTCTGCCTAGCTTGGTGTTCAAGTTCCTTGAGAACTTGTAGGGGAACCTTGCCCTTAGGGGCCCCAGAGGGCTTAGGAGAAATACAGATCTTGACAAAATCTGTACTGAGCTCCTGAAGTTTGTCTTCAAAACAAGGTTGTCCCACATTGTAGTATTTGGCTGTCGAAGCAGGGGGTTTCATATATTTACCCTCAGGTAAATTAGAGGCCAAGAAATCCTGTTCAAACTTCTCAAAAGCGTCTTTGAGAAGGGGAGTTAAAGGGAGCATAGCTGAAGGGCCTCTTGGCTTTAGCTCCTGTTGGCCTTTCTCATCGTCCAGGCCTAGTACAGTGGTAGAGGACCTAGGCAAAGTTTCCCTGGGGTCAGGGTAGGGACGTCATCGTGTACCGTGATATGATCATATTGCCGATGTTTCAAGTCCGCACACGATATCGAGCTTTGTTTTCATAGCCCGATTTCCGGGGTTTAGTGACTACATTAATGAAAAGTATATACGTGGGTGTACATGAGCCAGAACTCGTAACTGGAAATGGCTTTCAGCTTATTCTAAAATGAAGATTCTTGGATCTTACCCTTAATAAAGTAAAAATCTTTGTTATTTCGGAGAATTTACAGGGTTTATAATGTTTTGAATTAAAAATATGAAGTTGAAATGTAGATATAAACTTAGTGATAAATACCGCGATATCGCCCACTGTTTTGTTCACGGTATCGAGACAGCAAACTTCCCAACGATGACGTCCCTAGCTGACCAGATCAAGAATCTGCCTAAAAGTTTCCACTTCCTCTGCATATTGTGAAGGGAGGTCAGACATATCTACCTCCCTGTAGAAAACTGGGTCTGTGCTATCCCGTTGACGTTCAGGCTCATCAGGAGCCTGTTGATGTTTAGTAGACTTTTTGATAGGGACAGAAGTCTGATCTTCCTCTGAAGAAGATGACTGAGAATAGTACTTTCCCTGAACCTTGTGTTTTTTCTTGTCTGAGTGCTTCTTAGCTTTGGAACACACCCTGTTTTGAGGCTATTCTGAGTGGTACTCAGATTGAGGATCTGAGTGGTCGGATTGAAGATCCGAGTGCTTAGAAGCATGGTCAAACTGGACACTTTGAGTGAACTTTGGTGGAAATGCAGGACCATATACGTCCATGTCCATGGGTTGAGCATCCGAGTGGTCAGATGCCAGAGTAGTCGGATCTCAAGCCCGAGTGGTCGGGTCTGGTTGTTTACTTGGTCCAGCTTTTGATAAAGAGGCGGAAGTCTTATCTACCTCCGCCTCAGAGGCTTTTTTCATTGACTGCATTTCGTCTGAGAGACTTCACAGCCTCCAGCATGGACGCTTGAAAGACCCCCATTTGTTGCTGGAGTTGGATGTTAAATTGATTACCAAGGAATTTTTCTAGTCTACTCTCTACTTTATTCTGCAAGGCAGTACCTGGGGTTGGTGGGACAGTGTGAGGAGTCTTTAAAGCCAAAGACTCGAAACGTAAGGGTTGGGGCAGGCAAGAACCCCAGCCCGCAGGTACAGCTAAATGGCCAACAACATTGAGATTTGGGAAAATCTTAGGAACTTCTGTTGTAAGAAGTATAGAGAACCCAAAAGATGTTCTACAAAAGATTCACAGCCCATGATTTCTTACAAGTAGTTTTCATATTTTGAAGCCAAAAACAATTATAAGGGAGATATAAGGACTTTTTGATATGATGACGCTCCTATTTGCCATTAAAGATTGACATGCAGGGTTCGCGATTACGCCGTCCGAGTATATTAAACACGCGGTATTTCAGATTTGGACGCAAATTTCGGTTGTCAGTGCGTCCATCGGGACTCGATTTTTATGAAGGAAGTATTTCTGCTCTAGAAGCGAATTTCGGTGGCAGGAAGCGTAGGTATGCAAGCAATATATATAACACTGAAAATAAGCTTTATATTTTAAAATTAAATGGTTTCGAGCGATTTCCTGGCAAGTTGTTTACGTCCACCATTGTAAAGCGAGATATTTCGTACACTAGCATATCTACTCAAAACGTTATATATCGAAAGAAAGGCTGATCTCTGCACGGAAACAGTCGAAACGACAAGCCAGAAAGGTGAATTTCATGGGAGACTAACTATTTTACCAAATCTCGGAAACTCCTGATATTTAACCCCGGAAAGTTGCCCGGAAAATAAAAGCTGTAAAATTCAAAAATATTTACAGGGGATGTAACAAAAAACTATATCTCTGGGACTAGCCAATGAATTTTTGTCAAACAAAAAGCAAGGAAACCTACAAATTTTTATCTTTCAAACAGTATCAATGCCATATTTGTAGCTTAAATAAAATAATCACACAAAATAAATTTCAATCTAATTGCACTAAAATGAAGTTTGTTGACTGGGGTTCAGCTTTTTAAAATATTTTTAAACATTTATTTATGTACAGATGAATATTATTTATCAGTATCAAGGAAATTGGATGGTGCTTCTATATATTTAAATGTACCTGAATTACAGGAGAAAAATTATTACTTGCACCCAATTTTCATACAGTGGTACCGCTTTTTTGATGAGCCATAAGGCACAAGGTACCCGACGTTTCATAACCCTAACACAAACACTGGACTCGGGAAAAAATGATTGGGACTCCATTTT